>CM063112.1:3601435-4984768 GCA_031841125.1 Acanthococcus lagerstroemiae
TGGGCGTAGCCCCTGTAGTGGTACCCCAGGGTATCAAGATTGAAAATTAACTCGAGAAACGGATTTAGGCGATCTTGAAATCCTGTCATTTGAGTCCCATATCGAAAAAATTAAGGGTACGTGTTGGAACCTCATTTGCAACGCTCTCCGAAATGAAATCATCAACTACTAATGCAACAATAACAAAAAATTTAAAAAAAAAATTTAAATAACATCAAAACAGTTATTAAAAACTTATAAATTTATATTTTTTAGTATTGTTACAGACACTGAGAGAAAAATCCTTGCGGAAAAAAGTCAGAATTCAATGCACTCCCGTATAAGAATGGGAGAGGCCATGCTGCACGTGTTTCTTTCATTTAATCGAACTGAAACTTTCCAGTAATTTTATTCTGTTATGTCGCACCGAAAGTGAATAAGAACCACCTTGATGAGCACCTATTAAACAAGAGCTTTAAAGAGTTTTAATCTAGCCAGGAAGGATGCTATATCGAGTGTATCGTGTACCCTTGACCTAAGTGACAAATCACATTTTTCAGGAAAGCGTTTCGAAAATTATTGCTTCGGTGCATTTTAACAGGTAAACTGGTTACAAAAAATAATTCGGGTACCTAATCAAACTTACGCACCAGCTGTGATAATTAAGAACCACAGAATACAGAGGCTTATCGCTTAGGTCAATTGGCATGAGATAAAACCATGTATTTGTACTTAGGCCAAACATCATGCACCCTCTAGCGGACAGAAACTTAAATAATTCGATATTTCATTCGCACAGGCTGATAGCTTACAACTGCAGTAATAGTAATATGTAGTTAGGTCAATTTCCATCAAAAAGTCACTTAGGTCACGTGCGCATGAGACACTCGATATGGAATGTTAAGGAGACCTGTACAATTGTACAACAGAGTTAGTAAATCTTGTTCAAGTCTTCAAGAGTCTCAATCAAGTCAGGAGGTCATATAGAGTTGTAAACGACTTTTGAAAAACCTCAACGATTGTTAAACAAGTTTAAGACAGCTTTAAAGATTCTCAAACAAACCTGGGAAAACTTTAATGATTCTTAAATAAGCTCCAAAATTTTATTTTTGTATTTCACATTTCGTTTAAATGCGGTAGTTTTGATGGTAGTTGAATGTATCCTTCGTCGTTGCATACCTAAGGAATATTCTAAGAAACGTAGCCACCACCGAGACCACGTAGATCCCCCTGGGGGAACATACATGCTTCCTCCTCAGTTCTTCCTAAATAATTCCTTAACCCTGTAAGTCGTACTGTAAAAGTGCAAACGGTAATCTGAATCTATGCTGAACTCTACACATAAATGGTTCTTTGCAATTTATTTAGATAGATAAATACATAGATCGATCAATCGGTAGATGGTACCCCTCAGGGGTCTGCTATAGAGCAGATACGGGTATGGCGAACCCGAGGTACCCTAGCTACCCTGTCGTGAGGACTCTCGGATCCCCGCAGGGGTAACTGGGCTTTGAAGACGTCCCAGGCCTCCAGGCAAGGTCCTCCCCCATCTACGGGGATAGGAGTAAGGCTCCCACTAGCGAACCTGTTGTGCCGATGATGCATAAGGGTTCACTCGTCTTAACCTACGTGGTTAAGCTCGAGCCCGTCTTACTCCCAAGAGTTTGGCATAGAATCCTCTTCTGTAATTTATTTATTTATTTTAAATTTGGGGAAAGAGAGGTCCACTCATAGCCAATTGTGGCCAATTACGAGGCGACCCCTTCACAAGTACAAGAATAAAAAATAAAATAAGAAAGAGTGAGAGATGACGAAGAGAAGAGGAAGAAAAAAAAAAAGATTATAATCAAAATAATAATACTACCAATTCCGCTGCTGCCGCCAGAAAAACGCCTTTCACACACCATCGGAGACGGGCTTGCACCCCTTACCCTCAATTATATATTTTATACATGTATTCTATTCTACTTTGCTCCACCTTCTAATGTAAAAACTTCCCGTATTAAAGGGTATTTCGGAGTTCATGTACAAACTGCGCACGGTTCATGTGGAAAACATCTAGAGTATGATTTTTATCTGAGGTCCCATTGTATATTTGCATTATTCTATTTATTGGAGTGTTTCCTAGATACCTTGCCTTCGAGTTATCAAACCTGAAGAGTTGTCTTCGCTGTGCATGAAAATTTGGTACATAAAATTGAAGCTTCTCCAGTAATGCACTCGCATTTATTTTGTTGTGCACTACATCATGTAGAAGAAATAAGGAATTCACCGATCTGCGTGATTCTAAACTTGGAATTTGGAAGCCCTATAACAGGTCTGCATATGAGATCGTTGTCGGATAGTAGGTGAACATTTTGTAGTATAAATATCTTACAAATTTCTTTTGTACATTCTGTATCTTTTTAATATCCGTTTTATTTGTTGGGTTCCATATTACAGGGGGGAATTCAAGCTGGGATCTAATTAGAGTGTATAAAAGAACCTTTAAGTATCAATGTTTCTGAATGTTTTTCCGTTTCTTATCAGGAATCCAAGGAATGAGAGGATGCGACCTCCTGTTGCTGAAGGAAGCGTTCTGAAGAACCGTCACGTGCGATCAGCCTAAGTCTGCGTAGCTCGAGAAGATAAGCCGAGTTTCTAATGATCACCTCTATGGGGAACCGGGTGACTCTCAATAGTAATCAACCCTTAGTGTGTTACGCGTGCACTCCGCCGCCACCCTCGACCGCTTTTCATCAGAAATAGCATGAAACACCCTTTGCAGTAACTTTTTCTTCTTCTACTTCTTCGTCTTCATTTTCTTTTTTACAATAATAACAACGAGAGAAACAGATTTAATGGAAACTGAAAACATACTAAAGCCAACAGACTTAACAGTCTTCACTCACGTCTTCAAGGCCAGACAGAAATTTCTTCATGGCCCTATCACCTCGACCAACAGTACATGCTGGCAATGGACGAACCACGACCAAACGACACCGAGATCACTTGTAGATAGATAAAAAGGCAAACATACATTCAGACACGTAGACGGAGAAGTCAGCAGACTGTCTTTAAGTCAGGTAAGCAGATAGAGACGAGCTGAAACAGACACGGAACACAGGTAGACAGATGGACAGTAAGAAAAAGAGATTAGTAAACAAAGACAGACAGAAAGGGAGGTATATAATATCGGATTTCAAGCCTTAGGCCACAGCGTGACCACAGAGCAAAGCTCTTTGATTTAATTTAGAATTCCCGATATTCTCCATCTGTATAGCGGATCAAATTGTATAGAATTCGACCTCGTTGAGCCCGAAAATCGTGGACATCAAATCGGACTCATCTATACGATGACTGCCGGAGAGCGATTACCCCGATGATGATTTTTCAATCACAGTTTTCGCTAAACTCAGTATCGTAAACAAACAAATATTCCGCCAGACTCGATCTTCCATAAACTGAACTGGAAAGTCGGATCAAGCTTCTGTGCAGTTTTGTCGTCACGAATTATTTCTTTCCAATATGTACCTTTTACCCGTAAATTGTGTGTGTAGGTACCTGCGCACGTATAAAATAAGCTAGACTGGAAGTGCTTCAACTTATTGATATTCAGCTGGAATATGTCGGTGGTCCAGTTCGAGTAATCCGGTATTCAGGTAATTTTATTTTAATGTATGTAAATCTGTTAATGCATTCTTAATACTGAACGATCATTCGCCATCAGACTGCGCGCGGTAGCTTCTTCGACTTATCTGTGTTTTTCTCCTGTTGCTGTCGCGTGAATGCTCGATACACTTCTTTTTGCTTTTTTTACAGACTTCCAGCCGAGTGGGGTCCGATGATAAAGCGGTTTAAATCCATTCCATAATCGGTTCGTATCATTGACAGTAGTTACAAAGTCTGCTTAATGTAGCGAGGACAGACTCCGAATACTACTCAATGTCAAAGTACGCCTCTGCAGATCCGCGCCGTTTCGGAGTAGCCGCCGGTTGACCAATGTTGATCAGTCCATCTTTTGGTATCAGAGACAGTAAAAGCAATAATTAATAAACGGTTTTGGATCGAGAAATATTTGGAGAGTGAAAGGGGAGAGAGTTCAGATGGTCATATATGTGGCTCATGCAGTCTCGCACCTGCTGAAAGTCATCTTGTAGATGTACAAGTAGCACCAATTTTGGTTTCAGAGACCAGGGACGTACCGATAAGGGGGTAGGGGGCAACTTACCCTCGTAGTAGGAATTTTTTATTCAGCAGTTGGGAATATTTACCAATTTAGTCAGGCGGAGTTATCCAACAACAAGTCAAAAGGTTTTTTTTTTTTTGCTTTAATACTTCGGAATTGAGTTTAAAAATTGGAAAAACCCAACAAATCAAACGGGTTTTCTTCTTTTGCTTTGATATTTGGGAATTTTGGATTGAGTTAGTTGGGACTTTCACAGTTTTTACCCCCCCCCCCTCCAGGGAAAACTCTTCGGTACGTACTGTGAGAGATTGTGTCAGTGGCGGATAGTTGTTATTTTTATTGGAGGGGAAGACGTTTAAAACAAACCTCCCAAGAAGGACGGTGAATGTGTTTACAAGTGATGGGGGAGGCTTCGCTTTGTGTCCATTTGAATGAGGAATCTATGACAGATGTCTAGTAGTGATTCATTTTATCCCTGATTCTATGCAGGACGAGAAGAAGCCTCTGCCTTTTTTACGCCACAGTCGCAGGGCTAGCTTCCACAAAGCAAGGTAATAACCTTCGTCATGGGTAGTTCAAATGTGCAGAAATGAACTTATGCTTGTTGTGTCACATTTCTGCAGCTCGTACATACTTATTTTCAAATATAAGAAATCGATTGCAAACACAGTCTTCATTTCTTTTCGTATATCTTTCGTAGCTTGTAAAATTTCAAAAACTATCGTTATCGTATTAATTTAGTTTCCGTCTCTCGAACGATATACTTACTGTCACTAATTCGCGGAATAAAGCGAAAACGCTGAAAAATGGGTCTGAATTGAAAAGCCCATCGTTATTCGACTTCAGGAATTGAGAGGAAAATTAAACAAAATGAAAATTTTAGCGGAGAAGGCAAATGCGAACCTATCGCTGTATTAAACAATCATTTCATTTTCGAAGTTTCTCCCGGAAAAAACGGTTAATCCGTTTAAAAATAATATTCGTGGGAAACGAAAAGTAAGCGGAATGAAATTTAATTAAAATTCTTACTGTTATATTTCCATTAGTTCTCGAGCTTTGAAAATGTAAGGCGATCAAAGAGGAATTAGCAATTATTAAATTACATAAGATGTTGAACTTTTTACTGTGCTGAAATATCGACGAAATTCGTTCATTCTGTGCGCTGGAATCAGCAACAACAGTATCTTTGCTAATCGGGGGTGCGTTGATTTTGTTTGATTTTGGAATTAAGCAAATTACGCTCTAAGGTTGATTATTGATAAGCGTACCTTCTGCAAGAAACCCTATTTCTTGAAAGCTTCTTTCTTCTAGCTGAATGCTTGTAAGGCATTACTTTGTTCCAAATTTCTGTTTAGAAGGAAAATGTGTGAGAGGAAGACAAGGTGCATTCTTGTCAGTTGTATTTTTTCGTTTTCCACACGAATAGAACAGTGAGAAGTAAGTTTCAGTATCGGTACCCATTCTCGATGAACAGAAAGCAACTGATGGATCATAACCAGGGTCTGGATTTTCGGGCGCTAGAAACTCAAAAAAATACCGTATTAAAAGTCCGTAACAAAACCTAAATAGTCCATGAAGAGTCCCCATAAAAATGAGATATGTAGTCTTAAAAAAAGTTGAATAGTTTCAAGAAGTCTACAAAACTATATGGCTTCATGGGTATCAAATGAAAGGTCTTGGAAAACTGAACCTAATTTCTATTGAAGAGTTGGTAGCACTGCTACTGTAGTACGGTCCGCGCTCTACGTACGTTCCGTGGGTACGAGTACGAGACTATGTGTTATGTGATGATACTGAATGCGGTTGTAATCCTCCGATGTTCATACGTTATTATCAATACACGTTTCTGAAGTTATACTTGTGTTCTAATTATGCATGGCATCTCTACGAAAGTTGATGTTCGACGATACGATCGAAAGCTCTAGCTCAATATCTATGTACAACGTAAAAATTTTTAAATCAAAATACTTTATTGTATATTGCAACAAATAATAAGATTGTTACGATTTTTTAGATTTTTTTTTTTAAGTGAAATAAATGTTTAAATTTTTTTCTCAAAAATTAAAAAAATTTTTCTTAAAAAACTGAAAATTGACAAAATAGTCTCGAAACCTGGATTTCTACCCGAAATAGTCCAAAAAATCTCTAAAAACGTTAATTTTAGGAGAAGAAATGTAATTTTTAAGGGAAAATGGTCCAAAAAGTCCGTATGAAAGTTACATCATTAGTTTCAAAATTTCCCGATTAGACCAGGAAACCTCAATAGACCAAATAGGCTAGGCTAAGGAGGGGGAGGGCTTTGCCTAAATATCCGGGCTCTGATCGTAACCAACGGATTAGTCAAAAATTAATAATTGTTCAATCAAATACAATCGATTAATCTAAGGGATCCCATTAACTAGAAATAATTATTGATTGATCAAGAATAATTGGTTAATCAGAACAATCGATTAATCGATATTTGTACCGATTTATTATGAAGAATCACCTTTTCTAACGTGCTGCGAAAAAGTTTTTCTATTTTTTTATTTCCTGTGTTTAGGCACCGTTTCCTAACTGAGCGCCGAATGTGAATTCTACTTTTCTTAAGATTCTCTAAGACTTTTTATAAACTTCCTTAAGACTAATTTCGACCGTTTCACATTAATCTGAGACTCAAAACTCTTTTAGACTAATTTTTAAGACCCTTCCAACTTTGATTAAGACTTTCGAAGACTTTTTCATGTCTGTTTGAAACCCTTCGCGACTTTTTATAACTAATGTAGGACTAGATAAGACTCTTTAAGGCATACTTCTTAAAACTTGCAAAAGATTCCTTTTACAACTCTTCCAAACTTGTTTGAGACCCTACTGAATTATTTTTCATTTGAGGAGCGATATTCCAAAACGCTCTATGTCCATTTTTTTCTTTTTGAAATTCATTTTATAGCGTCTAGTAGATACATGTACGTACGTTCCTACGCTGTTAACCTGCAATATTCAGTTAGATGTTCTACTAGGCAGCCTAACTGTCACTGGTGGCAATATATGGTATACACAAGAGTACTGCGTTATTTCATTCTCCTGTAAAGTTTTGAGAAGTGGATGGAGGCCGTTTTAAAATATCACTCCTCATGCATATATATTCTTTTTGGTTTTCTGAGACTGCTTTTTCAGCTAAATTGTCTGGAATTCCCTTTTCTTGATTTCCTTTTAAATGCAACTTTGATTTCAGTATACTCGAACTACTCAGCGTTTTCAAGCCATGTGACGTTTTCGACGCTACTCATAGAATTTGCGGTGACCCTCTCGTCTCCAATGTACAATTTCGTGGAAATCGTCCTATCTGGCTACTTTCTGCGTAGCACGACACGAGCATCTTAGGAACGTATTTTGTCGCCTGTATACCCGTATTTCTTGTACGTGATCTTTTCGAAACCACCTTTTTTTCTTATTATTCTCATGACCCACTCTCCTTTTTTCTCCTTCGATCGGCCAGTTAAGACGTCCGGAAAATGTACATTGGAGAAGAGAGGGTCACTGCAAACTTTACAAGCAAACATGTATTGGGTTTTGAGTATTCAGATTTTTGTTTTCGCTAGAAAGTACATGAACTACTCGAAAGTCAAAAATATGGTTTCGGTTGAAACTCGAACAGTGACATGATTCTAGTATGCTGAACCATAAGAACCAATGTTAACTATCGGAATATTAGTATTTAGGCAAGATATTATGTTTCTTTGTTCTCGACCTCTAGTTCCAGCTTCAAACTGATACTAGTATTATCAGTTCATGTACTTTATAGCCGAGGGCTTATTACAAAGTTAAATGCCGTGTTCCCCCACCCCACGGTTTCGGTAGTGGCAGCTGCATTTGTTTCTTATAATCGTAGTAAAGACTTCGAAGCACTCGTTCTGGTAAATGAACTCCTATCAACCAGAAGCCGGAACAAATGTTGTGCTCAACATCTACAAGGTTACATCGCTGGAGTGCTCGTGAAAAATACTGTTTTTTGAAGATCTTCTTCCTATAACTATCTCAGTTTCCTAAGCGATGCCAATTGATCGATTCGCATGGATGTATTGAAGTATAGAATGAATTTTCCAACAGTTTCTCAATTCTATAATCCCACAATCAACTTTTACATAGTCGGAGAAGCTATCGAAAAAGATTTATGTTTAATTATGGAAGAAGCCGAGGGGATTGCTACAAGATTCTTCCTGCTGATTCATTTTTCATTAACCAGAGGAAAGAAAAAATACACGTCTAGTCAAACATGAAATTTACTTTCCGTTTGTACACAGCGAAGATGGAAAAACAAGTCAAGTGTTCATGATAGGGAGTTGAATCGAAACACTGGTTGTCGTATAGCATAATCGACGATAAAATACGCTGTCAAATCAAACTGAAAATAATTTTTCATTTCCTTCAACTTTTTTTTGTTTTATATTTTTTGTTTCTCGTGTCGACGCGAGATAAAATACGGACGCGCGAAACCGGAAAACAGAAATACGCGCGAGAAAAGGAAAATCCGAATATTTTATAGTATCCACTTTTCGCATCAGAGACGAGCGCTATGCTCAAATTTCAGTCATCGTTGAATTTACGTTTGTGTATTGCTCGAAGTCTTCTGTCTCTCTCTCTCTCTCTCTCTCTCTCTCTCTCTCTCTCTCTCTCTCTCTCACACACACACATCTCTCTATTTTGAGTGGCTGTCGTCGGTTGAATAACGCATTCAGCTATTAGCATACGTGTAAAGTGTGTCAAAGGACGATACTTTTTTTCACACCCAACAACCAGGCAATAGCCCCAAGTTAAAGCTACTTTGGTTTTGAAAAAATCAACTGCACCGAGTTTTTTTCGAAATGATATGCGGGAAAGTTGAATTTCCTGACTAACGAGATGCAAATGTTCTTCTACATGAGGTGAGGATAACTGTATACATTTTATTTAATTTTTCCTGCTGTCAAATCATTTTGCAATTTGGTTAACATAATACACATAGGATTCCAGTCATTTCGAGGGGGGGGGGGAGAACAAGGAATGATTTCTCTGTGAAAGAAGAGACTGAAATGTTCAAAAATTTAAGTTGCAAATGTCCTTACTCTTCCCTTCCTCGATCCTGTCACTGTTAGTACTTAGTCTTTGAGATGATTATTCTTCGAGGAAGTTCTGAAGGAGAATTTGGGTGGTTGTAAATTACGGTAATACATAGATTCATTATGATGAAATGAAATTAATTTTTGTTTTCGAACTAAAAAGTTGCAGTTTGGTGTAAATTAATATCTCACTCCATGTGCTGAAACTGAAAGTTGGGAAGACTTGAGTACTTACCGCGTGACTTTTCAAGGCGTGACTATAAATTTTGAAAACCAGTAGAGTAAATAGAAAGATCTCAGAGAGGTGAGAATTCTGTAGTTAGAGCAATGGTAGATCTATAACACATTACTTCCAAATGAGGGCGAAGTTTGGGTCCGATGAAAAACTCGACGCGACATTCAAAATCATGTAACTTATCGCCCTATTTACACATCGCCCCGTATTGGGAAAATCTGTCACAATGCAATTTACTGCAAAAATAAATCCGAAAAAATTGAAGTGGATTGTTGCAGGCGTGAAAAGATTGTGGTATAAGAAAGACGTATGTAACTATCGGGGATGACATCGTGAAAATTCTTCTAAAATGATTCATTCCGGGAATTTAGAAAATACAATGTTAATATGACCACTGGCACGAATCGCCGAAATAAGGGAACGAAATGCTGAACGGTCGCCCAAGACCTCGAAAACAAGCATTACTGGAAAAAATCCCAGTTGAGTTGAAGAGCAATTTTTCAAACACGATTTTGCCCAAGAATCAGTTATTTTGAGAAAACATGAAAAACTGCTTAGAAAATGGATTATCCTTGTGGATGTGGGGGATCTTTGAACTCAAATATCTCGAGTACTATGCCTGATAAAGAAAAGAAAGTTCGATAGAATTGTCGGGACCAGTTAACTGTATCCAATCACATTGATAACGCAGAATTTCAACTTTTGGACACAGAGACGAAACTTGACCTTCAGTTTGGGAGGGGGTGGAGAAGGAAAATTTACCGACAATTTTTTTTTAAACTAAAAATTCTCCGACAAAATTTTTTTTAAATTTGCCGATTTTTTAATTAAAATATTTTTCAATTGAAAAAAAAATATATACAAACGAACAAACGTTTTTAGAAAATGAAAAATTCAAATGAACAGAATCAAAATTTGCCAACCGTCAAATTATTGAAGACAGGGACGTACCGATAAGGGGGCAGGGGGCATCGGGAAAATTCACCATTTCAGTCAGGCGAGTTAAAAAAATCTAACAAATTAAAAGTTATTTTTTTTTTATTTTTTTAAATATTATTTTGGGAATTGAGTTGAGAGGTTGGAAAAATCAAACAAATCAAAAGGTTTTTCTTCTTTTGCATTGATACTTGGAAATTTTGAGTAGAGTCATTCGGAACTTTCACAATTTTTACACCCCCCCCCCCCTTCCTCCCTCAAGAAAAACTCTTCGGTACATCCCTGGACTCCAGAACTCAGAATGGGATCCCAAAGTGGATAGACTATCGACGTTAATTAGTGACGAACATGCGCTAAAATTTTGAATCTGATTCAAGCTTAAGAGACCCCATAAATCGAAATGGACAAGCACTAATTAGTTTTTACAAATCGAGTAGACTGTTGAAGTGGAGAGTTCTTACGATCTTAAATTCGAATTAATAGACTGTTTTTGAAAATGCTAAAGATCGCTGGTTCATTTTCATCATTACAAACATCCTAATATCTTGAGAAAAGGTTAAATCGTCAAATGCCAAATTTTCAAAAGCTGCATATATGATTTTATAAAAAATGATTGAACTATCGAAGTGAAAGTGGTTTTATTTCCATTTTCTTGTTTGAGGGGGGGGGGAGGTTGTTACAAATTTAGTAATAACCCTTGGACCTTTGATTGGACTTCATCATTCTTAGGTTAAATGGCAATTTTTGCGTGTAATGTTGAAGAAAAAACTCATTAAAGCTTGCATCTTTACGAGCCAACATTTGAAGTCCAAAAATTGACGAAAATGAATTGACGTTGAAAACCCAAGTAATCAATTGAAACAGCGACTATTGTAATTCCTAATTTTGGTTCAATTTCATAGTTTTGATTTTTAAAGACTCGAATGTTCCCTTATAATAACTTATACTTGGATAATTTTGAAATTTTTCCTCCAATTTGAATTTTGGTAATTTGATGGTTATGAAAATGTTGAAAGATTAAATCAAATTCGTTCAATTTCGACTCTCATTTTGGTGTTTGGGGCTTACCCGAGAGTCAATATCGAAAATTTATCGCGTTGATGGAATTTCCAAATTAGGCGACCTCTCCTCTCCCCTTCCCCATTTCGATATTTGATTCGGTTACCGGGAAGTCAATTTTAATCACTTCTGGAGACCAGTTTTGGCTTTTTAAGCTTAAATCGGGAACCCAAGAGGAATCTGAAGAAATTTTCGAATTCAGTAACCCAGAAAATTCTAATACTTTATTCGATTTCCTAAAAATCAATTTTGAATTTTGGGGTCCACATTGCAGTTTAATCAGAAAGCTCATAGAAGCTTTCGAATTCAGCGATGCGAAAAACTGCTTGTATTTTGATTCGTTACTCAATTTCCCAAGAATAGAGAACTCTGAAAGTCAATTCAGGGTTTAAAGAAGAATCTTCTGGTGAAATTTTCGAAATCAACGACCCAAAAACTCCTGTTTTAGTAATTCACAAATTTATTTATTATCTGAATGGTGATTTTTTGTTTCCCCTCTGAATTCGTCTTCTCCTAAAAGTTTATTCGCGAATAGAAAAAAAAAAAATGGGCAATTCCAATTTAGCAACCCCAAACAGTTGTCAGTGAGACGAAGAAATGTGTAGATTATCTTAATTATAAAAATTAACGGTTAGTTTTTATTCATAAAGTTTACCTATGCGCAGCTAGTATATCTGAATTGATGCAAAGATCCAATAGTCCATCAAGTTGCTATCCTCACTTCCTGTTCTTATGGGAAAAACACATGGAGTTTTGAGACTAAATTTCCCTCCTATATTCACCAGGACCAAAACACGTAAATTGAACAATAGAACATTTGCTATCAGATTCAGCTTGTGACATTGGAAGATAAGTCTTTTGCTTTCAACTTTTAGAATTTAATAAAATGTTCAACTTTCTCAAATTTTAGGCTCTAGGTCAAACAAAGAATCTAGTAAAAACAGAATAGTCATTGAAATTCGAAATTCAACGTTTGCTACCGACTTTCAGATTTTTGAAATGTCTTCCACATTTCAGTTTTGTTTCAACCGTTCAGATAACGTTCGATATTCAGCTTGAAACCTACCTTCGGCTTTTGACTGACTAGTCTCTGACAGGAGTTTAGGGTACTCCATTTTCAGAAACGAAATTTTACATTCAGTTTGGGGAGGTGGAGAAGAAAAATTTGCCGACTTTTTTTTAAATTAAAAATTCGCTGACAAAATCATAAATTTGCCGATTTTTTAATCAAAATATATATTTTTTAATCGAAATATTTTTTAGTTAAAAAAACAAACAAACAAACAGACATTCATAAAATATTAAAAATTCGAATGAACAGTTTCTAAATTTGTCAACTGCCAAATTATTTGGGGGGGGGGGGTGTTTCAACCCCACACACCCGCTATAGTTTCGCCCATGTTTGGACATAACTGATTTTAGAAAGTTACTCTTCAATTGTAAAACGCTGCCAGGGTACGTTTGGGTTTACTTACGCCGTCATCATTTTCCTATTTCATCCGCAATTTTCTTCGTTATAGTCTTTGCGTTTTCGAGGTCATGGACCATAGTGCGAGGCTTCATTTCCCTTCCTCGCCCATCCAATCACATCGGTAGGTCGACGCTGATGGATGCCATCATTTATATTTTGCCTAGGTACTTGTAGCTCATCTATATGTATTTAGGCGGAGATACGATGACTGTTAATTAAGACGAGGCGGTTATGCAAATTCCCCTACTTCTTTTCTGAAATCGAATGTTATTAGTGGCCGCAAGTTAATGTGTTCCGCCGACGAAAAAGGAGTAGACGAAGCCGGGAATGTAATTGAGAGATAAAAAATGAAAAATTTCGAGCTGGAACGCGAAGATACGAGTTATTTGTTGGACTCAGGCTACCTGTATGGCTATCACAGTACATAATGTACAGTCGCACTTATCCATGTATCCACGTCTCCATGGTTGGCAAAACGGCGTGATAATATCGATAAACTAGAAGGCTCTTCATATCTGTATAACTTACTGTATTAATTTTAAGCTCGCTTTATGTAAACGTAATGTATCAACGCTCGTTTACACCTCACGTGTGGTCTACAGCAAAAACGGTTTATTTATACGCTGGAGACTCGCTTTTGCTGTCCGTTGATCGAGAGTTGACTTGCGTTGGGAAAAAATACATAATGCTTTCATGTTTTCGAAGATACACGAAATCGGTGATCAGTGAATCGTGAATGATTTTCTTCGTGAAGACCAAAATCGTCAATAGAGTAGCTACTAGCAGTGATTAGTGGGTGGAGATGTGGAGACGTGGTGACTCTAATTTGATACGCTCACACGGGCCAGAGAAATGAACCAAGAAGACCTTGTCGGTCTACCCAGCTGCTTGCTTGCTGACTGCTTGCCTGCTTGCCTGTTAGAACTACTGACTGACTGCTTCTGTCTCTGCTTTCCGCTTATCTATCTCTAGTTCAATGGCAAGCTTCTTTCGGTTTGATTGTGAATCTCTCTGTCTGCTTGGATCTTAGAGTAACAGATGTGCTCTTGAAATCTTTCATATTTCAGGTAGAGTATTTACCTGAAAATTGTTATTGTCAGGGGTGGAGGCCAAGTTTTCACGGTTCAGACTGAAATTCAAGATTAAGAAATAAAGGATGAGAACTGCGAAAAATTCTGCTAAAGATGATGTACTTTAGTGTCTGATCTGCAACCCCAATCGAGATGGGCGGTCATGATTTGGGTAATATAAGTTAGTTTTCTTCTTAGAAACTATCCCTTGGGTCAGAAAACTCATGTAAGTTATGAATATAGTAAGACGATCATGATTAAACAGTCTGCTAACGATAAGCAGGCATCAATCATTCGAATTTTGTTGACCTTGAAAAAAATGTATGTACATCGTGTTACATTTCTTGACTCATTCAATTTTGAGCTGTCTACTCCTCCGCCCCCACTCCTGAAATATTACGCCTAAGGTAACTGATATCAAAACTGAAGTCATCCTGAAAACCTTTTCTGTATTGATTTTTATCCTCAAATCAATGGCGTCGAACATGGGAGGGGTGCAAGGGTAAATTTTACCCCTTCCCGCACACTTTTTGAGGGAATTCGTACAGATGAGTATCATTTATACACCTCAAAAATTGGGGGAAGGGAACTGAAAACTACTCAGCAAGTTGATGAAAGGGCGCCTTGAGAAAGTTCAAAGATGAAATTTACGAGATTTTTTGCTTATTATCTTCAATTTTAAGTGACAGAAGAAACTTTCTCCTCTTTGCCTGTCGACTATATGAATTTTCAATTTTTGTATCCACTTAAGAAAAACCTTCTGACACCTTCCCTCGAACACCTCTCCCTGGGGCAAATTTCATTTGAAAGTAGAACTATTATCAAAACGGAGCTTAGCCAAATTCAGTAACTAAAGAGTTTATTTTCAATAATTTTATCCAGCATTTTACAAAAAATAATAGTTCCTCATAGTTTCGAAGGCGCTGAAACCGAGTCTATTTTCTATTAACCATTTTCTAAACATGCTGAAGTATGTTTCACTCAACGCCTTCAAAATTGTAAAAGGAAGAAATCTTATTTTTGTGAAAATGTTGGATATAATGTTTTTTCTGAATTTCCTCTGATTCGTCTCCTAAGTTGGTTCCAATAGAATCAAACAAGAAAAAGAAGAAAAAAAAACATACAAAGTTTTAGGCTAATCGGATGAGAGGAATCCGTGCCACAAGCTTCCTTTCGTTCTTATGGGAAAAACACATGGAGTTTTGACTTTTGTTTCAGACTAAATTTCCCTCCTATATTCACCAGGACCAAAACACGTAAATTGAACAATAGAACATTTGCTATCGGATTCAGCTTGTGACATTGGAAGATAAGTCTGTTGCTTTCAACTTTTAGAATTTAATAAAATGTTCAACTTTCTCAAATTTTAGGCTCTAGGTCAAACAAAGAATCTAGTAAAAACAGAATAGTCATTGAAATTCGAAATTCAACGTTTGCTACCGACTTTCAGATTTTTGAAATGTCTTCCACATTTCAGTTTTGTTTCAACCGTTCAGATAACGTTCGATATTCAGCTTGAAACCTACCTTCGGCTTTTGACTGACTAGTCTCTGACAGGAGTTTAGGGTACTCCATTTTCAGAAACGAAATTTTACATTCAGTTTGGGGAGGTGGAGAAGAAAAATTTGCCGACATTTTTTTAAATTAAAAATTCGCTGACAAAATCATAAATTTGCCGATTTTTTAATCAAAATATATATTTTATAATCGAAATATTTTTTTAGTTAAAAAAAACAAACAAACAAACAGACATTCATAAAATATTAAAAATTCAAATGAACAGTTTCTAAATTTGTCGACTGCCAAATTATTTGGGGGGGGGGGGTGTTTCAACCCCACACACCCGCTATAGTTTCGCCCATGTTTAGACATAACTGATTTTAGAAAGTTACTCTTCAATTGTAAAACGCTGCCAGGGTACGTTTGGGTTTTCTTACGCCGTCATCATTTTCCTATTTCATCCGCAATTTTCTTCGTTATAGTCTCTGCGTTTTCGAGGTCATGGACCATAGTGCGAGGCTTCATTTCCCTTCCTCGCCCATCCAATCACATCGGTAGGTCGACGCTGATGGATGCCATCATTTATATTTTGCCTAGGTACTTGTAGCTCATCTATATGTATTTAGGCGGAGATACGATGACTGTTAATTAAGACGAGGCGGTTATGCAAATTCCCTACTTCTTTTCTGAAATCGAATGTATTAGTGGCCGCAAGTTAATGTGTTCCGCCGACGAAAAGGAGTAGACGAAGCCGGGAATGTAATTGAGAGATAAAAAATGAAAAATTTCGAGCTGGAACGCGAAGATACGAGTTATTTGTTGGACTCAGGCTACCTGTATGGCTATCACAGTACATAATGTACAGTCGCACTTATCCATGTATCCACGTCTCCATGGTTGGCAAAACGGCGTGATAATATCGATAAACTAGAAGGCTCTTCATATCTGTATAACTTACTGTATTAATTTTAAGCTCGCTTTATGTAAACGTAATGTATCAACGCTCGTTTACACCTCACGTGTGGTCTACAGCAAAAACGGTTTATTTATACGCTGGAGACTCGCTTTTGCTGTCCGTTGATCGAGAGTTGACTTGCGTTGGGAAAAAATACATAATGCTTTCATGTTTTCGAAGATACACGAAATCGGTGATCAGTGAATCGTAAATGATTTTCTTCGTGAAGACCGAAATCGTCAATAGAGTAGCTACTAGCAGTGATTAGTGGGTGGAGATGTGGAGACGTGGTGACTCTAATTTGATACGCTCACACGGGCCAGAGAAATGAACCAAGAAGACCTTGTCGGTCTACCCAGCTGCTTGCTTGCTGACTGCTTGCGACTGCTTCTGTCTCCGCTTTCCGCTTATCTATCTCTGGTTCAATGGCAAGCTTCTTTCGGTTTGATTGTGAATCTCTCTGTCTGCCTGGATCTTAGAGTAACAGATGTGCTCTTGAAATCTTTCATATTTCAGGTAGAGTGTTTACCTGAAAATTGTTATTGTCAGGGGTGGAGGCCAAGTTTTCACGGTTCAGACTGAAATTCAAGATTAAGAAATAAAGGATGAGAACTGCGAAAAATTCTGCTAAAGATGATGTACTTTAGTGTCTGATCTGCAACCCCAATCGAGATGGGCGGTCATGATTTGGGTAATATAAGTTAGTTTTCTTCTTAGAAACTATCTCTTGGGTCAGAAAACTCATGTAAGTTATGAATATAGTAAGACGATCATGATTAAACAGTCTGCTAACGATAAGCAGGCATCAATCATTCGAATTTTGTTGACCTTGAAAAAAATGTATGTACATCGTGTTACATTTCTTGACTCATTCAATTTTTAGCTGTCTACTCCTCCGCCTCCACTCCTGAAATATTACGCCTAAGGTAACTGATATCAAAACTGAAGTCATCCTGAAAACCTTTTCTGTATTGATTTTTATCCTCAAATCAATGGCGTCGAACATGGGAGGGGTGCAAGGGTAAATTTTACCCCTTCCCGCACACTTTTTGAGGGAATTCGTACAGATGAGTATCATTTATACAACTCAAAAATTGGGGGAAGGGAACTGAAAACTACTCAGCAAGTTGATGAAAGAGCGCCTTGAGAAAGTTCAAAGATGAAATTTACGAGATTTTTTGCTTATTATCTTCAATTTTAAGTGACAGAAGAAACTTTCTCCTCTTTGCTTGTCGACTATATGAATTTTCAATTTTTGTATCCATTTAAGAAAAACCTTCTGACACCTTCCCTCGAACACCTCTCCCTGGGGCAAATTTCATTTGAAAGTAGAACTATTATCAAAACGGAGCTTAGCCAAATTCAATAACTAAAGAGTTTATTTTCAATAATTTTATCCAGCATTTTACAAAAAATAATAGTTCCTCATAGTTTCGAAGGCGCTGAAACCGAGTCTATTTTCTATTAACCATTTTCTAAACATGCTGAAGTATGTTTCACTCAACGCCTTCAAAATTGTAAAAGGAAGAAATCTTATTTTTGTGAAAATGTTGGATATAATGTTTTGGAAATAAATAATTCAATTGACTGTTGGTGTCCCGATTTCACATTTTGTTTCCTATACGCTCGGAAATGTATAAGCGGAACAGCATTAATCATTTTTTTATTACGAATTTTCTACTGTCAGGCTCTGATTGTTAGAAGGGGCGAACTGAATCTGTGAGAGGAGTAGTAGTCCCCCAGCCTCCGCTGGTTGCTTCACTCATGTCTGAATAGTTTTCGTACCGTTGTTCCAGAAACCAAGGAAACACAGAAAAACAAGTTCTGGTCAAGGGCGTAGATGAGGGGAGGTCCTGAGGGTCTGGATTTCTTGACAAAAAAAAAAGTTGTTTTTTTAGGAGTTAATGAGTTATGTGAGGCAGATCATGAGGGGAGGTTATAAAGGGTCAGGCAGCATAGAGAAAAAAAAATTGAAACCCTCCCGCCTTACAACGGAGCGACCTACGCTCTTGAGTGCTGCATACGTGGTGCGTACGAGTACTTTTTTTTTCAGTGGGATGGAAACATTTCCACGGAAGCAAAAGCAACACCATTTTCCAGGAAAAGAAACCCCACTTTGGTGGTAAGACAACGCATTTCTGGAAATCCAGAGAAGCGAAAGCCCAATTTTCTCCCCTATGATCACCATGGTGGAAGGGAAAAAGAGGAGAGAATTCCCAAGGATGGAAAGCTAAGAAGATAAAGAACAGGGAAGTAGTTTGCGAAAATTGGGATCCCTTTTCTGTTCGTATAACTCCACGAAGTCAAAAAACAGTCTATTTGTTCTTATAATTTCGTGTTAATGTGTAGTCTTATGTACAGTGATTTCCACCCCGACTCCCCTAATAAGCTTACCTATAGTCATTTTATAAAAAATCCGGAGTATTTTTTTTTATTTTTTCGTACCTACCTGTAATACCGCTTAAGATTTTGAAAGAAAATCAATCTGTTTTCGAAATAAGATGATTAGCCCAGGAGGACAAGGTACTACTTCTAGTATGCAAATCAGGAGCTCCCTCAATATTTTCTAGAAAAATTCCGTTCATGAACTTTGATCACGCTTTCTTTGAAATTTCTTTTGTAGATGGAGCGACTTTACATGAAATTTTCTTTTACAAAATTTGCTCATTTTGAAAGAAGGAGGGTGTTATCCAAAAGAAAAGTTTCTGAAAAATCATATTTCCCGGGCTAGAGAAGGGCGTGTGTCACTGAGTGACGATTTGCAGATTTGGGGTGGCAGCGAAGACGAAAAAACACAGATGGTCTATGCTTTATGTCAGGTTTATCATAGATTGTCTTTACGTCTTCAATTGATTAAGATATAAAGACGTAATGAAGACATAGGATATAATAAAGCCATAACAAGGTATAGAGATAAAAAGGCATGATAAGGCATAATAATAAAAAAAAAGAAGACATAATCGGACATAACAAGACAAACTAGTTGATTATGTCCTTTTTTCTGGAGGGATATCTTTTCTCTAATTAGGCTTTTTTGTAATTTACTTTTCAATTATTTCATTCATCTTGTTCTTATCCCGCTATGTAAAATCTGATGTTTCTTGTTTTCTGTCTTACCCATTTTAATTTCCATGGAAATTTTATGATCAGAAAATACCACTACTGTGGAAGTGTACGATCAGGAGGTTAGTCGTGATAATAATGATGATCTCCTGCTTTTACGTGTGATGATATTTTCATGTTTTTTATATCTTATTGTTATGATTTGATTAAGATAAAGAAAGTAGACATAACGCAGGCATAATAAGGCGTACTGGGATTCTATAAACGCATAATAAGATAAAATGAAAGACATAAATACAATATAGGATTATGTAGTTAAGACGTAATAAGACATGATAAAAACGTAATATTTCGCTCGCTCGTGGTTAGGCCTTGAGTCCGAGGATCCCATCTTCTATCTTGTCCTGTCAACTATGTGTTGTACTTAGAGTGATTATACATTCCAATTCACGATTTAATTAATTTTCCACAATTTAGGCAAACTAACGGCGTGTTACAGGAAACTGCGGCAGTTCTGCTGGACATTGGCTGGAAAGCGCCTTTATTTTGATAGCAAAGTGGCTCCCCTTTTATCTATAGAAAAATATTAACTTTAAAAAAAAAACGAACTTCGAATTAACGAAATAACAATTTGACTTGACGGAATTATGTGTTACCATCCAGAGCAAAAATTATTTCCATAGGTACTGAAAGAAGCTTCCTTAAATCACAATTCAGTAGCCAATAATTACTGCATAATATTTGGTTTTAAGATTGATTTTCAACATTATCAGCCTCGCAGTTCTTCAGCATAACATACACAGCATCCTTGTAGCATTTTCTTTTGCCCCACACTTGATCTCTAACCCGTTGCAAGCTCACTGTACAACTGTTTAGGTCGACCGGAGTCTGGAAGTCTTCTTACGTGGCCCAGTTTCTGAAAATAAGGTGCCATATGGTGTCACATGCGGACCTTTCTCTGACCCTGATATTGGAAAATCATATCTTGCCATTTAATGCCCATTATGGCCCGGAGTTGTCTTTGCTGCGACTTCTCAGGCATTTTGATATTATGCTTCTTTGTAGATAGCGAGTGGATAGCGCGCTGGTCTCGGAATCCAGAGGTCCCGGGTTCGAGTTCACGTAGCAACTGGCTACATTTCGACATAGGTCGCTTTTTCGGCAAGACGAGAAGAGGGCTACGGCAGCCCTAACAGCCTCCTCAATGTCTCTGAAGTAATGCTCGAAAGGTCAGATTCTAGGGCTCGGGTTGAGAGGAAATTAGAAAAGAAGATAGAGACCTAATCAGACATGATAAGACGTAATGATGGAATATGTTGTTATGACAGATCAGCTGAAGTATTTTTCCGGGGGAGGGGGCAGGAGATAGAGATATTTTTTTTAAATTTACACGAAGATAATGCTCACGTCATTTTTCAAAATTCATCAATCTTAGTTTTTGAGCCTATCGTCTAAATACAAACCAAATTTCTTTTCGTTCTACCTTACACATTACATTTGTGTGTGAGGTGGCGCTGTGTGCGCCGAATGCACAGACTTTGTAGTCTATTGCACTTTTCCTCTGGTTGCTGTTAAGGATCTCAGATCAGTGACCTCACTTTTATAGCCGAAGTGAAACCGGGTGCTGGATATTCCAGTCCCAGGACTTCGCGTCTTGTACTGGCTATTGCTGAGCATTGACACATGATGTGAATAGAGGTTTCTTCCTCTTCTCCACAGTACTTACAGGAGCTGCTTTTCGCCCTTCCTACCTTATACCATATATGTTTTGTTCGTTCTACCCTAATATTTATCTGAGAAAATAAAACAATTTTGATACTACAACAGGGAAGAGGATGTTGAGACACTTTTCTCGTTAAGGCTATCCTTTTGCGCAAAGAAGAACTTTTGTGGTTAATATTTGACATCTCCCTGACGTCTCTGAAGTAATGCTCGAAAGGGCGGATTCCAGGACTCGGGTGGAGAGCAGATTAGAAAAAGAGAGAAGGTCTTATCAATTCAGAAGCCGGTTCTATAAGATGGCGGGAAAGGGCAACACTAAAGAATAAATTCCTATTGTCTTCTTTACCAGACCTTTTTGCGACGTGTGAAATTCTAAGTTTGCTGCCCTGTGCGCCGGATTACTGTACCATCGAGCAACATAAGTACAGTAACAATGGGCTTGCTAAACCTTCACCGAGTATTCCAAAAATAGTAATAAAACTGAGTTTGGTAAAAAAAAAAAAAAAAAAAAATCTAACTGAGGTAGGTTGAAATGCAGTTCGCTGAAATGATTGTTATAGGGATTGGTGAAAAAGTATCCGTATGAATGTAACCATCAGGGATGAGCTTTTCGAATTGAGCTTCGAGTAATTCGAGGTTTATAGTCAGTCTGAACGTTAAGCGCTGGTTTTTTGTAATACGCGTACGAGAGACTGAAAAAGAGGAAAGAGACGAAAGTGGTAAACAAGTCAAAGCTATGATGCGGGTTACCACCGTGCTATTCCACAAATCTCCAAGCTACACAGCCTTTTCCTATCTGGTATGTGTATACACTTTTATCTTTTTCACCCTATTGGCTCGAAATTATTTTCCTTTGATATTGAAGTTCAGTAAAGAACCCAATTTCCTTTTGTCGGCCACGGTTCTAACCTTCATTATTTTAACCATTGAAGCGATGCAGAAGAGTTTTCTTCTTTTTACTATATCGTTTCGTTTTTTTCCAGCGTTTTCTTTTTTGTTTTAGTACGTAGCAATATCCTGAGACGCTGTTCGACAGTCACCACATAGTTTGGTGTTCGGCTCATTACAATCATCATGCCGTGAAATTTCTCATCGATTTGTTTTGCTCTTGTGAACTTCAATTTACGAAACTCAGTTCTGAATGAACATCGAACGCGTCTTCCCCGGAGTTTTTCTACGCGCCATTGTACCGTGTCGAGAATTCCGGTAGGTTGGCCTCAACTATTTCGAATGAAGATCGACGGCGGCGAGCGGAGTTAATGAAACCGCATCATTAAGGAATTCACGTGCTTGCCCGTCGATTCATCCTCAACGTCGATCGTTTATACGAGTAATTGTTTCAGGCGTGAACGAAAAACTATTTAATTTCGAGCATCAGCCGGCCTTCCATCACCTCGTGGAGCATCTTGATATCCGGCGGCGATGACTTCATTTCTACACGTACGCCGCAACTAGTTGTGGACGCGATTTAGTGTAGGACGAGCCAATTAAACCAAAGGTGTCGAAACAGTCCATATGGCCGGCCATACCATTTTTCCCCGTAATTAATTAGGATTGAGTAAGTCGTTTCTTGATACGTACAAGTTGATAATGTCAACGTTATTGCCGTTATTAGGCCTGCCATTTACGCGAGCCATCTGATATCCGATACGAGCTTTCGATCTTGGCTATATATTAGGCAGAAAACTACTTAATCTAATTACCAAATGCTGTTCATTTCGCTTTCGATAATCAAGTCCACTTGAGCTCGGAGATGCTCTTACAGTTGCCACAAAATCTTCATTCCTGTTTCATCTCAACGCTGCATTCACTTGAGGGAGTAGAAGGGGCGAATGCTCACGTCCCAGGGTGCTCAAGTCAAAGAATGCAAAAAGAAAAAGAAAGAATGGCTGAGGAGAAACATTAAATTGTGCACTGGTCTTACATCTTGAGGAGTCTGGAAGAAACTTTGAACAGTTTTAAGCACAGTTTTAGCGAGTTTCAAGGAACTCTTAAAGAGTCACAACCATTTTGGGAGAGTGATGACGTTAGTAATAAGTAGATATGACTTGTATGTTTTGCGCCACTGTGCGCCGTTGAGGTTTTTCCCACGCGCCAACACCATTTTTACGATCTCAATAAAATCCTAGAAATCCTTTAATTTTCCACATTGAATATTTAACCGTTTTAAACCAAATATGAATCATTTCACCCTATTTTTCTTCCTTGCTAGTTCGAAAATTTCAGAGTTTTTGTATCAATTCTATATCAATTTTCTATCTTTTTAATCAAAGTAATCAAGCTGAAGGATTCATAACACCACATCCTGCAAAGAAATCTCTCTCTCGTGAGAACTACTTTCCAGTACTCCTAAAATACAAGAAATTTAAATTTCAATGATATGACTTGTATGGTTTACGTCACTGTGCGCCATTAAGGTTTTTCCCATGCGCCAACACCATTTTGACGATCTCAATAAAATCCTAAAAATTTGAGGAAGTGATCCTGGATTTGAACTAACACAGGTCGGAATGATTCTCAATTCTAACTCCAAAATTCTGAGCTTTAATTTTCTTACAAAATTTTCTATTGACCGAATTTATAAAGAAAACCAAGTATGTAATTCTTCTATTAAAAGTTCTAAAAAATATTCTTTATTATCTTTAATCATGCAGGAGGATTTTAATCACAAGTCATATATTCTATAAAAAAATTGAATATTTCACATATTCTTCACACACTAAGCATTGGTAATGATTGTGTTTATTTTTCACATATCTAGTTCTTTTTCCACAATAACTACAGTCATTATAAATCGTTCTAGTTTTATAAATACTAACTAATTTTATCAGCTCTAAATCACATTCTGGGCAACGCATGGTTTCTTTACCAAAAAACTTACTAATTTGTTGTAAAGTAAATTGATGATTAACAAATTTATCACAAACGTGACAAAACATGATTTTAATGTATAAGATGTAATTAACTCCTTTAAACTTTTTTATCTTATTTTTCAATCTAATTTCCTACAATGTCTTGTCGAAGTTTTCATCATGTTTGTTAGTTAATATGAGTTCGGTTAGATAAGCCAAGCGCGATACACGGAAGTTAATGCGTTCGAATATACACGTCTCTGTGAGCAAGTGTTACAACGTCAAAACGTGAATAGTGCGTGATTACTGTGTTGCAACGGGTAAACTCTGTCAGAAACGTTAGAAACGGCTCAATTGTGCTGTACGTCCAACTGTGCTGTGCGGCTGTAAAATGGACAAAGACGAAGTTATGAAGAAACTTGAAGAGATCCAGCGAACGGTGGTGACCTCAAAGGAAGAAGTGTTGAAAGAACTTACGGGAAAAATATCAAAATTAGAGGAAAAAATGAAAAAGGACATCGACGGTTTAAGGACGGAAAATGATCAACTAAAAGCGAAAATAGCTGAATTAGAGCAATACAGTATGAAAAACGATGCGATCGTATGCGGAATAAGAGACAAGAAGGACGAAACGGAAGAAGAAATAATCGAAGAAGTGATAGAAGTTGCCAAGAAGCTGGGCACAAAATTGGACCCGAACGAAATAACAGCAATACATAGGCTGCCTACTAGGAAGACAACGAATGCACATCCAATTATAGTACGATTCAACAGTCTGAGGAAGAAAGAAGAACTAAGAAAAAAATCAAGGGAAAAACAGCTGGAAGGAATATTTATAAATGATCACCTTTCAACGAGCACGCGCCAACTACTGGAAAAGGCGCGCGAGATGCGCAACGAAGGATATTTCCAATTCGCATGGGTTGGAAACGGACATGTAATGATACGAATGGACGAAGAAAGCCGAGCAATACGTATCAGCAAATTAGAGGATCTGTACGAAATCAAAGAACAGGTAAAAAACGAAACAGAAACAAAAGACCAGGAAGAGGAAAAAGGAGCAAGACAAGAACAAAACGAGAAGACACACGAAGAGAGAAAGAGGAAGGAACAAAAGCACGAAAGCACGAAACAGAAACTAGAACGATTCAAAAAAGCAAACACACGGTCACGCGCACAACTACAAGCAGAAAAATAATGTAACGCGGTTGGTACACCGGACTCCCGCTCCCCGAGACGGCAAGCAGCAACCGTGGGGAGGGTAAGCTGCACAACCCCCAACAATAACAACAAGGTAAGGGGAAAAAATACAGCATCTAGGCATAAGGGGCAAAAACTCCAAGTACTCCATCTCAATTGCAGAGGGCTAGCAGATAAAACTCGCATGTATGAATTCGAAAAGGCGTTGGAGAAAATAAAAGGGGAGGTAATCGGACTATCGGAGATAAGAAGGGAGGGAGAAAAACTAATTAAAAGGAAAAACGGGAACTACTTCTACTACTTTGGCGAGACTAAAGGGTACAGGGGAACAGGGTTTTACATCAGAGGAACGATTATGAATAAGGTGCTGGAAATAAAGGGAATATCGGAAAGAATAAGTGTATTGAAACTGAGAATACAGAAAAACGTAAATATGACCATACTACAGGTATACGCACCAACAATGGAGGCAAACGACAACGAAAAGGAAAATTTCTATCGACTGCTGGAAAAGACGTACCAAGAGGAGAAAGAATACTACAATTTAATCATGGGAGATTGGAACGCAAAAGTAGGACAAGGGGAGGAAATAAAAGGAATCATGGGGCCAAATGGAATAGGAAAACAGAACCAGAATGGGGAAAAAATGATAGAATTTGCAGGGAGCCAAAACTTAAAAATAGCGAACACCTTTTTCAGGAAGAACAAGAAACTAAAATGGACGTGGATATCGCCGGATTCAAAAACAAAAAATGAGATAGACCATCTACTTATAAACGACATGAGAATTGTGGAAAATGTAGTATGCCTACCCTCGTTTAAGTTCCCCTCAGATCACCGATTAATCAGAGGCAGTCTAAAGTTTGAAGGAAGAATGAGGTATAAAAACTACAGGAAAAATTTACCGAAAGAACAAGAAGGGAAGACTATACCAGAAAAAAAGAAGAAAGAGGCCAACAAATACGTAGAAGAACAAATGGGAGGGAGAGAGAAAAACAGGAAGATACAGGACTTACAAGAATTCTACAAAAAAATAGAGGAAACGATAATAGAAGCGAGCGAAAGGTTCGGGAGGAAAGAGGAGAAAATAAAAACCGACGACAAATTGACAGAGGAAACGAAAAGAATAATAGAAAAAAGAAATGAATTAATATTTAAGAGCCACAAATCTACCAGGGAAAAAATAGAACTAAGTGAATTATACAAAGAGGCAAGAAGAAGGATAAGAGGGGATATAAGGAAGTACGAAGAAAACAAAATTAAAGAGTTAATAGAAGAAAAAAAATCAATACGTAAGATGAGAAGGGAAATAAGCGAGGGGCACAATCTAATCACCAAGTTAGGTAAAAAGAGAGCCAGGCACGAAATAGTGGAGGTAGCAACGGAATACTACAAAGAAATATACAAGGAAGAAAACAAAGAGATGGAAAATACAAGGTATGGAAGTAATAACGAAGAACCAATTCCCCAATCCTGGAAAGCGAGGTAGAAAACGCTATCAATGGACTGAAAAAAGAAAAAGCTCCAGGCCCGGATGGAATAAGAGGAGAGACAATTAAAGCCATGAAAACATCCTTAACACCAATCATAACACAACTGCTAAATGGGATAATCGAGAGGAAAGAGACACCAAGGAGATGGGAGACAGCGGAAATAAGGATACTATTTAAGAAGGGAGAGAGAACAAACATAGCAAATTACCGACCAATTAGCTTGACATCAGTCATGGACAAAATATTTGCAAAAATAATCAAAAGCAGACTATACAAAAAGCTAGATCATAACCAAGGAGCAGAACAGGCGGGATTCAGGAAAAACTATTCAACCATAGACCATATATTTACATTAGAACAGCTAATAGAAAAGGTAAACGAGTACGACATAGAAGCCAATCTACTATTTATAGACTTTAGCAAAGCATTCGACTCAGTAAAACACAAATATCTATGGCAAGCTATGGCGAATCAGGGGGTAACCAAAAACTGGATCGAAATTATAAAAAAGGGATATGAGAAAGCAAAAGCATACGTGAAAACGGATGTTAAGGGACAAACGTTTGATATAAAAAGAGGGGTAAAACAGGGGGACCCGCTATCGCCGAACCTATTTAACTGCGTACTAGAGGAAATATTTCGAAAAATGGACTGGGAGGAAGAGAGAAGAGGAATAAAAATTAATGGAAAATACTTGAGCAATTTAAGATTCGCAGACGATGTAGTTTTAATAGGGAAAACAAAAGAGGAACTACAAAAAATGGCAGAAAAGTTTGTAGAATGTAGTAGAGAGGCGGGGCTGGAATGCAATATAGGGAAAACAAAATTAATGAGTAACAGAAAGGGAGAGGAGGGGGAGAGAACAAAAATAAAAATAGGAAATAATGAGATAGAGGAGGTCGATAGCTACAAATACTTGGGGAAAAGATTGTCGTTTGAAGAGGGGATGGAGAAGGAACTGAAGGAGAGAAGGAAAGCAGCATGGAACTCCTACTGGGGACTGAAAAACGTATACAAAAACAAAAAGATCCCAATAAGAATAAAGATAGAAACTTTGGAAACCTGCACACTTCCGGTCTTAACATATGGTGCACAGACGTGGGCCCTCACGAGTAACCAACTGGATAAAATAAGAATAACCCAGAGAGCAATGGAAAGAAGCATCTTGAACATCAGAAAGGTCGAAAAAATCAAAAATAATAGGATTAGAGCGAGAACGAAAACGAAAGACATAGGGTATATCATTAAGAAAGCCAAGTTCAAATACGCGGGACATATGATAAGGTCAGAGGAAGGGAGGTGGAACAAGAAGCTATATGAATGGACACCATATGGGGAAACAAGGAAAATAGGCAGACCAAAAACCAGATGGAGAGACGAAATTGGAAATAGGGCCGGAGTGCTATGGGTAAGAAGCGCGCAAGATCGGAGTACTTGGAGAAAAACAGGGGAGGCTTATGCCCAAGAGTGGGCGGTTGTTAGTTAATATATATTTAATTACTTACACTATTATTTCAATTTTTATGATTTTATTCATTTAAGAAACTTGAAAATCATATCTAAGTACAATCTAGGAGGTACCGGTATAGTGATACCTAATTTCTCTAAAATCATTCATTTTTTCAATATTCATTTACAATTAATTTTTTCTTAATCTTTTTGTTTGATGAAATCTTTATTCTTCATATTTTCTGAGTTTGATTTAGAATCAGATATTAAAGAAATAAAAGTATATTAAAAATTTATTCTATGTAAATGGAGGTCCGTTGTGTTGAGAAAGTTGTTATGTCAGGTTATAAAAATCCAATTGATAAATTAAATTCTACATTTAAAACTCTAATGGATATTATGGATGATGAAATTGAAAGTTTACCAAAATCTAAAAGAAAGCAGTATAACAAGATGATAATAAATATTGTAACACTTTTGAATGACTTATCAAGAATGGTAGAAAGGGATGTGAAATATTCAGATCTCCCAATTGATGATTTAGGACTCTAATCAATTATATTCATTTTTTTCAACTCTCCAGAAATTAGCTAGCACATAGACATCCTTTCCATTATCTCAAGTACTTCTTGATTAGGTATCAATTCAACAGTTAATGGAAAGGATTAATAAAGATTTTGAGTTGGATTTAGAATCAAACATTTCTATTCAAAATTATTCTATGTAAATGGAAGTCAAAATTTTCGAACCAGTGGAAAGGGAGAAATAAGGTGAAATGATTCATATTTGCTTTAAAAATAGCTAAATATTCAGTATGGAAAATTATAGGATTTTTAGGATTTTCTGGAGAGTATCAAAAAGGTGCTGGCACATAGGAAAATCCTCAATGACGCACAGTGACGCATAACAAATATACAAGTGGAGAGAGCTTTGAAAACTAGAAATCTTGAGTAGATAAAGGTTAATTTTGCCAGCTTACAAAGTTCACTTGGGATGATTTCTTTAGGAATAAAAAAAAAAGAAAAATGATAGAAATTTGATACAAAAGTTCGAAAATTTTCAAACCGTCAGAGAAAAAAAAAATGGTGAAATGGTTCATATTTACTTTAAAAGTGGGTAAATATTAAGAGTTGAGAATTCGGGAAATTTGACGATTTTTTCGAGGGTTGAAAAATGAGCTTGGCGCATAGAGAAATGAGGCTGGCTCACAGTGGCACAAAACAAAAATTATTAGATTACTTTGAAAATGAGTAAGTATTCTATGACGTCTATATTCATGCTAGGTAAGAATTTTAAGTGTTGGGGATATATTTGTATAATAGTGGAAAAATTTGAATTTCATGTATTTTATGAGTACTGATGGAAAATAGCTCTCAGGAGAGAGAGATTTCTTTGCAGGATGTGGCATCATGGATCCCTTCAGCTTGATTGGAGTTTAATGCATTTTATCTTTGTGATTAAAAAGATAGAAAATTGATATAGAATTGATACAAAAAGTTGAAAATTTTCAAACTAGCAACAAAGAAAAATAGGGTGAAATGATTCATATTTGGTTTAAAACGGTTAAATATTCAATGTGGAAAATTAGAGGATTTCTAGAATTTTATTGAGATCGTCAAAATGGTGTTGGCGCATGGGAAAAACCTCAATGGCGCACAGTGGCGCAAAACATACAAGTCATACATATCTCTATAATATAATTGTATTGTCGACGGACCGCAATTTAAATGTACTTTCTGCAGTACAGCAGATCTATATATTGATGGCACCTTCACGAGTACTCCAAATTACTTCACACGACTCTTCTTTAATCTGCCTGTTGACGATGTCACTAACTGTTTCACTGATAACTTTATGCCACTATCCTTGGCCGAATATGAAAAGATCAGGCATTTCACTGACCACGTTTTCGAAACGTAAGAGTACATTTCTCTTAACGCAACATTTCCTCCTTCTGTTTGGACAGACTTCTCTGCTAGCTGCAATCGAACCACCAACATTTGCGAAAGTTTTCACTCGAAACTGAACAGCTTATTCTACACTGGCTACCCGAACATCTACTATCTAACTGACGTATTGATTGACATACAGGCTGACACGTACATCAAATGCAGAAGCATAATATTCAGACTCAGGAAGACAGTTATATAAGAAGCCGCATTCATACATGAGCAAATGACGAAACTCCAGCGAGGAGAAATAGCAAGGTATCTGTATGTCAAAAAATTAAGCTTCAAGTTCCCTACCGAGGCCGCTGATAAAGAAAAATTGAAATTTGAAATGTAAAGTGCCATTTATTGGACAAGTACCAATTAATGGTCAAAATTTTGAAGCCATATATATCTAATCCGCCAGAGAGCGCAACAACCCAATGTGCAAAATCCCGCCAGTTACCCAGGTAACTAAAGGGGAGCCAAGGGTAACTGACGGGTTTCTGGGTAACCTGAGGGTAACCGAGGTTGCAAATGGGTAGCTGATTGCGTATCGGGCTGCGTAAAATCCCGCCAGTTACCCGGGTAACTAAAAGGGAACCAAGAGTACCTGACTGGTTTCTGGGTAATTTGAGGGTAATCGAGGGTTGCAAATGGGTAACTTTTCCGCGGGTAACTAAAGGATAACTGATTACGCATCGGGAATTTTATTTTCTTAATCAGTGTCTGGCAAACACCCAGTACTTCTATATGATCTGTGTTCGAGGGATTTTAATGATTCGCATTGAAGATATGAGGTGTGGAAAAATTTTGCCAGTTTTCGACATTATAACGTTCCGTTATTTTCGAAGTACGTCATCAAAATCGAAAAAGTGAGTACTTCGCGCGATTAATTTCGAATCTCTTGTAATAATTGTTAGTTCAAAGGACACACTAAGGAAAATTTTTCGAATAATTAACAGACGATTGAGTAGCTAGGTACTTATCTAGTGCGGGTCCTGAAAATGGGAGATGGAATCTAGTTATGGAACTGATTGTACCTCAGTTCTATCGTTATGTTTTTTGATTTCAGTAAATTACCTAGGTAGCCCATTTGAGAGTTGCAGAACATATTATGGCAATGATGAAATTCAACATACGGGAGAAAAAAAATGTAACCAACATTTGGCCTGACCAATATTTGGCTCCAATTTTTTTAAAACCATTATTGACTAATGTTTTCTTTCCTTTATCAATCTGCCGAATGAAATGACATCTGGCAAAGAAAATTCCAATTAATTTCTATGATTTTTGTACTTTTTGATTAGGTACAATAAGTAAATTGAATTTCACTTTCTTCTTTTCATTTTGTCAGTTTCAGATAATTTTTTCCAGATTGTGCCAAATATTAGCCGACTAATAATTGGCAAATCTTGACGTATTTTCAAAAATTCACAGAAAGTCGCATTTGAGCTTGATGTTGGCGCGTGTAACTGAAACTTATTCCAGATGGCATACACTACCATATGCTGTGATTAAAAATGGAAAATTTTGCAGACCAGTAATTGGTAACAGTTGCCATATTTTGGATTTTGGACTCTTCATAGGATGCCTGTGGGTTATTCCAGAAGGTGATATCAGCGCCATCTTGTCATATGTTGCAGAGGAAGGATGAATGTATCCAACAATTCCAAAATCAACTCCCCCGTGTAATTAGAGCTCAAGATATGACCGTCCAAAAAAACTTGACCAATAAGTAGTACTTTATCTTACAATAAATTGATGAATTCTCAAGTATCATATAATGTATTTTAGAAATCAGGGGTCTATTTTGAAAATACACTTTTTCAGTAGTGATGATAGCACTGAGCATCTGCTGTGGTCGAAGTCGTCAGCCAAACAACAGAATGTGTAGTGGAGGCGATGAGGAACATTATAAATAGTGAAATGTTGCATCTAAGTCGTAGTAAATTTCTATGGTGAAGCACTAAACAGATAACAGAAACATATAATATTTCTCATGAAAGTTTTTAAAGTTGTTTACCGCTCGATGAAAATGGTGTGTGATGGCGTGTTGCAATACTTTGATCTAAGCTGAAGATTGGCCGGGAATCGTATGTAATTGGAATCGTCGCTCTATCTCTCTTCATTGTCGAGATATTCATTATGTTCTAAATCGGGGTTATTTGGGAAACAAGAAAAACAAAGAAAGTACACCACTCAAAAGTTCCGGATACAACGTCACAGTCTATATTATAGCCTGTAAAACGACGGGGAAGACCGAGGAAAGAAGCTGTGGCACCTGCTCTCGTTGATTCCAGGACCCTGCTGTTCATCTCACAGAAATACCAATAGTGGTGAGTTCTATTTACCACACTGTAGAATAGTCTATGCTGATTTTCATACTGCACTCAGTAGATGTCGATTCTCATTGTTCTTTTTTTTTTCAGGTCCTTCTGACATCAGTTTTGGAGATTGAGTCGTGGTGAAATTCCAATGTCAAGACACACCACTACAGTCATTTTTAGGCTACATCGAGAAAATTGAAAAAGTCTAAAAGGATAAATGTTGGGCGACCTTTCTCCGGCGCACGCTTATAAAGAAGCGTACTGGCGTTGTTTACACTGATCCGAGAATAGAAAATACAGTTCATTTACTTTTGAGTAATCGCACTGGCCTGCGTGAGTTTGACGTACATTGTAATGATTTGAAAAACATGCTGTAAGAAATATATTTTTTTAAATATCGCACACAGCGAGGGAGGGAAGGAAGCGTTTATCACTCGTACGCTCTGGCTGCAAACTTCGCACTGATGAAAACGCTTTCTTTCCTCCCTTGTTGTGTAATACCCTGTTTATTGTCTGGTTGGATCCGCCGCGGTTAATCCGGCCGTGTTTTGTGCTCCTTTTTTTCTTCTTCAAGGTGCACTTCGAAGCCGGAGTAAGTGTTCTCGCGGTTATGTTCAACGTATACGGCATTAATGCGAGTTGACGAGTGTTGACCTGTTGACTACCAGCTTGTATTTAAATGAAAAACGCGCGTTACGATTCAATCGGGTCATAGCTCATCGTATTCTACCGCACGTACGAGCCTTTCCTTATCCGAATTAATTATTTATTCCGGACCAATTCGTCACTTCCATAAACAACCATTTTCGATGGTGTGTCGTTGATAACGTCGCCGAGTCAATACGACGATACGAAGTATTTCCATTTTAGGGATTACCCGAGTGACAATGACATATCAAATTCGATAAAACTAAACGACTCGAACTCGTTATACTTCACACTCGTGCCACACGATATGCTGGTGGAAATGGAAGTGGAAAGTGGAAATGGTAATATCGGACGGCGTACAGAGGATCAGAGCTATAAAGGCAATCGATGAATGTAGCAATGCGCTCCTCAACTCGCATCGTAATCGACGGCCTACTTACCGCTCCTCCGAAGCCCTTTACGCGGCTAAATTGAAAAGCTCATAAAACTTTTTTTCCGCGTTCGACTTGAAATACGTGCGAATTCATTTAGAGGCGGCGCAACAGCTGTGTTAAAAAGTTTCAACAAGACTTTCGCACACAAGTAACTTCACCGAGTACTATTTGTTCTCTCGAGTATGTATGTTTTCTTTTGCGTCAGAAAACAAAACTCGAAAGGTTTCTCTCTTTCGCGCTGTTTATTGTATCATGGAAAAGCTACAGACTACAAAGAAAGCGATATCGTTTGAAAAACATTAAATTCTCCTCGATTTACCCTTATTATTGCGAGTGTTTGACGTAATGATAACATTGTCTCGAGTCTCGAGAGCTCGCGACTATATTTTCAAAGAGGCGCCGATTCTTTGATATTTAGTTTCGCCGATTTGGTAACTTAATTTCTAGTTTAATGGCATAAGCGCAGTTGAAGTCACGTTTGATGAGTGATGTATACGCAACCCTTATGATTCGGACGTATAGAAGTGAATGGACCAAGTTTTCCGAGCCATGGCGTCGGAAGGTTTTAGTAAGCAGAGACGAAAAATTGAGTCGGCCTGCAAATAAAAAAAGAAGAAAAAAAAAAGGTCCTTGCCTCTAAAAACTAAGCTAACAAGGGCTAAATCTCGTTAATGTCTCTTAAATCTCTCAAGGCGTCTTTTAATCAATTGCATAATTTCTGAATTTTATTCATTTATTTGTTTTTTGAAAGAGGAGGGTTTGAGTAATACTTGTTCCCATCTCCCCGTTCCAACGTCATTGTTCTTCGGTACTTCTTATTTCAAAAAATACGTTTCCGTAGCATTGATCACCAAGCCTAGAATCTACTACATTAGGTTGTCCTGTTTCATTAATCTTGGAAATCGGGCTGACAATCTCCCCCAGATATTTTTGTTACAACACCCGATTTTTTCTGATTTTCTGAAAAATATTAACGGACCTTCGTCAGCTTTGAAGTTTAACATAAGATTTACGTAAAGGTTTTTCAGGAAACTTGCCCATATATGCTCCTACGACGATGAGGCCCTCACCACTAACATGTTTCAAAAATAGATAAAGTTTCAAACATTTTCAAAAAAAAAATTCCTAAGTTCAAAATAGGATTTTTGGGGGACGTTTGAAATTGAAAAAATTCTGTTTCGGGCAAGAAGTTGGAAAAAACTTTTTTTGATTTAATTTTTAGCGCAGATATCGAATATGTTCTTTAAATTCAACCTTTTAACGTACGGCTGTGCTAATAAATTTTCAAGGAAATGTTCATTGCACAAAACCACTCCCGCCAAGAACGATAAAATTTGTTCCCAAGTTCAAAATTGGATTTTTGCGAAACTTTTGAAAATGGAATAGAAGAACGAACTGAAATTTGAAAAAATTCTGTTTCACCCAAAAATGTTGATTTTTGGAAAAAATTAACTTCGATTTTTAGGGCTGATTCCGAGTAGGTACTTTGACCTTACGGCTCTACTTAAAAAACAAATCAGGGAACTAAACCCTGTCAAGAATGACGATGCGCTCGCCACTAACAAAATTGTTCAATAGTTCACAGTCGAATTTTTGGGAGAGTTTTAAAACTGAGGTGTAGAAAAACTGAGATCTGAAAGAATTCTGTTTACCCCAAAAAGCTAGTTTGTCGGTGAGGAGGGAGAAGTTTCAAATCTGACTTACAGTATTACCACGTACCAAGACGAAGAGGTGAGGATGAGTGAAGAGGAAGCGTGCCCAGCTGTGGTGCACCCGAATTCCCTAACCTCGGTCAGTAGGGGGTGCCATGGTGGTCACTGCAGAACAGCGTGCACCGGTGTGGAACGACGAAGTGGGGGCTCAGGCCGGCCTCAAAGCGTCCCTCTGGCCACTGATGCGGGGCCGGGGGTGCGGTGTCTCAGGAACCACTTTAGTATGCGTGCATCACCGTACGTTCCAACAGACATTAGTATTAATTCTGAATAAATATTTTACATTCTCCACTCCTTGCACATTTTTATCATGAGCGATCTTTAACGTAAAAACTTGAATTTTCGACATTGTTTTTTCTAATCAAGGCCATAAATAAGAAAGTATCCTAGAGGTCTGGACCCCCCCCCCAGCAAAAAAAGAAAAAATCAATCATTGGTGCCTGTAAGAGTAGAAATTTAGGAAGTGAAATAACCATTGTGGGAAGGGGTGTAACGGCTCAGGCAGGGCAGAGAAAAGTTTGTTAGACCCCCCCCCCTCCCCGTAGTAGGGCTATCTACGCTCTTAATTTCAGTTAAATTGTCTCGAATTAGACCGTAAAAGTGTTTTTAAATTTATGTTCAGTGCTGCTATCAGAAGATCCTAAAATTTAAATTACGTTTTTTCTTTCAGAAAAGTAAGTTCTCTAATCGCTCAAGATCGGTTGCTGGAAGGTGTCGCGTCTGTATGAAAATTGTAAATACATTATATGTAGTGCTTATTATAAGTAGGTAGTCTCTTTTCTAATATTATTCTGAACCCGAGCCCTGGAATCCGCCCTTTCGAGCATTACCTCAGTGACGTCGGCAGGCTGTTAGGGCTGTTCTAGACCTCTTCTTTTGTGGCCGAAAAACCGGCCTAGGTCGAAATCTAGCAAGGTGCTACGTGGGCTCGAACCCGAGACCTCCGAATTCCGAAACAAGTGCACTATCCACTCGGCCAAACAGAGCCCTATAAGTAGGTAGTCTGAGGGCGTATGTAATACTTACTATAAGATGTAATATTTAAATAGATAGTTTGGTCGATTGAATGAAGATCAAATATTGACCTAAAAGTACCTCGAAGAAGGCCACAACAAAATACTGTCTACACAGGGTAGATTGAACAAAATAGCTTTTATAAATAACTTAAACTATTCCGCAGGTATCGTCTAATGCACCTAACAAGAAATTTGGGAAAATGCGAGAAAATTGATTGCAGGAATGTAAAAATAGTCTCTGAAAACCGAATCGATTTCAGTACAATCGAGAAGTGAACCGACTCAAGTACCAGCGAAATTTATGGGTTGCTTAATAGTGGAGGGTCGTAGTGTACCCATGTTTGGCACAATTCCGCTAAGTGTTCGTTGTACACAGCTGGCAGTTTATATAGATCTCATGGTCTGCTAGTATTGGACGAATGCTTGCATATTTGTTTTTCGCGGTATAATCGCGTACTAAAGCCAGTAATAAGTCTCAGTGGCAGATACAAGGGGCCGCCCCCTCGAAATATGTAAATTTGTCTATAGTGACCTAGAGCTATTATGTTTCGTCTATAATATTTTCTATTCAGATCCCCCCTGAAGTCCGTCTTGCTTCAGTCTTGCTCTCTTCAAAAAGTTGAGTGGAGACTTCGTTCACGTCTTCGCATCCAGGACTGGGACTTGGTAAATTAACGTAAACCGATCTTATGTCGTGTCGTATGCTCTCAGAAGCCTATAGTGACTAACCGTTGTAACCATTCAATAACGTAAAGTCAAAGTATTGTCTAAAGTGTTAATAAATCTATTCAAATTAATCTGACTCGGCCAAGTCATTTTTCAAGCCGAGAATGTCTAATTAGAGGCTTCTTGAGCCCACGCTGTAGACTCTTTTGGTCATCGTCAATCTACTACACCAACCAGCAGAAGCCCGAGAGGCTCTACGACCTCACGACAGTGCACACGCACAGTACCAATCTTTCTGCTCTGGTGGTAACATGATTGTAATGCCTTCTTCTTTCGAACTGGCCGGGCTTGCGGGCTTACTAGGCACGCTATGTTTCCACTTCGATTGATACTGTAGTCGCTGTGTTCGTTTCGATGTTTGTGGGGGTATTCGTAAATCACTAGCATTCCGGCGTTAATGGGACTCGAACCCGAAATTTAGAAATTGCGAAGCGATTTCGTTACCACTTGGCCACACAGCGACCCAGTTTCCATAATACTTGGAAATTTGTTTTCCGGGTTTCACCTGACTCTGGTTTATTCTTATAAGTACCAATAAGTACCTCAGTTCAAGTAAAAGAATGTATTGGTTGCTAGCACGTAGAATCGTTTCACGTACTCTTACACAGCCCCCTTCGAAGCAGTTTACATCTACATGTACTTAGTATAAATAGTTCTTCAGTACCGACAATCAATTAATGACTCTGTATTCAAACATTCAGACATAACACAGTAAGTTATGTCTCTCGAGCGTAAAAATCTACCTACAGAAGTAAATCACGCAGCCCAAAATGTTAAAACGCATAACTCGTTATTTATAATCATAACCTACCACTCACCACCTTATCACTGTAGACCAAATTGAATGTTTTTTCATCACATACAGATGGTATGCGCTGCGTGGTTAGGTACCCGTTCTTCCAAAGCTAATAAACTCGAAATTAATTTCTTTTTTGACGCTTCACACTTTGAAAAAGCTGTGACACGTGCTGTTGCCCTATTCCGCCCTCCCTATTACCGCAATCTAGACGTTAATTTAAATTCTCACTCATTACATTATACTTTTTTTTTTTACACACATGTAGCCGTAATCTGAATAAAATTAAAAGGATTGTGAACTGCTAGGCTGGCGATGTTATCTGTAATGGGTCGGCTCTGTGGAGGCTGTATGTTAGTTCGGTAGCACGACTTCTTAACGAGAATATGCGGCCCGAATTCCGGGATTAATTTGAAACGTACGACAGCTCAATGGTTACTTAGTGAGCCTACCTAGATTTAGAAAAACGATTTGACTTTCATCGGCTAATTTATTCCTGTAGCTGTCCGGCAATTGATTCGATATATCTTTCGCGTTCTTTCATGTTTCGTGACATCTAGATACATCCCGCATCACTTACGAATATTACTTTTCTAGTAAAATGTAACCAAATAATCGAAAAAACAAAACTCAGGTACGGTGGAACGTGAAAGTAAAAACTTGGAGTTGAGGATTAATTAGGGATTTCACGGGCACTCGTGCTGGGTACTCGCTTCGGTTGTGTGTGCTTCCGCGGCGCTTTATGCTCTGTCTGCACCGGCACCGTCTGTCTGTCTTCTGGTATGTTTGCTAGACTATCTGCTGCTTTGCCTGTCTGTCCAGTTGTCTGTCTGTCTTCGGACCCAGAGTTTTAGTGGTGGGCACATCTCCAGTATGTAGGTTCGGGTGTCCGTTGTTCAAAAATTTCGAGAATTGGACAGCGAATGATTTAATTGTGTCTCCTCATCCTCCTCCGGAAAAATAAGCTCGTGATTTTTTTATTTCTACCTAAAATGTTGGAATTTTGTAGCTCAGTCCCTCGACCTGCTATCTATATCAGTCGTTGGTTGTTTGTACGGAAACAACTAAGCTCATATAGCCATAATCAGAAGATTCCAGGTTAGAATCCTAGTAGGGTGAGCAATGTTGGCGGTGTGCAAAACCCCGGAGTTTTTTCTTTCCGCTACGCCTCAGAAACAGAACGTTTGTTTTTTGATTTAGTTATCAGGACAGCTTCTGCTTTTATCCGTGATGTTGTGTGTAACTGATATCGATAAAGTTGAGATTTATTAAAACCGTAACACGGGGCGACTTTGCTCATTTTTCCTGCACTTTCAAGTTTTACATTCTATACAGACAGTAGAAACTAGGTCAGAGACCCGAGATGTTTTTTGTAATTTTGATGGGGTATTGTGGAATACATTCCCCTGAAGATTGTGACACGCCATCCCACAAATTTTTCCACAGAATTATGAAATAAGCGTGCCTAGTAATGGGATGATATTGCACATGTTCCTGAATAAGTAGAGAAGGAAGTTGTAAGTGCCAAGGAACTCCAAATCTATTTATACTATGTATGCAGATGTATGCAAAAAAAAACCAACGAATGTTAATCATGAGAAGTGTACTCGTTCTTTATTCCAAAAATCATAAGAAACTATAAATGATACCTTTCCTTCGAAAGGCCAAAACTCTGATACACGAACTTACATTCTTGGCATCTGTGAAATGTATCTAGATATGAGATTTGTAATGGTCCATTCTCTAAAAATAAAAGAGAACATCGAAGTTGATCACCTGCCGGCTTAAAGAACAAATAAACCATTTTATGCAAATTTACCCCTCCACGTTTTCCCACCAGTTTTTCACCAATAACCACGTCACTTTGCTGATTAATACATGATAATTTACTTTTATCATGCCCGCGATTAAATTCTGTGTGTCAAACACATACAGTTTCCTTCGACTTTCACTTATTGTCTCAAACAATAATGAGCTCTTATTGTGAAAACAACCATAGTTAGTTTTGAAATTTCGACATTGCCGTCAAATAGCAACATAATTGCTGCTATTCTGCTGGATAAACTGCTGCGGGTGAATAAACAGATGTTATCTACTTCTATGTAACGGTAGTTTTAGGAGTGTAACAATTGCGGATATACCGCTATCTGGCGGCAAAGTCGAAATTTCAAAACTGGCTATGGTTGTTTTCACAATAAGGGCTTCAATTTCTACAATGTAAATTTTATACACTTTTTGAAGCTCTGCACAGAGGACATGATAACACTGCATGGAAATAGCGGAATAACACGGTTGGTCTTATATGATATAGCCAGGAGCGGATACAGTAAATAATTTCAGGCTGGAGGGAGTCTAAACGAAAAACGTTATTCGCGTTTGGACGCTAAAGAGTCGCTTTCTAGCGGCCTAATGAAATGCAGCGCGCTGATTGGTGTATTTGAACAAAAAGATGATCAGTGACAAAAATGTTCTGCTAAAAAACTGAAGTTGGGTTCATCTGAAAGGAAATAATAAAGCTGACACTCTAGTTCTCTTCAGTTTTCCATAAAAAACAATACTGATGATGCTAAACCTCATTTTACTTGTACGTGTTTTGTGGTAAGAAATACCCTGATCATCGTTTAGTTCACGACACTAGCGCAACTACAGGAGTGTCCGAACGCCAACAGACGAAACATAGTAGCTGTAGGTCACTATAGACAAATTTAGATATTTCGAGGGAGGTCGCCACCCTGTATCTGCCGCTGACAATAGCTGCAACATCCTACATTGCAAGGAGTCACGCATCAGTATTCCCCCTACGTTCTCTCTTTTCCCTCGCGTTCATAAGGGTAATGAAAACATATGTGTGCCAAGTCACCCCGTGTTATGGAACTAAGAATAAGGTTACATAGATAAGCAACATAATTCGGTGTGGGTCGCTGTGTGGCCAAGTGGTAATATGCCCGCTCCGCAATACTTACATCTCGGGTTGAAGTTCCACTTCGCTAACATCAAAGTGTAGTATTCACCAATGCTAGAAAGCGTGTGATTTTCGAACACCCCCACTATCATTCTAGCGAACACTGCGACTACAGTATCACAATCGAGGTGGAAATACAGCACGTCCTATAATCTCCACCAGTTAACATGAATAAGGTATTACAATCGTAGGGTGTGTTACCACCAGATGAGAAAGATTGGTACTGTGCGTGTGCACGTCGTGGACAGCTCGTGAAAACATGTGGCGCACCCTCTTTGACGCGAAGAAAGAAAACTATAACGCAAAAAACAGTGGGGAAAGCAGCGGCTAACTACCCCGACTATTTTTTTTTTTTTTTAGTTATCGGGTCTTATTGCATCCGCGTGGGTAGGTGACCTCGACCTAACAATACAAATAAAAGACAACAAAATACAGTACACGGATGCAATAATACTCAATGACTCATTCCACCATTATAAACATAAAATGGCAACACTACACAACTACTGCCACAGAATAGCAAAAATTAACAGAATCAAACGAATAGCAATTAACAACAAATGCCAACCGCAACACTAGACAGAATAATATTGACAAATTAATGCAACAAAAAAGTACAGACACTGAACCAAGAACCGCAAAAACAGACAAATACGCAGGAGCAATACCATTCACAGGGACACCCGCATACAAAATATATAAATTCTTCAACCAATTAAACATAAAACTCGGAATCAGAAATAGATCACCCCTGATCAAACAAATAAGCAAAAATAAAAACAGAAATAGAGGACATGAACACACGCAACGGAGTATACAGACTGGACTACGAACTGTGACGTGACATACATGCTGGCAGAAAATTCACAATTAGGATAAAAGAGCATGAAAAATCACAGAAGCTAAAGGAATGACAAATCACTTTTTGGAAAACACTGCAATGACTAGGGACACAACAACCAAAAATTGACAGAAAAGTACAAAATCCTACACATGGAAGACAACACAAGGAAACGAAAATTAAAAGAACAACTAGAGGTAATCATCGTCGTCGTCTCTTTTCTTCGAGTGGGCCTATTGGCCCGTCTGCGGGGAATAATTCCCATTATATGTGAGTCTGCAGCTCTTCTTCACTCGGTGACCAGCCGTGCGAAGTGAGAGGTCGAACGACTGCGTTATCTTCCTGTCGAATGCCCGTATCACTAGCCCCGTGGTTCATGATGGTGAGTTCAACGAGCACCGGCAGGTAGCGCCTTACCCATTTACAGCTTTCAGATACTGGCGACCGATTACACACTTCTCGGAAGCCTCTGCTGTAAGTGGCTGTGACTAAGGAACTGCAGGTATGCGCACTGTAAATTTAAACAAACAATAATGAAGAGGTTGCATGGGTTTGGCATGGGTTTGCAATAGGGTGCTTACAGCGCTGCGCGTGGCAAACACCCTAGTTACGCAATGCAGCCATGCGATTTCCATGCAACCTCTACATAATTGTTTGTTTACATTTATGGTGCGCATACCTGCATTTCCTAAGTTGTGACTCTGTGTACGTTATCAGAATGCGGTATTAGCATGTGACGAGTTCTTTCTTGCATTACTGATAACGATGCCGGCGTTGGGAATCGAATCCGGTGCCTTCAGTTATGAAGCCGGGTTCTTACCGCTACGCCACAGAGCCACTAACTGGAGGTAATAAAGACAAAAACAAAACAAAACAATCTAATAAACGCAACAACTAACTTCCAAAGCGAGAACCTATTTAAATTTATAACATAACACTCCCTGCTAATTGGGCATATTACACAACCACAGACAACCACTAGGAACACGCGCCAATAGGTTTACCATACGGGACTACACATTACTATAAATACAGGACCAAGAAAAAGAAATGTTTGGAAACTTCACTGAAGATGGCCTAACAGCAGAAAGCGCTACGGACAACAGAAACAAAAATGTGAATTGGCACACCTTAAAAACAGAAAAAACAGAATACCCCAACTAACCCTGCCCAGGAAAGTCGCGCGTCAGAAACTGCAACCACCAACATCTGGCATTGGATAGGGCGCCTGAAGACGGAATTTGACGTAGAATAGGTGTCATAGTGAAGAAACAATGAACGGATTTTTATGAACTCAGGCGTCTCTTCAACTTTTGGACATTATAACTATCAAAAAAGAAAGTTCAGTTTTTTTCACCTTGATGCGCGATGCTACACAATTCAGAAAATGGAAGCTGACAGGTAACTTAGTGGCTCTGTGACGTAGCAGTAAAGGCACCGGATTCGATTCCCAACGCCGGCATCGTTATCAATAATGCAAGAAAGAACTCGTCACATTCTAACACCGCATTCTGATAACGTACACAGAGTCACAACCACTTACAGCAGAGGCTTTTGAGAAGTGTGTAATCGGTCGCCAGTATCTGAAAGCTGTAAATGGGTAAGGCGCTACCTCCGGTGCTCGTTGAACTCACCGACATAAACCACGGGGCTAGTGATACGGGCATTTGACAGGAAGATAGCGCAGTCGTTCGACCTCTCACTTCGCACGGCTGGTCACCGAGTGAAGAAGAGCTGCAGACTCACATATAATGGGAATTACTCCCCGCAGACGGGCCAATAGGCCTATTCGAAGAAAGGAGACGACGACGACGAGGTTTAACTTCCAGCCTCCAGTAATGTTCGACGTCCTTGCTTCTGTTATCCAGGAATCATCCATGTATGAATTGTGAAGTGCCCAGTTCATGCCAAAAATTAACATGCAAATGTGCCACCTAGTGGCGAAGCAGTACCACGTAGTAAAGTACGATTGTGCCACATGCTACGTTCTATAATCTTCCTTTTCCAGAGAATTTGTTTACATCGATGCAAACCGAATACTTTTTCCTAGTTCACACCCCCTCTCCCCTATTTTAGTCTAAATATGCCACTGATTGAAATTGTTAGTGCCACCCAGTAAAAATATTTAAAATATGCTCTGGCCAGTTATACACTTGCTAAATTCAAAAGAATTTTAGGTCAGATCGGAGAATCGCGCTGGGGTTATTCAAACTTAAATTTTACCCAACTGCGAAGTAATAAACGGTACAAAGCGATTATTTGGTTTGAGATCAGTTTGAGTACACTTTTCAGAGGACATGATGAAACTATTATGAACGCCCATGGATGCACGTGAACACTAAAGATCGATTGCACGTGGCTATTACCCTGTACCATAGAACTGTACAACCAAACCGAAGCGAGTATTGTAACAAAGAAGCGCATAAATTCTTTTAAAGCTTAAAGGGCTAAATTTTCGCTATACTTTAATTTTTATTTCTAATGTCTTTGAGTCTATTGCTGACTGTTGCTTAGCAACTCAATCCGTTGCAGATCATATTTCACGACTATTACAGCCACAATATTCTAACTGTTCGGCGAGGGTGTAACCTGTAAATAACTCGATGCCCGATAAATAATCATTATGGAGAAAGGGCCGGGGTAATAATACAGCGCAAAGAAAACGCGAAACGAAAAAAAGCTGGTCGCAATTTTATTTTTATCGAATAACTGAAAGAACGCGCAATTTCAGCGAAAAAATATACAGGAAAAGCCAACGGATGTTTAGCGTGTATTTTTCGGGCTATTTCAAAAAAAGCTTTTTATCCTGCGAAAAAATATATCTGTCAAGATCCCCGTACATTATGGAGTGTAAGAAGGAACCAACATCGCGCGGGCACGCCGAGGAAAACCGATAAAACAAAATAAATCAAGTTTATCTTCATCGGAAACTATCATCAGATCTGCCTTTCCCTCTTTTCAACTCAGTTTTCTCCTCAACTCTCTTCCTTGTATTCTTGGTCGTCTTCGAATTGGTGGGAAGAATATCGGCACTTTTAATTTATTTCGAGTAAAAAGAAGGCGTTAATATTCAGTGAGCAGGAAAATTTCGCTTCTAAACTGTCACCGACAGAATACACTGCAAATTCTTATCGGCCCGACTACGAGTTTCCCAAAATTTTGTTACCGTAAGTTTAGATTTGCCGAGTCTCGTGAAATAATATCTTTCTAGCCTCCAGCCCTGCACTCTGTTCTATAGATGACGGGGTCAATGACTGCCACATATAGTGCAGTGATTCATATAATTGTGAGGTCGAGTGGATAAATTATTAGAGGGGAGGAAGGAAATTGAAATACTGGAAGAAGAATTTTGAGTTCTCTAAATGTATCAGAAGTGTATGAGACTATCTCTCCTTTACATACCGGATGCTCTACTGGCGCAAACACGTGGAAAACCTGGCTTTTATCACTCGTTCCAGTTATCGTGACAGGATATCATTGCTATCAATTATTTATATATAGCGTCGATTTGAATAATACATTTTTACCCATCTTATCGGTACGAGCAGTGATTATCAGTTATCGCGGTTCCTCTCCTGTTATCCGGTCAAGATAATATTCGGTCGTACAAGTACTTATAAATTCATCGAGCTAGTATATTTTTTTCTCGTTAAGAAACACTCAGACTATCGTGTTTTTAAATATCAATCATTGCTTATATAGTTCAGATTTCGTACTCCTTAGTTACCTATCACTCAAACGTTTTTTTTTGTCGTGCTATTACGCCTCAGCAAAGTGGCTGACATATGGCGAATCAGGGACGTACCGAAGAGTTTTTCCTGAGGGGGGGGGGGACTGTGAGAATCTCAACTGACTCCACTCAGAATCCCCAAGTATCAGAGTAAAAAAAAACACCTTTTGAATTGTTGGATTTTTCCAACGGACTCAATTAAAAATTCCCAAGTATCAAGCCAAAAGAAGAAAAGCATGACTTATGTTGGATTTCCCCAACTTCTCAACTCAATTCCCAAGTATCAAATCAAAAAAAAAACCTTTCAACTTGTTGGATTTTCCCAACTCGCGTGACTGAAATGGTAAATTTTCCCATCTGCTAAGTGAAAAATTCCTACAGGGGGGGGGCTATTGGTATGTCCCTGTGGCGAATTTTTTACTAACTAATTGAAATGAGGTATCTGGAGCTCGTTTTGGACGAGGAATTTAGCTTGCATCGAAATTAATCTAAATAATAAAAGTTGAACTGAAGATTTTGATTAAGTACATCGACTTTGCATTCAGTGAACTATGATAAATGCACTAATTTGTAAAATTAAATCTTCTCGGAAACCTTCATAAGATGAATTCAAAGTTTTCCCCCATCTTTGTTATCAGCATATATCTCATTTCAGTTTTTTGTGTATGTTAGTATTGATGTGTATATGTGAACGACACTAGCAACTCTGGTGAGTACTGGACGGGCCAATAAAATATTCTTTAATTTTGTATACAAAGAAAGAAATAAGAAGGAATGAAAGAGAGAAAGAAACAATGAAACTCTTTTTGCGGGATGGGATGCTCTTAAAGATACTACTCCAGGGTACCCGGTACTACCCTTGTATGGGAAATTTCGAAATCCCTAACCTTCTTCAGTAATGGAGTTCATTGGGCTAGGGCTACAATTTTTTCATTTTAACCAGACACTTAAAGTGTTTCCTAGTATTTAGTATCGACATTTTTTCTTCCAATATCTAGCACACAAAAATCGTACATTCGACTTTCCAGTTACTTATTTTGAAAATCAATGTCACCAATGAACTGTAACTAAATTAAATTTTTCCTTCCTTTTATTTTTTTACCATTAAGTGTTATCTCCCGCTATCCGAGGGACCGAATATTGATCCTCATAGTACGATACTGGAGCAGAGACACACTTAGGAGGGCCGGCCATCTCAGGTGGCGTTACAGCCCCCCGAGCCAAAGGAATGCCGCTAGACAATGTTGGGGGGGGGGGGTTATGGGTTGGAGAGCACAGGGAAAAATAGATCACTGAAATTATCCGAATTTGTTTTTTTTCTTGTACATATTTTGTGAGAGTATTACGTCTTTTCGAAAAAAAATTTCAAGGGGGAGGCTGCAGTCTCTACGGGCGTTGCGAGTGCAACACATGGATAAGTCTCTATTGCAGAACGTCATTTTGCGAAACATTAAATTTTTTGGAAAATGTACTTACTAACCACAAAACTACAACTGGTTTAAGGTAAATTTCCCGTATTTGAAAGGAAACAAAAATTATGGAAAGCAGAAAACTGTGTACGTTATTTTCCTTATCAGTCACGAGTCCTAGTCTTTTGATACCAAAAAGTCAATCCGCCAGATGTCAACCACAACTCACTTACTTGTAGGTCGTTTGATAATTTTATAATTCACAAGTGTGTAGAATTACAGGTACTTTATTGATGAGTATTATAGTAATAATAATATTCTTCATTCCTACATGCCTGTGTAGTTTTTTGAAATAAAAAATATTGAAAAGTAATAAAATTGTTTTCAAGCTTGTCTGAGTGTTGTAAGTACAAATAATTTGATTAACTCACTTTCATCTATTTATCTCTCTTCATTTGCTATTTTTATAACATTACCCAATGGCCTTATGTATCACTTTTTTTTTTTTTTTTTTTTTTTAAACAAACGAAATTGATTTTTTTAAATTATTAATAATTATTGAATTTAGTTGTCGAGCATTTTATATGCTTTTACTACTGGGGCACGTATTAAAACAGATAAAGAGGGGAAATATTTCAAAGCGTTTTTAACTGCGCTTTAGAGGAGCTTTTCGAAAAATTAGAATGGGGGAAAAAGGGATAAACATAAGAGGTGAAAAAATTTCTAACCTACGTTTTGCAGATGACGCTGTCTTGATAGTTGAATCCATGACTCAGTTAGAGAAAATAATAACCGTATACTAAAACTCGTGCTGGAGGGGAAAATCCAAGGAAAGCGGCCGCCGGGCAGACGGTAAAATTTCTGGCTGAGTGACTTACAGCGTTGGACGGGACGATCGTCAGCGGAAGTCTTCAGAGCAGCGGTCGCCAGGCTGAGGATTGCAATAAGGGTCGCCAATCTTCGCACATCGGAGGCGGCGTAAGAAGAAGAAGAAGAAGAAATTTTTCATCTTCAGATCTAGGGTGTGACCTATACATTCTGTAAAATATGGTATTTTGATATTTGACTGACGCACTGACGTATTATGTACCAAAATACCATTATACTATAAAAATAAAGAATGATTGTTAAAGTGGTATGGGGGGGGGCGTGACATAGGAAGAAGGCCACTTTTGCTCTACTCACTGGAAATTTTGACAGTTCTCGGTCTATAGCCTCCACCAGGACTCATCCCCTGGCTACGTCATACTTCATGACCAGACTACTTACTGTCTACTTTCCAGATTGACTATAGCTGCTCAATATATTACTTCAAACTTCTCAACAAACATCCACTCAGTGGCATAGTCAAGGAGAGGTCTAGAGCCCCCCCCCTCGTTCTACGACTTTGTTAAATAGTGGTTTTTCTCATTGTAGCACCCTCACACCCGCTCCCTCTTTGGTCAAGACTAGACCCCCTCCCCCGCCGAACACTAAGCTGACTACGCAACTGCATCTACTTAAGTTCGTGTTCGTGTTTCGGCAACCGACTCTGTCAAAGCTCCGATAAAAAACGGGAGATACCGTAGCAAATTCGACGAAATCGATCCTCTCGTAGTCATCACGTCTGTCGAGTATAAAAAAATATTCCTTTTTTTCTCTCTTTCTCTCCCACTCTCTACAGTAAAGGCCTTTCACCACTCCGATTATCATTCGGTTCACGTGGATGGGGTTGTATTTTTACAGTGTCATTACTATTTTCCCGGGGCAAAGTAAATTAGCGCAATTCCAATAACGAAGCTTGACAGGACGTTCGTCTGCGGACCGTAAATTAAACCAAATCCAACTCAGTGGGGTGGTAGACGAGATTCATCACCGAAAGGAGGAGGAAACCAAGGGGGTTGATGAGATTTTGTTTTATCAGCGTGGTTTGCTTTCGCTTTTCGCGCCGAGGGTCGAAGTCGTTTTATCTGCACAAAATTTTAAGTCGGCTACACCGACACCGCCGCAGCCTGTCACTCCAGTGAGTGCTCCAGCGAGTATGATTGCACTCTGAAACCTGTCTGTGTAATCCGATTTCGCGGACGAATCGTAAGCGTTAACAAAATCAATTATTAACGAGATTGTCGCCGGTGTAAGCCGACGCAACAAACAATGCACCCGAACTGAATGAGCTTCTTACGGAATTAATCAGGACGGAATTCTGATTAATTGCATGCCGTGACGATGTGCTGAAAGTTGACATTTTGCTTTATTTTGTACAAATATTATTAGTCTAGGCAAGTAAGGAAATCCAGGGGGAAAGGGGGTAACGAGCGGGAATTTGTTGAATAATTTCACGCGTGGTCCTAATTAATATTCTACAAGTCTCTATCCCTACTCCTTCCGCTAATTTCTTTAAGGAAGTTCGAACTTTAAAATTATTTTTTTCTTCTTTTTTCAAAAATCTTCGGTATTATGAGACACAAGAAAAATAGTTTCAACAAAAACTCGTTCTACGCCAGACTCTCCATAAGAATGGCTTCCAATACTTTTCTCATATCTGTTCTAGAAATGTCATAAATAAAGGGCTCAAAATGACCCTTCGAGCAGCACAGTTTAACGCTGGCCTTACGGAGGGAAAAGCAGTTTGAAGTCTGCTCTCATTTGATGAGATTTCCAGAATACGAGGAGTTCAAATTTCACTTGCACTCAAGTCCCTACCTCCGGAGCTTCCCATCCCTCGGAATCAAAATTATAGAAAACGAGAATTCGTCGATCTTAAAAACCTCATATTGTACTTCGGAATATTTTCTAGCTTGGCTCCCGTTTCTGGTACCGCCATATTCAATTTCAGAGGAGACTGATATCAAAAATAATTTCAGCAACTTCCAAATCCTAAGAAGTGAGGGGTACACTGTATTTCCCAATTTCTCAGTTTTGGTTCCTTCCCTCCTCGGATACCATACATAGTTATGAAATACAAACAAAATAATTTAAAAATTAATTCAGCGATCTTGAAAATCTTATATTTGATACCTATATGTTGTATTTTATGACATTTCTAGTTTTGGCCCCGTTTCTGGTATAGCCATATTCAATTTAAGAGGAGACTGATATCAAAAATATTTTCAGCGATTCCCAAGTCCTAAGAAGTGAGGGGTACACTGTTTTCCCAATTTTTCAATTTTGGTTCCTTCCCTCCACGGATGCCATAGTTATAAAATACAGACGAAATAATTTAAAAAATGAATTCAGCGATCTTGAATATCCCATATTCGGTACCTATGTTGTATTTTATGACATTTCTAGTTTTGGCCCCGTTTCTGATGCCACAGTTTTTAATTTAGGGCCCCTCTGATCTTCTTCGGGCATCGTATTCGATGCCGTACGATGGCGGTTGCGGTTCTGACACGCGACTCTCCTGAGCAGGTTAGTCGGGGTAGTTTGCCGTTGCTTTTCTTCCGGTTTTTGTTGCGTTAGAGTTTCCCTTTTCTGTGCTGAAGAGTGTACAGCCACAGTTCACTTACTATAGCCGCGTGTTTCACAACGCTGAGTAAGCTGTCCATGACTCGCACACACACAGAACCAATCTTGATCTAGTGGTAACATGCTCTGCGACTGTAATACCTTTTTCGTATGAACTGGTGGGGGTTACAGTATGTTCTAACCTTGATTGATATTGCAGTCACTGTGTTCGCTAGGGATGTTAGTGGAGGTGTTCGAATATCACTAGCTTTCCGGTGGTGGGACTTGAACCCGAACCACAAGGATTGCGAAGCGGGCACGTTGACACTTGGCCACACCACGATACATTGATACCAAAATTAAATTCAGAGCCCTCGAGTACCCCGTAACCGAAATCCCGATGGAACTTTTATTCCCTTGTCGGCTCAAACGCCCCAAAGTACTGCTTCACTTGTTGTAACTCTCGATAAAAGATGTAAAGTTTGCCAAGAAACCCCAACATGTACAAAGGCCACTAGATCTGCCACTCTCACCCTGAGCAAAGCAGGCATAGGTGGAGTTTTATATGAGCCACCCGTTACCCTCCGACACCATTTGCATCTCTTAATGATGCTATTAGCTTTTGCTCGTCCCTTTTCAATCCAATATTTCCCCCGTAATTTGGCTGAAAGGTGAGCAGCTCCAATATGGAGATTAGTCCGATGGATAGTATTAAGTATTACATCTACTAACCGACTTTTCCGAGGTAATTAGATTGGGTGAATAGCTTCCCAAGGTAAATCCGCATGTTGTAGCCTACCCCCACAACGAAGGAGACACTGTCCATACCACTGAAACACAAAAACGCCAAATTACAGATGTGTGGTATTCGAGGTGTGGGGACGAGGTGAAGCAAATAATTTAGAGGGACAGAAAGCTACGGAGATAGGGAATGGAGTGCCCGTACGACTTGAACTCGCTTTGCTCTAAAACTGCCATAAAATGGAAGAAAAACTCATAAATGGTATTTCTCTTCATAAGTGTGCTAAGCTGTGCTGCTTGAAAGGGTCATTTTGAACGCACCCTCTGTGACGTTACTATAGTTGATACGAAAAAAGTAATAGAGTTAATTTTTATGGAGAATTTGGCGTAGAACAATTTTTGATCAGTATTTTTTTCTTGTGTCCCATAGTACTGAAGATTTTTGGAAAAAAAAGAAGAATTTTGTGTTTGAACTCTCTTAAAAAATTTAGGAGAAAAGATGAGGGGGACACCACTATCAATAATTTTCAGAAACTTCCGCCTATCAAGCCATTTTTTTAGATCTAATTGGCCGGAACTATATTCCTTGATCGATGGATCACGACGAACTGTTATGGTGCGAATCAGTCTTTTGAAAATTTCGAAAAACCAGTTTGCTCTGCGAACCAGGGTTGAAAAAGTTCAGAAAAACAACCCGGAAAATGTTATCTCTCGCGGTCCAAATACTGTTAAAATTTCAACAGTCCCACCCATTCCCAAGAACACATAGACTCATTTATAACAGAATTCATACACTGAAGCGGACTCGGACATATCACTGGTTTTTTCCCCTCTCGGCGTGGGGCTATGGCCCCATCCCGCGGCCAGTCCGGAACTTTCTCCGATGGCTCCGTGTATTGGACTATGTGCATAGAAACAAAATTTACATGTCACCCCCTCCACTGTCTTACATACCTTCGAGTAGGTTTGGCGCGGGGCAGAGGAGGGGACCTCACATTTTTAAAACAACATAAGACATGCAAAATACTTATATACAGTGATATAAAATTTACAGTCTTAGAGGCTAGATTACTACTATTTTGTCTGTCTGTTGGTCAGTCAGTCAGTTGATATCAAGTCTGCCTCAGATTGTCTTTTGTCTCCTTTGATTTCACGGCACTTCCTTATCGGCTTCCATCTTCCATCCTCGCCTGCCACTTCGGCAACACACCCAAGACGGGAGGGTCGCTCCAAGTAGAGGGAGCTGCCTTCATGGTCAAACGACTACCACAAGACTTCAGCCTCAAGTTCTTTGTCGCTTCCGCAAAGTGGGTCGAGCTGGTGAGTCGGGTATTGGGTTCCAGTGACCCCTACCAGTGACGCTCCTCGGGACGGGAGGGGACGCTCACAGGTGCCACGGTGCCACTGGGCATCTCCTTTCTCCCTCAACCTTTCTCACCTGCTACTGTCATTGTCTCTTCCGCTGGTAACAGCTTCGGTGGAGTGCCGCTTATTGGTGTTGGTTGACGTTGGACCCGCCGTCTTCCAGGTTCTTCGTCAGTGTGGGGCCGCCCTCTTCCGGGCTCTTCGACTGGTGATATCACTAGCTTGCGTCGACATTGAAGTTATAAGTACGAGACTCAACTCATTAACTTGAGTCTGGAAATTCAACCTGCGTTTCTTAGAAATTCCGGTTTTTCAACTTTTTCCTTAAAGCACAATGAACCTTTCCTCATTAAAACGCCCTTTTCAAGGCCCTTTAGACAAACCAGGTTTCATGAAAATTCCAGAAAGCTACCTCTGTGGCGAAAAAACAAGAGGAATCAAAGCATATGAGTTAAAACATGTTTTCTATGTATTGAAATGGGTCCCAAAATGTGTTACAATAAGTTTAGCGAAACGAGAGTTCTATCTATAGAAGGCATGGGTCCCAAATACCTATCAGATTTGGCAAATTGGCAATTTCCGGCCCCTGGTTGGACAATTTGGGAATCTTAAGAGCAGCTCATAAATACACTAAATGAGACAGTAGTAAAAATGCAGTTTCGAGATTACTCCTTTCAATCATGTCCTTCTGGCCACTGATGCGATACTCGAAAGGGTAGTTTCCGGGGCCGGGGGTGCGGTGTCATAGGGACCACATTGGCATGCGTGCATCGCTAATACGTCCTACCACAGCACTCCTTTCAATCCTGTTCATTTCCATGGAGAAAGGAAGAAAAAGTTGTCCCTCCCCTCCGTCAACACTAATTAGGATATGATTTCCAACAGACAAGTAGAAGACGGAATAAAAAAAAACTCTCCCGCAGTTGTTAAGAAAACTGATTTTTCAAAAATAATCAGTACCTATTTAATCGATTAATCGATTGTTTTTGATAATCGATTGAATTACAATGTTCTATGCGCCATTCTATCACCAAAGACAGTTATAACTCCTCCCAGTTATTCTTATTTCAATTTTCAAAATAGCTGACCGAACTGGCCCAATTTTGGTTACCCGAAACCGTGTTCGGCTGGGCATGTTCAACCCTGCCCGCGGCTAAACTAATCGTCAGTACTTATTGCAACTCGAAATATCCTCGACTGCGATGGTTGCGTCCAAAAAGGGATGTGCAATAAATCGAGCTCCAGAAACGAGGTACATGTACCGAAAAAATGGAGACTGGAGATGGAGGAAATATTTCACGAGATATCGTTAGTCGCCCGGTGACTTGCAAGGCTGGAAGATCAACCGACCAGAAAATTTCCAGGGTCCTAGTGATGGTCGAGCGGGGCCGGGCGGTAACCAGTATTTTATTATTGCGGATGACTCCAGCGCGTGGCCGTTCTTTTGATTTATCCCATCTTATTATCTGGAAGACGGTTTCCTCGTCGCGTATTAGTCGTCGTAAATCCGCGTATTGTGCGACGTTAATCTGTCCTCCCTCCGTCTCGGCCTTCCGAGTTGACGATGCGAATTTACGTACAAGTTTTAGCCCCATACCGTTGGTCACACTTACAAAAAAAAGAAAAAGTATATATATATTATATTATATGAATATTAAAAAACACAAGATAGGAAGCTCAGCCATCTGTTAAACGTATCGAGACCGTGAAAATGACGTAATTTACAGAATCTGAAGGTTGAGCAGACGTGGAAAGCGAGAGGAGAGCGAAAGAGCAACACTGATGAGGGAAAGGGAGAGAAGAGAAAAAAAAACTTACGTCGGATTATCACAGGGGAAGTCGAGTCGAGTCGTGCCTTGATGAGAAGAATTTTGGAAATAGCTCGGGGTATTGTGAACCATAATAACGTTAGCAGCTATCGCTGCAGCCGAAGAAGGGTAGAGGTGTCGCCCTTTTTCTAATCTAATATTCTCAGCAATTTATTCTATGTCATGATAAAAGCGAATTTACTCGCGTCAAAGTAACTCGCTGCGATGTGAATTCTTCAGTGTTACCGGCTTTGTGGCTTTCGTTATTTCTCTAGCTCTTTTTTTACTGCTCGAAAGGATGTGTTTCGTTTAACTTTCCTTGCTTTGTAGTCACCTTCGCTCTCGTGATGTGGGAAATAGAGAATGTTGATTCCTAAAGAGCCTTTTTCGCTCCATAGAATCCGGCACAATGGCAATAGGCATAGTTTTGGTATAAATATGAGAAGAATCTCTCCGAGTAATAGAAACGCGTTATCTGCCGAAAAGATGGAAAGGGTCGGGTATAATGACACACTTAAGATGACGAAAATCAAATTTCACATAATTTGATATAATTAATAATATTACGTATCGTAGAAGAAGTGCCTCGCAAAAATCTATGTTTAATGATCTTGTTCTGAAAAAGAAGTTAGAAAATTTATTATACTCGACCTCAATAGCATAAAATGGTATAGTATAAAACAATACGCATGAATCCAATTTTACCTCCAAATTTATTAAATTTACTGGCTATCGTGAAGGACAATATGCTTTTTGATCTGCAATGCATTAGCATAACGCGTGTCCGTATTTAATATTAAAGACAACACATCCATTTTTATTTCATTTTAGATCATGAGTACAATAGGCACAGGTTCATTTAAAAAACAACCTGCGGCAATCCTCTCCTCCGAATTTACATTTTTTTTATAAATCGTCCTGCCTGGCTACTTCCTGTGTAGCATGCTGCAAACGTCTTACTAATGTCTTTTGTCTCTGGCATATCTGCATTTCCAGTACGTGACCTCTTCGAGAACACACTATTATTTTTTACTTACTCACTGTCCTTTTCTTCTTCCCTCGGTCGGCTAGGCAGAACAATTAGTGCAGTTGAAATTTAGTTACAGTCAGAGTTTGTGTTTCGCACTCTGAAGATCTGTTTTTACTATCATTTAATACACGCGCTTTTCACACTCTCTCGTCTTTTTGATTTTGAATACCAACCGCGAGAAAATCGGCGAACCTTAGTTTTGAAATTTCAACTTTGTCGGCTGATGACTGATACCGACGTATCTGCAATTGGATGGTGTGTATTTCAGCTTTTGATATTCAGTTGGCTTACTCCCTAAATCGGTTCTAAATATTTGAAGAAATTTTCTGCTAAGTTTGAACGAAATCGTTGAAGGGTATGCCGTGTCTCAGTGGATTGAACTTCTTAGAGAATTAACAATGGTTTTTGGAATTTGAACTTCATTCTCAGTGAGCTACCGTACGAGCCTAAAAATTATTTTATGTTTTAGATTCCTGAGATCCTTTCCCCCTTCTCCTCCCCCTTTTAGACTCCGCAGGTTCAGTCTTATTCCAGTTTTCCCATTATATCTGAATAAGGATTTTTTGGATCGCTGAGTTTATTTTCGGAGTTCTTTTCTCTCTTTCTCTTACTCTTTGGACTGCATAGCGTTCAATTAATATCCAATTTCCACATTCGCGATGCCCAGGAATTCATTTTTGGAGTCCTCTCTCTACTTACCCATCGAGCTCCACAGGGGGCTGATCTTCAGTGATTTTAATCTTCACGTTCTCTATATCTGGATAAGAATTTACTCAGTCTCTGAGTCTTTTCTTGGAGTTCATTTCTTCATTTTACTTACCGTTGGACTCCGCAAGAGGCTGGGTTGAAGTTATTCCAATTTCTCCGTTTTGTATGTCTAAATCAGGGATTCTTGAGTCGCTGAATTCATCTTTGGCGTTCTTTTCTCTATTTTCTCAATTGTTCACATTCATCGCATGCCGGGAACCGTGTTATTGTATCCCGAAATTCCATCACGGTTTTCTAGTCATAGCCCGACATTGGATTGCGACTCCACTTTCGGAGTGACAAGAGCTAGTTAGATTACCTTTTCTCTTCTACACAGTTATGTGACATGAGTAGTACAGTAGATTTGAGATAGGACACGACTCCTGCACCGGCGCTTATCAGTAACATAAAGAACGTGGAAACTGAAATAATTGAAGATCAGCTCCTGTAGACCTTAAAGGATTAGAGGGAGGGAGAACTTCAAAACTAAACTCAGCGATCCACGAAACTCTAAGACATGAATAATGCGAAAATTGGAATAAAATTGAAATGATTAAGAATCAATCTTCTGTGGAGCTCAAAGAAAGCGGGGAAGGGGGAAATTCTAGAAATGGATTCGGCGATCCTGAACCCCCAAATCTGAGAAAGAAAATAATTTTTAGGTCTTCTTCTTTCCAGGGGGGGGGGGTGTCATCTCGATTGAAGCTAAAATATGTTAGTTTTCATAAAACATACGAACTTGAACTCTCTTCAGGCACGGGTTATCCTGCACCCATCTTGCTCAAACTGGAAGAAAATAATCGACGATTTGGGCATTAGGGTTCTCAGAATCGGCGTTATATTGTAATAACCTGGAGTTTTCTACAGTCGGGAAAAAATGTCAAGTGCTGGCCCTTAGTGTTGTTCTTCTCGTTTTGCCGCTGGGTGTACCATCTCGTTGCTGGATTGAGTTGAAGTGTCAAGAACAGGAATAATATTATTTTAGAAACAGAATTCTACCTGAAACCGTTTCCTAGAATAGTATAATCTAAAAAGTAACTGGTATCACTAAAGCTAAAATATTTTGCTTTGTACCCTTGCCTTGAACTGAAGCTCTGATGTATTAGGAATCAGAATGATTGTCTCGCAAGAAAGCATCTTAAAATTTACCATTGCTACATTTGTGACGCGCCATGAGAAAACGTCTTCGGGTGAAGAGGGTCGAAAATGAAATTTTGACTGATTCTAATAGAGAAAAGTATGGAGAATCCAATGCCGCAAACCGCAGCTCAATCGGAGCGAAATTCTCAGAGACATGCCATTTTGAAGTTGGAAACTACTAAAAAGTACTTTTCGAGAAAAACAGCTTTAAAGTTTTTCGTTCGGACATTGCTTAAATTACCAAGTTCTCCGAAGGTATTATGATTGAAAATTAGCCCCCCCCCCCCGAGTAAAATTTTATGAGGAATTCAATGGTGTAGGTTTCAGGTTTGCTAAAATAAAACTGACAAATGTATGCAAATAAAGTTTATTATAAAAAAAATGTATGTAAATGAAGTTGATTATTAAAAAAATCTATCATGCAAAAAATTCCAAAAAAAATTTTTTTTACAAAAATTATAAAAATCAAACAAATGAACAACGAAACAAGCGAGTATGGGTGCCTAAAATGTTCTTCAGATACTCTAGAACACATTTCCGGCAAAAAATCATTTTCGATCAAAATCAATTTTTCAACAAGTTTTGGCGTTTTTCTTGAAAACAACTTTTTCACCCGAAGGTATGATTTCTCATGGCGCGTCACATTTATAGATTCAAAGTAGTTCATGCTAATACATCGAATGACCAGAAATGCACTGAGCCACTTCTTTTAGGAGAGGGGGGGAGAGAAAAAACTTAATTTTTACAACTGAAAAGTCTGAAAAAATATTTTTTTACAACCGGCAGAAAAAATCTACAACCGGAAATTTGCACAAATTTTGAACAACACCTCTTCTCCTGGTCCTCACCTAGGTTGGGGAAAATATAAACGCAAACAGCCGACCTAGGGTGAGAGGGCTAACAAATATCAAAATGATAATTATAAAAATTCTTTCACTAATTCAATGTTCTATTTTTTTTTTGGAGGGGCTTTTGATAATGGAGGACTAAGCTCTTTAATCCCCTTTGTTTGCGCACAAGGAAAATGAGCAGAAACAGTCGTTTTAAGGGCAAAAGAAACAGACGGCTTAGCGTGACTGCCCCAGCATCTAACGACGTTAATCATTTTGAAAGTCTCGGTCTCATCAGAGGCCCCGAAGATGGGAGGCAACAGGGGCATTTGCCTCTCCCCCCTCAACTGATCGTGGGGCAAAAGTATAATTCTGCCCCCTCGGTCAAAGATAGGTAATTCAATTAAAGTCCATTATTAATTACGCCGCAGGCCTTCTATAATTTTTCCTAACAAATATCTCAATCGCTATACCTACATACTATAATTATTTGCCCTTTAAATTTCTTCATTAGTGCCCCCCCCCCCTGGAAAAATCTTTCTTCCGGTGCCCCTGGGTCTCATCATTGATATCTATATGTATAGGATTTAAATTATACATTCAGATTGTAGCGATACAGACAATGTACCTTATTAATACAAGTAGGAACCTAAAATAGATCCTTGACGGCACAAGGGTGTCAAGGTAGTAGACGTCTCATCGTTAGGTAGAACTGGAAGCCGAAGCTCAGACGTGTTGAAGTACTGCATCGAATGAGTTGACACAATACGTAAATATTACCGACACTCTTATACCTACAATTATTACAATTGGTGTGGCTTAAAGTGTGAAATATCATTATAGTCAGCTTTCACTATGCATCAAAGTTTTGTTGGAACAAAGGCCATAGCAGAAATAATGAGAAAATAACCATTCTTTGGTTTGAGTAACAACAAATCTAAGTATAAATTATAGTCACAGACAGACAGGTATTATTGTTATAGATAGTGAGACCTGGCTTTTATCTAATAACCGTTAACCAAAATTAAATTCTTACAGTTCAGTATCATTTCTTCAGATACTTACCTACCTATGCGCCAAAAGATGAAAAATGAAACTAAATCCGGAATTTGTCCTAATCATACTTCTACTATGCATATTTGAAGTTGTAATAGGTACCGTCAACTGGGGTCATATTGGAATTAGTGGTAATATTGGCCACTCATGACTTGTTGAAGAAGCGCTAGTATCAAACACTGGTATTAATATCGGCTACTTATTATTGTAGGAGCGCTGGTATCGTTATCAGTCAACAAGTGATGAGAGGCTGATGATATTACCCCAGTGGACGCGGTACCTATCTAATAATATTTATAACTAATAATAATATACTAACCTTAATCCTGCAATGGAAGCCAACTGATTCAGTATTGCGATAGCTTTATTAGACATCGCCGAGCAAAATGATAATTTGGTCAAATTGCTTGGTATCAACCACTTATGAATAGTAAGTGAGCCAGCCAAACTGGTACTACAATCTTGAACAGAAAATGTATCACGAATAGAACATACTCCCAGGTTCTTTATGTTCGGGTATACATGAAAAATTTCATTGAGTATAACTTCTACTTGCTCGGCAACCCGCTCACTTCAATAATTTTTTTTCGAATCAAGTCAGCCAAGTGTTCCGGCGAACATAAGATGAAATTGCCAGTACTGCTATCATTATCTGATGATGTTTCGTCGCTGTGACAATCTGATGATGTCTCATCTGTGTTTGTGTTGAAGTTTAGTCTGGAAGCTGGTTGATTAGAATTCTCACTGGGGAAGACTGGGGCAGATACAAAAATAGGTACATGACAATTTTAATATAAAATCCGGTGCATAGGAAATTTTATTTGAAATTTTTCGGCATCTGTCATTTTGCGAGATTTCTGAGAGAAAACCCGGTTGGGGATTCTGTCTCCCTTATTAAACATGAGAAAATTTAGCACCGGTGATGGAAGTTGGATTTTTAAAACGTTATTTGAGAAACTCTGGTCTTCCTTTTCCTCCCAAAATGTGTAATTAGTATAATGTCTCAGAGTAAAATTTCTTATGGAACAGACATTTCTCTTATGAATTATTTATAATAATGTCTAATTGATCAATACTAACTTTGATGAGCACGTATGGTAAATAAATTTAGAGAACTCGATGTATTTTTTTCTTTGATTTTTCCGATTGTGAGGGAGAGAATTGTGGCGACTGTAGATACCAGATAAAGCGACTACTTTGTATACCGATATGTGTTTCACAGTCACGCCCACCCAGAAAAAAAAAAAGAAACGCTCGCATCAAAGGGATACGTATGTCTTGACGCTTTCTTCGTCTGATTTATAAGCACGTTCCCCGGGAAAAGTACGGGGATTTCAGTCAAAGTTTATGTAAGCGAATCTTTCGGTATATCTTTTTTAGATCGTAAATTTGTACCGCGCCGTGCATCGAGGGTGGCTTCTTTCCGCATCACACGTACGTTCTTCATTCGGTATACGCATGCATGTGCGTGTGCTTCTGCAACAAAAAGAAGAACAAGGGAAATGCTCGATGCTCGACGATCGATGCGAATTACTTGGGTCGGGAACCAGAACGGTTGGGGCGCAAAGCGGATGGTAAATAAGAATAGACCCACCAGTTGTTTCAAGACTGACCTGGAAGCTGGGAATTGGATACATGGGTTGCTTCTACAATTTTACAGGAAGCGTAAATTAATAGTGGATACTGGTAAAGCAGAGGAGATGAATCTATTTAATTATGAAGTATAGAGGCAAATCACTCCAAAAATCAATTAAAGTTCATTAACACGACGTTTCGACATCACTGTCATCATCAGGTAACACAACACGTACAAACTAAACAACTCTGAAATCCATGGTCTAAACACTAGTTACACGAAACATAATACAAAAAAGTGGGGGTAACGTCGAAGGTGCCATCATCGAATTCGCTGTCAATGGCTCCAGGACCTACCCAGTATCGGCTAAGCATTACGTTTTATTTGTTCATTTTTATAATGTCAAGATTTCGTACCTTAGTTGGAGAATTTTCGATTGTTACTAGTGTGCTATTGTAAACCTAGCTCCCCTCATTTTGGATTTCATATTTCATATCAAGTTTGGAATCAAGTGGGCAAAATTGAGTTTCCCCTAGGAACACATCTTTCTTAGGAGGAATCAACCCAAAATTTATGGAATTTTCGTTTTAGTAGGATGAGCAGCTTAGTAAATTGGGTAATCAGTCTTCTACGTGTGATAGAAACGTGCTGGAGGCGATTCACATTCGCCTCAAATTGGAGTTTTGGGACAAGTTACTGTGCTACGTTATTTTTCAGTTCGATCCTGCATTTAATCAGCTGTCGTCGAGTTGCTGGAAGATATGTAGCAGTGGCCACTTCGCAGATCTAGAGATCCATCATCTCGCTTCGCAGACCATACACATTGTAACTTTCCAGCGGTCCAGTACATCGCATTACGTAACTCCAATTTGAGCTTTTTTGGTATTTTAGCTGAAATCCTAGGTAATGTACCTTGTTTTTTGGTTTTTTATTATTGACCCACAGTAGTACGATTTCGCGTGTGCTAGCCTTAAGATTCGTGCTTACCAGGGGGACGACGCTCCTTCCAATCCGCGTGTATGATCTGGAAAGGGCGCGGAATAGAAATTCCCTTTACTTTCGATCTTGTGTTATCAAAATTCTGGGTCTAAAAAGTAATCCGTTTAATTAATTTATTTTTGTTTATCCCCCCCCCCTTTTGGTTTCAATTCTAAATCGTGTTAATAGCCTACGTAAATCACAGAAGCTCAGTACTCATGTTAACCTACGTTCAGGGGGGGAGGTTGATTCAAAATTTTAAGGTCCTGAGAGACCAATATGTTCAGTCTGAGACGCAGGAAGTCACCACATCAGTGATTATCAAAAGCGATCGTTTCAGGAGGCTCTGAATCTCCTCGAGCTCATAATTCGAAATCTTAATGTAGCCCAATTCTCAAATTTGAATATCTCCTTGGGAGAAGGGCACTCCCTTGGGATTTGCATTTCGGTTTCATATTTGGATAGTCGTATAGTTTTGGGTATTTTCATTTCCAGTCATTAATGCTGAGACTGTTTTTAAATATTCTAAATTTTAGGGGAGAGAGGACCCTACTTCCACATCGTTATCATTCAATGCAGTCGATCATAAGATTTATTGTTGATTTTGAGCCCATATCTGAGGGCATCTATTTTTTGATCGCGTACGAATAGGAGACGTATCGCGAAGTAAGGGCCACTGGCCCCTTGTTTATTTACGAACCCGTCAAACAACTCCATTGTGATTTTTATCATTTTTATTATGAATTTTCAATTTTATTTTCAATATTATTTTATCAATTTATAATACACGTATCCTTGTGCTGTTTGACATGATTCTCATAATTTCGGTGAGGTGAATTTGGAACAACTTTATCTTCTTGTTTATTCTATCGAAAATGCATGGACGTACCACCATGCTAAGTGTTTGATTTATGGTACGTGGCATCCCGGGGCCTTTTTCTAAATTAATTTTCCCTTTGGTGGACCTCTTTTCATTCAGGGACATGAAGAGTAGGTTCCCAAGTACTTATGTCCACTCTGATGGCTTAGGTCTTTCAGTCCTACTTCGTTAATGAAGTGCACTGGGGACAGGGGTCATAGTGGATTCGCCCAGACTCCCGCGGGGCTTGGTGGTAGTCTGTGGTTAAACACCCATGAGTATGGTGATAGTAGGCTGAACGTTCATTATTACGAGTTATTAACCCCCCTCATCGGCAATCTACTATCGGCGATTTCCCACAGGTGAGATCCTTGGAAGAAGTTCTTTCTTCTTGGGATCTTATTCCGAGGAGAGAGTGGGCATCCTTGTCTTACTCCTCTCTTTATACTGCATTTCCTAGTGGAATATTTTACGCCGGTCTTGATATTTGCGCGCTGGTTCCAATTTGGGCGGGACATCTGGCTATTCGGGAAATCTTACTACACAGGCCTGATTGAGGTTTTTGTTTGATTTTTCAGATTAGTTGTTTAGCCCCTTCAAATTTTTTATTACCTTTTTCAGACTTGTTGCAAGCCGTCGAAGACTGTTCCAAATCGCCTGAAGATTCCCTTACGACTTAACTGAAGTCCTATCCAGATAGATTCAAGAATCGTTGATATTACATCCTTTAGGGATGTTATAAATTTATGTAAACTTCTTCGAAGCTTCTGTAAAACTTTCCTATATGTTTTAAAATCTTCGAGGCCCTGTCAGACGTATCTTCTAAAATACCTTTCTGGACTCATTTAAGACCATTCCGAACTTATTAGCGATGCAGCTTGTTTTTTTGCTTGGGACGACTCTTCAGTACGTCCCTGTCTACTTTATAGTGTTTCTTTTAGTGTTCTTTGTGGAATATTGTACTTTACTGGCTCTCAAAACATTCAAATTCTTATTCAAGACTTCGTCTAAAACTTTCTGAATTTGCTCCTATGGCCATAAATGTCTTCTGTTACTTATATTGAGTGAAAATCATCTGTCAAAAAAGAATCGAAATTATAACATAACAGGTGGCGGATTTAGGATCTCGATATATCCCAATTTTCAACAAGGTAAGAAATGACTTAAACAAGCATTATTTATGGTAATAATTAGGTGAATTACGAAGAAATAAGCCCAATTAAATGATAATGGTGTAATACTTTTTGCAAACAACGTGCTCCAGTTCAAAATCGCGTATGTTTTTTCAATTCGTTTTTCGGCATGATGTATCAAAATATTTAAGAAACACTTTTTTGGATTTCAGATTCAAATCACAAATGTGACACTGAGTGCGCGGAATACTTACGTGTAGAGTAACCTACTAGGTACTTTATATTATTATTAACGATAAGACCGTTATAGTTATAGAAATATTGGTTGGTGGCGTGATTAAGCAATCTGACATAATTTGGGTAAAGTAGGTACCGTTGTATTTATCGTAAGAAACTGAGTTCAAATTTTTATTCTGGCTGACGGTGACCCTCAGCCCCCTTCTCTGAAGAACTTAACAACTTTGATAGGTCTTATAAGTAATTATTTCCCTTTCAGACAGCTCTAAGAATTGCTGAGAATAACCCCTGCTTCAAAACATTGTAGGTTTAACAATCTTTTTCACTGCCGTACATTAAAAAAGGCCGCACACATCGTCGGGTCAAGTGTAAACACATCAAGGACGTTAGTTTTAAAACAAGAACAAACTTTGAAACCCTAGCGCGCTCAATTTCAAATCACGCACTCCACTTTAAGCTTTACCGTGAAAGTACATTTCATGATAAATTCGCTGGAAAGCGAATGATTTACCGGTCACTCTATCGTGCCGCCACTGCTTCAGTATTCTAAAAAGTAAATCCCGTTTTTTTTTACCGGATTTCACCGCTAACAGTGGCACTTCAGTGATAAGGAAACTCCCGGATTACCTTATCTGTTGTGTTTTATTTTTGAAATTTATAAATCGAGCTCCCCTTTATTTTCTTAGCGCCATATCGCTGCGGTAATTTCCGCATCCCCTTAGATAAATGACCCAATGCTTCTTCGTACGTCTATATTGCGTTTTTCGCTCCGACTTAAAATTCCCGAAGGTGCTGGCAAACGTTCTACGGAAACATACATCAAGCTCGAAGCTTAACTTAATAAAAGTGTTATCACGTGACTTGGTCCTGTTCGGCGTGAATTTTCGGTTACGAACGCGATTTTTTAATTAGCCGAGACTCGCGAACACGGTGCGCCATGATGGGGGCCGTCTATGATGGCTATTCGGCTGGTTTAACATGGCGTCGAGGGCACCAAGAACGGACAACTAATTCGTATTCCGCCGGCAGTTTCCAATTTACTAAATAAGCTCGAAGAAATGAAGCAAAACTTCGTCAATCGTACGGCATCTGCGTAATGAACGCCATTTCTTGAAGCTTTTATTGGATTTCGGTTTAAAATTCAGTAGACAGCTTCCACTATCATTTACGTGATAAACCGAGCGAAATGCTAACGCACTCTAATGGTCCCCCGAGCTCGATGATGTCGCTCTTTAAGTACCAAAAATACGAAATCGTCGAAAAATTTCCGTTATGTCTTCGTAGATGGGCTTATCCGCCGAAAATCGTGCTGAAAAAGCGCAAAAAGGTGTCGTGGGAGGTGTATAGTTCAAACACAGTCGGTCATACAGAGCACCAGGGGTTCTCATGTACCGTGCGCGTCTCTATCGAACTCATCATATTACATATCTACCTACATATACAAATACATTGTCGTTTTCAGTTCGAAACCTAATTAATCTGAAGATCTAATTTTACAAGAAGATCGAAGAAAAAATGGATTCAACATTACTGACCTAATCTCGATGAATTTTCTTGTCAAATTCTAATTGACAGGATTTCATGTTCCAATCATCGGAGTAACATTGATAATTTAAGGGTAACTTTGATAATTGTATTTTTTTCGACTACCACGCGCTCTACCGGCCTAACTAATGAATCTATAGCGCTTGTTTCCATCTTGTTAAAAAGAGGAGTGTTCGATCTATTTTTCACTTGGTATCAGTAATATTTGCTGTGTTTTCGTAATTCCAGGTTAAGTAATTTAAAATAGCTAGTTGTATACTAAAATTTTGTTTTTAAACAAAAGTCAGCAGTGCCGATTGATAACGAAGAATTATTTTCATGTCGCCGTTGATATAGGCTGTCGGTAAGTATGTAATCAGATGTTCGTGTGAAAAAAATATCGTTGAAGATATAGGATTCGAGAATTTTAGAAACGAGGTAACATTGGTAGAGTACAGTTATTAATGCATTATTTATTTTCTAGATCCGGCTGATCATCGAAAAATGTCGGGAATGCCCCGTAAAAGCGTACATTCGCTTCCTAGACTACCAGACAGTCATCGACTGCGTACAGTGGACTACGATGTGGAAAGCTATGACCAAATTAGGCGCTCCTAAAAATCTGATAAAACTGCTGAGAACGCTGTATGACACCAGTCGAGCTCATGCTAAAGTAAACGGAGAGTTGACAAACGAATTTAACGTAGGCAAGGAAGTGAGACAGGGATGTATCCTCTCACTCCTCCTCTTCAGTGTCTACGGAGAATGCATTATGAGAATAGTCCTGGAAAATTGGAGAGGGAGCATCTCCATTGGAGGACGCAAAATATCCAGTTGAGATAAGCAGATGATATGACGTTGAAGACCCTCGTTTTTTCCATCATGATGTATGCGTCAGAATACTGGACAATCAAAGCCAACGATATAAAAAGAATCGAATCATTCGAAATATACTGCTGACTAAGGATGTTGAGAATCCCCTGAACTGCTCATCGAACAAACAGGTCAATTATCTAAGAACTGGGGATCGAAGAGCGGCTAAGCTACATTATAAACAGAAGAATTCTGCGGTACTTCGAACACCTCATATACGAAAAAATGCAAGCTGCCGGGAAAAACCATCCAAGGAAAAGTAGAAGGAACTCGTGATGTATATCGACTGATTTCAATATTCGTAATTTTTTCAGGCGATTCAAAAACAGATGACGAAGGCTGCGTCTTTGCTCCACCATCTAGTTGCTACAACTTTTTGTAAACGGTACAATTTTTCATGTTCGTCGAGTTTATTTTCCTTTTTAGTTTCTTGCGACACATGCATTCGCTTGTAGGAGTCTGCTAAGAATACTGCAACTTGTTGAATTAAACCAAATAAGGCATTCTGATGCATCTGTCATCACTAAATTGGGAAGGCCCGCTTGACAGTGCACATAAATTACCCGTTTGGTTTGAATAAGTATGTTAGCTTTCAATCCATTATATTCTCCCTTCATATTATTAACAGTACCATCAAGTGAGCAGCTTACAATATCGGAGATCGAACATTTTGATGCCAAATTTTTCAAAAACTTCTTTAATACACCGATACGGTTTGTCACCAGTAGCCATATGAATATTGAAACAAGATGTAATAAACGTTCACGTGGCTTACCACCATCTTTTACACAACGGACACATATGGCTAATTGATCTGAGGCAGATATATCTTGCGTACTATCCGCTGACAGATCGAATTTTCCGCATTCCTTTAAATCTTGTGCTATGTAATTCTGGAGTCTGTGCCAATACGGATGATGAGTATAAGTTTATTTATTTATTTTTTGATAAAAAAGTTACGAGGGAACCACGATCTCTAGAAGTTCCAAGTGTCTTCTTCTTCTTCTCTTCACTTGACAGTTGGCATTTATTCACATGGTCAAGCAATACTGAGTCATATTTAGCCAGCAATACTAACAGTCCCTTCAACTTCTCGAAGTGTGAAACCTTGTTTTCCTAAGAACATTATTGCATCGATAATTCTTTCTACAATCTTCCTTCTTCTGCGTTCTATTTCAACTGAATGCTGCTTTCGTTGATTTCTATTAATCAAGTCATCTAGGGATTTTCCAGAGGCACAGCGAAATGCAGCATTTGTGGCATTTACATGCTCCTTCGAACATTCATGGCTCTCTACAGTCGTGTAAATGTGCTTGGCATCATCAGCTTTATAGCCCGTCACAAAAGATGACTTTGAGGTTTCAAAAACACCATACAGTTAGCACAAAATATTGCGTTCAGCTCTTCACAATACGATCACCATTTCCGTGATATTACTTCAGTAGACAAATTTTCTCTGATTATTTTATTTTATGAAATATTTTATCATCAATTGGTTCAATTATATCATTTATATTTATTATTATATTTATTTCATTAATCTTGGGATTTTCTATTTATGTGAAGCACAAGAAAAGTTCTTCTTTCTTGGAGTGGGCATAGGTTGAATCGGATGCTTTTTCCAAAAATTTAACAGTAATCAAGAGATTCAGTGTTATTTGGTGTAGGTTTTGTTAACGTAAGAAGTTTGTGCGTGTATTTTTGTAGTATATTATTGACCTTTATACAAGCCTAAACTGCCTGTTAGTAATTTTCGAGGCCCTGGAGCCCTTAAACCCACTCGAGGCCCTTGGGAATCCCTAAATAGAAGAGCCCCCAGTCCGCCTCTGACTACAATATACTGACGAAATTTCTTCAATGCAAATTTATAACTATACACATCAGGCCAGTAGCTTGACTATGATTCTTGAGGGGGCAAAATCAGAGTACATAGGTGCATAAACAGGTGTACCTCTTGGAATGACCCCCTTCCACCTGGTAAGTAGGCAATATACCTCGACAATATGTAAATATGTTTGTATACGCGTACTTTTGAAGGGGCTGAGTTATTGCCAAATTTCAAAAGTTTTCTATCTTTCAATTTTTTTTCTTTCCCCTTCTCACAACTGGAGATGGACAGAAGAATGGTACCAGTAGGTAATAGTAGAGGGCATTTATGGTAAACGTAGAAAAAAAATGGTCGGAATATCAGTTTTAGAACAAATTATATCAGAAGATTTTCACATTTTTTTAATTTCGCGTGAACTTGCCCTCTTAAGCCACTATCTTTTTATTCGTAATAGATTGTACATTAAATTTCCCATAAAAAAAGGCGTTAGTAATTTTCTTGTATCTGGATTAAAACTGCTCAAAATGGAGTTCAAAATATCCCCGTTAAGAATTATTACACTTCTTAACACAGTTGCACAACAGAGACCTTATGAAGATGATAGTCATCTTCTTCAGCTACTTTACCCCTTCACCGAGTTATATCGTTTTTGGGGCTTATTTACCTGCCTCCTTTCATCTATTTACCCCATATTTGAAATTGAGGCCTATGCAATGAAGGGGGGGGGGTTCTAATATTTTGTAAAGTTCAATATGGGTATCCAATAATTGTTTCCAAAGGTCGATGAATTCGGGTTTGGTAAAATTTGGGCACATTTCCCGAACTGTGGCGCATATCGAGAAGGAGGTGCAAGATGACAGTTGTGGTAACCACACAGAAAAAAATTAAAGATCATGGAAAGTGGTCGAACATGATTTTCATAAAATAAATTTCATTTAGTACAAAATTGTATTGGGAAATGTTGGTATCTTTTCTATTCACTGTAACACTCTGGGGGGGGGGAGTATTAATTTACTGATGACGAATGTTATTTATGTTGATTAAAGAATCTAGGCCCACCAAATTGCTGTTGACATGAATATAGAAGCATCAGCTGGGTTATGGTCTTATGTTCATGAATAATGGAAAAAGTTTTCCCCCATATTCAGGTTAATTGCGATTATACGGCAGAATTACGAAATTATTGCTAACCAACCGTGAAAATTATATTTATTATTGGAAAACTTTTAGAGAAAATATAGTTTGAAATTTGCTCAAAAATTTCAAACTATATTTGTACTGAAAGTTTTTGCCAAGCTATATGCACATACCAATGTTCTATTCAATATTTTACAACAGAAGAATGTGGACGTACAAAAATTAAAAAACTCTAAAAAGATTTGAAAAACACGAGAGAAAATGCCGAATTTGATAAAATTTGGACTAAAGCAAATGCCATGAAAAAAGATCATCGGGCTGATAAAAGATTGCGTTCATCCTCTTCTTCTGTAATGTCGAAAGAAGAATTGTATCGAAGATTATATTTCCAAATTATTGATTATATTATAAACCAGCTACACAAGAGATTTGCCCTACTAAAGGATTTGCAATTTTTTGAATAAATTGATAATTCTACAGTAGACGTTAGAGAAAAAAATCTTAGTAATCTTATGCAGACTTACAGTGAATATTTTGTTTTACTTAAATTACGGAATGAATTAGGGGTGCTCCGAAATAATGAGGGAAAATCGGCCGCAGAAATAATCAAGATTTTAAGAAAATTCGAATCAGCCAACTTATTTGTACCATACCTGCCATAACAGCATCGGTGGAACGTTCATTTCCTGCACTAAAAAGAATTAAAACGTTCGTATGTTCTACACCAGCTGCAGAACGAGATGAGAAATTTATCCTTGCTTTCAACAAAAATAAGCCTTTCATCTTTTATGAGAGGTCAGTCAAACTTTTATGACTCTGTAATCGAAAATTTTACAAATTTTTCAATAATTATGTTTAATTTCCATACCTACGCTAGTTGAAATTATATATAATATGTCCAAGAGGTAAAATGGTGTCTCGGATATAAGAGCCACATCTATTAGTTCCAATTCGTGCTGCCTTCGAACCAGAGCATTAGCATTCCAAGTAATAATGCGCAGGTTAGTTGCCATTTTTCTTGCTTCTAGAGTGTCTAGTTTCAACTGCCCGAGACCCAGTGTTTTGGTTCTCAAGTTTTTCTAGTCTTTTTACTAGGTTTTCGAGGAGAGAAGTGATCTGTACCATAACTGGATCTGAATTGGTTGAGGTTGGACTGGTGATATCTGGAACATTGGTCCGAACAACCTGGCTGTATGCCTCAGCTGAATTCGCGGTCTTGAAGCGTTGAGCAGCAGAAACAGCCGATGGTACTTGTTGCTTAGAAGTTTTGAGCAGCTTTTGTAGGTTGGACAACCATGCCAGCACGCTGGGCGGTCTCCTTTGCAGTTTGAAAAAGTTGGTGCACTTATTTTGCCCTTGGGGCACTCTACGGTTGGGTGGGAGCTACCACACTTGACATATTTTGGTGATAGGTACAATAATTTTTAGTATGGCCAAAAAGTTGGCACCTTTTGCAATGTGGGATATCTGTTTGCGGCCTAGGTGGCTCGACTGTAATGCGCTGATAGGCCAGGTATCGCTACTCCATAATCTCATTATTTGGCCGAGGTTCTAGATAAAAAATAGCGGTAGTTTGATTGTTCGAGTTAACTCGCCAGTTTTCTTTTTATAAATATATATTACTTACCGGCCACCTTCAGCTTCTCCTTTATATCTTCAACTAAGGTTGCGGGGTTGAGGCCTTGAATTACTACCCTGAATGACTTTTCAGACTTCTGCTGAAAGTGGTGGTATTCGTACTTAGCCTCGCGCAGTAGCCTTGTAACACGTCGATACTCATCATCTGAGTGCGTTAAAACTTTGACGTTTCCACTGGCCAAAGTTTTAGTTGTGGTGGGATAATCAGTAGGGTTTTCTTTGGTGACTAACGCCGAAAAAGCATTGAAATCTGCTATTCTGTGGACTGTGATTGGCGGAGGTTTGGAAAAGACTGCTTTGTTGGTCTCAGGTGTTTTTTGACAAGGTAGACTATGCACAAGCACACAATACGTTAGAGATAAGACACACGAAAATAAGAAAACCGTACGTCTACTAATAATCTTTAAACTAACTGAGGTTCTCTTTTCTAATTTTACCCTCAACCCGAGCCCTGGAATCCGGTCTTTTGAGCATTACTTTAAAGACGTCGGGGAGGCTGTTAGGGCTATCTTCACTCTCTTCTCAACTTGCCGAAAACCCGGCTTAGGTCGAAATGTAGCGAGTTGCTACGTGGACTCGAACCCGGGACCTCCGGATTCCAAGACCAGCGTGCTATCCACTCGGCCAAATAGGGTAATTAGAAAGTAAAAAAAGTTTTCCCGTTTTTCTCGGGAGGGGGGGGGGGACTGCGCCGGGGGCTCCCTGGCTACGGGCCTGATACACATTCAGGCGACAAATATACAGTGAAATCTCCGGCGTTTGTTTATCGAAGTTTCAAGCAAACATATAATTAGGAAGGGAACATAATTAGTTTCGTTTTCTTGTCTGAAAAATGCCTGCATATCCGAACGCGGGCTATTATACCTCGCTATTATGTTATTAATTTTCACAATAATTTTCCGTTCTTCACCTGCATTCGAGTAATGCCGAGGCAATTAAATACAATTTGGTGCAATTTGAAATAAACGTTCGTATACGTTTTTAATCGCTCGTACATCCCCGGTTGAATTATTATAATAGCCTGCTAATTACGGAGAATAAAATTTCGGTTATTCTTCCATTCATATATGCGAAGGAGAACCCTAGAAATCAAAGCTGCTTTTTATTTCCGTACAGTCTCGTTCCCGCGGACGCCATCAATGTCTGCGAGCATCTCGAGTATTAATTAAATCGTAAAAAGGAAAGGCACGACGTGCATTTAAAACAAGGGGGTAATACATTAAAGAAAAAGTGCATGTCGCATTTAAAAATTATGAAGAGGTAGGCAGAGTCGTTTGTGTATTCTTGTGAAAAGTGGGAATCTCCCTCTTTCAGAGTGCACTGATCGATGGCGCACTCTGGCGGCACTTTACTCAACCTCTAATCAAACAAACCGTGCCTACTGCAGCATCAGTGTTTTTACCGGAGTTAGTTGCTCTCGCCTTTCGGTGTCGGTCAGTCGGTGGTGACCTTTGTGTCGAATCGTGTTAGTTTCGTTCGTTATTTTCATTTTCTCGAAATTTTATCGTGTTTGCCAATCGCTCGGTAATTTTCAAACAAATTTTTACGCGTTACGTGTTTCTCGATTTTATATTTTTCTCGCGAATCGAAAAATGTTTGCTTTATGCTAAAGATCGGCGAGATTAATTTTTAAATTCTTCGCGTACGAATGTTGGAAAGTGTCGACGAAAACACCGTCAAGAGTATTTTCAGTTTCTAATAATCGAAAAATCTAAAACTTGTGCAGTAAGAATACAAGTTAAGGAAAAAAAAAATCACATCGTATGCTCGGGCTGCTTTCGAAATGTAATTATCGTCGGACCCGCTCGCAACCAAATTAATTATTACCGATTCGAAGAGCGTTTTCTTCTTTTTCTTTTTTAAGAGGGAAGAAATAAATAATTGTATTTGTTTACCGTTTCAAGAATAGTATTTATAATATTTATAAATGTTGGAAAGATTGTATGAATAACGTTGCTCGTGCGATAGTATTTTTTACCTTTACGGCTCTCGGCGCAGCGGGAGTTGACATATGCTCGTGGAAAAGTGCCGTACGGACATAACTCGTTTATTAATTTAAAAAAACGTTTTCGTTTTTCCTTTTACAAATCTATTACACGTTATTTATACGTTTTGTTTATGTTAATTTTATGTCCACTATTTGACATGATCGCGTCTCAAAATTTTCTATTATCGTGCGCGTGTTTGTGGGTCGCAGTTTTGGTGATATGCGCCGAGGAGGAGATTGGATCGCCGCTCAGGATAGCACAGTGTCGAGCTCACTGCATCTTGAAGGTATGTACACAATTTTTGTGTAGTAACTATTTCAGGGACGGATTGAAACTGAAAAGGTTACGATAAAAATGCTATTGTATCGACGTTATTTTCCATTTTTGTTGCATGTCTTATTACCTTCCGTGCAGATTTCACATAGGTCCCATATATACAAATGTACCTGCCTACCGGGAAATTTACGGGTAATTCACAGCCAGTTATCTCAGGGTACTTTTCTCCATACTTTCCTTTCCTGCAGCCCTTAAATCGGTCTACCGAGAGACTTCTAGGTAATGCGTAGCCAGTTATCTGAGGGTAATTTCCTTCCATCCAACTCCATTTCCTCTAACCGGTACACCAGTCCTAAATATACAAATGTACCGGCCCATCGAAAAATTTCCGTGTAATTCATAGCCAGTTATTTCAAAATAGTTTCTTCCATTCAATTCGTCCCTTCCGCCTTTACACTGGACCCAAATACAGCAGTTACCTCAGTGCAGTTCTTCTCAATTACGTTCCTTTCCTCCAGCTTTACATTGGTTCCAAATATACAGATATATTGCCCCGTTGTGAAATTTTCGCATAATTCACATCCAGTTATCTCAGGGTAGTTTTCTCCTATGTTGGTAACTGATGAGCATTTCTGATGGTCCTTTCTTTCTTCTTATTTAGTCACTATAGGCAGTACATTTTCCCCTTTTTGATATCCCACAATTTATATCTGCACCATTGGTCTCCTCAGTGGCGCAAGCCGTACGACCAGGCTGGATAATTGCCATATCTGTTCGCGAGGGGACAATGCCGCATATACAGAAGTCGCTAAGAATCTTGGGATCAGTAAAAGTTGCCATGTGCCTTATGTGAAAGGAGTATTGGGTTCAGCACGGCTTAGTAGCCATTTAGAAAAGTGTATCTCAAATTTAAGAACGTGTCTCTTATAACAAAATAAGTAAATCTCTGGTGAAATATACATATACTCATCCATCGGATATTCCATCAAAAATCGTTTGTAAAACCGAAATTTGATGAAAGATAAACAAGGAACTGATTGGAATTCATTTTCATCAACAAACCTGTTTACCCGGCATCTCTGGCAAATTTTGTCAGTAAATACAGCCTTGAAACAGAGATGTTCCGGTCCACCCACTGGGACATAGGCCTTCTTGATCAGTTATTTTTGATACAAGCGCTATAGTCTAATTCTCCTTGGTAACAAACTATTACTGGGGGCCATTACTGGGGAATGGAAATTTTGTCAATAGTCGACGTTTAACAAAATCGAGCTTCACTTTGAAAACTAAAACGTGGCTGAACTTTTATTGTTGAGAAAAAAATTTAATCTCAATTGGAGGGCTCTGTGTGAGTAAGTCACCGATTGCAGTGAAAGACTATACTAACTGCGATCGTGTTTGATGTTCGTTAACGTAGTCTGTCAATACAAAATACTGAAAAAAGCACATTCCGAGATTTGACTGTACTAAATCGATTTTATCACAAATCGTCAGTTTCTCACTCTATAATAATCCGATTTACTTGAAGCTTCTGCTGTGGATAAAGTAGGTAGACTTGACTAATTTAGATAAATCGATGATCGAGAAACGAGATTACTTTCCGGATGTTTCTCACCCACAATCTCAGCTGTTCGCCCGCTGACTCAGGAAACATAAATGCTTCTGAATAAGTTATTTTTGGAGCTATGTTTTCAATTTGGAACGGGTGATGAAATTCTGTTTTAACATTGTCATTTGTCAATTACATTCGAACATTTTTGAGAACTGTGCAGAATCTTGCGGGTGCCCATATGCATGTACACTAGCTTTCATCACTTAATTTTCAAAGTTGGCATATAATTCCCCTTACCTGTATAGACCAACAACAAGGTAACAACTTGAAGCTTACATTCCGCCTGTATTTGAGTGAATTATGTCAGCTAATTCTTTCCCTTATCATTTTTAATTTTATCGAGGTATAGCTGCGATTACGATGACGTCATCTTCTCCATCAGTTTGCCGGTTTCTGGCAAATATGCCGCACGTTATCTTCCTCTTTTGTTATGTGTCGCACATTCTTGTTGAGTTTTGTAACTGTTTGTGATTCATACGCGCCGACTTATCTTCGATGGCTAGTTCGTTCTTAATCAATTCGTCGTGGTCATCAAATTACCTCCGAAGTGCGTTGGTTGGTTTTTCAGGGAACGTAAAAACCAATTCAAGGAACGATAACCAAGAAATTGTACATTTGAGGTAGAAAATGTGCTAAAACTTTAAATTTTCTTGAGTTTCTTTCCAGTTCTCCGGTCTGTGCTCTAGATAGATAACGAGAATATTGATATATTTTGAAATGACCACAGCAAAATATACGTTATCTGGAAATTGTTTGAGCTAACGTATAGCTTTCATTTCAAACCAGAAAGTTACTAGAAAAATATTAACCCACTTGTTGACAGTTTTTACTGCTCAGAGAAAAATGTCTCATCCATCAAATTTATACTTAAATTTATCGTTTTTTGTTGTTGTTTTTTTAATCGGAAAAAGCCTTGTCCCCTTTTCTCCCCCTGGAAAAGTCTGTCGGTGTCCATGATTGTGTAGGTACACGTTAGAGCACTCCTATTTTGAAATTCCTCAACTGTAACAACTTCAGTCAGAACACTGTGAACTTTATCAAGAATCTGACCACAATGTACAGCATTGCTGAGTGCTAGATTCCAGGGACATGACAGAATCCTCAGGCAAATGGTACAGACATCATAATTGAAGTTGTGCCAGTACTATGTCACTGAATTGCTGAAGTTGTACCAGCCGCATGTCAAGCGTAGAAATGAAGTATATAACTTCATCAGAAGATTGAATGCTACAAATCATATTCTTAATTTTAGATTTAATTATCAGAAAGTTCATCATCACTTATTACCACAGTCGGGTCAGAAATAGGAGCGGAGTGATATATTTGTCCCATTCATTTACAGTTGATGCTAAAAACAGAACGTTGTTGGAGTATTGCTGTTTGCCTCTTTAAATACTGACTGGCCAATTTTTTAAATCGTTCTACTCTATAATAAAGTGAGCTGTCTTTACGAACTATGTACAAACGATTGTTCAACCTTCAATTATAAATCTGCAGATTTATATTCTGTGTTGTTTAACAAACGTTTAAACAATTCCATCTCCCGGAGTTGTCTAGTTTTTACCCATAAACTTGTGTATTCTCCATATTTAAATCTGTGTGTCGTTCTCATCTAATACACTGAATGCAAATTCCATCTTATATTATGCAGCAGTTGAGTATAATTACCTTTACCTCGATATTTTTTCATTGTAGATCCGCAGTCACATTTATTCAGCAATCAGTACCTATTACACACAGTCAACTTATGCATATATCAATTGTCTGTACTTAAAAGGCACCAAGGTGAAATCATCTCATTGTTTGCGTATTCTGTCAGTAGCGAGTTCAACCTGCGTCGGTATTCTTATCACTCTTTCAGAAACATTACCACATTGATCTTATCACTATACCTATTCAGTTGTCCGAGAGCCTGATAGGGTTGACTTACACCTATCACCTTCGTCAAATAAGTACAAAATATAGGATAGTTGTTTTATTGTTAGCTTATATATATATGTATATTATATACCTACTTCTTCTCGGTGGTTGTAACGGTTATCATTTCCATGCTTATCGCTCAGTCACAATCACGTTGTAGGTACCTCGTGGATCTCGTCATTTTATGAATTCAATTATAAGAGCTGTAGTAGAGATGACAAATGAAATCGAATACTCCGTATCTATCTCTCGGGGTTTGTTCGTTTGTAAGAGCAGGGAGCTAACGTTTCTTGAACTTGAGTTGAATAATAGAAAAGAAAAAGTGTAGGTAATTAAAACTGATGTTTGAGCATCATTACTTCAGTGATGGAGTGATTGTATTTGAATTGAAATTTGATATTTTGTATATTATTGAAAAAGCTGATACCAAAACCGAGTGTAAACGTATTTACTGAATTAGAGTGAAGGATTTGTTTTATCAGTGTGGAATCTAATGAGTTCATTCTTTCATTCTAAAAGGTAAGGGTAACTATCCGATGAATGAGTTATGAAGGTTCTCGGCATTTTCGTTCCGTCGATATTTATTAAATTTTTATAGCCCAATGTGTTCAACTAGAAATTTACTGCCTCTCGTTTATTAACTGTTCAGTTGTGGTTTTTCACAGGTACAAATATTTACTTAGGTAGTTGTACATCAGTCGAACGAATCAATTTTGTGTTAATTTTTCCATTCGTTTTACTTTTTTATACAGCTGTTTGATAGTATTGTATCATTTTTTTCCTAATTTCGGTATGAAAGTTAATGTACCTGTAACAAAACACCTGCTCGCGCAATATTCGAACTTCTGATTGAAACGCTGAGAATGGCTTTTCCATCACTTTCTGAAAGGCGATAGAAATAATTCAATCTTTTTCGTGTTGCTCTTATTACACTTCACCGTGGTATATGTATGGCTCCCTCTCAAAAATAATTTTCACAGATTTATAGGCACCCTTAACATCCATGTTGCAACGTGAAGTTTTGAAATTCTATTGTAGTGAAAAGGGTCATAGCAAGTTCAAATTTCGAATTATATTGCGTATCAAAGCCATATAAATTACTGAAATAGAACAAGAAAAGTTTGAATTGTAAATTATTTTAGTTTACCTACTTAGTGGAAGGCAACCTGTGAGCTTCATTAGTGAAACAAGTTCAGCAGCGGAGAATTTAAGTTGGAAATTCCAGCTTTTAAAAGGTGTATTAACGTTGATTTCAGCCATGATAGCGTAAAAAGTTAAGTTGGTTTTCTTTGATTGCAAGTGGACATTCACCCTTTCATACTACCGGCTCCCTGCCAGGAAGCTGTAAGTTTCTGTGAAATTGGTTATCGAATTGGTGAAACCTCTGGATGTCGTATTATGGCCATCTTCAAAAACTGACTTCTTGCATGTGGCGCTTCTATTCAAGCTGTGTACGTGCCTTCTGTAAAAAGTTGCATCTTTTTTCCCACGTAAACTCGAGTAGTCACCTAATTTTTCTTTTCTTTCTTTGCATTATTGATTGGCTTGTCTCGCTTCCGACCTCTGTTTACAAAACATTCACCCGTCTTTCTTTAGAGTCGGTCAACACTGAATCCTGACATCGATCCTCCGACCTACAGATGATTTGAGACTCTATATCCGTATTTCCCATTCCTAAACAGAAGCACTGTTGTCGCGGAAACAACGAGTCAGTGTTCTATATGTATTGTGTAAGTCCAGCACAATTCACAAATGGATTCTCAGGGCAATCGTAAGAACCCGAACTCACAATTTACAATAGATATATCTTATGTCTGGCTATTGAAGCATTCATTGTCGCAGCGACGTCCGTTTCTGTTGAATGCGATAATCGCTCGATCTGCTCCATAATGTACCCGGCAGTTTCGTGTTTCAAGCGAATGTTTACAAGGAAAACAAAACACATGTAAGAATGAAAGACTGGAAAAAAAAAAGTCGAAAGGTCCGATTTGTGAACGAGAGTAGGATTTATCAACGTGAACGACATTTATCCCAGGATGGTCCGGATAAATGAGAAACCCTTGTGGAAGCTAAGGAAACTGTCAGCAGGTTTAATCGACACAAATTATCGGACGTGTAGTCTTAATAATTCAGATTTACTCGATGATACAGGCAACGAATTTGCACTCGAACGAGTATGTTGGCTTTTTTGGTTGTGAGGTAGGCGGGTGATACATAATCGTCTTAGAAGTAACTTCTGGCTATTAATCCGCGAATTTTGCTGGATTAACGGCGGGTGAATCAGTGACACCTGTATTTGATTATTTATGTGACAGATCAGTGATAGTAGAATGGTAGAATCGGATATAAGATACAGGTTCTTTGTCGCTGGTTGGGCGTTTGAATTGTATACTGTCGGTCGATATAAGGAGCTAAATAGCTGTTCATGAGAAAATATGTGGTATTTGCGTTAATTACTAGCCATTTGTGTACTCGAATTTGGATCCAGTCTAATGCGATTTATGGTGGGATACGTCATAAGGTCTGTTGTCTTGGTTACCTCTCTATACGTATTATGGGTATTCAGCTTGACAAAGAAAGTTGACTGATCTTCGCTCAGTTATATGTACAGAACTATATCGTTGTTATTTAGAGGAAAGATAAGCCGACTGTGAGGGTTTAGCAGAGAATACAGCACAGTCAGTTTTAAGGGAGAAAATCTGGAACATAATTTCCTTGACAGTCCAAAATGAATATATTTCATAATATTTCATAAAAATTCTTCATAAAGTTGAATATATTTTGCTTGCTTGGCTAGCAAATTCGTATTTTATTTATTTAAGGGTCAGCATCACGAAATTCATCCCCAAAAAACAGTTTTGATACCAGGCCTAGAGTACACTTCACTTACTTTACTTCATGCTCTCTAACAGTGATCGTTATGTGCACAGTGATTGAAGAAACTAAACGGTGTAGTAATTGTATTGTAGTATGTAGTACATATATTTGTTATAGACCCACCACGTAACATGGCCACAATAGTTGGATATATAATGTACTTACTATGTTTTGTTAGAACATCTCTTACTACGCAACAGTAGTATAATATACATTCTACGAAGACTCCTTACAAACGGTAGAAAGACTGCTCATATTTATGTCACATTCCAGATAACCCAGCCGGGTTCTTCTATCCATGTCAACAGCAATTTGTTGGGCCTAGATTCTTTAATCTACATAGATAACATTGCTCATTACTAAATTAATACCCTCCCCCCCCAGTGTTCCAGTAAATAGAAGCGATACCAACATTTCCCGATACAATTTGAACTAAGGGAACTTTATTTCATGAAAATCATGTTCAACCATTTTCCATTATGGGTCGGTCTTCTGGATAATTCCACAAGACTTATTTTCCTGAAAGCGACTGGAATAGGTGTGCATACAGACTTTTGACAGGGAGCCAAATAAAATGTGACTGAAAACCAGCAGCATTGTCAACTTACAGGGACAACTTAGAATAATTCTTGAAGCATTTTTAACGTTTGTTATTATAGCGTTCAGTTTTTTTTCTTGTGGTGAAGGAGTTGCGGTCCGTAAGACTTGCTATGATTCGTCATTGCGCTTTTGAAAAGCTACGAGTATTTTCCCACAGTGGTTCAAGACTCTCTTGAGATTCTCCTGAACTTGCTTAAGATTCACTAAAGCTGTTCAGACATCGTTTGCACCTCTGTGCGACTCTTCTAGAAAACCAGAATTTACCAAGACTCCTTAAAACTCTTCACCCCACTTCCAAACCTTTTTAAACGCCTTTAAGGTATTTGCATAGCTTACTGACTGTTCAGATCGCGTTTAAAACTTTTTAAATCCTCTCTGAATTTTATCAAGACTAGATCAAGACTCTTTAAGACTTTTCCAGGATTCTTAAAACTCTTACGAATTTTTGAAACCTGTGTAGAACTAGCCAAGACTGTTCAAAACTTGTTTACAATTCATTACGACTATACTTTTGATTGAGACTATTCGAGCCTTGATGAAGAAGCTTTATCCATACTACAAATAGTTTAAACCTCTAGAAGACTTACTTATTTGTTCAATACTCAGTATTACTCATAAAGACACGTTCAAAGTTATGGATTTCCTAAATTCTTTGGAATTCTGTAAGACCAACGCCTGTTTAGAAGAAGTGTGTATCGAAGAAAACCATTAAAAGTTTCCAATTTTTTCCCTTCATTATTTTCTTTTATTTTTTCATTCTTTCTTTTGTTTTGCCTTTCATATTTCTTTACTTCAGGTGTCCTATTTTTGAGGACTCGGGGATGTGCGCCCTATTTCCCCCTTCATGTTATTGCAACACTGGAAAAATGGTAGAAATGTCAAAAATTATTGAAAAGTACTGATAAAAATGGCTGTTCATCCGTCTGTTCGGCTATCAGTATGTTCTTCCTCTCTATCTATCTGATGGAATAGCTGGTACTTCATGGTCTCTGAGTCGGCCTGACTTTCCTTTTTTTTCAGGCTGAATTTTATGGTAACAGATCTACTCCCACAGGTTTTCGAATTTCACATAGAAAACTTTCGGAGCATTTTTGATTTTAATGATGGAGGTGGAGGCCAGGTTTATAATTTTATAGAAAACCGATAATTCGTTGAATTTTTCCACCGGCGAACTATCTTTGATGCATTTTCAGTTTTTCTCTGGGTAGGACAGTTACGCAGCATTGTTGAACTGATTTGCTAAAAATTTCAGTTATGTGACTTGAGCCATCGTGTCAAATATATAGTCACTGGGACCGAGTGCAATCGATCCTCTATTTTGATTTTAGAAAGTCCCTTCAAAATCTTCAGTTTTCTCATGGTAAACTCGGTTTGCAGTTTCGGTTTTTACATGAAACTGGAGTTCAAATACTTCCATCAACTCACAGAAAATTATTAAAATTTTTCTGAAATACATATTATGTATTCGGCGTTTGGGGTTTTCTAAAAAATATTTTATGTGAGTGGTTAGAACGGGTAAATGACTGTCACATGCTCTGAAACAAATGTCATCCTACACCAGATTAGTCACTTTTGATATGACATTGTTGTATTAGATTCAGATTTCGATACAGAAGTCGAGTTACCATGTGATTGACTTGGGTCGAATTTTGCATCGACTTTGATAATTCTATCCAAAAGTCGATATTGACGTGTTAACTCGACTTTTACACCGAATTCTATATCAAATTCAATCAGAATGGTGTTTGTTGAAATAGTGACGGCCTTTGACTGTACTAAGGTACTTGTCCTAATCAACGCCATGCTAAAGGGAAAATGAATATGGTCGGCAATGTAATTAGCCTACGAGGGGTTTTTAACTGGGAGGGGTGAATGAGGAAAGATTTAAAGTACGTATTTTTGTCCTCACTTATGGAATACTTGATTTAGTGTCGAGCTTTCAGCTTATAAAATTGGCTGGCAGTATTCGGAGCCTCACTTGTGTTTCTGATAACGCCAGCTCGTGTTTTTTGTTTTTCAAGGGATGCTTTAGGAATGTTTTGGAGTTCTTTTGGACAATAAATCAGGGATTTTGTAACCAAAATTTTATTTTGCGCAATAAGTCGGTAAAACACCAGGGGAAATTTTTATATCACTTTTTTTGGATTTCAGTGTGCGATATTTCTACAACATTGAGCCGCACAGAAAGATAACACATTTAGCGTACCTGGATGAAGTTTCGACCCGGTACATGTGTTACATGGGTACCTTATCTGAATTTGGATCAGTGATAAATCTGTTACAGATTCATCAGCGACTATTTTCATTGATTTTTCAGTGTATATTCGCTGACTAAATCAGTGATTTACTAATACACTAACCTAATCAGTAAATATACTGAAAAATCAGTGAAAAGTGTCAATGATTGAATCTGTGCTGAACTTATGGTTGATTGAAATTTAGTCGGTTCTCGTGTAGACTGTGTATTTCAATGGATGATTCTTGGATAGAGAATCTAAAATTTGAAAAAAGCTAGAAGTTCTTATGACAGATTTTTAAACTGACTTCCTGTAGTCAAAATGGCAGATCGATTATACCTGTGTGTGAGTTTAGGGCCATGTAGTCTCCGAGAAGTTCTATTGTGATTACTTCTTCAAACTATGCGCTATAATCATCATGAAATAGAGAGGTATATCGTGTCCAGGGAAAATTAAGAATAGGCAAAATTAATATTTCCTCTTTCAATAAGATTCTTCGAATGAGTTAGGTTAAATCGATGATAGCATGTCAAATTGGTCTCGGGACGTCGTAACCTCTATCCCGGAAATGCCCCGAATGGGCCTACGTCAGGATAGGGGGATAGCTTTGAGATAGCTCCTGCTACCCCCCCCCCCCATTTCTCATTTCGCCTCTTCACGGCGGTGAATCTACGGCGTCTTATTCTTCTTCTTCGCTGTCGAGTTGCGCCGGATCGTCTTCATCGTCAGTTCGTCAGTTGTTGGCAGCAGTGACATCGTCGTCATCATTGTCATTGATGTCGTCGTCGTCATCGATGTTGGTGGGATGGCGAGTGCCGGCATATGGTGCTGTGTCTGCTGCCTTTGCCTCTGCCACTCCAGTTCCATCTTGGGGCCCAACGTCTTCTTGACAAAGGCAGCTGCTTTCAGCATTGGCGGGGAGTTCCCGCTCTACTCTTCAGCATTGTCGGGGAGTTAGGTTAAATGGGTACTTTTGACTCTGTGGCCATATTTGGCACATTTGGTCTACTCGCTTCTGCTACCCCGCCGACGATATTGTGGGTGAGATGCACGAATTATATGGCAGCAATCAAAGTCGGGCTCTCCTCTATAGTTTCATTTGTAAGAAAACTCACACGATCTTCCGAGTGACTTACTCAAGATATGTAATCTCGGTAGCTGGGTTCAGTTTAGGCAGTTGATCAATCCCTAATTACTGGCGTACTCGATGCAAAGATTTCCTTCCACACATCATCGAATGTATGCTGTTCGTGGCAGTCCCACTCAGCAGCTTCCACGATGTGGTTCCGTATTCATCCAGAAGTGAAAATTGATCCACCGAACGTCTCTTGCCTTCCTCGAAAGCTAATTATCATGTTCCTAATGTACATATATTTATACGTTGCTCGTAGAGAGAACATGACACTGAGCCACTAAGAAGCCACGAATCGCGCTTAAGTACTGCGTATATTTATCTAACGAAGAAAAAATTACTACTTATACGTAATTTAAAGATTAAACACGATGCAGTGTAATTCGAAAACGTACCTTGGTATGGTACTGGAGTCGCGGCGCGGGCGCTAAGTAAACTCCGGCTGCGTTTAAAGGCTTTCGTGACCGATAAGTTTCTCAAAATCGTACATATACTCCGTACATTACGCGTAGATAATGCAGTGGTAAAAGAATAAGTAGACAAAGGTGTAGCGTTTGTTATTTTCGTATTAAACGGTTAGTTGGAACATTATTTATCTAACATCCTCCATGACAGTGAATTCATTAATGAGCGAGTAAACATGTCAGATTGTAACAAGTGTTTGCGTATGCATTTCAGGCCTTAAATTAGGTACATCTTTTTCCATCTCGGCTTATACACAGCTTGGCGTTAGTGGATTTTGTGGAAAAAAAGAAGGTTTGCCTCCGCAGAGGTAATATTTACAACGCGGAGAACCGTACAAGGTGCGAGTGCCGCAATAAAACTAAGTATTTTATGTGCAGGAGGGCTGCGAGGAGATCTAGTTTCCTCATCGAGAAAACGAAATAAAGTTGATTAGGTTTTTGAGGAATTCCTATAGGAGGTACGCTCGTTCTCTTTTTTTTTCACACCTCCAGCGGCTGTTTCTAGTGGAAGCCGTGGACTCGCATTAGGTAATCTGAAAAATGCTGCTGGCCCGTCTATTCTTCAAAACACTGCCTATTCGTAGCGCAGATGTCCTCGCTGATACAGGCATTAAACTGCCTTAAATCTTTCATTGGCGAAGATTCGGAGTTTCGGAACAAACAATGAATCGGTGTATTTCAAGCTACCATTCGAAGAGATTAACGTCACTCGTATATATTCTCTTTTTTTCCCCAATCCACGAAATATAAGGCCTATCACACGCGAAATTTGTAATCGATCAATAGCCGGGTTATCTTTTATCATCTGATATCCGTATGAAACGAGCGCGGTGGCATTATGACTTTGTCACAAATTTAAATACAATGGCCGGATTACGGGTAATCCGGAAAAATTGAACGAAATAAATAAGCGCGACTGGCAGCGAGAGCAGTACGGTATGGAAACGGATCGCAACCGAATAATAGAATTCGGTGAGATAGAATCGTGTCTACCTAATTACGCATTGAGGATTGGAAAATAAAGAACGAGGCGAGGTGGCCCGGTACTTGTCTACCTAGAAGCTGGAGCTCGAAGATCTCTCAAAAAGGCGGATTTTAGTTCAAACTGTGGAATGCCGGAGGATAGTTCAAAATGAAAAGTTTATTCAGCAGTTTTCCGTGCGGATAGAGAGAAAAATCCAGTTACTTCGTGGAAGCGCGAGCTATAATCCCACGGGTGCTGTGCTCAATCGCTGTGCAGGAGGTAATGAGAGCACACCATGCATGGTCAAACGGAATTTTGTGAAATTGTTCCTTCAGCTATAAGGAAATTTGCAGTAGTCTTAACTCTGGCTGTAGTAATCCTCATGTGCTGTTGAGAGTTCACGTTCTACTCGGCATAGTCAAGGTCGCATTTGGTTAAAGTTTTTCGCAAGACCGAACGCCCCCACTGAATTCTAAAATCAGAAATTTTCAGTCGATACTTGATTGGGGAGGGGAAAGTCACAAAGCCTTAGTACACAAAAGCAGGGATGAGAAACCGATTGAAAAAGCTTCTCTTCCGACTACTTCAAATGTATAAAGTTTCCGGACTTCCTTCCAAAATCAAAATCTTCCGGCTACCATTTTTTCGGCTCCCGGCTAGTGGCTACCAAGTATTAACTACCAGTTACCACTTTTTAGGATCGGTACAACATTCTAGAGCGACTAAATCATAAAATTTTTTGACTCGAGAATTTAGAAATTTTCTAAATGTAATCTTCTACTTCCATAAAGGAGCATGTTAGTCGGTCAAAATCGTAATTTAGACTCTATAAGGTACCATTTTAGACTCAAAATAATATACTAGTAGACACTTCATTGTACTGTGCGATAGCTCGCTGGAAAGAGTAGATCATACATATCATTCAACAAAACGACAAAAAACAGAAGTTACAAATCACAAGAAGCTGATTAGGAAACCGAAAAACAGTTGGCTGCTTTACCGGCTACCAACTTCCAACTGTGTCTGCTTCTCGGCTTCTTAAAATTTTGCTCAAAACCAGCTGACTGTCAGCTTCCGACTTCGGCTTCCGGCTGATTTCTCATCCCTGCGCAAAAATGCCAAAATGGAACTTGAGGCAAAACAGTTTCTCTTTCTGAACCAATGCAGGACACGAAATAGACACAAACGCATCACGCTGAGTGAGGCATTTTTGTGATTGCAATGTGGACGTATAGTTAAACAGAATTTCGCCTCAAATCCCCTATATACTACACGTGTGTCTTCAAACTACGGCTATAAGTGAAACTTTCCGTCAATGGGATAGTCAATGGTGTGAAGATCTTGACATAGTCTTTTAATGGTGTGTCAAGTTTTGATTGCTCTTAGCGATTCTTGCTGGAATCTTAACCGTCGTAACAAGTTCGATAAAACGTACTGACATTTTGACAGCGTGTTTTTATGAAGTGTTGACGAATCTTAGACGGGCTGAACGAAGTCTATATCAGTCCCGTAACGTGCCCACTTTTCCAGAGGGTATCTTTGGGCGAAATTACAAACTCAAAAACAAGGTAGCCACTTTCTAGAAAACTAGGAAACCTGAGAAAAGTCGCGGAATTTTGTCAGCCAGGGAGTCCGGGAATCGTTATGATTTTGATCAAAATCGGGGAACTTTTTGAGAGTAATGAGAATTAAAGAGTATATACTATTTGTCAAGAATATAAATATTATGTCAGCGTAAAGCGTAATGATTTATTTCTTTTACAAATTACACATTCTCGAAGCTGTGTACAATACTAGCTGAAAAAATATCAGGAAAAATTTGTAAAATTGGTTTAGAAAACCGGGAAAATCATTCTACAAAAAATAAGGCAACCCTGGAAAAGCAAGAAAAGGTCTTGGCCTTTCTGCTGGAGGAGAGAGGGGGAAGGGGTAAATTGTCAGCTCAGAAACAGGAGAATGCCGCCGTACAGACCCGCACCTTACGAGCTTGGTTTGTATTTGAAAAATTGGTCTAGAAAACCGAGAAAAGTCAGGGGAAATCATTATACATACAAGAACGTGGCTACCCTGAAAAAGCAAAAAAAAGTCTTGGCCTTTCCACATTTGAGGGGAGGGGTTGTAAACCATCGGCTCAAGAACGGGAGATAGCCACCATTTAGCCCCCCCCCCACTTTACGAGCTTGGTCTGTATTTGAAATATGGGTCCAGAAAACCGGGAAAAGTCGGGGGAAATCATTCTACAAAAAAAGCGGATACCCTGAAAAAGCAAGAAAAGGTCTTGGCCTTTCTACTTGGGGGGGGGGGAGCTGGCTCGAGAACGTGAGATAGCGGTCACGTAGCTCCGCACTTTATGAGCTTGGCCTGTATTTGAGAAATTGGTCTAGCAAACCGGGGGAAATCAGAGGAAATCACTATAAAAAATATGGCTACCCTGAAAAAACAGGAAAAGGTCGTGACCTTTCTGCAGGGGGGACCGTCGGCTCAAAAACGGGCGAATGCCGCCAATCTCCCACTGAATGAGCTTAGTCTGTATAAAGGCAAATTGTTACCACAAATTTTCTTGTGCATAGTTACTCGGTGAGCTAACTGAGTTAGGATGTTCTGAAAATGGGCTTGGTATCAGGTTCCAGGATCGTGTTCTAGAGTATGAGAAGACAGAAGTTATATATGTACTGAACGGCGGTGGATTTTCATTGGGAACAATTGGCCCTGAGTGCCTACCTGGAAGGGGGGTCTAGAAAATGGGGTCTAAATAAAAAGGAACATGGGGAAAATGGGAAAAAAGAGAGATCATTGTTGTGGAGTAATTTGGTTTCAGTGCGCATCTTCCTTAGGTCTGGTTCTGGAAGTGAAATATAAGAGCTGGTTGAAAACGGTCTCTATTTAGGTCCAAACAATTCACCTGGCTTGTGATGCGTGGCATAATTTCATACTTCATGAGACTCATAGTGAAGATGGTTCATGTGGAACAACATTTTACCGTGGACGTACTGACGGGGGCATCTTACCCCCCTAACCCCTTTAGGAATTTTCCACTCAGCCATTGGGAAAAGCTACCGTTTCAGTCAGGGATGAATCACCGGAGTTGGAAAATTTTAGTAGATGGATCAAAAGTTGTCAAAATTCAACAAGTCGAAAGTTTTTTTTTTTAGCTAATACAAGAAATTCTGATGCTTGAAAATTTTGAATTGAGTCAGTTGGGACGTTCACAGTTCTTGCTTCCTCTTCCACCCCCCCCCCCCCCCGGAGAAGCGCTTCTTTACGTCTCTGAATTTTACCTCCACAATTTGTTATAATTTTATGAATACCTGTGCAGAGATAAACTAGTATATGGAAAATTCAAGGCATATAGAAAACACTGCTATGAAAGTAGAAGTTCTCTTGGTAGAAACTTGTGTGCTCGTTACTGTTCTGACACCATTCCGTCACATGCTGCCATCAGCTAGTAGATAAGTAACCGAAAATTCGTCGGGGACTTTTATAGTATCTGTATCATTGTGTATATCCTTGGAGGGCAGTTGCCTGACATCTAGCAAAGGACTGCGAAGAAGAAAACTAAACTGAATGATAAAATTGAACAGCTATTTGCTCAAAGTCAGTAGCTGAATAACTTCCTGGTATTATTCTAGAATATGTGTAGAATTTATGTAGAATAAGTATCGTAATGGTGGCGAAATATTTTACATAAACATATTTTTTTACTCATTATTAGGGACTCGGAGCTGGTATTGAAACCGAAGCTATTGTGACCTGGCTCTTGCTTTCTAGTAAACTTGAACTTGGCTCTGGATTTCGAGTAAATTTAAATTCGGCCCGGCTCAAATTCTTGAGTTGGTTACAGCTTTCGTAAAAATTCTCATCAGGTTTTGAGCTAGTATAGAATTTTTTAATAGATTCCGACTCCAGATTCTCGAAAAATGTGGTTTTTGCTTTGGCTATAGTTTAGGTAAAGAACCTATAAGCCCAAGTACGCCCATCCGCGTAGTCAATTCGGCATCCACGGGCACAATGTGCTCCAATATGGCGTATGCGCGTACTTGGGCTTATAGGTTCTTTAGTTTAGGGTGGAAGGGAGTTGGAGAGGCAAAACCAAAGCTGGAGCCGCAATTCGCCAATATCGTTTCTTGATTTCGACTCGCCTAAAAAATGTTCAGCTTCGAGTTTCTGCTACATACTCGACCCATTGCACAGATCTATATAGGAATGTAGAATAAGTTATTTTACGCGTAGAATGCCATTTTTGCTTCCCGTGCGCCAGTTTTCTTTTCTCTTCTCTGCAATTCTGATTTTCTTTCTTGAATTCGCGTAATCCGAGCTCGTAAAATCTCGTTTCGGTTTTATTATACGGCGAATTTCAAATAAGGAAATGACAAATATCTGGAGCACTGCTATGCCGTACATTTCAGGTCAACAGTATCCTCGTGATACATCAAATTCGGACTGGAATGGACGGTTGCGGTTGCAAGTCGAATTAAAATTACGACTCCGTGTAATTTATACGGTATACATTCTAATTGGAATACGTAAGAAGATGTTATGATTTTTAAAGCGAACGTTAAAACGTTTTTATAAGGTCTTAATATTGTTGACCTGGTATAAGCTTTTGCTCGTGCCAGCTGCGGCGTGTCCAATATTTTTTCGAAATTGTTTTCTCTCGAGTGCCGATTTCGTTGCGATGTCTTACCGCGCAGAAATATAATTTCGCAGTGAAATAGACCTCGTCTTCGTTATGTCGACTGTCTTTACACGCGCTGAAAGTTTCGTTTCGGCGCTTTTCCGCAAACCGGACCGAGGATGATAATTCGATCGGCGACATCGGATATCTGCGGTCAGACCCCGCGCCATCTTGAAATATAGAAGTTTCAGCGACTCCGAAATCACCTTCGTCTTCGTTCATTCGTACATCATTTTTCACGCGCGAAAAGTTAACCCTTCGGCGCTTTTCTAACGGAAAGCGCGGAGCCGGGATGAGAAATGTGCGCTCGGCGATATCCGTGTGTATATCTTGCGGTCAACGATGCCAACGATAATGGCGAATATTGCCCCGCGAAAAGCGCCTAAGTTCGGACAACTGCGAATGTAGATGGTCGGCCAGCCTATAAATTCGCCACTCGAGCGTATTCTTTAGAAAATATGAAAATTGTGATGCACTTCCGCTTGACCCTATGGAGAGCAAATTACGAAACGTTTCCGCACAATAGACGTCCTCTGTCGTGTCGTCTTCCTCTTCATTCTTCGTATTGTTGTCCACCGTCTGTTGTCTGGCACACAAAACATCTCCAGCTAGCATTGCTGCCCATCCGAAGATTTTTTTTGTAAATTTTGAAAGCGAGACGGAAATTCAAATTAATAGGTTTTTATTTTTTTTTATATTTTTTTAGTCGACAAAACAAACACCCGCACCGTTCGCTGTGTTACTGTAACAGAGCATAACTAATTTTTCCCATTTATCTTTTTCGATTTGGTTGGTATCAAACACGTTTCGCCAATGGTGTTTTATATTCGGGTATTAAAGGCGCACCGTATTCGCTATTACAGGTATAATGAAAAGCAAACAATAAACGACAGGTACTCGAGAGTGGTATCAGGTAGGTCTTCTTCTGTTAAGGTTTTACGAAACGCTAACAACCTGCTGAAATATTGTAAAACACGTTACGCGTCAGAATTTCTTCTCTCTTTTTTCCCCCCGAAAAATAACAGTTCTCTGCTTGCGGTCTGGCAACAAAAACCGACGCTGTGTTGTAATGTCAGAGAGGGAAAAAAAAAATCAATTTCGAAGTGTTTTCGATGGTGCTCGATGTGTGCGTACCGTTATACAAAATGAATTTGTTTTTCCACGTTCATTTCGCCGGTAGTACAATCGTGTTTACTTTTTCGCCTTTAGTCGGTAAATTAGAGCGACGACCCCCTGTACGAGAGAGAGCTTCCTCGCGGCATTCCTTTTGGTGACGCCAAAAGTGCGAAATTCCGATCGCGTTTTGTCGGTTCGATCAGGAATGTCGGCTTCGTCGATAAATAACGAAATATTAATATATGAGTCATGTATGAGGCAGCCGGAGAAGACTCGAAGACTGCCAGCAGCACCGCCGGAGCCCTCATGCCTCATCGTATAGGCATTGAGACATCGCCGTTTTCCGCCGTAATCGGTGTTCGCGATCGCGTGAAAATGCATGTGTCGCCGACGTTCGAATGGAATTCAGTCGCAGTTGAACGGCCAAATCAACGTCAAAGAAAGAAACGTCGAGAAAATTCGACTTAATTGATTCTTCGTGCTCTCGGAGTGTGTGCGCCGTGTACTCCTCCCTCGAACGGCCGGGAAAGTGTTTCGTTTCCTTCGTTTCGAATTCGATTCCCAGCTGTTATCGAACGACAGAGACGGAAATTCGAAAATAATTGGCGCTCGATTCATCAACTGTGTATTTCTTCCTCCACTGCCGCCCAGTCGAGTGTATGTGTGTAACAACTTGACAGCTAGAAATGTCGAACAGCGAACACTTTTTTCCGATCGCTCGCTCGACTGTGTCCGATTTATTGTCGCGATTCCGGGCAGAGGTTGCTGAAATACGCGCGAACAGTACGAACAACCAGACAGAACAAACAGCTCCGAACCCGGCTTTTACCGCATGCGAAATCTACCTCGGGCCGGAGGTGAAATGCTAACTGTAGCCTGGTCGAGGGAGAAGATAGCAGTATTTTGCCCTTGCAGTTGGTGTAATCAAACTTGTTTCGACGTACTGGACTGAGATGTAGAAAGATCGCATGATGTCCATTTTGGAGTGTGAGTGAACTTGGTAATATTCCTTTTGTAGGGTGTGCCAATTCACTTTTCCTTCTTCTATGGAATACAGAAGAAGGAAAAGACCCTACAAGAGGAAGATCGCATGAGCCCAGATTTTCATTTTCACGAGCTTTCCATCAGATCTCCACTTCCACCTCCCGCCATTCCAGTCATTACACCGACCCAAAATTTCCCAATGTGTCGATCCTCCGGGTTACCTCGTAACTTAAATCCCTGATCAGTTGATCAATCCCACATGTCTACTGTCTATCGCTGGTATTAGGCTATAGATAAGTGGTGAATGGTAGTTCAGAACTCTTTCCTTGGAACGGCAAAAGGCAGGCCAATAAACGGGTCTTTTTTTTTCTAATTTGCTCTCAAACCGAGCTCTGAAATCCGCCCTTTCGAGCATTACTTCAGAGACGCCGGGGAGGCTGTTAGGGCTGTCTTAGCCCTCTTCCCTTCTGGCCGAAAAACCGGCCTAGGTCGAAATGTAGCGAGTTGCTACGTGGGCTTGAACCCGGAACCTTCGAATTCCGAGACCAGCGCGCTATCCACTCGGCCAATCATACCCTCAATTAACGAGTCTATAGTTTGCCTTAAATAAGTAACATTACCTCTTCGGAGGCAGTGGTAACACGAGGGAAAGTAGATGGGAAAATACACATCACCTAGTAGAGCAAGCAGCCCGGTGGATGTGGTAGAATGTACGTCAGTATTTCTAATTTATAATACTTCTGTCAATCCACAAACACCGACGACGACGATGTCGCTGCTGTCAACGACAGAAGAAGAGGAAGATCCGGCGCAACTCGATAGAAGTAGAATAAGATGCCGTAGATTTGCCACGGCCACATCATCACTCACAATTCGGGTAGAAGGTCCTATTTCAATGTATCTATCCTTTGAAAGAATCGGTTAGTATCCTGTATGCGTATCCCAGCGCCCAATGTAATGAGTTGATGCGTAGCCTGCATACATCTACTAACTTTAACCATTCTATACGCTGGTACCTATTTGATGCAATAATTCTTTTAGTGAACACGAACCTTTGACATTGCTATATCGTAGTCGACAACCTGAAATGAATATGTTGACTGTCTTTGATTGCATTACAATTATGAAGTGCTTCGTAATGTTATATAAGCTGCATACCTGTTTAGTGCCACATTAATCAACCGAAGAAAGAATTGTGTGGATAAATTGAATGGACATGTTGTTTCATTGTTGTAACTGATGGCTTCTATACCTTGCTCGGCCCATTAATATGCAACTGAAAATGCATAGAATAGATGTTTAAGAAATCAAAAGTAGTGTCGAATCGGGGTGAAATGCGTCCTCCTACAAAATCAAACTGTTTTCTTCATTTTTTCTTTCTATTTGTTTTTCTTTCATTTTCCTTTTATCTCGTTAGTATTTTCAGGAATTTCTTTCTAGCTAGGACGACTGGGTATTGGTTTTTCTTTTCACGCGAATGCAGCACTGTTCAGGTCTGTTCCAGTCTTCTTCAAGACTTCCAAATGTAACGAAGACTCTTCAGAATTCTCCAAAACTCGTTCAATAGTCTTTCATCTTGTGTAAGGTCCACTGTCCGATTCGTTGGTCCACGCCATGTAGCCGTCATTTTGTCGGATACATGTCGAGGCAAGAGCCGACATTCCTCGACATCAGGACATCAGTCCGACGTTAGGTCCGACTTCGTGTAAAAGCTCTTATTTCCTTGTGTGTATCAATTTTATATCGGACCGACGTGTCGGATACGTGTGAAACAGGCCTAAGTCCTATTAAGACACTTCCAGGGACGTACCGAAGAGTTTTTTGGGGGGGGATGGGGGGGGGGTAAAAATTGTGAAAGCCCAAGTGACTCAACTCAGAATTCACACGAAGTATCAAAGTAAAAAAGGAAAAAGGAAAAAAAACCTTTAGACCTGTTGGATTTTTTCTACTGATAAATAGTCCCAAGTGCTGAGTACAAAATTCATACAGGAGGGAGGGAAGTTGCCCCCCTCCGCCTATCGGTACGTCCCTGGACGCTTTAAGACTTGCGAACATTTATAACAAAAACTCTTTAAGACACTTTTGTACAAAACTTATTCAAGACTGCCTAAGCTCTCTAAAATGCAACTAAATCTTGTTGAAACTTGAAACTAGTCCTTAAGCTTGTATTTAAATCTTCATGATTATCTTGTAGATTTAATTAGAATTTACTTATGATTCACGACCCACTCTAAGTTATTCTTAAAACAGTTATAAGACTCTCCAAGGTTCGTCCAGATATATTTAAAACCTTCTAGACTGTTCCAGACTTTTATGAATCACGTTAGAACTCTTGAAAATGTTGATAATACTCTGTCTTACTTTCCAAGATAGGTTTGAGACTCGTTGGGATTCTTTGAAACTTGCTTACAAGCTTCAAAGTCCGCTAAACTTGTTCAAAACTTAATAAGTCTTTTCAAGATTTCTCGAAATTTGTTCAAGACCCTATAATAGTATTCAAGATTTATTCAAGATTCATTGATGTGTTCACGACTCTTTAAGACTTCAAAACTCTTCAAGACGGGGTCCAGACCCCGTGACTACACTAGTAGTGCTATCGTATTTTTATCGAATACGCTGTGGACCAAAATACCAAAAAAAAAAGTCCCAAACAGCAGCACATACAATCCTTTTTCATTTTGATTCTTTCGTTTCTTTCTCTCCTTCATTTCATCGTTCCTCTTTCATCCTGAAGGAGCCTTTCCGACTCAACACCCAGGGCATTCAACTTTTTCGCCCTTCGTGTAATTCTAGCACCGAATAACCAGCCTAGTGGGTACAGAAATTACGTGTACAAGCCTTTGAATTGGAATGGACGAAGAAGTCGAAAGAGGGATAGTGGGACTCGTATCATGCCATTTTTCAGGGAAACTCCTCGTTTAATTCACATTTCTTCTCACATAACTGTACAAAGTTTCATTTAGTTGTTTGCTTACAGCAACGATGGCGGTTTTTTATTTGGGGAAAGGAAGGTCAAAGTGGCTAAATTTTTTTTTTGTTGGGTGGGGAGGCGGTTTTAAACTCCCCAGGATTGTCACAGTTGGATTATATAGGGTGAATCATGAAAGTGTCTCCTGGAGTACTACCGCGCACTGACAACAAAATCACAGGGAAACACTTTGGTTATTCACCTTATTTCTTGCCCTAAGCGCAGCTAGGTCTATTGCAAATTGGCCCAGTCGGCTGGGCCGTCCTTATTTGTAGCCGCGTGTGGAGTCTGCGTCAGGCCCCGCGCTTGAAGTTACTTGAAAGATTGAGATATTTTCCAACTCAAATGCAATTAAAAGCCCAAATTAGGGCCTCCATATAGCTGTATTTGCGACAGGCCCGGACGACGCTGGCAATTTGATGTTGAAGTCTTTGAATGCGTTTTTCATGAACCGAACTCGAAACTCGAGATGAACTAAAATAAAACCAGGAACTCGTGTATCTGAATACAGTCCATTTACTCTCATATTTTCCACCTTTCTTCCTTCCTCAATTGTTTCTATTTTCACGAACGACAAAACTTTGTTTCATTTATTGGACTACACGCGCCAAACTTCAAGATATTCAAAAAATAATACTGCTTAGTATAACAACGAGAGACAGAAAAAATGAAGAAAATCATCCACGCTTTCGGTCGCTTTCTTATTTAGCCATCGGCTAATTAAACTTGCCGGTTGCGTCGCGTTCTTTATAAAAGCAATTTACTCGAAATAGGGCCTAGGTTCAAAAACATATTACTTGGTAGCCCGGGAGGTAATCGGTGTTCCATGGCGGGAGTTGAAAAAAAGAAGAAGAGACGTAACAACGCGATTTTCTACCCTCGTTAGTTGTCCTCTCTCCACTTGTGCGCATCATCATCGGTGTTCTCATCAACCGGGCTAGATCTCATCAATCACGCAATTAAACTCACTAAAAGCTGATTCCGAACATCGTTGCGACAGCTTGTGGTCGGACTAAGTACGAAGTGACTTTTCACTTCGTACTGGAGAATCAAAAAATGCTTTTCGGAGTCGCCTGTCGATTCCTGTCTAAGGCAGCGTTAATGGAGTCGTCCGGAAATGGGGTCGAATTGTACTCGTAGACTTTGTGTAGATAAGACGGGGAGGATTTACCATTCGGCACGAGCGCAGCCTTCCGACTGAAAAAAACTGCATTGTGAAAGGCTGCAAACGGGGTTGTTCGGGGTTAATTTCGACACGAGTCTTTCACGTTAATGTTTCCTCCATTAAGAACTGCGTGTATGCGATAACGCGATGGTCTCACTCGAATTCATTTCCGCATTCGACGTAGCGAGTTTGCTGTGGTCTCATCGAAAACCGTCAATCCGTGAGAACTGTTTCAGTTCCTTGGTGAACTGAGGGAGTTGGTAATGCTGAGCAATGGTGTATGCAAGAAGGTACGGTAGTTCAAATTGGACTCGAGACTGTGTAATCATCTCACAGTGTAACCACTATCGGCCATCGCATCTAAAGGCATGATGGGGAGAACGCTAGTTCTCGGCACCAGTTCAACGCAAGAAATACTTGAAAATCACCTTCCTCGAAACTAAATAGATCAGCTCCTGGTTATAACAACGCCCGCAGGATTTCTATGTTAGTGGTAGCTCTGCCACCGTAATATGAAACTTTGAAGATTAATTTGTCCACAAAACCCAGGAGGTTTGAACCCATAAACCCTTTTCCATAATGAATGTGGTACACGCTACATGCGACATCTGATGCGGTCGCCGATTCGAACGAGACGGAGGCCGTCGTCAAAACCGCAACTCCAAAGTGATGATACTCAAACTGACAGATTCTTCGCTCGACGATATAAAAACGTTATTTTCTCCTCAGGCTGCAGCACATTTACTTAGAGCACGCTGTGACACGAATTCGAAGCAACGTCTTCGCTACACAGCGTTTTTGTGGTCGCATTACGACGAATCAATGATTGTACCATTTTCTAGCTGGTACTGTAATTTAACTGTCGTCCGAAATTATCGTCAGTTGTCGCTCACTGAATACAGGGTAGTGTGCACACGAAAAGCGCTCGTGCACGTTTCGTATATGCGAGGGGGTGTGCATAAATAGAATAACATCAATACGCGGTAAGGGTGGCTATAGCGAACATCACAGACTACCTAACAAGATGACATTTAAATTATATTGAATTGTAGCATCGTGAAACTGACCCTATTTGAGTTCGAAGAACAGAACTCATGTTATGTGGCTGTAATTGAAGAGCATTAAGGTCGAGTATACGCTTTTTGAAGCTCGCTTTTTACTGCTTCAAAAAGAGATGCGCATATGACAATGAATGGGTAGCCGGAAAGCCAGTAATAACTCTTAACCAGAAACAAGGAGTTCAAATGCTTAGTTCAACGTATCTGTGACTCCGTGCCGAACCTGTTCGGTGAAAACACTGCAAAAGCTTGAAAATAAAGGCGGCAGACTGCCGTAATGCCCAACAAACGCGGCTAGGAAAAACGTGGGAACACTCCCAGTCCAAAGCTAGTCAATATTGAGCTTGGGCAATGGATTCGCAATGGTCTGTGGCAGTAGAGTCTGGTAAATGACCATGAGCTGACGGTATGTGACTGGTAGTGGATTGGCAGTGAGCCGGCAGTGTAGAAACTAGCAAGTTGGCAGTATAAGAGTGACAGTACGGTCGACAGTAACACAAATAAAACACTTTTGCAGTGAATCTGACAGTCCATTGCTGTTTAGTGTCATGTCAGAGTGTGAGCGAACTTAGTAAATTCTATATTTAAGGTGTGCCAATTCACAATTTCTTCCTTGTGTAGCCCAGTGCGCTTTCGGCTGCTATGCCAAAGAGAAAAGTATTAGGGTACTCCACTGATGATGGCATATAGCAGCCGAAAGCGCTCTGGACTATAGAAGGAAGAAATTGTGAATTGGTCCACCCTAAATATAGAGTCCACTGCTGTGTTACAGCCAGTCAGAATTTTTCAGCTACCACACTGTATGTATTTTATACAACTCTGCATTAGTAATAGTGTTGGCAATGAAACCCTTGGCAGTATTAACGCGTAACTATTCACCACCAGCGATGAAGACAGCTTACTGCTTCTCAGTACTGCTACCACATGCTGGAAATATTCAACAGAAAAATAAAAAGCATTCAAAAATGACTTCAGAACGTCCCAATTGAGAAATGACAATGTTCCCGAATGAAAACAACGAAAAGATGAGTCATGTACTCATACTCATTATTTAACCCTCTGGCTCTGTGTGCAGCTCCACCACCGAGTAGTTTGTGACTTCTCGACTCTAGAATTGGGAAACATAATTTGCAGAAACTAGATTTGGAGATGTCGGCTTCGAGTGGCGGCCTTGGCTTCAGATTTGGCCGAATTTTACCTTTTCGCAACCCAGTATACTGATATGTGAGGATGTGTGTAATTTGCTAAACTTCTTTAATCACGTCATAAACTCATTGTAACGACTTTTCCACATCGATCGTTTTGTCCCAAAAAGGCGTACAACTTGATGAACCTCGACCTGGTACAGTGCAACTGTTTTTGCAGAGTGCGCACAGATGTTCGGGATGGAAGGGCCCTTTCTAATGATTTGCCCCGGGCGTATTTCACATAAATGTGCCACTGCATACTCAGATGCAAACTAACATTTGACAATATCGCTCGATGGCCACAGCTCTTGGAATCATTGTTTACATTTGATCTGCGATTGCCCGTGAACTCGCCATCTTGGCAGTGTTTAACAATAGACAGAGTGGTAGACAACTCATCTAGGGCATCATTTTCACGAACACCCGAGAGTAGATAATTATTTTCCTCGTAAGGTACCTATGGTATTCGAAAAGCGATTACTGGCTACATTAGAGACCGAACATCTAGGGTGGAAATTAAAAATTAATAGTTTCGGAATTGATGCGATGCATTAGTCTCTCCTGGGCAGGAAGAAGCTCATTTCGAGATTTTTTTTATCTGCTGCAGGGTTACATGGGCCGACGTTCGTTCGGTATACTAATGCATCAAGGTACCGGCCGTGAACATTCTATGTGCACCTCGCGTCAGAGTGAACCGAACTGGCCGGTGCAAACCAGAGTTGTATTATCGGTGTCATAAAATTCGGTATATCAACTGCCGCAGCCATCGTCTAGAAAGGGTAGTTGTAAATTCTTCGTTTTGAAAAGGGGTCCTAATGAGTTTATTACCGGCTATATCATCCGGAAATCGTTCGGCTTGTTGATGGAGTTGGTAGAGCCGGCTTTGAAGGCAAAGCGGAAGGCGTTTACATGTTTTTATTGTGTCGGAGGTCCGTCAAATTTAGAAGCATGCAGGTTATTTATCGTTCTCGAGATTATCTTTCCATCTACCTGGAAAAGAGTCAAACTCCAAATAAAATTACCTGTTTATCAAGCTGTTTTTCCACAATGAAAATCGTTCCAGTATCACTAGCTCAAACTAGCATTGATACACTAATTTCAGCAATTTCCCTTCCCAGTGATGTTGATGCCGTGCTTATAGCAATTTCACTGCAAATGTAATGAAGGATATCGCCGTGACTGAATGTGAAAATGATTCACATTTCACATCCTGAAACTGGCGCCCGAACATGACGGTACGGTATCATGGACTGTGAAAGGGATCATAACAATTTAATAGAACACAGAGACAGGAAAACGACATACATAGTTCGTCACTGAATGTTGTGCCATAGAAGAAGGGGATCCTCGTGTTGTTTACACACTTGACATATGTAGGAAAACATTGTCTGATTAACGTATTAGTTACTTGAAACCGAACTGACATTTAGTCGCCACTGCACGTATATCCATCGGTTGCTCGGGACCAAACTGCCCTTATTCCTATAACACTCACGTTTCGAAGACCTGATCTTCATTATCTCTTTTCCCCGCGCAGTACCGTGCATGTTATACATCCTGTGGAAATATTTCAACTCACCGCGGGCCAAAATGAACCCTTTGGTCGCCAAATGTTTCGCATGACTGGGTCAGTTGTATACGACGAGCCACAGAACACGTACAGTATTGTACACCGAAATGAGCCCGTCAAATTTCGTCATTGTCTTTGCCGAACCAGTTCGGCGTGATGCAATTACCTGCGATCACGAGTTTTATCGCTTCAATTAGCGAACTGACGTCGAATTAACGCGCACGATTATCACCCGAGACCCCGGCAGAGAGGAAAAAGAGCATAATAAAAAAAAAGACGATCTAACCCGAACCGAGTTTTAATAAAAAAATTACGACGACGATGCAGCACACATACTCGGTTAGCGCTACACCGAAGGCGACGGTTGTAAACGTCGGTCGCGTTTAATCGCAGTCCGGCCTCTCGACGGAGGTCCTAAAAACGAGAGAGACAGAGTGAATGGTTTTAACCCCGGAGTCGAATTTTTCTGTAAAAACAAGCGATATAAAAACTACCGCTAAGTACGCTGAAATAATGGAAATTCGGGAGGGTGGAAAACGCGCGAGAGGGAAGTAAATGAAGTGTACAGCGTGCAGTAGCGGCGAACGAAGGGGTCCGGTTGTAAAACAAAATGGGGCGTATACCCTATTGTTTACAGTGACTTGCAAACATTACTTAGCAGAGTATTTTGCTCTCTTTTTTTCGACGTTTTTTCTCTCTTCGGCCGGTGGCGAGAAAGTTTTGAAAACTGATGATGTGTTCCAGGGAGGTCCAACCTTTCTGCAAAGATTGAGTGGTCGGTTATAGATGCTCCAGCGAGCGAAGTATAATAACGCGGTTTCGGCTACTATTCATGAAGTATGCGTTGTTTGCTTATACTGAACAAGTACATGCAGGTAGCGTTTTAACAATAGCAACAGATTTTTGCCGGCTTCGGCGTTCTCTGTATAATTTGAAAGAACGGCCGTGGTGGGTATTAATTAACCAGCGTTTGGTAATCGCGACGCAGATTCGTCGTCCATTATTATGGAGTAGACAGTCGTGTTCCTCATTATAAAACTCTCTGATGTTTGGGTAAATGAGACTCCTTCAAGACTACATGGTTGATGGAGGATAGTGAAGCGTTTGCTGCAGTGAGAATGTTGATAGAGTCGGTCCAAATTAATGAGGTTAGGAGAGTTCGACAGTCTGAGGGTTATGCTCGCTTCTGCTGAGTAATATTTCAGTATTTAAGAAGATGTACAGGTGTACACTCTCCATCATCAAACGCCTTTTTTAGCTTTGGTCGGATAAATAGAAAGTCAGATAACATTATAATGGAACACGCTGTGCACAGTAGAGAAGTATAGGAAGCATCGTCAATTGTCTTACAAACTGAGTAAGAACTACTGTGTTGACAGATGATTGATTATATTGCTTTTACAATTGTGACACTGTAAGTTGTGCAAAAACTGATATTATATTCTTACAATAACTGCTGTCGCTTATTCCATGATATCTGCTAACATTGCAGGTATAGCAGGTGTTTTTGTCCTGCTGTATATTGTCGTATCTATTTTGATTCCTGCTCGATAACGGTAGCTCCATTGTATACTATAGATAGGCTTTCACTTCCCTGCCCCATAATTTCTGTTGAACATTGTTATTTGTTCGCTATACTGTCCTACACTGTACTGCAATCAATTATGACTCATGCAATCTACTGTGTACAGTGGACACCAGTATTCTTAATATAATATCTACACATGCTGTTTGTTATAAAGTTATAATGATGTTAGCTACTCTCGTTTCAGTATACTGGAGTGTACAGCAGATACCATTAGGATACCTAAAACTTTATTGAATGATTACTGTTGTTCACTTTCATGTGCTTGCTACTTGTGCAGCTGCCCTCATACCTATACTTTGTGGCGTACCACCAGTAATACTCTTTGGATGATTATTGCTGTTCACTGTCACTTGTGTAACTGTCATTGTATCTGTACTAGGTAGTGTGCAACAGGTATGACTCAATGGGTGACTACTGTTGTTCACTATTAAGTATATGTTTGCTACTAGCGCAGCTACCACCATACCTATAATTTGTGGTGTTCCCCCCACAACTCATTGACTAACTACTGCTATTCATTGTCATTGTATGTTTACTATTAGTGTAACTGCTGTTGTATCTGTACTCAGTGGTGTGCAACAAGTATGACTCATTGAATAACTGTTACTGGTGTACTACCATACTGTGTTATGTCTTAGCGGAACTGTTTTCATACTATGCGGTGTACAGTAGGTATTGTTTATAGCTACCTACATATTACTGTATGACTACTGTTCACTGTCATGTTAACCATTACCTCTGAAGACTTCAAAAGACGACCATACGTACATCGTTATTTGTTAGCTACTGACATACTGTGTACTAAGTATAGCTTCAGTTACTTTATGTCCACACTGCTCAGCCGTTGCGGTCTTGCGGCGTTATACCAGCAATAGGTTACTGTCCTCGTAGCTGTACTTGTGCGATTTACCGCAATAGTACGCGTCTATTGTACGTCAGTACTTTTTTCTCGTGATATTACAATGAATCACCTGGCGATATCACTAGTACAAGTAAGTTGAAACAGGCCATGTAATCTGTAGAGGAAAGAGCAGACCTCCCAGAAAACGAACCACTTAACTTGCTACGGCTCATTATCAAGCAACGCGCCAATTTGCGTATACGTATTCCGTAAGCTCCTAAAAACGTTGTAGCCGAGGTTTTCGCATCAACAGCGCTCATCCATCGCTATTCATTGAAGTTTCTCTCGACTTTCAAATTTTATTCTTCGCTCCCTCTACCAGGTTGAAAATACCCTTCTTCGAGGGCAAAATAATACACTCACGAAAAACCGATGCAGTCGAGAGAGTTAAATGGTCGTCGGCTCGGGGCAGAAGGGTCGGGTGACATAAATCTGTAGTAAAGTACTTTTTTATACTTTCAGATTTTTTTACCTTCACTTTCGGTATACAGGCAGGTAGTTCTAGTACATCCCTTGACGTTATTTCTCCGAATCGTCAAACACCGGCGACCGCGTCTACATCCTTTCTGACCCGAGGTGATCCGCTGTAAATAAAGCGAGGTCTAGTTTTTTTTCGTCTACTTATTTTTTTTCTTCCTTTTTTATCTCGCTTTATTCGTTTCCCTAATGGATTTTGAATGTAGCGCTACATACATGTATCGAAAGAGAGAGAAAGACTGAAACTGTTTTAAATAATTTAAGGTAATTTAACGAATTCATTGGCGATTGTGATCGCTGTTTACAAGGTGCTCTCAAAAATGGGAAATTAATCGAGTGGTGAATATGCAACGTTCCATTTATTCCAGTTGAACGTTACAAGGAAGTAGCGAATGTAAAAGATTCTGGTTAACATGCGCAGCTAGTCGAATTGATATACGATGTTGGAAAATTGGAAACCTATAATTGTGAAGGGAAGCGCAGAGGCTGAGAACCAGATGGACGATATCTGTAGTTGAGCATCGTGCAGTATGGGCGTATGGGCAATATCTGCAAACATATTTGGGGAATGGGAAAGAGGAGAGGGTGACAGCCCTGTGAAGATGTTTGTGAATATCGTGCCCGGTGAATCCTGAACAGCACGGCAGGTTAACTAAATCATAGTTCAGTAATGCTGCTTCTAAACAAGTCTTTGAATGGTTTATTTAGTTTTGAAATCTTTTATGAAATCTGAATTAGTCTTCGTGAGTTCCAGTAGAGTTCTAAAGAGTCTCGCACGGACTTCCATGAGTTCTAAACGGTTTGAGCAAAGCCCGTTGTAATTCATAAGAAGAGTATTAACGAATTACAACTTTGAATGATATGCTCTGGAGGGTATTATGAGGCCTCAGAGAGTCATGAGACCTTTGAAGAATCCTTAACACATACCAACTGTCTGGCAACTGAGTTTTAATTTGAGTCTTCTAATGTTTTTAAGGACGGCTCCGTCATTTTATCGCCTTTTGAGAGCTGTATTTTTTGTCTCCGTAACTTCTTGTCACAGTCTTGTTTTTGAATGAATCAACAGTTCGACTGTTAATAAGTTCTTTGATAAGATCTGCAGAGGCTTTTTCTTGCGATGGCTGTAATCATTCAACTAGGTGCGGAGTATGAAATTGTGGCTATGAAACACTAGCGGAGTTCCAAAGTCAAAGCGTGGTCCTAGCTAGAAATGAGTGCTGCTGTTGATGCTTGCGTTAAGTATGAACGTCCTGCTTGGGGTAATTTGATTCAAGATGTGGACAACTCTTGTCTTTTGGAATTATTTTGCGAAGTAGGCCTTAAAGGTAGGGATTTGGAATGAAGCCAAAGATACTGTGTCAAATAATGCCTCCTGTTTGGTTCTTCTCATCCGTTTATAGCTGGGAGAATGTTCCCAGTAGCCAGTACATTTTCCTTCATTTTCGCGTTATTTCCCATGTTTTGAGCCTGACATGTTCCTTCCAGTTCAGTCGACTGTCAAAAGTCATTCCTTGATATCTGGCGGTGCATTTCTGCGGTACTATCTGATTGTTGAACGGGTTGGTCGTTCACTTTGCGCAAGTCAAACGTGACATATACCGATTTGTCTTCGTTGATTTTGATTCTCCATCGCTTGGTCCACTTACTGAGTGAGTCGAATGGATTTTGGAGATTTTCTGTAGTTTCGACCACACTGTCGCCCGTAGCTAGGATGGCCGTATCTTCAGCAAATGTAGCCATCGTTGTATATCTTGTTTTGGAATATCGGCTGTAAACAGGAGGTGTAATATGGGTTCCAGGACACTCCCCTGTGGGACGCCTCCTTGGATGGGTTTCAGTGGCGAGTAGTCATTTTGTTCAGCTTGTAGAGCAGGCCTTCATGCCATACACAGTCGAAAACCTGGGCGACATCAATAAAAACTGCCGGGCAGTATTTTTTTTCTCCTAGCGCTTCATCGATGACAGCAGCTACTCGGTGGGTCTGATCAACGGTCACATGTTTTTGTCGAAACCCAAACTGATATATCGGTATCAGTTTCTTTTATTTGATAATTTTTAGTAGCCGTTTGAAAAGTATAGCTTTTCTTAGATGTTACTGGCAGCAGTGAGATCAGACGGTACAAGATTTTTTCTTGTTCTGCCAGGTTTTGGGATCATGATTATCTGCGCGGTTTTTCACGACATTGGTACGTATTCTAGTCTCAATACCGCATTGAAAATGTGGGTAATGTGTACCGCTTTTCGCAGAAGTTGTTTCAGTATTCTTGCCGTGATTAATTCGTAGCCCGGTGCTTTCCTTGGATTCGTGTTGTCTATGATGGCATCCTTTTAACTTATTTAGGTAATATGAAAAGAGCTGTCTTGACTTTTTATGTAAAAAGCTGACATTATATAATAGTATTGCAAGATAGAGCAAAACAAGCCACTTTAAGAGGATGCATACTGAAGATTTATTCTTAGGCAACTTGATTGTGCAAAATAGCCGTAATCTGTGAATTGAATGTTATCGAATAAGGATGTAATGAGCGGTGGCTCAGGGATGGTGCGGAAACGGTAGGTAGACTATATTGTATGTAACCGGTTCAACTGCAGATAAATGCGAATTTGGTTTTCTTGTGAGTGATTCCGAGAAATGTCTAGAGAGTACTGTTATCTGAAATTAATGCTGGGGGATGCGAAGTGGATCTCCTGAACGATTTCTTTATTTAAGTGGGGCTTAACCAGCAGTTTCCTGACTCTAGAGTAGCGTTTTATCCCTCAAATGCTATGTAATAGTGATACTTCTACCAGTGGCGTCGTGTCTGGGTGTTCAAGGTGTTCACTGCGCACCCACTTAATTTCTGTCTTACAACAAAAATCCCAGAAACAAGGAAAGATTTAAATTTTGATTAAAATACAAAGTATAACCTCAAAAAATTGAAAAATAGCCGGAATTTTCCTCTTTGCGCGGTTCTTATCTTTGTCACATACTATGGGAATCGCGTAGGATGTTCACTAGCAACATTACACACTCTCATCGGTTCTGTTCCAGTGGCGTTATCTTTGTCACATACTATGGGAATCGCATAGGATGTTCGCTAGCAACATTGCACACTCTTGTCAGTCTTATTGCAGTGACGTTATCTTTGTCACATACTATGGGAATCGCGTAGGATGTTTGCTAGCAACATTGCACACTCTTGTTGGTCTTGTCGCAGTGGCGTTATCTTTGTCACATACTATGGGAATCGCATAGGATGTTCACTAGCAACATTGCACACTCTTGTCGGTCTTATTGCAGTGGCGTTTGCAACGAAGACCACGAAGAGTGAAGCGGAGACTTCGTTAATTTAAATGGCAGGGTGTTCACCAGCAAAAATGAACGTTCCGGAAGCGCATGCGCATGCTATGTGGTGAGTGGGCGGATGCAACTTCATTCTTTATTGACACTCATTATTTATACATACTGATACTGACAATAAGTTTTTGATACATACTGATTTTTTTGTGGGGGGGGGGGGAGGGAGTGTTGAATACCTGGGAAAGAGCACCACGCGACGCCACTGACTTCTACACTTATATTTTCAGCACCCTCAAAATTAAGGATTCAGTAGCTGCGATCGAAGATCTGTTTCATTCCAATCCGCGTTAGAGGGACACGGATGAATATAAAACTAAATTTTTGTCAGGACACCCAGAGTTCCCCGAAGTATTCAGAGTGCGCAGCGATTGTTACGATGTGGCTGCTCGTATCAGTCGAGACTTCGACTATAAAACTAACCTATACTACAGATATATGAAAGAAAACGTAATGTACATTAATTTTGGAAGCCGTGGAACCTGGCGCTGTTGCGCGGCAGTCGCCGGTCCAGCAGCACGAGTTCAAAAACCCAACTAGCCCCGAAGCCGCGTACCCGTGGCGTGGCGTGGCGTGGCGCAGACAGTGCCAAACGCATCATTTGCCCAACAATACCATCGGCGGTCGTAATTAAAACCTGACGACCGCGTAATTAATCTAGGTCGTCGACATAACACGATTAAATATTAATTAAAACGATACGTATGCGGGGGTATACATGTACGCACTGGCACAGACTATGCAGACATGTACAGAAAAATTAGAAAGAAAATGGAGAAAGAGAACAAACAGCGCATGTATATGAAAAGGCGACAACGTAACGCCGACTACACTGCAGGTAGTACCATAATAATAACGGTGGGTAATAAAATAGAAGAGTACTAATTTAACCAGAGGATATTTATTGATTTATTTAAGGCGAATTGCTCAACCATTCGGGCCTTATTTTTAATAATACCGGAGTTTGAAGAAAGAAATTTAACGTCTAATCCGAGACACGAGGCTCTATTCAGTCGGCGTGATAATCTTCGGTCGTACTTACAACCGAAAGCAAAGCAGCGCCGAGCGCTGAAAAGAGGAAACGTATATAATAAGTGAAAATAAAATGATTTATAGTTCCATGATAGGCGAACGGTATTTTATTTTCTAACTTTTGATTTACGGCGCACTGCGTATCGAGCGGACAGATTTTTATAAATACGTTTGTAATTATTTTTGAATATTTTCGTGGATATCGATCAGCGTGCGGATACGTGGAAATGCGCTAGAGATCTCGAGCTTGTACGATATACGAATGCGGAACCGTGGCACTAGAGGGTCGGATAACGAATCTTCGGTGTGGAATTGGGGGCGAGGTTGTGGAGCCGAGCGGTTGCGGCGGTGCCGGGAGGACTGATCACCGCGGCGAAGTTCAGCATTCGCGTGGAAAGATTTAGAGAGCGGCAATTCCCATCAGAGTTGGCGTGTTAGACAATAAATTCCGCCACGGTTTTTGTTCGGAAAACCGAGGTACCTGTTCGAGTCTGATGGCCGTTCAGGTGCATGCATCTTCGACTGTGTACAGTGTGGTCACTTCGTATATTCGTGCTTACGTTGGGGCATCCATTGGTCATTCATTATGCGGATGTGCGAACTAAATATAGTTTCGTATGTTGAACAGAGGTCCTCGTAGGTCACCAATTAAATGACCCGTCCGAGGCATGAGACTTTGCGTTGTTGCGCTACTCGTATAATTTCCTGCGACTTCGTCCTCCGCTGGTACTGTTTTCCTTCTCTCGACCGAGGATAAGAGGAATTGAATAGAACATAAACCTCGCTCAATTTTAACGCTGTAAAAATATGAAAACCGTTCTGTTCAGGGTTAATTACGAGAATATTCTTAGTCGACAGCGGAGTAAGACGGTAATTACGCAAAATATATACTTACTTCACCCTATATGTTCATTATTTCTTACTTAGCTTTTTATGCGCTTCTTCGTGCCCATCTTACGGACTTGACGTATCTTTTGACCGGGCAGGTTGTCTATATGTATCCCATAAAAGTGAACTAATCGTCTGCATTAGAACTCATTAAACGGTCGGATAATGAACTCGGCTTACGGGGGGAAAGGTAAGAACGGTTTTCAGTCTACGTTCCGGCCGGCGGTCGTAAAACGAAGTATTACTACTCAGAGTGGCGAATTTGTAAGCAAAGCAGTCGCAAAAGTGAAGCGAATAGTTGTTGGTCGATTCTGCGAGGCTCCAAGTGTACCGATTACTGAGCGCTCTCTACTTGGTACCTCCGAATAACGACACCAACCATCTGCTGTTGAATGCCCTTTCACGCACATACGCGAAACTTTGGATCCCGATCTGCAAAATTGATGTCTGTTGGAGAACTGTATAAACCAGAGTATACTAAGTCGCCAGTGTCATATCTTCATTCGCCGTGCAACCTCGATGTTTGTCGCCGGCAACCTCGATCGTTGTCCGCGATGCGTTCGCTCGTCAAGGGAACAAGTACGTATAAAAATAGTAGCTTTACTCGGATTTACTTTTGTCTGATTGGGCTTGTCGATATTGTCGGACATCTTGAAATCGTATTAATTTGGCAAGAACCATATCTTTGCCCTTGATTTGCTGACCAAACGTGCTGACGTAATTCTAGAATTGTCACCAACAAAGAGTGTTGGCTTCGCCATCAGACTGGTAACTTTAGCTTTCAAACCGTTAGAGTATCTATGTACACTGCTGAAAGTATAGTGTGGTCTCAGTATCTGGGAATCAAAATGTACTCGCATTGTCTTTAGACGCAAAGTTAAAAAGGGCTGAAGCCTCCTTCCACACACTAAATTTTACTCTGGATGTCTCCCTTTTTTGAGAATGTGAAATATACTTATTTCACAACGAATCGCTGGAATTCTAAAATTCACCAACCTCCTTCTCTCCCAAGAATATCTTCCGATCCCCATGTTCAGTTGTCTTCCTTGTTTGATTTCCATAGCTTTTACGTACGTACAGCTGTATCTCCTTTCCTGAATCAATCTGTTGTGTAGCATGGGATTTTGAGTAGATGCAACAAATTTGCAAATTTCACACCCAAAAAGAAGAAAAAGGGTCCTGATCCTCTAGAGCTATAGCCATCGTGATGAAAAATCTGTTTACTCGACCTGAGCTAAATCTCAGGCTTAGGTAGAGGCTCTGTAGTTGTTACGATTTCTCGGTTTTGCTTTATGGCTGCGAAAGTTGGAATTTGGATCCCGCCCTTGAAAAGCGTATAGAGGCTTTTGAATTGTACGCATACCGCCGCAATTTAAAAATGGACGATATTCAGCAAAAGGGTACCACAACATTTGTAAACAAAATGAGTTATTAGTATCCTCGGGAAGAGCGTAAAAAGTAGAATTTTTCAAAATTGGGCCCCGATTCAAAAAAGTGTACTTACGTTGAAGAAAGCTTATCAGTAAACGCTATGTCATATAGTTTCTACATGGCTCTTGAACTTCGAATCACGTGTTCTCACAAAGCGGATTTTGCTAGTTGGTTCCCTTTTGCTGAATAGTGTCCAAATATAGTGGAGACAGACGATTACTAACAGAAAAGTTTTGAACCTAATTGGACGGCAACCGAGTATGTTCCCGAAGCCGGAAAATTGCAATACCTGAATCATATTCATGAGAGGTCCTTAGTACAAGACGCTCAGAGTGATCTTGGAAGGAAAAATAGCCGGGAAGAGATCTGTTGACAGAAGACAAAACTGAGGCAATAGATGTACAAAGGTTGAACAAAAGCTACTACACAAACTGCTAGTATGCGATATTAGTGCTATCTAGCGACCTCGGACAAAAACAGGCGTGTACCCCGAATGTGTTTACATAAATATATTTTAAGGTTTTATGTTCATTAGGATATGATGACGAGCATTTCGCGTACATCGAGTTCAAGTTTGGTCTACGAGATTTATTACTTTTCACTGAAAAGCAATAAGCAGCTGGAAAAAATTTCAAAAATTTTTACTTCCGTCTCTGTACAGTCATGTAAGAATCACTACTCTTTCTCTAGATATCTGCCTTCGTGTTGTATACAGTGGTCCCATATGCTATTGCAGACTTCTCTTCAGGTATTTGTCTTGGAAAAATCTGCGACTTATTGTCTGAAGCGATGGCCATGAAAGTTGTTTGAGCTCAGGAAAAAACTAGAAGTCACACGGGGTAACGTGTGGTAAGGTGGCTGCTTCATTAATCAGATTTTATTTTTAAAGCACTATGAAAATCTTGCGAGGCCAAACTTGAACTCGATGTACCCAAAATGCTCGTTATAATTTTCTACTGAACATAAAGAGTCGCTGTGTGGCCGAGTGGTTAACGTGTCAGCTTCGCAATCCTTGCGTCTCGGGTTCGAGTTCCACCAACGCCGGACAGTTAGTGATATTCGAATGCCCCCACTAACATCTTAATGAATACAGCGACTTCAGTATCAGTCGAGGTGAAAAGATATCGCGTTTTGTAACTCCCACCAGTTCGAAGGAACAAGGCATTGCAATCACAGGGCGTGTTACCACCAGGTCTGAAAGATTGAGACTGGCGTGTGTACGTTGTGGGCAGCTTACTCAAAGTTATGCAAACACGTTGCTAGTAAGTGCACCCTCCCCGAAACAGAGAAGGAAAACTCTATCGCAACAAAACCGCGGGGAAAGCAACGGCAAACCACCCCGACTACGGCACCTGACTGACTGAACATGAAAGTATAGACATATTTGGGCGAAACTCCTGTTCTTGTCTGCGGTCGCTCGTACAAGTAATTTGTGTAGTAGTTTTTTGCCAACCTTTGTATCTGCGGGTTTTTGTATTTCTAGCCGTCAGTCCGTTCGATGGAAGGGAGAAGCAGACCAGGTTTTCAGTATGTAGAAAAGAAAATTATGGTAAACTGCTATCGAATCTTTCTAATTTACTGAATTTTCTGACTGTGGTCAACTATTGTTGAATCATCTTTTATTCAAATTTGTCTCTTTGGTCGGGGAAACTTTCGTAATTCCAGCCCTGCTTCTGCTACTCCATTTAATGTCTGCTCTTGGTAATCGTAGCAGCGTCATCCGGATGAAACTCTTGCGGGGTGTTGCTGAAAAGCCGAAAGCAATTCAACGGCAGATCGCACACATTCATTTAATTTCAGGTAGTGATGTGAACAAGCAGCAAGACTTCCCTTCCCAAAAGCAGTGATACTTGTGTCCAAGTTTCATCGATGAACACAAGCACACTCCTGGTTATGTAAATACACTCATCAGTCATCAGCTACGGCGATACGGACTTGCATTCACTTCGGCCGGCTTCTTGGGTTTCTACTAGAACTTGGACTTGCATGGTCTCCGGATCACTTCTGTATCATTGTCGGTATAGGGATACACCTGGCAATCTTCTTTCTCCGGAGCCTGTAATTTACATAACTTCTACGACAGCATGGTGGAACTGGAATGGAGGTCGCGGAAATCCTCGTTAGTGCAATGCGACTTCGTGCGCAACCACATTGAGTTGTCACGTACGTCTGGCGGGTACGTTTTGGCGCCTCAATTACATCGGAACATTCGATGTAACAAAAATTGGTTGACAACATCGGAAGGGCCACGCTCTGCTCTCGGCCGTGCCATGTGCTGCGAGCCGTTGCCATAAATCGAGTTATGTTTCGGCCTGTGCGAGAATTTGCGACACCGGCTCCGAGTGCACGACCGGCCGAAATTTAATTATTATCGCGGCGATATTTTTTGACGAGGAAAAAAGCACGCGGCGCTGGAAAGCGCAACGACTGTGTCCGAAATAATTGCTCGTTATAAAAGGTCAAATTGTGGAGTAGAGGAGGTTAAAATGATGTTAAAATAATGTGTGCGTCTGGCCGTACGGTCGTTTCCACAATGGATATATCACCTCACGCCCATATGCTGCAACAAAAGGATGTAGTATGTGGTGTAGTATATCGTCTCTCGGTGTTCGTATATGTAAATTTACTTTCATCGCTTTGTTGTAAACACACATATAGGTACAGAATGAATAACAAATACACCGTATACGATAATAGATACAGAAAACAATGAAGGAATATTCAATTACCTTTTTCAATAATTTGTGTTCTTTAACGGTTTGTTCCCGCGCGTACATTCATGATTATTTTTTTTTTTTTTGAATCGAGGAAAAACTGAAAACAATTTCAATTTGTGTTTCCTCCTAGACCGAAGCTCATAAATGCGCTTATACAGAGCAAGCTGTAACACAAAAGCTCCATTACTGGACTCGGCGGACAGCCGAGACATGGAGTCCAATGAAACGGAGGGACAAACAAGACGCATTGACGTGTGTGCTTGTGAAATATTCGTTATATCGATATATCGTCTCCGGTTATTAGCATATCGGCACCACGGTGATTAACACACTCGTATTTATTCGATTTTACAGGCACCTTCTTGTTCGGGGCTCGTTTTCAAATTCGAACTGGTATAGGATACACTCGAACGAACGCTTCCACCCTGATTTATGATACGATGGTCGCGAGAAGCAATATTACAGTATAATGTGTTTTCCTATGTCCTATACGTATGGGTGTGTTCGACTTACACAACATTTTATTATATTATATATCGAATGAGGAAATCAATTTCATCGACATAAGGCGACCAACTTTTGCAGTTGAAGGTTGGGTTGTTTCTTTATCCCGTTTGATTGATTTGTTTTCCACGCTGCTTCAGCGGAGTGTAGGTACCGATAGAAGGGTGATACAAGGTAATCCGGGTTTCAGTCAATCTCCCTGTCTGTATGGGAGCCAATTCATGTAGTCGAGATTATTCTGTGGAAAACTGTACGACTTCGTTTTCGTGTTCGATTGACATGTCAAGTTCGTAACATCACGGGATTATAGATGTTATATCCTGTTCTCAGTCTCATTCTTTTGAAATCGAGAGGAACATATCTGAAGCACAAAAATTGCGGCATTGTGCTGGTCATCTTAGTATGAGTTCGATCCTCTCTCTACCAGTGATGTCTGAACTCTGAACCAGAGTCCCACATCGAGTCCTACTCTACTGATGCTCGACTCGTTCGGATAATAACTCACCCACCATGAGAAGTTCCTTTTACCCACGGAGCTAAAGAAGACAAAGCCGAACAACCTCAATATGCCTGATGGTCTAAGACTAGTGAATGTATGAAGTAGTAGTCCTCCCCTCAAGTACAGCCGGATGATTCAGGATCCAGACCTGGCTGGATGCATTGAGTACTCAAGAGGATATTCGAGTTATTCTAATGCTGACTCAGGGATTCACTCGTAACGTTTACAATAGCGATCTACAGGTCTACAGCTGTACACCACGTGGACCTGTAGATCGCTGTGTTAAACGTTACGAGTGAATACCTGAGTCAGCATTAGAATAACTCGAATGTCCTCTTGAGTATTCGATGCATCTTGTCAGGTCTGGATTCTGAATTATCCGGCTGTACTTGAGGGGAGAACTATCACTTCATCCATTCACTACTCGCAGTCAGGGACGAAACAAAGGGGGGGTGTTACACCCCTCCAGAGTCGTCAGTGCAGTTGGAAAATTCGGCAAATCGGCAGTTGGCGAACGATAAGTGTAATAAATGAATGGCCACTCGGCAAAATATTCATTTTCAATTCATTGTATTCGGCAAATTCTCAGTTGTCACCCGCCTAGAAAAAACAGCTAGTTTCGCCCCTGCTCGCAGTCCGTCGGGCATATTGTTGTTTTTTCGGCTTTGTCTTCTTCAACTCCGGAGGTAAAAGGAATTTCTCATTTCTTGAGCCACAAAAACATGTGAAGCCAAACGAAAATGTTATAATTGCGTGTTCTGAGGGTTGTTTGGAAGGATAATTTTGATATTTCAGGTCGTCTTTTCGTACTGTAATAATTTTGATAATATTATGCAACTAAGATGTAACTGAGTTTATGCAAATTTACGTAATACTAATGTACATTTTTATTGTGTTTTAGGTAAGTGCTCGAAGAATGATTGATGTCCTATGTTGAATACTCGTGTCGTGAGAACTAACGGTACTCTCGTAAGTAAGCATTACCTATGCCGTAAGTTGATTTGATATAGAATAACATAGAGATGCACCATTAAGAATTTTTCAAGAACATTAATTTGAACTCGGCTAATTCTTAGTCAGTTTCATTCACTCGCTGTCAAGACTCTTGAAGATCGATTCATAACTTGTTTGGGTGTCAGTTAGACTGTTGGGACTCGTTCAGACTCATTCAGTCTCTATTAAGAGCTATTCACATTACCCTTTACCCAGTCACATTCGAACTGTATCCTGAAGTTGAATTTAGACTATTTTAACACTTCGATGCACCACGTTGGGATTTCTTCAGACACTGATAAAATTCATCAGTAGCGCAAATAGTACATTAATTTTCTTAGGGAAGGGATAGGGGGAACAAATTGGATCTGGAGAATTTTGCCCAAATTTTAACTTGGCAAGCAAAATTTAAAAAAAAAAGGAAAGAAAAAGAATAAATAAAATAAGTCTTAGGGTAAATTTTTGCCCAAGTCGTCACCTGGCGAATAAAAAAAGAACACGTTGGAAGCAAAATTTCACACACATTTTGAATTGATTAACGAAATAAGATAAGAAGTCTCGATTCTAACTTTAAAACTCTGAAATTTTACTTTTCTCTGATATACCTCCCCCCTCCTCTATTTACACCAATTATTTCAACAGTTAGAATGACCCTTAGCAGATTCTGATCGAGTTATTTTCGGGTTGGAATGAATTTTAAAAAGAGCGAGATGAGTTACCAGTCCTGAATGAAAATCTGCATGAATTCTAAGCGAGATCGAATAAGTTTTGAGTTTAAATGAATTTAATATGTGGATTAGTGTAATATACTCAGAATGAATTAGAGTAGCATTAATATGGTATTGGAATATATCCCTCTTCCCAATATAGAGAAAAAATAGAATATTGTAATCTTGTAAAATGACATTTCAGACTTTCGAGACCCATTTCATTTCTTTTATGAACTTGAATTTTGACCCGGTTTTTTTTTTTTTTTTTTGTTCTCCAACTCAAAACTTGAGAAAAACTGCGTAAATCCGCGACTGTTTCACCCACAAAGTCTTCCTATCCCTCCTCATCCTCCGGGAAACGTCCTCTTTGCGCCCTTGATGAGTTTTCTATCCGTGTCTGAAGAAATTCCGACGTGATGCAACCTCAGTGTTAAAATAGTCTGAATTAATTTGAACGAGCTTTGGTGGAGTTCCAATGTGACTGGATAACGTGAATAGATCCTAACAGAGACTGAACTAGTCTGGACGAATCTGAACAGTCTGACTTGGACCTAAAAAAAGTTTTGAGTCTTCAGTGTGAATCAGTTTTGAAGAGTCTTGACAGTGTTAGTATGAATTTTGAAAAAATATTGACAAAATCGGTATGAGAAATTGAGTGAATTTACAGAAATCTGGCGGTGTCTTAGGAGCCACTTTGGCATGGGTGCTTCGCCATGTGTCCCACCACACCACCTCCTTGTTTCTGTATCTAACTCATTTTCGACCAAAATGTCACTTGGGCATTTTGTGCACGTCACCATCGGTAGGGCGTACTTCTGTACTCTGGTGTGCTAGTTTCCTAATAATATGGTGATGAAATCTCTCCATCTCTTTTCATATTCTCTTCATAACTTTCTCATGTCACTTTGAATTCTTCAGTTCATCTCTCCATGTGTCTTTATAATGAACACCCCATCGGAAGTAACGATAGGACTTCGTGTGCCTGGACAATAAGAACACAAGAAAAAAAAAAGGATAGAAGCTTTTGAAATGTGATGTTATTGGAGAATATTGAAAATCAAGTAGGTACTGAGGTGAGTGGGAAAGGAAAGAGAAATATGGAATATAATTGTAAAGAGAAGAGTTAGAATGATTTGTCATAAGTCATAACATACCTAAGACATTCAGGGATATTGGTTATTACTGCTCGAGGGAATGGTTGAGGAGCTGCAGAGGAAGGCAAAGAATGAGTTATGAAGAGCAGATAATGAAGGATACAAAGTGTAAATCCTTCTCAAAAATGAAAATATTAGCACAGAAGAGAGACAAGTGGAGTTGAGAGACCAAGAAAAATATAATCATCATCATGTAGTCTGCTGAATCAGAACTCATGATCTGGGTTTTTCCGCTTCCCGGTTTCTTGAACTCTGTTTTATCACTCGATGCGCATGCCAGGTGCACAACTTACTCGAATAATTCGAGCGCTTGAGCCGCGTTTTTCCGGGTTCCTCAGCTTCCTGAACTCTCATTCTTTTCGCTCGATGCGCGTGCCCAGTGTATAACCGACTGAAATAATTCAAACACCGTCTAGTTTTTCCCACTCGCCGTCTATTCAGTAGGCGCTACATTTATCACTTCGAGCACGTTGCGGTGAACAATAGGTCGGTATTAAAATATCCACGCAAATTTTTCCAACATATATAAATTTTGACCGGACTGTAGACCGTTTCCGCGAAACTATTACTTTCATCCGACCGAAAATATAAAAGGAAAAGCGAGTGAAAATAATGGAAAATGATTTTTTTCGCGTCACGAACGCGTTCTGTCTACGTTAGCCGCAAGCTAAAGAAAAAAATGAGAACACAATAAAAGAATAAAAAAAGAGAGCTCGGTAATTCAGCGGCGAATGTTAATCGCGAAGTTGTAACCTTATATTGCGCTTCAGCACGGGTGTGAATAAAATACAGAAAATTCGAAATGCAGAAAAGGAAATGAATGGTGAAAAAAAAAGAAGAGTTAAAAAAAAGAAGATAGAAAAACGTTTTACCGTCTTGGTAGTGCAGCATTCTTGATACGTTGAACAAGATATCTTATTTACAATGAAACGATTTACACGATGACAGCTTTTCAAGTTCTATCAACTCTCTCGGTGTACTCTATTCATCGGGTAGAGAGCATGTCTGTCGGTGGCGATACGAGTGTAAAAAATTACTCCGACTATCCTCTTTCCGAGTAATTGAATCGTGAAGTTGGTAATCCGATTTTCGGTAGTAATTAGAAAGTTAGATGGATTGCACTGAAAGCAGCCTGTCTGCCAGCAGATCCAGCCCGACGTCTAATCGTCTGCGTTAATTGTTCGGGTGAGTTGAGTGGAGTCGTTTCGTGCTCCAAGTCTGGACCGGTTGCCCGGGCCGGCATCGTCGCTTCTGGCTGGAATGCGCTCTCGTGCTTTTCCGCGCGCACATTCGACAGCTCAGGAACCAAGCGAGGCGCCCAGTGGCACACCGCGGACCAGCCGTGCCAGTTCCCCGTAGCTACGGGACTGCGATGCCGCGAAGCTGGTTGGCAGTTTCGGGCCCATCCGCGACCCTTTTCACGGCGAGTTGCGCTCCGCTAAACGGTGGTGGCTCGTCTCGTTTAGAGTGTTTACCTACCTTCGGATTTATTAGGAATTTTCCAGTTGTCCCCCTCTCTCCTTTGGTTCCACAATTCAAGTTCAAAAAACCTTTATTTGAGGGAATATATAATACCTATAATGAGTTAGCGGCCCCAAAGTGGGGCTCGCTTCTCCCCGACCCGTGCCGGGCAAAGGTCTCCTGTAGATGCTCCCATTTATTCCTATTCCTGGCTATTCTTTGGACGTTGTTACTTTTTAGAAATTTATTTATATCGTCTTTCTATCTTAATGTTTGTTTGCCTCTTCTTCTTTTGCCATCCAGCGGCTGCCAAAAGGTGGCTCTATAGGTTTATCGGTCGTCTCTGAGACGGGAAATGTGTCCCACCCAGCCCCATTTTATTCTTTTGATCTGCCAAGCTGAGTTATTATGAAATCTTAACTTCCTTTTGATAACCCAGATGCTTATCCTGTCCCTTCTTGTTATCCCCAGCATTGATCTTTCCATTGAGTTTTGGTTTACCCTAATTCTGTTCAGAATTTTTGCACTTAATGGCCATGTTTGACATCCGTATGTTAGGACAGGCAGTACACACATATTGAAAATTTCGTTTTTGTTTTTATAGCGTTTCCTTTGAATATATCTTTTAGACTCCAGAATGTTTCCTACATTTTGTTTATTCTTTCATTACCTTTCTTTTCTATTGAATTTTTAAAAGATAGTAGTTGGCTGAGGAATGTATGTTCTCGAACTATTTCTATTTCTTTGTTACCTATTTCTAGTATCCCTTCCTCTCTGCTATTAGATATGAGTTTTATTTTTTGCATGTTTATTGTGAGACTTGCTCTTGCCCTCTCTTCGCTGAGTTCCCTAATCATTTCTACTAGTTTCTTCTGCGATTCGGCGAACAGAACGATATCATCGGCAAATCTTAGGTTCGTAACATTTTGTTCTGTTATTGTTAATTCCTTTGTTCTCCCACTTGAATTTCCTGAATATTTGTTCCAGAGTACTGTTGAAAAGAATTGAGGAAAGGGGATCTCCCTGCCTTATCCCTTTTTTGATGTCAAAATAATTACCTAATTTATCTATTTTTATCCTGGCTTTGAGCCTAGAGTACATTTTTAGGGTGTTTGCCGCGCGGAGCGCTGCAAGCAAACACCCTATTGCAATTGCTTTTTCATTTTTCTTTAAATACGAGTGAATTGTTTACAGCTCATAGTTCAGTTTTAGCTCAGTTGCGTTTAGATCGTTAGATTGGTCTTAAGGCGGAGGCGTGTGGTTCGATTCGTATTTTACTCATAACAGTATAATTGTGCGACTCTGTTCTACAAAAGGAACTATTTCCTCAAAGAAAGAAAGTGAAGACATTAACTGGATTTAGAAGAGGTAAGTGTATTGTTTGTTTGTATGAAATGGGTTCTCAGTTGAATTAGCGTGTATAATGTATTTGAATCGAACCAAGTACAAGCAACATTCTGTGGTACTCTTATCTGGAAATTGTCCGAGGAATAATGCGATGTGAGTTACCTATGTCTCATAAATATGTTAGCAGTATTAAGTAATTGGTAATTTTGGTATTCTGTTTCAGAGGTCTTTCACGAATATTTCGTTTCTCCTTTGACTATTTACTTTCCTCTTTCATTATCAATCAGGATTGAGGAATCATCCAAAACCATCAACATGCCTTCAACCACGAATTCGAACTTCTATTATAATCGTGTAGCGGAATTGATGAAAAACGTGAATAAATAATTGGCAGATCACGTTTTATTTTTGAAATGACAGATTATTTTTCTCGCATTAACAGTTCACGAATTCACAGGATGGAACATAGAGCTAATGTCTTTTTGTCTTATAAACATTGTAATGAGGAGTGAGAACACAACTTTATTTGAATGGAAGTAAAATTCCTTGTTTATTTAAATCGAAACAAAATTCCTGTCCCTCTGAATTGTTATCAGCAGTTGACAGTTCATATTCGTCATTGAAACTCCTGACTTTTTAAATTCCTTGGATTTATGTCCTTTGAATTTATTTTTTGTCTTGAAAAGGTAGAGTGTTTGATTTCTGCTCAGTGGTGGAACTACGATTTTTTTTTCGGGTGGGCACAGAAGGGCCGGATTGTTAAGGACGGGGATTTTTTGAATAAAACGCCGGCTTGAATGAAACTATGTACTTGTTCTACAAATTTGTATATGTATGTACTTACATAATATTAACAATTATTAATATAAAAGAATACGACTATTTTTATAATGAAGAGCAAAATTCTCTACAACATTATCTAAATTTAAACTTTTGGCAAATCGACTGTAAATATTTTATTTTTGATTTCTTTTTGTCTATGGTCAGTGAGTTATTTTTCGTAAAAAAATTTCAAATTGTTCAAAAAAGATTGGCCGGGCCAAAAAAATTTTTGGAAGGGCCTGGCCCATCCAGGCCCGCCCTTTGTTCCGTCACTGTTTCTGCTTGCCACTTGGAATGAATTAAACGGAAAATGGAAATGTATTCTAGTTTTCTAGTATGTTCTGTGTTGATCAAAGTCTACCGGGTGATTGCAGTTTGCAGCTTCACAGTTCGAAGCCTTGAACTTCCATGATGTGCGTGTAGCGTCCTGAGCTTTTATGTTCCCGGGTCTGGGGGGGGGGGACAAAAAGAAGTCGATTCAGAGCAGAGCATCATTCGCTTATCAAAAAATACCTGTTCTACACTAGCGCTTCTACAATTTACATATTCCCAATGGCAAACACCCTGTTACTACCTCGCAATCCGCGAGGTCGCTTGTTTTAATTATATTGACAAATTTTCCTGGGGTCCCCTGTTTCTCTAGTGCTTTTATTTGGTAGTAATTAGAAAGTTAGATGGATTGCACTGAAAGCAGCCTGTCTGCCAGCAGATCCAGCCCGACGTCTAATCGTCTGCGTTAATTGTTCGGGTGAGTTGAGTGGAGTTGTTTCGTGCTCCAAGTCTGGACCGGTTGCCCGGGCCGGCATCGTCGCTTCTAGCTGGAATGCGCTCTCATGCTTTTCCGCGCGCACATTCGACGCTCAGGCACCAAGCGAGGCGCCCAGTGGCACACCGCGGAGCTGCGGGACTGCGATGCCGCGAAGCTGGTTGGCAATTTCGGGCACGTCCGCGACCGTTTTCACGGCGAGTCGCGCTCCGTTAAACGATGGTGGCTCGTCTCGTCTAGGGTGTTTACCTACCTTCGGCTTTGGTAGAAATTTTCCAGTTGTCCCCATCGCTCCTTCGGCTCCACAATTATTATATACGAAAATAAAGGAGTACTTTTATAATTGTTGTCTCGCTGCGGAGTTCGCTTTCGGGTTTTTTGCACACCGTGCAGCATCTCTGCCGGTTTCATTCGGATACCGTTTAAAAAATGCACATTTTTTAAGCAATAAAATGTCCGTCTTGTTTCCGAAGTTATTTTCTTCTTAAAGACCGAGGCGCGGTCTTCCGTTTTGTTTTTTTTTATAAACGATAATTAAAACGCTATCATTTAAAGGTATTATTATTATTATTATTTTTTGTGACCCGTTTTTAATGTTTCTTAAATTACGAATTATCGACCTTTCGTCATCAGTCCCCGTTCCGTCTTTACTCTTTTATGATTTCAAATGTTTTTTTCCCCTTTATTTCTTTCGCTCTTCACCGCGAAAGAAGATTTGTCAGTAAATCCTCATAAGGAAGGAATTTATATGGCATACAAGCTTTATTACTCGATTCTGGAACTGGTTTGATGTGGTAGGATTCCGAGTTGCGTTCGTGAAAGAGGTACGAAATCATTTTGGTTCTTCTTATTTTATCGTTATTATAGTTTGTTTTAGTACCTGACTCGAATTGTTTATTTATTTGTTTCACGTTGTTTGACTTAAGAGCTACAAAATGCACATCAACGAATACAAATTACTTATTAGAAAGACGAGCGATTTGAAACAATTTATACCGTTCGGTTAATTCATTATCTCGAGGGTTTACTATCATTTTCTTCTTCTTTTTTTTATTCTCGAGAGAATGGTTGGATCGTTAAAGTGACAGTTATGAACAATTCTAATAGGATTGTTTCCTGTGGGCTGTTTGAGGGATGTAATCCGATGTGGCGAAGCAACTAAACGGTAGGAACCACGAATAAAAAAGGTATTTTACGAGGAAATCGTGTGGCGGTCTATGAGACCTTTTCCACGTGGAGGAAGCATGTATTGAATCGTGGATCTGGCCATGGATAGCCTTAAAAGTGTACCATGTGTCTTGAATACAAATACGATGTATTGCCTTATCTATTAGTCGATGGGAACGAGAACAGACGAGAAATGGATTCTTTCAGGAGAAACATGATCTGCACTTGTGTACATCGCTTGCTTGTAAAAATGTGCACGAACAGTTCCTACTCTTTTAAACTTTGGCCATCATCGTATTATTATTTTACTTTATCTTGACATCTCGGCTGTCAGTCAGACTGTATGAATTACAGTAGAAATATTCTTGATCTACTTACACCCATGTCCAACAGTTGGGAAATTCCGATCCGAAAACTGTTGTCTCTGGCTACGTGGCTGATATATAACAACTCGAATGTGTTATAGCACCATGCTGAGTCCATTGAACATTTTGCGTTTTATCGTATTCTGATTGGAGATTTTATTGGTTTTTGAAGTGCCCGATCGTGCCAGAAGTCGTTTTCGCCCGCGTAGCGTTTTTCCCATACGATTTCCAAAAATCATAATTTTATATTGTAGGGGGCCCCTGACCGATTAGTGGCCTAACCCTTCTTTTCAGGAATCATTTCGAAGGAAGAGAAGGTAAAAAATGACGAGACATAGTGATAGAAAATAGCCAGTAAAAATGGAGACCAGACCTCGGTAGCAAGTTTTTTGTTGGAAGGGGTGAACAGGAAAAATACGGACTGGAGTAAAAACTCCAGGATGGAGTCATTTGATTCATACATAAGGCATTCATTAACGTCCGATAAAAAGAATAATGTTTAGAGGGTCAAAATTTTAATATCAAAAGTGGAGTAAGGCAAGGCGACCTAGTTTCTCCGTTACTGTTTGACTGCCCATTAGATGAAATTTTTAAAAACTGAAGAAAAAAAATTAATGGAGAGATACTCGTAGTGCTAGTAACGGAAAGAGGAGCTCAGCTGTCAGAGTAAGTTAGCGGGTATGGAAATAAATATGTAAAAATAAAGCTTCTCATAAATTTAGGACAATACCGTACAGTCAAAATCAACTTTCGGGAAATAAAAACAGTTGACAATATCATTTACCTTGGCCAAACAATATCTTTCAAAACCAAAACGAGAAAGAAATTAATAAGAGGATACCAATAGGTTGGAACAACAAATTTTGAAGTCTGGAAAATGATATTGAAAAATAACTTCAAGATTACGTTACCAATCACATATCTTTAGTCCGCTCAGAATTCCATGGAAAGAGCCATGTTAGGGCTGAAACTCATGGACAAAATCAAAATTAAAGAAATTTAAGGGGGGGGGGACATAATTTACTTTGTAGAAAGAATAAAATGGGACTGAGCAGGACATCTGAACAAACTAAAGAATAGTAGGTGGGCGAAAAAAGTAACTTTTTGGTAAATGTGTGGGGACCTAGACGTTATTCTCTATTTCGTAAGGTGTGATGTATTCTGGTGTCGGAAGATTCTTTAAGGGGTACAAAAATTTGAAAATTAGGTGGACAAGCCGAAGAAATCTCGTCTGTCAAAAGTATAGGTAACAAGCAAGTGATCTTGTCAATCTCGAGAAATATAAATCTTTTCTCTGAATCCGACTTTTTATCAATGTGCTAAATGGTTCTGAATTTTTTTTGTGATGGGGCACTGTATGTGGCGAGGTGTGGCATATTTAACCATAAAGTGTGGCAAGATACTTCGTGGGTGTAGCGCATTGCCCATGCTACAACTATAGTTGGTGCCTATGTAAAAAGATACGTTAAGTCACTCTGCTAGAAGTCGTTAATTCACCGACGTTACGAAGCCTTAATGAAGACCTGTTTAGACTCATCGGGACCCTTTGACATTGTTGGAACTGAATGGGATTTGAGATCCCAAGACTCGTCAAGACTTTTACGAAACTGATTTAAGTCTGTATATGAATACTTTCTATACTGTTTGAGACTTATTGTGTCCTACTGAGAACTTGGAAATTGAGAGAGATTGTGGCTGTAAGTTCCACTCTAGAGAAGGAAAGATCAAGTTACCAGATATGTACAGGATATGGAGAACTAGAAAAATCTTGGTTTCCTGCTTCTGAACCTCAACTTTACAGCGCCTGTTTTTTCCATAGAAGAGACATCGCCATGTTTCTACTTCGTGCATAATAAGAGCGCATTTCAGCGCGATGTACAGGCTCCCACTAGTTCACCTCGGATGAATGTACAATGAAACCCTCCCACAGAATCCCTCGATGATGGCTCATTCCAAACATCCGAGACTAGCCCAAGTATCTGCGTTAAGTTGTGCACCCAAGTAGGTTCGTGTAAACCTTTGGCGCAGTCTGGCCGACATATCCGCGAATAAATCTTTACGCGAATGCACGTGTCTTTGTAGCCGTGCTGTCTCGCTATTCCGCGGATACGTAGGAGTTGACTGCGAATACAGATCTGCGAAACCGCGCTTCAAATAGGTCTCATCGCGATCTATAGCTGCGCATACAATCGGGCAGTCGTCCTGCTGTTGGACAGGCCGACAGCGTCGACATCGGTGTTCGCACATAGCGAGTCCAAAACGACGAGGGCGCGTCGTTTATTTTCTAATTCGATGCCCACTCGAGGCCGACCGTCGCCTTCTCCATTAACACGCATCTCATGTGCGCGATAGCTCCCTCTATCCGATATTTGCATTACCTCCTGTAACCAACAACTGTACATACGACCGTGTACCTCATCGGGCAGAGAAATACACACTCCAGTTCGAAGAGATTACACCAACACTCGCATACTTGCCATAGTCTGTAAGTGTCACCTCTTACTTTGAAGGGAAGAGGTAGAGAGAAAGAAAGAGCAGATAATCGATTACACTTAACCTTCAGACTATAGGTGTAATTGCCCGACGTTAATTACGAATGCATGTATACGTATAATCCGCCGGCGAGTATACGCGAACGACTTAATACTGATTTAAAATAATTATACTATTCGAGGAAACGAATATACGCTCTTATTTACACCTACGCGAAGAGGGCTGCGTGTGTGCGCGCCTGCAAATACGTGTACCGCGAACGAGATGAATCGCCCGCGATATTTCGACGGTAATTTTTTTGTATATACGCCGCAATGAACAGAGGAAAGGGAGCAGAAGAAAAAAACTCGATCGAAATACGAGCTTTCGTACATTTTATTGTTTGTCGAGGAAAACGAAACACCGGTACGCCACTAGTTCCCGTAAAGAGGGCGGGGGCCTTTCCTGAGGTTGTTATTTACTTTAAATTAGGCGGAATATTTTTCGTCGTCGATTCGCGAAGAATGGAAAAGGAATAACGATTGCCGATACGAATTTGATGTGGAGCGTGGGCACGAGCGGGAAAAAGTGCAAAAACAGCGTCGCGAAAAGGGGGAAAAGTTGAAAAAAAAAAATGCTGTGACACATTTTCCGCGCCGAGTTATGTAGGCTACAGGTTACCGTATCCACTCGAGAAGGCGAATTCGACGAATAATAAATCAAGCGTTGGTTAGACAAGCTTAATACGATCTTGCGTGAGTAGTCGCCCGCCGGATTTTACCATCAGAATATTATACAGCCATTCTGAATTTGTCAAATTGCGTTCGAGGTATTGATCGTCTTTAACCTGTAATTGCGTATAGTTAGAATACCCGGCCCGAAATGGGTGAAGGGTGGCGCTGTGACAGTAACGGCATCAGTACTGGCGTGGTACTGGCCATCTACACTGGTCTGCTTTGCCCCATGCTTGAAATAATACGGACTATTACTGGTAGCCTAAATACTAAAGCTCGTAATGTACTAGAATCAGTCAACACTTTGACAAAGCCAGCTCTGAGTACTGATGGTCCGCGGTTACCATCGTCACCACCATCACAACTACCTCTGCCGCTGTCATCCCCGCCACCTCCACTACCACCACCACTAAGAACTTTCAACTTTTCCGAAATGTTGATTGAAGTTTCGTATTCTACATTCACATGTACATTAACTGTTGATGGTTTTGAAATCTCAAGGTATCTTGAATGATTTTCATAGAGTTATCATCATCATCATCATTGACTTGTTTAGTCTTTTAGTCTCCCGAAGAGACGTTGTGCCCTGACTTTGGTCTCGGATTCGGTGTATCAACGTGCGCTATTTTTCCCGGTCTCAAGCTAATCTTGTGCATTCAGTGAAGGTCCCGTTACCGATCGGATTAGGTCAGACTATCTTTTAGGCAATGCTCCTCTACCTCTTTTGCCATTAACCTTTCCTTGCATTACTATGGTTTTCAGGCTGTTTCCACATATTGCATGTCCGAAGTACTTTAACATTCTGGCGAGTACTTCCGATGACGGTCCCCTGTTGTTGCCTATCTCACTGAGGACTGATGCGTTAGTCCTCCTCTTGGCCATCCGTGGTATCCGCAGAATTCGTCTCTAGCACCACATTATTCTCCTTCGTTCCGTCTGTTGGATTGTCCACGATTTTGAGCCATATTGGAAAATTTAGAACACCAGCGTGCGTACCAGCTGCTTTTGTGTTTTTGCTTGTCGCTCGGTCTCACCAAATCTTATTTAGTCTATTCATGGCGCTTCTTGCCATCTGGATCCATTTCTTGATCTCTCGTTCACATCCAATGCTGTTATTTACTTTGAATATGTAAAATGAAATGATCCATTTCACTTTTCTTTGATGTTTGGTGTGTTCTAGTTGGGTCTATCTACGATCATAATTTTCGTTTTCGAGCATTTATTTCCAGACTGTACTCTTTCCTTATGGTTTCTAGCATCTGCAGTAGTGGCTCCCTGCCGCTATCTCATCCAACCATGATGCCACCTCTCCAGACTGTGTCAGAGTTCTCTCCTTTTAGAATTTTCTTTATGATATATTCGCCGGACAACTCGCCAGATTTCGACCTAGGCCGGTTTTTCGGCCAGAAGTGAAGAGGGCTAAGACAGCCCTAGCTGCCTCCTCGATGTCTCTGAGGTAATGCTCGAAAGGGTGAATTCCAGGGCTCGGGTTGAAAGCAAATTAGAAAAGAAGGGATGATGTATTCGCCGTGTAGGTTCAACAGCAGAGGTGAGAGAATGTATCCCTATCTTATGCTTCGTCTAGCCCGAAACTCTCGAGACTTATTCCCGTTGCCTATCCGTACCACCGCTGTTCCGCCCTCATAGAGTCTCTTTATCAAGAATATGAAGAGCTTTGGTGCTCTCATATCGAGCAAGATCTCCCAATAGAAGGCTTTCTTATAGAACCATCCCTAAGTTCTAGTCTCTGACCTTTTCAACGAGCTGTCGTAGATTCAAGTTGTAGAAAACAGCGTACCTTATAGCAGTCTTAAGGAGTCTCAATTTTAGTGTATCTTGAAGAGCACTGAAAAAATCTGGAGGAGTGCTAATAAGTTTTCAGCAAACAGGGTTTGAAAACATCGTAAACGGAGACTTGAAAAATCTGTTCCAGTCAAAGGAATCTCGAAAGGCTTTGTCAGGTATTAAGAAATTCGGAAAAGTCTGAAAAGGGGCTTTACGAATTTTGGTGAATCTTAAATCAGTTTAGAAAGTTAAAGAGTCTTAAGTAGTGCTACATTTACATAACAGACCAAACGGGAAGAAGGGCCTTCTGTTGGAAAAGAGCGTCAAAAAAACAAGTTGAAAATGAAAGAAAATAATGGAAGGAAAGAATGAAACAACAAGTTTTGGGGTGTACGGAATTTTCCGATGATCGGCGAAATCAGGCCAGACTCTTCGATTCGTCTGGCCGCGGATTGGCTGGCTCCGGAGATGAATCCGATTCTGAATCATTTCTTCTCAGGTTCGGAATCAGCGATACGGACTATTTTTTCAATGACGATTTGGATCCTCTCGGATTCTATTGTTTTTCCATAGAATCCATATCAAGATTGTAAAACCATCTCAAGATTCTAAATCTGTATGAAAATTCTTTCTTAATTCATATCCAAATCCGAGAATCCGTATTTAGAATCCAGGCCCACCGGGCCTGTGCCCAGGGTGAAACATTTTTGAAGGGCGGAAAAATTTTCGACAGAACCAGTACAAGCGAAACTTTAAAAAAATCCGAATGGAAGTTTTGTACAATTTCAAATTTACTGAATAAGAAGATCGGGGGGCGGGTGCTTCTAAACGAGTGCTCAGGGGCGCTCATGACCTTAATCCAGCCCTGTTAGAATGCATGTCTGAATCCCAGAATTCAGATTTTGAATACTGTTTTCTTGGATTTCTATTTATGTTGGATTCCCGAATTATGATTATTTTTTCTGTGAGAATCCATGTCCTTTGATTCTAGTTGTAGAAATAGCAAATTCTTCTCCCCGGGAGGAGGCGCTCTAGGTATAAATTTTTAAAGTAAAATCACAGCAGACCTACAAAATTTTGCTCAAATATTGACTGGATAAGCGCGAAAAAAGTCTTGGACAAAAAACAAGTTTGTAGTCTAAATGTAAACGAGCTATAAAATTTTACTTTCCCTTCGGACTCTTGAGGGGGAGGGGGGGTATATCCCCAACCGACCTTTATTTATGCCACTATTCAGATTTTGGAATCCGCTTTTGAGGGCGAATCTAAATATGTAAATTCGAAATTTTCTTGAAATTTAGAATCCTTTTCGTTGGATTCGGATTTTCTGACTCTGAATTACTTTTTGGTACAGAATTCGAATTTTCTGATTTTGAATCATTTCATAGATTCGGATACTTGGATTTCAGAATTTGTTTTTCTTTTTCAATTTCTCGCAACTTGGACTGATTTACATAGGTTGCCTCTTGGTTTAGCTCTCTTTCAGGGTAATAAATCTATCAATTGAGTTTTTCGTATTTCCGGTACGCGACTTACCCGGCATATTTTCTATCGGGCTGAAAACTTGCGGTGTCACACTTTGATCACTTTTGAAACAGTAGCTGGCTTATAGAGCCTTTCTCGCCGATCTAGCTACTGATGGTTAGTTATACATCAAACTGCATACCTCCATGAGTCCCTAGGAGAGCTGCTGCATTTACGCTGCGGACCCCCCGGCAGGGCCCCCCGTCATCACCACCTACTTGCGTCGCTACGTGTACCAAGATGAGGAGGTGAGGGGTGAGTGAAGAGGCCGCGTGTCCAGCTGTGGGGGACCTGAATTCCAGGCGAGTGCTCTGGAAGTGCGGACCTGGGTCAGTAGGGAACCCCATGGCGACCCTTGCAGGACGCGCGCACCGGTTGCGGCACGGCAAAATGGGGCTCGGGCCCGGCCCCAAAGCGTCCCTCCAGCCACTGATGCTATATACTCGAAAGGGTAGTTTCCGGGGCCGGGGGTGTGGTGTCATAGGGGCAACTTTGGTATGCTTGCATCGCCGTACGTCCCACCACACCATACCTTCATGAGTCAACTGTGGTTCTGGGATGCAAGCAGTGTGGCGACGGATGTACAAATGCACTTGCTTGTGAACTCGAGCTGGACCGGATGACTGGTTAGGACTCGACGCCATTTTTCATTCTCGCGTTCGATTCGAGAGTTCGTTAAATTTAAGTGAGACATAAAGTGTCACCTGCAGATGATGATTCATCGTCAAGGAACATTTTTGGACAATGATTCTCGTTTCTTAGTAAGCCTTTTCTGTGATACTGGTTTCTCGATGAGGCCAGTCGGCTGTCACACATTCGTTTCCAAAGTTAAGTGGGTTTTCAGGGATCAATGATTAGCTCAAAGGTGTTTCACCAGTTGACATATTATAATTACATTGAAGAGAGTTTTTTTTTCTGCGACTACTGAATACATATAATATGCTTTAGTTGCTGGGAGGTACCTCGAAAGCGTATCATCACAATCTGGTTTCTTGTGGCGTACAGCTGAGCCCGTTTAGGATACTCGCTGCGATGGATTCTCGGTGCTTCTTAGGGGTCCGTGTTCTCTAAAAGTGAAACATGTTCCGGTGTTCGTAGTTGGGAGAAGGTCAGAAGGTACGTTGAATTTGTGACGAAATTTGAGAATCGCAATTAAAAACATTCGAAAGCGACTTTTTGCAGCAAAGGAGTTCTTTCTCGGCCTGGTAACGAAGCCCCTAGGGAAACTTGACTACGGGTACCGAGTTACTGACAGTTGGTTTAGTCAGCGGGCGACGCGACGCGGTGTTAGAATATACTCGACGATGGTGAACTATAATAAAACTCCAGTGTAAATATAATTTGTTCACGAAAGCCTAAATACCTCGTATATCTTTATTTTTCTCGCACGTCCGAATTAAATCCCATTTCCGTTGTAAAAAAAAAGCCCCAGGTCGGCGATTTAACTCGACGTTAGTTTGTGGATTCACGGGTGTCTCTCTCGGAATCTTACAAAGTTGAAACGTCTTATCAGAGCCGCAAAATAGAAAATAAAAAAAGCTTTCTGTGTACAGGCTTCGCACAGTCTGCGGTTCTGTAGTCGTGGGCCTTCTTCCTCGGCGTGGCATTATCATTACGTATATTATATTGAAATAAGGTATACTTACAGTCGAATGTTAGGTCAATTTATAAACGCGATAAAATATGTAACGTTTTATTACCGCGTATCTTTTACCACTCGGATTTGCTCCAATAAATTAGCTTTCATTGACAGGTTATCATATATAATTCTCGCATCATAGCGCCTTTAATACGCACCTTTTTCTCCTCTCGCTTGTGTTTCTTTTTTCATCCTAACGTAATATTTTATCCGTTTCGTGTATATTTTATTTTGTCGGAGTTTGAATTTCCACCAAGAATTCGTGCCTTCCAGTTACGCCGCGTTAAATTTGTAACCCGATGTCTCGAATATTGACGTATGTAATCATACGCATGTATAGCTGAATTATATAGTCCACGTCGATTATAAACGAAGGGAAAAAAATTACAAACGCTCTTATAACGTATTGTTATAATATTTAAAAGCCCGAGTATACGTTTACATCGTTTTCGTATTAACTAAATCAAAACCGTAATTTTAATTTGATTATAGTCATCGGAAAGACAACACTGCGGCTGGGCGCGTATTTGAAGGTTACTAGCCATTTTCCCCCTTCATCTTGTTATACGACTGGTTGGTAGAAACTCATGCACTTCATCATAGTAACAGGAAATCCGACATGACAGTTTTGAAAGGCGTACGATCCAATTTTAAAATTGTGTTATCCGGCAGACCCGTACGAGAAGAAAATTGCGGATGACGAAATCAGAATTTGAGCTACTGTCAGCTTACTGTGGCCTAAAATGAAGAAAAAAGCAAACGAAGATTTTGAGTTTTGAAAGAATCTCGAAAACGTATAGTGCATGGGGATTCAAAATAGCCGAGTTCACTGCCGTATATATTAACTCTGGCCTTAATAAACGACGAAATTGGAAAACAGCGAGGGAGTTCCCTATCCCCTTGAAATGCAAAGGTAAATACATTTTCAAGCCCTGTCGGGAAAATTGATGAAATTTCTGACTGGAAATAACATAGCCGGAGTTCTTTAATCTTAATTTCTAAAAAAGGAAAGGAATGATAGTAAAGTCATTGGATAAGAAATTTACCCCTTTGGAAGACAGAAGTTTCACCACCTATGCTAGCTCTGTGGGCAAAAACGTTGAACTCTTGGCATTTTTCTGCAAACAGAAGGAATGCAAATTACCATCGCACCCGTTTCCTTCCATTCGTATCCATACATCAATGAGAATTTTTTCATCTCCTTTTTCCAACTACACAAATTTAAAGTGTTGTTAGTTGTTTTATATTCCTTTTGAAAGAAAATTTAAGTTAGTGACTTTGTATTTTCTAAAACTTTTAACCTTCAACCCCCTTACAAGTGCTTCTATTTTTAACTTAACGAAAAAAATTCCGGCGGTGAAAAGATATCATGTTTGGGAAGCGCTTCCGAAGAAAATTGCCATCCATTTTGGTTGCTGAACTTCGCGAAGAAAGAAAAAGTTACATAAAAAGCGTCTGTTTCACCTAGTAAAACCTGTACAGTGTTACGATGTAAGAGGTTATTTTGAATAATCTCCCATTCCTGACCATTCTGAAGCAGATGCAAAAAAATTATAAAGGACCTTTTCTACGAGAAATTTGGTAAAAGATAATTTTTGTTTGAACATTATTCTTGTATGTGCCATTTATGTCCGAATTAGGGGTACCACCAGAGGGGGGCAGAGGGAGGAAGCTTAGGGACTCCTCTGAGGTTCATTTGGACGTCGCGATCAAGTCATTAATAGAAAATAATTGATAAACGAAAATGTAAGTCAATTTTGTCACGTTCCCCCTCACTACTCGATAATTTCTCAACTAGTTTGCTTACATTTTCGATTTGTTTGAGTCACAGTGGCATAGTGGAGCATAGAGAAACCTTCCTTTCCCGTTTACAAACTTTTTGGGTCGGATACAGGGGTATTAGGGTCGGGGCCACCCCTCCCCCAATATCTAAATCTGTCTGTAGTAACCTAGAGCTACTATGTTTCGCCTATAACATTTTTCATTCGACCGCCCCCCCCCCAAATTACTTTCTGTATCCGCCCCCGGACGGATACGAACATTTCAAGAAGAATCGAAAGAACTGTAGTTTTGTTGGAACATTTTCCATTTAAAGGGTCTACTTCACTTGTAAATCTGGAAGTAGGTTCTAAAGGAGCTTTTCAAACAGTCCTAAGCAGTCTTAAGTTGATACGTGAAAGCTCTACAGAATCTTGCGCACAACCGCGGCCTGGCTGGGGGGATGGGGGAATCTCCGGCCGGGCCCCTTGGATTGCGGGCCCACCCGAATTATGACTTGTTCCGGGAATGGAAAAATACTGGTTGGAGTCCACGGACCCCAACCAGTATTCCCCTTTTACAATTCCATTGCCAGTCCGCGGGTGATCTTGCACAAGCTGGAGGAGCCACGAAGAATGTCAGACCGAAGTTTGGACAAACAGTCGCGTGTTTGAAATAATCTAGAAGAGAGTTAGAAAAGTTAAAACAAGACTGGGAATGTTATAAGGAGTCTTGGATGAGTTTAGCGATTCTGAAGATAGTCCAAAAGAATCTTGAGTACTCTTGTGTTGGTATAAGTTTTGTACCATCGAGTCTTAAAGGGTCTTAAACTCGTCTGACATTATCTTATAGAATAGGTGGTCAGACCTTGGAAGCAGACGAGGCAGCTTCACCCTTCCCCTCTGGAATGTTACATTTTTTACAGCTTCGAGTATAACGAGTAATTTTGTCGAAATTTCAGTAGAGCTTACAGTTTTTCTTCTTCATTACGTTCACCTTCCCCACCCTCTTTGGTGAAATTGTACGAAAAAGTAGAGAAATTACAGCACTCATTCGAGAAAACTGAGGTAGGAATTCTTTTTCACTTGTCACTTAAAAGTCGTTACCTTTCTGTTGGGATGACCTAGAATTTAGGAAATCGCAAAATTTCAGAAGCTAATAGGGAACAGTAGCTTAAATAGGAGGGATTGCTGCGGGGGGGGGATAAGTAAAAATGTATTGTAGATGCCATGAAGGCGGATCGACAACATTTCGCCAGAATTTTAAGTTAACAAGTTAAAAAGTCTGGCCAAACCCTGCCCAAATTCTGACGTTGGCGAAGCAAATGAAAAGGTCTCGGAGGTAATATTTAATTCGTCCAATTTTGACTTCAGAAGCAAACGGAAAACAACGTGTTATGTGTAAAATGTTAGTCCTAAAATTTTATTTTTTCTGCTGTCCTGGGGGGGGGGGATATATATTTCACACGTAATAGAGCTGAGAAGAAAGTTGTTTCGTTAAAATTAACAAATAAGAAACTGAGGGGACTGTGGAGGAGGATCCTGCGTGTCCTTATCTAATCTGTCTCCAACTTAATAGAAATTTCGTGCTAATATTTTCGCGACAAAATGAATCCATCGGGAAGAAATACAAGGCTCCTTGTTTATTGTATTTTCGACCTCAAATTTCAAATTAGGAAAAATGTTAGTGTTCTTGTCTGAAATGAACTTATTATGCAATAAAATCACCCTAAAAAATCCGGGGGAAAATTTATTTTTCAATTTTGCTCTACCTTATCGATGAGATGACTTGACGGGTTGAACGAATTACAGGAGAAAAACGTTGAAATTTAACTTATTTCGTAAACGCGTTTACTCATCAACTCATCAGTGAGTTGGCGAGTCTTGTTCACCGTGGTTCACCGCTAGATTGGTGAAAGTGAAACGGCCAAAAGGCGACGGCATAAGCGTGAATAGCCGACTTGGAATTCAGGGGTGTCATGGGGGCGAAAAGTGTCAAAATAATATCAAAATAATGCTAAAAATTCTTTCGCTCGTATAATTTTTCAGTTTCGGTATTTTAGAGGATTTGGGAGTCTATAGGCTTCTCAAGTTCCTTAGTTGCGCCGATGGGAAGCGCTCTTCCCAGGACTTATTTACTTACCAATATCTAAATTTTCCCAGTGTACTAAATTTCGATACCACCACTCCCCTTCTCTTCTTCGCTAAGGAAGAAAAGTCAAGCTTACATCTCAGCTCGGTGCCTATTCAAATGTGTCTCGTCTGTCAGTTTCGACCTTTGGGCTATACTTGTTAACGTACCTACGATCTTGTCGAGTTACTGCTTCAGTCATACATGAGAAGTGTAGACAACAGCATTTGGAATCAGCGCCACCGTAGAATATAAATCTTCGATGCACATCGCCTGACTGTTTACCTGAGCGACCTGCGAGACGATCTAATGACATACTGCCGCAGGAACCTTTCCAGCTTCGACGGCGCTGGCTATTGCTTCCGGCTTATCGCATCCTATGCCCATTTCTGTGACCCCCGCGTCCTCTGCACCGAGTTCGCTTGAAGCGCGAACTTCATTCGACCATCCAGCCATCGATCTTTCGAATCGCTGTCTGGACGATTGTCGGGTAGAGACGGAGACGAAGTTGCTGGCGTGCATTTGCCCGTCCAAAGGCAGGACGGATGTCGTATCGCTTCGGTCGCCCATTTTCGGCCCGTTTGAACGACAATAAAACGTTGGTTAAATAAATAACCAATTGATAACTTCTCGTATACGCCGGTAAAAAACTGAACAGGATTCGATACCGACATTAGCGACTACGGGACGTTATCTTATCAATACGTTACCGTATTACCTGTTCCTACTGTATGAACGAGTAACAACCGGTTTCACATTTTAGTACTTTCCTCTCTGTGTGTCTCTCACTCTGCCCAGCTTCGGCTCTGGCCGCTTCGTCGTTCAGCTTAAAACAGTACGCCGAAGCAGGTGCCCGAAGATATTGGTCTAATGAGGCACGATTATGATAAAATATATGAAGAGTGTTTTTTATAAAGATTTCTTTTTTTTCTTCACTTAACCCGATCGTACAGGGTTGGTCGAGCGTTCCATGAACATCGTTTACCAATCGATCGAATTCGGCGCCGTAAAAATTCTGCTGGCAGAACACGTCTGAGGTGGTTCTATGGAATAAATTTATTTTCCGGATATGGGTTCCAAAAGTAAAAACTCTTAATCACCAAATCCTTCAATAGGAAACTGAATTTTTACTTACATCTCGATCCATCTAGTCGAAAGAGGAAGCTCCAAACCTCAGAAGTTAATCTTCAGAGTTCAATAAGTATCTCAAGTTGAATTCAAAATAGGCTACCCTCTCCCGTGTGCATCAGAGCCGACTCCATCCTCCTCAGTTTCAGGTGATGAAAGCCTAAAACGTGAGCTCGTAACGCCGAACAAAGGTGTACCTCGCTACTTTCGTTCGCAAATTCCAGCCAAGTCAACCGTCTTAATTTGTAACTTCGACGGCTGTGTACCAAGACGGAGACTGTCACCCTCCCCCCCATCTGCGTCATCGGTACCTAGGGCTACAAACGACCCGCGTAAATCGTAATTTAGTATATATATATATGAACTTGGTTAACGAACGACGATGGTCGAATTAAATGTGATGAGCAGTCGGCGGCGGCAGCGGCAATCGAGTCGGGTTCGTTTCAGTCTCACAAAACACACTGCTGGCATAATAATACCCCCTCCCCGGCCGCCGGCCACAGCCGTCATCGGGAACAATATAATGCATGCAAATTTCGAGCGCGGATACCAAGAAGAGAAAATAATCTTTTAAACTACGCGGATCTTCAAAGGATTAGCTTGTCTTCGCTTGCCAGACCGCATTGCATTTTATTTAATCAAGAAACAACAACCTTTGTGCATTCTCTGCGGTAATTTCTTTTCAATTACCGTCTCCGGTTTAATTTAAAGCGGCGGAATGGAGTTTCGCGACCATTTTGGAGTTCCGTACGGCCTCCGAAACGTAAACTGGTTGGACGGTTCGAAGTGCACTCGTGATGATTCGGTTGATTGACGTCACATGTCTGAAGGATGGTACCCTTCATCGTTGAAATTTGTTTTGCGAGATGGCGTCGTCCTATCAGTTCTCTGTGGATCACTGTTGAGGGAAACGGAGGAAGTCAACTTCGCAGTTATGGCTGTAGTTAGGAGACTAATCATTGAAATCTAGCCTTCTTCCTCCGTATTTTACTGGTGAAAAACTCCATGAAGTCATCAGCATCATCAGTGGCGTAGCTAGGGCTTTCCCAAAGGGGGGCATGATAAGGTTTTCAAGGCAGAAAAAGTCGAAAATTGAGGTATTTTTTAAAAATCGCCGATATTAAAGGACTTTATATATTTTTTTTTTGGGGGGGGGGGTAGAAATGTGCCTCCCGTGCCCCCTGATGCTACGCCACTGAGCATCATGACGCTTTATTGTGATATAATCATCAAAAGTCAGAAAAAGAGAAAAATTGACTACTCCGAGATCCTCAGGAGTCAACCCTACTATCGAACATAAGTTCAACATTCGAGACTACTGAAATGGTACCTACTACCTCTGTATTCATTGATTTTTCTACTCTTGAGCCCCCTTTCTTATTTCTCTCAGATGTTCAGATTTTTACACGAGGGCAATATCATAGTCAAGAATGAGTTCAGCGACCTTTCAAACCACTAATGCGAAACTCACATTGATCATGTCGACATTTCCGCTTGTCAGCCCCTTCCCTGCTCCCTCAGTTTTCACATTTTGCATTAGGATGAATCATAACTGAAAACGAGTTCAGCGACCTTTCAAACCACTGATATGATACCTATGTAGTGTTCACTGATTTTTCATTTTTTTCATCTTTTGAGCCTTCCCCCCCCCCCCAGGATCCCAATTTACAAATTGTGGTAAAATCACTATCAGAAACGAATCTGGCGACATTCCTACCCTGTGCAATGATATCTATATTCTATGATGATGGGGCGTATGGCGGTGCACGCACGGCAAACTGGCCCCGGGACACCGCACCCCTTATCCTGGAATTACCCCGACTGGGCCTGCGTCAGGATAAGAAGGTTGTATATATTATGGTATTTTTAACCCAGCCTTTGATTAAATCTAGTGATGTGAATTAATCGATTATTCAAAGTAAATCGATTAATCGATTATTCAAAGTAATCGATTAATCGATTATTTCGAATTACTGAAATACAGGGATGAGAAGCTTATTGAAAAAACTTCTCTTCCGGCTTCTGGCTTCCATAATTTTAAAAAGCTTCCAGCTTCTGACTTCTTTCAATTTTGTAATTTAAAAACTTCCGGCTTCTGGCTTCTGTTATTTCAAAAAACTTCCAGCTTCCGACTTCTAGCTCCCGAAATTTCACTTTATTTCACCTCTAGCATCTTTTAAGCCCCCCTCCCCCCTCTTCCAAAATAATAAGAAGCACAAAACAAGTTCAAATGAAATAATATATTTAGACTTTGAAGCAACGAGTTTAAGAGCTCTTTTCTTATAAACAATGACTGACAAATTAGGCCAAATGCTGACTCTGAATTGGAACTTGGAAGCCAAAAAGAAGCCGATAAACAAAAGACTTCTCTTCCAGCTTCTGGCTTCCAACTGGAATTGGCTTCCGGCTACCGGCTTCTCGATTTGAGTCAGGATACATAAAAACTTCCGGCTTCCGGCTTCTGCTTCCAGCTTCTTTCACATCCCTGCTGAAATAGTCTAATCGATTATTTTTGGTACAAATAATCGATTATTTCGGTTAATCGATTATTTTCGTATTCTCTCTAAAACGCCGTAATTGCTAATGATTGAAATTCCGTAATGCCAATGATCTGGTGGATCACTAAAAATTAAAAGAACTAAAGCACAAACTTGGTACAAAAATAAAAATGTAATAGGAATTTTGAAATCGCAATTAATACTTGATGGTTATTTATGAATTATGAGCGTAGTAAACTTCAAATATCCGCGACGACGACGCCGACTGCTTCTCTGAGTTCGACGTCGACGAAGACGAACGAAGTTTGAATTTTGAAAACATTTTATGATTTTATTTTCCACCTTCGGTTCGCAATCGCGATTGATCAAATTTGAAATTTCATTATAATATGAAAAAAAAAATTCTAAATCGTAAATCCGAATTGGAAACTCACATTCAGTTCAATCATTCACCATTCACATTGTGGCAAAAATTTGATAACGAATTAATTGATTAATCAAAACAAAATAATCGATTAATTGAAGCAAAATAATTGATTAATCGACTAATTTGGGAAATCAAAATAATTGAGGCTTTTAATTAATTACTTTCAATTAATCGATTAATCGATTGGTGATCGATTATTCCCACATCACTAGTTAAATCTGACAGTTTTCCACCGAGGATTAAACCGACCTCAAATTTGAATTCAGTGACTCTGATGAAAGTCCCTTAGGTATACCGTGATTTAATTACTCGTGTTAATGGAAATTGAAAATAACTTACCCAAGTCCTCTCTGAAACTGATGAAGCACAAGAAAACACAGAGTTCCAAGCGTGGTTCCTGTGGATTGGTGGACAGGGAGATACAAATTTTAGGGATCGGAAGAAGGGAAGGTACAGAAACGGACCCGGAGGTAACAACCTCGCTGCTCGCTGAATTTAGTGACATTGGAAAATTTTCAAAAATTCATAAATTTCTATCATAATGCTTGTGTTATTACGTGGTAGTGAAAAGGGTCATTTCTGAATTAGACTAATATTTATCGACTTATCATCAAAAGTTCAATTCTGTGGATCTGTTTGATCTTCTGGGGGCGAAGCTTTACTTGGATTCTTGGAGACGTTAAGTATGTTGATCAACACACGTAAGTGACATATTTTCGAGAATTTCTAAAGTAATTTGTATCTTTTTAACTGTGCCACATAGTAACTGCAGTCATACTCATTCGAGTGTCAACTTTTATTACATCAGAAAACTGATCCGAATAGCTGTTTTGATTTTTGAAATAATTTTTACTCACTCTTCGTTTAAAAGGTGAATCATCTCTAAAATTTTATATAAAGAGTAGCTGACCCGCTTCGGGGCTCATTTAGACTATAAGCTAAAGTGAGTTAAATGGAGGAACACTGGTATCTAGCCCTGTAACACAGTACACGTAAGTTACCACTAATCAAACGAATTTTCTGGTACTCAGTTTCTCTCACATTTGGTTTCTGGACTTGAGACTGGCTAAGTATTATTTTACGCATTGTAACCGCAGGTATAGGTACCTACTGAATGTCGGGTAGATACATGTTTCTTTAGAATGGGTAGGTAAACTTGGAGACCAACTTGGGAAGTTTGATTAGCAATAATGCGTGTACTTATGACAATGAACGATATTCTTAGCTGTAGTTATTTCATATTTTGATACATGAAACACATGACATAATTTTACATGAGACTAGAGGGGTAAGGGTTAGGCTCAAAATAGTATTGAAAATGAATTCTTCGGTTCAGAAGCCGTTACTGCTCCCCTGGCACCTTTAAAATAGAAGCAATAGTCAAAATATGATGAACATTGAGTTGAGCTTGCTTGGAAACCCCCAGAATGACTTATTTTATTTACTTGATGTATTTATGCAGAGCGGTTTCTGACACGCGACTTTCCTGAGCAGGCTAGTCGGGGTAGTTTGCTGTTGCTTTCCCCATGGTTTGTTGTGTTAGAATTTTCCTTCTCTGAGCCGAAGAGTGTGCAGCCGCAATTCGCTTCCTAGCCACGTGTTTCACGACGTTGAGTATGCTGGCCACGACGTTCATATGACAGTATCAGTCTTTCAGATCTGGTGGTAACACGCCTTGCGATTGTAGTGCCTTGTTCATTTGAACTGGCAAGGGGGTGCTTACAGGGCACGCTATCTTCTACCTCGATTCTATGTTCGCTATAGGATGTTGGCGTGGGTATTCGAATATCACCAGCTTTTTTGGCGTTGGTGGGATCCGAACCCGAGACGCAAGGATTGCGAAGCAGGCACGTTTACTACTCGGCCACACAGCGACAATTGATAAAATACGCGTGTCCGCATTAAAACACATTCAGGGTACAATAAAGCTAGGAAATGAGTCGACATAACTCCATTTCATGGCAATATCGTTATTTTGAAGAATGAAGTACAGCGTTTCCTATTTAAAAATTCACGAGAAACATGTGTGTGCTGAGCTATTTTTCAGATACGGCGTGTAGTTCTCGAGAAAAATGTAAAAAACCGGAATCCAGGAGCTGTATTCTATCTTATCTGTCCACCCCATGAAGTCTGGAATTGGAGGAAGGAGCCATCTGGGCATTTGTATCAAGGGAATCCTTTTGCTCACAAAGTACAGGGTTCAGGTCACTAACAAGCGTACGATTTTTGGTTAATCCTGCTGGACTCAGTGTTGTAAGGATGGGGGGGGGGGAGTAATAAAACGACGAAGTACTCGGCGAGTTTCAGAGTTCAAACTTCGAGCGTAGGGTGGGGATGGGGTGGTTGTGTCATTAATCGAAGCAGATATTCGGTGCGGACGATCGTAGCTCTAACGAAGTCGCATTTAGAAGGACGAGAAAGTTAAACGTCCAGCCCTTTCGGTTCGTGTTACCGGGCGGGAACGTAAATCGCACTTAAGAAAGCGATACCGAGTATAACAAACTGCCCTCCGCTGTCCGCTAATCCCAAAAGCGTCAAGTTACTCGTTCGACAAATTTACGCGAGTTCGAAACCGAAGCCACACGCTGTGAAAAAAGCTCTGCATCGACCACGCGGACCTTTGCCTCGCGCCGTCTGATGCGCCCGGTCTGCGCCTCCCTTTCGCGTCTTCGCCGCCGCAGTATTTTTCATCTTAGCCCCGAACTCCGGCTGAAGTTGTTAACTTCGACTACGTACCGGGCGCTGATGTTTTAATCACTCTCGCCGGGATAAATTTGAGGAGGTTTTCGAAAATGGTGTTCGTTATAACTTGACAAATCTCGAGGGAAATTATTAACTGTACCGAAAGGAAGGGAGAGGAAGTGAGACAGAGATAAAAAAAAAGAGGAAAATATAAAAAAAAAGATCCTTTGGAAATATTACGTATTTTACCGTTATTAACTATCGCTGCGGAAGCGTCATTTAGTTGTATCTGCAATTAAGGGCAGTGTTTCCTTCTTCGAAATGGTGGCAGATCCGGTGCTGGGAGCGATGGGGGATGTTGGGTCGAAACCTTCGTTCGTACCCTGTCGACAACAGGGACGCTGACGGTGTCGATTAAAACGCGGAGTTTTTTTTTAAATCTTTTTTCCTCTCCCTCTCTCACTCTCTCATGAAATAGCCTCCCGGACATTTTTGTCACTGGCGAATTTCGTTGCTAACGAGTGTTTATTTATTCCAGCTCCGTAGATAGACGTGCAGGTCGAAGTGGATCCGTTGATGTGCAGACGCCTTCAATGAGCGCATAATCGGAATTTTTAGTCGTGATTCGCATTCCGTATTAAACGACATTTTTTTATGTTTTCTGCTTACAGTTCTCGAAAGAGCCGGAGTCGCAGGAAACGTGCTTTCAGGAGACGGACTGCTTTATGGTAAGTACATTTTTACATATATTCTGTACACCCCCCCCCCCATTTAACTTGACTGAGTTGACTCTCGGCTTCGAGTAAAACGGTGAAAAACGTAAATCGAAACGATTAATCAATTTAATGAATTAACGGATGAATTAATTCAACCCACAGATGAAAAGAATCAATTAAGACGGTATTTTTACTGGAAATGAGCTGTAACTCTGTCACCTCGTTCCATGCTTTTTGATGAGTTTATCAGCTCGCGTCAACTCTTCATTAGTTTCTCCGATGAGAAGATGCGGACTGGACCTAGCTAGTGGGAAAATACTATCGTATCGGCCCAACTCTTCATCCCTACACTATGTCTTCTTTTCCTCCCCCCCAACGTATTCAGGTCTGGATTAACCCACTGGTTTTGAAGACCCAGACCCAAGGGTCCTGAGTAAATAGAAGTCCTCCATTTCTGAAAATAAATTGAAATTATTTGAAAAAAAAATTGTTGTTTCTTCAAGTGCATACCATAATATACTTACATCGTATAAAAATTCTAAAAAATTAAAAATATTCGAAATGATTTTTATAAATTGTAAATCAATACACCGAGAAATGGACCACTATAGACGCAGCCCTTTTCATTACCTGCCTTCATACTTCACTGAGCAAGCGCCTGTACGAGTTATTAAGACCGTTGAAACTCACTGATACCTGAGTGACTCTTCTTCGCCGACTAGATCATCCATGTTACGAGTTATGTTCAAACTCATCAAGATTCAGATGAGGCTCGTTATGATTCTGTTTACATTCATTAAGAGTCTGTCGAGACTTATGATAAAGTCGGAGGTAGGAGTCTCCTCTCAGACATTCTTCATCGTTGACAAATCAAGCAAAATCAATCCTTAGTTGGTAAAATAGTAATTTCTAGTTGACAGCGCTTCGAAGATGCCTTTTTCGATTTAGTCCCTTTGCATGGGAGCGGGGAGTGGTCAAGTAATTAGATACCCGGAAACTTTCATTTCTTATTCGATTTCAGCCATACAGGGTTACCCGATGTGCTTGGCACTTAGTTGTGCGAAGAAGAGTGAACATGTTTCTCTCTTCCGCAAAATCCATGACCAAAGTACATCGAACTTCAGTTTCCCTGTGCTGTGTCACGTCTGAGAAAGTGGCTGCGACTGCACACCCGGTATGTTCCCGCGTTTCGATGAACTTTTAATCTAGCGTCCATTTTTAGTTTTCTTCGGTGCTCCGAGGGGAAAAGGCGCGACGCGGTATTGTACGTGATGTGCTTGCGAAAAACCATCGAATTGTCGGTGTTTCGAAACGAACGTCATCGTCGGAATTCAGTCTCCCGGTCTGTTTCTGTATTCGGCTGACCGTGTCAGTCCTAGGTAGGTGGCCATTTTATAGGAGTGATGATTGATTACGGATGCGATCATTGTTTCGTAAAGAGGAAAGCGACGATATCGACGCCGCCATGCTGTGGGAAATTCATTGGCATTTCGCTGCATGTGCAGATATATACACGTACCCAGCCGTCCGGTTGACAGGTTGACTCTGGGAGTTCTAATTTACGGGATGAAAAAATGTATCGGCATTTCAGTATAGTTGGGTGGTTGTAAGTCTAAATGAACATACTAAAAGGCGCGAGCGATCTGAGTGTCCCCAGTCTCTTCGGAACAAAAATAAGCCAAAAATCAATTTACCCACATTTCTTGAGAATTAACAATTGCAGCGGAGATGTACTGCCTTTTGCGTAAAATTCTGCTCAAAATTGGTCTTTCAGATTTTTCTCATACCTGCCCTAGAAATATTTCAAAGTAACTCGTCTTACTGCCACCCATTAATACAGGTTTTTCGTTGGGGAATATAGAATTTTGATCATTTTTCTAGGTTCACCGAGCGTATGAAAGAATAAGAGTGATTATCACCACCAGCCCCGTATCTCTTTTCTAATTTACTATCAACCCACCCCCTGGAATCCGCCTTTTCGAGCATTCTCTCAGAGACATCGGGGAGGCTGTTAGGGCTGTCTCAGCCCTCTTCTCATCTTGCCGAAAAACCGGCCTAAGTCGAAATGTGGCGAGTTGCTACGAGGGCTCGAACCCGGGACCTCCGGATTCCGAGACCAGCGCGGTATCCACTCGGTCAACCAGACCCCTGTCAGCCCCGTATCTGTACCTGGTGCTGTCCCATTTCTAGACAAACCTTCTCCCTTCAGCTTTTATCTCGCAGACACCACCCACTGTGTGTTTTTTGTAGCAGTGGTACTTTCATTAATGAATTGGTGTATCAACTTCTAAGTTCTCAAAGCTGTTGAATTCAATTTAGACATCTATAGGATACATACGTCAAAATTTGGGTAACCATTCGAAAAATTTATGAAATACTATACAAATATTATTCTTTCGGTCTTGAGGTCACTGAATTCATTTTCAATCTTACTTCTAATTTCATATTAAAATTCAAGTTCTCAGATAAAGCGGAGGCTTCATTTTGAGAATTTTGCAAGCACAATATGGACATCATTCCTTACATTCTGAGAGATACTTAATTAATTTTAAACTTTTAACGTCATACAGAAATTGGGGTATTAGCAGTAGGGAAAAAGCTTGGAAGTAAAGAAACTTTGAAGAACACAATCAGGATATTAAATTTTAGGGTTTCATGTACACTATTACCATCCCATCAGTTGTATCCCTCTCTTGTTACTCCTGTTATAAAAATATTAGAATTTATTCTACATTCGTAATTCGTTATTTATCATCGATCAGTCAGGTCCATTGGGGGAGGGGGTATCCATCCGAGTCGTTGGTCTTACCTCTCCCCTTAGGAGAAAACCCGAAACGTTTTCTTTTTTCCGACTTTTTTGGCCTTAATTTTGCTTTTTACTCGTGAAATTTGCAATTTTGCCTCAAGTTGATTCCCGTACCCAGGAAAAGTCGTCACATTATAAGCCTGTTGTCAGTAGGTATGGATAATGCTTAGATGTAGCATAATGCATGCGAAGATAACTCCGTATCTGCTGTTGACGAAGATTTATTAGACACCTGTTGAGCTGAGGCACCTGGAGGACCACCAACCATCTCTTTTCTTTAATTCTCGACTTTGAAATTAATTAATTCGGTTAACTTCTTCAATCCCTAAAAATAATTAATACCTGTTATACATCAATTTTTGTGTTTTTAAGATCCTATTTTCAACCCCTTTCCTTATTACTGATACCTCAATTTTCGTATTTACTCGAAATGAACGTTGAAAGCTAAACAATCAGGGAGGAAACCTCAGGACTGATGTCCGTGTTATGTACTTTACTACTTGTAAACTTTTTTCAATTTTTGAACCGCCGTATCCTTAAATATCTCCGAATTAAGTGAACAAAACCTGAGGGACGGTATCCCGTACGAAGACAGGGAGGTGAGGGGTGAAGGAAGGTAGCGCGCCCGTCTGTGGTGCACCAGAATTCCTGATAAATGCTGGATGAGCGTTGCCTCAGTCAGTAGTGTGTCCCATAGTGGCTCTGGCAGGACAGCGTGAATCCGAAGTGGAGAGGCTGCAGGGGAGCTCGGGCTAGCCTCAATGCGTCCCTCTGGTCACTGATGCGGTACTCGTAAGGGTAGTTTTCGGGCCTGGGGTGCAGTGTCTGGGGAACCACTTTGGCATGCGTGCATCGCCATGCACTCCACCAAGTGAGGGACAGTACCCACATTGTATTCATAAAATTTTAGAACTGAAGCACCGGTCTCCCTTAGGTGCTTCAATCATCGAATTATGAAATCTGCCTCACCTCCCTAAGTATCTCAAGAAAACAACACGAATTTAAAAACCTTCGAAATCTTATGAACTATACACCTGTGTTATATTTTATGCATTCTGAGCCCCGATTTCTTTTGAGTGCCCCAGTTTTGATCGTAGGGTCTGATCGGTGCTTAAACTGAATTCAGTGGCATTGAAAAATAAAGCAATATGTGTATCATTGATCATTACCCTTATTAACGGAAGGTCAATAAGTTCCGCTGCTGAAGTCATTTTTAAAGCTAATTAAATGCAAAAACCACAATTATACGTGGTTTTTTTCTAGAGTTGGGTTGGGAAATCCATACAGGGCTTGAGTTTGGGGAGGGAGAAGGCCCTCCTCTTTCATTGTTGTTTGAAAAATCGGTATGCGGACAAAATAAGGGAAATTAAAAGTGAGAACTTACGTTTCTTCTTTTTTTCTATTTTTCAACAAAGATTTCTTTTATTTCCGTTTTTGTTACCCCCTTTCTCCTTAAAAATGTCTGGGTGGAGAATTCTGGAGAACTGGGTGGCATTCAAATATAAAAGCGAATCTGATGATGATAAGCATTCTTTTTCCTCACTGTAAAACTAGAAAAACTGATTAAAATTTTAAACTTCCGCTTGTAAGCCCTGTTAAAGGTGTATCTGTATGAAGGGCTATTTAGAGTCTATTCTGATATTTCTGGGGGTATCACGAAAAAATTGAGATGGGGACGTGTGACTAGGTACAAAACAGAGAGATGGGAGAGGAAAGTCGAAGAATGGGTATCATATGGGGCAAAACGATCACAAGGGAGACCACTAACAAGATTGAGGGACGAGTTCACAAAGCACCTAGGACCACTCTGGAGGAGAATGACTATGGATCGACAGACCTGGGCAATTAAAGGGGAGGCATATGCCCATTCTGGACTTAGGCAGTACAGGAAAGGAAGCTCCCTTCTTTTACCGCAGAATTATATTTAAGGACATTATGTACTGGCCCGCTAATAAATAAATAAACATTTTTTTCTGTAATGCATATTCATAAAAAAAGTGGAAAATTTTTTTTGTAACTCATTTTGCCCCCTATAAAGCCAAGCCCGTAACATCGGTGGGGGGAGGGGGGTTGTAAATGAAAACTCTGCCTCCTCCAGAGCCGACAGTCAACTCCTTCTCCCACTTAGCAAAAAGGCCAAGACCTTTTTCTGATTTTTAGCCGTGAAATTGGCACTTTTTCTGTAAGTTGACCCTCTTCCCTCTTCCCTGGAGAAATAGTCACGCTCCGGGCCTGTGTATAGAGCTTCGAGATCCTCGGAATTCTCGGAGACGTTTAATATGTTCATTAGTAAGTTGATCGGCTGTACCGAAATAATTTCCCGTCTATTTGACGTTCGCATAATTTTATACGACTACTGGACATCGATAAACCTTCGGATCGTCAGCGTTCGACCCACCAAGGCGAATGTTATTAACGAGTCCGGAGACAGCCGTTTCGCCGTAACTAAAACCTAAATGGGATCTTTAGCTTTACGACCCTCTCGTTCATTCATTCGCTCGTTTTTACTTCAACACCTGGAGAAATCTATTTAGCGGGTTTGTAGAAAAGGTGTCAGAACGTTATAATAGCCAAACATTTACCATAAAATTTGGATTAAATACGAGGGGTGCCGGCAGCGGCGGCGAATACCGCGAATACGATCGCTCCTTCTGCGCGTCACCAGTAGGTGAAAATGGTCGGTGACGCGCGGTGGTCACCTGTTGGTCGTGTCCGCGACACGGCGATGCTTAGCCCGGCTGGTGTCCAGCCGACTCGCGGCCCCGTATGCCGATCATTTCGCACCACTGCGACGATGACCAAAGCGGGAGTGACATTGGCCAACGACGTCGGAATTTCCGTCAGATAAAGACTTCAATGAAAAGAAAAACCTTTAATGGGTAAAAGGCAGCGGGAAAGGCAAACGGTGACGGGGGCTGGCGGTAGCTGTATTCGCCTTTGTGACCGCGACTCCTATATATACACCACCTATGCATGTATGCTTGCGTTACGCGAATGGAAGAAAAAATAATAATACTAGGGGGAAAACATAAAAGACGGTTGGCATTTTTCTTATATTTACCGTTTTCTTTACAAATGACCCCGATCTGATTGTGATACGTGTTTGTATCGAGCGCGGAGAGCGGACCCGGCCGCCGCCAAGAGGAAGAGATGGTCGGTCTTTCGAGTCATCCAATTTGCCGCTTTGCGTTCGCACAATGCCGGACGATTTTATTAATATCGTCGCGCTCGGCTGCAGTCGCTCCGTTCGGTTTGGCTAAAATTATTATATTTTCGACGACGGAACAACTGACCCAAAACTTTTCGTATTTGTCAAGGCGTTTAAGGTAGGTTTGACGTTTGCTCGCGGTCGAATCCAGCGTTTCGCGGAATCGCAGCAGCCCGCCGCAATTTGTCTTGTTAATTTTCTTTATCGCCTCGGCTATCAGGTAGAAACGAACGGGAGCGCGGGCGGGAACCCCGGAGAGTAAATCACCGCAGCAGCGCCCATTTAGCCGACTAATTTTTCATATTGCGATGGTAAATAAATACAATCGACGCCCTGCACTGTGCCCGGAAACTAGATATATGTGTCGTACTCGCGTATCCGGACCAGCCGCAGCTAGGCATTCCGGTTGGATAAGATCCAGGTATTTGGATGGAGAAGAAAGAAGATCGAAGCGCGAAGAGCGGCCGTTCTGGAAGCTGAAAGTTCCGACGATGCTTCGTTACTGAAAGTGCGCAGCGATTAGATGAACTCGATGGACCAGGAAGTGGAAAAAAGGATTAGGTATACTGGCGAAGATATTAGAGAGGAAGACGTACTCCTGGTGATTAATTGATGAGGCCCTAAGAATCAATTTAGTCCGCAGTCAGTAGAAGAATCGATTCCGGACAAAAATCGTATAAAAATTATTCTGAGCAGAAATGTTCAGATAACCACCCTGATCAGCGAAATAAAGTACCCTCCCCTCCGACCCATACTTCCGGTACTACAGGATGGAGAAATCTCGATGGTTTTTAGTCATATCGCTTCCTATCGCCTTTATAAAAAAAAAAAGTTTCAAACAAAATTTACTCTGGACCCGATTCTCTATAAAGGTGTTCCTTTACAATTTTTTTGTAACTGCTCTATAAATGTCTTAAGTGGGGATTGAAAATAGCCCATATTACCATACATTCACTTGGTGGAGCGTATGGCGACGAACCCATGCCAAAGTGGCTCTCCAGACACCGCACCCCTAGCCCCGGAACTACCGTTTCGAGTATCGCATCAGTGACCAAACACTAGCCTTATGGGACAAAGCGTGCAATTTTCGACATTTTATCGGTTTGAGTAACTTGCGCGGGTATAGAAAGTCGTTTTCGTCCATCAGTACCTACCCTCCAATGGGAAGTTTTTCCTCTCCTTACCTTCACCCCTTGGATTTATATTTTTTTGAAGTTTCATCGACCTTAAAGAGGATTATTGAAAGGAATTTTTGAATCTTTCATTCGTGCAAATGACACAATCGAAGTACCCGTTCTGGAGAGTTTCGAACTCGATGAATTTTTGATATCGGTTAGCTTCCTGAGAAGGGGAGGGGGACGAAAATTGGGTAAAATACAATACGGTTATCGATTCATTGGTTTTTATAGCCTTCAAATTCGATTTTGACATTGATTTTCCAAAATTCAAGACTGGTGCATCCATTATGGGTGGCGAGGTCTCAAAACAGAAATTCAACTAAGACGACATAGATATCATTTTTCAGATTATCGGTTGGCTCCCTAAGAAGGGGAAGGGGACGCAAATTCCAAAATACAATACGGTTATCAATTCATAGGTTTCCATAGCCTTCAAATTCGATTTGGACATTAATTTGCCAAAATTTGAAGACTGTTGCGTCCATAGTGGGTGGTGAGAGCTCAAAACCGAAATTCAACTACGACAATATAATCATTTTTCAGATTATCGGTGTGGCCCTAAAGCCGAAATTATGGTTCGTACCAGGGGGAGGGGTACGTATATGAAATATAATATTATATCAGAACGTAGGTTTCGAAAATCGGAGAACGCACCATACAACGTTCTGCGACCTCAAAAAATTGAGCACTACCGAGAAAACTGAATATGAAACTGGAGTAATCGTTCTCCAATGAAAGTAGTAAGACAGGTAGTTTCTAGCATATAAGGAGATTAATTAATAATTCATTTCCTATAATTAAGGGATCTGCATGACAGATGTCTTCCCAAAACGCAGTGGGCCCATGTTTCTGAATTGTTCCGGAAACAAAAAACTTTCTGCAGTCTCGATTCTGATTTTCTTCCTTTGATTTTTGACGGAAGTTAACCTCAACATTAATGGATATTACTACGTTCAGGAATACAAAGCGAGTGGGTTTGCTGCATTTTGAAAAGTAGCTCTTCCATTAGCAAATATTGTGATAACACGGAGAACAATGTTTTCTAGTGTGATTCGATAAAAAGATATTGAATAGCACTGGACCAACAAAAACTGAATCGATTGAGCTAAATTGTTGAAGACGCCAGGCCAGCGAGTTCAGTGTATCTACCGGGTGAAAAAACTGTACGTTCGGAACGCGTTGAAAAGCATCAGAAAAACTGCAGCGATACCCTAATAAATCAAATCCAGTTCAGGTGTTTCCATTCCTTTCAGTTTTCCCCCGATCTTAAAATCAAGCGCGATTTATTATTCCATAACTTAATTCTTTTTTCTCCCGCTGTTCGAACTAGTACAAAACGTTCGAAGGACGAAAGCAATAATTTTCGAATTTAATCCGACCAAATGATTGCTAACTCGATTGTAGAATGATTGCACTTAATTATACAGATAAGAAGTACATAAGCGGTATTGATGAGCGGGTACGACGCCGCGCCGGTGAAATTTTAAAAAAATATAAGTTACCGACGGGTAATTTATACCCCTGCGATTATACGTGATTCCTAAAATCGGTGAACACTTCGTCCAGACCATCTGCAGTCGATTGCGACGGTATTGGCACCGCGTGGGGCACATGTTCACCGAACTGGTTCTGGGCTCGCATTTTCGGGAACACTAATGTAGCGTTATTGCCGGAAAATTGTTAAGTTCGAAGAATACATAAGTGATGCCAGTTCGACTCGCGTCAGATTATGGGGTATCGAGCGTTTTTATTAAACGAGTATCGATAAACGCGTTATGTCTATAGTATAGTATTTATGGCACGAAGGGAACCAGCATCGCCGTCGGATCCTCTTCGCTTCAATGTCGTCTGGAAGTCGTGCTCCAGGTACATACAACATTCCCGAATGGTGCGAAGTCTTTTGATGGCTGTCGTTCAACTTCCAACGAGGTTATTTGTGCATAACCTCGGTTTTAGTGATCGCAAGCCATCCGTCTTCAGCCGCTCTAGAGAGATTCTGTCAATTGATCGTGAAAAATCGGGTGTTTTATCTTGAAGTGTATGGAAATCCAGCATTAATTTGATATGGTTAGCCTCCATGAATCCCCGTACTCTAGGTCGGTTATTTGCGTTTATGACGTAGACATGATATCAACACTATAAGGACGCAGCGTTTTCAGTCCCTACTGCTCCCCCTTTTGATAGCGTTGCCATTGTGGCCAAGCGGGTTTGATCAACGTTCAGCGGAATAATTTCCACTAACTTCTGTCGACCGCATTCCTGGCAGATTTGCATTTTGTCAGCAAAATCTTGCAGAATTCATTGAAACTTGAAATTTCTTGTTCACATAACTGACGAACTGTGAAACCTACCGGAAAGGGACCTAAACATACTTATTCATTTCGTTCTTTTCCAAGACACCGTGTCGTGGATATTTGTGTAAAGCGTGTTCAGGGGCGCAACCAGAACTTTTTTTGGTGGGGGCTAGAATTGAGAGCAAAAAACTTGAGCAGAGGTGAAAACTCGATTTGGTACCTGCCTGATTTGGTACCTTCCTATTTTAATGAATTGATTTGGAAAAAATTTCAAATTTTGGGAGAGGCTATAGCTCCTTAGCCCCCTTCTTGGTTGCGCCCTTGAGCGTGTTGTGTTTTATCGGTTTGTGTTTCGTTCAAGAGAGTGTCTCACTATTCAGTTTGGCCCATTACTGAACCCCAAGTTTTGAACGGATCAAAATTGATGAAATTCAGAAAAATGTGAATCCTGATAACCAAGAATCAGAGGCCCTAAATTATTGCGGTAGCTCTTGCTTGATATTCCACACAATTTTCTTTTCCTTCAGTTATTCGGGTGTAGTGAAAAAAGTCTTATTCTTGACATCGCCTTTAGGTCTTGGAAGTTGCCTTTCAATATAGAATCGGGTGTGCAACCATTTAATGGAAAATGCTGGCCTTCTGCTGGATATCCGGGAGCTTCAAATTTTGAAGGCTAACGTGTAAAGTGAGGAAATGAAGTTTCTGGGCTCGAAGAAGAAATTAATGCTCCTAGACATATTTTCACGCTGATTTTGGAATCTTTCTGTAACCATTTCTTCAACTTCAGGTGGTTTTCCAAGCTCAATGTTAGTGATAACATCACTTGTGAGCTTTGAAACTTAGTGCTTTGGTAAAATCCCTTCATCATGTCTAAAAACACTATCTTTTGACTACAAACCCAGTAACTGCATTTTTCTTATCTTATATGTTAACCCTCGAAATTCGAAGCTCCTATGTAAGCCAGTAGTAGTCCAACATTTTTTATTGAAATTTCATACGCCTTAAAACTCTTATAGCCCCATCCGGATTGAGTTACGAGCATAATTTGTAGCCTAAAATCTGTTCTTACTGAGTACAAACATATTCTAAAAATTCCGACTTTTTCCAGCTTTTATGGTTCTTGCGGGGAACGGGGGCGGTGAGCATATTTTTGTATACAAGCGTGACTTCGGAGAACTCCACTCTCTAGTCTCAAAATTTAATGGAATCAGTTCGAAACTTCAAGGAGATGAAGTCAATTTGATTGCAATAAAATCTGTTATTTCTGCTTTCCAAATGAAACTCACGTTATGGAAGCAGAATTCTGGCTGCAATGAGTTCAGCTAGTTTCCACAGGGTGTCTCCAGGTGCTAAAAAGTCCTGAATTTTGAAAGTAGGTCCTAAAAGTCCTGAAACTTTTTTTTCAAATTGATAAGTCCTTCATTTTTGTCAGAAATGCTCAAATGAATTTTTTGCGATTTCTGTGATTGATCATTAAGAAGTGTTGCGCAGGATCTATATTCACAAGAAGGGGGGGGGGGATGGGGATAAAAAATTGGAAACAAAAAAAAAGATTTGCACCCTCGAGGAAAATATGGAAAATATGCCGGCTACAATCCTGCAAAGGATTCTGAAAAAGTACTTCATTCTTACTCTTCAATTTTCTGTAGACACTCTGTTCCAATCTTGTCAGATCCTCGTGAGCATGAGATCGGTGAAATATCCTTCGGTGACACACAAATTTACTGTCAGCTCCTGGGGTCGTTGCACATGGACTTTTCTGAACGTCTTGAGGATATTTTATCTCTGGACATTCCTCAATGAGTCATGAATTTTTATGTCAATATTGAGACAGCACTGGTTGAGGTTTAGGAGAAACTGACTAAACTTTCAACAAATGAGATGCTGAAAGCTAACTTCCAACGATGGTAATAGGCTCACGGAATTTCGGCTTCATGCCAACGTCGTTCACCTCCACACTGGAGTGTGGAGCGTCGTGAAAAAATTTTGATTGCCTTCTGTTTTCATCGTTTTCCAAGTATATTTTTCTTTCATTGATTTTTAGTTTTTAAAGAACTTCCTCTGATCTTCATTCTTCCCATGGTCCCATGGTTGAGGGCGTTCGAAAATGTTCAGCTCCTCTAAGGGGGGGGGGGTAGCTTAAAAAAAGTTGAGAATCACTATTCTAATATACGTTGGATTTTCAGACCCAAAATCGCTGATGCAATATTTGGAATCAGCGCCCAAGCAACCATTATTGATGCTTTGTTAGATACCTTTGCATTTAAGATTCCAAATTTAATAGCACGTTCGGGCTTCGTGTTGGACTTTGAAAGAAACTAGACCGTGTCACGTGAGTATCCACTGTTCTGTGAAAATCAGACTCCGCGATCAGGAAAGAAAATGAAGGACCAATTCGTGAAATATATCCTGGGTACGAAGAAATAAAGAACCTCAGTCCCTGTAAAATCGTTCGCTTGTTCGTATGTTTGTTTGAATTTGGAGGAGGAACCATAAGAGCTGAAGAGTTGAAATTTTCAGAATATGTCCGTACAGGACTAGAATGTTTGGTGGAGCGTATTGCGATGCACGCATGCCAAATTGGCTCCCCAGACACCGCACCCTTGGCCCCGAAAACTACCCTTCCGAGTAGTCGGTGACCAGAAGATGAGACCAGGATAGGTTTTAGGGTAAAAGTTGAGTCCTTTTCCCAATTGTCAGGGGGTTGCAAAATTTCGCCTCCGTGACCCGGGTTAATGTAGTTTTGCTTGTATTGCAGGAAAACGTTTCATCTTCTTTTTCACGTGTCCCTATCATTTCGTAATTTACCTTAGGTAACCTTCTTTTGGAATTACAGGAAGACAAGAAAGTTCATAACTTATTTTTTGCACTTGTTTCATCTTCTTCTATGAAGGTCTTCTTGAATACTGAAGTCTTTATTGAACAATCATTCAGTAAATCCTATGTTAAACTTCAGACTCCGTGGAGTCCGAGTTAATATTGTTTGAAAAAAGCTGAAATTTGGCGACGGTCGGTACTTTCGTATGATGAGGATAACCCGTGGAAGGCGTCGGGTTCGAAATTCGAATTTCAAAGTAAGGCAGCAGCCTAGTCTACAAGTATTCCTGACGCGGCAACCACAAGAATACATTTTACACCCCCAGTTTTTCTCATTCCACTCATCAGCCCCACAGAAATGTGGGATGGGGCCCAAATTTCACCCAAATGGTAGCATGTACTTGTATGCACCGTGTGCAAAACTCGTTCTCGCATCTGCCTTCCAACCACGTGTGTGTACCTGCCCACCCTCTCGAACGAGCCATCGCCCCGAGATATTTCAGCCTAGCTAATTTGCGAACGGTAAATCGCGCAAACATTGGCGAAAACACGTTTTGGAAAACTTTTTCGCACATCTGCCGCCCGCATCGGAGGCCGAATCGCGTATCCGCATTTAGGTACCACATATACGCGCAGACACACTCGGAGAATTTTTATTAACGAAAATGAGGAACGAAATTAACGTTAACACTCGCCGAAGCAGACGCATTTAAAGCTCGTAAATCGAGTAATATAAACTTGGCACAGGAGCTTCCCACTTCCGCGAGTGCGACTCGGCGCCCCGACGCCCTTCTTCCCGAAACATAGCATCGGTTGTTAAGATAAACTAAGGTAGAGCATTACAAAAGCTTTCAAGTTTTCTACTTTAATTACGAGCCTTGTTCTTCGGAAATGCCGTCGAATACCCGGCCTTTGAGGGAGGGCGCGGCGGCCGGAGCGGGCGCCCGCGTGTGCATCGCATCGCCTTATATTCCGCGGGCGTCGAGCGAAAACAACTACCCTTTAATTTATTCGCTTACTTACTGCGTTGAAACACAATTACTGTCATAATTCACATTAGATACAAACTAACAAACCTGCACAGCCGGAGCCGGGGCCGGGACCGGGCCACGCAAACCGAGACGACTGATTAAAAATAATTAACTCGCGCTTTCGTTATTTCGACGCGAGACGACGAGCGCTGTGTAATTAGCACGCGGGTGTCAAATTAAACGCACTCCGTCGCTAATAACCACTTCTATCCATTTGTTCGCGCTAAATGCCTTTGTAGATTTGTGTTCTGTCCGGAGGACTGCTCCCAAAAATACGTCCATGTGCGACGCATTTCATCTGCCTGGCACATTTTCGAGGTTCGTCAGGCAGTTGGACCTCGCCAGATTCGCGGGAAGCCGAGTCGGACTTCGGCAAGTCAAATATACCCAACGTGTTCGTTGACTCGAATCCCAGTGAAGTGTATCTGTTTTTTTTTACTTGTGCGCTGGATGCAGCGATGGTACTATGAGGAATAAGCTGTTGCGACTTGTGTATTTAGGCAAAATGCGTCCTAAGACAATCACGAAAGAATCGTCACCTCCACAAACCATTATGAAAACTTCCATTTCTACGTTCATTCCTCCTCTTCCTTCTGCTTTCCTTCCTCACTTTATTCTTCTATACGACTACTTTTGCTTTTTCAGGTGTCCCTTTTTGCCTTGTAAGTACATCCAACACTGTTAAAGACTCTCCCAGACTCGTTGTTGACTTATTTAAAACGCATTTCAGGTTTATTTGGACATTCCCCAATTTGCTTAGGAATCTGAGACACGTCAAAACTTGTGTAAGATTCAATGAGACTCTTCCAACTTGCTAACATCTTGATATGACTCTTTAATACTGTTTAAAACTCTTCAACCTTTGTTTAGGACGCATCAACACTCTCCAAGGCTGTTCTAGAGCAGTGTTGGAAGAACGAATGGGAACAAGAAAAAAAACGTCATGTTCTCGTTCTCAGAACAAGAATGAGAACAAGAACATGATGGGATTGAGAACGAGAACGGGATACAGGAACAGGACCAGGCTGGGAACGGGAATAAGAACGGGAACGTTGGTAATTATTAAGGGAAGGAGAACAAGGAGTATGAACGAAAACCATACAGTTAAGAGAAGAACGAACGAGAACGGGAACAAGATGATTTTTGCGTTCTTTCAACACCTTTGTAGCTGGCGCAAAAGTGAAATTCTGAAAGCCTAAAACCATCAATTTTATATTTTTTAATGAAAAAAATCAAATTGCAGTATTCCAGAGTATTAGAATAACAAACGAGAAGAAAAACGGCATGTTCTCGTTCTTGTTCTCAGAACGAGAATGAGAACGAGAACAGGAAACGGTGGGGGGGGGACAAAAACAGGGCCAAGGTGGGAACAAGAACGAGAATGGGAACGGGAACGTTGGTAATTTTAAGATAAAGAGAACAAAGAACATGAATGAGAACCATGCAGTTAGAGAAGAACAAACGGGAACAATGATTTTTGCGTTCTTCCAACACTGTTCTAAAGTCCTTGAAACTCGATAAAATTCTTCAAGACTTTCAAATTTTTTTCAAACTTCCTTAAAATTGAGTTAAGATTTGTCTGGGCATTGTTAGATTTGCTTAAGAATCCGAGACATATCAAGACTTGTTTAGGACTCTTAAGAGTCTTCCAGACTCGTTAAAAGCTCGATGAGATTTTTTAAGACCTGTTCAAAAGTTGTTCATCTTTGTTTTAAACACGTTAATGTTCTTCAAGACTCAGTCTTGTTTCAGACTTATTTCAAACTACTTTGTGATGTGCTTGTTCCTGAACTTGCTTAAGAATCTGAGGCACATCAAGACCTATTTAAGATTAGCCGAGACCTTTCCAAATTTGTTGAAAACTCAAAACGATTCTTTAAGGCTCGATGAAAACTTCTAAAGCCTTGTTAAGGACACGTTGAACTCTTTAAGAGCCTCCCAGACTCTTCCAGAGTTGTTTCAGACTTATTTACAACTCGTTTATGGTCCCAGAGTTATGTGAAAATCTGAGATTCTATTATTTACTACTCGTTAAGACCCATCCAGGCTTGTGGAAAACTAAGCTCTTCAAACTTGTGTTAAACTCTTTTACTTTAGGATGCGTTAAGATCAGAAGTCTTCTAGACTCGCTCAAAACTCTTTCAACCTTGTTTTAGAGGCATTCGGACTGTTCAAGACTCTTCCAAACTTGTGGAAGACTACTTATTTCTCTTTCTTGATTCGTTTGAAACCACAACAGACTTTACAAAGCTCTGAAAAATTTAGGACACCTGTTTTTTTCTCGCACCATATTCCAGCGGCGAATTGGGTCGGATACGCTTATACCTTTGGCGGCGTATTCAGAGATTATTACCTTAAGTTTTCATCAAATTTCATATAATTTCCATTTTCTCTGAAACTCGGCACATCGAATAACTTGACACATATTAGGTCAACAATTTAACATCAGCCAAGATTTTTAGTAGATAGTCTTTAACGGGCTTTAATAAGTCTTGATTGGTGTGCAAAAACTCTGAGTCGAAGCAGAGACTCACTGAGTTTCAACGAGTCTGGATGAGTCAGCATGTTTCCAACGTTTCTTGATTAAAATTAAAGAGCCTCAAGATGTCTTGACTGCCTTGTAATGGATCTCAATGAGTTATAATTCGTCTTAACAGTTTTGACAACGCAGTGGCATGGTATTAACATGTCTCGAGAAATCATTCTGACGGAGTTTTCATCAATTTTGATATGTGGTCGACAATTTCACTAACAGTTTCGTAGGTTCTGAATCAGCCTTAAGGAGCAGGAGCGTGTCGTAGGAGGGGCAGGGGATTGAAAACTGGCTGTAGTTGAAAAATTGGTGGCCTTCAGTTGGGAAATTTGGAACTTTTGAGACATTTTGTCTGTTTTTCCTAATTAGATTAGTAAAAATAAAACTGAAAAATTCTTCTGTGTGCTCCACTCGCGAAATTAGGGGCTATACGTAGTTCTTCCGTACCCATTTCCCTTCAATTAGCTGTTGTTGAAGAGTCCTAATATAGAGTACTGTTTAAGATTTTTTTTAAATTAACGTGTTTCAATTTTTTACTGTCGTCATTGCCTTATTTAAGTCGATCAAGTGTTTTGATGCCCTCTACAGTGGTGAGGATCGTGGGGAAGGGGGATTTTCCCCGACACATTAAAATTTTGGTGAATTATTGCCCCATCAAAAAAAAATCAACCTTGGAAGAAATGTGTAGTGTTTTTCTCGAAAAATATCTAGAGTGGTTTTAATTGTAAAACGGGTCGTTTGAAAACAAAATATTTTTGTCCCCTCCCCATCCTGATGAAATGAGCGACTGCCACCATTGCCTTCTTATACCTTAATTTATCATTTAGATATTTAGAACGTCGGGAATGATAGATAACTACAAAGTAACTAGACAGACAAACCACTCAGTTTTGAAACTCTACGGAAAAGCCCTTTTATTTTATTTTTATTGGCACCGAAAACGCACGATTAGCGGAATAATTACCCCAACTAAACACAGTCGTGTTAATATCGCTTTGAATTTGCAAGTAATTATCGCATTCCAAAACAGACACCACGGGCGACAGTCAGCGACTTTTATGTACCCGGGCGTTATCGGCAAATCTCCTTATCGCTCTTCTCGCTCTTTTACGCAGGCGCAAGAATCTTGTCGATCTTTCTTCATCTCTCTCTAAATATTGCGGAGCAGTTGCCACAGTAATTTTGAAGTACTTTTCCAAGTTCAGAAGAATAATTCCGGGGGAAAATGAAAACGAAAACAACGCTGTTCGAAGAGAAGTGAGAGTAGCTAAAGTCGGTAGACATTTTTTCGAAGTCAGCTTTGGCGGCTCGTAGCTACTGCTCTGGGAAAAGTCAAACTTGTGAAACTCGAAATTCATCTAAATCGTCAATAATTCTGAAAATTTCGATTTTCACCCAGCTGAAAATTAGTTTAAGGAATTTGACTGGAATACAACTGCCGATAGTCTACCTGAATTTTGAGATGAGGTGACTGTAGATGAGCGAACATCTATACCTCATACATACCCACAGATCTAAGAACAGTGCCACTGATGGTTTCTGTTTCAGTTTGTTGGAAAAACAGCTGTTGTGATCGTGGCAAATTCATCGTCATTACAGCTTGCTCTCATCGTAATACTGTGTATGAATGGCGCCAAAATGCCCCACGTCATTTGTCGATGATGTTTCACATTTGCGATCTCCACTCAGAGTGCATTTCGAGTGGAGCGCCGACATACAATTATTTGCCCCTCTCTACGCTCAGCTGTGCAAAAATACGCTGACTCATCATTTCACTTATTCCGTTTTTTGTCGTCGTTTTTCCCGTCCAGGAATTCCTTTGAGAATTTCAGTTTTACACGAATACGATTTCGTTTTTCGCAGTACTTGTACAACGTAACATGTATTTACTAGAGCACACATTGCACCGGAAAACGTATAAATTGTATCACTTCGTATTTATGCCGCGCAGAATAGTGTTTTTTCGGTTGCAAAAGTATCTTCTAGATAAGCGTCAAGTGGATCTGATTTATGATAACTACATCCTCTATACGCAGAACGATTTTGTTTGGTATTTATTTGGTTTTGTTTTCTCGTTCTCTCTGCCTCTGCTCCCCTTCCTCGTCTTGGCTCATTGATCCTCCTAGGAAAACTTGTATCTTTCGCCGCTCGTAAATTACCGTCCGCGTCGTTTGTGATTCGATTACGACTACCTGAACAATGAATCAGTGATTACCAAAACTTAAAGTGTTGGTATTTAACGCTTTGCTGGCAATGTTGAGAGTGAACCGTAGCGATACTGGAGAAAATCTCAGTGCAGGTACTCTCGCTCACAGCATCAATTCTGCCTGGATGTCTGTCAGTCCGTCGAGGAGTCACTTTGAAACTCACTGTTAGCCTGTTTGTTGCAAATTCTAAAATTGTTGAGGGATAAGTGGATCATAACACTTACTTCAGTTTCTTTTCAGGGAAGAGGCGACAAATGATCGGACTAACAGAAATACGTAAAAATTAAGAGAAAGACAGCTGGACTCAAAGAACAGGCAATCAAATACGGGAACAGGATGACCCAAGCTGGTTAGCATCGAAGAGATCTTCATTCTTGGATCCTGAATCTTGATTTTCGGCTCCGTGTCAGTCTGACCCGCAGGCAAACACTCAGCTTATATGGGATACAGGAAAAGCTAACAATGGTGACTCTCGGTTAAGTTATTCTCCCGACAGAGAGACTTGCTTTTCTGTCCGGATGACAGGACTGCTGACTGACATCATTTTCTTGTTTGTTTCCTCCGTAGCTAGATCTTGAGTAAATAATGTGCACTTACAGTTTTTCTGATTACAGTAAAACCACCCCGCCACTTTCCCGACGTGTTTTGTTTGGATGCGGGCAGAGACGTTCTGACGGGGGAGCTTCATGTAAACTTCTTCCTCCAGAGTTAGTAAAAATAAAATTGACTCTCAGTTATCAAAATTAGCTTAAGATCAGTTTCTTTCAATCTATAATCTGTCGCGCATCAGCCGAGCATTACCTATTCAGTCTTCGCGAGAGCAGCCTTTCTCACTGAGGGGGTTGGACCAACCTCATCTTATTCAAAATTGATCGCATTTCACGTCACGTGCCGTAAATCTACACAAACTGGTACAGCAATCCACACAACTTGTATTCTATCAACGTCCGGACGTATTATACGCTCATCTGGACATCTGGACCCAGTCGCGGTGAAATTCGTTGAAAATTACCAGAAACTTTTCGGGAAGGTTGTGGAGGGCCGTGGATACTCGCCGGGCCATTTATATGTCTTCGCCGGATTGTCGTGTCAACCCATTATAGTACCAAATCACGTGGCAATTAAGACAGAAGGAGAACAGAGAAAACCTGTGGAACCGAGGGACAGGTTATTTACGATCTGCTGTGGGCTTAACACAGCTCTACAGGTCGCAGGTATGTACATAAACCAGATATGAGCTAAGGACAACCAAACACCACCCTCGCTGTCCCGTTTGCTGTACACGCAGATACGTGAAATGTATAACCGAACCGGTGCGGTGATAACATGGGCAGGGTTAAAAACTCTGATCGTAGATAAGGGGATAATGCGACCGCAGCCTGAGGCCTGGAGTCACTAAACCTTACAAATCGGCTACCTAGTTGCCCGATCGAGAAATGTCGTATATTAATTTTCGTAATAATAAGATACATTTTTTTTGGTCGTGTTACTTTCGAAGCTACAAAACGAGTTGATATATGTATAAAAAAATTGTTTTCCTAGAATAAAATAATAATTTTCAACGTTTAATTATAATTTCATGCCTCGAAAAGCATTTTACCAAGTCCATCTGTTTGGCGGAGCTGCTCGGCGTTAGCGTAACGGAAGAACTAGTTTACATTTAACCTGTATGCTGTACGCTGTGTGTCTATAATATACATTTCGTTCTAAAACGTTCAGACGACACGACGTATCATTATCGAATAAAACGTTTCAATATGCTAATTGAGTATTTTGATGTGTTATTACATATAGTACTCCGACCACTTTCCGGCGACTAAATTACACGGCCGCGATTGACGTTCGATCGAGGTACCTAACATCCAGGTTTTGATTTACCTAATTTCCTATCGACGCTGTCGTAAGTGATGCGAACAGAATCGTGCCCTCGAATACGATACTTTTCGTGCTTCGTGTTCCAAAACTATTGCGGGAATCAGATGCGTACGATTCCACAGGTCATTTCGTCATTTGTCGCGAAACAAACAGACATTAAACGTGTCAACGGTGATCTAAAATCAGTAGCTGAACTATGAAAGAAAATGTCTATTGGCGACCCTGATGTCTCGCACTGAGGGCCTGTTTTTTATGGATCTTTTCGGTGTCCTCTGGCTCACCAGATTCCCACTGGACAAATTAGCTCAGACAACCTGGCATTCCTGATGATCTTGATGCTCTCGTAGTAATTGAGATGATTCCATAGCGCAGAAATTCTTGTTTTGCAAAACGGGGGTATATTTGTATTATAAACAAGTTTGGAAAAGCTTGAGATTCCATTTGCCGGCTGTACGGATTTGATCTGGTTACTACACCTGTATGCTCTTATGTGTGTGCCTTACTGCCTTACAATAATAATATGTATACCATTACTTGTGCATGTCCTTAGTGTGCCTTTCCATGAGTATGCCGTTACATGTGTGTATGCCAATATATATGCATGCCGTTATGTGTGTGTCATTATATGTGTATGTTGTTATAAGTTTATGCCGTTACATATGTATGTCCTTGAATGTGTATGCCGTTGCGTGCACATACCATTACATGTGTGTGCCTTAACATGTAGGTATTATACTTCTATGGCACTCCATGTGTATGCTATTATATATGTGCCATCGCATGTGTGTGCCTTAATATGCATATGTTAGTACACATGTATGTTATTACACGCGTATGCCGTTACATGTGCATGTCATTGTATGTTTATCATTATACATGTACACAGTGCATCCCATAAATACCCAGACTAAATTTTTAAATTAATACTAGTGGCTCGATAACTTGCGCGGGCAACTTTCTACTACATGCCTACCAAATTTCAGCACCATACAATTTACTGTTCGGATTTAGGAACATTTTGTATGAAGTATTGGGATTGCCATTGTTACTAAGTTATGTGTATCTTCAATGCTGTCAAAACGGTTTCCAATTTCAGCTTAGGGAATAAAAAATTGCCTGGGGGACCTATGTCAGATGAGTGGGGGATCGGCTTAGGAGTGCAATAGATTTGCGGGCGAAGAACTGTTGCAAAAGCAACGCAGTGTGTACTGGTATGCCCAATTTTCTTGAAGAGGTGGTCTAAAACTGTTACATACAATTCTGCAATCACAGTTGGCCCCGCCAGAACGAATTTTCTGTGAATAACACCTTGTTTTGAGCAGTTCAAGTGCGCACAGGACGACCAGGTCTCTCTTCATATGGACTCCCGCAACCATCACAAAAATGGTCAAACCATTCGAAAACTGTAGTACCCTTCAATGCCCTACTACCATACAGCATACACATTTATCAACATTGTAATTTAGTAACAATGGCAACCAACAGTACTTCATACAAAATGTTGGTAAATCCCAACAATGACTCATATAGTCATATCCTTGTAGTGGAGAGTTGCCTGCACAAATTCCCAATGTTTCCAGCCGATTGAGCCTCTAGTATTAGCTTGAAAAATTCAGTCCTGGTATTTATAGGACGCACTGTGTATGTCGATGTGTGTACCTTTAAATGTGTATGTTGCATGTGCATACTATTGCATATTTATAACATTATGTGTGTATGCGAATACATGTGCGTGCTAATGCGTGTATATGCCTTATTATGGAGATATTACCCTTGTATCGCACTCCATGTCTATGCTGTTATATATGTATTTGCCATTTATATATGTATGTGTATGCATTAACATGTAGGTATTACACTTATATGGCACTCTGTGTGTATGCTATATATGTGCCCTAACATGTATATGCTGTACACACATGTATGCTATTACATACGTATACCGGTATATGTGTATGTAATTATGTGTATGCTGTTACATATATGTGCCCTGCACATACCATTGCATGTGCGAAACATTACCTTTGCATGTGTATACTGATACACATGCATGCTACTCCATGTGTATGCCATTATATAGGCGTGTCATTACCCCTGTATGCTGCTACATGTAGATATGCGTTTGTATGTGAATGCGTTTACACATACACATATGCCTTACATGTGTATTTTATTATCTGGCTGCGAGCCTGCGTTTTCTACCGTCATACAGTGATAGCTATATCACTTCACAAAAAAGTTGCATATTATTCAACATATGTCATATATGTATATACCTACTTGGTGGCTCCAATGAGGTATCACTGTTGGAAGTGATGAGATATGATGACGTATACCGCTGTACAGATTATATTCGACAGCGTAATCGTAAATACCCAATTTTGTCGAGTATACGTTTATCGATCTTCGGGTATCGTGCGGGATCACCCTACACGGCGTCTGCTCGACTGTTCCCCCGAAATGCAATTACAAACTTCTGTTTTACTTACATTTGTACGCGCGCATCTCAGCTAACGGGCTAAACTCACCCCACGCGTATAAATGAAAAACGATAACAATAGATACATAATATAATGCGGTACTTGTAGGCATCGATAAATCTTCCGTTTATAAACGCGCGCGTAATCGGGTCGAGCATGCAGTCTGCCCTAAACAATGTACGCGAGCATAGTTTGCCAGCCCAAAATGAGAGCGAGAGAGAGCTAGCAAAAAGGAGAAAAAAAATCGAGAAAAAACAACGTGGTAGCAGCGCCGGAAAGGAAATTTACATTAATATTTCAACTGGTCTCCGAAACGTGGAACCGATTATTATTATTATTTTATATAGTTTATATATATATGGGTATGGGTATATGCTCCTTATATATAGGTACTACATAGCTACGTTATAAATATATATCATATATTGTAGCAGCGAAGTATACGTACGTGTATCTCCTAAGGTGATGGGCGAGCGTGATCATCTGTACATCTTTATCCGAAAGTGGGCTTTACGCGATCGTATCTGGTCTCCCGTGCCGTACAGAAATTACAGCCCAACTTCGAACTCCGGTCACCGCACCAGCTTCCGTTTCTTGCCTGCATATCTGATCGGACGAGATGCGTTACGAAAGTTTTCCTCGTAAGACGCCCGCTTGACGGTTCACTATATACGAATCTCGCCGTAGTCGCTACCATAATTAGATTCACGATAACAATATCGACCCCGGGAAATTTCAGCCTATTTTTCGTCTCTGGAAAACTTTCACTCCGGGTCAACACCGACGACACGCTGTTCGAAAGGCGAATAATAGTTCGGCTTTTGATGTTCGATACATCGAGAGAGCCTGCGTATCGAAAAGATACATTTTAAAAGCCTAATAACGCAAATGAACTTCCGTCGAAGGGATGTTAAAAGGGTTAGGTATACTACCACCTCCACCCGGGCACCCGCGTCCGCCGCGTCTAAAGGTTTTCGAAAAGGTACCAAATTAACTCGAGACAGGCCTGTTTCTTTTTCGAAAATATCAAAAGACGATGAAAATGCTCGCTCGAGATAGTGAAGCTTAGATGTAACTCACGGATCATTGATTTAATTTAGGGACGACCGAGGAGAACGAAAGCGGGGATGCCTTCTAATACGTCTACTGAGGGAAGAAATTTTTATTCGAAACTCGAGACTGAAAACGAGCTAGTTTACGGTGGGTTGAAGTGATTTTACTTTGTGGAAAAACTGGAGACCGTCGATCATAATCAGTGATCACATGCGATGGTTGAAAATGGTCGCAATTTTGGTGTCAAATGGTACAATAATCGAGAGATGGATACAGATTGGCTGTGTTGAACAATGGCGTAGCTAAGGGTTTCCCACGGGGAGGCAAAATACGGTTTTCAAGGGAGAAAAAGTCGAAAACTGAGGTATTTAAAAAAAATTGCCGATATGAGAGGACTACGTAAAAATATTCGGGGGACGCGCCCCCTCATGCCCCCCCCCGAAGCTAAGCTACTGGTTTTGAGTTTTTCTGTGGAAGATCTTTTGGCATCCACTTGCATCACAGTCAACCTGTGTAGACGTCCAAAAGATTGAACCTGAAATTCGGTGATTTACTTTAAAAATTAGAATACCGATTATCTAGTTCTTCCTTAATATACTAAATAACTGGTCTGTGTTCCATCACCTACCCACTAAAAAGAAATCGATGGGTGAGAAAGCCAAAAAATTGCAGACGCAAGTTTATAACCCCAAGATCGAGCAGCTCACAAGACAGACAGGCGGATAAACTGACAGAGATTAAATAACAGGTACATACATAGATACATGTAGATTCAGAGGTAGATAGTCAGTTGACTGGCAGCTATCCCGTCCGTCGGCCTGCCAGATAGCGGGCAAACACCAAAATAAATTAATACTGTAGACACAGTCACGTATTATCGTAAGGGGCCAAAAACGGTGTCTGGAAACTGAGGTAAAATAATGAAAAGGAAGTGGAAAGAAGGAAAAAGGAGGAAAGTTAGGGAGAAGGGAAAAACGTGGAATTTATTAACTTGTTTTCCTCTGGACAAACTTTTTTCTGCGAGAGAATGTTTTAGAATAATCTGTCCCTGGGGCGTATCTTCCTTAAATCCAACCTTGGGTTGGCCGATGGATAAGCAGACATACAGACTGGCAGGCAGGCAGGCAAGCAAGCAAGTTGCCGTCTAACTGCCTAACAAAAGAAAAAAAAGAGAAAAAATAACGGGAGCTATAACTCAATATCTAGGCTGCTTCTGTACCAATAATATCTTTGAACTTCAGTGCCAGATAGATGTAGAGCAGAGAGCCAAGATTTCTAGCTCTCTCAGTCTTATCTTCAGGGACGTAACAATACTTATTTGAGATTATATTTTTTGAAGAAAATTTTAATGTAAATAAATGTTTATAAGAATTTTTTTAAATATAATTAAATTTTAAAATGATTAAATTAATTGAAAATAAATAAATTATTGGAATAAAATTTAAATTATATGGATCAAAATTATTAAATAAATGGCAGTCCCGCCCTCGCTATAGGAATTTTTCACCCAGCAGTAGGGAAAATGGACCATCTCAGTCAAACGAGTTGGGAAAATTCAAACCCAACAAGTTAAAAGGTTTTTCTTTTGGCTTTGTACTGGGGAATTATTGATTTGAGAAGTTGGGAAAATTGAATAAGGCAAAAGGTTTTTCTTCTTTTGCTAGGATACTTGGAAATTTTGAGTTGTGTCAGTTGGAAAAAATCCATGTCCTAAGTCTTTTTTTGTTTTTTTTTTCTTCTTGCTTTGATGCTTGATTGAGTCAGTTGAGACTTTCACAATTTTCACCCTCTCCCCTCAGAAAAAACTCTTGGGTACGTCCCTGTTTATCTTTATAACCTGTCTTACTCATAGTCCTTATTAGTTAGTCTGGTGCTATTTGAAAGCGAACAACCTTCAGACCAGCTTGTTCGGAAGACTCGGATTCAAAGAAAGGGAATTCATGTAGACTCGAGTGGTACTTTAATTATGTGATAAAATACTCGAAAAATACAACTTTGAAACAGTCTTGGAGATAGTGGCACTGTTAGACTTACCACCACGGTGAGAGAAGAATATAAAGTACAAATAAAGTTAGTAGTTTGTTTTAGAATTGAAACGACTAATAAGACGAGACAACCGCCACGACATTTTTCGTATGAATGTTGAAATTTTACGAATAAACTCGGGATTCACGCAGGAGGACGATACCAGGATCACGTCGATATCACCCTTCTTGTGAAAAACGGTGTCGGAATAAGCTTGATTGTAAGACTCGGATGAAATTTTAACCTGAGAAGAACTGTCAGCAATCGCGAAACCCGAGACCGTCTCGTGTTTTCGAAAATGTCCCCGTCTGCAAGTCGGCGAGGAATCCAGATTTTGTTCTAACCGAATTTTTTATACCAACATTGTCCACCGAAACTAGATTTTAGGGGGGAAATGCCTAAGCTAAGACTGAAAATTAAGACTTTTCTTACATTGACTTGCCGGTAAGTTGAGGATTTCAGGCTCTTCTATTTACATGACGAAAGACAGTAGGCGAAATAGTTGACCTCTTGTTCTCTCTGACGAACCCAAATTTGTGGAAAATTTTCGTGGGAAATCGCTTCATACATAGGAAGGAGAAGAAGACGGAACGAAATTCGGATTGCTGTAGGTGAAACCAAATACATATTATTAGAGAATAATAATTCTCCTCTTTTCTAATTTTACTCTCAACCCGAGCCCTGGAATCCGCCCTTTCGTGCATTATCTCAGAGACGTCGAGGAGGCTGTTAGGGCTGTCTTAGTCCTCTTCTCTGCTTGCCAAAAAACCAGTCTAGGTCGAAATGTAGCGAGTTGTTACATGGGCTCGAACCCGGGACCTCCAGATTCCGAGACCAGCGCGCTATCCACTCGGCCAACCAGACCTCTTAGAAAATAATAATAATAATAATAATAATAATAATAATAATAAAATACAATACAGAAGTTAAAAGAGTGTGGAAGGAAAGAAGAAGTACACGGAAATTTCGGCTTAGTGGAAAGAAGGAAAAGAAAATTGAAGGCAACCGGATTGTATGAAGGAGGGTTGCCAAGAAGCGAAAGCAACAGAGGAACGTACCAATTCTGGGTCCTCACCTCACTAATTCTGACTTCGTCGAAGGGACAAAAGAGGACTTATCTGCAAAAAGGGCGTCCGTCAGGCGGACGCCCTTTTTGCGGAGACTGTTATTTTCGGATTCCTAGCTGATTTCTTTTTTCAAAATCAATCAAATTAAAAATATAACGTTGTTTCGTTTCAATGTCTTGAGACAAGTTATCAAAGTCAAAGTGGATGAAGATATTTTTACAGAAATTGATTGATTCCGAAGGGGAATTCTTTTCTGATCGATTTTACTATGAAGATGATATTGTTCACGAAATTGAACTTGATTTTTAATTCTATGAAATTGTTTGTAAAGTATTTCTAATATTCACCGTAAAAATATTTCGAGATTATAATTCAAGCTGTTCTTTTACTATTTAAGGTGTTGTTTTCTGTGGCAGCCACTTTACCTTCTTAGGGTTATTGACTGAAACCCAACGTTTTTGGGCATCATATTATACTGTCTGATATTGACAATACAAATACTTAAGCTGAATAGAAAATGCGTCAGTATAAATTTATTTTCAACAAAATGGTATACAGATTAATCATTAACGAAGGACCAAAAATATTACAAACGGGTAAGAATCTAGGAGAACACTTCAACTGATGAAAAAATAGTGAAGATTCCTTGTCTCCACAAAAAGGGCGCCCGATATAAGGATATAATTATGGAGTTTTCTCGTCTCAGCAAAAAGGGCGTCTGTGATTGGTTTTTCTATCAGCTCTTCCGCATTAATTTGCCAATAGGTTGTAAATTTAACTAGCCCATCTTGTAGATCGAATTGTGCTCTACATTTTTTGTAATAAGACTTTTTGCCGCAAAATTAGTCTTTATAGTGATAATATCGAGTTGAAACTTTACACTCTCTTTTTGTTTATTCCATTTAACTCATAGACGCCCTTTTACCGACTTTTCTACAGAAAAGTCAGGTATTTTTACATATAGGTCCTCAAAATTAAAATAGTTCAAGAGAGTGAGAGAAACAGAAATTACTTTCCCAATTGCCATTCTTTTAAAATTAGTTTTCCGTGACCGGGCGGGGGTTGAGGTGAATTAGTGTGGTCAGCACGAGACATCACGCTCCCAAGCCAAATCTGGCAAAACGTATATATGCCTAGACGGTTCCCTCGGACAGCTTTAAAATTAGGGAGACGAGTTTGTTCATTGTTTCTTTTTGTCTGTTAGGTTTTGTGATTACCTGATTGTATGTGTGTCTTTATCGTTTGGCTGCTTCTGCTTATCTGTCTGCCTGTTTATTGGTTTCCAGACTGGTTACATCTCGGATTTCATCACGAAGCATGTAGTCTTAATTGCTGTAAGGTGTATTGTTTGTGTTTCGAACATGGAAGTCAATCCGCACGACAAAATGGATTTCGTAGTCATAGTGACGAGGAATGAGAGTGCACATACTAGATACGGTTTTTGGAATGCATCAGTTAGTCTCTTTTCTAAATTTTTGCTCCCAACCCGAGCCCTGGAATCCGCCCTTTCAAGCATTACCTCAGAGACGCCGGGGAGACTGTTAGGTCTGTCTTAGCCCTCTCTCTTCTTGCCGAAAACCCGACCTAAGTCGAAATGTAGCGAACCCGGGACCTCCGGATTCCGAGACCAGCGCGCTATCCAGTTGGCCAACCAGACCTCTGCATCAGTTAACCTGTCCAGAAAGTTAGATTGTAACTGGAGTCCGTCGGTCGAGGGCAGAGCGAGCAAATTATTTGGTTCGTTTACCACTTAATACTCACATTGGGTCGTGCAACTTTTCGGACACCTCCAACTGACGCTTGATGTTGGCAAATACGGAGAACATTTTCCCTCTCCGGCTGTACCTACAAACTACAATGTCTTTTCCTCGCCTTCCGATCTGATCTGAAAACAGGCTTTTAAATCTCGTCTGAATTCAGCCAACACGATCGTGTATCCGCCTGCCTCCCTCCTTGGCACGCTAATAACTTCTGAAATGCTGCGATCGAGTCATTGTAGTACTCTAGTTCACCGATATCGAAATGCTCCTAGATTGGAAGATTTAAATGGCGCGAGATTTCCAACTATTCGAAAAAGAACACACGACGGCGCCGAGATCTACGCTCGCAGATAACCAGCTTTCGATAATTAGCCTCTTCCTGGTGTATAAAATACAATCGCCGGATTAGGTATACGGCCGAGCGATTTATCAGGTTCGAATATTTTCGTTGATGGGCTATTCGAGTACAGATGGACCACCTGATAGTCGAAGTGATATATAGGCGGGACAGTCGGTTAGTAACAGCTACCTGAAAAAAAAAAAACACTCCGCTGTCCGGAATAAAGCACTCACGGAGAAAGAGGGTAGAGAGCACAACCCTTCGGTGCAGCTGGTTAACAACGAGGCTTGGTCGGCGACGTGTCTGAACGTAAATCGAAAAGTCGTGAATGAAAATTAGTTCGAAGAAAACCTTCTTTTCGATTTCACCTTATTAACCGAGTACAAGAGCTCGCCAACGACGCGTATAAATCAGGCTGAAATTTCGGCCCTATCGTCGTCGCCTTATTTATATAGCCAGCCCGTCTGCCTTTTTCGGCCGCGCCGAGGACCCGCCGTACACGCATCATCTCCTCTCGATTACCTCACTCGAGAGAATCGGTCGAAAATCATGAATTTTTATTGTCTTCCTCGTTTTCGACGGACCGAATTGAGTCGTCCGTTTCGGTTTCCGCTCGGCCGGAAAAAGTCTCTTTCTATAATAAATTTTACTTTCGCGTGTTTGCTTTTTCCGCAGAACTGTAAAAAGCCTGTTGGATCATTTCCGCGAGAAAGAGCGGAGCGCGGAGTAAAATGTAATTTGTTACAGAATTAAAGAATTATGTCGAGGCCGGATAAAGTTGAGCCGCGCGAATAGAAGTCATTTTAAAAGAGAGAGACCCGTACAACTCGCTCCGCAGTGCTGATGCTGGTTCGACGAGCAGCCCTTTCGGGTTTCCTCTTGTGTCGCGAATTCTTTTCATTCGTCGGAATCAGAAAATTAAACCTACGAAGTCGATTTGTTCGAATTTTTCGCGAAAAAATTCGAGTAAGATCGTGTATATTACGAATATCAACTCGGGCTTTGCGGACGGAAACCTGCTAAAATCGTTCGCTTCCCGCCCAGCCAACGAGCATTTCAGTTTTTGATTGGGTTCGAAAATCTGTCGGGGCGTTAAATCCAAACCTCGGGGTTCGCTTGAGAAAAATGTCAGATTGGTGGTCCACCCGAAATTCGAAAAAGTGTAGGGGCAGCCCGGCCCGACGGGCGATCCAACGAGCTTTAGCGAAACAAGACAACCAGCCAGCTATTCTGCCGGACAGTCTCAGTGAATTCTCTTCCAGATGATGAACAGTTTTTGTGTTAATTTTCAGGTTCCAGGACGGAGGGTTGCTGGTCAAAATTTTATGAAATTCTGTTGGTAAGGTTATGGTACTTTGAAAGGTCGAGAACCGGGACTGCCAAACTAGTTTCTGAAATTCGGTCACTTCCAGGTACGGCCAGGAAGCACCTCATCGAAGATGAACTGTCTTTACGTAATCTTAATCCGTCTTAACGAGTATCAACTGTTCCAAAACAATGTTTTAAAGAGACTAAATTAGTCTTCATACCTTACATCTTAAATGGTATTGGCTGAATTTGATCGGATTTGAACAGTCTTTTAGAGGGCTTGAGGAGTAATAATCAGGTACAGGAACGTACCGAAGAGTTTTTCCTGGGGGGGGGGGGTGAAAGTCCCAACTGATTAAACTCAGATTTCGTGTCGAAGTGTCAAGGCAAAAAAAAAAGAAAAAAAGCTTTTGACTTGTGGATTTTCCTAACTCTACCGAAATTTTCGAACTTCGGCTGACTAAAATGGTAAATTTTCCCAACTGCTAAGTGAAAAGATCAGGTACCCGGAACCGAAACCAGAGTTCAGAGCCCCAGAGCTAATTATTTTTGAGAAGAGCCGGAGCCCAAAACAGTTATTTGTTGAAGCCTGAGCTGGAGCCTATTCAGCATTTTATTGGACCCGTTTTGTCCCCTTCCTTTCAGTCCCACTCTTCCCGTACAAAAAATCGGAGCCGAATTCTACTCTAAATGACGAGCATCTAATTTGCAAAGTGAAACCGATATACAGAACAGAATACCATCATGGCGCCAAATCAGGTGTGGCATGAACAATATCCCCAGCCTTGTAGAAATTGTGCCACACCTGCAGCCGAATGCGCCAAACATAAAAAATTTTATCCTTTATTTTATTTCTCGATTGATTTCAAGATTCGTTGTTAGATGAGATAATGGAGGTGAAACTTTTTTTTTTTTTTGAAATGCCCCCGTACTGTAAAGTACCACATCTTGCGTTTCATTCCTTTTCTTATTTTGGAAGATAATCCCACTAGCAATTTCTAGTTTGGTGTAAGAATAACGTGTTGAAAATTTTATTGAAAAATATCGATAAGATTTCCTCGTAGGAGCTGCGAAAGTTTGGGAAGATCCAAATACTGTTTAAGACTTCGAGACCTACATATTATGTAGTCATAAATTTTAAGACTGTATCAAATTAGGGCTCTTTGAGACTTCTTAACTTCTTGCATCTATGATTTATACTTTTCCTGATACTTCCAGATGCATTCAAAATGTTTTAATTCTCTTCTAGATTAGTTTAGGACTATTCCAACTTCTAAAGGCTTTTAAATTTTTTTCAGACTCATTCGGAGTCTCTTTTACGTCCCACTACCCGTTTACGATTGTTTCAGACGTGACTTAGACTGTTTTAGAATTGAAACTATTCCTGGTGTTTTGAAGACTCTTCAACCTGCTTTGAGGCTTTTCCAAACGTGTTGAAGACTCATCAAGCAACCATTTAATCTACGCATATTCAAGTTTATCTTCGCAATTCTTCCAGACTGATTTACTATACGCTGTGGAGGATTTGGATACTATTCTAAATTTAATTGAATCTTTTAAAGAATCTGTCAGATTTGTTCAGAACTTTTTTAAGAAAGAGAACCAATAGATATGTAGGTAAGAATATAAGAAAATGTGTGCACATTTTCTATGTCAAAAGAACATTTTTGGAGGTGTTTGTAACTCTTCTCTTTCCTCCCTTCTGAAGATTACATATATATGAGTTCGTAGTTATCAGACCATTCTATAGCACGGCAGTAGCCATTAACGATGATTCAAAATGCAAGTTCGAACTTGCCTCGATGATTCACAGTTTTCACATACGTAAGCTATCGATACGACGTTAGAAATGGTCCTTTGTGTAAGGCCGGTTCAGCAGGTAGTATTGATGACTAAATGAACTGATACGACGTTATCAATATACTACTTGAAGCGCTCCCTGCACCTAGGTGCTTTCAAATTTTCGTTTTTTATTTTCAACAGTCTGTGACTAACCTTTGAATACTCAGTGAAGCCCAATTTTATACTTTTCATCAATATCAGGTGAAAAAATGCTTGTACTATTTCTTAACTAATTTGTTGTGCTAATTCTGAATCTACCTTGAAATTTTGATTGGACCCTGTTTTCACCCTGAAAATTACCTTGTAAAGGGCAAAGATGCCAAAATTCAGGCTTAATATAGCAGAAAAAGAGAACAGTGTGATCAAATTTTCGCGCTGCCCTGAAATTTACGTACCGTAATCTGGATTGACTTCGGATTACTTTCAAGTTCCTGTAACTCCCTAAAATGTGGTACAAAGGTGGTTTGAATGTAACTAAAAAACCTTGTCTCGACCTGTAGTTTATCACTACAGGGGTTAAAATCTGCTTAGTTTTAATTTTGAACCCTCCAGAAGACAAAAAGTGGCAGTCTAAAAATTGTCCAGAAAAAGAGTAACTTCGGACTTTTTTTATCTCTCCAAAAAGAAAATAATGTTTTGATTTCCTAAAGTTCTGAAAACGCATTTTGTGAACTTTGATTGAAGAATCAATATTTATTCAAGTATAAAAAGGCATTTTTATTCATTAAAGTATAAAATGATTCTGGAAAAATCATAATTTCAGCTATAAAAATGTTAGATTTTAAAATATAAATTCAAAATGAGGTATACTTTTTCATATACTTCATTGCCAAAGTCCTGGTGATCTCTTCTGACATTTTTCAAGCTTAATTTCATTACAATAATTAGATACCAAAACATTTTGGTACAAAAATTTTCGTCAATTTTCTACTTTTTTCCCGATAATTCAACTTCCATTCATTCTTTTGATCTCTCTCCTTTTTTTTTTTAATTATTCAGAAAAGTTTACTGCATCCGACCATGAGAAAACAAAAATTTGATAACAAGATTCTTTTGGTCTTCCAAACAAAGTTTTCTGGTTTTTTTGTTGTTGTTGTTTGTTTTTTTTTTTTTTTTTGGGGGGGGGCATTTTATATGTGCGTCCCGAAAATCATTCTAGTTTCCCCATCGATTTTAACTATGTAGCAGTGCAGCCAAATGCATTGGCATTAATTTCGTACCAAATTTAATGGAATTCCCTTCAGTCTGAACTTTGTGGGAAATGTTTTAAGTAAAATAGTTGAATCGGTTCGAAGTTACCCCGGATTTCCAATTATTTTTAATGAGAACTAATGACAGTGACAAATTCTTCAAGGAACCTTGAAGGTAAATAAGGGCATGACTTATTCGTTGGACCTCCTTGTACGTACTCGTGGCAGCTTACTATGTTTCCTACCAGAGAAAATGATAAGTCAGCTCCTATGAAATCCATATTTCACTCAAATTCGAGCTTTTTCTCCTACTCCGGGTGCTTCATTTGTCATACAGTGAACATCAAAAAAGAATGAACAACCTGATGATGTCGGAGTAGATCCGAAAGCCATTTGTGAAAGCTGAACTCCGAGCCATTGGTGGAGCTTGGAGCAAAGTTCGGAGCCATTTATCCGGGGCTAAAGCCGCTGTTTTGAGCTGGAGATGTGGAGTCGGCTCCATGGCTTCAGGTTCTGAGGGTTTTTATTGCATCTAATGTTAGTGCGATAAGCTTTATGACTGTATATTTAATTTTGGGAATGGAGCCGCTCGGGGCTTCGTTCCCACCTCGAAGCAGTCGGAGCGAAGCCCAGTGCAACCAGTTGAAACCGAGTGGAGCCGGAACAGAGCCATAATGGAGCTAATCTCAAGACGCTGATGCTGGAGCAGAACTCAGAGTATTTCGTCCTCTGCGCCGACACCGTGCTTCTCATCGATGCCTATGGGAGTTATGCACTCTGTATTGATGCAAGTCGGGCACTCGGTGGATTTCAGCAACATTACAGTTTCGAAAGTCGAATTGCATTCTACTTCGTGAAGTCTGGAATTTGATTGCGTTTGAGATACGAGAACCCCAGCGAGTGTTCAGCAGCTGATACAGGAGTGATGGCTGTCGAAATTCGATTTGAAAGCGTCCGCGTGGCTTTCTTCGGCGAATCAAAATTAAATAGCTTTTCACTTGATGCCTATTCCCACCGAAAAGCTGAAATCGTAAGTGTAAATCGGGAAAAAGTTATAAACATCCAATACCGTAGAATGTGCGAGGTGCGGCTAAAAAAGTATTCTACATGCCCAACGTTGCAAAACGATAGACGTCGCTTGGGAGTACTTTTTATTTATACTTTTTTCCTGCTCTCTCTCTCTCTCTCTCTCTCTCTCTCTCTCTCTCTCTCTCTCTCTATCACTCTCTGCGCGATGTTATTTCTGGTTCTGGGCGAAAATAAGATTACACGACCCCGTAAATCAGATTCGATCGGTGTTGTAACGCATTAGAAATGTAATCAACCCTCGTCGCGACGCCCCGACCACTACCCCTCATTATATTACTCGAGTTTAATAATCAACCGACGAAAACGCACGCGTCGATAAGGTGGTTTTTATATTTCATTTACTTGTACGATATAAGTCGTTAATTTCCCTGTCGCGTTTTTTTCTCATTCTTTTCGGCGGGTGTAAGTGTCGCCGTGTCACTGATAATGGCAATCCGACGAGGGGATGGAAACCCAATCCCCGAGTCACCGAATGTGTAATAAAATTTGCACCAGTGTCGCTGATCTTCGGCCATAACGCGTATGTTGGCGTAAGGGAGCTCGACAGAAAGTGTACATAATATCCGGGAAGGGGCAGAGTAACCCTGGTAGGCGTAAGGGCGTAAAGACACACACAACCCTCTACCAGACGAAATGAGCACGACTGGGGAAGCTTGCAGCTTGCTCGATGATGACAAAAGTGCCAGCTGACGAGCGCCTCAGGATCGAAAGAGACCTCGAATTCGTCCATCTCGTTTTATCGCTTTTACTCCGATCACCAAGAGGAAGGGGGGGGGGGCGTTAATCGTGAAATTCGTAAACGAGATATTTTCGAAAACATCCGGACGAGATTTTTATTATCACCGAAATGGAACAATGTCTTTTAATGAAGTACCCCACGTTCTTATGGTCAAACAATAAACTTGATGGTTAATTTTATCGAAGTTGTTTTTTTCTTTTTCCCTTTTTAACAGCCGGAGGAGGACACGCAGTCGACAATATGTACGTCTTTTCCACGCATTCGATTGGTTATCATTTCCAATAACCCGACCTTCGTTTACTGTACAGTTCGCACGAATGGATAAGCATTAAAGATTAGTGGTACTGAAAGACCTGTAAAATAAATGGGAATATAAAAAACAAACATACGACAGAATGATGTACCAGGGTTTCTAACGAAAAAAATCGTCGATTTTATTGGGCCTTTTTACTCTATTTTAGCGTCTATAAAATTTCCTTCTTTCCTTTTTTTTCCCTCTGTCTCTCTCTTTCTCGTCTTTCATTCGGCCTCGATAAAACAAAGCGTGTTTCGTCGTTTCGTCTCAAAATTCGAAAAATGGTCCGATTAACGACGTGAAGCGGGCTGTGTATGTAATTTCACGCTGACATATCGTATTCTAATACGAATCGTTCTCGCTCGAAAGAACTGTAATTAACATTTACGCAGTCGGACGAAGACGATTCCGGCCAATTTGCTGTACTGTGAGTCATGGCGCGGCGAAAAAGTCATTCATTTTGGGGGTTGCTGCGCGAGACCGAGTAATCTAATTTAGACTGCGTGCAGTTTCCGTCCAGCCCCACTTTCCAGTTCGCGTTTCACATCGGTGTCGGGGTCCTAGTTCGTGTTACCTTCCCCAAAACTCAAAGTTCGGAGATTTGCAGGCAAAATGAAAACTTGGTTCGAATCCTCTCGTCTAGATGGTTGCCGACGAAATACAACCTGAGTGTGTAGCGGGGCTATTTTTTATCTCATTGAAGTTGATCTAAGGGGCGTTTGTTATGAAATTGCGATGGTCGAAATTAAAGGCAACCCTAATGAACGCACGCGATAATTTATAAAGCAGAACAGAAGTTATGTCTCCGGCGGAAAAGTCCGAATTTCAGAATGCACAACATGATCGTTTTCAAAACGGACGCCTCAGTTTCAAAACTTTCATTCTATTAGACCAGCTAACTGCATCTGAGAACACTTATTTATAGAAGCTTTTAAAGGGGGTGACATCTCCCCTCTCCGATCCTTTACTTACTCAGATTATGTTCAGGCACATTCGCATTCTTGTATGATGGATTATGACTCATTCACAATTCATCAACACATTTGGACAACGTGAAGGCTTCTCCCTCCTTTTGGGTGATACCTTGCCGTGGTGAGAAGGCTTACGCGAGAAACTAAATACTCCCTGTGAGGTTATATATGTATATCTTTAAAATCGCGACAAAAAATACCTAGGAGGAGGCAAACCCCGACAGATGAAACCTGGTAAAAGCTATGGAAAACTAAAACAGTATTTAATTTCAGGAAATGTAGCTTTTTCGGATAAAGAGTCCAGGGAAGAAAGGGGCTAACTGCATTTTTTTATTTAAAGCATTCAGTTGAGGTTGGTAATACGTATGTAGCTCTTGAAGAATACAATTCGATGAACACAAAAACGCATTTAAAGTTATTGCGTACAGGAATTAAGAATGGGGTTATCTCCATCGATAAAATGAAAGAGGAGGAAATGGAAAAATTGGTTGTTAGCCCCTTTCTTCCGTGGACTCTTCAAATATTTATTACGGATGATGGCGTTTCAACAGGTATTCAATTTTTCCGGACGTAAAAAGCTCTCCATTCGGATGTCTGGAAGGGAATTACTCGGGGGGAGCATCATCATCGGAAAGTTTTAAAAATAAGGGCGCAGTTAAAAAAAATAGGAACTTGGAATGCGAGAAGATTGAATGTAGTTGGAAGATTAGAGAATCGAAGAGAGAAATGAAGAAACTTGACTTGGGAATGTTGGAATAAGTGAAGTAAGGTGGAAAAAGGAGAATGAATTTTAGTCAGGAGACTTAGGAATATGTAATAAATACAAAGGGAATAAAAGGGCAAGCAGGCGTCGGAGCTGTTCTGGATGAACAAATAGGTAATCAAATTATGTATTATAATTATAAACAACAGAGTGACAGGTTATTCTTTATATAAAACAATACCAAACCAGTACCTACAACAATAATACAAGTGTAAATACATAATAATAATCGCAAGGATGAAGAGATTGAGAAGGTATATGAAGAATTATAAGGACTTATGACGCATGTTACAGGCAAAGAGAATCCCATTATTATGGGTGATTGGAATGCTAGAGTTGTTGAAGGAGAAGAGGGTAATACAGTTGAGAATGAAAGAGGCGAGCATTTGATACAGTTTTGTGCGAAGATAACTTAGTCATAGGAAATACTCAATTTAGAAATCATTATAGAAGAGAGTACATGGAAGAGTCCAGTTAACGAAGGTAGATAAAATTGATTATATAATAACAAAACCATGTTTCAGGAATCAAATATTAGACTGTAAAACTTATCCGGGAGCCGATATTGACAGCGATCATAACTTGCTAGTAATGACATACAGGCCTAAATTCAAGAGACTTGATAGAAAAGAAGAGGTAAAAAGATGGAATTTGAAAAAGTTGGAACATATTAATATGAGAGGGAAATATTAAGAAGATATTGTATTATGATTAGAGGCTGAAGAAACACAGGAAATTAACAGTGTGGAGAAAGAATGGCGTAAAATAAAGGCGGGAATATTAAAATCAGCGGAAGAGAATCTAGGTAAAACTAAGAGAGAAGAAAAGAAACCGGGGATGAAGGAGGAAATCCTTAGAAAGAGGTATGAACGAAGAAAATATAAGAATGGAAAAGATGGGGAAGGTAGATTAGCTTATCAAAGGTTAAGGGAAAAAATGAAGAGAGAGTGTAAAAAAAGCAAAGGAGGAATCAATGAAAGAAAAAAAGTGATGATATACATGATATACATAGAAGAATTTATGAATAAAGGACAAACAGACTTGGCTTATAGAAAAGTAAAAGTGGAGTTTGAAGAAAGAAGGAGGAAAGCAAGTATAAGTAATACAACGAATAAAGAGGGAGAGCCTATATATGCACATCTGAAGGAAAAGTGGGAATGTGGGTGAAGTATGTAGAAGGACTATACATATATTATATAGTAATAATGGGGATGAAGAGATAACAATGGATAGGGAGAAAGTTGTGGAAGAGGATGAGAGAGGAGATTCAATTTTAAAAAGCATTGAGATATTTAAAGAAAGGCAAAGCTTCAGGAGTGGATGAGGTATCACCTTAATTACTATTACCGAACTTAAGAGAATAAATGCACTTGATAAAATATACAAAAATAATATGTTATATTTATGATACAGGGGAAATGTCAGAGAATTTTAAACTATACCAAAAAAAGCAGGAGCAGATAGGTGTGAAAATTATTGAACAATAATTAGTCTTCTTTTGCATGCGTCAAAAATATTAACGAGGAGAATTTATAGGAGAATTGGGAATAGGATAGATGCAGAACCAAGAGAGGGTCAGTTTAGATTTAGAAAAAGTAGAGGTACTAGAGAAGCAGTGCTAGCTTTGAGATTAATTGTAGATGGGAGACTCAAAAAGGGGCAGGATACGTATATTGCATTCGTTGATATTGAAAAAGCTTTTGACAATGTTAAATGGGATAAAATGTTTGATATTCTAAAGAAGATAGGAATAAAATTTGAAGAAAGTCAAAATTATTTTAAACTTATATAAAGGATAGAATGTACATCAAGAATTGAGAGAAAGGAGAAGCTAATATTAAAAAAGGTGTAAGGCAGGGGTCCTCCTCATCTCCAGTGTTATTTAATTTGTACATAGACTGGCCTATAAAAGAAAATAAAGAAAAATATGAAGCAGGTATAACTATACATGAAGAACCAGTAAAGATGTTCAGGTTTGCAGATGATGTTGTCTTATTAACTGAAAGAAGTACTGATTTGGAAAACATTTTAAATGGAATGGAGGAGATTCGGGCACAGAATATCGTATGAAAATGAATAAAACTAAAACTAAAGTAATGGTATGTAATCGATGTGAATATGATGCTTAAGTATAAAAATTGGTCAGGAAAAAATTGAGGAAGTTAGCAAATTTTGCTATCTACGGAATAAAATAACAAAAGATGAAGGGAGTAAAAGGGCTATTAGTAGTAAAATACACAAACCGAATTAGCATTTTACCGAAAAAATCATCTTTTCAAGTCAAAAATAAATCCGGAAATCAAAAAATTGTTCTTGAAAACTTATGTTTCGAGTGTAGTCTTGCATGGATGTGAAACTTAGATCATAGAACGAGAGAAAAGAGAGATATAAACTTTTGAGATGCGGCGCTGTATGCAGATATTTAGCAACAAATGGATGGATAGGGTAAGAAATGAGGAAATACTTTACAGAGTAGGACGTAAAATGGATATTTGGAATTGTCTAAAGAGGAGGAGAGGTAAGCTAATAGGGCATAACTTGAGGCACCCAGGAATAATATCACTTCCGCGAGAAGGAAGGGTGGAAGGAAAGAATTGGGTAGGTCGACAGTAATTCCAGTATGTTCAACAGATAATCGAGGAAGATTTGTTTGGAAATGAAAGAACTCGCACAATATAGGGAGAAATCGGGGACATAACGAAAAGTTATATTTGGGGGAGTGGGACGTCCCATCTGACTCAGCTCAATACTCCCAAGTACCAAATATTTTTGCATTGGCTGAAAAAAACCTTTTGACGTGTTGGATTCTCTCAACTTTTGATCCATCTAATAAAATTTCCCAACTCCGATGGAGGCTTCTTATTTTCATCCCTAACTGAAATGATAAATTTTCCGAACTGCTGAGTGGAAAACTCCTACAGGGGGGTAAGTTGCTCCCTTTTGTCATACGTTCCTGGGAAAAATGGAGAGCTGCATCAAACCGGTCGGATAACTTTATCATCATAAAGCTTCTCAGAGGACCTGATAAAAGCGGAGGATAAAGTGGAGGTAGCTCGGGACCGAATCTCTCTTGAACACCATTTTCAAGGAATGTAAACGATCTGAGCGCTCAACAAGTATTCGATGCTTACAAATGCTTCATTTCTGAATAAATTTATTGATCTAATATATGTCTACGCAATCGAGATCCAAAAAAGGGGTCTTGAGGAAAGAAACGCGTAATAAGCGGACGTTTGCTGAGAATTGTTGAGGGTGGGGTCCCTACTAGCGTACTAAACGTTCTCGCCCCTTCCGCTTCTGCTAATTTTCAGGGGATTCAAACTCGTCAAAATCCGTTTTTTCGCTTTTCAAAAATCTCGAGTACTATGTGGCATAAATCAAAATTGTCAACCGAAAATTCTTTTACCCCGACTTCTTCGTGAAATGATCTCTAGTACTTTCCTCGTATCCACCCCGGAAACGTGACTGATGGGGGTGGGGCGTTCAACGTGACTCTTCCGAGCAGCATAATTTAACCCAGGTTTGACAAAGAGAAAAGTAGTTTTTCAAGTTTTTTTCCCCTCATTTTATGGGATTTTTAGAACAGAAGTTCAGATCATGATCTACTCCATTCCCGATTCCGTGGCTTTCCATTTCTGGCAATTTTTTGTACCCACTCATCTTCGACTCTCAAGTACAACACGTAAAACCGGGTTCAGAATATGCAGTATAAGGAAGCACCGATTCTGAAGAGGTTTTGAAAGAAAACGTACCCAAAAGCAAAATCAGTAATTTAATTTCAGTATTTGTTGGTATTGCAAAGGTTTCCCCGTCGAATTTTCCGAACCTACTATCATATTCACGCGAATAACTTGTGTTCTTGCGATTACGAAGGGAAAACGATGACGATAAATAATAAGACTGGAAAAAGGACGGAAGAAAAAATGAGGTTAAGCGTCATTTGCGGAAGTACAATGTATCGAAAACAACGTTTCGACAAAAAAATGCGGTTTTCTGCTAATACGATGCGAGCTGTCGAAGCGTCTCTTTCTGGGATGCGGTTTTCATTTTTCGCGCCCCCGATCTGGATGATGGTGCGCTGTCGTTGCCCTGACAAAACTACCCTTTTTCTTTCTCTCTCGCACTCACTCCACCTTCGCTGCTGACATTTCGAGCCCTTTCCACGAATTGCACCCTCGCCTTCCGCGTTCACCCACTCGGTTGTCGGTTCTCTCCGCGAAAACTATGTTAGTACATTTAAAAAACGGGCAACTTTCACGTCGCAGCGTTTCATTTTTGTCCTCACGCCGACGGAAAAAGGCGAAAAAGCTTTCAATTCGACACAGTTTTTACTTCTCCCCGACATGTAATTCTCTTTTTCCGTCTTCGGAAACTTTTTTTCTGCCTTTTTAACTACCGTCGATTTTTCTTTTCTACATCGAGTCGAGAAAAGAAAGTCTCGTATTTGAAATGCGTCATTTACTCTTCTCCTACACACATTCTTACTTATTTATTGGCGTATAATTCGCATCGAGCCGACTTTCCGGAGAACATTTTGTTCGTCAAACTTGCGTCCGAAGCCTGGAAATTTTTCATCCCCCCTTTCCGCCCCCGTAGCTTGGATCCTAATTAAGTGTAACCGGCATATTTTGATACAAAGCTACCACTTTGTACGTTTGTAGATGAGACCCTAAGGAGTATTTTAAGAAATGCGGCCTCGCGGACCCCACGTCCAAAGCCCCAGGGAGATATAAGTACCTGTTTCAGTTTTTTCTTCTTCTCAATCGTAACTGGCATTATAAAAGTGTTCATAGTAAAAATAATCTATTCTAAATTTCACGTAAAAATGGTCCCTTGCAATTTTTGTATCTATCTTAGAACCTCCCTCCTCCCCCCGTATCGAGGGTGAGTGTTCAAAATGAGCCCATGCAACGCTTCAGCATAGGCATTAAGGGAGAAAACAGAATTTTCGGTATTTTTCTGTGGGATGCCAATTTCTCCTGGGCTTATTTCCTGGCTTATATCGCTATTCTATACCTCTCTGAATTTTTTCTTCTTCTCCCCCCCCTCTGGGATACCACATTTTGAGATGAGTGTTTGGTATCAAAAAGATTTTTTATTACTGCATTCATCTTTCATTGGCTCGAATCACCAAATCGAGATAACGGCTGTGAAGGTTTGAAGGTCACAAAATTCGAGTTCGAAAATGGTTTGGCACCTGTGAGTGGGTGGGGTTCAAAATTTCCGCGATATGCAATACGGATGTTCTTTTAAAGGTCTAAAGGGTGGCTGAGCTCATTTCTGATAACGATTTATTTCTAATTTCCAAATTGTGTTACGTGAGAGGGTAAACCCCAAGTTTGTGCAAAATCTAATATGGATGCCGTTTCATAGTTGATTTCGGTTGCTAAATTCAATTTTAATGCCATGACAATATTACCTTGAAAGTTGTGGCATCTACGAGACTTGAGAGAGGGAGGTAGGGGTAAATTCATCTATAAATGCAATATGAATATCGTAAGTTTTTAGGCTCATGATTCCATGATCTTACAAAAAACTTCTGCAGTGAGGTATGGGTAACATTCCTCTAGAATGTCTCGTTATCAGTTTTTTACGATGATCTTATTTGATTTTTATACATGTACCTGGGGGTGGAGAAGTTCCTCCAGCGGGGCCAGATGTGATTTTTTTGCGACCTAAAAAAGATAGTTTTGACGAATAATGATTGCGTAGTGCTTTTGTTGCTAATGGAAAATTAAAATAGAGACATTACAGTACTATGAGTGATGTCTGAAAGAATTGGTGAAAATGAACAGGGGTAAAAATTGTTGAAGCCTTCTGTTAAGTACAATCATTGCTGTGGGTGGAGCTTAAGATTCCTGATGCATGTTTGAATCCTGAATTCAAAGCAGCCTTATGACAATCGTACTATTTGAAACACGTATCGAATTTGCTGATAAGTAATTCTCATTTATTCCTCCTCCCCCACCGGCTCTGTATATATGTTTAGCCTTGCCTCATCCGACGGTAAAGAACCAAGTACAAAAGTACTCGCATATGCCATATTGCAGTCCATCGCGCCCGTCGATGCTGAATTGACTACGCGGTACGCTCCGCATAGTCAAATTTGGCATCCACGGGCACGATGGGCTCCAATATTTTTTCATTTTATTTTATTTGTATTTGAGTCCCCCCCTCCCCGATTGGTGCCCGAGGGTCCCACTGACAGGGAGGGAGAGTAGTTACAATATGTAATTATTATTCTGAAAAACAAAAACATAAAATACTTTTTGAAAGAAAGGTGGGGGATAAAGAAGCAGGGAACAAAAACGAGCCCATATAATGCAACACTTCAACGAAAATCTTAGAAGAGAAAATCCTGGAAGTTTTGACATACTTGTGGTCTCATCGACTTCAGGGAACCGAAGGGATGCAACTCTCTTCCGAATCCGTTTCTGTACATCCATACCTACCCATACCTAAATTTTTATTCTTCCTTCCTTCTCCCCTTCCCTGGAGATATCTCTTTTTAAAATTTGTGTTCTGTGTTTTTTTGGAATCAAAATGGTTTTTTTTATTACTCACTAGCCTGGTCACAGAACTCGATTTTGACAACGATTCGGCTGTAAATTCAAAATGGTGGCAATTTGGAGGGGTGGGGATCAAAATTCTCATGATATGCAGTATTGGTGCCTTTTTAGGGGCTTTAAGGGTTGCTGAACTCAATTATGATAACAATGTGCCTCAAATTTGCTAATTATGGTAGGTGCGAGGGAACAGAGCCCCAAAATTCTGCGGTTTAGGAGTTCTTGGAACTTACATCCATACGAAAAAGCTCGACGGGCAGTCCGGGGGTGGCTGTATTTCTTGCAATGTTTCTTAGGGTTTCAATTACAAATGTGCCAAGTGGCACCTTGACATCAGAAAGTGCGGAGTACCTTCTGTATTATGAAACTTGCGTTCGAACTATCGAGCTGTCTAGCGTCTTCCGGAATCTACTGGTCGAGGGGTGTGTGGCCGTTGCACTGGCAGACCCGGGACGTGAAAACGAAGAGTGAACGAATTTTCGCCAGCGTAAAACGTTATTTTTAATCACGTTTCGCGTTATTGTTTTATGATGTGTAATTGTTTTACGATTGGGCTGCCAGTACAGCGAAACGTATTTACGACGTTGCTTTCATGGGTAATGTCGATTGCCTGTAATTAAAACGAGCTGGCTGTTCGGCCGATTCAGTTGAGTGACCTAGTCGTGGACGAGGTGCACCAGGCAGGGGTTCGCAAAGGTCGTTACGCGAAAGAGGTGAGACTGGACACAGTCGAGTCGGTTTTCTTGCGGTGGCGTCCGCGCAGGTAAATTACCGCGTTGAGTTTACACGTGAAATTGCACGACAGTTGAAGGTGAGGAAGAGAGAATAAAAAAAAAGGGAAAAGGTTTCGCAGGTGCAGCGCCAGAGCAGGCACCACCGAGGCAAAGGGTCAACGTGGATGATTTTATGGTCGGCGACGCTCGGAGCAGCTCGCGGTGAAAACTTTTTTTACGGATTGTTCGCCGGCGCTATACGCGGCCGCGTGAAATATGCGGGGAATGCCAGCGTGCTGTACACGGTTCTCGAATTCACGAATTTCCTATCCTCGTTACCCGAACAAGAGCGAATTAACATAGAACCGTAGGCGGATGTTCATTATTGGTTTTAATGTCGATGGTACATCCGAGTTCCGCTAATTCCGGGCCCGATAATGGAGTCTGCAAGTGCAGGACTGGGAATCAGAGGTGTGTATCGGGATCGAGTTGGGTACCGATCTGTTGTACCGATTCATTTGTCCAGGTCCCGACACCCCGTATATCGAGCCTGATGAACCTTGAGATAATGTAATGACACTCGCTCATCCGACTTCCAATATTTCAGTGTTTAATGGATTAGGGTTACAACTAAAGTAACCTCAAAAATGAACCCAATAGCTTGAAAAAAACAGTATCGATGTATTATTGGGATCTGCCAGCCGTTATTTCCAGATGTAGACCCTCTGCGGACATTGAAAGGTGTGCAAGTATCCGAAACAATCACCAAAAATCGTATAAATTAACTAATACGCAGTTGAGGACCTGACTTCCAAAACGCGCGTAGTCAAAAACACAGAAGTTTGGGAAATTAAAAAGAATGCAACTAAGATCCAATTTACTATCATAGTCGTATCAGTGCTTTGAACACATATAACTCGCCTCCTGATGGAGATAGGAATTCGCGGTGAACGCTGGAATGCGTATTTTCTTCTCCGCCAGGTAGCGCTATAATCTTAATATCGGGACTAAGCGAGTTTTGGAAGTCTGGTCCTCAATTGATGAATACTTATTCTAGTTGTTTTTTTATGTATAGGTCAGCCCCCGGTGGACCATTCAACCAAAAAAGAGATTATAAACGAGCTCACCGACTCAGGAAACCCTACTTTTGATTTATTCACCATCATATAACACTTTCAATATTGCTTGAGTAGATATAAAATACCACTCCGGCGACAATTCGTGTATGTCACGTTGCAGAACTAGGTGTCTGAAGGGGAATGTTTATACATATATCGCGCGAGATTTTGAGTATGTATGTGAGAAGTTTCACAATTGTTGCGAATTTAAAACTATCGCAGATAAAATTTAAAGTGGGGAGGGGATGTGTTAAACTCCGAGACGAGAGAGTCCCTCGTTAGACGCGGCAGCGTCAACGATGGCCCTCTCTGCGTCTTCCAATTAAATTTGGAACACTATCGACCTATCAATCTTGAATTAATTTTCAAATCGAATTCGGTAGCCATCTACGAACCCGAGACAAGAGAGTCCCTCGTTAGACGCGACAGCGTCAACGATGGACCTTTCTGTGTCTCGCCATTAAATTTGAGTGTATCCAATCATTATTATTATTAATTTTGCAAATCTCCGAATCGAAGAATATCAGATACATGGACATGAATCCATGTATCTGATTGGTTTAACTGCATATTCTTATCAGAGCAATACGGTTCGCATATCGAATCCTGTTGTGGGGGGGGGGGAGATACGCCTGCATTCGCGTATTATTGTCGAAAATTAAGAGTTAAAAAAATAGTGTCTTTCGGCATGGTCATCTTCATGCAACAATAAACGTTCATCATTCGAAAATAATTACATCTAATTAATGGGTTAGTATGCCTTCATCAACTCTCTATATAATATTTTGTTTTGGAATCTACTAATCGACGGCAGAATACTTTTATTCGCTATTGTCTTTCGGCATGGACTTTTTCATGTGTCCTTCGGCATGGCATTCATAATTTTAATGGCCATGCCAAAATACAGAATCCCCTCACTGTCGGCCCAATCTTACCAATATGTTATACAGAACGCTTCTTAACGACTGCCATCAAAAGAAGTTCAAATATCCCCTACTTTCCTCCATGAAGAAGCGTACTGAAATGTCAACATTTTGAAGATTGATCCTCATACAGATCTCGTATGCGATGTAAAAAGTACTTTGTAGTTGTAGTTTTGGATCTCGCGTAATTTGTGCATCCGGTCATAAGATTTGAACCTTGTAAGTTGGTCACCTCGTTTTAAGTTGTAAACAGTTGATACAAAATTTAGCTTTTTGTCAACATCCAAAATCCCTTACTTCAAACTGTGATTGATTGAATTTGATGTAAAAGTCCCAGTTACCATGTCAATATGAACTTTTGGGTGGAATTCTATCTCAAAATCGATGCAAAAGTCGATCTAAAAGTCATTGTCGATTTGGTGAAGCTTGATTTTTGTATAAATTTAACCGCAATGAGGCGTCAAAAAAGTGATGGGTTTCCTTATCAACATTTGTTTTGAGGTCATTATAAGTTATACATCTTATTGTAAGTTGTGCACCTCATAAGTGATGAATCTCGTTATAAGTTGTGCACTGCATTGTGTGTTGTGCACGTGATAAGTTGAGTTCCATTGTATCATAGTTATGCACCCTAATATACCTAACATCTGAGATTTGAAAATAGCACAGGTACAGTTCGTAGATTCGTACCATCCGTTCCCATCAGCATCAGTATAATATACCCCCACAAACTTCTCTTGTACTCTGATGATTATTTTAACACAACCTTGTTGTATATGTAGTCCCCTTCTCCTGCAGATCCACTCAAGTAGACAGCGCTAGCTCGAGTTTTTCCGAATATTTTTACACGTGCACCATGCACGTACCCAAAATCAGCGTATTGAAGAATCTTGAACTGGGAGCCGTACACTCGGTATGGTCTCCGACTCTCCGAATTCCGAACCCTGCCGAAAGAGCAGTTTACTATCGAGGTAAGCGACTTTTCGGAGTGTATAGGTCCCCCGACAATATAATATATTAATGTGCCCGTACACAAGTCACAGATACTCGGAACGACTGTGCAGCTCGCACCGTTTGTAAATCTTGTTTATTTGCGAATGTAGGTTGTTGTCGTTTAAAAGAATTGTCCTGTGTTTTGTTTTTCGTGTGGAGAGACAAAGACGGAGAATAACACGGCGTGTAAGAATCTCAACTTGTTCGTATGATTTTGCACACCGAATAATATATATTATATAAATATTTGGCGTTGAATTCGCCTCCGTAATATGCATCCCCGGCCCTGCCAGCCGTACGGTCAATAAAAGCTAGACAAATAAATTCTGTCGAAAATAAGTCATCACTGTAGATTCGGCATTTTTTTACACCGTACAACATTCTCATTTCTGTGCCGTTTTAAATTATTTCGTTCAAGTGTCATCTGTTGAATATTCGACGCTACAATAAACTTCAGTGGAACACGATCGGGTGTACATTTACAATCCTTTTTTTTTTTTTTTGCTGGTTCTTCTGCTACACGTGTGTGCTTTTTATTCTCGCCAAACGTCTCATTGAAATATTACGCGGCTTTCGATATGAGCGAAAAATTCCATAGAATATGACGAGGTAGGGCTTCCTTCTTCCTTCATACCGTCCAGACGAGATCAGGCAGGAAGAGATTTTCCTTCGCATGTATTGTCTCTCTGCCCCATCCCCCGTCCCCTCGCATCAATGCCGACAGTCGCACGCCTAGCCGATGTTTTTATCGGGCTTAATTATCTGTACACCGGCAATTAATCGTTCCCTTTTTAAAAAAATACTATGTACACCTATATAGCTAACGGTAACGTTCCGCTTAACGGTGTATTTTAAGACTCGGCGAAACAAATTAGCCCGTATTTTATCGTCTCCCGCAATATGTAATCGGCAATTAAAGACTGTATACAGTTTACATTATTGACGGTAATAATTAACGGGACGTTTTAGTCGCTAATTGCTGGATCGCGCGTTATCGGTAATTAATTGTATAATTACTTCGGACCGAGCCCGGCCCAGGGCTGGATGGACTTCTCTATCACGTACTATCGTTTGACGTGCCAATTTTTGTATCGTGCTACTGTCTGTAACGATGGCCAGCTCGGATATCCGGGTCTCATCGTTGGTTACCAACTCGGACAAGAATTCGCCGGGAGCGACTCTTGGATTCGCGAATTTAGGCTTTGTGAAGACTCTTAAATTTTAGACTCCGATACGAATAGGGACATAGGAAGATGTTGACTTCTATGATGTCAGTCGTGTCTCTTGTGACCATATGCAGCAACTGCGGCGCCAGTTTCTGAAGGGTCCCCGAAAATTTAAGAGATTCGAAGTAAGGCCACGACGGAAACAAAAATAAACCCATATTTTGAATAAAGTTGAAGGCAGCTCTCTCAATTTTACGATTTTGCTGGTTATGACCCTCTGTAGCATGACTTCGGTTGAGATAACGGTCAAAACGATACGAAAAAGGATCTCAGTAACTATATAAAGCCCTTTTTCAATATAACTGTGGCAGGCAGGAGCGCAAATATGGACTCATGTGAGGCTGACAAGTATCTTAATAATGCTGGAAATTCATTCGCTCGTATAATTTTTCTGTATTTTGGGGCTAAACCCCCTAAGCCTCCTCTATCTCGGATTTTTTTTTTTACTATTTTTTAGGTGGCAACCTCTTATGGCACCTTTCGGGTGGAGATGGCCAAAACAATATCTAAAATGAATTCAGTTAATAAAAAACTTTTTCTTGTAATGTGATGAAAGGTAGAAAATAAATATGTTCTGCATTATGATCTTTCAAGCTCATTTCCCCGGAAAAAGTCAACAATCCTGCGTAGTGTATAGGGCAAGTTTTTTTAGCGGGTAAAAATCACAAAATATGCTCTAAGAACCTCAAAAATATTCCTTTCCGAAACAAGGCAACATGGATATCAAAACGAACGATTGCCTGCCTCAAAAAAATGAGTAACGTAAAAAAACCTGGAAAAATACAATTTAGAACTTTGCTAGTTGGAGCTAGCAGTGCTAGGGCATTTAACAATGCTAGCATTTATAAATAAAACCTGCTTCAAGCTTACAGCATGCAGCATCAGTCAGTATGAGGTAAAAATAAGAAACATGACCAAATATGCGCACATGTGCGCTGAAATGTAAAATTTTATGCAGAAATATGCGCAAGTTGGGCTCATTTTACTTGGAATTTCATGAATCGTAAAGATAACATGGATATGTGCCGAAATAATCAATAGGAAAAATATGCAAATGCATAAAAAACTTGGCCTAGTAATGTGGAATTTAGCAGCTGATTAATTTGTTATTTATAACTCGATATAGTTCTGTAAAACAAATTAGGAAATCCAAAACTGCACAATTTTCGAAATATTTCACTCTAACTCGCTGAATTTGTTCCTTTTGGTTTGGAATCTCTCCAACCAAAATTTGTTTGAAATCGACCAATTTTTCGTAAAGATAACATGGATATGTGCCGAAATAATCAATAGGAAAAATATGCAAATGCATAAAAAACTTGGCCTAGTAATGTGGAATTTAGCAGCTGATTCATTTGTTACTTATAACTCGATATAGTTCTGTAAAACCAAATTAGGAAATTCAAAACTGCACAATTTTCGAAATATTTCACTCTAACTCGCTGAATTTGTTCCTTTTGGCTTGAAAACTCTCCAACCAAAATTTGTTTGAAATCGACCAATTTTTCGGGGTGCACTCGGACGGTGCAAATGTCAAGTTACCCATAAAATTCCCAATAACATAATCTGTGAGTTTGCTTTCAAAAAAATACCTAGAAATCGAGGATCGAAAAACTTATTTCGATCACTAGGAATGTTCTCATTAGTGTACACATTGTGTACCTATCCAACATTTTATAAAACATCAATTTCTAAGGTCAGTAACCTCTATTGTTATTCGCGTAAATAGTACACTAGTTTGCACATTGCTCATTAAATCCACAGAAAGCGTGAAAAATCGTGAAAATTAACTGTCTACTCGGTTTTCAAAGGCACTAAATTTATTTATGAACCTACTCTGGTCCTATCCACCAACTTGAAAGGTGCACTGAGAGGGAGAACCTCGGAACTACAGATAATACTCTCAAGCGTATCAAAAATGGAGTTTTCAGAGTTGCTGAATTCATTTTTGAGGTCATTTCACTGAAATCCCTAGCAGTAATAATCCTCAGCAGCTGGAGATGTGGCAGATTGAAAATTATAGAACACGCTTCGAGTCAGTATATCAATAATTCGGCCTCCTCGGTAGAGCCTTTGGACTGGCCCCAAGATTAAGAGATGTTATCTATAGTTTTGATCGTTCAAAACTTAGAACATTGAATGTTAAATGCTGCACATTATATTAATTTTACTTTCGTGAATTCCGTGAAATATGAATTTTTCTAGGACCGACAATCGATATAGATACCTTACTAAGAACAGATTAATATATAAATAGAATAATAGGGTACATGGAATTGAAAATCAGTAGTTTTCTTATTGGTATGAACATGGGAAGTATGGAAATTTAGTTTCCCACATTAAATTATCACATTATCAGACTTTCATGTAACAAACAATGGTTCTTCGATAAATTTGTTGATCTTAGGTAGCCGAAAAAAATATCGATTGACAAGCTGAAATATGTGAGATCTTATACACCAGACAGACTGCATGAGGAGGGATATTTTTTAATTTTCTAATTTTGTCGATTCTTTTAAAATATGAAATTTAGTTCAATTATATGTTGACGATTCATGCCAATAAAAATCTAAATATGTAACTCTACAAGAGTGGGTGGCAGCCCGTCACCTTCTTTTAAGAGGGACAGGGCTCTAATATCGGAGGGGGAGGCAATTTCAGATATCTTTCACTGACCCAATGATTTGCAGCCTGTAGCAGATAAATCAAGCATTTTTTGGGTTTGAAATTAACTTTTCTTGGAAAAGTACTGACGCTACGAGCCTGGAGACGAAAGAATTCGTTAGGGGATGAGTCCTGAAATGTTGAAATTCGTTTTACCTCTCAAGTAAAAGGCTTGCGCCACTGTTTCTGCACTTCCCACCGAAGGGCTCCAGGATCTGGATGCCAACAAATGTTCAACTTTGCTTTACTTCTCAGGCAAAAGGCTTGCGCCACTGTTTCTGAACTTAATCTTTTCCACCAAAGGGCTCCAGGATCTGGATGCCAACGTTTCTCCAAGAATCTATAATTATCCAATACGTCTGTTTTCTGCTTGATATAGCAATTTTCACGGTCGAAAAGAGATTATCACTCCCCCATCGTTACGATTACTACAATAGAATAAGAAATTCTCCCTCCGTTTCTCGAGGACATTCCGCGTACGATTCCTTCCTCGAAGGCAACTTTGACTAAATTAAACCCGAACTTTTTCGATCGACCTTTTCTTTTTGTTTTTTCTAACATAAAACCGTCGTATTTGATGAATGTTTCTCGCGCCTCCAGGAATGGTCGTCAGCCGTCGTGGGGTAAATCAGCGTATTTAGCTGGGGGAGACGCGATACCCGCGTATTTCTTTTCCCCTGCCAACTTGGCTGGTCGATTAACATTCCATACTCCGAATGGAGAAGGCGCGTACAACCATCAATCGGGAGGTCCGCATCGAACCGTTTATTAAAATTATATACGCCGGACGGCGGAGACGGACCGTTTTGCGGAGCGCTGACGCGGCTAGCCGATGAAATGAAATAGGTTGGTTGGCATTACTCGAATGAGAGCAAAATCAGCCATCTGAACCCGCATATCGACCAAAGAAGACGAAACCCATCATAACTATCAATTCCCGATACTGTTATTTCGGTTCCTTTTTTATCGAAGAATTTTTTTTTCCCTTCCCTCTCGGTTCGTTCTCGACTGGACTCACGCGAGCTAGAACGGATTACAGAATCGTCAATCGGAACCAGATCGCGTGTATCCGTTGTTAACTGCTTCTTCGGGAATGTTCACTGATCGGATGATGAAAAAAAACAAAATTAGGAAAGGATAAAAGAAATACGAAGATGCTTTTTCGTGGTCGCGTTTAACGAGAAACGGTAATTACGCGGTAATCGATTTTCAGTCGATATTTGAAGAGTAGAAACGCAGTCCGAAGATTCGTTTCCCGGCAGATACATACAGTGCATCGAATGGTGTGTGAAGCTCTGGTTACAGTGTAAACATTGTTAAGACAAACTGTTGCTGTTTGAATGCCCTCAAATTCTCACGTGGATTCGTCTCAATCTTTACCGATTGACGAGCGGCGATGCAAAATCGCCACAATCTTGAAGCCTCTCAAAAGCCACCTAATGGACGGCCAATATGGCAGTCTTGCGACAAATCACGAAGTTCCGTTGTCGATCGCCACCGTTACCAACATAATCATGTTGAGGAATCGCTGGCAGTATGCGTACTGTCAGCTATTTTCCTTAAATGGAGCTTTCTGATTGGATGTAAATCGCGGCAGTGACTGTCCAAGATGTGATGTCTTTAAACAGTTTCAAAGTTGTGACTATTTTGTGTCACCTCAACAGACTTAGACGAAGGTCAAGTGGATGTTACTTCCTCCTTCGGTTTCGCTGTTTAGGTATAGTACTCGTCAGACCCTTTTCAAACTCATAAAGAAGGCTCATTCAAATTTTCTCTTGCCTATAGCTCGGATTTTAGCTGTAATTCCCTTCAAATACGTGAAAATTCTTTCAGTGTGTTGTGATTAGTTCTGATTTTTCTAACTCTGCAGTAATAGAGTCCCTTTTGGAAGTCATTAAGACCTATTTGAACGCTCTAAGAACCCGTTGAGACTCATTCAAACGATGCTAAAACGTAGTTGGCTTCTCTAGAACTCGAGACTCGTCAGACTGTTTTGAAACTCATCCAGTTACTTATAAAACTTATTCAGAATCTCATTCAGCTACCCTTGAAACTTGTTCAGAAACTGGTCAGACCGCGAGGTATCTTGCAAATGCAGCACTCTGTCGTCTAAAACGATCGAACCACTGCCCTAAATGCCTCTCACCACTCGATTACCAGTCAGTGAATCGATAAAGCTCCGCGTTATATGCAGGTTCTAAATGTGAAATTCAAGTTGCGGGAGGTTGGAAGATCATCCATCGAGTAAACTATAACAAGTGCACAACTTGCAACATAAGACAAATTATGTGCAGTTACAGCTTTTCCAAATCCAAACATTGGACCAAAAGCCCGTGCATCTTCGAATTGAGCCCAGGAGTAAATCCAAACCTTCGGCCAAGGGCTCGTGCGTTTTCGAGCCGAGCTCAGGAGTGTTCCCCCGGGGAAACAGAATTTTGTGTACCAATTCGGGAACAATATTGTAATGTCTTCTGCTCCACATACGTACTTCTTGTACATTAAAATAACTGAATAACTAGTGCGTATTTTGAAATTGAATAGTGTACACAGCAATGTTTTAACGAGAAACTTTATGTTTGTTTCAGGTAAGACTTCGCGTTGATTCTTTGCAAAGTGATAATGTGAAAACTAACGATACTTTCGTAAGTAGAAATAATTTAATTACGGTAAAATTATCGAAGAAAACACGTATTCGAATGAGGACGGGATACTCCAAAAGTATAATATGTACTTTTGTGTTCAGTTTTCAATTCGCAGTTTTCTCTTCCTTAAATAAACTTTAAATCCGCGTGGAGTCACTAACGTTATGATCTTAAATAACGAATAAAGTTACCGGAGAAGTAGAATTTGGGTCAGTTTCAAACGTAAAAATCTTACCAGCTCTCGAAACGATGCTGCTGAGACAGTGGGATGGCTGTATAGTCACCAGCAGCTTGTTATATTCGTTCCAGTAACTACGCTGAAGCCGGTGAAAATGTCTGACATAGATATTGGCAGAATAGCAATGCCCTCGTAGGAAGATCAATATTCGAAAAATCAGGATGGTTCATCCGCAGGCCCGTGGTATGATCACTTTTTCGAGGAGGGGGGGAGGCTCTGAGGCAGAACTGCAACGTTTGCATCCCAGAACAGAAAACAGAACAAACGCAGAAAACAGAAAACGGTTTTGGAGGAGGGAATATCAGCTCATAAGGATAGCTTAACTATTTTTGAGAACATGAAGAGTTACATTGGTTAGATAGCGAATCGAAACACTTTGCCTATGCAGGGTGTTTCAGAGTACATGGCTTCCTTTCATTCCGGTAATTAGACAACGCATCCTAATAACGTGTTAATATACTCGCGTGTTTTTACATTTGAAAGCGCCAAGATGCAGACCGTTGGAGCAATTATTTCCAGCATTAATGGAAAACTTTTTTCTCAGCATTGCTAATAAATAGACTTGGGGAAATAATCAGTCATAAAAAACACAGGTGCGGCAACTACTTTAAAAAAAATGGTGTTCATAAAATCAATTTTAATTAAAAATTGCTTGTGTGCAAAAATTTTCATATTTTTTTCAATTCTCCATATTATGTTGTATGTATTTAAGTATGTAATAGTCGGTTGTTTAAATTGCAAAAATACTTGTCTTCAAAGCGTCCGTGTATCCCGTATCATTATTGGCATTATTATTCGTTATCACTGTTTCATTATTGATATCAGTGTTTTGATATGGAAATATTTCCTTTTTGAGATGTGAAATACGATTTCTAGTGTAAAACTTGTCGTTAAATTTTATAACGCATTTACGATTATCTAGTACCTTATGGCAGTGGCGTAGCCAGGGGGAGGAGAAGGGGGCAAATGCCCCCAGGCATCTGAAATCTAATGTAAAATATGCAAAAATGAGCGAAAAATTTTTGCTCGCGTAGTAATTTTACCTTCATTTTTCATAAAATAGTCCTCTAATATCGGCAATTTAAAAAAAAAACCTCAATTTTCGACTTTTTCCCCCATGAAAATCTTATTTTGCTCCCCCCTCCCTTTGGGAAAGTCCTGACTACGCCGCTGCCTTATGGGTTGAACTCAGTTTCCATTTACCGTTTGGAATCACAAGTGTACCATACATATAAATCCTTCCAACGATACTGGGATCAAGTCCCACCAACTAACGAACTAAAACCCATAAAAACGACAGTTCACTCCTGGAAAACATCCTATCAAATGTCCAGAAAAGACGAAGTAATACTTTTCAGACTAAGAACTGGACATTCCGCTTTCACTCATAGCTATATCCTGAACAAACTACCCCAACCAACCTGCGATACATATAAATCTCCATTAACCACTTAGTTACCCAATGCCCGAAATTTCAATCCCAGCGAAACATACATATCCGAAACTCAACACTAGAATCCCTGCTCTCCGACAATTGCACTTAAAATCTTAAACACATATCATTTCTAAAAGCCTCTACTCCAAAATGTAACCCGTACAGCCTCCACGTCTCTAGCCAATAAGCTGTACATAACGTGGCTACCCTCCCCCTTCCCACAAAAAAGTTGTCCTGTGGATCCTGCGATTTTTTCGCGATAACCGATTCCGTCCTTCATACGTTTCGAAAATACTCTTTGGTCTCAGCCCTACTGATGAAAAGTTTGATAAATGCAATTAGAATTTACGCTTTAACAAAATTGTGGTAAAAAAGAATGCCGGAGTTGTTTTCCTTCGCAATTTCTACAATATTAGCGGAAAATTTTGGTAAGAGGAAACAAAATGGCCAGAAAACACAGCCCTCTAGCCTCTATTGGCTACAGGCCTGGTATTTTGTACAAGTTGGAATGTTAGAAACAATAGAAATGTGAAAATCACTTTTTAATGTAAACCATCGTATTTATCGAAATTTTCAAACTAAAAGACTAAGATAGGTAGGAGGTTAAGGGATATTGTTGAGTTGTATGAAGAAAAAGATTGTTTACTGCAAAAACTGATGGCTAGGTCTAGAACAATACAAAGGTTCAGACGTAGTTTTTAGCTGAAATTGATTTTGTGAACTGTTGTATGTTCTTTTCTCTCTTTTAGTAACTGCTGTCACTGACTTCTACTATCACCAAAAAGTTCTGCCAGCTCATATTGGCAACGCTGAGAGAAAAAAAAGTTTCCATTGATACTCTATACTTACATATAATATCGTTCAATATTTATATCTTTGTCCCTTTAAATGTGATAGTAGGCAAACGTATCTATATGTTATCAAGATGAGTTGCTTACTTACCCGATTGAAGTGTGAGTAGTTTACGCGAGACACCCTGTATATCACTTTGGATGAAATGAACCAACTTCCTGGCTTCCATTTTGATGAGAAATGTCAGAAGTGGCCACGTTTTTTCTGCTATAATAATTGTTGGATTGATCGCTTCCTCAGAGGATTGACTGTCTGATTATGGTTTTAAGGACTGATCTGTAAATTCCAATTTGCGGTTCATCCCGATGCGCAAAATCCCGCCTGTTACCCGGGTAACTAAAGGGGAACCAAGGGTAACTCACGGGTTTCTGGGTAATCTGAGGGTAACCGAGGGTTGCAAATGCGTAACTTTTCCGCGAATAACTGACTGCGTATCGGGATACGCAAAATCCCGCCAGTTACCTGGGTAACTAAATGGGAACCAAGGGTAACTGATGGGTTTCTGGGTAATCTGAGGGTAACCGAGGGTTGCAAATGGGTATCTTTTCCGCGGGTAACTAGAGGGCGACTAGGGGGTAACTGATTGCGCATTGGTAGACCGCAAAATACGTGGCCCTCCTCAATCAGTTGTATTCAAGCATATAACTGCAAACTGAGTGAAGTTAACGATCCTGGTAAAGCATCGCGGTATGGTCGAGTTTCCAGGGCTGCTGTAGAAGTCTTATATGGTTTCTCGGTCGTATGCAGTTCTCGATCAGCTTACATTGACACTCATTACGGCATAATGTACTGTCGTATGTGCAAAGAAAGTGTGGTATTGTCGGCAAAGAAGAGATCTCATGTAGCTGCGAGTTATCTGATAAGTTTTCTTGACCATTTTCCGCTACGGTATCGCGTTGTTGTTTCGCGTCGACCTGTTTGCATTGTTCGGTGTGTCTAAAGGGTTTACGTACCGTATATAAGTGACTCGGGCATGTCTTTCTCGTTTTCCTGTTTCTGAAGTCAGCATTTTCAGTGCTCGAGAAATACGTACGACTGTATGTAAAGCTCGCGATGAGAATGCTCGTTGTTCGCGCCAGTGAATCGACGTATCCGCAGACCTGTTCGTTAAATTCGAACGCTCGTATCGACCTCGGAGCTTCGTATCCCGGCTCCGAGTACAAGTAGGTTATACATCTGAATTACAAAAAGACGCGGAAAACAAGAAAAGAAAGAAAGCAAAAAAAAATAAAATAAAGACTACGCGTGTACGTAAAAATTAAAAAAACATAAATATTCATTACGTGCCCGTTAGAAAAAGAAAATAAAAATGGATATTTAATAAGAATTATTCTCCGGTTGTGGTTCTTTTTAACCTTAACTAATACGCGGATTGTATTTCTTTTTAACTAGGTTCTAATACCTCGAATAGCAATACGTATTGTATTTAGATTTTCTTCATCTCTGTCTCTATGCCCTCTAAATTAACCTATTTATATTCAATGTTGTCTTAAAAGGGAAATTTATTTATGATACCAACTCTCGGGTGCTCGTCAAGCGAGCGCTGTTAAATTTTTAACGAACAGACGACGCCGTGTGTGAGTACGGACGCGACGTGCCGCGCGCGTCGCGCCGGCCCAAGCGGAGAGAACAGCCGAGGAGAAAATTCGAGCGGAGCCGCGTCCGAAAAGCGGGCCTATTAATTTCAGGCCATAAATTAGTGTACCCGAAACCGGGGGTACTGATCTCGCACGTCCCACCTGACGAGGCCGGCCAATGGGAAGGCTGAAGGCGCGTTCGTTCGCCAGCCAAGCAGAAATTTTCCTTAATAAAATTGCTCCAAACAGGCGTATAGCTTGGAACGCATCGCATCGCATCGCGCGTATAAATTAACGGAGAGCGCGTCTCTCTCTCTCTGTCGCTCTCTCGTCTGGCGAGCTCGTCGAGTATCATTAAAAGTCGTCTTTTCTCGCGCGATTATTCACAACAAAATTAGAAAAACACCGGCTCTCTGTGCACGTCGGCGGCCATTTTGTTTTCTTCGTTCTTTATTTTTTCTCCAATTTACCCACACATCGCCCGGCACTTATTAGTAGTCCGCCAAAACCCATTTTAAATGCTCGCCTCCCGGACCGCGTTTCACGGGTGTAATTAATACATCCGGCCGCCATGTTTACGCCCGAACTACTACTGTTTATTGTGAATTAAATTAATTCGAGCAATTAGAGCGACGAGTCGCGCCAGAGAGCCGGTCTCGAGAGTGCGAGCTAGAAACGCCGGGCCCGGTACCGGGAGGACGGCCGGTACACCTGTGGCTACGCCGATGGAAGGCGAGGCCGAGGCGCGCATAAATTCTCTCTCCGTACGTAAGAAACCCACATGCGTGTGTACGGGTGTACCTCGACCGGGGCAGGGTGCGATGGTGCTGCGGGAAAGACACAAAATTTCGCAGGCGGCGTCCAAATAATTATCCGGTAGGTCGCGCGTTTGCCCAACAAACCGCGTGTCGAGTCGACGACAACGACGACGAGCACACGAACCAGACAATTTAACGGATAACTTGCGGCCGCCGGAATCCCTGGTGGCGGCTTGCAAACCGCACAGCTCGCGATTTATCTTCGAGGCTTGGCCTTTCGCTCTCGCTCTCTGTGTTCGCAGAAAACGCGTGAGCGTGATGCGGCTTCGGTGACTCATAACCGCGACAGCGACAGCCACGGTTTGCAACAAATGTCGACTGTGTGCGCTTCCGCGTCCCGGTTCCCGGATTCGTTTATGGCGGTAATTAAACGATCGTTCCCGGCACATGTGGCCGTGCTGTGGCCTTCAAGGAGCGAGCACATGTGCGCGAAGACCAAGGGAAGCTATAACGTCGTGGGTTTGTCATAGCCCCGGCCGGAGTTGAATGAAGGGATGAAATTCACTCGCCACGGTGGAAGTTGATTTTCCTGTGTGTGCGAATGATGGTTGGTCTTTGGGACTGTATCTGCTGGATGGTTTCTTTAAGGAGCCTGTATGCTCATTCGGAGTAGTCCGATGATGCGGAGTTTAACTACGCCGAGTTGCCACGTAGTCAAACTCCGCATCATCGGACTAGTTGGACTCCTGAATGTCGAATGAGTATACCTGATGTTTGTTGTAGTGTTCTTAATTTCGTTTGTCCATAGGGCATAAGTATGTTATGTAATGATCAGGCATGTCTGTTTAACTCGCCATGCGATGGAAAGAATTCAACATGTGCCCAGTGGAGTTAAATTGGACGTTTGTCTCAAGAAGTATCCAAACGCCATGAAAATCAAGTAACAGTATGCTGTGACTTTCATCGAGCTTAGCCACTTTTTTGCGAAATAGAGTCCGATTACTGATCGTAGTCTGATGTTTTGTCTACTCTTCATCCGTCGTCAGAAGTGGATGAGGTCTCATTATAGTGGTGAGCTCATGCGATGGACACATCTCATCAAGTTCAACCGAGGTCGGGTTCTGCCTTTTTCTTTCCCTCACGGCGAGGGGCTAAGGCCCCACCCGGCGGCCAGTCCGGAACTTTCTCCGGTGGCTCCATGTATTCGGCTATGTACATTGAAATAAAAATTTACTGTGTCCCCCCTCCACTGCCTTACATACTTTCGAGTGGGTTTAACGCGGGGCAGGGAGGAGAGCTCACATTTTTGAACTACATTTGTATACGAAATATTTGCACGTTAATATTTACAACCTTAAAACTAGATACAACTGTTTTGTCTGTCTGTTGTCCAGTCAGTCAGTCAGTGTCTCAGTTATTGTCTCCTTCGATTTCACAACACTTCCCTATCGGCTTCCATCTTCCTTCCTCGTCCGCCACTTCGGCAACACCCCCAAGACGAAAGGGTCGCGTCAAGTAGAGGGGGCCGCTTCCATGTTCAGGCGGTTACCTCAAGACTTCTGCCTCAAGTTCTTTATCGCTTCCTCAAAGTGAGTCGAGCCGAAGAGTCGAGAATCAGATTCCAGGGTCTCCTATCGTGACGCCCCTCGGGACGGGAGGAGATGCTCACGGGTGCCGAAGTGTCACCGGGCTTCTCCTTTCTCCATCAACCTTTCTCACCCGTTACTGTCATTAACTCTTCTGCTGCCGTAGCTTCGGTGGGATGACGATGTTCGGTGCGTTGGTGATGGTGGGCCTACCCTCTTCCGGGCTTTTCGACTGGCGGCTGTTCTATCCTAATACACTCCAAGCAGCCAACTGTAAAACCTCTTATCAACATTTCCCAGGAGCGGCGAGCTTCCAGCCACTTCTACCAGCCTCCCACGACTTAGCACTTATAGTTGGGGAAAATCGGTAGGAAATACTGATGAAGATTATACTTATCTATTAGAACAAACTCGTTCAGAAAAATCCTCGGGGACTCGAGAAATCCGTACAAAATGAAACTGTTAAACTTTCATGTTAAATAATAGTCAGAACAATTGAAGAAGCTGCTAGTAATACGAAACATTTGTGGAGGAGGGTATGGAATAAAGTGGATTTGTGAAGAGAAATTGGAGAATCGCATCAGTAAGGTTCTATGGACCGGCCAATATAGTAATTTAGTGAATGACTGTTCTCTTGACCGCAAAAAAAAATCTTCAAATGCGATGTCTAATTTAGCGCAGAACCAGAGGGAGTTACATTAGTGGTGGTCGTAGCCCTCTCTGGGGCCCTCGGCTATATAGAAATGTGTGCAATAATGAAGTGAAACACGAGGAAAAGCAGGGTATCCGCTTTCTGGAAACCCGGGAAAAATCTGGGAATCGCCATTATTTTGATCAAAATCAGGGAACTTTTTCAGAATAATAAGAATTAAAGAATTATGCACGATTTTCATAGTAGTCAATGCATATCAAATTTGATCTCAGATAGTAAGTATATTCTCAAATCTGTGTACAATACTAGCTGACAAAACGTGTAAGAAAATGTTTTAAATTGGTCTGGAAAACTGGGAAAGGTTAGGGGAAATCATTCCTTAATAAAGTGGCTACCCTGAAATGAAAGAAGACATTAGATCGGTCCGAAGAAAAGAAGGAAAAATTGTTCGATTTCTCCAAAAATTATTGAGGGTGGGGGGTACTCCTGGATAATTATCTCTGCTGATCCTGTCCTGTGTTTAGCTTAAGTAGTTTTTGGTGAAATTTGGCTTATTTTTCATTTATTCTGGTCAGTTCCTTATATTCTCAGGAAAATTTAGTTTTTTACGAGGGTTATTGTGGCCAGATTTGTTTAAATATAGTTGTTCCGGGTAATTTTTTCTAGGGGGGGGGGGGTAATTTTTGATAGTTATTGGTCCTGTTTGAATCAATTAGTTTATGTTCCTTCTTGGTTGTTTTCAGTTTGATTTGATGTATTTGGTTCATGTTCGATCAGATTTTATAATTTTGTCGTTTTTCTACATGTCTGATTTAGGTTATTTTGAGTCCTTTTTGGCCAGTTTCGATCGATTGTATTATTTGTCATTCTTCGTCAAATTCATGAGATTCGAGACGAACAGGGTCATTTCGGGCGAATTTTGGTCATGTTTGGTCGGAATTGCTCGTATTTGGTCAATTTTGGTTATTTTCGTCTATTTTCTTACCTATTTGGTTTTTAGGATTCTTTTACACAAACTGGTGGGAATCTGGTTTGGACGGATTTCGTTATTTTAGGTTGATTTCTGTCAAATTTGGTCCGACGTGGTTATTCGTAATCGAAATGGTTGGTTATGATCAGGTTTGGTCGGTTCTGATTAACCGGTTATACTTGATCAATTTTGGTTCTGCTTGTTTTGTTGATCTTAGTCGTATAATTTCAACAGTTTTGGACAAAATTAGTCATGTTAAGCCAATCTTGATTTGGTTTTAAACCTTTACGTTAGTCTTGATTATTTCCTCATATTTGTTCACGTTTTGATCTGCTTCTTCCCCCCCCCAAATTTTTTTTAGATAGTTTTGATTACAAGTGGTCATATATGGTAGTGGTGACGATCCTAAAAAGAATCCCTCGTCTCAAAAAAGATTGGTCATAAAGGACATTCTTTTTTAAAGAAAATCGGGCGTTATATAACCTACAAATTTTATTTCCTAAAATTAAGGTCATTTGAATGTACAAAATGCCCCACCAACAAAAAAAATTTAAGAAAAATATAATCAGCAATCGCTACCGTTGATTTATATTTAACCATGGCAATTTTTCTTTTTAGATGCTGATGTTTCGCTCAATTCTTCTGGTTCATTTGGTCAAATTTGGTCGCATGTAGTCAAATTAAGTAGTTTTTGGTCATTTCTTTGCTTTTTTTTTACCACGTTCTGATCTGCTCGTTTCCCCCTGTTTACATAGTTTTGTTTACATTTGGTCGTTTATTTTTAGCCCTTGCCTTTAAAAGGAAACGAAAAACAATCGTCCAATTTATCCAAAAAAAATTGGACAAAATTTCTTAGCGGAAGAGGGGGCGCATTCCACCTAATTCTGGTTCGAACCCGGTATGAGTTATTGTCTTACTCAAAAGTTTGTAGAGCACCTCTACTCTTGTTAGGTTGTATATGTGACGATGCATGTATGCTAAATTGACCCTCGCGATACCACAACTCAGACCAGAAAATCCACCCTTTGGGGTATCGTCTCGGAAACCTAGGGGCAGATAGGGTACCTATGACAATGTATAGGTATTTTTGTCTGCTATTTCGTTTTTGTTTTTTTTTATATCATTGCTGACCGATCCGAACGCGACGCTTCACTTCGCGATTGTCACTCGTAAAACGAGACTAAAACCAAAATGGCTGAGAGGAGTACCCCATTTTGTAGATTTCTTAGTGGTTACTATTTTGAAACAGATCGTGCATTTCTGTTGAAAAGGGGAAAGCTCGATTAGAAGTTGACTTAGATCGATCAGCTGCTCGATATTGGTTCTATGTACTATTCCAAATCTCTGGCCTCGCGTTGATTCTCATTGAGTGATGTCAAAATGAATATTCATCGGTCGATATGTGTGATCTGGAATGAGAAAACCAACCTTACGTCAGAAAATTCAATCTCGGGTTTAGGACATAAATTTGTTGGAATTGCGTCATTCTTCCATATAAGATCATTCATATTTTGTAAAAGTGACGCTAGATAGCTCTGGGGCCGGGGTTTGTACAGACACACATTAGGCGTAGCACGATGTCTTTAAACGTGTATTTTCCAAAATCTCGTCTTCTTACGTGAGGTCGGTTTTCTCATTCCACATCTCATATATGTTGGAGAGTCATACAGCCACATTAGTAAGGAAACCACTCATTGCTATACTCGTCAAAATGGGAGGGGAGGGGGTCATTAAAAGATTAACCATTGTCAGTTTTTGAAATTTCGACCTTGTTGACAGATAGCGCTATCTGCAACCAGTGTGTGCGAACATTATTGAGCATTTGAAGAAGGCAACATCTCTGTCAGTTAAATCACGCGAACCCTTCATCTATGGTCAGTGGCGCCCATCTCGGAGTAAGTTTTCAACAGATGGCAGGAAGTTTCTGGGTTGATGGGTGGGTGATCGAGCCAGTGGGTAATTTGCAGTGTCTGGGAAAAGCATAAAAGCAAAAAAAAAACGTATTGTAGATGGATTAATATAGGGTGGGTGGGTGGGTTCCTCAAGAAGATTTTTGTCGGGTAATTTTCAAAACAGGCGAGTGCCACTGTTTACAGCTGGCTAGAGCACTACAAACCCGTCTACGCTATGCTGCCATTTTCATATTTTTTTTATTTTTATTTACTGTGCAGAGTTGGTAGGTAAGCGATTAATGCCTCGCGCGTTAGCTCCACTCGCTGCACTCGTTCCGCCAATTCTCGCGTTCGTCATTAATCGCTGACTTTCCGCCTCTGTACAGTAATCTACTATTATTGTATACAGGTCCGGTAGGTACGAGGTGACAACACTGTTTTCACGAAGGTAAATGACGTTTTAACGTCTCGTTCTCGTGAACACTGACGCAGCGCTGTAAAGACGCTGTCATTGGTTAGCGATAACAACATTACCACTCTAGAGGTGTAAGTGAGCTGATAGAGGTGGAAAGTCAGCTGTAGTTCGAGATTACCGGACCTGTATACTGTGTACAATAAAATAGCGTACTGTACAGAGTTGGTAGGTAAGCGATTAATGCCTCGCGCGTTTTGCGCTCGTTCCGCCAATTCTTGCGCTCGTCATTAATCGCTTACTTTCCGCCTCTGTACAGTAATCTACTATTATTCGCCGAGTAACCTCGACCTTCGTCGCGGGCAACTTCGATCGTCGTTGGCGACGCTTTTGCTCTTCCACGGGAAAAGTAAGGATAAAAATATTCGGTTTTATAGAGCTCTAGCTGAACAGCACTCACAGTGCTATCTGCTGACAAAGTCGGAATTTTGGAAATAACTGGTTGTTCTGGGAATGAACCCTTATGGTAAGCAGATGTAAATACCACCGACTTATGTTCTATACTGAGTCAAGTATGAAGTCGAATATGAGCAACGAAATATAAAATAGACTACCTGTGTAATGTCTTTTAAGTTATCATTGAATCTACTCGAATACTCGATACCAAGACCCTCGTTCACTGATCGAGTGGTTTCTGAATCAGTGCAAGCTTTCTTCGATGAATTAAACTCCTTTTCTTTCAGGCGCCGTATCCGATGTCGGAAGTTGTCAGTCGCGGTTTCTGACGCGCGACTCTCTTGGGGCAGTTTAGTCGGAGTAGATTGCCGTGGCTTTTCCCACGGCTTTGTTGCGTTAGAGGTTTTCTTCTCCCTGCTGAAGAGTGTACAGCCGCAGTTTGCTTACTAGCCATGTGTTTCACGACGTCGAGTAAGATATCGACGACTTGCACACGCATAGTACCAATCTTTCCGATCTGGTGGTAACACACCCTGCGATTGTAATGCCTTGTTCGTGTAAACTGGCGGGGATTACAGGGCGTGCCATGTTTCCTTCTCAATGAAACCTGTAGTCGCTGTATTCGCTCGGATGTCAGTGGAAATATTCGAATATCATTAGCTTCCCGGCGTTGGTGGGACGCGAATCCGAGACCTAAAGATTGCGAAGCGGGCATGTTACCACTTGGCCACACAGCGACGTTTTATACTTGAACTCCTCGAACCTCCATTTTCCAGAATAGCTTTTATTTGCTCATCAGTCGGTAACGTGGAAATATGAAGCGTCAATAACGCCCTCGCACTCTTCTTAATCTGGCTTAGGAATGACAAAGCTGAAGAACAAGTGCACAGAGCAAACGTTACGAAGTTACAAGTTCGTATAGTGGTGATGATGGAATGCGGAAAGCGATTTGAGAGTTCCTTATCGCGTCCTTTATTTCGATCAGGTTTTGATGACGCGAATGCGGAAAACATTTTCCGCTCTCGCATCATTAATTAAAGTTTGTAATCTCGCTAGCTTTTTCGACTTTTTTTTTTTCTTTCAAAAATCATTTTTCTAATAGAGGTGCACCGTGAGTTGGTTACGAGTTACCGGCATCGTCTTTGTCGTTTTGTTGTCGCCGCCACTATGTACGTATTAGACTACGAGAGGGATGTGCGCGTTCCAACTTAGCGAAAACGTGTCAAGAAAGTCTAAATAACGAGTAAAGTTGGCGAACTTCGGGTTTTCGTTAGTGTTTATAAAAGTTTTTAAAAGTTATTTGCTTTTTCGGTTTAAAAGAATGTAAGTTGTATATAAGAAGATTTTATCGAGGAAGAATCTTTTATAGTCCATTTTGTTGAAACGGATGTTATAAATTGTATTGTCGGGCGTTTTCGTCCCCCCGTCCCTCTCGCCTGACTCGCACCCCCCGGCTTCGTATTCTCGGACTGGAAAATAAGATATGCATAATATCCATTAAAGTGTAACTTACCCCTTATCGTCCGTCGGTGTACGATATTCGCTATAATCTTTCGCGCCCGAACTTTTTCAACTCGGCGAAAATTTCTCGCGAATTTCCATTTTTATTGAGAATATAATAAGATAGTTTGGGTGCCGTATATTTTTATTTTTCTACTTTTTCAAATCGGTAGTAAAAATGCGATTTCGGGATATTGAATCGTATCGACAGCTATACACGTATAATATTTAGGAATATGAGAAAGTGTATTGCGAACTGATTCGGGTGTAGTCGATCGCTGGTGTTCATTTTAACCGCGCGTCGAAGCAAAGGCGGTTCAAAATGCGAGGTTTATACGTTTGCACGATAGTAAGAACATTATCTGGAGTGCTATGCAGGAGTTATATTTGAAACATAGCTGAATGGTTGTAACTGAAGATAGAGGTTCTCTGGCTACGACTTCCTGTAACCCTATCTTGAGCTATATGATTTTTTAGCTACAGCTTTGTACCTCTAAGCTCTGCCACAACCGTCTAGTTGTTGTTAGCTGTGTTGTGTTTTCAAATACCTCGGATGGAAGTGCCTGCGCAACAGGTACTCCTCAGGGCGGCGATTTTTTATTTTCTTACCTGGTGCAAATACAGAACTTCTGAATAAGGAACCACCCTCCCCAAGAAAAATTGGATCACGAAAAACATCCAGTCCATCAGTGGAGGATATGGCGATGCACGCATGCTAAATTGACTCACCAGACACTGTACCCCTCGCCTCGGAAACTACCTTTCGAGTATCGCATTAGTGACCAGAGGGACGTCTTGGCTGGCCCAGGTCCCCATTTTGCCTCTCCGCTTCGGATTCGTGCTGTTCTGCCAGGGTCCCTATAGGGCATTCTACTGACCGAGACCAAAACAAACATTCAATAAGTACCGATAAGTCTTAAAAAAGTGAATAAAAAAAATATATGGAAAATCAAGCCTGGTGCACATGCTCCAGTGGAACTCCCTGGTACTCCTACTCTTAGCTACGACCTTGTAGCGAAAGCTAACATCCCTTCCATTGAAAAAAAAAAAAAACCTTGCTACGTTATAATTACAAGTGCTGCATGTGTAAATACCTCTACAACACACCAGCAGCCTCTGAACTCTCTAGGGTGTCCTTTATTTTGCGAATTTTCTCAGATCCTTCCTGTGTGAAAATGGGTGCCAAGAAGTTCGAAAAGCCCCCTCCCCCAGAAAATTTTAGCCTAGTCGAATAAGCGTAATACGTCCCAGCCCCTTTCCACTCTTATGGGAAATAACGTGGAGTTTTGACTTTTTTAACTAATAATTTTTTGTAGTCGTAATAACGCTGAAAATATTTGGACACAAGTTTTGGATAAACTTTATCGTATGCATAAAATTGTTAGACTCCACGACATGAGTTGACGGCTCTCAGGGGGGCTGACACAAAATGAAATTCGAGCTGGTGCTGATGCAAGAGGGTTTCAAGGTCACTGATTCTGATCTTGGGGTTGATTTTCCATCTAATAGTCCCAAATAATAGTAATTTTCCGACACTGTACTCGTTTTACAGATCCTCAAGATCATTGGATAGAGTTTGAGGCTAGTTTTCACGTACAGCCTCTATGATGCCAACAAGAGGACTGAGACCAAAAATTTGTCATTTTTTCGGTATGGTATGCCATTCACAAGGGTTTCTAGGTTAATGAATTCGATTCTGGTGTTAGACTTATCTGGTGCCACCAGAGAGGGCAAACCCTAATGACAGAACTGAATTCAGTGAATTTGAAAACCTATACATCGTGCACAATCTCAGAAAATTGCTGTTATTTGGCCTTAATCCAGCTTTGGTGATACAAAAGGGGGGGGGGGTTGGATCAAAAAATTAATTCCAAAATCGGAATCGGCAATCTTTTAGCCGTCCCTCTTCACATTTTGGAACTACCCCTACAAGCCATGAACCCAGATCGTGGAATGAAACAATTTAATATTCCAGTAGTTGGGTTCAAATATTTCTAACGTTATTACAAGCTAAGGAAAAAAATCTAAGTCAAAATTCCGTATTATTATTTTCAGCTAGAAGGGGAAGAGGCTCGTGGCCCGTGTTCCTCTTATCCGTTTTTCCTCCGTGGATATAGTTTTATTGCACTTTATTGGGCACCATTCACAAAATACTGATCATCATAGTCCAAGTTCGCGGTGATTCGACCAGCTAAGTCTTTAAAGGTCTAAAAGTTGCGATAAATCCAATGGATAAAGACGACGTAGTCTTCTGATCTCTCTGGCGGTATCTAGGAGCTTGGTCGACTGTGGGGAGCTGTAGGTCTGCATGTAAGCAGTCGTTTCCAAAATGTACCATGGGCTTGCAGTGATTAACCGCATGACTTTGCTTTGAAAACATTGGATGATTTCTCGGTTACTTCGGACAGTGCATCCCCAGATTTGGATGTAGTAGCTCTATACTAGCCTTCAGATAGAGACATATATTGGCCTCTGTTTTGATATAGAGAAAGAGGAACTGGGCCTCAAGAGCCAAGCATATTGTCGTAACCGCAAGCAGTGCTGCCAACCAAGCCTGTTGAAAAATCCCAGGATTCTTCGTAAAAAATCTTGAGACAAAAATTTCTGTCTTATCTATGTTGCTCAACAATAAAATGTTTTGCTGACTCATCACATTTGTTGTTTTACCCCCTTCACCCTCAGTTCTGTCGACAATCCTAAAAATTTTCATTTTGCTTTTCAGTTTTGTTCTTGAATACTGTGAAGAAGAGGGAAGAGAATTTCATTACTTACGCCCTTTTCTTAGAACATTTCGATGACACTAAGGGCCCTTTTCTTGTGACAGGTCGCAGATGTATTTTACATTTCTACTGCTGTGTCAAATCTGAGTGCTTAGTACTCCCATAAGGCGATAAATTTTCCATTTCCAAATTTTGTAAAAGTGAAAAATTTGAAGAAGCAATGCATATTCACTCATAGTTTTATGTAAATTCTTGAGAACTCTGAGAAAAACTTCAAAATCTTGGTTAGGGCCGCAGGTTCAGTTCATCTCTTCTTATTTCTGACACGCGTTCTATAGTTCAGGCGCTGGTCCAAAAATATACCGAGGTACTTAGCACCGTCAGATTTGGGTATTACTTTTTCCTGGATTGTGACAGACTCATAACGGAGTGCAAAGTCAACATGGGTGGACTTAGATTCGTTGATTTTTAGTCTTCATCTTTATGTCCAGCAGATGAAGGAGTACAGCTTCTTGCAAACAGTTTTTACTCGAAAAATTCAATTTGCTACCACGATTGATGGCAGTGAAGTAAATAGTTGCTATGCCCTGCTAAATGGCCGTGTCGTCTGCATAGGTTGCCAGTGTTGCCGTTGTGCTGTGTAGAAGGTCTGCCGTATATAGCAGCTATAGGACAGTGTCCTGTGGGATACTTGCCGCAATTTGATGAGTCTGTAAGCGTGTAAGCGAGATTGCCCGTAAGAAACGTAGAAGTATTCGACCATGTAGATAAAATGGCGGCAGTATTTAACGGGCAATACCTGATATAATTTATGGACCAGACCATCGTGCCAGACTGGTCGAGGAAGATGGCTGGGCAGAATTTCTTCCGTTCAAGAGACAGCAAGATGTGCTGAGTTACTTTGTGGAGCTGGTCAGCTGTGAAGTGGCAATTTCGAAACCTAAATTGGTGGTCTGGTAGGAGTTATTGTTCCTGAATTAACGGCTGCAATCGAACACGCAGTAATTTCTCAAACAGCGTGGAAATGATGGGCAGTAACGAGATAGGCCGGTAAGAGTCTGATAATTCAAGTTAGCTATCGTAATTACTTTGGACAGCTTCCAGCACGCAGGTATATGCTCAAGTCGAAGTGTGGCTATCCGATTGAGCTGAAATGTTCGGTGGGAGAGTATCTTCTAATTTTTGGCAATCATTTTCATGTTCTCCCGAAAGACTTGAGAAAATTCGAAAAATAAGGGACACCCTGACCCTCAACTTTAGCTACGAAAGTTATGCGCCTGTACCTTGGAATTGTGAAACGCTAAGAGTTCCTACATGTATGTTGATTGGAAAAAGATAAGATATTCACTATCATTCAGGAAGTAAGTTCGTCATTTCTCGAGGAAGTGAAATTGGTTGATACTTGTTTCATGAAAATTGTAAATTCTAGATAATCATCGATGACTCGAAACAGGCTGTATTGGTACTTTTACCGTCTAAAAGTATTTTCCGTCAGATCTGCTTAGAACATTCGGAGGATGATGAAACTTATCACTAACTTTTCGGCACCTTGGACGAACTTGAATGCCCGATGTGGCCCGTTAATTTTGTGGATTTGAAGAAGAGGTCCGCATCGATGAATGCGAGTTCCAAGAAATTCTTCAATTTATCTCCGTTGTTTAAATATTGACAGAATGCATCGAAGGTCGGAGAGTGTCCTTTCAAACCTTCTCAATTCTCGAAAACGGAGTGAACTCACGAACATCTGTAATATGTTAATGTTTTTCGAAGTGGTGCTTAAAAAGAGCGAATGCATTTTCGATCAAATTCTACGAAATATTCGCAGTTACGATTCTCCGCGAACTTTCGAAGCAACTTGGTTATAGGTGAACCCATTCGCTCGTAATCACACGCATACATGGCGCCGGCCTCGCGTACTAAATTGCGGCACCCGAGACTCAGACGGGACAAATTTATTCGTCCGCGGTCGGGTCTGCAAAAATTCTCGCAAATTCCTGCTCAGTCGTATCGCTGTAAATTATCCGACTATATCTAAAAATATTTAACTCGTGAAATTGCATTTCCATTTTCGTCGCCGAACCGTTTTATACGCTCGTTTGCCGGGAGTAACTGAAACCGACTCGACTCCCCCAAAAGCGCCAATTTAAAACCGACAGTTTCGAAAAGTGCGGCGGAGATAAAAACGGGCGCCGGGGCGTTTTCCATATTATCTAAATCTGTATATAGGATGCGTGACACTCGAGCTGCTCTCTGCATCGGTGCTCCCCATCTCGCTCCCTCGATCCGTCTTTTTTTCTGTGCTCGCGAATTCTCAACGTGAAAATGGATTCTGAGTTGCCCGGCGAAAAGAAAAAAGTTTGTTATTAAGCTTTCTACGAAAACTATTGCCATTCGACGCTATCTTATTGACTATCAATAAATCTGTCAGTTAAGATTTCTTACTTTCGTTAACTTCCCTTTTTTCTTCTTCTTCCTTTTTTTTTCTTCTTACTTATCCTTCTTCACTCTTCTTACCGAGAACTTCGTATATCGGATAAATTGTATATTTTTTGTTCCGAATTCCTCGCGTCGTTTTTCATCCACTTTTTTCTGCGCTTTTCCCCCGTTTTTATATCTCTTCGCTTTGTTTTTTTTTCTCTTTTCTCTTCGCTCTTCGTTTCTTTTTGCGGATTTTCGAATTTCTATACAAGTTTTTGCATTTTCAGCTGAACTCGTATAGCGGTTCGGTCGAATTTCTAACAATCTGATGACCGGACACGGGAAACCAACCAATCGCGATAATGGCTGTTTTTGCATTCAGGCCCGGAAGCTTCACCCTCTCGTAAACATGTAGATGTGCCGAGTTAAAGGGTCATACTTCCTCCCGGTTGCATACGTAAAACACGAAAGTTCGTATTTTTCAAAATGCAACTGTTACTTTCGATCATGGCCAACCCCTTCGACGATACTTGCGTCTGGCTGTTCGCAAAGACGTATCGAAGCGACTATGTTGCAGGGAGGGAGTGGAGGATTCTACGCTTAGTCTCAGTTTTTCCATGGCCATTGGTTGAGAATCCCCTTTTGCCATCAACTGATAGGAAATTTGGAAGTAAGCAAATGAGGGCCCTTCACTCTTTCAATTTTTCCATTGATGCGCATCAAATTTTCATTTTACCCCGAGGGTATTTTGCCAGTTAACTGAAGTATGTAGATGGTAGCCTCCTCTGTGGATGCTCTTTACCCGCAAACTGACTCATTTTTAGCTTGTCGACTGAGATGCCTCTATTTACCTCACCGATATGGACAGACTGATTGACTGGTTGATTTGATCCGAAGAGAAACAGTGATACACAGTTCCAAGGCTAACTTTCAAATAAGAAGCCGCCATTGCGAAAAAATCATTTTTGATTGTCAGCAAAAGACAATAAAGACAAACGAAAAATTGGCCTTTCGTTTGCAGCTTTGGTGCCGTGAGGTTTCCTGGTGAAACGGAAAGGAATTAGCAATTCGCAAAGAAAGGCAAGAAAATAAAGAATTTCTTTTTTTTTATAATGTAGCTGCTAGCATGTATCTGCATTTATTATACAAGGTGTGTCACGAAATGCCCGTTTTTTTGTTCGAAGTTGAATTGCTAACGAGGGTTTTCCAGTGTTAAAATTTAGTGCATTTTCAATTTTTTCAATTTTTTTTTTTTTTTTTTGAAATCAACAAGCAAAAAAAATTGAAAATTTTCCAGATTTCGCCGACTGCCAGTCTAATTTTCCCAATGAGAGTTGACTTCGCTAGATTTTTCAACTTTCGAAAATGAAGTTCCTTTCATCTCCTCTTCAGCACGTGCAGTATGCCTGGCTCGTACTAGCAATTTGAAGGTTGGGGTTCGTTTCCCTGATCGTGCAATAAATTCAAACATAACCGTAATTTTCGACTTGGACGCTATCTACCCGCGCGATTACTCAGCACAGACGTAATGGCGAGAGAGAGAGATAGAGATAAAGAGAAGACTAGACCGTTTATCTCGGAGCCGAAGCATAAAGTCGGGAATAAACTTGAGGCAGAAGTAACCCGAGGCAGCACGAAGCAATGATCCAGGCAAATTTGGGCTTGCCTTACTTCGATACTGCATGAGGCAACCTGAGGCATTCGCTGCGCTGTTTTACTTAGCCGAATCGAGGCTGCCTCCTTCGGCCTGGGGTTGCCTCTGCCTCCAGTGTATTCCCGGCTTGATAGCAAGTTACAACGTTTATATTAAGGGTCATTCATTAATTACGCAATGACGATTTTGGCCATTTTTGACCCCCCCCCCCTCCCTATCCACATGTCAGGACGCATAAGATTAATTGAACCCCCTCTCCCTTTTTACGTGAAATTCTTTCATGAATTTTCCTAAAAAGCTTTAAAATAAATTAATATCGTTTGAAAAGGTTCAGATACGGTAAAATAATTTATTATGTCACATAAAATTCAGATTTTTACTTTTCGACATTATTTAATGTTTGGTCAATGTGGAAAACCTGTCATTATGGAAATTCTTCGTTGAGTTTCCACTATAGACAGGTTTCGCTGTGCGTTTATTTACTCATCTTTAGCGGGTACACGCAGAAAATGTATCGCGTGAGAGGTGGCTACGTTAAGAACTTATGTAATAAAGTATTACGTAAGAATAGCTTTACCCCCCCCCCCTATTCTCCAAGTAAGGTCATGTAGAGATTTTTATCCCCCCCCCCCTCAGGGCCCTTATGTCATTAATGAACGATCCACTTAACTGTGCTTAACTTTATCTGCGAGTATTTTAGTCGCGTACTTCGCGACAGTATACGGTCCTGCCAAAGTAACTCTACAATTTGGAATTTTAAGTTGAAAAATATCAAACAAACTATCAAAATAGTGGTGTTTTGGGGTACTGATTACGAATATCGCATCATTATTATAATCTGTTTCCGATTTGGACCCAAAAATTATAGTTTTAGACCTAAACTGAGTAAAATCAACTTGGTGGGAAAATAAGTTCGTTTTTTGGACCCAAGTCAGGGTCGGATCAAAAATCTGATGCGATATTTGTTATCATCGATCAAAAATACCCCTATTTTGACCCGTTGTTCGATTTCCCAGGTCAGGTAAGTTTTGACCATTGCGAGTCCAAATTCAAAAATTTGACTTTGGATCAAAAATCTGATACGATATTTTCGTAATCAGTGATCGAAGATACTCCTTTTACACTACTTCAAATTCCACAGTTGGCGATATGGGTGGGACTTCTTTAAGGGAAAAAGAAATGTTTTCACTCGAGATGAAACTGGACCTCGGCACTTGAGGATTTTCGTTTATCGTGTATCAATCCTGCTTACAAAAAAACAATACCTAATAATAATAATGGAACATGTTTCATGATCACACCTTTTGAGTACATATTTTTGGTTGAATAGTTCAGACCGCGTTTATTTTTTGTGATTAGGCAAATTCCTATCCAAAGCTGGAGGTAATTAGATGAACTGATCGGCAAAAAGAAAGAGGTAGCAAAAAACAAGATATGAAGAATATATAGACGAGGAAAGAAATATAAAGAGCTGGAGGGTAAACAAGAAACCCCAGGGACGGAGATTAGTTGCCATAAGTATAGGATTTAGAGAGCAGGATGTATCTTGGCTCTTGGGTCTTTGATCCTGGTTTTGACTACCAGCTCCATGTCTGGCTCATAGGCAAAGTTATATTAGACGTAGAATACCAAAATCGGAAGAGATTTTGACTTCCAGATCCTTGTTCTCGGCTATGTTTTCCTCTGATGGCGATGGTTATGATGTGAGGAGAAGATTTCCTGTCTGCCTGCCAACTGCCGGTCTATTTCTCGGCCTGGCGGCTACCCATCTAGCGAACTGGTTATGCTGGCGGTCTCAGTATGTTGCTGATCTGCTTCTATAATTTCCTGATTTCAGGTGAGAAACTCAATTAATCCTATAAAGAGAGGGTGGGCATCAGGTTGCAGTTAGCAAAAAGAAATAATAAATTTTATGTGTCGCCTTTTCAAAAGAAAATCTTGACCTCGCGTGACTTTTGAGACCTCAAAAAGCGAAAACCGAGCGATTATTCGAATTTGCCGAAAACTTCGGATGGGAGAATAACCTTAGTTTGGACACCACGACCCCAGTGAGTATTTGAGAACGAAACGCGGTGTTCGGACATCGGGAACGATGTGGATGCAGTCAGAAATAAGAACCCCGCGGTCCGTAGTTGGACGTGACTAGACAAACTCCATTCAATCGAAAGCGTATGGATGTATCAGAAAATTGATGCAATTTATACTCGCAGGAGCTCCGCGTGGATACGAATACTGAGAAGACTGGATGATAGTCGAGAAGAGTGAGAATGGCTTGGGACAAAAAGGGTTGCGTAAGCATTATCAGTCTTGTCAGTCGTGTCGAGTCTTCTCGACGATTCTGCTGTCTTCTAATTACCGTACTTTTCTGCTTAATCTTGTCAGTCATCTCGAGTCTTCTTAACTATTCTCCAGTCTCCCAATTAACTTACCTTTTCTTGACAGTCTCTCGAGTGCTCTCTGTTCTCATCACCCAGCTGGTCTCGACTATCCGTTAGCTTTCCGAACATCAGTAGGCCTGTCTGCTTTCTGCCGTTTCAATCTTCCGGCGCTCGCCTGGCTAGTCTGCAAACGCCTGGAAAATGTTGGTAAGCCCTTCTGGACTCGCCGCTCTCGAGGTGTCCAAGTCGAACATTTCTACACCGCGGTCGAGAGGTGTTCCGCTGTAAGACAGTCGCCCCCGCTTCGGTCGGAGGTTTTTGTTCGTATCCGTGAATATTCTTCCAGTGTCACCGAGCGATGACAACATTTTTCGCGCGACGATACGGAGCTGGAAATGCCGGCGACGTCAACTCGGAACCGCTGGCGGCAAACGCTGGAAGGCGCGGCAATATATAAACCTCGCGCCGCTGACAATCCAAATTTGCGGTCATACAATTCATTTTCATTTTCTATTACAGCGTGAAGCACGTTGCGGCCGTCATCCGATACATAAGTTATGGACGCGAAGGCCGGCATAAATCTTGCGAAAGTCGTATACAGAACAAAGAGCGCACGGCCTGTCACACAAACGACTAATAAGGCTAATAATATAATCCGCGCACCGCGATACCGCAGATGCGGCCCGGCCCCGGCCCCGGCCGTCCTGTATACCTGTATAGCTATACACTCGTAATATAAATACACATCCACTCGGCGGATCATCGACAACGTATCAATATCAGATCATAGATATCACTCTGTTTGGTATAGTCGCATAAAAAAAAAAAAAAAAGAAATAAGAAGAGAAGACGGAAAAAAGAAATTTATAGTCCGAGTCGGACGATATATTATCCGGTCATCCGAGCAGGCCAAGAAGCTACAGTTGTGACAAGACTGCTGCGACATAAAGACGACCACGTCGACCTGCTTCGGAAATCGCTCACAAACCGGTGAAGATTTACAAATCCAATTAAGTTTGTATTTATTCTTCTTATTTTAGTGCTGCCGCATGTCTGCTAACTTGTAAGTACTGAAACATGATAGCTTGTTAACTTCCATTATCGATATCGGCAGCGAATAACTGTGCGGCGCATTTGAATAATCATATACCTGCGTAGGTCGGCCTTTCATCCTTATTACTTTCCTCACGGTCGTATACTCACTCTCTCGTCCTTGGCGATCTTTCCAACCTAATATTAGCGAATTTAATGACTGGTGAAGGCTGCAGAAAAAGGAAACTCGAGAGACACTTCGGGGCGAGAAAGAGAGAAAAAGGGTGGTGCGATCGAAGGATGAAATTTACGGGCCCCAAATTAGTGTCGGCCGCGAGTCCTTCGGCGAAATCAGCGCTTATAAATAACACGAAATTAATAAGGGGAATCGTTAAACACGGTGAAACGTGGAATAAAGTTATAGTAATAATTTCGGGGTAGGCCACTCATTCCACTGGCAACCCATTCCATTCTATCGGAGCGGTTCTAAATCACCGCGCCTCGGAATGCGAGAGACTTGAACCCCTGTCAATAGGTCGACGTCTAAGGCGAAATCGTTCGATTGTTTTAACGCACTTTGGGCCGGGCGGAATAAGAGCGGCGCGTAACACCGGTTTGCAGCAGGCTGTTTGGGGATTACTCGGGTCCGCCAGATGAGATCGGGTACTCGAAGATTTTTGGAGAGGACCGATGCCCTGGGAGGCGAAAGAATGCGATCGTTATCCGAGAAGTCGATGATTGTCCTCGACGATGTGCCCCATCAATTAGACCGGAGTGCGGTTGATAAACTGTTCTACCTCTCGGGTAGTTGGCAGCTTGAACGTATGTTTGAGGGTAGGCAGAGCGATGATCAGAATCCGAGGTGAATACTTGATTGAAAAAGTGTCCGGGTCTGTTTACCACTCGGCTTATATACCTGTAAGTTATGGTTATGTGCGATGCGGATGCATAATGAAGCAATTTCATCTAGAGTACAGGGGAAGGGGGGGGATAACTAGAAAATATTGATGCTTATCAATATTTTCGGAGTTTAGATTTTGCCAAATGCAAAAATGCAAACCATGTTCGGAGTTGAAATAGAGAAAATAGGTAAGTCACTTCGCCAGTTGATGAATTTTATCACAGGAGTTCCTTTTATTACCTCTTCTCATTTAAAAATCTCTTCTTCTTCTTCTTGATTACACCTTCTCCGTCCGAAGTTTGGTGATCAACATGACCAACTTAATCTTATCCACGGCCGCTCTGAATAGTCCCTTTGGGGAGCTTTTGAATCATCTTCTCAAATCCGATTCCCACGACGATTTCTGGCGACCAACACCCCTTTTGCCGCTTATTTTCCCTCGCAGGACGAATTGAAAAATTGAATATTTCTCCGCGTTTCTGCTCACGTGCCCGTAGTACTCCAGCTTTCTTTGCTGTATTGTTCTGAGCAGCTCCGGTTCCTTGAACATTCTTCTCAGCCCTTCAACGTTCGTGATGTGGTCTTGATATGAGATTTCCAGTATGCGTTGGTATATGTACATCTCTAGAGCTCCAATTCTTTTCTCTAGCGTGCGAGTCGGCACCCAGCTCATGCCGTATAAGAGCGTAGACCAGACATAGTACCGTACCATCCTCATGCGCAGTTCCAGGGACAGGTCCTACGAGTCAGCAAGTTTCTAATATTTATGAAGGCTTTTCTGGCTCTTTCAATTCTCGAGCGTACTTCAACTGACTGATCTGTCTCCTCATGCAGCCAGGTAAAGAGATACTGAAATTTGATAGCTCTTTCTATGAGCGCATTGTTCAACTTCAATTGCTGGCCTTCTGTCTCTGGTTTATCCCGTTTCTTATGTATTATCATTTGGTTTTCTTGGCGTTTATTTCCAGTCCGTACTCCGCGCTGACATCCGCCACTCTTGAGAGCATGGCCTGCAGCTGAGGTAGTGATTCGGTGATGAAAACAGTATCGTCGGCATACTTTATATTAGATAGCCGATAGCCATCTATCCGAAAACCGTCATCCTCTCCGACTGCTCGCCTGAAAATGGCTTCTGAATAAACGTTGATTAGAGAAATTCTAGATTTTGAAAAATTACGGTGATCAGTTTCAAGATTCAGATAGATAAGGAAGCAGCAATAATGGTGTGATGGGACGTATGGCGATGCACGCATGCCAAAGTGGCCCCTGAGATACCGTACCCCCAGCACCGGAAACTACCCTTTCGGGCATCGCATCAGTGCCGAAGAGAAGGAAACAGGCCTGTGAAACCGACAAGTTAGCAGACTGGGAGACTAGTCTCAAGCAGCCAATATCTTTTTTTACCCAACAGTCGCCGTATCCGTCTTCCTCGATCTTTCTGCCTTCTTACCCTGTTATCGTTAGTATTCTTCTCCGGTATGACGACGAGCTTCTACAGAGCTGACCGTCCTGTAAGGGAGCCTTCCCTACTTATGGGGAGTCCTCGTCGCTGAAGACCTGCTGCGTGGATGCTGTCCGCTGTCTCACGCGTTCGGCATCCTCCTTGGTCCGCATTACTGTGCCAGTAAATTTGATCATCGCTGACCAATTCTGCGGACTAGCCAGCATCACTTCGACCATCGTCTCGAGAGTGATGCAGTTGTCTGCAGATGCCTCGAACACTACTCGCTTGTCGTTCCACGCTGTGCAGCAAAAGATGGTATATTGCGCGTTATCGACCACAGCTGAACAATGCGAGCACTGACTGGGTATCTTGTTCCGAGTGGCTCTGTGGCGTAGCGGTAAGAATCCGGCTTCTTAACCCAAAGGCACCGGGTTCGATTCCCAACGCCGGCATCGTTATCAGTAATGCAAGAAAGAACTCGTCACGCATTCTAACACCGCATTCTGATAACGTACACAGAGTCATAACCATTTACAGCAGAGGCTTCCGAGAAGTGTGTAATCGGTCACCAGTATCTGAAAGCTGTAAATGGGTAAAGGCGCTACCTGCCGGTGCTCGTTGAACTCATCCGTCATAAACCACGGGGCTAGTGATACGGGTATTCGACAGGAAGATAGCGCAGTTGACCTAAGCCGATTCCCAGCAAGAAGAGAAGAGGGCTAAGGCAGACCTAAGAGGCTCCCCGATGTCTCTGAGGTAATATTCGAAGGGGCGGTTCCAGGGATCGGGTGAGAACAAATGAAAAGAGGGTATCTTGTTCCAGCTGTCAAGATAACGTTTGAAGCACCCGTACCCCGAGGGTACCGCCAAAGCCTTGTATCGAGGTCATGTACTAGCTTAATATTCAGCGGCTATGGGCGGGCTCTTGGAGGCGAGTCACTCACCCTTGAACTGTTTGTCGTCGGACTTTACTCTTGATCTTCTTCTTTGCGCCTTTCCTTTCTCTATCAGCTGGAGGGAGCATCTGGAAGCGCTGATAAAGTGTACTGTTCTCCCTAGCCAGCAGATCAATTAGAGGCATTCGAGCTAATACGAGAGCCGCTTCATATGAAATAGTTCTATACGCGTAGAATATGCGTAGCACCGTAGCCCAGTAGACGTTCCCTTTTTACCAGGAGGAATTTACTCTCTCTTCAAGTATCCTATTTTTTCTCTCAACCATTCCCTCTAGCAGTAATAACAATTCTCTGAATGTCCTATACTACCAATTTTTCATTTCCTAGGTTCTTAAGGTTGCTGAATTCTTTTCTATATTCTCTTGATTGAAAGATTTTTACCAAAATAGGTTAGAGAAGAAAGTCATTGGGAAAGTCAGTGAGTATATCAACGTTATTATTCAGGCTTCAAAGACCACTGAATTGGTATTCATATCACGTTGGCCCAAGTTAACACTGGGAAAATTGCCAGAGGACACGAGGAAGGAGATGGGTAAGGGGATTGACATTTCAGTCAGTCATGATGCGAATGAGTCGCTGCGTGGCCAAATAGCATCAATCGAGGTGGAAACAGCGCGTCCTGTTGTCCTGTAACCCCCGCCAGTTCATTAACAAGGGATTACGATCGCAGGGCGTGTTACTACCAGGTCAGAAAGATTGGCATTGTACGTGTGCAAGTCGTGGACAGCTTACCCGACGTCGTGAAACACATGGCTAGTGAGTGAACTGCGGCTGCACACTCTCCAGCACAGATAAGGAAAACTCGAACGCAATAAAAACCGTAGAGGCAGCAACGACAAACTACCGGACTAACCTGCCCAGGAGAGTCGCGCGTCAGAAACCACGACCGTCAACATTCGAACATTCGACATCGGATACAGCGCCTGAAGAAGAATGATACAAATTCAATTCCATTCCGGAAAGTAACCTATCAATTCAAGTTGTTTGGCAGGCCAATCCGCCTTTGCTTGTAATTCTGTACAGTTTCCAAAACTAGTTTCAACAGAAATGTTAGTTTCTGTGTTCCAGTGCCAAATAATCAATGATATTCAACTGGTTTCCCAAATTCGAACATTTCGGCGTTCCGTTTGGCGCCCGAGAATTTACGGACCAATCATTTCAATACTTGACGGTATTTACTATCATAATTTTTCTGTTTATGTAGCCCCTATAAGGTTATCTCGAACCTCGATGGGTTAATTATCGCAACGAGAAACGTTTATCGGAGCATTTACACGGTTGCGATGATGTCTTGTCACGATCAAAATACCTTTAATTTGTAAAGCGAGATAGATATCATCAGTGTAATGATAATACGATGTTTTATAGCAGTTTTGGTGTTTGTTCGCGACTCGCCTAACCTAGCACTAGCAGGTGTATCGAGGTTTTTTCATGAGGGTTGAGAAAGACGGAGCAGGTACGTGTAACTGTAGCTCTGAGGAAACGCATTAGTTCGGCATATAGGGTTCTTATTTTCTCGGATTTTCCGAACCAACTGGGAAGATAATTCTCACTATACCGCTCATTCGGGGACGAGTAACTTCCTCGAGGGCGCCACCGGGTTTTTTTCCAAGGGGAGGCCGGATACTTCCAAAAGAAGCTAAATTCTGTTCCAACACGGCTCTTAATAGAAGGTGTTTTCTGAAGATCCATGGAAGTGCTAATGCTTTCTTTGCTCTTCAGGCGGCGCCTACAGCGTTAAATAAACAGGACATAGCTGTCCTGCTTTCTCGCAGTCCCCTTGTCCACTTCATACATTTGAGCTGTTGTTCGTTTGCCTGTTCAACGGGAAAGGACATTAAAGTGTCATATCATTAGTGAGTGGATTCCTTCCTGTGGGAAGTTTTCTGTTGGTCTTAGTTAGATCTAATGTCATCGGTAGAGAGCGCTGATCCAGTAACAGAGATGGCTGTAATTTTGTTCGGCTTGAAGGACCAACGGTACTCAGCAGTTCGGGTAGATACCTCGAGGGAACTTACACGTGATCAAGGCCCGGGAAGCTTTGGATGGTTTGATTTGCATCCAAGGCTCGGCTAACCAGTGAGGACGCACTTAGTGCAGGTTGTAAAGCAAGCCCATAGCTTTGTTTGCAATTGGATATAGACTTCTAATGAAGGCCGGTCGTTGGAAAGCGAAACCACATGGGACGAAAATGATACAATTGGCGGTCGGTTTTCGCGCGGAACGTCAAATGCGTACATGAATGCGACATTCTCTCGCGCCACTTTTGCTCGCTCGCGCACAAGACGCGGCACGCAACGTATTTATTATTATTGTTTTAAATATTCTCATCGTGATTTTTCGAATTCAGCCTTTCCTTTTCTATCTACGTTGTATTTTTCTTGTCGTTTTCGCATGTTATTGCCGAGTTACACGAGCTGCAACAATACGCGATACGTGTAAACGATATTCTCTGTGCAAATTGAACGGAATAACGTTGTTGCGAACGCACGCGTACACTTCGCTATTTCCTGGCTGCACACACACGCATTATTACACGGGTATATTCATATATTAACTGGGTTAGTATTTTCTCATCAATTGTGTACCTACAAGTTGGCTGGAACAGAGAGAAGAAATAGCGAGAGAATGAGAGAGGAAAACACAGGCAGGCGCATGCAAAAAATAGCGCAAGAAATCGGGGAAGCATTATTTAAATTCTTCGGTTTATTATTATTTTTTTATGCGCTTTCTTCGGTGTTACGGTGAGAATTAAACAGCTGCTGTTCGAAAAGGAACAAAAAAATGAAACTTCGTGTTTTCGAATGTATGTACATCACACCTGTGTATATGCTATCGATTAGGCGACGTTTATGAAAAATACTAATTTTCGAGTAATAGGTAATTATTTTTAGAAAATGCATTACGGCCGCCCTAAACGAGCATCGTTTTTCGATTATTATCGTATATCTGGCGTGTTACGTTTTCGTAGCTCGGAAATTAGAATAAACGCCCCGGGTGCGGAACCGAAAATACGGAGCTGGAAAGGAACCCGTTGTTGTTTTACTATCTGCTCGCTGATGAACTGCGTGTCAAATCCGGCAGCCACGCAGCGTCAGCAAGTTACGTAACCGTGTCCCATTCTCCCATTGGAAAGGCACAAATTGAGCGATTATACGTCAATCGGTATTCCAAGTGTTTCACCACAGTAGCCTCATTAACACAGCTGTTCGAACATTGAAGGATCAGCCGTAATCGGCGAAAATTAATCAGCAATTTAATTTTTAGGGTCGGCTCTAATAGCCGAACCTATTGCAGTCGCTATTTTTTTCAACTTTTCCAGTATGCTCCTTGATCTTGATCTTCGAGAGTTAGCTTCATATTGCCGAAGTATAAAGCCAATGAAAGTTATATTTTGCTGTAATGACTATTGTGGCGCCCAGCTACTTATTCGAAGAGTGAAGCTGAAGAAGAAAAAAAGAACGTTTAAAAAATATTTGGAACTTGCCTTCTCAGTAAATTATTGAAGTGAATTGTTCCTGAATTCTGATTAGTTCTGGATCAGTGAAACATATTCGTTGAGAATTCGTTATGTAACGTATCTATTTCCAGGCGCGGATTTAGAAAAAGGAGATGGGGGGGGGGCACAGTAGCGGTGGAGACCACCTTTGTGGCGTGTAATGAGCGTACAATTCATCATTTTTATTCCTTTTCCCCTATTACTGCGTTGAAAATATTCAGCCAGGGGGGATGTACCCCATGGCCCCCTTGGATCCACCACTGTCTATTTCTGCCGTAATTTCTCGCTTATCAGTAAATTTTTCAAAGGAGTAATGTGATGTGAATGGTGTCTTTTAAATATAATCCAGTATTAATGGTAATTTTGCTATTCTGTTTGAGGTTTCGAGCAGTGAAGCCTTATCGTTGTGCAGTGGCGCGCGGTGATTTTTTCTAGGAGGTCAGCAATAAGCGTAGACGTGAAGTAAAAACCAGAATAAAAGTATGAAACATGCTACCAGTGCTACCTACCAAGCCTGTTAAAAATCCCAGGATTCTACTTGAAAAATCTTGAGACAAAAATTTTCGCCTTTTCTACAATAAAATGTTTACCGACTCACCACATTTGTTGTTTCACCCGCCTCCACCATCAGTTCTGTCGACAATACTAAAGATTTTCCTCTGACTGACTGATGATGACTGACTTTTCACTTTTGTTCTAGAGCATTGTGAAGAAGAGAATTCATTACTTACGCCCTTTTCCTGGAACATTTCGATGTCACTAAGGGCATTTTTCTTGTGACAGGTCACAGATATAGTTTACATTTCTACTGCTGTGTAAAATCTGAGTGCTTATTACTCCCATAAGGCGATGAATTTTCCATTTCCAAATTTTTGAAGTGAAGCATTTGAAGAAGCAATGCATATTTACTCACTTTTATGTAAATTCTTGAAAACGCTTGAGATTTTCTTGAAAATCTTGAGATTTTCTTGAAAATCTTGAGATTTTGTCTCAAAATCTTGAGATCTTGAGAAAAACCTCAAAGTGTTGAAATTTCAAGATTTATCGTGAGGCTGGCAGCAGTGCATGCTACTACAAAACGGCATTGATGAAATTATTCAAATTGTCGCATCCCTATGTAGGGTCATTCCATACGCATTTATTCGTTTATGTGACGAATAATAGACACAGGGACGTACCACCAAAGAGCTTTTCCGGGGGAGGGGGGGGGACATAAGATTGTGAAAGTCCCAATTGACTCAACTCAAAATTACCAACAAAGCAAAAGAAAAAAACGTCGATTTGTTTTTGACTTGTTACAGTTTTTAAAAATGGTAATTCTGGTTTAGGCTTCCCACCACTAATAATTTCTAATTGTTCATTAAGAGTATGTCGCGAAAACGGTTTTCCAATAAGATCTCGAGTACGCATTTTGTGTGTGTGTGTGGGGGGGGGGGAACACGGAGCATTCAAACATAACGCGTTGACTAGTAGAAGAACATAATCACGTTTTACTGTCAATTTCGACGTTTATGTGTAGCCAAGCCGAGCAAAAAGCGCTTCCAGAACGCAACCAAACGCACAGGTTTCATCGCGTTGAACATGCTAGTGTGTTTTTGTGTTGGTAATTAACACAGAAGTGGAGCATAAGTCGTACAATGTTAATGTGCCGTATGGAAAAGAAGTGTTAGATCCGACGCACACCTTGCTGGCCTATACAATTATACATGTATGAGGATTGCCAAATGCCGAACAGTATACATTTCCCATGAATTTATTATATACTTCAGCGTGAGCGTCGTAAGCGACCATACAGTCGCTGTTTTACCCAATGTTTCATTATCTTTTGTTACAAGTGGAAGTTGATGTACATGAAATCTCGGGAATTTTCAGGGTAAGCGGTGCTTACCTTGCTTGCCTGGAATGCACGCCACTGTCATTGTGGCTGTCTTCACCTGAAGACGAAACAACAGCCGCCGTTTGTGGCGATTGTGGGAATGTGCGATGTTGCAAATGAACAATTAGCTAGTGACCAAGTTCAAGATAAAGCCTTACTACATAATGCATAGTTAGTAAACCTAAATTAGAATGCCGGAAGCAGAATCGTGAATCTTGTATTACATTTTGTAATGCTTGCCCTCTGTTGAGGTTGAAGGTTTAGAGGGAGTGCAAAGGGGACCTTAGAAATGAATTTATTTGTTTACAAAACCCTGTTCCAACGTAAAGCATTTGAAAATTGGTGATTATCCCTCAATATGTGAAAGAACCTAGGAATAAGAACGCGCCTATCGTCGAAAGTTGAAGTTGCGTGCCGGAGGTATTCCTGCGGACGAACCACAAATAGCAAACATGGAGTTACTCACGGTCGAACGAGAAGTTCCGGGAAACACGAGCCCAGAAAGTGCACCGAAGAAGTGGACAAACCAAACAAGAAGGCTGATGGCCACGTCGATGTACCAGGGCTTCCGAACAGCGAATGGTGGATGAGGGGAAGAGATCTGCCCGAGTATCAGTATTCCTTCACGCTGGGATGACGGATAGAGAAAAATGTGTCGTCCCAAAATCTAGTCTGTCTTTGATACAAGAAGACAGGCACGAAGACTGGCAAACAGGCAGACGTCCCGACTTGCAAACATCATGACAACTGGACATCCATCAAAATCTAATTCAGAGCCCTCAAAATTGAGAAAAGATCTCGGTATTATTGTACTTCTCGATTTTTTACATTTTTACCCTATTCCTCGATTCTGCTACAAGCAACGATATTTACGAAATAAAGTCGAAATATGAAAAGTGGTTTTGAATACAAGTAAATAGAATGTCTACATTCTGTGTCCGCATTACGGTATTTTGTACCAATTGCCCTCTATGTCTCAATGCCCCAATAATGTATCAAAGATCACACTACTCAGTATGTAGTTACAATTCCATTATTCTGCCTATTGATTTGTCTCGAAACCAGTCATTCATCTAGAGTTATTTCATTAAGTATATGTGTAGTGAGCTTTGTAGAAACCCCACGTAATATATTTCATATCCATACATTGACTTCATTTATTTTTTCCGTTCTACTTCCGTCTTCCTCGCTGATTTACTTCTGGCCTTCGTTCTCTCATTTTCCCGCTTTTTCTTTTTAGCCATCGGCGCTACGAAATAATGAAATTGCCTTCTGAAGTGTCATCGAATAGTTACGTGACATCTTCAAACATATAAAACGCGAAAACGAGGGACACAAAATAAAGAAAAAGAAAATGGAAAAGCTCGATTTTTCGTTCGTCAGTTCTATCAATATTTGAAGAACAACTAACAAAAATATAATATTTCCAGCATGGAAAAACCGACACCCATTTTCGTCGCAGTTCGACGTATTTGAGCTGTGTATCTTGACGGAGCGCTGAAGTAACTTCAGGCTTATTGACAGTAATTCGTTTACTCGCACGGTTGCTGAAGATCAGAACTAGCTCGAGGGCACCACAAAACGATACATCTAGATTGCAAATTCATTTTCAAAAGATGCTGTAGTTGTAAGCTTTTCGCTTCTGTAGAATTAGGACTCAGTTTTCTGCGAGCCAACAGTTGCTTCTCAATCGTAAGACAGGGAAGTACGAGCTCAGATTGAAGGGTATTTCATATTTGGCCTCATGCGGAGGAACCGAAGACTTATAGCTGACAAGGGTAACGTCAGTGTTCTCTGGTGCTCGAATATGACTGCTCTCACTAACGCCGTACAGACCCGAAGATAAGGGCGCAGATTATATTAAATCAAATCTAAAATGCGAAGGTGAGAAAAGGGTGTGCCGCTCGACCTTTGCGCCTAATTTTCTATTTCAATAACCCTTGCTGTTTACACAACCGGATACGAAACAGAATCGTAAATTAGAATTCACTTAGGTTGGCCACCGTGGCCCGCTGGCGCTTTATTTTCTCTTCTATTTTTTCGCTTTCGCATCGTCAGCTCCTCGACATTGTATCTTGTGGTAGCGTATATCGCGCTAATTAACGAGTTAATTATCGTTTTTGGACGGTCCGACAAAACTCGTGAATATGGTTCTAATCTTCGATCGCCATCGTTGCTGCTCCAGCCGGAGGTTAACTTTTTTTTTTCTTATAATTTCAAATTAACCGTACACATCTACGCGCGTTGTGCGGCTTTCATTCCGGACCGTGTGATGCGGGAAAGAGCGAGAGAGACGGAGAGCGAATAAGCAAACAAAACCCACAAACGTAATAAAGATAAAATAAATTCTCTACATCCCGACGCTTTTGCCGCTTTGTGTTTTATACACACACAGTGACTGCACTACCAGATGTATACGTCGGTTGTGATAACTTTATTTTAATTAAGTTCATCAGGAAAACGCGGTAATCGCTTTAATTTGCCCGAATTGAATTGTTTGCGTCGAAATTACCCGCGAACTGCAGCCGGTCTGCGGCGCTCGCTGCTGCAGCACCATCGTTAGAAGTCGACGCCGTGGCGAATAATTAGAACGCGCCAGTGAGCGACGACGGGACGGAAGAGCATTTGTACTTATCTCAGGTGCACGGTAAGCGAAACGAGCTTTTCGAATGCTCGTTTAGAAGTGCCAATGGCGAAGATGCGATCATCGTCATCGGTTTTCCGAAATTTAAGCACTTCGGCGTCACATTTTGGCGCCCGAGTACCCAGAAACTCAAGAGACTTGATTCAAACTGAGCGCGTTTTCAGCGATCTACCGCCTAGGTCTGAATGATATCGCTAGAAGTTCACTTTATATCGAAACTAGAATCCCGATTTCAACATGAATCGAACAGTTAAAGAGAGTGTGTGTGTGTGTGTACGGAATAACCGTATAAAGGGAGGTCTTGAGTCCGCTGAACACCGGCGTTGTGGGGTCCATTTTCGTTGTGAGGTCTTCGGCTAGGACCCCACAACGTTTTAACCAGATTTTTCGATACTTTGGGCCAAAATAATAGCCTAGAGCTTGATCCCGATTTGTTTTGGAAAAAGTCCCCCCTATGACTATTTTTCCGCTATACACTTTGTGTATCACCAGGTGTAAAGACTCTCAGAAGTATTCGCATTACTACAACGTTCTGAGGCCTCGGTGAAAACGCCGACGTAGTGGGGCCCCACGTTGCCAATTCTCACCATTCCTCTATACCTATGCAGGACGTTGCGAAGGTCGCAAATTGTGGAGTGAAGTTCGCGAGTAGTGGTTTACTCTGAAATCGAATTAAGAACGGGCTTGTGAAGCTAATTTGAAATTGTGTGTATTGGTGCCTGTATTTCGCGGCCGTTGGGAGGTCACACACCTGAATAATTTTAGGTATCGCTGTGGGGCCACCATCTTGTATTCTACCAAGCACTCACTCTTAATTCCAAAATGAGTAGAATCATGATACTACAAAGTCTGAGAATCCGCAGTTCATCGACTGAAGTATCAGCATGGTTATACATGGGTCATTCTCCCAATATTTCAATATTGTCAAAAACTAAGAATGTTAGAAAATAATTTTTTTTTTGTGAGATAAGTGTAAATCTCTTCTATCATGTCAATCAACCAAAGAGTTCAAAATACATAACCTGACATATAGCTAACTAGCATCCCCAAACTGTCAAATTACGGTCAAAATTCCATCATCGTCTATGTAACCGCTCACGGATTTTTCTTAAAAACGCATCACACAGACAGACATTTCTAATAAAAAATTTATGTGGAATGTTTGTTGTGCAAGTCATTTGAGGACGCTGCCCAAAATTTTGACCCCTCAAGAGGGTCTACCAGCTACGTTGAAGTTGTGTAACCACTTTTATTCCTTCGTAGTTTGCACATTTTTATAGTGCTTATTGTGGGTGACATTCGTTTCACGAAAACAAGTAGAAACCCTGAATCCTTATAGTTAGAAGGAGGTTATGTCTCGTCCACAAAATAATTTCCAAAAATTCCGAAGTTAACATGGTTATACAAAATGTTTTTTTAAACTGAAAATCGACTTTCCGTACTCTAAATTTTCCTTTGTAGACTACAGTAATAAACTGTGAAGCAATTATCACAAGTATCGAATAACCACATACTTGTAGCAAGCCAACACTGTAGAATATACAAACGTGCTCAGTATTAAATTTTTTCAAAGTACTAGCTGCCTACAGTCAATTTATACACAAAATATTCCTTCGTCGTCTACAAGATTTTTTCCCTTCGTCATATCCGAGTAAGACCCCTCAAAAAATCTATCCAAAATATATTTAAATTGATAAGCTTGCCTCTAATCGACTACCTATCGGTAAGGATCCTCGAGTTATCGATTTAATCGATTTTCCTGCATGCATAACACTGAAAATTGAAATAAAGGATCCGGAAAAATTTTCTTACGCTTCCCGTATTAAAAAGCATATTCCACTGATTGCGTCACGTATCCAATACTGCCGTGTTAAACAAGAACAATCTATGTGCACATTTAGGGAATTTGAGGGTGATTATGATCCGAGTGTATCGGTCTCTGTATTTTGTGGCCGTTGGGAGGTCACACACCTGAATTTTTGCTATCGCTGTGGGGTCACTTACTTCTATCACATGGAGGTGCTTTCACTTTTTCCACTGAGGACTCCGGGAAGACATTCATATGTTTGGAGAGTTAGAATGGTGTGTGGATTTGTACTCAAGTTAATATCAGTACACTGGTTCGTCTCAATTCGCTGTAAGAAAGCACTTTACCTCGCGTGAAATAATGTGCACCACCACCGGGTGGTAACACAAGGCATGTAGTAGACACCAAGAGAGGAAACGTAAATTCCTGTAGAATTCAATTTACCGAGTGCACCACCACCGGATAGTGACACAAGGCTTGTAGAACACACAAAACGAACGACGACCATAGGAAAATGCGACTTCTCAAACAAAATGTAAATATAACAGGTAGTAAATAATAAAATCGTCTGGCTTGATCCGTAGCAGTATTCATTTCCATTTCGGAAAGAGAAACACAACAAAACGAGCACAGGTAATAGGTATGCAGTACTAATACACAGTAACGTCAAAAAACCGAGCACAATAACGTGCAGCATGGAGCACAATAACAGAATGCCAGGTCTCGGTGGCTCGCCACCGATCCAAATTCCAGAACTGGACTTCCCCCATTGGCTTCCGTCCTGTATGTTCATGGTCACACGTGGACCAATGGAGATATATTTCATAGTAGTACGTGGACCAATGAGGGGACCGAAACCCACTACAGGGGGCGAGCCGCACACTCAAATGCGTCTCAATTATCGTCACAGGCGGGGTCTATCCTAACAGGTAGGGGAAAGCCGAGTTTGAGCAGAGCGTTGAAAGGTTAATTAATCACAGTTGATTATTACAATTAATTAATACAGTTGAATCATATTGGAGTTGTATTAAATTATTGTTATTACTATTATTATTATCATAAATTTTCACTAAGTCGAGTCGAAAATGATGAATTTTCGACATCTTGTATTGAGGGTTGTTAAGAACTGAGTGTAATGGTCTCTGTATTTTGTGGCCGTTGGGAGGTCACACACCTGGATTTTTGCTATCGCTGTGGGGTCACTTACTTCAATCACATGGAGGTACTTTCACTTTTTCCACTGAGGACTTGGGAGGACATTCAAATGTTAGGAGAGTTAGAATGCTCAGTGGGTTTGTACTCAGTAATTATCAGTACACTGGTTAGTCTCAATTCGCAGTAAGAAAACACTTTACCTTGTATTGAGGGTGATAATGATCTGAGGGTATCGGTCTCCGTATTTTGTGGCCGTTGGGAGGTCACACACCGGAATTTTTGCTATCGCTGTGGGGTCACTTACTTCTATCACATGGAGGTGCTTTCACTTTTTCCACTGAGGACTCTGGGAGGACATTGATAGGATCGGAGAGGTAGAATGGTCTGTGAGTTTGTACTCAGTTATTATCAGTACCCTGGTTAGTGTCAATTCGCTGTAAGAAAGCACTTTTCCTCGTATTGAGGGTGATAATGATCTGAGTGTATCGGTCTCCGTATTTTGTAGCCGTTGGGAGGTCACACACCTGGATTTTTGCTATTGCTGTGGGGCCACTTGATTCTATCACATGGAAATGCCTTCATTTTCTCCACTGGGGACTTTGAGAAGGCATTCCAATGTTTGGGGAGATAGAATGGTCTGTGAGTTTGCACTCAATCATTATCAGCATACTGTTTAGTCTCAATTCGCAATAAGAAAGCTCTTTACCTCGTATTAAGGGGTCATTAAAATTTGAGTGTATCGGTCTCTGTATTTCGTGGCCGTTGGGAGGTCACACACCTGAATTTTTGATATCGCTGTGAGGTCACTTCTATCACATGGAGATGGTTTCACTTTTTCCACTGAGGACGTTGGGAGGACATTCAAATGTTAGGAGAGTTAGAATGGTCTGTGGGTTTGAAGTCAGTTATTATCAGTACACTGGTTGGTCTCAAGTCGCTGTAAGAAAGCACTTTTCCTCGTATTGAGGATGATAATGATCTGAGTGTATCGGTCTCCGTATTTTGTGGCCGTTGGGAGGTCACACACCTGAATTTTTGCTATCGCTGTGGGGCCACTTGATTCTATCACATGGAAGTGCATTCACTTCCTTCACTGAGGACTCTGGGAGGACATTGCAAGGATTGGAGAGGTAGAATGGTCTGTGAGTTTGTACTCAGTTATTATCAGTACCCTGGTTAGTCTTGATTTGCAATAAGAAAACACTTTACCTTGTATTAAGGCTGGTTAAGAACTGAGTGTATTGGTCTCTGTATTTTGTGGCCGTTGGGAGGTCACACACCTGGATTTTTGCTATCGCTGTGGGGTCACTTCCATCAGATGGAGGTGATTTCACTTTTTCGAGTGAGGACTGTGGGAGGACATTCAAATGTTAGGAGAGTTAGAATGGTCTGTGGGTTTGTAAACAGTTATTATCAGTAGACTGGTTAGTCTCAATTCGCTGTAAGAAAGCAATTTCCTCGTATTGAGGGTGATAATGATCTGAGTGTATCGGTCTCCGTATTTTGTGGCCGTTGGGAGGTCACACACCTGGATTATTGCTATCGCTGTGGGGCCACTTGATTCTATCACATGGAAATGCCTTCATTTTCTCCACTGAGGGCTTTGGGAAGGCATTCAAATGTTTGGGGAGATAGAATGGTCTGTGAGTTTGCACTCAATCATTATCAGCATACTGTTTAGTCTCAATTCGCAATAAGAAAGCTCTTTACCTCGTATTAAGGGGTCATTAAAATTTGAGTGTATCGGTCTCTGTATTTCGTGGCCGTTGGGAGGTCACACACCTGAATTTTTGCTATCGCTGTGGGGTCACTTACTTCTATCACATGGAAGTGGTTTCACTTTTTCCACTGAGGACTCTGGGAGGACATTCAAATGTTTGGCGAGTTAGAATGGTCTGGTGGTTTGTACTCAGTTATTATCAGTAGACTGCTTAGTCTCAATTCGCTGTAAGAAAGCTCTTTACCTCGTATTAAGGGTCATTAAAAATTGAGTGTATTGGTCTCTGTATTTCGTGGCCGTTGGGAGGTCACACACCTGAATTTTTGCTATCGCTGTGGGGTCACTGTCGTGTATTCTACCAAGCACTCATCTTAATTCCAAAATGAATGTTTTTTATGTAACTTGGAGAATTTACGAGTATTATGTTAATCAAATGGAATCTATCCAGAAATCAAACATTGGAGAGTTGTTGTAGTTGTAGTTGGTTAACGATTGACGCCAGAAAAGTGAAATTTGAGCAATTTGGAACTGAGGTATGCGATACTCACGAAAAATAGTGTTATTTAACCTAATAAGGCCCAGCCTGGTACGATCAATTGATTATCATTTCAGGTATAACTTACTCATAAATTCCTAGTTGCTTAATATTTTATTTATCGAATTTCAGGTCAGGCTTATTAGGTATTAGGTGGCCCAGCCTTCGTTGGTGGGCTGGATTTATCAAGTTTTGAAAAAGGGGTATTTTTATTAGAAGATCTGAGGAACGTAGAGCAGTCTAGAAAAATTTCAAGCTAGCCACTTTTTAAATATTGCAGTCGACGACTATAACACGAAGAAGGAAAAACATGAAATCACTTACATGCAAGTCTGGAGAGCCAAGACCTTAAACCAGGGCCTTATTGAGCTCACCTACCTTGATACGCGCATGAGGATCACGTCTCACACTCGGCTCACATGAGCATGTCATACATGCGAAGACTCTTGTAAGCTGATATTTCGATTTATGGTCATTATCAGGGCTGCAATTTTTATGCACAAAAAATAGCGAAATATGCGCATATTTTATGCACTGAATTCAGTCTAAATAATATGCCGAAAATATGCGTCAAAATTGTAAGATATGCGTAAATATGTAAATACAATATGGGTATTGGGTATATTTTTTCAAAAGAAAAATTAAATTGGATACACTGAGACAATTTTTATCATAGTTTAGAATGATCCAGCCAAGTATCTCCTTAAGAGTCCAATCTTCTTTTAATAGGAGATGCACCCAGGGGATAATGCACCTATTCGTAATTTCTTGGTGACTGATGAATGTGATGCAGGCAAGAGAAACGCTATCTCACATGCAAAAGAACATATTTTTCTAAAAGCTTGTCTACTAATTCATTAACCATTAGGTCTTCACAATTTTTTTTTGGAGTCGGACATCATTCTCAACATTACAAAACTAATTTTTTGTGGGGAAGAAATTGAAAAATAAGCAGAATTCGTGCAAAATACGCGGTAAATGCCAAAATATGTGAAATATGCATGATGAAGTGCTGCTTCATTGACTCAGAATTCTGTGATTCGTTAACATCTTTTGATACTTATACCTATACGCCATAGATACAAATACGAGTATACATTCGCATAAAAATTGCAGCCCTGGTAATTATAATAGAATCTTCCAATTTTGTTTCCTCTTTCAAGATATAATTTGCTGATTCTTAAATTTTTAAATGACCATGACTGAAAATAAATGACCTAAATGACTGTTAAACACTTTAATACAACATACTACACCCCTCCCCCCAAAAAAACCACCAACGCAGATGAATGTAGGCCAACACTACTGATAAAATTACCCCCAAAATATTTTCCAGCGACGCCACTGGTAAAAATTAATGATAACGGCCCACGAACACACATCAAATACATTATCGGACTATACACATCCTTACCAATATGAGTTAGCTGTAACGACAGGCCAGGCTGTTAGTCGCTGCGGTTCAACAAATGTATGAGTTTTTCGCGTATTTAGCTCGGTGTCTGGAATGTTGTCCTAAGCGGCAACGTTGCACATTGTGTATCAAAAATGGCCTCAGAACGTACATGATTTTCGGAAATACAGCTAAAACGGTTGACCCCACAACGCCGTCCAGTTCCGCATTCACGGGTGTATTTCATACACACACGTGAGACCTCATAAGGTATGGTTTTTCTCTATTCTTTATTTTTGAGTGTAAGTGAAATCAGTGTTAGCGGTTTTGTAGAAAAACACCGACATGCTGGTGTGTACAGTGTCGCCAACGTTCTAACAGCATTTTAAAGCGCTTTTTCAAGAGACCCCATAACGTACGATTACACCGGAGGACCTCCCTTTGTACGGTTATTCCGTATGTGTGTGTGTGTGTGTGTGTGTGAGAGAGAGAGAGAGAGAGAGAGAGAGATCACAGATATGGACAAAGAAGGCGTGCAGTGCAGCAGTGCCAAGAGTAAAGACAGGTCAGGCCCACCGGAGTACGTACTGATGGAATGAAGAGATACAGCGACTCCACCGTGAGTGTTCCACCAGGCGTCGGCGGGCTGCCAGAAGACATCGAGTCTCTCGAGCTGACGATGCTGAGGAGGCGAATGCCGAGTAGATGGCTGCCAAGAAAGCACTACGCGCAGCCGTCCAGAGAGCAAAGGCAGACAAGTGGGCCGAGCTTGTCAATACGGTGGACGATGATCCATGGGTCCCATATAATGTGATCCTACGTCGACTCCCGTCTCCCTCCCGATGACCAGGCTACCGCCCACAACGCTGGGGGAAATCGTTGCCATCCTTTTCCCTAACACCCGCCGCTACCACCAAGGTGGGAACTCACCAGACAGGACTGGGATCCGCGACTGGAAGTCACAGCCCATGGGAGCTGAGAATAGCCGGGATCGGATCAGAAGAAAGAGGAAAGCCCCGAGGCCGGATGGCATACCTAGCCTGGCCTAGGAACTGATCCACTCGCTGTGGCTGGAATGGCTACGCACCTGCTTCACTAGGTGTCTTGAAGAGAGCCATTTCCCGGCGATGTGGAAGACAGCGAGGCTGGTCCTGCTTCGCAAAGGCAATCACAAACCAGAGGGCTTGCCCTCCTCGTACCGCCTCTATGTCTACTGGATGACATAGGCAAGTTACTGGAGCGGGTTATTGCTTCGCGGGTAAAAGCGCACATCACTTCTAAAGAGGGGGTGTCAAAATCCCAGTATGGATTTCGAGCGGGTCGGTCGACCAATGACGCGGTGTCGTATGTGCAAAAGATCATCAAGACTGTATGCAGCAAAGATGGTTTACGCGTAGCCGTTAGTTTCGATGTGAGGAACGCTTTCAATACACTGCTTTGGAAGCGTGTCTTGAAAGCGATGGATGAGTGGGATCTCCCAGGATACGTACGAGCGATCATCAGGAGCTACGAGAGATCATCTCGGCGAGCGTACCTCAAAGATCGGTCTTAGGACCCCTGTTGTGGAACATGTCTTTTGACCGGGCCCCGAGGCTCACACTTTCGAGAAGAGCCCAAGCTATCTGCTTCGCCGACGACGTACTTCTCCTTCTAGAGAGGAGGTCGGAGCAGGAAGTTCGCAGCAGGCCCATGCTCAGCATCGAGATGGTGTCTCGCTGGATGCAGGCGAATGGCTTAGAGGTGGCTGCCCAGAAGACAGAAGCCGTCCTTTTTCAAGGCCACAGCCATTTGACCTAGCGGTACTGGGTGAACGAGTATCCCCACAGTCTCGGATCGTATACCTGGGAATGACGGTAGACAACGAGCTGTGTTGGAAACCGTATCTCCGTACAACCGCAGAAAAAGCAGAGCGTACGCTGAGAGGTCAGCTTATGCCGAACCTCCGGGGACTGAGTGAAAGTCGAAAAAGACTGTATTCGACAGTAATCCACTCGGTTCTTCTCTATGGGGCCTCCAATTGGACACCAGTCGCGGCATTCCGCGAGAATAGAAAAGACTGAGGAAGGGTCCAGCGGGCTACGGCACTACGCATAATCTGCTGGTATAGAACCGTCTCATATAAGGCGGCTCTATATTAGCTCGACTGCCTCCTATTGATCTGCTGGCTAGAGAGAGCGCTACTCTTTATCAGCGCTTCCAGAAGCTCCCATCAGCTGATAGAAAAAAGAAAGGAGTAAAGGAGAAGATTAAGAGAGAAGTCCGGTGGCAAACAGTTCAAGAATGGGTGACTCGCCTTCAAGAGACCACCCATGGCCGCTGGACATTAAGGCTAGTGCACGACCTTGATGCATGGCTTTCGCGGCGGCACGGTGAGCTGATGTACCATCTTACGCAAATGCTCACCGGGCATGGGTGCTTCAGTGGTTAGCTGAACCGTTGGAACAAGGTACCCAGTCAGTGCTCGCATTGTCCAGCAGAGGTCGATGACGCGCAGCGTACTATCTTTTGCTGCACTGCGTGGAACGACGCACGTGCGCGCTCGAGGCGTCTGTCGACAGAGACGATGGTTGAAGTGATGCTGGCTAGTCCGCAGAACTGGTCAGCGACGATCCAATTCGCCGGCACAGTGATGCGGACCAAGGAGGATGCCGAACGCGTGAGACAGCGGACAGCATCCGCGCAACTCACGTAATCTACACAGCAGGTTTTCAGTGACGAGGACTCCCCATAAGTACGGAAAGCTCCCCCATCGGACGGTCGGCTTTGCAGCCGAAGCCCGTCGCCGTGTCCGAGAAGAATACCGAAAGGTGATACCAGGACGCTGCGGCAGTAAGGGCGAAGACGGAACCGCTAGGGATAAAGAAAGAAAAAAGAAAAAAAAAGAGAGAGAGAGAAAGAGCCACACCATCCTGTACTCAGGGGCTGTACCGGGCAAATGACAAAACGTGCTCTAATTGCCGTAGAATCAAAATAAAAGTATGAGTGAACACTATATTCTGAAGTTTATGGCCGGATCCAGCCCCGGGTTTACCTACAGGCACAACAAGCACCGTCTTGGAGCGGCCGATTTTGAGGGGCGGTCGAAATCGAGATTACTCAATGGCACTGAAGCGCCGCTCTGAATTTGTCAGCGCTAAACATGATTCAGAATCGAATTTACCACTTAATCTGGCAACCCTGGCAGTAGATGGTTAAGGTAATCAGGGATGTCGGCTTTCAGGGTATTTGTGGGAAAGTATCTGCTAACTCCAAACATCAGTTCATGACCCGTCACGGCATGTAATATCTTGAGAGATACGAAAGATTGACTGCGTCTATTTATCTAGCAACTCTGCGGGGCGACGCGCTACGCTCAGCGCGTTGTGCTCGGGTGCGCTCGAGCATGTGTTGTGAGATCTTCACGCTCAAATCAGCAAGGATAGGTATTATCCGACGAAGCTGAGATTTGGGCAATACGGGATTTTCATCATCAACGGTAAAGATTCGAAGATTGACCCAAAAGAAATCACGACTTTTCTCATTTTTTGGTATAAATGAGTGCCACCCTGAAATCTGAAAAAACTGAATCGAAGGAGTTCTCATTCGAGTAAGCTTGTCAGTGCCACGGCCCTGTCTATAACGAAGCTCGCCTTTTTAAAGCCCTTTCAACCTTTTGGAATTTTGAAATTCGGACATCTTGGATTCATGCGTTCCAAATCCAACGCCGACCTATACTTGTGCCCTTCGTGCGCAGTGCGCCGATACGGAACGGACCACCTCCGGCCGTGTTCATCCCGTTCCAAAATGTAAATTCTGGGGGTTGCCATCGCGAAGAAGTAAAGCTCTTGTTTACGTTATCGAATCGTCACCGAACGAGCACCCTCCTCCCCTCCGGGCACCGCAGCCGTTAACTCGATTAATCGTACACGAAAATGCTAATTCCGCGATTCGATTTTTTTGCATTGTTACAGTGTTGGGAAAACTGTCAGCTGCTGCAGGCGAACTTCCCTATATGGGGCGGAATCTGCTCCGAGTCCGGAATTTGCGTAAGTTTATCTTATTTTAATTTCAACGCCTTTTCGTAATTAAAACAGATCATTTCGCATTTATAATAAACTCACGTCTGCTCTGCCATGCCGCTCTTCGTCGGTATGTGTACACTTTGTGCTGGTATTGTATCTCTGTGTGTGTAGGTACCTCTCTCATGTATGTATACACAGTATACGGTATACTGTGTAATGTGTATACATAATACGTGTGTCACGTTCGTGTAACAAGAGTAATACTTTTCTGCGCGAACGCTCTTCCACACCGTCGTGCGTACACGTTAACGTCTATTTTTCCGCATTTCATTTAGCGGCAGCGCTCGGTGGCACCGTGACGTTGAAATATTGAAGATGTTCTCGAACAGCGGTATCGTATTGTAAATTAGAAAATTTAAACACTCTTCCACGACGGCAGGTACACGAATGAGGGGGCTATCGTAAATGCCCCCTCTACCCTCGGAAGAGGGCGCTAAGCTTGTAGTTGCGACTGAAAAACGTCCGACGAAGAGAGTCGTAGTCAGATTGAAGCAAAAATTCTTGAGAATCATACACATAGTCCAGGAGAATTATAGCATTTTTGATGGAATTAATTGCAGCACAGCTGAAACTTGGTACGATTGTTTAGTACCCTCTTCGGAAAAGCCCCGTAATTCTACCCCCCCCCTCCCCCGGTGTGAGCATCACCCCCCAGAGTCCAAAAAGTGCCCCTGGAAACAGTTTTTGGCTTGCATCTAGCTTAAAATTGAGTTATAGGTAAAAATATTCCTTACCGAAATTAAAGAGCGTAAAATTCTCTACAAAAATGATATCTATGTTTTTTTTGTGAATCCCATGCCAACCAAGATAATCGGCGTTCAAGATCACACGAGCATGTAAATATGGAGATATAGGAACGCTGAAATAATCGCGAAAACACATGACTGGAAAGTTCGTGCAAACCCGCTCGAGACCCTTGGAAAATCGACCCTCGTTAGCCCTGTCCCAACCCGGTATGTTTCCCCTCCAGCAGCCAATCAGAGCGCTCCATTCGAGGGGAGCCATTAGGTTAGCCAATCACAGTGCTTCATTTACGTGTAGCCCTCTCACTACCTGAGTTATACACTGGCGTTGAGACACCCGTGCTATACCCTTTATGTATGCCCTTTGTAGACCCGTCGTATAGCCCCTCTGTATGCCTCTTAGTATCCCCTTTGTAAACTTTCGTATAGCACCTCTGTATACCCTTTATGTATGCCCTTTGTAGACTCATTATAAGCCCTTCTGTTTCCCCTTGCATGGATCCCTTTTGTAGACCCGTTGTATATTCCTTTGTTTCCCCTTACATGTGGATCCCCTTTGTGGACCCGTCGTATAGCCCTTCCATATTCCTTTCATGAATCCCCTCCGTAAACTCGGGTAGATCCCCTCTTGTAATTCAGACGCATATGAGAAGGGATAATGAGTTAATGATTTAAAGAAGTTAATAGCTTTATCAACAATAAATAATTTAAGTTTAATAATATTTTTTATATATATATATTTAATGGGCTCTCAGCCAGTTTAAAAAAGTTTGAACATCCCTTCTATCATGCTGCACTCGTGATTCCCTCATTTCTTTATGCTGAGCACTCATTTCTGGTTGACAGTTTGTGAACTTTCCCAAACCTTGGCAAAGATGAAGCATATGACAGGGGCGCTAAGAATCCGTTGCTGTAAAACGCGAGAGGTAACACCGCGTCGATGAGTCAGTCCACCTGCACACTCTTCATAATTCGCATGAGTGTGTGTTCGATTCGCGTTTGGATGCTAAAGAGTCGCTCTCTAGCGGCCTAATGAAATGTGGCGCGCTGATTGGTGTATTTGGACGAAAAGGAAAAGATGATCAGGGACAAAAATGTTTTGCAAACAAACTCAAGTTGGGCTCATCTGAAAGGAAATGATAAGGGCTGACACTTTAGTTCTCTTCAATACTGAAAATGCTAGAACTCATTTCACATGTACATGTTTTTGTGGTAAAAATACCCTGATCTTATTTTCATCCACTACACTAGCGCACCTACTGGAGGGTCCAAACGCCAATAGTCATGTCCTTCTATATCTATTGTCTGTCTTCAATCCGGTTTCTAAAACAAGCTGGTCCATCTATGTAGTATACCTAGGGATTTAAAATTACAGCATTCAACGCTTGTCGCATGTTAGGCTACGGTTACAGTGCATGCGAATTCGGACGAAAAAGTGTTCTGACGAGTTCTGATGAATTCGTCCAAACAAACAAAAACATGCTTTCCGATAAGAGTGTTTACCCTGGTAGCGACGAACCAGTCAGAACATGCACGAAGTCGTCATAACCAGTCGGGCATTCAAACAGATTTGATTTTTTCGTGTGACCTGCGTCTGTTTTGGGTGTTTTTGTGATTTGAAATTTGAGTATTCAGTGATTTGATTATGGACAACGACAAGTTAATAAGTCTTGTGTGTGAGAATAGGTGTTTGTGGGACATGAGAGACAAAAATTACCACAATAGAGATATTTGTCGGCAAATTTTTCTGGTTGGTCACACAATTCTGGAAATAACATTTGTAACTCTCCTTTGTTGTTTCTACTAGAAAATAACTGGTTGACATGCTCCGTTCTTCTACCATTTAACAAAAATAACTTCAACAACGGGCTTTCAATTAAATAAAATTCATCGAGTTCGTCCATCTTTGCTGGGCGGCAGCAAGTGTAACCACCTTGTTCTGATGACGATTTTTGATGAATTCCGTCAGAACACTTTTTCGTCCGAATTCGCATGCACTGTAACCGTAGCCTTATTAGTGACGAGTTCGGCGTTCGTATACCGCATACGTTGTAGGTTACTCCATATTTACATGCTAGGGTGATCTTGAACGCCAACTATCTTGGTTGGTATGGGATTCACGAAAAAAAAACATGGATATCATTTTTATAGAGAATTTCACGCTCTTCAATTTTGATGAGAAATATTTTTACCTATAACTCAATTTTAAGCTAGATACAAGCCAAAGACTGTTTCCGGGGGCACTTTTTGGACTCTGAGGGGTGAGGCTCACACCGGGGGAGGGGGGGGGGGATTACTGGGCTTTTCCGAAGAGGGTACTAAACAATGGTACCAAGTTTCAGCAGTGCTGCAATTAATTCCATCAAACACATCTTTTTTAGCTAATTCTCCTGGACTAACAGTTCATTGTGTGAACCTATCTGGACGGCAGGGAGACGAAATTCAAGTTCGAAGACTCCTCGTCAGACTCCTCTGGCTAGGATTCGCAATTTTTAATTTTCAACTGACGAACAATTCAGCGAGTTAAACTATCCATAAACTCTGCCCCGCTTTTCCATTGAGCTAACCTCCTTCGATTCTGTTGTACACTTCCAGAGCGGTCATCGCCTCCCCTTTTAGCAATCCCAAAAGCCTGCGATTTTTATCTAGCCTGCGAAAGCGCGTAACGTCATTTCGACTTGGATTAACGGATTATTCTGACACGCTTCGTATACTTTCTCGGACCCGAAAAGTACTTTCGACCGAGGCGAGTCACGTTCGTCTCTACCTTTATCTAGTAATTAAATAAAGGAAAATCTTTTGCGGTTCGGTAAAAGTGCACCGAAGAATGCGAATGAGAGATGGACCGAGAGCAACCGGGAGAACTGAGCGCCGGTACCGAAAACGGGATGTAAACGTTGGTTTTCATAATGGCGGGGAAGAACGCTAGACTGCTATACTCGGCATTCAGTAATGAACGAACTTTCCCTTTAAAGTTTAGATTAAATGCTGTAAAAGTTGTTATATAAGAATTCCTTCCTTCTTTTTTATTTCTTTCTTTCGCTCGAGCTTTAACTAGTTTTCTCATGCAACATTTTCTTTTCCTCGACGATTTGTGTCATTAAGGGTTTCTGCTTCCATTCCTCAATCTCTTCTCCCGTATACTTCTCTCGGTCGAGTCGGTTCCTAGGCGCCCATATCGTGTAAATTATTCGAGTTTCTATTTTATTTTTTGTATAAAAAGCCACGCGATTAATATCTTAAGTCGTTTTTTCCTCCGCGCGAAAGTTATCTCCACTTCCTCTTTTCTTTCTTTTCATCGTTTGTTCTTTTTTGTACTACTCTATGTACAGTTCGTATAATGGTAGAGAAAAAATTTTGATCGCAGACTTTTGGACTTGAATTGGATCGAAAAGCGAGAACACGCTTCGCTGGAAAATTCCTGTACGATGGTGGATGGCGAGAGATTTTGCTTTCAAAGAATTACATCGAAGTTATGTACAAAGTCGAAGGGACATGTAACCAAATGGTGCGACTCGTAATCTAACCGATGTAAATTTCATGCGCCGAAAAATTATGGAGCCGATTTATCTCGTTAGACGGCGCCACAATGAAATCAGTCTACTTTTACTTTGTGTTATATATTTTTTTCAATTTTACTCGAGCAATATTCGTTTTTACCAAACCACAGTGGCTTCGCGTGGTGCTCTTTCCCAGGTGTTCAACTGGTGGGTCTACACGCTCCCCCCTCCCTCCCCAACAAAAAAATCAGTAAGTATCAAAAACTTATGGTCAGTATCAGTATGTATAAATAATGAGTGTCAATGAAGAATAAAGTTGCATCCGCCCACTCACCACATAGCATGCGCTTCCGGACCGTTCATTTTTGCTGGTGAACACCCTGTCATTTAAATTAACAAAGTCTCCGTTTCACTCTTTGTGGTCTTTTTTGCGAATGCCACTGCGATAAGACCAACAAGAGTGTGCACTGTTGCTAATGAACATCCTACGCAATTCCCATAGTATGTGACAAAGATAACGCCACTGCGACAAGACGGACGAGAGTGTGCAATATTGCTAGTGAACATCCTACGCGAATCCCATAGTATGTGACAAAGATAACGCCACTGCGACAAGATGGACGAGAGTGTGCAATATTGCTAGTGAACATCCTACGCGAATCCCATAGTGTGTGACAAAGATACCGCCACTGCGACAAGACGGATGCAAAGAGTGACACACGATCAGTATGTGAAGATAACCACTGCGAACAGGTGTGCAATCATTCCTACGCGATTTCCTTAGTTTGTGACAAAGATGAGAACCGCGCGAAGCGCAAAAAGGAAAATTCCGGCTATTTTTTAATTTTTTGAGGTTATATTTTGTATTTTAATCGAAGTTTAAATCTTTCTTTGTTTTTGAGATTTTTTTGTAAGGCAGAAATTAAGTGGATGTGTAGTGAACACCTTGAACACCCAGACCCGACACCACTGCCAAACAATGAAAAGAACGAAATGTATGCGGTGTAGAATTTCACTTCCAATGAGTATACAATAAACGGAAAAATTACAGTAGCTCTTGTATATTTGGCCTTTTATGATTTCTGAAATCTGCAATCTTCAAACACAACTTCATGATTTAAAACAAACTTCGATGGATTTTGATTAACTTACTTTATTTAAACAGAATAGTTTGTTGAACATTTTCATTAAGTCATCAATTTCCACAGAGTTTCCCAAAATTGTATTCGCAGACTGCAGATTTTAAAAGAATTATAAAACGTTGTTTTATCATTGATGTACACTCAGCTGAAGTGAATTTGTACAGAAAATTTCTCAAGTAAAATCGAAGCGACTGGCCAGCTTCCACATAGTGCAATATAAAAGTAGTTGTTATATTCTTTAGTCTCTCAACTATAGTAAGTTGCTTCTCTCCACTTCTTTCTTTCCTGTGCTATCTTTTCATTTCTGAAAAGGATTTAGTCTTTGTATCCTTCATTATTTTCTTCAAGTTTTCTAACTTGCCTACCTCATTCAGTGTCCTTACATTCCATGTCCCTAAATTCTCAATTCTGATAGTTTCTCACTAGGTAGTCTCCGACCCGGACATCCAAACAGGAGACGTTTACGTCTGGAATTAGCGAGTTGCCATCATGATTGTGGTAGTGGAGACGCATCTCCAGGCAGTGGCGGATCCAAGGGGGGCCATGGGGTACTTGGCCCCCCTTGGTTTAAATTTTTAACGCAATAATAGGGAAAAAAGAACAAAAATGATGAATTGTACTGTAACAAGAAAAACACGAAAATATGTACTAAGAACTTTTAATGTCACACTAATACAAATGCACGAAAACAGTAGCTAGATTGCTCGAAAAGGCACAATTTATCACATACAAAAACTAGACTATATGGCGACGGCCAGTGGCCTTTATGTATCCCGGCGTTATCGGCGAAACTCCTCATCGCTTTTGTTATCAAACTTCTATTCTGCTGCTCGAAACGTGTCGATCTTTCTTCGCGTATCTCGAATGTTCAGGATTATTCGCCACACTGCCCACTCCTTAAGCCTGCACGTCCCGGCCAGGCTCCAGATCTTGTTCATGGTCACCATGCCAGACTGCCAAACGATCAAGGTGCACAACTTCGGCTCGTCCACCACCAAGCTTCCAAATCGAGTATACAACATCGTTGATCCGCATGAGTACGATGCATAGTCCTTCCCAATGACTCTGTACCTTCGGGTTCCGTCCTCTCTTTTGTTGCGGATTGTAAAACCAGACACGAGCGAGTCTTCATTCGGTCGCTGGAAATTCGCAAGTGATTTTGGACCATGCGATGAGTAGAGTCGAGCTTTTCTCTCAGTTGGCTAACAAACTCGCCCACCGGTTGCGGCTGTTGAGGTGGACTTCCAAACTCCAGATCGCAGGGTAATTGTAACTCCCGGCCAAAGACGACCTTTGCGGGGGTGTGCTGCGTACTTTTATGGACAGCTGATCTGTAGGTCAACAGAAACAACGGGATGTGTTGGTCCCAGTCTCTTTGGTGCTCGGCAACGATTGTCTGGTCCTCCTGGGAAACAACTGGGGGCGCTTGGCGAGCAGCATCCCCAGTCTTTTCCAGCCGCCTTCTGGTTCTGGAGGCTGCTGTCGGATATGCCCCTGTTCATTACACTGGAAGCATCACAGCTTTCCAAAGTGGCGTTGGTGTTCAATGTTTGGTCGCTTCTTTGTCTCCATCGCCTGCTCAACCACTGCTTCCACAGCTTTCTTCAAGCCTGTCTGTTCCTCCTCCAATTTGTTGGCCTGGGCTTGACAAACAGTGGCCCTCATTCTAGAGTTTTCCCGTGCAACCTCTAGTTCCAGGGCTTGTGCCAAAGCAGTCCGAGAGTTTTGGCGGTTGCCAACTCTCACCATCATCTGGATTTGTTCATCCTTGATTCCATCGATAAAGGCTGAGACCGCAATTTCCGCTTTGAAATTTTCAGAGGATGTCGGATAAGCAGCATTGGTGAGGCGAACCACCTCTGCATGGAAAGCTTGAAGCGACTCACCCCGCCTCTGTGACTGCCACTGGAACACTGGCTTCATATGGGCTTGCCCATATCGGCGTTCCAAGGCTTCCACCAGCTTCTGGAAATTCCTCTGGTCCTCCGTTTGAACTGTCTTCAGCATGTCCATTGTGGCTCCTCGCAGGTTGACGACCAATGCTAAGGCCTTCGTCGCCTCATCTCAGCCATTATTGGCAGCCGCTGGCTCGAACTGAACGAGGTAGGTCTCCCAGGAATGCTGACCATTGAACGTTGACGGTTTCACTTTCGCAGAGCCATTACCACTTGAAGCTGGAACTATTTGGTGTGGTTGACTGTTTGGAGCCTCCACTGACGATGCGCCGCCAGCGGCTGAATCCATCTAGGTAGGCTGCTGGCTACCTGGATGTACTACCACTGACATTGTGGTACGGCCAGTTCGAAGTACCTCCAATTCTCTCTCCAGAACGGCGACCCGTTGGGAGACTGGTTCGATCTTCTCGTCAACTTCCTTGACAATATCCGCTGTTAGATTGACCAGGTCTTCTTTCTTGAGCTGACCAGCTTTCATTTCTTCCATTTTTTCGACTGTTTGGTCTTCAAGTCGTCCATCTTCTCCGATTGGTCGCTCAGCATGTTCATAATGTACCGGAGAACAGCAGCCGTTGTCGACCCTTCGTCTTCCAGTTCTGGTTCTGCATCAAAATCAAAAGTTTCTGGGTCCTTACCTTCACCTCTCAGGAAGGTTTCCAGCCGCTGGACCAGTTCCGCTTTTGAACATGATGGCGATAGGTCACGGTTCTTCAATTCCTTCCGAAGCTCTTTCTGCGACAGCTCAAACAACTTTTTCGGAGCCATTGCGAATGGAGAGTTTCGATGACGCTCACTTCTTCAACGCGAAACGCCGAATCCACGGAACACGAATGTCCAGACGAGATCTTCACAACGCGTACTGTCAAATCCCACTTCTGACACCAATGTAACGAGATTTGCACCGAAAAACGCACGAAAACACGTACTAAGAACTTTTAATGTCACACTAATACAAACGCACAAAAACAGTAGCTAGATCGCTTGAAAAGGCACAATTTATCGCATACAAAAACTAGACTATACGGCGACGGCCAGCGGCCTTTATATATCCCGATTGAACTTCTATTTTGCTGCTCGAACGTGTCGATCTTTCTTCGCGTATTTCGAATGTTCGGGATTATTTGCCACAGTACCCTCATTACACGCCACAAATGTATAATAACTATATATTCGTCATTGCGTATCCCACATTAGATAAAATATTTTTCCGGGAGCACCCCGGCCCCCACACCCCTGCTAATTTTTAAGCTCGTACTTTGTCGCCTTTCCACACAAATGATACCGTCAGTACTCGAGGTCTTGATGTGTATTGATACTATAGACTATGAGACTGTCAACATACATGTAACTACGGTAGTCATTAAGGTGCCTCAAATTACCTCTCTTCATTTTCGTACGCAGCAATCGTCCAGGTCGTCTCTACCCTGCCACCCTCCATCGAATCCCGGCCAAAACACGAATGTCGCGATAGTTCGGTAGGTACTTAATCCAAATATTAAAGACGTGCTTGCGTCGCAGATAAGCTCGCTCAAGACGTTTATTACCCCAGACGCCCTTCGAAGCCTAGGACACCCTTCGCTACGTTGAAAGTTTTCGGCGGCGACGCGTGCGGATTGGGACGCGGCAGTTTCCGACGGCGTCCCGCGTAGAGCACCAACAAATGGGAGGAGGGGCAGGGGGTCGGAGGAAAAGCCACCGCCAGTAGCGACGCAATTAAAGCGCAATACAAATAGTATATCTACGTACGAATGCGGAATCGTGTAAAACGGTGCACGACTGATGACTAATATCGACGTTGCGACATTCGTCGCAGTGAAAAGGAAACAAAAGAGAGATTACACTAAATCGTTCATTAATGGATGTTCCCTCTGTTATGAGTAAACTGCGGAAGACGCTGTTTTACGCTTCCTTAACCTCTTTCGAAAACTTCACTCTCGTTTCGAGAGAGAGAAAGAGAAGAGATTCTGGAGCTTGCCTAAAAAGCGGGCAACTTTTACCTTTTAACGTTATAATATTAATAAGAAACTCTTCGACGCTTTACGACTCCCACCGGTGTGCTTTAAGCTCTCGGCGCATTCGCCGGCCATACTCGACTTTGCGAACACTCCCGACTATGATGCTGTGTACGTGTGCCACATGCGAGTATACACACGAAGAATAAGCTCGAATAAGCTGGAGAAAAAAAAAGTATGAGAAATGATGCGGAAAAACGTAACAAGTTTTCTGAATTCGGTGCATTCTGTCGTGGTATCCCTGCTTAGGATACTTCTCCCCTCAAGCGTAATCTCTTTCTTTCTTTTTTTTTTCTTCTTAATCGAAGCAGAGAACATTGGAACTCGTTCCCGAGACTTCGAACACCCGTAGTCGTATACGTTAATTTAAATTAATTGCCTAATTAAGTTTGTGTTGCAGCATTCATAAAATAAAAATCTCGGCCCGACTCTAGCGCTAAATAAAGATTTTTATTGCCTTTTCGTTACTGACAATTAGAGTGACCCTTTTGAACCTTTTTTACACCTGAGGAACGGACGCGGACGGCGCGACGAGTCTCGGGAAGGAAGGCGCGAGAAGGCGACTTCGATGTAGGCAGTTGTCTGGGAAATATTCTGCATTCTGCGGCTTCGCTTGTTCGCACGTTCCAACTGTTCGAGTTTGTGGCGTCAGTCTGTCAGTTCCAGTTCAGGACACTTCTCGAACTGCCAGTTTAGGTGACAGTATATTGGAAATGTAACTCGAATTGGCGTTCTTGCGAGCCGAGGTAGAGACAACCGCGTTTGATTAAACTTTCTAGCCGGAATTCCACGTATCGATGGAACTGGATAGTATTGGTTCAGCTATTGCTCGTCTGTAGTTCGCTACACCGAGTCGTTCATCTATTCCGGCTCATGCTCTTTGTGGTCCAGTACATGACGCACCGAAAATTGGCTAGAAATGCGTAACATGACGCACAGATGTAATTTAGCTGAATTGTTCCTTACCACCCCTATGATCCACGGAAAATTCCTCGAAATTTCGAGGTCAGCTAACGGCACGGCAGGGGGCCGGGCGGCCGGACAATATCTCGCTACCTATGGGCGGTACAGAAAAAGTGTTCGTGACAAAATTTAAGAAAACTGAATTTGCCACGGAAAAGGTTCGGCACAAGTTTTGCGTAGAATCAAAGTTTTGTAAATAAATCAACTTTTAAATGATACACAGTTTCTTCGAAGTTGAAATGTTCAAGTCATCATTTTCGGTCATCCTTGTCGCTATTAAACGCATACTTCTATTAGTTGCGGGCCGATATTCAGCTGAACTGTACACTTGTATACTGAGCGATTCATTGTCAATTCAGTGAACATTTTTCTCACAAAAATTTGCCTCCCAATAATTCGACAGAAGTGAAAATTCGCCCAAGAGACGATGCTTGTTAGCGTTACCCAGGAAACATCACGAGGAGGTCGGCTTCAGTGGTCTTCCAAAAAAAAAGTGTCCATTCGTGTACCTGTACAGTCATCATAAGTGTTAGCGTCAAATGTTCGCTTCGTAATGAAAATTAAATTGTTATTAATACGAAATGTTGTGAGCCACTCTCGAAGAAATAATGAAACAGTGTTCCACAACTTTAAGGAAACTGAGAAGCCCGGCAATTTTGTCGGCCCTTTTAGAAAATCATCCAACCCACGTGTCTTCGAAATAGTCGAAAACAAGTTCCAGCAATGAATTATCAGGTAACACTCACACTTCGAGGATACATTCGCCCGAATTTTCATCTCTGGCAAATTTTTGTCTCTGGTGAATTTTTATCTTCTGAGAATTTTCTCAGGTTTATTTTCCGCGGCAAATTTTCGCGAGCAAACTTTCTTAGGCAGACTTTCTTGTTACCTCATTGTCGTACAGAGCATTTTGAAATACGAAACTGATCTCGCTTGTAGGGGAGCGAAGGGAAGTTGAGGTAGCTAATTTTTGAACCACCATGGATATGTTTTCTATCAAGTTAGAGTTTTCCTTTTTGTGCCAAATTGTGGCTACATACTTTAGGAACCTTTGTTCGTATATGGAGTACCAGTATAATTTTCATTTTCTTCAAAATTAAAATAAATGTAAGTGAACTCAAATTCGTGAACTTGGACAACATGTAAGGTAAGTTGACGAATGGCATCGGGAAAGTTGACGAATGATTTCAAAAATGCTAACATCAAATGAAAATCGTTAATTTGTTTAAAACAATTTACGATGAGGCTTAGGAACTTTTTTTTATAATACAATTCTTCAGCATTTTCAATTCAAGCAAACCCTAAAAAAGAAATTAAAGAAAACAATGAAATTTTTTCACTGGCGAAATTTCGTCAACTTGGCCGCATTTTTAAATCAAAATTCATTAAAAGAAAAAATGTTAAAGGTAGCGATTTGAAATTTGCGCTAAATCCGAGCTTATATACTTACCAGTTCATTGCAATTGTTTAATAATTCAACTTATCGATCTCAAATTTGACACTAAACTTATTTTCTGGTAATGTGAAAAGTGCAAAGAAAACTTGAAAAACACAAAATCTGTAATAAAACCTTTTTATTTAGCTTTCAATTGAATACTACATTACCATGTATGTAGTTCGACCAAGTCTGTTACCCAGCACAGTTTATTGGCGCTACCTATATTTTTGTGGATGAATACTATAATTAGTCAACTTGGACGACTCGTCAACTTACCCTCCCCGCCCCTATCCGGATTCGTTTTCCTTGCTTCCTTATTTGGATTGTAATTTTCATTAAAGAGAAAATCAGTTCGTACCGGGTAATCTTTATATCTTCGTTTACTTTTTGGAGTATTTGTATGTTAGCATTGTGCGGGAAGACCATAGTAATTTACCAAATTCAAGTAGTGTCCACGTTGGGGTGTGAGTGAACTTGGTAAATTCTATATGTGGGGTGTGCCAATTCACAATTTCTTCCTTATGCAGTCCAGAGAGCTTTCGGCTGCTGTGCCATTTTCCGAAAGCGCTCTGGACTATATAAGGAAGAAATTGTGAATTGGCACACCCCATATATGGAAATTCAAGTAGGTTCCTGCCCCTTCCCCCGCCCGATTTACTTTTCTTTCTTTCTATTATATTTGCCGATCTCGAAAATTAGTTGATAAAATCAAAATCCAATTTTCTGGCAAGAATTAAGATTTTTTATTTCTCTCTAATTCCTAAATAGTTCTAGTTCTGAAAATTGAAATCTCCCTTCCCCGAAAATTCTCAGGTACGTCCTTCAAAATGAACATATTTTTAGGGTTCATCGAGGAAAACTCTGTTGGAGCTTGAACACGAAGTCAATTGTCAATTCAGTTCATCCCTGTCAACGAAACTAATTTGGAAAATATTTCTTCGTAGTTTGGGTCCGGCCAAAATTACGCACTAAGTGTCCCTTGCGTACTCTGTGTAGCTTTTTCGAATTCTTCCGCGGACGCCCTCTAGACCAGAGTTTCTCAAGTGGGGTCCGCAAGCAGTTTTTTAGGGGTCCGCGAAAAATATTCTAATCTAATTTTTTTTATCACTCGCTCCAAGAACGCCTATTTCTGAAAATGACAGTTTTGGTTTGTATTACGAAATGTGTACGTGGCTGGCTCAATCCATGCCTATTGTTTTCGACGGGTGGCTACCCTGCGGCTATGAGTCACGTGAAACAAAGGGGTCTGCATTGACTACATAAATGATTAGGGGGGTCCTCGAGTATATGAAGTTTGAGAACCCCTGCTCTAGACTAGTTTCAGCGAGATAAAAAAATCTCTGCAATGTGTCAGATTAATCAGGTAAGAAGAAAATGGGCTTCAAGTCCCCCTTCCCAAGTATACGTTATGACCTGGGGGGAGATGCCCTAAACAGGGAGAGGAATGATGAAAAGTTAAAATTTGAGATAGAGGACGATTTATAGCTTTTCAAGGTCGTTGAATTCATTATGGGGGGGGTGGCAGTTTTTTACATGCGGTCTCTGGAATGCTGATACGGGCGTAGAAGATCAAATATTAGTAATTTTATTCGAGATGGTATTCGGTTTGTAGGTTTTCAACGTCGCTGAATTCAGCTCGTGAAATGGTTTGTGCATCCGACCCCTTGGGATGGGTTCAAATTTTAGTAATTTTTTTGAGATGGTACTAGATAATTTAGGGTTTCGTGGTCACTGAATTCAATTCATAGGATAATTTTTGTATCCTACTTCCTGAAGTATCATTAGAGGAACTTGGATCAAGTACTGGTCATTTTTAAAGATAGTATTTGATTTTTAGGTTTTGAAGATGCGGAGTAGTTTTTAATCCAACACCCTGGGTATAATTAAAAGGGGCGGGGGTCAAATATTAGTCATTTTTCGAAGATGGTGTACGATTTGTTGGGTTTAAGGTCTTTGAATATAATTCTTGTATCCGATCCTCTGGTACACGACTGTGGAAGGCCAGGGTAAAATATTAGTTTTTTCCCGCACCAGAATTCTAGGTTAATGCTGGGTGAGCGTTGCCTCGATCAGTAGGGTGTTCCATAAGGGCCCTGGAAGGACAGCGTAAATCCTAAGCCGGCCTCAACACGTCCCTCTGGTAACCGATGCAATACTCGGAAAGATAGTTTCCGGGACGAGGGCTGCGGTATCTGGGGAACCAATTTATTTGTTGTACGCGTGCATCGCCATATGCTCCGCCAAACATTATTAATATCAAAAACATACGAATATTGAATGGGCACTATCCTAAAGAATCAGCAGTTATTTTCCTTAGACCTCCTTAAATGGTACTTTAGAAATCTCAGTCACGAAATTTTCTGAAAATCGTGTGTAGTGACTTTCAGGACATTGAACAGGACCGTTTATCGTTCAAAGCTCAGATCACCAAGGGACACCTTATAGACAAGCGTTAATGAGATTAAATACTTGTCAGAAGTAATACAGCCGTCACTGGTTTTTAACTGTAGCGAGAACAAGTACAAAAAAGGCATCATTTTCGTGTCCCCAAATGCATTTTACGATAATGGGACAACCTGTGTACAAGCTACAATGCCGCTGAATATTCGCCTGAGATTGCCAAATGGTAAAGTGCCCAGTTATTGACAGTGACCCCGTAATTGACACTTTAACAATTTTATTGTTCAATTTCGTGTTCTAGCCACACTGACACTGTAATGGCGTTGTCTATAAACTACGTCATCACAGTGTCAGTGTGGCCAGAATACGAACTTGAACGTTAAAATTATCAAAGTAATCAGTCACTAGGTCACTGTCAATAACGGGGCACTTTACCTAAGCATGCAAGTTATTGTTTTTAGTACATATTTTAATAGTGATAAGGATGACTGAGAGTGATGAACTACAGACCCTTCGAATTCGAGGATATCATACATCATTTTTATGGTAAGTTCGGGTTTCCTAAATTTTGTCACGAATATTTTTTCTATACGGCGCATTGGGAACGAGATATTGTCCAACTAAATTTACTCCCTCTCTTCCCATGTGACGCCGTTAGCTGAACTCGGATTTGTGAAGAATTTTCGGAGTGTCAACAGAGGTAAGGAACAATCCTATACCAAGTTTCAACTCTGCAACATCTTCTGCATTTTAGAATCCTGAATTTATTGCACTAGTAGAAGAGAACTGCCATCTAGGAAACGGCAGTCTGTTCCGTCTGTCTTCTTTCGATGGTGGCGAAAACAACTGCTGACCTATAGCATTTTTAGTTATCAGATTCGGAAGCACATTTTCCCAGCGCTGCCCTTAAGCGTTGACTAGAATTCGGGTTGTTACATATGCTCAATTTACACAGTTCGTGGTTCGTATACGCAGAATTCACTCGGAAATAAATTATCAAAAGTTCGCGTCTAGTTTCGCGGTAGCTCGGCTCTGCACCGTAAAATGATTTTATCCGACCAAATGGAGTGTCGCTCTCGACAGCAGCAAAACAACGTGCTGTATACGTAAACCCGAATAGTTACGTGTGTGAAAATTAATTTCCCTTTTCTGCGCCGCATAAAATCGATTTCATTCGACTGTAATAAACTACAAACTGGTCAACTGGAAACGACCGAGAGACAAAAAATACCTAGGTATACAAATTTTCATACGCCGTTGAAACGGTGCGCGGAAAATGAGTCTGTTAACGCCGTTTAATATTCCGGATGTTTGTGCCTCTCTCCATTTCCGGTTCATTTGCTCCGAATTATATTATTTATAGTTTTCTCTCTGTCTTTCCGTACTAATAGTCGCGATTTTTGAGGATACTCATCCGGAACGTAATTCATAACTGGTTTTCTGGACGTTACAAATTTTTTTTTTTTTCACTGTAAAATGAAACCGAGTTCGGCGTTCGAGAATTGAAATATATAAACCCGATGCTTTTCTCGATCGCTCACTCACTCACTTGTTCTCTTTGTAAACGTAATTGACATTACAGAATAAAAAGTATTCCAGCGGAGAAGTTTAATTTAGAACGACAGCTGTTAGCTGTCAAGAGAAACATGTTCTGTAACAGAAGGCGTTGGCCAATTGCGTTAAATCTCCGAAGCTCTAGAAAAACGAATGCACTATGTAGAGATATACGTACAGAGTGAGAAAACTGAAAGAGCGCAGTAAAAAGAAAACGAACACTTTCAGCACCATATTGCTCTGACAACTGATGCTGACACCTCTGACAACTGCTGTTACCATTTGCTCTCTTTAATCCAATAAGATGATAAAATTGTGAACGGTATTCGTGTACATGCGATACGTTTACTTCGGCTTTTGAAACAATTATGGGTGTAGGTGTAGCCTTCGGAGTTTACTCGGTGACTCGGTGTAGCTTTCAGTTGAGGGTTAACAAGATCCAGCAGGAATTTTGTTCCAGCGGAAACAGGTGTGACTGGCGTGAAATTCAGAAAGTTTATTCTTCGTGGAAGCAGTCTATGAAATTTAATCAAAATTTTGGAATAGATAATGAAACAGTAGCGATGTGCACTATCCTCAAGAACTTGTTCCAGGAAAATAAAGCCATACTTCCTCTTCAGACGCTATATCTGATGCCGGACATTGGCGATCGCGTTTTCTGACGCGCGACTCTCCTGGGCGGGTTAGTCGGGTAGTTTGTCGTTGCTGTCTCTACGGTTTTTGTTGCATCTTTTCTCTGTGCCGAAGAGTATGCAGCCGCAGTTCACTTACTGACGTTGAGTAAGCTGTCCACGACTTGCACTCGCACAGTACCAATCTTTCTGATCTGGTGGCAACACGCCCTACGATTGTAATGCCTTGTTCATGTAAACTTGCGGGGATTACAGGACGCGCTGTGTTTCCACCTCGACTGATACCGTAGTCGCTGTATTCACTGAGATGCTAGTGGGGGTATTCGAATATTACCACCTTTCCAGCATTGGGGATGGGAGAGGGGGGCTCGAACCCAAGACACAAGGATTGCGAAGTAGACATGTTACTACTTAGCCATACAGCGACTCAAAATCATGCTATGCAAACGCAATAGGCAAGAGTAGTAGATCCATTTGGTACTGTACGCTTAACTTAATCTCTGTGATTCTCAAATTGTGGAGTATCTCTACCCGACGCGCAAAATCCCACCAGTTAGCCGGGTAACTAAAGAGGAACAAGGGTAATCTGAGGGTAACAAATGGGTAACTTTTCCGCGGGGAACTGGGTAACTAGAAGGTAACTGGTTGCACATCGGGTATCTTGTTTAGAATGATCTAACCTGCATTTAAAACTGTCGATGCCACTGAAAACCGTCTTGACACCATTTAAGCCGTCTAGATGGCACTTGAATTCGGACTTACCTGTTCAAAATTAACGAAACCCCATTCAAAATCATTAACCTGTTACATAAAATTGCGTAGACGCTGTTTGCAAATGGTTAGACAGTATTCCAGACAATCTAGATGCTACTCAAAACTGATTTGACGCTGTTGAAGATTGTCCAGATGTTATTTAGAACAACTGTCAAAATAATTGTTAAGGTAAGGTCTGCCACCATGACACACCTATGATAAAACTGACTTATATTAGCGCTACCTACCGGGAAATAGTACAGTGTTATCAAGTTCGATGTGCTGAATCACATTATCCAGTTTTTGGCGGAATCTGTGACTTTTCTTATCATATAAAATTATTTTTTCGTAATTTGGTGGCAAAAAGCACCTCGGCTACAAAATTGGTGAAACATTTAAGACGAAGTGAGACGAACCATTGCAGGAAAGGTAACACTTTTATGTATGAAATTATTGGTTATTTAATTCCGCTTCGATTGATTTTTGTCGCGGAAAGAAAGCAGTTCAAAGTAGTGCAGATATTTGAGTAAGAAGAAATTGAGGAGCTGTTGCCACCATGACACAGTAAAATTTTTGCCACGATGACACACTTTTTTTCGCATTAAGTACGAATAATTTGTTTACTTAGCTTACCTACATAGGTTTAAGTATTCCTACATCATTTATCACATAATAAACATGTTGGTGAAGAAAAGTATGACAAAAATTACAATTATTTCTTCTTTCAGGTGTGTCGTCATGGCACCCGAAAATAAAATGCTGTGTCTTGGTGGCAGTTCTTTTACTAATGTTATTTAAAAGGACATTTCAGTGTGTCATCGTGGCAAGAGGCTGTGTCATGGTGGCTAATATAATGGCCACCATGACACACAATTTCATTTTTAGTTTTCTTGCACTATCTCGGTTTCCTACAAACCATTCTGTCTGTAATTTTTATCACAGAGGTGCGAAGTCTTTAGCTATCATTTGATATACAATTTTAAAAAATCCTAGCATTAGCGCCTGCGTGACAACTCGAAACGTAAAAACCGTGTCATGGTGGCAGACCTTACCTTACACGGCAAAATCCATATCGACTCATCATTCAAAACTGTCCAAATGCCTTTTTTAAAACTGTTTAGGTATCCAAAACCGGCTAAATGCCTCTCACAACTTTCAAGATACCTATAAAAATTATTCAAGCACTGTTTAAAATTGGTTAGAGGCGATTCAAAACCACTTTGCTATATTATGCCTAACTGGGTAGGTGTTTAAAAGTGATTAGACTTTATTCAAGACTAACTAGATGCTATTCAAAACTTATTTGATAACATTTATAGCAGTCTGAATGTCGTTGTCCTATGATGTTTGGTCTTTTTTGAGCTTACCTTCAGGAGTTGGTTTTGTACCGTCATCTATCCGGAAACGGCAACTCAAGCCGCTGCTCATATATTTTGGTTTAAGTAATAATTGTGCTATATGAGCTAAGATATAAGAATCTGAATGTCATTCTTCAAGTCAAGCTTGAATCAGTAGAGAATCTTCAAAGGTGAAGCATGTTTATCGGTTGTAGAATACTTTCATTCTTTCATCGCTTCCTTTTTCCTCTTCTTTCCCCCTCTTTCTCTCCCCCTGAGAAATTTTACGGAAAATCATAGTATTCGAATCTTGAAACCTATCGAGCCCCTTCAGTTGTGGGTATAGGCCATACGTGGTACTAAGGTTTTTGTTTGTCTCGACGAGTATGATCATCCCCTTCGGCTTTCTCGTCGAAACTGGGGCACCCTATATTGTGGCCATTAATTCTCCTGAAAAAGAATTTACCGATGAAGAATTTTTCCAGTGAAAAACTTACTGAGCAAAGAATTTATCAACAAAGGATTCACAGGCTAACATAAAAATTATAGTATGCGCTGTATCTGAACACCATTCAAAATTGTTTGGATTAATGTCACTTGAAACTGTTAAGATTTGTCCAAAACTATCTAAATGCTACTCCATGTCATTGATCATCAAGCTTTATTTTTTAACAAGTACATAGTTACAATAGAGTGCGTACTCGTGGCCCTAGAATCGGGCAAAAGCCTCCCCCAGCCTACTCCACTCTTTGCGATCCTGGGCAATCCTTTGAAAGGCATTATGTCTCAACAGCCTGCCGAAGCCGTCCCTCCATCTGATCCTCTGTTTACCTCGCCTTCTTGTTCCGGTATTGTACAAAAAGGTCAATTTGTACGTTCAACGGTTGTCTTGCAGTCTTGCTACGTGACCACCCCAACTCCATTTTTTATCAGTTGTACAGCACATTTATTATTTTTTATCAGTGGTACAGCACATTTATTATTTTTTAATTTAAATTTGATAGTTGAGATTTCGATGTGGTATTTTTTATTGATATTTAAAATTGATCGTTCCATCAAATTTTGATTAGTTCTTTTTTTGTATCATTTTCTTGGACAAAGTCCAAGTTTCGGAGCCATACGTTAGAGTTGGGAGGACACATGCATTGAAGATTTCGCTTTTAGATCGAAGTGGAAAGGTACCTTTCAAAATGAATTTTAGAGACCAGAATCTATTCCAAGCGAAGGTTATTCTGCGTTCAATTTCTTCCTCTTGAGACTTTTATTTTTTCTTCCTTGATTTTAATGTCATAGGTTCTGTTTTGGTTATTTATTATTTTAGTTTTGGCTAGATTCATGCTAAGACCTGCAGTCAGTCCGTTTCCGTCCAGTTCCCGTATCATGTCTTCTAATTCCTCTTTGTTGCTTGCTATCAGCAAAGCGTAAATTATTTAAGTGTTCCCTGTGAATTTTTATACCCTTGTTTTTCCAATCCAAATTTCTGAAAACTTCCTCTAGACCACAGATGAATAATAATGGAGATAAAGGGTCTCCCTGCCTTACTCCCCTTTGGACCGGAAAATAATTTCCAACTACATCTGTTACAATTCTATACTTTCTAACCCCTCGTACATTTCCTAGATAATTTTGATAAAAATTTCCGGAACCCATTGATTTTTTAGTGCTGACAGCAAGAATTTATGGTCAAGTGAGTCAAAGGCGTTGGCAAAGTCCATGAAGGCCAGATGGAGTTCAACCTGACATTCATTACATTTCTCGATTAACTGGTTAATGGCGTGGAGATGATCCGTTGTAGAGAAACCCGGCCGAAATCCCGCTTGTGCTCTGGGTTGAATTAGAAAAGGTCTTATTCTGCCCTCTGTGACCTTACTACATCCAAAACCTACACAATTTAAATTTAGAAGCCTCTGAATACTACATTTGAGACTGTTTAGATTCCACTCGAAACTGTTCTGCTCTTGATTCCATTCAGATCTATTTAGACGCTATATGCATCACATGTAGACATCACTCAAATCCATGACGCCTTTAAGACAACCTAACCACCATTCAAACCAGTTTGGACGCCATTTAAAATTATCTAGATATTATTTAGTGGCTCTGTGGCTGAGTGGCATCGTGCCCGCCTTACATCCTTGCAACACGGGTTCGATTCACAGTGCCGGGAAGCTAGCGAACAGCTTCCCTCTTGCTCCCTGCAAAACATTTTAGGAAACTCAGCAACTGCAGTACCAATCGAGGAGGATAGATAGCGTGCTCTACAGTTCCCCGTCAGTTTTTAGGAACAAGGTACTGTACTCGCGCAACATGTTGTCACTTGTCACTAGTCTCTGATGGTAGTTGACAGATTGGTGCTGTATTGTGTGTGCCTTGTGGGTCGCTTCACTTCATGATATAAGACACGTGGCCAGTAATAACGATTCTCACACGCACACGTTCTTCAGCAATACTCGAACGCGAAAAACATTACACTGACTGTCCCGCCTACTAGATTGTTTAACATGATTGTATAATTCTAAATGTCCGGACGGATATACCGCTAGAACAAGAAAACGTCACATAGGTACTCGTACAAGTGTTACGACATCAAAAGCTGTCTAAACCTCCTTCAGAACTGTCCAGGTATCTCCTAAAAAATTCCCGACACACTCGCTAGACATCTAAACCCATTCCAAATTATCTGAATTCTATTCGAGATTACCTGGATCTCTCACAAAACCGTTTACGAGTGTCTAGATGCATTCAAAGCCATCCAAACGTCGTTCAAGGCATCTGTCAGAGTTTCTGATGACTGTTGACGGTCTACGAAGTGTTTGTGGTATGCAAGTGGCAGTCTGAATACCTCTGATACGTCTTCATTCGCCGTCTCTTGTTCAAAGGTTGATGATCCGCATGACAATCATAATCCTGAAGACTGCGGACCAGAAAATGTCCTCTAATGCGATCCTGTCCGTCGTCACCAGTCTTTCGGTCTCCGCTTGTTCGCATTCCGGTTGCATTGTTGCGCTTCGGTGTGTTTAATCCGCTGTCCGTCTGTCTGTTTACAGTTTCCCGGCTGTCAAGAAGCCTGCCGATTTCACCGCGAAATGTCACCGCTGCAGCAGTCCGTTCCGGTCATCCAGACGCGCGGCGAAGAGGTGATTTTCGTCAAGAATCACACCGCGTACTGGCCGAAGCCGTCGCGCCTCCGGCACGGCCCCGCCGATCCGCTGGTCTACGTGGTCATGCGCCGGCTGCCCGGCCGTATGTGGCGACAGATCATCCAGACGCTGGAGACGGCGTCCCGCGTGCCGGACGACCTGACGTCGGGCGCGCTGCTCCGCGTGCTCGTCGTCGACCGCGACGGCCTGTTCACCATATACAGTCCGGTAGCGTCCGAGTCGTCGCTGCGCAGCGCCAACGATATCGCTCGCAGTTCCGGCCAAACCGGCCTCAACAATCTGTTCGCGGCGACCGCGACCGCTAGCGCCGCTAACGCCAGCGAAACGCGCGCCGCGGCCGCCGAGCCGGGCCGCCGAAGAATTAACACGGAAATCGCGAAAACGCGCACCGACTCCAACAATTCTGTGGTGAGTGCCCGATGACGGATTCTTACTTTTTATTTTATTTCTATTTCTTCGGCTCTCGATCACATGCGTCACAGGTAGACGATTAAAAAAAAAAACGCGCTAATTTAAACGATTCGACGGTTCGCATCGACAGTCAAAACCAGATTTATGGCCGGCATGTTGGCGAAAATATGCGGACCTGTTGAGGCATCCAACGTATTCGCCGGCCGTCATTTGTACGCTGAAGTCGTGTTCTCGTGTACAGTCTGAGAACAGGCGAATGGTTATTGATGGCCTGTCGAGAGGTACTTCATCTAAGACCGAACTGAAGCGAAACTTTTTGAAAAGATTTTTAGCCAGCTATCGACGTGATCCGGTGAGTTGGAGTCCGCGCCGAAGGTCAAGTAACCCAAAATGTTGAACTCGTTTGACATAAATATATGTGTACCCGAGGATAGTAGTTTCAATTTTGCCTGAAATATGAGCTATATTTCGTGGGTGGACATTCTCGTTTTGGGCTCCAAGAGGAAAAATTCAGAATTTTTGGCCGCGTACGACGGTTCGCGTTCTCCTTTCGCCGCCATTTTCGCAAAATTTATAGTCAGAAAGAAAGGGTCAGTGGGAGTTTACATATGCGACCGTCCGCAGAAAACCGACCATCGGTGTCAAATTTTGGTTTTCTTTTTATTTGCAAAATTGTACTCTTTGAAACCTTATAATTCTTTAGAAACTGACCCTAAGTCCCTAAGTATGAAATTGAGTCCGTAATGAGCAGTACTGTGACATAAGGTTTATGGTGGGTGCCCGCACTGATAACTTTAAACCCATTTATATTGAAAACTTGTTTTCGAGCAGATGATTGGTTTTTCCCTGGACGGTCACTATCTACATTGCTACCGAATGGTTGGAGCGCCTACTTCTAGCTATGTTTTGAAATCATAAATAAATATCCAAATATTGGAATCGTAGACGTAATGGTTAGAAAATATAGAATTCGTATAAAATCATCTGTATGTACTGAAAATCTAACCTCTGCCACTTCCCAGTATGGTTTAAAAAAAACAAACTAGGATAGAGCAGAAATGCGAAAACTAATTGGCATGTTCAGCACCCACCATATTTCTAGTGTCGCCTGGGTGTACATACTCTTTTTTCTGTACACTGAGCTTCTATTTTCTAATTTTTGCTCTCAGCCCGAGTCCTGGAATCCGCTCTTTCGAGCATTACCTCATCGGGGAGGCTGTTGGAGTTGTTTTAGCCCTCTTCCCTTCTTGCAGGAAAATCGGTCTAGGTCGAAAAGTAGCGCGTTGCTGCGTGGACTCGAACCCGGGACCTCCGAATTCCGAGACCAGCGCGCTATCCACGCGGCCAACCAGACTCCAGGTTTACATATTACGAATTAACTAACAACCAAACAAAGCTAAAATGAGGTTTGTGTTGATAACAAACATGGGGAAACATTTTTGAATCAATTTTTGAAAAGTCCAAGAGCAAATTTAATCTTGTAATTTGATATTTTCATAGATTATGGTACATGAAATCGATATTTTGAACCTGATTTTCAACTGTACTCTCAATATTTAGAATTTTCGATGCAATGCAAATTCCTTACGTAAATCAATATTCATTTTCCCGATTTCAATATTAATTCGTAAAATATTTATCAGATGCCGGAAACTGCAAGAGCCAATATTCCTCTAAAGGCGTCAAAGTCTTAACATAGTTCTTTAAAAGGGTCTTATCGAAGTCTAAATGAATCTTGACAGACTCTGACTTATTCTTGAATGTGTCTTAGTTTGTCTCATCGAGGTTGTAAGTCGTAACACTCACTCCTAACAGTCCCAGTTCTAATGCGGTCTTATAATTCGTCACTTAAATGACAGACAGTCATAAGCGACGTGGCAATGAATTGACGGAGCGCGATAAGCAAAAAGTTGAACTTGTATCAGTTTCAATTATTCCCCAATGAAACTGATATTTGACTTACATGAATCTCATATCAACTCATTGGATTCCAGTGTGTTGATTATTGGAATAAATCTAAGCAGTGGCGTGCATTCCAGGCAAGTAATGTAACCGCCGCTTACCCTGAAAATTCCCGAGAAAATTAGTTTTCATATACAATATCAATATCAACTTGTCATAAATGAAAGATAATGAAACATTGGGCAAAAGAATGACTATATTGACGCTTACACTTAAGTATACAATAAGTTCACGGGAGATGTACACTGTTCGGCATTTGGCAATCCTTGTACATGTATTTGTATAGACCAGCGAGATGTGCGTCGGATCTGAAGCTTTTTTCCGTACTACACGTAACATTGCACAACTTATGCTCCGCCTCTATGTTAATTACCCACACAAAAACACACTAGCATGTTCAACGCAACGAAACCTGTGCGTTTGGTTGCGTTCTGGAAGCGCTTCTTAAAGCGCTTCCGGCTCGGCCTGGCTACACACGAACGTTGAGCTTGACAGTGAAACGTGATTATGTTTTTCTACTAGCCAAAACGCGTTATGTTTGAATGCTCTGTGTGTTTCTTTCTTTCTTCCTTCCTCCCCTCTCCCCACAAAACGCTTATTCGAGATCTTATTGAAAACCCGTTTTCGCGACTTACTTTTAATGAATAATTAGAAATTATTAATGGTGGGAAGCGTAAGCCAGAATTACAATTTTTAAAAACTGAGCAAAAGAGAGGTGGTGTAAGTTTTACTATACTTAGCCACGTATCGCAATATGAAAACATTTTGTAGTGAACTGGTTGTGAAGATGGTGAAAAACTGTTTTGTTGGCCATGTCTTCAGGGACGTACCGATAGGGAGCTACTCCCCCCTCCCCCGTAAGAATTTTCACTCAGCAGTTGGGAAAATTTACAATTTCAGTCAGGTGGAGTTGGAAAATCCAACAAGTCAAAAGGTTTTTTTTCCCCTTTGATACTTGGGAATTGAGTCACAATCTTTGCCCCCCCCCCTCCTAACAGGAAAAACTCTTTGGTGGTACGTCCCTGTGTCTATTATTCGTCACAGAAAAGAATAAATTCATATGGAATCACCCTACACAGGGATACGACAATTTGAATAATTTCATCAATGCTGTTTTGTAGTAGCATGTTTCATACTTTTATTCTGAATTTTACTTCACCTCTACGCTTATCGCTTACCTCCTAAAAAAAAATCGCCGCACGCCACTGAATCTAAGCTAAATGTTAGTTTACTTGGAATATAATTGAAATTAACTGGAGTATTAATGTTGTTTAGCATACTCCGTCACTTGACTGCAACGTCGCTGACGACGTCTGTCACTTGAGCACGAATCGTCTGGTGAATATTGACATATTGTGCGTGAATCTTTTAAGTTTTGGCAGCGTCCGAGAGAGAGAGAGAGAGTTTCAAAATTGTCTTAATAGTTTTAAAGAGTCCCATTAATCTTGACGGGTGGTATCCACTTCGCCACCTTGTATTTCGGATTCGAGTCCCACCAACGTCAGAAAAGCTAGTGATATTTGAATACCCCCACCAACATCTTAGCAAACACAGCGACCGCAGTATCAATCAAGGTGGAAACATAGCGCGTCCTGTAATCCCCGTCAGTTCACATGAACAAGGAAGTACAATCACAGAGTGTGTTGCCACCAGATCAGTAAGACTGGTACTGTGCATGTGCAGGTCGTGGACAGCTTACTCAACGTCATAAAACTCGTGGCTTGCTCAACACACTTCATTCGCTTGCTAGTTCCACACTCCTTGTATCAGCCTGTACTCCTTTGCAAGCATATCACGTTCCTTGTACCAGCCTGCGAGCACTACCCTCTGCTAGTGTATCATCTTGCAGACGAGTCTGCTACCACGAGAGAGCATTTTCATGACTGCTTCATGGACTGCGCCGACATGAGAATGTCATCGTCCAACGAACGTAGCGTCCAAAAAATGAGCGCGTTAAAAAATATAGAGCGCAGCGGACGACGACATTCTCATGTCGGCGCTGTCCGCGAAGCAGACATGAAAATGCTCTCTCGTGGTTGCAGACTCGTGTGCAAGATGATGCACTAGAGCGTAGTGTTTCTTCGTCCTCTGTTCCGTTTCCCCTCTATTGACATGGATATGTCTATTTTCTTCCGACCTCCAACTTGAAATTATAGCGTTTCAGTTGAATATCCAGCCTATTTCAAGATTTTGAAAGAACCCTCCCCCCCTTCCCCGGTAAATCATGTTCTTTGCATAGGCTCTAAAGGTGTCTTAACCAGTCCTAAGAGAGTTTGCACAAATTTTAGCGAGTTCTGAGGGAGTCTCACTGAAGTATCACGTACTTAGTAGAATGTGATTGAGTCTTACTGAATCCTGAGATAGTTTAAATGAGTCTCAGCACATGTTGAGGGAGTCCGAATGAGTTACAAAGTATGTGTGAATAACATTTGATAGAATCTGAAGTCTGAAAACAAGTGTGAAGATACGCCGAATATATTTTGAAAGAGAATGAGTTTCAGCGAGTCCTAATCACGTCTACGGGGCACTGAATGAGTTTGAATGAATCATAAGAGAGTCTGGATGGGTTTTTAACGAGTCTTAATACGGAAGTCTGACCGATTTTTTAGCCTGAAAAGTCGTGAAGGAGTCTGAATACGTTGTGACGAGTTCTAAAGGCAGTCAAAATCTGAATGAGTTTTAACGAGTCCTTTATTTGTCTTTTTCTATCTTTATAGAGATTCTTGAAGACTGTTCAAGACTAGTGTAAGAATTTTTATGACTTTCAGACTCGCTAAAAGTTCTTTGGAACTTTTTAAAACTTGATGACGACTTGTGGAAACTCTAAAAAGATTGCTTAAGGCTTTTCTAGACTAGTTTTAAGACGTTGGCTGATTTCTTCTTTCGTGCCTTGATCGGTCCCGATCTTACGCATCATCCTGTGGCGGCATGAACGATTTCTCTAAATGCTTCGCGGTCGCCTGTGGAGTGGAAAAATGTTTCGAAATCGCAACCTGTCCACTTTCTGATGTTGCGCAACCAAGAGAGGCCCTTCCGTTCTTCGCTTTCCCTCCATATTGCCCATCATTATTGTCTGAAGCAGTTCGTACTTCAGTCCACGCATTATATGTCCCAAGTATTCTATTTTTCTTCTCTTAACTATGTGTTCAGCAGCTCGCGCTCCCGTTTAGCCATTCTCAGGATCTCGCTGTTTGGCTTCTTCGCGATCCATGTAACTTTCAGAATCCGGCAGTAAGCACCACATCTCGAACGCCTCTGTTCATCATGCCCGCCTTCAACGTCCAAGTCTCGCATCTGTACACTAACACCGACCATACATAGCATTTCACTGCCGTAATTCGGGTGTCAAGCGACAGGTCTTTTGTCGTCAATGTTTTCCTCATTTTAATAGAGGCGGCTCTCGTTTGTTCGATTCTGCAACGGATCTCATCTTCGGGATCACCTTCTCCATTGATCCACGCTCCAAGGTATTTGCTAACCTGCTCCAATCGACCGTTCGCCAGAGTTATCTCCACTTCGTCCAGTTCCTCGCCAGAAACTACCATAACCTTCGTTTTCTTCACGTTAATGGCGATGCCGTATCTCCATAGTGTTACTAGGTCTTCCTCGTTTTCTGCCAGAAGTACTGTATCATCCGCATACCTAACATTATTTATCGTTTCGCCGCCGATTTTCACGCCCTCGTTACGATTTTCGAGTGCCTTATTGCAGGCCTGCTCTGCGTAGGTGTTGAACAGAACGGGAGACGTTATGCAGCCCTGTCTCACTCCTCGTTCGATCCTCATTGGTTCAGTATGCTTGCTGTTTCCAAGCATTATCACAGCGTTCTGTTGTAGGATTCGATATTATTCGTCTATCTGCTGGATCCAATCCGATTCTATCGAGCACCTCGAACAACTGTGGAGCATCTTCTCGAACGCTTTTTCAAAATCGAGGCAGCACAAATACACCGGACGCCGAAAGATGCTTCTAAATTTGTTTGAATTTTTTTTTTTAGTGTCCATTTTGGAGTGTGAGTGAACTTGGTATAATATTCCTTTTGCAGGGTGTGCGTACTACCCTCGACTATAATTACAGGACCACAAGAGACAAGTCTCATTTAGGGTACTCCACTGATGATGGCATAACAGCCGAAAGCGCTCTGGAATACAGAAGAAGAAAAAGTGAATTGGCACACCCTGCAAAAGGAATATTACCAAGTTCACTCACATTCCAAAATGGACACTAAGCTCACACCCCGCCAGGTGAAGGAGATTTATAGACACCTAAAGACGAAGATCAAACTCGCAAAGACGATGACCAAAATCTGTTTCAATAATGAATGCTTGAGGAACAACATAGTACCGAAGTACGCGACCATAAACATGAAGACAGACACCCAAGCGGCCCGCAACACGAAGAAACAAGCACAGGTAATTAAAATCAAAAACGAAATACATGAACTACACAAAAACAGGGACAGACTAAACATAGAACTATACAACCAATACGTCACACTCACCCAGATACTAGAACACCAACAAATAGAACAGCACATATACCAAGAAGGGAAAGAATACATAGACAAAGAGAAAACCCGTTTCAATGACACAGTACTAAAGAAACTCTACACACTAAAACAAAACGGAGAAAACACACAACAGGACCAAAATCGACAGCACAAATTTGCGCCAAAGACAGTAAACATGACACTATAAACTTCACACAAGAAGAAAACGATCTACTGGACAAAGGGAACAAATACAACACGACAGAACATATAAGCGACAAAACACTAGAAGAACTAACAATAGACTGTGAACAGATCATCCAGACCATCGAATCAGACCTCAGAAACGAAGCAAGAACACAAATTGGAAACATACTGCTGACCATAAAAAAAGAAAAGGAAAAACAAACACAAGACAAAAATACAGAAGACAGCCCTCCAATTCAAAAAGAAAATAGAAGAAAACAACCTAATACTCACCAAAGCAGACAAAGGCAACACCACAGTAGTGCTAAACAAAGACGAATACATAAAGAAAATTGAAACTTACATCCAAAACAACAATTACAAACCACTAAACTCGGACCCGACCAACAAATACCAAGCCAAACTAAAGACTATAATGAAAAGCAACATAAACAACAAGAAACTCGTAGAAATGAACCCCGAGGCACCACAATTAAAAGGACTCATAAAACTACACAAACAAGACAGACCAATAAGACCGCTAATCAACAGCATACAATCACCTAGCTACAAACTTGCCAAAACAGTATCCAAATTCATGAAAGAACACCACAACTACAGAACAGATTAGCATAAAAAACACAATACAACTAAAAGACAAACTGGACAAATTAACACTAAACAACAATGACAAACTAGTATCACTGGATGTAACAAACATGTTTGGGAACATACCAAAACAGGAACTAACAACAATACTGACAAACAACTATAAAAACAACACAGACGGAGCAGCATACGCAAACATCACAAAAGAAATCATTTACCAAAATTACTGCCAGTTTAATAACAAATATTACGAACAAACAGAAGGCCTAGCAATGGGATCACCACTGTTACCCATTCTAGCCGAAATATACATGAACAACTTTGAAAATGACATACTAAACAACAGCAAACACAAGAAAAACATAAAGCTATGGACACGATATGTAGACGACATATTGATCATCTGGACAGGAACAGACAGACAACTAGACCAATTCCTCACAGAGACAAATAGCATAAAAACAACAACATAAAGTTCACAATGGAAAAAAGCAATAAGACCATCAACTACCTCGACCTAACAATACAAATAAAAGACAACAAGATACAGTACAGCATCTACAGAAAACCCACCCACACTGATGAAATAATACCCAAAGACTCATTTCACCATCAAAAACACAAAATGGCAGCACTACACAACTATTGCCACAGAGCAGTCAACATACTAAATGACAACAACCTCAGAACAACAGAAATCAACAAAATTAAACAAATAGCAATTAACAACAAATACCAACCACAAACAGTAGACAGAATAATTAACAAACTAACGCAACCAAAAAACACAGACACCGAACCAATAACCACAAAAACAGACAAATACGCAGGAGCAATACCATTCACAGCAGGAACGCATACATAAAAAATACAAAAAATCTTCAACCAATACAACATGAAACTCGGAATCAAAAACAGACCACCTCTGATCAAACAAATAAGCAATGACAAAACAGAAGCAAAGGACAGAAACAATAGCAGCGGAGTATACAGACTGGACTGTGAACACTGTGACATGACCTACATTGGAGAAACAGGCAGAAAATTCACAACCAGAATTAAAGAACACGAAAAATCACAGGAGCTAAATGATGACAAGTCACTGTTTGGAAAACACTGCAATGACCAGGGACACAACAATGACAAATTGACAGAAAAGTACAAAATCCTACACACAAGAAAAAGAAAATTAAAAGAACAACTAGAAATAATAAAGGCAAAAACAAAACAAAACAACCTAATAAATGCAACAACTAACTTCCAAAGTAAGAACTTATTCCAACTAATAACATAACACCCACGGATTGGACAGACTGCACAACCACAGACAACAAATCAGAGCACACAACCAATAACAATAACCACTGATTGGACAGACAGCATATTCACAGACAACCAATAGGAACGCAAGACTAAACAGGCTCATCATACGGTACTACCCTCGACTATAACTACAGGACCACAAGAGACAAGTCTCATTTAGGGTACTCCACTGATAATGGCATAACAGCCGAAAGCGCTCTGGAATACAGAAGAAGGAAAAGTGAATTGGCACACCCTGCAAAAGGAATGTTTGAAATTTGCTACGACTCACCAACAACGCGCTTACGTTACGAATTACGAGATTCTTTCGTGCTCGTTGAGGATTCTTTAAGGCTTCGTACAACTGTAGCAGGTTTCAGACTCGTTACGAGAATCTTTCGTACTTATTTAGCATTCTCTATGACTCTTCATAGCTCTCAGGTTTGTTCGAGACTTGGTGAAACTGCCATTTTTGAAGTGTTTCCAATTTCCATTTTTCTCTCTGGGTGGGGTGATTGCCCACGTTGCCTCTTCCGTGCATCCGCGACTGCACACCTATCAGCCCGTTGAAAAAGAAGACAATCCGGTATAATTAGTCCGACCTGATGTTCTGCGATGATCAGAATACGAAAATGGTTCGGATGCCATGCCGGTCAAGTTACGCCAGTTTTGTAAAAACCACTCGATAAGATTGATGGTTAGTTTTTCCTGGTCTGCCGTCGCGTTGACAACATGTTCGCGTTGACAAAATCGACTGCGAACCCGTTGCTTTTGCTGTTCTACCGACAGCCACGGGCGCGTATGCTAAAATGTGGATACCACCGAGTGGCGAGGATCAAATGTCAAACACAATTTTACGACTATACCGACGATGCGAGCGGGTCCGGCTGTGCAGGTCGCAATTCAGTTTTATGATTTGTTACCGGCATCGTTCATTACAATTTTAGTTAACGCGCATCGCGGATACCGTAAACGTGTTTGTAACCCATGTCGAGAATTTAGAGAGAATTAATTAAACCTTGTAATCTGGCTTTCGAACAAAGTACCTAGAATGTATGCGTGTTTCGTGTGTGTAAGAATCTGGTCCGCACTTTTGGCGCTTAGTGTGGTCGCCGGCTTCGAGTACATGTACTCGCAGAGGTATCCCCGGTATAGTTTGTCGTCCTCACACCATAAACGTGACACCTCACCGGTGTTACAATTATAACCCGAAAAAAACAGAGAACACGATTTCGTTCCAGTCATTTATTTCGATCGCTGGCCGAAAATACGCATTCCTTTTGGCTCTCGGCGTCCTTACCTCGCGACTTCGAAATTTCGACTCTTTTTTTTCTTTTCTTTTTTTAAATTAGACTAAAATGATGCGCTCGTTCGCCGAAAATGACAGTATCGTTAATCTGACGTCGTTTTCCAGCTCTTTTTTCATCGCGTTCCGTTACGTCTTACGTATATATACGTTTTCGTGCATCGTCGGTGTAATTAGTCGGCGAGCTTTTTAGTCGCCGCGCGTCGCGTCAGCGCAACCAGCGAAAAACGTGAGCGAGAGGCGGAACCGAACCAGCGCTTCGCGGGGGGGGGGGAAGAGAACTAGACGAAAAAGAAGAAAATAATGAGTATAATGTAAGAAATCTCGAAATTTTTTCTCATTTTCTATCTCCGTCTTACGTGCCGGCGTGAATCGGAAACAAAACGAGAGATGAAACGACGACGACGACCGACGGTTGCCTCCGCTCAAACAAATGAGCTTCGCTCGCTCCGCTGTTTATTATAAAGTTAAATTTATGTTCCAATTACGAGGCTATCCGTCCTTCATTAATAAGCGAAAAAAATTTATTACTAGATCATCCTTTTTCCTCGCCCCTTCCCGGCCGCCGCGCCCGGCCCTTGCGTCCTGCAGCCGCGGCCGGGTACCGCCGTCGCCGCCGCTCGCTCTCCGGCTACGCTATATTTTATTGGCGCGCCGCTTCGCGGGCTCGGAGGGCGACGCCGTGCCCGGTAAATTATGTTGTTCTTCGCTCTTTGCCGAATCACTACGTGTAATTAGGATATCTTCGTTATAAATTTTTGATAACGCGAATAGTACCCGCGGTATTTTCGAGAAACCGAGAGAACCAACCGTTCTAATTGTGGCGAGCGCGGGACGCGGGGGCCGCTGCTCGCGCCGATTTACGACCGAATAATTAATCGAATGGCCGGGGGGCTAGCGGTCGCGAATCGATCATCGGGGAGAGGACACCGCGCCATTGTCCGGGGGTGAGTCGGCCGGTCGTATAACGATCTCGCGAAGTCGAGTGCGAATCGTAAATCGATCGCGGGACTGTTCGAAAAGTTAATCAGTTTCGGGAATGATATAACAGACCATGGGCGAAATCCCGACCTATCGTTTATGTACATCTCACTCGATCGGGTATTTGACCTCACCGAATTGTGGTGTGGCCGTGGGGAAGTCACGATGAGACTGTATCCTCTCCGAGCCTTCAGTGATCGCCGGACGCGAAAAATAATACGGATGTATGCGATGCACTGGTACCGCGAGACATTTCCTGGAATTAGGAGCCGGAACGGATTTTGGTCATGAGTTCTGGGGGAGCGAACAGGGCTGTCGTGTCCAGAAAGTCGAGTTTAGCCCTCCTCCTTTAATGACAGATTCTTAATATATTTTCAAAATTTTAATCAGGGGCTGAGTTAACTTACTTAGATATAGCTTCCTGCAAATTCTGCTTATGTTCAAATTGTTCAGTTAGTAGAAAATGTATGAGAGCGTTTTGCTTCGTATGTATAGCTGCATTTATTGCGCATGACAACTGTAGTACTTCCGCAGTTACAATTAATGATTTCAGAAGCCTTTGTCTTAGGCAAATGCCTCCCTCAACCTAGCCCATTCGACCCAGTCAGTGGCTGTTCTGTGGAAGAGTTCGGTTTTGCTAAACTTACAGATGTCGTCCATCCACCTGGTCCTCTGTTTACCTTGCTTTCTCCCTCCTCTGATTTGCCAGAAGGTAATATTTTTGGTGACCAACGTTGGCCCTTTAGTCTACATAGGTACCCTGCCAGTCCCATTTTAATCTTTTGACAAAGTGCACCGCATTTTTGTTGGACCTAAATTTGCCTTTTATTTTTGTTAGCCTTACCTTGTCTCTCAGTTTGAGACCAAGCATGGATCTCTCCACAGAGTTTTGTGTAGTCTGGAGTTTGTTCGCAATTCGTTTTGAAATTGTCCAGGTTTGGCACCCATAGATCAGTGTTGGGACAGCACAGCTGTTGAAGAGTTGGCTTTTGTAAGATAGCGAAAAATTGTTTTTTAAAATAAATCCTAAGCTCCAAAACTTACCCAATGCTAACGCAATTCTTCTATGTACCACTTTTTCGGTTTGATTTGAAAATGTTATCAATTGACCTAGATAAATTATGTTGGTGACTATTTCCAAAGTTTCCCCCTTCATTTTTATTACTTTTATATTTTCAGAGTTGCTCAAAATTTTTGTTTTGGATAGATTGATATCCGTACTCGCCATTTTGCTTTCACAACTGAGTTCCTCCAGCATCACCTCTAATTCGTCCGCACTCCTCGTCACTATCACCACGTCGTCTGCAAACCTTAAGTTATTCAAAAATTTTCCGTTAATTTTGATTCCCTTTTCGTCCCAACTTGGAGGTTTTTAAAATTGGATCTCCTTGTCTTAACCCCATTTGATTTCAAAGATTTCCCCTTCCAGATCTGTAACTATTTGCGCTTTTAGCCCCGAGTATATTTTCTGAATTAGAGTTACAAAATCCTGATTTATTCCATGGTTAATAAGTGCCTGAAGCATGAGATTTTGCCTGAGAAGATCGAAAGCCTTAGGTGGAGGTGATCGACCGTGAAGAAGCTCTTCCTAAAGCCCGCCTGGCATGGAGTTTTTTGAAGTTCTAGCTTTGTTTTCAGACGGAAATCTAGCATCGACGAAAGGATTTTGGCCAAGATTGGTGTGAGACTAATTGGTCTATAGTTTTTGATACTGTATCTACAGCCTTTTTTAAATAAGATTATTATTTTGGAAGTTTCCAATTCGAAGGCATTTTTTAAATGTGTTTTTAACATGTCGTTGTAAAGGTGAGTTAGAATTTTCGCAAAAGAGTCTCCACCGTATTTGATGTGTTCATTACTGATGCCATCATGTCCTACTGCCTTGCCCTCTCTTGGATTCTTAATCGCCCTTGTTACTTCTACTTCTAGGAACTCAGGTTCTGGATACTCCTCTCCTTGATTGGAGAGGACAAGGAGGAGGGGAGGGTTGTTATCCGAGTACAAGTCAGCCTAGAATTCTGTAGCAATATTATTAATTTCTTTTCGTTCGTAAACCCTCTCTCCCTTTTTGTTGGTTAAGCGGGTCGTATATTTTTTACCTACAATTCTTTCCTTTTTGATTGGTTTTGTGCTTTTAGTAGAATCCATAATTCGAGATACAAGAGAATGCATTTTGTCTTGATTGTTTACAGAATTCTATTTTGCTTCTGGTGGATTTGGGTTGTTTTTTTAGCGCTTCTCTTCTTCTGATTAGTTCTAATATATTGTCTGGAAGAGATTGGACGTTTTAGTTAGTTTTAGTGGAAGTACACTCGTTTGAAGCCTCATTTAGTATTTTTTGTAGGTGGTCCCTCTGCTTGGGACCTCTTCTTTGTTGACACCTCTTCTAGCTTCTGGTTCAGTGAAGCATGGTATTGACTTTTATAGTCTGGGGAGATTCTGGATATCCAATTCCGATCTTTTGGGTGGTATCTTTCTTTTCCCGTATTGATTTTACAGTAAACTGGTCGGTGGTCAGAGTTGAATTTGAAGTTGTTAAGGGTATCGCAGTTGAGAATTTTTTAAATGTGAGCGGTGGTGCCAGAATGTAGTCAGTTTGCGATTTATATTTCTGACTTGGAGCTATCCACGTCTATCTCTTACCTTTTCTTTTCTTAAAATAAGTATTGATTATTCCGAAATTTTGTTCTTGACAGAATTGGACTTTTCCATTTCTAGGGTGTGCCAGTTCATTTTTTCTTCTTCTGTAGTTCAGAGCGCTTTCGGCTGTTATGCCATCATCATGCATTCATTAATGAACCAGATTTTGGTCATCGTTTTTGCGAGTTTGATCTTAGCCTTTACCTGGCGGGAAGTGAGCTTAGCCTGCGCCCCTACGATTTCTAGTTCCGTAATTATATTTACCTTCATTTTTCGTATTACTAAACGTTGGTGCATCTGCAGTGAAGAGGAGGTACAAAATGGGTCCTAGAACACCACCCCGGGGCACTCCTGCTGCGATGGTGTGCCACGGCGATGTGGCTTCGTCATTGATTACTCGAAACTGTCTTTCCCTGAGGTTATGAGTCGAACAGATCGCAGTAGTTCTTCGGCAAGTGCTGCCGCAACTTGTTTAGGAGACCTTCGTGCCATACTTTTCTCGAAGGCTTGTGCAATGTTCAGAAAGGCTCCACAGCAGAACTGTCTCTCCTCCAGAGCTTTTCCTATTACACTGGTGACTTCGTGGACTTGCTCTACTGGATGATTCTGCGGGTATTCATTTCTTCTTGTTGTCCTGGAGAAACATGTCTTCTAGTTTCTCCAGCCGTTTGGCGACGCTGGCTAGAGTTTTTATTCGTCGAGTATCTTTCTCATCTGGTTACTATCTTTCTGCTCCTTCCCCTGATCTGTTCGCATTTTGGGTTGAGCTCGTTGGCTGGAGTCTTGCGATTCCTGTTGCTGACTTTCCTTCTTCATAGCAACTTGGGAGTAGAATACACCTTGATTGACGAAGTTCGTGGTTTTTTCTCTCGAATGCGCTCTACTGCTGTCTTTGTTTTTGGGTTGGCTTTTTCTTCCGCTGCTTTATAAGCGGGGTAGCCCTTCCAATTGGCTGTATGCGTGCCTCCACAGCCTGCACACTTGGGCGCCGTTTCTTTCGGTTTGTTGCATTCTGATGATGCGTGGACCCCGGCGCATTTCACACATTTCGCTCAGTGTTTGCAGAAGTTCTGTGCGTGCCCAAATTGTTAGTACTCGTAGTTTTTGCAGTGTGGGATTTCTTTCTTCTTACGCGGCCCTTCCACCGTCATCTCCTAACACCATTTTTGTACATTCACTGTTGAAAAAACTTTCTGTGTAAGTTTTGTTCTCTGTAACCAAGTTCAATTTGGTGAAAGTTTTGTGTAACCCTAGCCCCGAGTTCACATTTTGTGTTGGGTTAAAAGAATTAAATTTTGAAATAAAAGTGGTCGAGTTCCATTTTTTTTTACAACCTTTTTTTTTTTAATTGGTTTCAATAATTTTTGTTTGTAATCTTAATACAAAAAAAAAAAAAAAAAAAAAAAAATTAAAATTAAAAAAAATAATAAAAATAAAAAAAAAATAATAAAAAAAAAAAAAACGAAAATTGATAACCATTTTTAAAAAAAAAAAAAAAAATTTTTATATTAAAAATGGAAATGATTAAAAAATAAAAGCAATAACTTTAATTTTGATGACTCTACACATTGTGTAATCTAAAAAATCCCTCAGTGAAGTGTTTAAATCAAAAAACCTTAGGCCCTGGTGTCTAATAAAAATGGGTCTTGTGAGTGGGGAAAAAGTTGCAACGAGCCCCTGTTAGGTGCCAGCTGTGTAGAAATTTTGTAAATACAAAACCCACAAAAATTAGACTCGAGAGGATCAATTCAGGAGGTTATCGATAAAAATCGTATTTTAATCTTAGACCCCAATTAAAAATTAACAATTTCCGGATGATTCTCTTTTGTGGTTAGGGGGAAAAGGGATACGATATATTTCAGCACGTAAGTATTTTTAGTGTTTTTTAGATGAAAGAATACCACTACATAAAGAACCAACCAACTTACAGTAGGGTGTTTTTTGAAAATTTTGATTTTAAATTTAAAAAAATTTAAAATTTTGAAAAAAGGTTTTCCCCTTTTATTTTTTTTTTTTTGTTTTTTGTATAAACTAATATTTTTTTAAAAATTTAAATTTTTGTTTGAAAATTTTTTTCCAAAACAAATTTTAAATTTTATTGTGGTAAATAAAGAATTAAAAATTTTTGGCATTTTTGTTTCTAAAAATTTTCTGAAAATATAAATTTCATAAAAATTTTGAAAATGTTTTGTATTTTTTTAATTTTTCATATAAAAAATTATTAGGTTTTTTTTTTCTTTTTTTTTTCCCCTATTTTTTTTAAAACACCTGTTCGATAATTTCCCAACAAAAAATTATAATCCTCCTTTTTGTTTAATTTTAAATTGTTCCCTAATTGTTTTTATTCTACAAATTTTAAAATTTTTTTTTTTTTTTTTTTTTTTTTTTTTTTATTTTTAGAGCATTTTAACCGTTAATATGGTTTGATTTAAAAAAATTTTTAAAAACAATTTTCCTGTTTTTGGAAAAATTACGTTTAAAAAAATTTTAATTTGAATTTTTGAAAGGCCATTTTTAAATAAAAAAAAATTTTTTCTTTTAAAATTCCGAATTTGTCTTTCATTGAATTTTTAAATAATTTTAAAAGCTCCAATCCTTTTCATAAAATTTAATTTTTGTGCGGGGTTTATAACATTAAAATTGAAAATAATTTTAAAACAAGACCAATTTTTATTTTTTGGAAAGAATATTTTTCCCTTTTATTTTGGAAAAAAAAAATTTTGGGTAATTTTTTAAATTTTGCCCCAAATTTTTTCCGAACACTAAAATTTTTTTAAAATTGAATTAAAATTCATAAAAATTTAGGTTTTTTTCAGGGTTTAAAATTCTTTTTCCGTTGAAATTGGCTTAAAATGGTTCCCAATTATTTTCAGATAAATTCACAGAAAAATTTTTAAAATTGGGCAATTGTGCATTTTTAAAATTTTTTTGTATATAAAGATTAAAAATTTAAAAGAAAATTTTTTTAAAATTTTCAAATAGAAACAAAATCGGGTTCCTTTGGAACCTTGCATCAAATTATTTTCTTTTTTTAGATCATGTTTAATTTTTTGGGGTTTTTTGGTTTGGGGGGGGGAAAGGGGTAAAACCTTTGGGTTTTCACGGGTACCCAAAATTTCCAACATCAAAATTTTAAATAACCCAAAAAATTTGGGAAAACCCAATTTTTAATTATTGTATTAAATAAACTGAATTTTTTTTTTTAATTATATCAAATTTAATTACCCCCTTTTCGGAAATAAAAAATTTAATTTTTTCAATTTTTTTTTTCCCTCTTTTTTTTTTTATATAATATTATTAGAGGGGGAAAATTTTTTTTATTAAAAAAATTTCGTAATTATTTAGTAGTTTTTTTTTTTTTTTTTTTTTTTTAAATGGGTTATCAATTTCAATTTTTTTTTTTTTTTTTTTTTTTTTTTTTTTTTTTTTTTTTTTTTTTTATTTTTTTCCCCCCAATTTTTTCCCCCAACTTTTATTCCTTTTTTTTTTAAAGCAGGGGTTTTTTTTTTGTTCGGGGTTTTTTTAAATTTTTTTAATTTTATCCCTACTTTAAATTTAGGTTTGTTTAAGAATTCAATCCCTTAAAAAACCCCTTTTTTTTAAATTTTTTTTTTTTTTGTTGTTTTATTTAAAAATTTTCCCCTTGGGTTTTTTTTTCCCAAAACATTTTTTTTTAAAAATTAAATATGTTTCCTGTTGTTTTTTTTTTAAAATTTTTTTCCTTTTTTAAAAATTTTTTTTTTTCAACACCAAAAAATTTTGGGAATTTTTTCCCCTTAGGTTGTTGGAATTTTTATTTTTATTTTTTCCCCCCCCTTTTTTTTTCAAATTGTATTTTTTCCCCCTTAAAAAAAAATTTTTTCTTTTTTTTTTTTTTGAAAATTAAAAATTATTCAAAAATTTCCCTTTTTTTCCCTTTAGGGGTTTTTTTCAAAATATAAAATCCTTTGCCTTTGTTTTTTTTTTTTAAAGGGGTTTGGGGGTTTTTTTTTCGATCAAAAAAAAACCCAAAAACCCTTTTTTAGTAATTTTCATTAAAAAAATCCAAATTTTTGTAAAAATCCTTTTTTTTTAAACCCTCATATTTTTTTTTAAAAAAAATTTTTTAAAAATTCCAAAAAAAACCCCTTTTTTTTTTAATTTTTTTTAAAATTTTTCCCTGCTACATTTTTTTTGGAAATTTTTTTTCTTTCAAATTTAGCATTAGGATTTTTGGGGACACGCTCCCAGGCTGCCATGTAAAATTTTTTTATCAAAAATTTTCACTTTCATTAGGATCATCTTTTTTTTCATAATCTACTTTAAAAAAACCATAGCTTTTTTCTTTAAAATTTTTTTTTTTCAGTTTTCCCCCTTTTTTTAAAAAAGGGGGGTTTCTGTATTAAAAAACCCAAAAACCAAGGCTTTATATCCGGGCCAGTAAAGGGGGAAAAAATGGTACTTTTTTTTCCAAAAATTTTCCACAAACCCCCACCTTTTTTAAAAAAAACCCCCCATTTTTTAAACTCATTTTTTATAGAAAAAATTTTTTAAAAAAACGGGTTTTTTGTTTTTCCTGGCGAAAAAAATTTACCAAAAATTTTTCCCCCCTTTTTAAAATTTCTTTAATAGAAAAGGGGGGGGGTTTTTTGTGTGGAATACTTTGTCAACAAAAAATTTTTTTTTTTCCCCCGTTGTTTTATTTTTTTCTCAAAAGTTTCTTTCTTTTTGGGTATTCTCAAACTTTTTCCTTCCTTAAATTTTTGGGGTTTCCGCGGGGAGAAACTTAAAAAAAATACTTTCTATGAAAAATTTCTTTTTTTTTTGTTTTATTCACATAAAAAGGGGGGGGGGCCTTTCCCCTATTGTTCTTGCCCCTTCACTTTTTTATTTTCTTTGAAAATATCTCTGGAAAAAGGGGGAAACCCCCTTTTTTTGATTTTTTGAATAAAAAAAATTTTTATTTAAACCCCCCCTTTAATGGTTCTGTTTACTCTTCACCAATTGTTTTTTTTTTTCCTCATTCTCTGTTTTTTTTACATATGAAAATTATTTTTCCCCCTTTTTTAAATTTTTTTAAAAAAAAAATTTTTAAAAAATTTCCCTCCCCCTTTGTCGTTTTTAAAATTTTTTTAGGTGGACCATATTCGTTTTCCCCTTTAATAATTTTTCTCAAAACCCCTTTAAAACCCTTTTTTTTCCCCCTTTTTTGGGGTTTAAAATTTTTCCCCCAATTTTTTTGAAATTTTCGTTGTTTGGGTTTTTTTTCCCTTTTTTTTTTTTTTTTTTTTTTTTTCCCCCAAATTTTCTTAAAATTTTTCCCCCCAAATTTTTTAAATTTTTTTTTTTTTTTTGTAAATTTTTTCTTTTTTTAAATTTTTTAAAAAATTTTTGGGAAATTTTAAAAATTTTTTTTTTCCCCCCCCAAAAAAACCTGGGTAATTTTTTTATTTATTTCTTTTAAAAATTTTTCAAATTTTTTTTGTAAAATTGTTGGGTTTACTTTATTTTTTTAGTATTTTTTCAAATTACTCTTTTTTCCTTTTTTTTTTTAAATTTTTTTTTAATTTTTTTTTAAAACAAAATTTTCCCCAACATTTTTTAAAAAATTTTCAAACAATCAAATTTTTCCCCTTTTTTTTGAATTTTTTAAAACTTTTTTTTTAAAAAAAAAATTTTTTTTAAAATTTTTAAATTTTTTTAAAAATTTTTTTTTGGTTTTATTTAAATTTTTTTTTCTTAAAAATTTTTTTATTTTTTTAAACCCCCCTTTCATTTTTTAATGGAAAAAATTTTTTAAGGTTTTCCCTTTTTTATTTTTGGTTTTTTTTTTTTTAACCCCAAGGAGAGGGAAATTTTTTTTAAAAATTTATTTTTTTTTTCCCCTTTTTTTTTGCCCATAAAATTTAAAAATTTTTTTTTTTTTTTGGTTTATATTAAAATTTTGGTTTTATATTAAAAAAACCCCCAAGCCTTTTTTTTGGGGAAAAGGGGGGAAATTATTATTAATATCAGCACGCATTATCGCATAAGATGAATTCCAGAGTGGTTTTCCTATTAAAAATCTTTTTTTGGTATCAAAAAAAAAAATTGAATCTTTTGGTTTTTTTTTTTTTATTAGTAAGACAATATCTACATAAAAGTTTTTGGAGAATATCAAATCCGGGGTTTCCTTGACCGTTCATAGGTAATTTCTTTGGTTTGTCAGAAATATAGGTAATATGGTTTTTTTTAATTACAGGTTTAAAGGTCTTTTTTGAAAAAGTTGGTTTTATATTTTCCCCTTTTTCCTTTTTTTTTTTAAAATACTTGACCTAATTTGCACATTCAAAATTTTTTTGAAAAAGTGCACGTTTTTTAAAAAAAAATCAATTATTTAATTTTTAAATTTTTTTGGTTTTCTTTTATAATAAAAATTTTTCCCAAAAATTTGTTTTTAAAAACCACCTTTTTTTGATCACATTCTTTATCAAAAAACAAAAAATTTCATAGGTTTTTTTCAGCAACATACATATTGTTTTAACTGATTAAATTTTGGTCCAAATTTTTCTTTTTTAAATATGTGTCAAATTGGTAAATCTTTTCAAAAAAAATTAAGTAATTAAAATTACTTAATCTGTTGTTTTGGAATTTTTAAAAATTTTTGGGGTAAATATGATGAAATATCATTAACGACTCCATGAATAATTTTTCCTTTTTTTATCGGGTTTTTTTTGTTAATTCATCAAAAATTTACGACCCCCTTTTTTTTTTTTGGGGTCGGGTTTTAAAACCTCGGTATACGTTAATTTTTTGTTTTTAATTTCTCGTTTTCAAATTTGGCGAAACTTTTATACTTTTTGTTTTTAAAAGTATTTAAAAATAAAAACATTATCGGTAATGGTCTTCCTAAATGTCAATAAAAAAATTCGTTTTTCCGCCCACTAGGCCACATATACAAAATCTCATTTATTGGAAAAATTTCCCCTTAATTAAAAGGGTTAACACTATTAAAAAATTTTTAAAATTTTAGTTTATTTTTTAAAATTTTGTTGTTTCATTTATTTAAAAAATTTTTTTTAAAACCAAAAAGGAAGTGTATTATTTCTCAATTAAGTATCTTTTATCATCAAAAAGGAAAATGGAAATTTTTTGGGGTTGATATAGATAAAAATTTCCTTTTTGGAAAAAAAATTCCTGCACATTTTCCTTTTGTTTTTCTTTTTGAACAAACAGTTTTTTACATTTTAAAATTTATTCTTTCATATTTAAATTTTTTTAATTCCCCCTTCCCCCTTTTTCTCTTTGATGGGGCGTTTCTGAAGGATTTCATTTTTTCTTATTTACCCCTTTTTTGGGACCCCAAGGGGATTCATCCTTAATAACCCTGGAACTTTTTTGTTTCTTAGGACCCAAAACCTTTTAAAAATCTGAATTCGTAATAATCTAGATTCTCTTTTATGTCCCCAAAACTTTATCACATTTTTAAATAAAAAAACCCAAAAACTGTACCCCTTTCAATAACCCCTTTTTTGTCCCCTATTTCGTTTTTAAAAAAATTGTATAGAACTAACTTAAAATTTTGACAACTCCGAAAAAAAAAAACCCCCCCAAATATTGGTTTTTCATTTTCTTTCTTATTTTAAATTTTTAAATAAAACAGTTTTTTTCATCAAGAACAACCTTTTTAAACTTTTTGTTTAAAAAAAGAGTCAAAAGTGTCACTATTTGTACTGTACATCTTTTTTAAGTTCTCCATTTTTTTTTCCTCACTATTATTGAAATTTTACGATTTTCTAAAATTTTTTTTTGTTTTTTTGTCTTAAGCTTTTTTTCTTAAAAATTAAAAGGTTTCCCCCAATTTTTTGTTTGAATCTTATTAAATTTTTTAAAAACTTTTAAACTAACCTTTTTAAGTTTTTTAAAAACTTCTGTAATAAAGAAAATTTTTTTTGGGTGTAGGTTTTTTTTAAAAATTTTTTTCTTTTTGTTTATTCCCTTTTTTTTTGTTAATAAAAATTTTTTGAAAATCTGACTTTTGTTTTCTAGGTAAAAATTGTTCGGGAAAAAGGGGGAAATCAAAATTTTTCGTAAAATTTTGTGGAATTAAGATCGCAAAAAGTATATCCATACCCCCCCTTGTCATTAGAGAAAAAATTTAACTTGAGTAAAGCTGATGGTTTATAAGTAAATTTTTCAATTTTTTGCTTTCTAAAGATTTTTTTGTTTGGAATTTTTTTGTTTTTTTTGGATTTGTGGGCTAGAAATTATTTTTCAAAAATTTCCCCTTTATTGGTAAGGTTGACTCAAGCCCCCCCCATAAAATTATTAAAATTTTTAAATATAAATTTAAAACGTTTTTTTTTTTTATACCCAAATTCCTTTCCCCTTTTGGTTTTTTCTTTGTTAATTTTTTATCGTTTTTTCTTTTTTCTCATCGTAAAAAAAACAATTATTACAAGAGCGTGTCTATGGGAAAAGTTGGAAACCCCCCCCTTTTCCCCCTTTCTCAAAATTTCAAATTTTCTTGATCAAAATTTTTAATCAAGGATTGTTTCGTGAATTTTAAAAAGCAATCTGAAATTTGGTTTTTAAAAAAAAATAACGGAAAATTAGTCCAAAGTTTATAACACATTTCCCCCTAAAATTATAAAAAAATACTTTTGAATTTTATCAGTTTAAGAAATAAATAGAAAATCCAAAATTTTTAACCCAAAATTTTTTAAATTTTTTTGCTTTTGAAAAATCGCATAGTTAATTTTAAAATTATTTAACATCGAAAACCCCCCCCCCCCTTTTTATCTAAGGTATTGTCAAAATTTATAAAAAAGCCCCAAAACCCATCATAAGGATAAACCCCCTTCTGTAAAACCAAAGGGAGGTTTTTTTTTTTTAAATTTCCCCTTAATATATTTTAAAATTTTTATTAAATTTTAAAATCGGTTTTGTAATTCAAATAAAAAATTTCACTTTTGCTGCTTTTTAAAAAATCATTCTCTTTTTGGTTTTAAAAAATTCCTTTCCCCAAAATTTTTTGTATTTTTTTTACACCTACACAAAAAAGTCATTCACTTCTGCGGGGTTTTTTACTGCTTGATCAAAAAAATTCCCAAAAAAAATTTTAATGGGGAAAAAAAAATCTAAATTCTTTCTATAGGTATTTTACCTTTCCTCCCTTTTTTTTCATTTTTTCCTTAAAAAGGGAAATTTTTTTTTAATTTTTGCCCAAATTTTCTTTTTACAAGTCGCAAAAAAGGGAATCCTTTTTCCCTTCACAATATCACACCCCTTTTTGGAAAAATGTTTTAAATTTTCACAATTTTCTGCAATAATTTTCACATCATTTTTTTCAGAAGGCCCCTCTCTTCCCACTAAAATTTCCAAAAACCTTGAAAAAAAAATTTTTTGGGAAATCGTATTTTAAATTATATTAAAAAAAATTGGGGGAATGAATTTGGCTTCTTAAATAAAATTTCCCCTTCTCAAACAGGCCCCCCCAAATTTTCCGTATAATGTATGATCTCTAATTTTTCATTTTCTGAAAGAATCAGTTAAAAAATGCAGTGAGATTTTTCTTTAATTTGATATTTATCTTGCCTCCAAAAATTGGGCTTTTAATTTTCTTACTTGTTGTATGCCCGAGCATGTTTTTTAAACCCAAAAATTTAAAATTGATTATCAATTTTAAAACTTGGCCCTTAAACCCCAGTGTGTTCCTTTGGGTTTCAAAGAAAAAAAAAACTGTTAGCAATTTTTTTTTCGGGAGATATTTTTTGATTTAGTTTTTTTTCCCTTTTTTTCCAATAGACTTTAAAAAACCCAAAGGGGCCTGTGTAGGTGATTTGTTCTGCCCCTTTGTGCTTTTTTTCGAAATTTTTTTCTCTTCTTTGGCATTTCTATTTTTGTCATCTTTAAAAAATTTTTTTAAATTTTCCCCCATTTTTAAATTTATTTTAAAAATCTTTGGGGGGCTTTTTTTCAAAAAAATTTTTCTACATGATTTATATATTTATGTATTTTTCCTTTTAAATAGAGCACTCAAGTTTTTTATCCCAACAATATGACCCTTAAAATGTGTAAATTTACAGGGTTTTTCACTATGATTTGGTTTTTAATTTAAAAAAAATTTGACCAATACCCTTTCATCTTCCTCATACTTATAAATATTGATAGATATACTAGAAATTTTTCATATTTTTTAATATTTTCTGGAATTAAATTAACTGGATATTCCATTTTCAGTTCTTCATATTTCGTGATATCATAATTTGAAACTCGATCTACATGATTTGTAACTGAATTCAAAATACTTTCCAACGCATATTCAAAGCATCTAAGATCTTCTTGCTTGAGACACTTAAAATTTCTATTTTGAATATTTTTCACATTAATACAACACTTTTTTGATTGAATAAATTTGGGTAATTGAATATAAGTCCCACCACGTAAAGGGTCATTTTTATCAGATTGAATATTTATTTCAATAACTTGATCAAATTTATATTTAGTATTTTGAGCAGTATAACTCTCATACTTTTGTATAACTTCATTTTTTGCTGAGATTAATGCACTTTCAATTGCATTCGAATCTACTATAATATGATGCTTTGATCGAAAATATGCCTTTTATCACCTATTTTATCTCCAGTTGTGTGATCTATTTCTATATAGTTTACAACTGCTATTACCTATGTTTATTGCCTTTTTCTTTTTCATCTCACTTTTAAGCTTTCTACCAAGAAGTTCTGTAATTTTGTCTAAATAAATTCTTAAATCATATTTTGCAGGTTCGTATACTATAGAGAATTGATTTACCATATTTTTCCAACACCCATCTATCTTTCTCACACTAGGACGAACTATAGGTCATCAAAACTATCATCATCAAAATTAAATTCTTGGAGATACTTTCATTTTGAGATTGTAAGAATTTTTCAATTATTTTAGCTCTAGTTAAATTTTTGTTTCTTTCTCCAACTTTTTTAATGAGTTCTTTTTTCGTTAATTTATTCAGAATCTCTCTCTCAAAATTCGAACTCTGTCTCTGTATCTTGTCTCTAATTTCCAATAATTCAGATTTTTTTCAACTTAGATACACCTTTCACTCCACAATTTCGCAAATCATTTCTTAAATCTTTTGCTGTTGTTGTTGTCCTTCCATGCTTAGATCTGACATGTCTAGCATAATTTTTGTATGTAATTTTTTTATTACACTCTATACACATTCTCGGTGCATATTTTTTATTTATCATTTCCATTTTATTATATATAATACTACTATTTATTCTTTTAACGTAATTCAATTTTTTATTTATCGTATTTCTTCATTACACGCTAATTTATGCACGAAAACAACCAAATAATTAACAAGGTTAGCGCAATCAATTAAATGATAACACCATCATGGCATTGAAAAAAATTATACATGAATCGAATCTATACGGCGATGATAATTTATTCATAAATATGAGAGTGCTATGTTTGCATTTTCAAACTCATATGTAATGTTGGTTACGGGCTTCGTAAGTATATATACAAATTTTAAATAACACTCTATCGGAGCTAGGAGCTGTACATTAGGCTTCCTCCCCATATTAGACGGAAGTGCTAAAGAGGGGAAAGGTCCGTACACCTCACCTAGGCTAGTTCCCCTCGGGATAACAAACTGTAACCGTGACTGAACAGCAGCGTCACGGCGGCAAATCAAAAGTGTTATCTCGGGGTCGACGATGTCGAGTTACTAAGTCTCTGTAATCAGCGCTGATTAGGTAGTAACATTCAATGCAAAATAATAAAAAAAAAACGCTGTACTAGATCTCTGACGTACTCCGATGGCGCGGGTGCACACGCGTCGCTGGGTGCTTGGAGGTCGAACTACAGTGAAAAAAAAAAAAAAGATAACACCGGGTTTAGACTCGCGTACTCTGAGCTGATATGAAGCCGGCCATATCAGTCTCGGATGCGTGAATCGACGGCCTTGGTGGAAAAAAAAAAAAAAACTCTCAGAGTTTCCACAGCCTCCCGGGACAAAAAAATGCAAATAAAAATTCAGGCGTTCGCGGGGGGCAGTGGTTTTGCAAAATTTTCTCGTGAGTTTTTTTCGCATTTTCCAAGGGATTTCAAATAATTTTTGTTTGAAATGTTAATAATCTATATTTTCTATTTCTCCATTTTTAAATGTAATATTTTTTTTAGTTATTTTTTTTAAAAGTATTAGCATTTTAATTTTTTTTATATCTTCTTTACTTTTTCCCGTTCTAATAGCAAATGTTTCTATCATTGTATCATTAATATTTTTTCTTGAAATATTTTGATTTTCTTTTCGTTCTTTAGATTTAAATGTCTTTCTAATATCTTCTACAAATTCTTTTTCGCCTTTTTTTTCTAAATCTTTATAAAATTCTTTAATTTTATTTTCAGGAATAAAGCCATAAACAATATTTTCCATAAATTTATATAGATCTGTTTCCAAATAAATATTAATATATTTAAAACATTTAAGGAATTCAATGTTTTTTAATTCGCAATGATAATTTTTAAAAGTGTTATTCATTTCCATTTTTATTATTTTTATATGAAAAATCATATAAAAATACATTATTCATTTTCTTGAACTAATGTGGTTATGAAAGGTTTACTATTTTCAGCTTTCCATTTTTCAGAATCATTAAACATAGCTTCAACAATTTTTGAGACTTCTTTATCTCTACCTACACATAAAGAGTTCAAATTAGATTCTGTTGGAACAATATAATTTTCAATACAACATGCTCTACTCTTTTTTAAAGAACCTACTACGTTTGATACAAAAGTAGGACAGAAACACAAGCATAGAATACCATAAATCTGACATTACACCTCGTGTTTTACTATAAACTGTTTTAAATTCTTTTCTAAACTTTAATAAATTCTTATCAAATTCTACCTGAAATACACCTCTAGCTGTAAGTTGGATTGGTTCTTTATGTAGTGGATGATTCTTTTCATCTAGAAACACTAAGAGATACTTACGTGCTGAAATATAGTCTGTATCTCCTTTTACCCAATAACCAGCAAAAGAGTAATCATCTCGAGAAAGTCTGATAAGTTTAAGTTGGCGTCTAATGATTAAAATACGATTTTTATCGATAATCCTACCTTGAATTGATCCATCTCGAGTCTCAATTGTGTGCGGTTTTGTATTTACAAAATGTTCTACACAGCTGGCACCTGAACATGACTCGTTGCAACTTTTTCTCCACTCACAAGACATCAAATTTTCATTAGACATCCAGAGGCCTACAGGTTCTTGATTAATCACTTTCACTGATGGTATCTTTTTAGATACACAATGTGTAGAGTCATCAAAATTAAAGTTATTGCTTTTACTTTCAATCATTTCCATTTTATAATATATAATTTTTTTTTTTTTTTTTTAAACTAGGTTATCAATTTTCGATTTTTATTTTTTTATTATTTTTATTTTTTATTTTTATTATTTTTTTTATTTTTTATTTATTATTTTTTTTTTTTTTTTTAGTATTAAGATTACAAACAAAAATTACTTGAAATCCAAGTTAGAAAAAAAAAAGTGGTCTGATAAAAAAAAATGGAAACTCGACCACTTTATATTACAATATCAATTCTTTTAACACCAACACAAAAATGTGAACTCGGTCTAGGATTACACAAAACTTACACACAAATGTGAACTTGGTTACAGAGAACAAAACTTACACAGAAAAGTGTTTTCAACAGTGAATGTACAAAAATGTGACTTCAACAGCGAATGCCCAGAAAAGTGTTTTCAACAGAAAATTTACAGAAATGTGAGCTCGATTCAGAGAGAACAGAACTCACTCAGAAAAATGTTTTCAACAGTGAATGCTCAGAAATGTGAACTCGGTCCAGAGAGAACAGAACTCACTCAGAAAAATTTTTTTCAACAGTAAATTACAGAAATGTGAACTCGGTCCAGAACCATACCTTTCTATACTACTACCATATGTGTGTCCTCGTCCTCGTTTATTAGGCTAGGCTTCAGGTCCACAAAGAATAGGAACCAGGCAACAAGGATAGTGATGTGATAACTGACTGAAAATCAGTCAGGCAGATTGCATTAAAAAGCTGAACCGACTAACTGAGGATGTGATGATTGACGGAAAATCATTGAAACGTGCTGACGCTGAAAATTAATCGGTTAAATAGACACAGAAAGTGAGCACTGAACGACGGGTCAGCATGTGCTGTACGAGTGTTGAAGGCGTTAGCCGCGTAGGGAATAAAGCTCCCCCGCTTTCTTCAAATAAAATTCAAATTTCATATTCACCACGGTACTCACCTTTGCCTGTGCCAGCAGTTGTGCAATGCCCAGTCCAAAAAATTTTGAATTCACGCACCAACTCGGGTTGACTTGTTGACAGATAATACATTCAATAGGAAATTTCTTCGCCGAATCGAAGTTTGCAACTTTGTTCCCCTTTTGGAATTTGCTAAAAGTGTTTTCACAGTTGATTGCACTATTCCCAATAGAAAAGCCGGTTCGAAAATAAATTTGAATATAGTGTATCTACTGCCGTGTAACAGTGTTTACTCTACGAAGGTCTCCAGGCTATCTCCTATAAGTAGGCATGTAATTTTTCCACTTTGTATAAATAGAAAAACTGCCGCAGTTGAATGAATTGAGGGTGGGAAGCGGCGCGGCGACGAGGTACGCGAGTAAATAAAAAAATTTTAAATATCGAACAGTTTGCGAATGTACCTATGCTAAAGGGAGTCGGTAGCTGTATAGTTCACCGACAAAAAATACTCTCACGTTGACCTAAATTCGGCTCGCAATTTAGAAAACTTAAGGAGAAAATATTTTCGAGAGGGCGGTTCGATGATTCGATATCGACTATGCGGTTAAAAACGATGGGTACTTGTTCTTGCTTACTTTCCCGCTTCGTCTATACCGTCTGCTTCTATCTCAATGTGTCTCGCTTCGTCTCTCTTTCTGTCCTCGTTATTTAAATGCGAAAATAGAAAATTACATTCTCCGCGGCATTGCTAAAGATCCGCTATATGTACTAGCAACTGGAAATGTATAAACGTTATACGGGATGGAAATTGCAAACGAGTCACAAGAATTGAAGTGGAATCCTTATTTTAACCCATTCAACTGAACTCATGTTGGATAAGTTCGAACAGATCCTCCAGATCGTTCAACTGCAAAGTTGGCGCCCGAACTTATATTTGGTAAAAGTAGAATCCAGTCTGTGAAGCTGCTGCACGAACTTATGCCTGATCTGTGTGATTATTACTCTATGAATTAGTTATGTTCTATGAAAATGGCACCTGAACTTACAACTAATGAAAATAATAAACAATTAACCTCGGTACTCGAGGAGAATTAACAAGAGGGCATGCATCTTGACTCTCAACAGTCTTAAACAATCGATACTTTTTATATTTTATACTATGAAAATGAATAAATAATTATCGATCTAAGAACTCGGTTTCCCTTATTAGCTCATTGTGGCTCATTTCATCCATAGTGTGCTCAACATGCCCAATGATAATTGATAAATAATTGTCGACCTGGAGACCTATCATGAAATTATCACTACCACAAATCGTTACAGTGGTAACTTGATACGGTTTACTGTACAAATTACCACTTTAACAATTTGTGATAATGTGATGAAAGTTTTATAATTTGGACCTAGCAGCGTAGTGACGCGCTGATGTCGTTTTACGACTTTCCATTGAATTTCTTATCCACATTAGGATAAAAATATACGATTTTATCCTAACGTTGATAAGAACACAAAAGAACTAGATGTTGTTGAAACTTGAAAACTTCTGCCAGATGTCAGCCCATTACATTGCTAGGTCCGAATCGTCCGAATATGTCTCCTGATATCAATCTGTTATGTTATGAACCTCTCACTTCCATGGGCGTCTACTATTCAAACTTTGTTCAAACTGCAAAGCTGCAGACTGCAGTCGCGCAGCTCTATCACTCTAATCAGCAATATAAACGCGCTCTGCATTAGTTTAGTGAAACAATGTTGAAGATGATTGGAAGAAATTAGTAAAAATTTCCATGGAAATTTCTGTTAAAAACACGAGCGCACTGTGCTACCAGTTTATTGAAACAATATTGAAGATGGTTAGAAGAAATGGACGCTGTTCAACAAAAGGGAACGAACTAGCAAAATCCGATTTTTGAGAACATGTGATTCGTAGTTCAAGAGCCACGTAGAAACTATATGAGGAGTTATCTGTCAAAAGGGCATCCGTTCAATGTGTATTTCTTATGGAACGGACGCTCTTTTGACAGATAACTCTTCATATAATGAAGACACCAATTCCTAAACGTGCTTAGTTTATTTAATCGAAAATGCGATTTTAACGACATCTGTTGGTCATATACGTGGAAATGTGATATAAGAATAGGGAAAAGTACCTAATCTATCACTGTATACATATTCAAAGATCTTGCGTACTCGAGACCTGTTTCTAAGAAGTGCTTTGTCCTAGTTTGATTTCATGTTTGGGAAACAACCATTTTGGACTAAGCACGTTCTGGAATTGGTATTCTCAACTGATTCTGTGAAACCTACATGATATTGTAGATAGTTTGTGTGCTTATCAGCTCGTGGTTTGAGTATATCTTCTACAGGAACGACACACCCAATGTATAACTGATGGAAGGACGAATGAGTCAATGAAGCGGAAGTACAATCTTGTGAGGTATTTTGCGTTATTATTATTTAATCTGTAAGTTGAATATCTTCTATGGGACTGGCACCCAATTCTACACGTACCTGATGAAAGTTCAAATTAGCCGGTGAAGATAAAGCACAAACTTGGGCGCAGTTCCTATCATTATCACGCCATGAGCTGAGTATCTGTGGAAATAGTGCCCAAACTTATAACTGATGAGAGTACAAGTGAATATGTGAAACCAAAGCATGATGTTGTGGGTGCTCTGCGTGATTATCAATCTGTAAATTGAGTTAATCATGGAACTGATGAAAGTACAAATGATCCCAAGAAGTGTCAATGGTTTATGTCATTTTGTCACTTTATGAATTGAGTACCTTCTATAGAAATGGTGGTTAAACCTGTAATAAGTCGTGGACATACCTACAAATGAGCCCATGAAGCCAAAGCATGATATGTTTGTTTTGCGTTGTATCAATCTAGATGAGTTGAGTATAGGAACTGATGTAATAACAAATGAGCTTTCAAACAAGAGCATGGGTGTGATTTTGCGAGTAATTAGTGCGATTATGTCTGCAAGATTTGAATATCTGACAAGCAAATTACCTACAGTTGTTGAAGTTTGTACCCGTTTTACTGGAAAGCAGCGTATTTGTATCAGATCATTTTTGGGTGGTACAACCCGATGCGCAAAATCCCGCCTGTTACCCGGGTAACTAAAGGGGAACCAAAAGGGTAACTGATAGTTTTCTAGTTAATCTGAGGGTAACCGTGGGTTGCAAATGGGTAACGTTTCCGCGGGTAACTAGAGGGTAACTGATTACACATCGGGAGTGGCCTGATAAAAATACGCTGTTTCCAAGTGAAATTGGTACAAACTTCTAGAATTGTAAGTAACTAATCTTTCACTTTCACCTGAAGACTAACAATGAATTGCATTAAAGTAGAGAATGAGCCTGTGGAGCTAGAGCACAAGCTTGTGGGTGGTTCATGTGATTATTACTCGATGAACTGAGCATCTTCTATGAAACTGGTGCTCAGACTTATGACTATGAAAGAACAGCTGAACTTGTGAAGCTAGGACGCGATATTGCTAGTTATTTCGAGGATTGTGACTCTATGTATATGTTAAGTATCTTCTATGAAAATGGCGCCCGAACTTACAACTGATAAAAGTACACGTAATCCTGTGAAGATAGACCAATTTTCGACGGCTTGCAGTGGCGTAGCCAGAATTAAGATATTCAAGGGAGAAAAAGTCAGAAATTGAGGTATTTCTTAAAAATCACCGATATTAGAGGACTACTTTATGAAAATGAGGGTAAAATTACTGCTCGTGCTCATTTTCACATATTTTACATTCGATTTCAGGTGCCTTGGGAGGGGGGCATTCACTTCCTGCCCCACCCTTGGCTACACCACTGACGGCTTGGGTGATTATTACACTATGAGTTGAGAGTATTGCCTACAAAAATGGCGCCCAAATTTGTCTCCCATCTGTTCTATCAGTTGTCCTTGTTTCAATTCGGCTTGTATCGTGTATTAATGATCTTCATTTAACAGATATGGACACCACACAGTTTTTTGTAGTTTTATTTTGCGCTTGCTCCGAATAGAAGTACTTTGCTTGGATGTTGTACTGCGTGCAGCCTGATGAGGATTCGGTGAGAATCGTTTTCATCATGCGGTCATGTAGTAGGTGGTGTGTTGCTGGTCAGTGTCGAATGAGAACAAATTCAAATGCACACGGTCGTATAGTTGTACGTTATCTGCGGAGTCTACAGTCTACGGAGCACGGAGGGAGCACGAACGTCGATACGGCGACTAATTAAAATTTATTATCATTTGTTGCAGGAAGTGACCGAGTACACGACGTGGAACCTGCGTGAAATTTCGCTTATTCATCAGAAAGTGTTGGTGATCGCCGAAATAGCATGGGACGCGGTGCCGGCCTACGTCGTGCAGCGACCGGTGTACTTCGTTACGTGGGAAGTGGACGGTGGTGGTCTAAAGGGTAATCTGTTCACCGATTCCACTTGCGTCACTTTGTCTCTGTGGCCAGACACCGTTTATCATATACAGGTAACATAAACTGCCCGTGTTTTGCCTAAATAATGCTGATTTATTAACCGTTTACTGCATTCTACCATTAGTAAATCAAACAGTGAAAATACGATAAATCTTTATTAACGTCCAATTCGGAAGCTTGAAAATGTACTTGACCACTGACCACTTCGCAGATACATTTTTTTGCCTCACCGTTTTTTTTTCTCCCTATTTTTTCTTTTTCTTTCTTCCTTGGCGCGCACATTTTTTTTTCTCTCTCGTCTTTGGTATTGGGAACTTTAATCGCCAATTGCAATTTGACAACGCATGTAGCGACTCGGTATTACGCTCGTAAATCTTGTCGCGCCGCATATTCGGTTGAGTTCACGAAACGTACGCACGCGACCGCGCCGCAAGTTGCCGCTGTTTTCGCAGTGGTTTTTACACGTTTGCAAACGAAAATCCTGATAAAGTCTCACGGGAATCTCAACCGAGTTTTGAAGGGCCTTTAAAAGGTGTCGACTGAGTCTTAATGAGACTGAAACATTCTTAACAAGATTGAACGGGGTCTTAAGTAGTCAATTGATCAATCAGTAGAGGAATGATTGGGGCGTACCGATAAGGGGAGGGGGAACTTCGCCCCCGTAGAAATTTTTCATTCAGTGGAAAATTTTCCATTTCAGTCAGGCAGAGTAGCTGGGAAATCCGACAAGTCAAACGTCTTTTTTTTTGCGTTGATACTCGAATTTTTTAAGTTGAGAAGTTGGAAAAATCTAACAAGTCACAAGTTTTTTTTATTTATATTTTTGCTTTTATACTTGAGAATTTTGAGTTGAATCAGTTGGAACTTTCTCAATCTCCCCCCCCCCCCTTCTCCGGAGAAACGTTTCGGTACGGAAATGAATCCATCAATTTGTGTTATTTTTACGAAATAATGTGTGTTAAACTTGGAAAAGAGAGAGAATAGACGATAAAAAAAGAGTGAAAAACAATGAATTCCGAGGCGAAAACAATTGATTTAAAAATGCCCTGTTGGAGAAGGAGAGGATTTCCTGTGGACGGTGAGAATAAGTACATTGTCTTCTCTGACATATAGCTAGTACAGTTTCCCAGGATCTACAGTCAGAGGGTACAAGTCTTAGCTTCTGAATACAGTGGTGGTGATATTACAGAAATCAGGGCTCCAGTTTGTATGCAGGAAAATTTTGTAGCTTCACGATTAGTTCAAGTAATTTTACAACAATTTTGAACGAACATTAGTGCTGTTCTTCCATAGCCGCCAGTTATTGTGAACCATCAGTTCTGAACTACAATAGATGCTGAAGGTTGTGACCTCCCTCTCCAAACACTCAGTTGACTGCAGGATCCTCGATTTTAGGTGATAGAATTCCTCTCAAACAGCACCGTTTTCTTACCTTGAGATCTTGAGTACCCAAAATATTAATATAGCTTTGTTGAGAACTAGAACGTAATGAACGGAACAAAGGGTAAATACTAAGATGTCCGTTATTTCGAAAATTTTGGAAATTGGACCTCCCAAATCTGTACGTTATGGTCCATTGTTGCTGTCTGATTCTTTTTTAGATGCTTCGAAAAATAAGTGCTCTAGTCGGCTTTGAAGTTTAACGTAGAATTTATATGAGATGTTGTCAGGGAGAAGCTGCTTATCGCACAAGAACGCTCCCGCCAAAAACGAGAAGTCCTTCACCGCTAACATGTCTTGGAAGTAATTTAAATTTTACATATTTTCAACAGAAAAGTGTTCTTAAGCTCAGAACTGGATTTTTCAAAGATTTAGGAAATTGGGGTGTAATAAAATAGATACCTAGAAAAATTCTGCCTCTGCCAAGAAAATTCGTTTTCGAATATAAAAACCTGTTTAAATTGGATTTTTAGTGATGATGATGATATGGTTATCAGTCTTACGACCGGTTTGATGCAGCTCTCCATTTCTCCCTATCTTGAGCAAGTTCTTTCATTTCGTAATAACACTTACATTTGACATCCTTGATTATCTGCTGAACATACTGGAATCCTTGCCGACCCCCCTACCCAATTCTTTCGTTTCACTTTTCCTTCTAGCAACAGTGATATTACTCCTGGGTGCCTCAAATTATGCCCATTATCTCTCCTTCTCTTTAGACAATTCTAGATGTTCATTTTACTTCCTACTCTGTTAAGTATTTCCTCATTTCTTACCTTATCCGTCAATTTGATGCTAAGTATCCGCCTATGGCGCCACATTTCGAAAGCTTCGATCTTTCTCTTCTCTGGTTTTCCTATGGTCCAAGTTTCACATCCATACAAGGCTACACTCTAAATATAGGTTTTCAAGAACAATTTTTTGATCTCCAGATTTATTTTTTATTTGATGCTGATTCCGAATATGTAATTTAAATTCAACTTCAACCTACCCCTTCATTTTAAAATTTTCCATTAATTTGAATTCAACTTCAACCTACCCCTTCACTTAAAAATTTTCCAGCAACTCTGGCACGAACAAAAGTAAAGAAAGAATCAATGCACAATTTCATGATCATTGGGCATTTCATCATAGAAGCGTGAAATCTGGTATACGAGTTCGGAAGGGCTTAAGGATTTATCTGAAGATGAACGCCTCAACGAAACCCCCTCTTTGGTCTACATTTGGGGTAATTAGAGGGAAAACGTTCAGGTTATAAGTAACCTAATATGGCTTGAAGTGAAAAATGTTTCGAACAATTAGTGCTCTTTAGATTCCTCGTGAAAGTAACTAGCCAATTTTTCGGAACTACATACTCTGGAAATGACGCCAATACGATTTCAAAATAACCCTTTCCCCTTCCGTGTATTAACATAGGACATATCGGGAAAAGTGTAGAATAACTCGTTTCTTAATAACCTTACTTACCTACCCATGTGGAATCTCCCTCCTCTCCCCTAAGATACAGCACATGGAAACGTTGTGTTTGAACAGCAAATTTTCATGGCTCATGAAGTACAGGGTGACCAGTTTCTGGAATACCGGGAAAAATCAGGGAATGTGAGTACACGTGGAGGAGTCAGGGAAAAGTCAGGAAATTTGGGAAGAAAATCGAAAAAGTCGGGGAATTTTAAAGAAAATTTTATGATGTGAAAGTATTGTACAATTTTTTCTGTCAGGCTCAATTGAGCTTTTATTTTTTTAAAGTAATTTCTTTGTTATGAAAAAGTTGGAAAATGGAATGGAAAAATCTAAAAAAGTCAGAATTTTTTGGAGGGAAAACTGGCCGCTCTGAAATACGTTACTCGTATTAAAATTTAAGGTTTTCGGGTAATTGAGTAATTTCTCTTTTTATATTGGTTCTAAATTAGAAATTGTGACACCTGTGGGAGGATCGCAGGGTGGTGATGTATGTAATGTATTTCAATTTGACCATAACTTTACTTTAAGATTGAATATGATACTAGCGAAAATAAATTTATAAGTACTTGTATATTTTTATTTAGGTCTATTTGTCTTAAAAAAATATCCAAAATTAAAGTTTCATTGACTTTTTAGATCTTTTATGAAAAAACAAAAAAACAAAACTGTTCGGTAGAGAGGAATTTGCAGTACATATTACAAATGAATATTTGGTATTATTTTTGGGTTCAGATTTCAGTTTTTTCATATACCTCAGTTTCAAACAAACCAAAAATTCGATTGGGAACGTTTAACTTTTTTTCTTAAATATTTCAAATTTCATCTGTTTTTGAATAATGTTAGCTGTAAGCACCTCATCTTTGGGACGGTTTCGAGCAGTAGATAGTTTCCTGAAAAATATTTAAATAGAGCCATAAAGGGGTCTGGTTGACCGAGTGGATAGCGCGTTGGTCTCGGAATCCGTAGGTTCCGGGTTCTAGCCCACGTAACAACTCGCCAGATTTCGACCTAGGCCTGTTTTTCGACCAGAAGGGAAGAGGCCTAAGACAGCCCTAACAGCCTCCCCGATGTCTCTGAGGTAATGCTCGGGCGGATTCCAGGGCTCGGGTTGAGAGTAAATTAGAAAAGAAAGGTTACGGATAAATTTAAAGTAGGTACATATTCGAAATCGGCTCTAAAAATTTAATCGAAAATATGTTTTTTTTCTGTCTTCTCAAACCAGTAGTTTTGGGTAAATCAAGCTTTTTCAGATTAGTCTTTTTATGCCATCATTTTAAAAATCTCCCAAAATCTAATTTTGGATGTGGGAACAATTTCTTCACTTTTGCTATCGCCGTGACTATCTTCGGTTACCTAACACGGAATTGTTCGACTGTTTGTACATACATATAAATGCGGGTAAACGATGTACAAAAACTTTCAGCCGAAAACTGTGTGACTTTTCCGGACGAGCTTGAAGATAACTCCACTTCTGGGCAGCCGGGCTGGGAATCTAAAATGGAAAAGCAGTTCCTAAGCCTCCCCCTCCTCTTCCCGCGCGTACGTAATATACAAACAAATATATAAGAATCTTCCGCAAACCCATTTAGCCTTAATACTCTTATCTGAGAAGCCGCAGCGAGTTAAAAATATTACGCTGAAGTAAGTCGACAACGTAAATATCCAGCGAGAAGACACTCACACAAATGAATTTAAAGAAAATCCGAAAATTCTGGCTCGGTGAAACGCGTAGCTGGGAAAACGAAAGACGAAAAGAAAACAAAAGAAATCCGAAAAAGAGCATTTGTACGAAGGAAACGGATCCGGAGTCGGGTGATTTAATCTTTTAAAAAGTTTTAAACGGGGGTTACGTTAAATTTAAAAAGCTCAAAACGCTTTTTTCTTCTCGCATCCCCCTTTTTTTTTCTCTCTCTCTCCTTCAAAAGTGCCGCACATTTAACGATTCTTACTCTGCAAGAAAATTAAATGTGTCGTTTTTATTTCGATGGCCTCGCGCTCGACGGCTGAGAAAGTAAATTCTATATATTCGGGGCCGATTTCGTGCCGGCTATACAGATATATAAATTTTCGTCAATTTAACGGCCATTTAAAGAGCTAGCTCGTGCGGCCGAGCGTCGCTATATCGTGACCCGGGAACGGGAATATAGAAATATCCCCAGATCAGGGCCCGAGATTAAAACCGATAGCGCCGCCGTCCCCGTCCGTCCCTGGTCGAACCCAATGTAATTTGAAGCAACTTTCGTTTCTTCCATTTATTTCGCAAGATAGCGAAAAATAATCTCTTGACAGCCGTTAATTCCGGGCTTTCATTGATTAAGTTTTTGTTATGTAGCGACCATGCGGCTGATGGTCCTTCTCGATTGCTTATTTTTTGTTCTGGAAGCCACCGCGACACGTTCCGTGTAAAATGATTCCAACAGGCTGATAAAATGTTTCCAACAGACTGATGAAATGTTTCCAACAGGCTGATAACTTGAATGTTGCAACCGAGTGATGGAAATACAACGAATGTGGAAACGCAAAAGAATGAACTGTGTCTTAATTTGTTTTTCCAGTCTTGTCTTCGCTAAACTTCTCCATTTGTCAAGATTTTTTGTTAATCCGAATCGTGGCGCCAATATTCCCCCGATTGGTGGTCGTGGAGAGGGGCACTCCTATTTCCAGGGAGCGCTGGAATGCTAATTGTACGTGTAAAAAAATGCATCTGAGAAAACCTGATTTACACGCCAGCATTGTAGTGAAGCAGCTTTTTAAGAGTCATTGAGACCCTTCGATTTATTGAAGCGCCTTGAGACCCTTCTGTCATTCCGAGATTTCTTTAACTTTTTAACCCCCCCCCCCCCGGTTACATGTGGACATGTAATATGTGTAACCTTCCATGATAGCGACTGACCGACACGACTTCGCACTCCAACAGCTATCACCCATCTCACAACCATCAGTCTTCCATCTTCCATTCTAAATTGGACAATATTTAGCTAGCGTGTTCTTCGTCGTTTGGGTGAATCATTTACATTACAAACACAAATTTCTCAAACGAGTCTGAGTGAGCTAGAAAATTGAGGAAACGTTTCTAAATCAAAACGTTTTTTGCATCAGAAAAGGGTAAAATAATAAGGGTTTTCAAAATGTATCGAAAAGTTCTTCACATTTCATTAGTGTAGCTTTCAGAAAAGAACGTTCCTCAACTGCATTTAGGATATTCTCTTAGCATTTTCTTCCTTAAGGAAGAAAATGATTACTTTCTAAATCATCTGTGGATAAGAAAGTAACTATTATAAGACGATGTGTTCGCAGTTGGAAATGTTTAACGAAAAATGCTCGCTTTTCTCCCTCATCGAATAAAATATACTATTGATTTTGAAATACAAATATAGGTGTCAGATTTTACCTTGCTCAGGCGTGGACACGTTCTACGGAGAATTTATGAAACATTTCATAAGAACTTAGTATTTTGTTATAAAAACATGAAATTTAGCTGATACATGAATTCGAAAGAGCATAAGAATCAATGTAAAGATTGGCATTCTCCTTTGGGTCTACATTTGAGGGACAGAAGGAGTCGAAAATCAAGACTAAGACTCCAACGAAATACCATCTTTGGTCCTCATTCAAGGAAAATTGTGAAAAAGTTGAGGACTCTAAGTAGCCCCTAACATGAATGATATTTCGAGCAAAAAAAAAAAAAACGGTTGGAATTCCTCTTGAGAAATGTCTTTGGACCCGATGCGCAATCAGTTACCCTCTAGTCACCCAGTTATCCGCGGAAAAGTTACCCATTTGTTTACTCTTGTGTTACCCTCAGATTACTCTTTTCCCCTTTAGTTACCCGGGTAACTGGCGGGATACTACGCCATTAGTTACCCTCTAATTACCCGCGGCCGAAAAGTTACCCATTTATTAGCTTCGGATACCCTCAGATTACCCTTGTTCCCCTTTAGTTATCCGGATAACTGGTGGGATTTTGCACATCGGGAGTAGCTATGAAAAAACTGTAGAATTTTCGACATTTTCTAGTTCGTAGCGATTTGTGCGAATAGCAGGGAAGTTAATCACTCCTTAACCCGTTTTTTCTGGGTCTTATGTATTCATCCATCATCCATAGGAACTTCTGTCTCCTCCTCCCTCTTTCTTTTGATACAGCGCATGTTACTACGTAATTTTGGTGTTTTCTTTGATGGTGGTATAATATTTGAATTTTTTCATCTTGTAAGAGAAACTAATGAACACGGTTGCCTACTCTCTGAGGGGTTCAAGGTTACTGAATCCATTTCCAAGTTCGACGCAAATTTCAAAACTGTGGCACTGGGAAGCAAAGGGAGAGAAAATATTTTCACGTTTTGCACATCGACAATGATGTCGTTTCATTCGCTGAATTCATTTTTGATGTACTGTGGGAAGAGGGGAGAAGAACGATCAACATTTTCACTAAACACGCTATGCACATCGAAAACTAAGTTTTACAGGTCGCCGAATTTGTTTTCGAATTTTGGGTGGAGCGGAAGGACAGTGACAAATATTTTCATTAAATACCTTGTACATAACTCCGAGAATTCGTTTTTTACGGATGAATCTGTTTTCGATATTTTCTGTACTCCAAGATTGTAATTGTGGCACTTGGGGAGGAGGGTACGGGAAAAACAAATTTATGTATAAAAAAATAGGTCGTCCGAGTCTCCGAATCGGCTTTTGTATTAATTTGATTACGAACTCAAAACTGTGACATCTTGTAAGGGAGGAGGGGACAAAATCTTCATGAGATACATTCTGTGTATGAACAATTAATAGCAGATTGATAAAAAAGTTTTCGACTTTATCGTACGAAATATAAAGACTATACTCGTCGCGGTTGTGATCGCTTACTCCATTTGATGAGGAGAGGGGGGCCAAAAAAGTTGTACTTAAATGACTTTTTTTCGTAGGAATTAAGATTCTTGGGTTAAAAACATTCTATAAATTTTAATTTACTTTTATGAGTGACACAATTTTTTGGAGTTAGGTTGTTATCAAAAATGAATTCAGCGACCCAAATAACTCATTATCTTACATGTGTAGCATAATTTTTGAAAATATGTTTTCCCTGTCTCTCTCCTCTTCCCACAGGTGCTGCAACTTGAAATTCAGAATCAACGCAACGTAGGAAATGAGAATTCAATGACCCAAAAGCCTAAAATTTTGGTATGCTCTACGTATTTTATGAAAATTTGTTGTAAAATACCAAATAGACCTGTACTGTATCGTAGGGGAGAGAGAGAGAGAGAGATATTCTTGTATGGGTATGGAAATATATGTTAAGGAAGAATTAGCCTCCCTTCTATTCGCGGATCTCGCTAAGATGGAAAAAGTTGGAAAATACTACGTTTTCTCCAGTAAGCTCTGTGTTAGTAGATCGCAGTTTTAAATTTACATTTTGCGACATTTCTGGGGTAGTTTAAAAAAAATTGCAAAGGACTTTTTCTGCGGGGAATAATGTGGTGGGACGTATGGCGGTGCACGCATGCCAAAGTCGCCTCCAAGACACCGCACCCCCTCCGAAACTACCCTTTCGAGTATCGTATCAGTGGCCGGAGGGCCTCATTGCAGCCGACCCGAGCCCCATTTCGCCGTATTGCTTCCGGTGCGCGCGTCCTGCAAGCGCTACCATGGGTTTCCCTGCTGACCGAGGTTCGCGTTCCCCGAGCACTAGCCTGGAATTCAGGTCCCCCACAGCCAGACGCACTTCCTCTTCACTCACTTCTCACCTCCTCGTCTTGGTACGTGTGGCGACGCAGGCATATAGTGACGGCGAGGGAGCCCTGTCAGGGGGTCTGCAGCAGCTGCAGCAGCTCTTCTAGGATGGTATAGAGCTGCCCTGTTCTGTGGTGTGGGCCGAGCTTGGTTCGTCGGCCCTCTACCTCGACCACTCTGTTTGCATCTTCCTCTTCATGATGGCCGAGACAAAGGCCGACATTCGGTTTCATCTGCTTCGGCTCTTCATCATTTTCGGAACCAGGGTGTCCGGCGCGAGATGGCTGATCACGACGTCGTCGTCGTCATCGCTGTTGCCGTCTCGCGCCTCTCCTGCTCCTAGGCCTCACATTCGAACGGGGTGTGCCAAGGTGTGTCCTCCGCCCCTCGATCACAATGCGTGTACATGGGGCTCGGCGCTATCATCATCCGAGTGTAGGTACGTTCCGAAGCACCCGTGGCCGCTCAGGACTTGGGTCAAGTGGAAGTCAGCTTTCCGTGAGTTCTTCCGCCCTTAGTTGAATGGGCGAGCTCGTCCTTCCACTTCCGAAGCGTGTCCTGCTGGGTGACTCGCTTGACCCGAAGTGCTTCCCTTCCGTTTTCGCTTTCTTCTTCGCACCGTATACCTCCGCTAGTTCGCCGACCTTGAGTCCGATCGGCGGTATACACGCTAACACGCCTACTGCCCCCGGAAAAACAGTGCGGTACTCACTGACACACCTCATCGCGGCTTTTCGCTGAATCTTCTCCATCTCCGCTCTTCTGTAGGGAATCTTGATGGCGTCGGCAAATACTATGGCGCCCTGTATAGGAGGACCGACATGATGACGTTGACGTATATTTTCCTTTTCTTCTCCCTCGGTTCCCCTAGTTTCGAAATCAGATGGGACAGCTGTCCAGCTACTCAATCGGGGAATGCAGAGAGCTTTAAATTTTGTCCGAAACATTCTTCATTCTTGGCCATATTGCACTAGTTGTAAATTTTGACTTTTGTTCTCATTTCATTGAATGCGTACCCATGAATGGTTCTTTATGCATTTCTGAAATCATGTATCAAATTTCACGCATAATACGAATAAAATGAACAATTTTTCTCCAATGTCCCATACTGTAGTGTCAATCAGTTTGGCGGAAGTCAAAACCTTTACGAATGAGGCTGATGCCTATCAAATACCTACCCTTCGGCATTAGCAGTTCGGATTGAAAATTCAAACGCACGTGTACGTCGGCTAAGGATGGTAGTGTTTCTTTATCAAGCCGAACAAGCTTTCATTGAAGTTAAAATTCAAACAATGGCCGTCACATTTCTTAATCATGCGTTTCAATATTCTTCTTTCCAACTCGAACGTACAAACTTGTCACTTTCGTCCGCATCACTGATTGCACTCCGTGGCTCCCCGCACATGCTAATTTTAGTTTCGTTTCGCTCGAATAACACGAAAACCATTATAAGACTCCGACTTCGAAGATTTCCATTTTACCTCATAAGCCAACCGGAACGAACAAACATCGAACACATGTTTTTCCAATTATACGCGTGTACGAGAAATGCAACTTCTGGGCCCAAGGTACCCACAACTTTAATTTCCCATCGCGATAACGTCGGCAGCTCGGCACGTCTCATTTAGCGAAAAACGAGTCATTTTAAACAAATTCTTCCGCCACCGAACTCGTGTGTTCCACCCATAGTCATCATCGTTTACCAGATTTACGTTTCGGGAAAAAAATTTTTTTAGCTCCGTCTATCATTCGCCGATGTGTACGCGGGCCTCTATTTCATTTTCCGCGCCGGCTCTCTCACTCTACGCGCACTCAACGAAATGATAAATTCTGCAAAAGGAATTTTGCCAAACAAACATGAAAGCCGGTACGAGTGACTTTCTTTTTTTTTCTCTCTCTCTCTCTCTGGTAACCGCGAATAACATTCAATACTACGGCAGTTGTGTGCCTCTGTGCGCCGCCGTTATTCGATGACAAATAATATCGTTTCCCCGTATACAAATGCGAACATTTACGGTCGCATTTTTACGAATTCCTTTGCACATTTGGCTTTGTTATGCGCTGCGAAAATCGCGAGCGAGGCATTTGGCCGACGACCAACTTATCGGGACTAAACGTTTAACATACTTATGAATTTTTAAAATTTAAACCTCGACGTTCCCGCGTCTTTCCATTAACTTTATTCGTGTATATTTCCCCCGCCGTTTGTTTTTACGTTGATAATGGAGGCGCAGATTACGGCCTCCCTGTGTACGCTGGTAGTCCTCTTTCGAAAAAGCACCCTTGTTATAGGGGAAAGTACATGGAATGCGGATCAATCGCGAGGATGGGGTCCTCTTTGGCAAGTAAAAAACGAGGAGAGAAATGTGCCTTTCAGTGGATCTGAAATCTGTGATCATTCCAGCCAGAGGCGAAATAAGACTTTCAGTTGGTGTGTGTGTGGGGGGGGGGGTGGAGAAAAAAAATTTACCGATAAATATTTTCTTTTAACTGAAAATTTGCCGACAAAATTTTGAAAATTCGCCGATTTTTCAATCAAAATATTTTTTAATTTAATAATAATAATAATAATAATAAACAAACAAACGTTTTTAGAAAATGAAAAATCCAAATAAACAGTTTCAAAATTTGCGGACTGTCCAATTATTGGGGGTGTTCCACACCCCTCCCCATAGTTTCGTCCCGGCAAATGCAGATTGGAACCTTATGCCCCAAGCACTCACATTTGCTCACATGAGCATACCCTATTCTGGGAGGATAAGGTAGCAGGAATACTTGAGAGGAACACACAACTTCCTTTACCCATTGAGGTGGTCCTTGTTTACTCTTGGTGATCTTTTTTTCTCTGAATTTCTTCTGATTCTTCTCCTAAATTGATTCCAATAAAAATAAATCAATTCAAAAAAAAAATATATTACAACGTTCCCTGTCGATTGGATTAGGGGAATCCATACCAGAAGTTCCCTTTCGTTCTTATGAGGAAAATACATGGAGTTTTGACTTTGTTCCAGACTAAATTTCCCTCTTATTCGGGCCATATAGCGCTAGTATCGACTACTCCTATCACCGACCAAAAGGTAAAGTTTTTGACACGTGTAGCAAAATTTTGGAATCTCAGATGTACGGCCCGAATATTCACCAGGACCAAAGACCGTAAATTAAACAATAGAACATTTACTATCGGATTCAGCTTGTGACGTTGGAAGATGAGTCTTTTGCTTTTCAACTTTTAGATTTTAATAAAATGTTCCCTTTTCTCGAATTTTAGGCTCTAGGTCAAACAGAGAATCTAATAACAACAGATTTCGGGCTGCTCAAAGCGGTGGTGCGCTGTAGTCGTTTACGAATGATTGAGTGAGTGAGTGAATCCCTGACTCATTGAGTGATTGAGGAAGTGAGGAAGTGAATGAATAACTGAATTAGAGAATGAATGAATGACTGAGTGAGTGACTGAGTAACTGAGTGAATAACTCAATGAGTAAGCGAGTGACTGAGCGAGAGAGTGAATCATTGAGTCACTGAGTAAGTGATTGAGTGACTGTGTGAATAACTGAATAAGTAAGTGAGTGACTGAGTGAATCACTGACTCATTGAGTGAGTGACAGAGCGAGGAAGTGAATGAATAGAACTGAATTAGAAAATGAATAAATAACTGAGTAAGTGAGTGAATCACTAAATAAGTAAGCAAGTGACTGAGTGAATCACTGCCTTATTGAATGAGTGATGGACTAAGGCAGTGAATGAATAACTAAATTAGAGAATGAGTGAATGACTAAGTGAGTGAGTGAATCACTGAGTCACTTAGTAAGTGAGTGAGTAACTTGTTGAATCACTAAATGAGTAAGCGAGTGACTGAGTGGGTCACCGAGTAAGTGATTAAATAACTGAGTGAATCACTAAATAAGTAAGCGAGTGAGAGAGGGTATCACTGACTTATTGCGTGAGTGACAGAGTGAGAAAGTGAATGAATAACTACATGACAGAATGAGTGAATAACTAAGTGAGTGATTGAGTGAGTGACGAAGTAATTGAGTGAATAACTTAATAAATAAGCGAGCGACTGAGTGAGTCACTGAGTCACTGAGTAAGTGATTGAGTAACTGTGTGAATAACTGAATAAGTAAGCGAGCGTCCGAGTGAATCACTAAATAAGTAAGCGAATGATTTGAGTGAGTGAGTGAGGGAATCACTGACTCAGTGAGTGACGGAGTGACGAAGTGAACAGATTTCGGGCTGCTCAAAGCGGTGGCGCGCTGTAGTTGTTTACCTTGTAACCCTGATCCAGGGGAATATTTCATTTACAGCCATACGAAGAAATCTCAAAATATTATGAAAACAAAAGCGTTTATCGAAAAAATGATTGGGACAAAACTTATAGTACATAAAATTTTCCTTCTATTGAGACCATTTTCGTTTCAATCTGATGAATTTTTCTAAAATATGAAGGGTTCTAATTGTTCCTTTTTTTCACGTGCCTAAAATTATAGAGGGCGACTCTTTCGCGCTAGTCATTGAAATTTGAGATTCAACCTTTGCTACCGACTTTCAGATTTTCGAAATGTCTTCCACATTTTAGCTTTGTTTCAACCTTTCAAATAACATTCGATACTCAGCTTGAAACCTTCTGCTTTTGACTGACTAGTCTCTATCAGAGGTCCAGGGTACTCCATTTTTAGAAACGAAATTTGACTTTTAGTTTGAAAAGATGGAGAAGAAAATATGCCGACAAATATTTTTTGAAAACTAAAAATTCGCCGACAAAATGTTTAAAAAATTAAAAATTTGCCAGTTTTTTAATCGAAATATTTTCTTAATTGAAAATGAAAATAAATAAAGAAACAAACATGCATAAAAAATTCAAATTCAAATAACAGTTTCAAAATTTGCCAACTGTCAAATTATTGGTGGGAGGGGGAGGATCAAATGAACAGTCTTCAAATTTGCCGACTGCCAAATTATTGTGTGTGTGTGGGGGGGGGGGGGTTCAACCCCCCACACCTCCTATAATTCCGCCCTTGATTCCAGCTCTTTATAACTAGCAAGTCGGTCTGTAGGTGTCGAAATAAAAAATGAAATCAGCAGCCTTCAAACCTATACCATTTGATACCCAGTTTTTTGGACTAATTCAATCCTCGACCCCGCTCCAATGTCTCAATTTTCAACTTCGGATCAAATCTACGCGAAAAATTAAGGTAAAGTGCTAAATGTTGATCTGTTTTTTCAAAGGGCCCCTGCTGCCTCCCCCATATCACTATTGAACTCCAAAATCGCAATTAATAATAAACTTCAACTTTCTGCGGAGCGCCGCTCCATATGAAAATAAAAATAGCACAAGACAAATAAAACTAACGAAACTAAAAAATTTAATTTTTTTCTAAAATTGTTTTACGACATTCACAAAAAAGTGCGATATTAACTTCGAAAATTTCATCTCGCTCCATAGCGATTTATAAACTTTGGCATCCTTGGTGGAGAGGAGTCTCTCAATTAACATGCTAAGAATCCTATCCCGTGATCTATATGCTAACCTTGGGGATTCATACACTCCTGAAGTTAGTTCTTTTCCCCCCTAAATATCCATTCAAACTTCGCACAGGTTCCCATTCGTTCTTCACTCTCACTGCTTCCGGCATCCTCTTCTTCGAGGAGACTCGAGATGTTCACCCTCTTCCGCAAGTTAGTACTCGTCATTCTCTACGGCAACGAGGAACTTCGTTAGCATTTTGTTCGCCGCCGCAGCCCTTGGGGACTCGCAAAATTGTTGAAAATTTCAGCCCTGTGCGAACGGTGTGGTACCGCGTTGCGAGCTACTTTTGTCTCTCCAATACACCACGGCACAGCTCATTCGAAAGTCAAAAATCAAATTTACATCGCGCACGGCGAATATTTCGCCCATTTGCGCTCTCATTCGAAGAAGGAGTGTAGGACGAAGCAAGCTCGAGAACACCCGTTTTGTAATCTCGATATTTTCGCGACCTGAGGAAGAAAGAAAGCAAACTAATTTTAGATTCCATTATACCGGAGTAAAAAGGGCGAAAAGGTATTCGCGCCGACGAACCAGAGGGGACCTAACGTTTACAATGTGACAATTTGTCGAAGAAGAAAAAAGAAGTACGAAGGAGAAAAAAAAAAAAAAAGACCACAGAGTTATGATACACGTTGTGTTACACGACAAGGGTAAACTTGGAACGCTAACGACAATCCGCTGGGACTTCGAAAATACGAAGACGAAAATGCGAGAGAGCACGAGTGTGGGGACACGTAGCGGTGGAAAGCCGAAAGAAAAGTCCCCGTTTCACGTACCCACATGTATAGGCAGAGTACGTAAATGACAGAGTAAACAAACCGAGGGATTATTCCTCTTTTGTAAAAGTTGAACGCAATCGTGATTGGCCGTAATCTAATTTTTGTCCCTATATCGTGCCGAGAGACTCTCTCGTGTACGACGTTCACGAGAAGGTGTAATACCGTCGAAACTCGAATCGAGTTGCAGCACCAGAGCCAGATCGAAATGTCGGATGAATTCCTTCGAGATGACAACGTTATGTCGAGCAATTTTAGCCGACGGCTTCGATTCTTTTTCGAAGACCTTTGAGACCTGACCGAGCGACGAGAGCATCGCTCAATACCTGTTGACTCGTGTGAGGCCTCAGGTGTTCGTTGCGCTCGACATATCATTGCCAGGGCCGACGCGAAGAACACACGAAAAAAATCCCGACTAAAACTTAACAAATGACGAGTAAAAAGACCTAATTTTCACAGCTTCGGCCCCAAATTCCTCGACTTTGTCGCACTGTTTAGCGAGTAACGACTGAAACTTAGCAAAATGTCATATGACAAGCAAGTCATCAACTACTTAGTTTTCCCGACCGAGTGTCGGAAGTTCCCGAATGGAGTATACACCATGACTCCTTCCCCTCCCCGCCCTGGCTCTGAACATTGCACTTACGTCATCTCAGTATTGACAGCGCTGTGCGTGATTTCTCGAATTAAACAAATTCGGAAATGTTTACAAACCCTATATGTAAGTTCTATGTTCATCCCTCCCCCTCCCCCCAATAACATAAACTAATAGTGCTCAAGTCTAAATCCCGGGCGCGCATTTCGCTCAAAGTAATTGAGTTATGGCCTCAAGATATCCCTGGAAGCAGTGACGGATCCAGGGAGCTCCATCTTGGTGGGGAAAATACAAAATATGTGAGAAGAGTTTTACCAACCCCCTTCTTTCTGAGTACTCGGACTGAATACTTTGACGTGGATATGTTTTTTTGTTGGCCATCTACAAAAATTGTGCGTCACGTTTCGACCGACTGACACGAAGAATGCCAACTGACACCATGTGCCTCGACTCTTCAAAGTCAGTTCAAAGCTTCGTACTGCGAAGCTGCTGACTGCAGTCGCGCAGCAACGATCAAGATCACTAAGCAACTTTCTCTGGGAAAAATCTACAAAAATGACTCCCGAATTTGAATGAAATAGATTCCTGGAGCTAGAAAACGTTCTTCTGTATTATTTAATTCAACTAATTCAGGCGGAGTTTCCGGAAATCGTTATTCTTCTTACGCTAAAGACAAAGGAGGTATTTTATTTCGATTCAAGTACAGTTTATAATTTGAACAAGCACAACAAAGATTATCACCAGGGACGTACCGAAGAGTTTTTCCGGGGGAGGAGAGGGGGAGGGTTGTGAAAATCCCAACTGACTCAACTCAAAATTCCAAAGTATCACTGCAAAAAAAAACAAAAACTTTTGACTTGTTGGACTTTCCCAACTTCTCAACTCAAAATTCCCAGCAAGTATAAAAAAAACCTTTGGACTTGTTAGATTTTCCCAACTTTTGAACCATCTACTCAAATTTCGTAACTCCGCCTGACTGAAATAGTAAATTTTCCCAATCTTTCTCTTCTCTGGTTTTCTCATGGTCCACGTTCCACATCCATACAAGGATACACTACAGACATAAGTTTTCAAGAATGATTTTTTGATTTCCAAATTTATTTTTGATTTAAAATGATTACCTTTTTGATAAAATTCTAATTTGACTTATGCTATTCTACTACTAATATCCCTTGTACTCAGTCCATCTATTGCTCAAAATTCGCTTATTTTCTCAGTCTTTTCCTGTCCAATATTTATACTTAAGCTATCATGTTCACATCGATTACATAGCATTACTTTATTTTTATTTATTCTCATACGATATTCTATACTCAAAATCTCCTCCATTCCATTTAAAATGTTTTGCAAATCAGTACTCCTTTCAGCTAATAAGACAATATCATCTGTAAACCTGAGCATCTTTACTCGCTCTCCATGTATAGTGACACCTGCTTCAAATTTTTCTTTTATTTCTTTTATGGCCCTTTCTATGTACAAATTAAATAATACTGGAGATAAGAAGCACCCCTGCCTTACACCTTTCTCTATACTAGCCTCCCCTTTTTCTCTTTCTATTCTTAATGTGGCTTTCTGTCCTTTATATAAGTTTAAAATAACTTGTCTGTCTTTAAAGTTTATTCCTATATTTTTTATAATATCAAACATTTTATCCCATTTAACATTGTCAAAAGCTTTTTCAGTATCAACGAATGCCATATACAGAGTTAGTTGGTTTTCCTTCCGTCATAGGAAAACTAGTTTTTCTCGAAACCAAAAGCACGTTGTTTCGCTAGGTGAGTGGTCCCTTCGACACGAATTTCATGGAAAATATTCGGGGGAAACTCCGATGACTCTTGAAAAATTTTAAAAAGAATCTTCAGGAAAAATTTTCTAAATCTCCGAAAAATGTCATCGGAAATCTTTCGAGTGTTTTCCAAAGTATTTCCTCGAAAATCTTCCGGAAAATTCCCCGATAATTTTTGAAGAATTGCATCGAAAATTTTCGGAAAACAACTCCGATAATTTCTGAAGAATCTTATCGAAAATTTTTAGAAAAAATTTTTAATGTTTTCCAAGGAAGTTTTTTCTGAAGAAAACCTTCAAGAATCATCGAAAGTACTTCTCAATGATTTCCGATAAAATCCTTTGGAATAATTGCAGAGTTTTCCTAAAATTTCCCAAAAATTTCACCTGAAACATCGGGCAATAATTCTCAAGACGTCCGATCAAATTCATTGAAAATGATCGAAAATTTACCCTTAATATTTTCGATAAAGTTCATCGGAAATAATCTTTGATATTCAAATTAATCATTCCGAATATTTTTCATGAAATTCCTTGGAAATAATCGAAGGTTTTTTCTGAAGATTTTCTGTACAATTCTTCAAAACTCCTGGTGTTATCCCCCCCCCGAGTGCTTTCGATGAAATTCTTGAAAAATTATCACGACATTTTCTGGAAGAATTTTTGTGAAATTTGTTGGAAAACAATGAAGAGTTTTTCTAAAGATTTCCGAAATTATTGGAAATTTTTTCCGAAAATTTACAGTGAAATTGCTTGAAAATCATCATAAATTACACTACTGAACAACTATTTTGCACAATGCATTTCGACAGGTGATTCTGAGGTACTTTTTAACGCTAAACACGATACTGCGACCCATTTTTCTCTATCACGTCACAATTCGGAGTTCTGAACGACTGAAATTCGTTTCCATTTTGTTTTTGCATTGGAATAAGCGGTACCACTGACTGATATTATCAGTGTTATCAGACCACAATAACAGAAAACAAACAGAGGGAATACACACCACTACACACGGCCGCAACACACAACAATACGAATCAGTATGACCACATTTAGTTCCTAAACCTCTTTTTGAACACATTTAGTTGAATTTTTTATAGTTTTTGATCAGAAAAACTAGACGTGATAGAGAAAAACGGCCGACGGCACTGTATTCAGCGTTGAAAAGTACTCAAGAATCACCTCCTTAAATGCGTTGTGCAAACAAAAAATTTCATTTTGTTCAGTAGTGTTATTTTCGAAGATTTACGATGAAATTCTTCGGAGAACATCGAACATTTTTCAATAAGATTTTCGATGGAATTCATCAGAAACCATCGGAGTTTTTCTCCGAGTATTTCCTATGAAATTATTCAAGAATTGTCAGGAAATTTTCTCGAAAGAATCCTGATGAACTTTCTTGAAAAACATCGGAATTTTTTTTTTTTTTAATTTTCGATGAGATTCTTCGGAAAATATCAAAGTTGTTTTTTCCAAAAATTTTCGATGCAATTCTTTAAAAATTATCGGAAAATTTTCCTTTCCCGAAGATTTTTGAGGAATTTCTTTGGAAAACACGGGACTTTTTTCTGAATATTTCCGATGAAATTCTCCGGAAATCATCACATTTCTTTCTCCAAGATTTCTGATTAATTCCTTAGAAATCGTTGGAGTTTCCCGAACATTTTTGACGAAAATCTGTAAAAAGCATCAACATTTTTACCAGTGATATTCTTCCAAAATCATCGGAGATACTTCTCGATGATTCTTGATAAAGTTGTTCGGAATCATCGAAGATTTTTCCTAAAATTTCTGAAAAAATTCGCCTGAAATCATTGGAGATATTTCTCAATGATGTCCGATGAAATTCTTCGAAAATTATCGCTTTTTAATGCTTGCACATTATCAATGGCGAAACTCCAGTAGCATTTTTCAGAGACTTTTAGTATGTCGTTTAGAGAGCTTGCTTTGTGAGAGAACCCTTGATAAAAATTTTCTGTTTGCACCTTGCTTAAGCGTCCAGCGGAGCAATTTCGTTCCGCTGGTCGGCTGGTAGGCTTGTAACTCGAAACGGAATCGGCTTTCGGTGCGGGAGAGCGGTCGTCGGAAACTAATTGGAAACGGAGCGGCCTTTTAATTCATCACGTTCGAGAGAGCACGATGCTGCCTCGATTGTCTTCTCTCCAAATTGCGTTCAATTTTTCGCCGAGAACAAATAGCGGTTTCTCGCAGCCAGCCGGCGCGAGCACGTAATCAGCGCCGCGCACATCAAAGGTGGGCGGCGGCGAGAAACACTTTTCATTTCCTCGAGTTAAACAAATTTTCCGACACGAAAACTCGGTAACGAGTGTGCACGGACGGACGTACGTGAAAATCTCGTTTCCGCAAACACGTATAGGTACGCGAATTCCGCACACGGAGACGATGGAGCGCCGTACGTGCCGACAGGAAAAAGAAAATTTCGCAGTTCGAAAAACTCGACGCCGTATATCGTACACGCGTATACACGAATATATATGGAAAATTTCGCCGGCGAAGTAAACGGAAAAGCGGTCGGGAATCAGCGAGGGGGGGGCACGGGGGAGGAGGTAACGTTGACGGCGTTACAACCGCGCGTGATTACGAGCGACGAGATTGCCATAAATACGTATATACGATTCGCGCGCTATTTTTATGAATATACGCTCTTGGGAGAGTCACATATTAAATGAAGGATCTCGAGCCAGGGTTAGAAATTACGGTATCGGGGGTTGCCGGCGCTTTCGTTTTCGCTCAACGGCCTTCTCTCGTCTTTTTTTGCATCTGGCGTATGTCGTAACCAAATTTCATATTAACGATTTTTTTTCCTCCCGCTTTCTATCGATGGCTTTCTAGTGAAAGAACGTCTTATCCGTCATCAGAATTACTTTTGAACGGGAAAATTGGTCGTTTTGAGGTTTTTTTTTCTTCTTCTTTTTTATCAGAACTGATTCGCAGTCTCCGCGAAAGAGGCTTTATCGTTAATTTTAGCTGGCAGGTTGAGTATTGAAAGGGCGACCGATAGGCGTTATCATTCGGTGGAATGGATTCAATTTTCAAGGGGAAAAAATACGTCTTTACATTTCTCTCTCTCACTCTCTTCTTCCTATCCCTGTCGTTATTCTATTCCTAATGGCAAAGTTGACTCTGCATTTCCAGCTTGAATAGTTCCTTTTATGGCTTTTTTCGTCTTACAGTCCCGAAAGAATGTAACCTCTTTCGATAACTTTATTTTGACCGCTGTGGATTCTAAACAAACTTGAACGGTTGTAGGAGTTCTCTTATTGCAATTTATAGACACCTCGTACGTCACGAGATAATTGTAAACTTATCGGGGAAATTTTCAGCATGGAAACTCTACCCCAGCTCGTACAGTAGGGAATTTGACCATCTCTTCATTTTCAGCCTGTGAGGTACATCGAACATTGGCCGCCATGGGGTACGATTGCAAGTTTTGATTTTGTTCCAACTTGCTCCATGTGAACGAATATTTCGTACTTTTCAGCCAATTTTTTTCGTCAATCTAGCAACCCGAGACGAGGTTTTCCTAAACTAAAAAAAAACAAAAACATTTTATGAAAACAAAAGAAGATAGAATTATGACAAATGTAATTTCGCTGGCAGATGCTTCAATTTTCAAAAACTGAACTCGCATTAACATCAAAACTGAATTCGGTTGTCTTAAAAACTTGCCAAGGATAGTTAGAGTAAGTAGACCATCCCCCTAACATTTCTCCTAAAAAAGCATTTTCGTAGTATTCATGACCTAACCTAACGAATACAACTATGCTACGCTCTTCCAAGTTGTCTGCAGAACATTAGCGGATCTAGAGAGTTGGTTTTTAGTGTCACTGAACTCATTTCTTAGGACCACTTGCCTCTCGTATGAAAATTGTGGTATCTGACAAGCGAGTTGAGGTTATCAATGAATGCAACATTGATATTAAGGGGAAGTGCCAACTATCGGTCACCTTTTTTTGACTAGCTTGTGTACCTTCCCTAATCGGTTTTTGGAAATGCAACCCATGTAGTACACTAATACCGTTCTTCAACTCTCAGCTAATACACTCGAAAATGTTTAATATGCAATGAAATGTTGACTACAGCTATTTTACGAAGACACCTAATGACCAACATTTCTATCTGAGGTAGTCACCTTCATGATCACGATTTACCGGGTCATGGATGCGGACAGTCCACCGTGTTAAGTAAGAAGTTGCGATACTCGAAAGGGTAGTTTCCGGGACCGGGAGAGCGCTGTCTTGGCCACTTTGGCATGCGTGCATCGCCGTACGTCCCACCACACCAATGACCAACATTTGGTACCGCTGTGCCAGTTATTGGTCAGATAAAATATCATCACAGGATTCCTCTCCCTTCATTTCAGTTTGCATACACATATATAGAATACAGGACTGAAACAGGCGCCGATTTAGAAAAAGGAGATGGGGGCTACAGTAGCGGTGATGCATACTGATTAGCTGTTGCTTTTATGTTGACAGGGGTGTGGGGGGCGGGGATGCTCCCGGAAAAATATTTTATCTAATGTGGGATACGTAATGACGAATGTATAGATGCGTTATTATATATTTGTGGCGTGTAATGAGGGTACAATTCATAATTTTTATTCCTTTTTTCCTATTATTGCGTTGAAAATTTCAACCAGGGGGGCATGTACCCCCTCCCTTGTATCCACCACTGGACTGAAATTAGTTTAAACTGAATTGATTTTCCTGAAAACGATTTTAAAAATGCCAATCGTTGACCGACCAACATCTGGCACATACCAATTTTGACCAACATGGTATAGTCGGGTAACTACGATATGTAATTTGTGCCAAATGTTGGTCGGTGCCAGTTGTTGGCTATTTTCAATTTTCACTTATTACGCATTTCTTATTGAAAATAGATGAGATGGTATGTACAAGGGTGTATAAATGACAAAACCCCCAAAAATTTGATTCTAACTGAAGTTATCGCAAATTGAAGACGAATTTTTCAATCACCCTTCTCACTTCCTGCAAATCACCAGCTCGAACTGAAATTCTCAAAACACTCCAAAAATATGTTCTTTGAACCTCTAGCATAACATATACCTATTTACATTGACGAGAAAATATGTTACATACTACCATTTCGATTTTTTCAAATACCTTTTTCCAAACTTTGAGAAAAATCACGACGTTCTTATCACTATAAATTTCAAACTCACACACACAGAGTTGTAATCATGTCTTCACAGTCACAAAGGTATAGCATTATAGCTCTGAGTATACAGAACACATTTCTGAGGGGGGGGGGAATGTTCATAGCTCTTCTACCGGATGTTATTGAACTTAAGAATGTAGCGGCAAACATTAGGTACCTGGCCGATAATTGGCACTTTCCCTTACAGGTTTCGCTAGTCACTAAATTCGTTTCTGCTGATGACCTCCCTTCAGCTCCAAACAGTGGAACCCGAGGAGAGGGTTCCGACTAATTTTTTTCTAATTTTGCTCTCAACCCGAGCCCTGGAATCCGCCCTTCCGAGCATTACCTCAGAGACGTCGGGGAGGCTGTTAGGGCTGTCTTAGCTTTCTTCACTTCTTGCCGAAAACCCGGTTTAGGTCGAACTCGGGACCTCCGGATTTCGAGACCAGCGCGCTATCCACTCGGCCAACCAGACCCCAAGGGTTTTGACCTAAGGACATCAATAAATGTAATGTAGGTTACTGTGTTTCGAACACGATTTAGATAATGATCATAAAAATAGACATGAATGCCAGTAATGTATTATCAACATCAAATAACAAAATTATGTACATACCTTTGTATTTTTTTAAAATTTCTTCGTGGGAGGCTCTGCACTGAAATCGATATCAGCGAACTCATTAATTTTTTCCAGTCGATATCATCAAGTGGAAGTCCCCTCCCCGCAATGTTCCACCATTTGCGAATTGAAAAAGATTCATTATCAGAAATAAGTTCAGCGACAATCAAAACCCGTAAAATGATATATTGCATTTATCGGTATCCTAAAGTGGAAGCCCCCTCGTCTCCTCCAGCCAAGATGTAACAGTTTTCAAATTAGAGGCAAATCATGAGCTCGTGGTCATCATATTTATAAATGACATTTCTTGGCCCTCCAGGACAGCGCGAATCCGAAGAGAGGAGAGACGAAATGGGAAGACGTTCTTCTGGTCACCGATACAATGCTGGAAAGAGTAGTTTCCAGGGTCAGGGGTGCGGTGTCTGAAGAGTCAATTTGGCTACGTGTATCGCCATACGTTCCACCAACGAATACCCTCGAAATAGAACGCCTTGCTCCTCCCAAGGTGCCACAATTTTCAAACTAAGAATAAGTGGTTATCAGAAATTAGTTCATGGACCCTTGAAACCTATGAAATGACATTCATATTCCGTTACATGAAATTTTGAAGCCCCGCATCCTCCTCAGGACCACAATTATTTTAAAGGTAGTGTCAAAGTCGAATTCTGTGACGTTGAAATCCTGTCAGTCGGGACCTTGATCCGATGATTCGTGCTAACGAAAGTTTTAAAAGTTGTACGAAAAAAGTAACTTTGATACTGAAAAATCAAAAACAAATTTCAAAGTGTGGAATGAGGGGGCGAAGACAAAAAATTCCAGGGATGGGTAGAAGAAACTGATCTCGGAGTGGTTCGCATGCCTTCTGTTGGTAAAGTCGGTGAGATCGAAAAAATATTGGAATAATTTTGCTTCCCCAGAAGGATTGTGTTAGTGCAAAATAAAACTTAAGTTTTGACCCTTTGTGGGTATTTTAAGGACAGTTACGAAGAAAATATGGACAGCCTTTTCATTGCAAAATCGAGTCAAGAACACTTTTCAATTGAATCAGAGTCGCAATGGAGCGAAATTCCTTTGCAAGTTTAATTACTAGTTTTATTTCATTATTAGTACTATTATTATTATTATCATTATTATTTTTTAAAGTTTGTTTTGGGGGGGGGGGGGGCAAAACATTGAAAGAATCACAGAGAATTACCAAACTGAACTGCTTACCTTGGACATAGAAGGGGCTACACCAGTTTTAGAATTCTAATTCTAAAATCTGTGTATAATTTGTGAAATTTTTGTGGTCTTTTAATTTTTAAGGTACAGGCACCCGGTGGTAATAATGATTTCGCTTCCAGTAAAGCAAAGGAGATTAATTTTATACTAATTACAAAAGGCAAATGCTCCAAAAATCAATTTGCTGAATTTTTAATCACAAACTCGACGTTTCGACGGTTTAGTGTATTTTAAATTCAGTTGGTTAACTCCCCCCCCCCCTTTGTATTATGTTCTTGTACCTAGCATTTGGATCACGGATTTCAGTTGTTTCCTTAGTTTTTACGTGTTTGTTACTTGATGATGACAGCGAGTGTCGAAACGTCGAGTTTGTGATTAAAAAGTTCAGCAAAGTGATTTTTGGAGTAGTTTGCCTTTTTGTAATGAGTATGATTTCGCTTCACTGTCAGCTTCTTATCTTCTGATACCTTCAAAAAATGATAGAGGATACAATGGAATTTCAAAATTTTAAAAAATTTCGTAAAATTTCGGAAGATTGTAACTTTTTTGAATGAAGATTTACCGAGCAAAATGCCGATCTTCGTCAAAGATCTATTTTGGAAAACAATAGAAATTATTATACTACCTTGCCTATCTTGAAAATTGGAAAAGTTACCAAAACTGTAAGTTGTGCACTTCAAAAATTTTATCAAAAATTTTTTATTGGAATTTCATACTAATATACGGCCCCTCAGTCCTTTCGATATCAAAGGTAAGCAATTCAATTCTGTAAATTTTTGTTGTCTCTTTAATGCCTACTACCCATTAATTATCTTCGGAAAAAATGTGGAATTAAAACGAGTAATCAGATTTATAATGAAGTTCGCTATTGTTTCAAACTTTGAAAACTTGTAGCCTCTTCAGCTTTGAGTATTATACGTTTAGGTAACGTTTTTTGTTTCTCTCGCCGAGTATTATCATGGTGCATTTACATTACAGTCGTCAACAAGTTGAACACATGCCTGTGTGTTGGCGACATCGTCGATAAATTCGGGATGGATATACATTGGAAATGTTTTAAAACAGATGTTGTCAACTCTTATCACTAATTTTTGCCGCCGAGAAGCGCCTTGCCCCTTTTCCAACAGAGTTGTCAACACTTTCTAACCGACTCGAGTCGGTTTCCAGAAATCTGGTTCTCAACATGTTTTCAACATTACATAATCGCCAACATAGTGTTTTCAACTTGTTGACAACTGTAGTGTAAATGCACCATCATCTCCTATCGGTTATTTGGCATTACTAAGCTGGTACATCCTGTGTTCGGCACGATATGAGTTTCTGGGGGTTGCCTCGTTATTTCGATGTCACTGTTTCAATAATATGCAACGTAAAAGCAATAATTAGTGGTTCAGTGTTCGCATGAAGGTGCTATGAACTTCGGCCCTAGGCCTTGTTTTTCGGATATACGAGTTCTCCATCAAACAGCCGTCAGAAAAACACATCGGAAAACGTGTAAGAGCCAAATTGAAAACCTATTTTATCTCGTTAACGAGTGTATACACGCGATTTAAGTCGTCCAGCCGCAGTAGCCGGGTCTTGAGTCTGTTTCTATTGTACGGTGAGGAGAAGAAGAAGAAGTTTCAAGACGAAGTCATTAAGTATCATCGGGTAACTTCCGTTCGTTATCGGGGTAAGACACTCGTCAGGCTGCGGACCGTCAGCGTCGACTTCTGTTCTCGCTTTCTGGCCTTCTCTCTCTCTCTCTCTCTCTCTCTCTCGCTCTTTTTCTTTCTCTCAATAGGCTCACCAATAAATCAACACTGGCTACAAATTATAGGGACCACAGCTGACCTGGTCCTTATACGAGGTTGGTTGGAGGCTGTCGGTGCCTCGGGGTTCTCAACCTGTGCGCTACGCCGGCCGCATCTTCCTTCTCGAAGACAAAGACGACCGGAGAGACGAACTCGGTCGTTTTGTTCGCCCACCCCGAGTATCGACTATCTCGAAATCGAGCCGTCGAGCGCACCCCTAATTAAAGCCCCGTCTATTATTTCCACCTCGATATCTAAATTACAATAACGCGACCGTCGGCGCGAAAAGCATAATTTCGCCGAATTCACGACACACCGACTTTCGCCCAATTACAAACGAATTCCTTTGACCGTACAGCGGCATCGCGGTCGTCACGTTTTCATTTCGGTGCACCGGGACGTACGCTTTACTGCACCCTGGAAAATGTGTACCCGGTCCCCTTTTCGCACACAGACCGCATATTACCGGCTATACAATGAATATATCTACACGCCGAATGTGGCTGACAAGATCCCCGGACACTCTCTCACTCTCTGTCGAGTACAAAGAAAACACGGTACCGGACTGTCGTGCCGTAGCGTACACCGCATTAACTCTTTCTATCTCCGCGGCGCGGCAATTGAGCAGCCGCGAGCTGGAAATGGAAATGCGTGGGTGAAAGTCAGACCGACCGCGTGCACAACGCACAATATCCAATTAAGATCCGCCGGGTTCGGCAGCATCGAGGACGGAGCGTGCAGATGGGTCGGGGCAGGACGTGTCCGTGGCACAGGGGGTCTGAATTGCGGGAGTTGCGCGGGTGAATTCGGTAATCGATGCTGATCGGTGGAAAGCAAACACTTCTACAGGGGTTGTTGTGTCAAATGTGCCGGGATGCATTGCGAACTGTGTACGGCGAAGAGACAGCTGCAATGTGCGTGAAATTTCACGGGGCTGAGTATCTTTTCGCTACGAATGAAATTTGCGTATTTATGCAGCGAGTACTTCCGAGTTTGAAGAATATGTTACTGTTTCTCGAGTCAAATCATCAGCCGAAGAATAAGAATTTGAGGGTCAGGTTAGGATCCTGTTAGCACTCATCAACTGAAGAGCCGCTGCGGCGTTTTCCAGTGTTTAGCCTTTGCGTTACTTATATTTCGCCGTTCACCGGCTACTTTTCCACAATTCTGTTTCCATTGATCGACGCAGATTAAGAGTCAGTACGCATCTATGAAGGCTTTTCTACATTCGTCAGAACTGATTCGGAGAAAAGGTTCTCTCAAGTCTTCTATCTATACTTACTATCCTCTGTGTGTGGTACCGAGTCGTCACTAATCTCCAGTAGTTTGGGAAGTTTGTCAGAATAAAAGTCATAGGTACTAGGTCTTAGTTGCATCCTAATGAGTCTGAACAGAATCTTCGCGAGTCTTAACAGGACCAATGAAGCCTTTCTCTACGGATGCTGATAGTCCCAGGATGCGGATGCGGCACCGGATTTAGGTGTAATACGTACTGCAAGAGTTCTTAATACTGATTATAACTAGTTCAAACTCAATTATGAGTTACTAAGAGTCTTGAAGACTTAAAGATTCTTGATTACCCTTTTTCCTAGCTTATCGCCGAACAACACGTAAACTTTGGCTGCTATACAGCGTAACCACCTTACGTAATAGACGATACAAGTGGAGAGGTCAGACTTCCTTAGCTCGGATTACAGGTGTGCGCTACTATTCCCAGTCTTCTTCATTATCCTGTGAATATTTGGAAAAAACTACATGAGATTCATAAAACTTATTAGAATTTCTTATCACTTGACTGAAACTCGTTTACATTATGTTAGAATGTTTCAAATTCAGGCTACGAAGCGACCGTGGACGCAGCACTTCAGCAAGTTAACCTTATAAAAGTGGAAGTTGTCCTCCAAAATCAGAAAATGAAGTTCCTCTGTAGTGCTCCATATTGAATTTTTGAACTCGGTAGACACTAGACACCTTGTTCTGGTTTCTAACACGTTTACTTCTCAACACATTATCTCGATTCATACCCATAATTATGCCTCCTGAAATCTGAAACTGCACCACTAGATACATTCGGTATTTTTCCTCCTATCCTTATGCTGGAAATTTTGCCTCTGTCTCCTCTTCCGCTGGACATAGGTGCGTGAGTTGTTTACTTGGTATCTGAAACCCAAAAAGTTACACTATCAGATTTGTTACCGGAAGGTCCAGAGAAAGAGAGAGATAGCTTAAGAGCCAAAGAAAAACCTCCCGCCCTCCTCCTCTTTTGAAAGTAGATCCGAGGTAGTAGAACGAAGTCTTGGAAAATATTAGTAGGGTCTCAATGAATTTCGACTGTATGTGAATGAAGTTCTACCACTAGCACAGAAGTTCTCGATACTACTCAAAAACTATTCGGAACTATCAAATTTGAGTAGTTTCGAATGGCTTTTGAGCAGTATTTTTAGCAAGCTCAGTTCTATTTTTTACGCGGGTCAAGCTTTACTCTCTCTCAACACCAACAATCTGACTGCCCCCTATTGCCCTCACCGAAATACAGAGAACTTTAGGATAAAAGAAAACAGTCATCTAGATACACAGGCAGACGAATTGACTGCCTGACTGACTGACAGAAAGACAGAAGACAAACAGGCGGGCATTCCCAGTCTACTTCATTTCCCGGAAGCAGTGAGAAAGTTTCAATATTCATTTTCATTCATTTGTGTGTGAGGTGGCGCTACATGCACCGAGCGCTCAGACTTTGCAGTCCATTGCACTATACCTCAAGTAGCTGTTAAGGATCAGCTCAGTAGCCTCACTTTTATAGCTAAAGTGAGAATTTTACTTAGCTCTATCCCTTTGACTTTACTGGGTGCTGGATATTCTAGCCCCAATGCTTCGCGTCTTGTCCCGGCTATTGCTAGGCACCGGCATATGATATGGATCGAGGTTTCTTCCTCTTCTCCACAGTACCTACAGGAGCCGCTTCTTACCACTCCTATTTTATACCACATGTGTTTTGTGGCCCCATGACCGGTTAGTAGTCCGACCATGAGCCTTGCATGTTTCCTGTCAAGCCCTAATAGGAACTTGGCATACTTACTGGAGGTGTCCCCTATCAGTGTTTTACTGACGTTCATGCCACTGGCCGACCGCCAGTGCATTTCCGTCTGCTTGCTTATCCAAGCCTTTACTTTGGATTTTATGACGCTGTATGCTACAGGAAGACACGGCCTGGGTGTTGCCAGTTCCTTTCTTATGCTCTCCTTCGCTAGCTTGCCAGTGATCATGTTCCCTTTTATGCCGCAGTGTCCCGGTGTCCATAGTACGGTGACCCGGTTCTCCTGAGCAAGGGTGTGTAGTTTGTTAACACACTCCGCCACTACTAGGGATGTAGTTTGGTGTGACGATAGTACTTTGATAGCTGATTGGCTGTCTATACAGATATAGATCTGCTTATTAACAAGGCCCTTCTGTTGGCTTCTCTCAATGGCCACCGTGATCGCCATTATCTCCGCTTGGAGGATAGTGACACCCTCGCCCAGTGCCACTGAACAGTTGTCAGCGCCTTTTGCATTCGTGATTCCGATTCCTACACCTTGATCATTCTTAGAGGCATCTGCAAACCACACATTCTCCTCTTTTCCTAGAATGCTTGGCCACCTCTTTTCCCAAGCCTCCCGTGTGGATATTAGCGCACGGTATGGTTTGTCAAAGAAATGTTCCATCGCAATTCTATCCTTTGGCATCCCAAAGCATTTGTCTATCGTCTTGGCCATCTCCCATATCCTTCCGTGGCCTGTCTTATGGGCCCGAAGGTTTGGTTGACCCAGACGATAAGCCCCCATTATCGCCGCTGCTTCTATAGCAGTGTGAAGTGGTGGCAAGTTCAGGAGCCTTTCTAGTGCCTTTGTCGGCACCGTACAAGTTTCAATATGAACTCATTCGCAAGTTTCAACCATTTCCCAATACCCAATTCTGCATCTCTCCGATTTTGAATCCACATCACTTCTGAACGACCTTAATTTCTGAATATGTCTTCATGCAAAATCATGGAAAATCTTGATCTCGCAAATTTTGTATTTCCGAACCTAAACGATGCCTGTGACACTCAATTAAAAATTTCAAATATATTTTTTCGTCGCGTAGAAATTTACTAGTTTGATCAAATCGTAGAGACCCTCCCATAGATGTGGATACATGAGGAGAGGTAGTGAAGGCAATTGCCCCTCCGCGAGTGGAAAATTGAAATAGAAAACGCTTCAAAAATTACCAATATTACCGAAGTCTTAAAGAATCTTACATCTCGAAGAATTCTGAACGTTAATCGATTTTAAAACGGTGGATTTATGGGATGACCCCCCTCCCCCTGAAAAGTGTCCAAAGTACAACTTTTTACTAGAGATCGAAAAAAACGTACTCGCTTTGCTCGTTAGTGTTTTTACCACTTTTTTCAAGGATCAATGCTGAACTCCACTCCGATTGAAAAATTCTGGACTCGGATCTATCCTAAACAATTACGAATGAGTTTCGAACAGTGTAAATGAGTTTTGAAAGACCTTCAAAAGTTTTTGAAACGTCTGAAGGAGTCATAAGTCTTGAAAACCAATCCCAAACAATCCTAGCTAATCTTGAAAATCTTCCGAGTTTGAAAGGGCATTCTCTTGTTATAAAAATTGAATTGTGTTGTGTCCATGTTGGAGTGTGAGTAAACTTGGTAATATTCTGTTTTTAGGGTGTGCCAATTCACTTTTTTGAAAGCGCTGCGGACACCGAAAATAAAAAAGTGTATTGGCACACCCTAAAAACAAAATATTTATGAATTGAGGTCAAATCTGGAAAAGTCTTGGTAAAGTCTGAAAGAGTCGTAGAAAGTCTTGAACAGTCAGTATACCTTGAATAATAGCTTAACTCGTGCTTCTGCTCCGACAATTAATTCATATCAGACTTCCGGTTCTGGCAAATAATTTTATCTGCCTTTACCTCTGGCTCCAGCTGAAAACTCTTGATGGCTTTGGCTCTAGCTGGATTAAAAAGATGAGTTTTGCTCCGGCTCCTATTATTTCTTTTAAATACGAAGGGCGATGATCAGGGGGGGGGGAGAAGAGAAGGGTGATGTTGAACGGTCAGAACCGACATCGAAACCGGAGCCAGAAATCGGTTCCAATTTCGGCTACAGTAACATCTGTTTTGGGTTCAATCAAATTCTGACTTTGGCTTCGGATCGGCTCCAACAAATAATTTCTTTCAAAGACCTAAAGTATCTAGACAAGTGTGTGTTAATGAGTCTTAGTAAGTTTTGAGGATCAGTCTTATACACTACTTGAAGAGTTTGAAAGTTTTACCAAGTTCAGATCATATCTTGAAGATCGATAATCAAGTTTGAAATAGTTGTTATGAACAGTTTTAGCTAGTCTAAAGCAAGTTCGGAGATAGAACATTAAACACATATGGAAGAGTCTGAAATACTCGCACGACAGTATTAAAGATTGGAGAGTCTTAGCTAGTCTTAAGGACTGCTCTTCTTTTCCTCAGAGGAGGAAATTGGTTGGTATTGTAATTAACGTTGCAAAATGTTCTAAAAATGATAACTCAGTTTTGGGGCCGTTACCAATTTTTCGTATGAGAGAGATATAGGAGCAAGGGCAAACCAAATTCTGGCAGAGAACATGTCAGCAAGAGGAGTGACAATCAAATTTTTAGCCAGGGGAGAGGGAACACTGGATTTTTTCGTGGAATGAGTTAACTGAATTTCCTGGGAGAAATGCACACAATTGCACCCTTCCTGGTTACTGACCTGCTCAGTCGAGAATTAGTGAGTTGAAAATACGTTGCTGCACATTCTGAAAAATACTATCAAAATCTTACATATGTACTTTGAATACTATGTCCCCTAAACTCTTTCATACGTTAGTTTGGACGTAAAGGCCAACACGTTACCACACTGCCTCCCCATTGAGACTTCCGTATGAAAAATCAATTTGGCTGTGCCGGAAATAATCGCCGAATCTTACGTTCCATGCGAGGCAATTCTTTTTCATCTCTGCAAAGGTCGTCGCAAACATCCGCCATTCAAACGCATTCGTGCCGGATGATTTCCTGGAATCAAAAGAATTTCGAGCGAGTTCCCGAAATTTCGAATTTTATGTTTACATTCACACTACACACGACAGACTCGTTCCGATTTCGACGGAAATAATCGCAAGAATAAATTGGGGAAACAAATAGGCGGAGGGCATTCCAGGTACAAAAGGTGAAAGTCGAATTAACTTTTAAGGATGTAGAACGAAACTATACATGTCGAAATTCCTTTCAACTCCGTTCGAGCGAAATCAGTGATAACAAAAGGGCGACAAATCGCGCGATTTTAAAAAAGCGCGTTAGCCTCTCGCGTATTTTTGGCTTTTCCTTATTATTCGTTCCAGTCCACCGATCGTCATTTCGAAAACTTAAGGGTTTTTCCAGCCGGGTTTATGGAGACGCTGGACTTGGATCTTTCAAAAACCGCAAACCTTGAAACAACCCGCAGTAGCGGTCTGAGAAAGAAAACCGGAGAAAATGAAGCGAGGTGGGGGTGGCGCACGGCGGCCAAAATTAGCGAGACGTTGCTACGACCGAAGTCGGCGATCAAAGGGAGCTTAAATGTATTTTTAATAACAGTAATCATCATCGAACGGGAAACGGAAATGAAAGAGCAGAGGTCGAGTGGTCCGGTGTCGATTTCACGTTTTCCTGATACTCGATGCGCATAATATACACGCCCGGACCCCGGACGACCCTAAATGACTAGGTAGTGGTAATGTACCTACAAAGGTGAACAAAATCACCGTGTGTACTCGTTAACGACGTCGATCTAACTAATTTTCGTGTGTTCGCAGGTGGAGCTAGTCGGTCACAACGTCGCTACCGGCAGACCGCAGCAAAGCGAGGACTTCCTGCTAGACACCCATCGGGCGGTGGCCGTCGAGCTGGAGACCTCGTCGCCCAACCTGGCCGTACTGACTGCCGCTCCGGACGCCCCCGTGTTCCGGCAACCGCCGCTACCGCCGTCGCTCGAATCGAACGACGTGTCGGCCGAAATGCAGCAGGCCCACGGGCCGGCCATCGTTCCGCACAAGATCGACATGCTGGCCGAGAAGAAGCAGCTCGAGATACTGTTCGCGGTGGGCGCCGCGTTCGCAGTCTTCCTACTCGTGTTGGTCGTGCTGGTGTACGCGAGTTGTCGGCACAGCGACGTGCTCTCGTACCCGAGGGTCAACATGGATATATTCTCGTTGAGGCCGGGCAAGAAGAGTGCCATCGATTGCTCACGGTTTCCAAGAGGTAAGTCGCATACATATACTAATGATAAAAACACTCTATGGAAAAAATATTTGTTCGGTCTTTCAAATCTACATGATCTTTTTCAAAGTAACCCCCATCGGTCTTAATACACTTACTCCACCGTCCCTGCCACTCTTTAAACACAAACGCCGGACCAACTTTTTAGAACTTCTTGCAGCGCGCTTCCACAGCTGTGACTGTCTCGTCATGGGTTTTGAATTTCCGTCCCTTAAGCACAAACTTGACTTCAGGGAATAGCAGGAAGTTGAAAAGGGCCATCTGGACTGTACGGTAACTGGGGCACAGTTTCGATGCTGCGAGCAAAAAATCCACTACAGTGTGACATGGGGTTGCGCATTGTTCGGATGAAGTAAAATTTTGCTGAACATGGTAGGAGAATATCGAACACACGTTATGCCAAATGTGGCCACAGCTTCGAATGGGACTATTTTGAATATTAACGCGTTATGAAACTTCTGTAAAGGACAGGAATACCTGGAACTAGAATAGTATCGCCGAGTCTTGACCCTTCTTTGTGATCGTTACTTCGCAAGCATTTGAAAAGAGCCATAGATTAAATACAGTGCGATGATCTGGGCTTGGGCTAATACGAGAATCTAAAGGGGAAGATAAGGTAAAGATGGCGACTTGGCCGAAAGTGGTCGACAAGCTACTGCTAATTTTAAAAGGAAATCCGATTCTGTTGTTTCTTTCAGATCCTGAGTACTGTTGCATGAACGAAAAAAAGAACTTTTATTCAAAATTGTTCTTTACCAGATCTTAAAAATGGTCCCCTGTATTTGAAGAGTGGAGGGAAAAAACGTGCCATGTTAAAAATTTAATTAGTTCGGTTGGTGGCATCATCGAACGTAGTGTGTCGCAGTTTATCCACCATTTTCGAGCCTATCTCGGGAACGAAGCGTCACCGCCAAATTTGAACGCTGAATTTGAACTCAGCGTAAAAATCTTGGGAGAAAAAAATTTTCGGAGAGCTTTAGCGTCGGCGCTGGTGTTAACTACTCAGTTTTTCGAGACGAATTCAAATCCGTCGTCGAAATTGAGCTAGAGTCATTTTTAGATCAATTTGAGGGTGTGAGGTAGAATCTGGTGTTAATTTCTGAAACTCCTTAAAACAATTGCCGAATCAGAGGTAATTATATTTTGAAATATCCGGGGGGATACTATTGGGTTGTGAGCGGTAAGGGGAATAATTTCAAACATGGTATTTTTTTTTAGTTCTTTCTACCAGTTTACAGTATTTCATTTCTCCATTTTTTCAAATTTCTTATAAAAGTAGGAAAAAAAAAAGGGCTGTGTACAAGAAACTGAGAAAACCGTGTCACTTTCAGGTTATTCTCATGGGGTACCTCCTATAATGACGTTTTCCATGGAAACTTGGAGTAATCTCTTTTTGTTTTAATAACATACGTAGGTTTATTAGAAGCCACTTTTTAATCTGACATAAAGTAGAATCGAAAATCTCCTTATTTCAGCAATGACAAATCTGCAGACTTTAAAAATGCCCTCCTAAAAAATCAGTTCTTCTGACGTAGCACGTTCATCCCACATACTCTTCTCTTTCCTCGTAACTGCAATCATCAATAAAGAACTGTACGCAAAGCTGCAATGTACTGCACTCTCACACGGACCTTATGGGGAGAAACTCAGCCTTTTTTTCTTTCTCTCTCTCCCTGTGTGGGTTTTACAAACTGAGGGCATTTAAATTTCACAAGCCACCGATTGCTTGCCTCTGTACCTTTCAATGTTTAGGAACCTTATGCCCTCATTCCGACTTCTCAAAGATACCCCAATAGTAAAATTATGTCCCTTTTGAGTTTCTGTAATTGGGAAAAGGATCCTAAAGGTGGTTGTTTTCGAATTTGTAAAAATACAACTTACATCAAGTTGTCAGTTGTAAAATGTTCAGGGTTCTTAAATTCAGTTTCGATATCTGTTTTGACTTCAGACTAAAAATTGTACGTAGCACCAAGAGCGAGATGAGGTTGAAAAATTGGGTAAATACAAAATAGGTAATTGCTAGGACTCCTCCCCGGTTGAAATTCAAGGGCAAAATAGGTGGTCATCATTTTGTATTTATTTTATGCTATTTTCATTCGTGAACTTGATATTTCAGGATTTTTAAAGTAAAATTGTATTTGGTTTTATTTATTAATTTTTTTCCCCCCGAAAACTATGTTATATTTCCTCCCTTTGCTCCCCTTCCCCTACTGCGATGGACCATGATTTCTTTATTAAAAACAATTTTGGCTAGTGTATGTGTTCTTACTAGAGCAAGAACATATATTTATATAGCTCGTGAAAGCGTAGTACAAAAAGGTCTGGTTTTAGGCGTCCTACTCTTCCCCAGAGGATATTAAATTTCTTTAGTCTGACAAAAAAGTTTGAATTTCGTAGTTGAAAATTATGTGCACCCAGTTACTGTAATGTATCAAAATAGTGTGATTAATTTCAAGATTTGCTTACAATCATGTCCTGACTAACTGAGTATCTAAAATAAGCGTTTTCTCTCTCTCTCTCTCTCTCTCTCTCTCCTCCCTCCCTCCCTCCTCTAGTCGATCAGGTGTTATCTCAGAATAGAGTGAGTGCGATGTGAATACAAATTGTTATAAAATGAGTACGAAATTCTAATGATGTCAGTCTTCGACCCCTCTCTTTAGCTACATTTTATAATATCTTGAAAGAGCTGAATACAAAATTTGAGTACGCGAACACAAAATAAGAAAGAAAAGTACAAAATTATGACATCAATTTCGAGTCGAAACTTTACCAATGGAGTTGGAGTAGCATTTTTATTCCACCTCTTCTGTGAATAAGCCGATGTCTCAGAAAGAAAGTGAACACAAAATTATCATTACGAGTGTGAAATATGGAGTGAAATTATGATGGTCCTTATTTACTCTTGGTGGAATTTTTCCCTCAAAATTTAATGACGTGACCACTCAGATTAATTCAGTGAGTTCCTGCAAAGTTACAGCTCAATCGAAGGAGGAAACCCTGTACTTCAAGCCTCCTTCCCTTCTTATCAGGAAATAACCTAATCTTTGTCTTTTTTAACCAAAAAATTTCTTTCTCAGTCTGTAATACTCGTAGTACTGCAAATATAAATTTACGGGATTCAAACTTGTGTCTTGATAGTCTACAGTCTAAGGAAACTGACTCAAATGGGGGTTCAGCCTCCTTCTGTGGAACCCTGAAGGGCTAAAATGAAGAACCAGCCCCAAAAACGGAATCACCTTGCAAATCTATAAATCAAATCTCATATAGAAAACATGAATTGTAATTTTTGAACACCTTTTTTCGCTCCCTTCTCCCGGAACCGCCAACTCATATTGCAGAGGGGTATCCAGCCTTTTTTGCCCAAGTGCCATGTTGAGAACTGTAGAAGGCTCGACGGGCCGGCAATATTCCGGGAGGTTTAGGGGGTATGGAATGTTGCTGGCTAGAAAAAAAAAATCAGCGCTGCCTGTCAACAACTTATTTGGATTTGACGCTAGGTAAAGGGGGTTAGAAAACAACAAGGGCGAAAAGTAGACGATAGCTGATGTTGAAATTTCTAAACTAGGAATACATTTTCAAAATGCCGAATATTCTATAACGAAATAATGCGGCCCGCGGGCCGTAGTTCGGAGACTTCTATATCAAAAACATATTGGGTTCAAAGAGTATCAAAACATTTATTCAAAACTTGTTAATTTGGAGGTATATAGTATTATGAGAGGGTGAAAAAAAAGAAGTATTTTTTATAAGAAGGGGTGGGGTTTGAAGCCCGTTTCCCCATTATATCATCGAGCTGAAACTTTGGGGAATTCTGTATTTTTCAACCGATTTGATATCGGAAGGGGTTGAACGTCATCAAATTTCTGATATTTGGAAAAATAAGGACCACCCTGAAGTATATACAGAATTATGACATAAATTTTGATTCAAAATCTGAATGGGTGAAGTGAACCTATGTTAGTCTTGGGTTTTTATGCTCGATAACTTCAGTTTTGTAATAAGTTTCAATTCGGTCAAGACCGCAGTAGGTGACCATGAACCTACCTAGTATCAAAAATTTACTAAAAATATGTATACAGTGTATCTAAAAAGAATACTGAGCTTTTTTTTTTTTTTTTTTTTTTTTGCATTTTAGTTTAAAATTTTGTGCTTTGGGAAAATAGGAATCTTTACCAATTCTGGGCCCCGGGGTTATCAAATCTCAGGTCCGATCCTGAACTCGCTCATTATTACAAAAACTTCGAATAGTCGCCGACGTGATCGACGTTGGTCAATTTAATACGCGGTGAGGTCGCTTCGTTACCGCGTAGTAATTCGACCAACGACGGTAAAACTTCATATCCAAGCAAGAAGAAGAAAATATTCGTAATGGTAATTACTTGATTCAGAGGTTTTCAAGTAAACATTTAACACAGATTTCCAACTTCAGAAGCTTGAATTGAATAACTATTAAGGACCATAAATATTGTACCATACACAGATTTTGATTTCGATTTAGGAGGAATTTTACATATCTATGTTCGCAGTAAAATAAAAGGCGAGTAGAACTTCAAACAAGATTTTTTCCTTTCATAAAGCCTGTACCACATGTGTGGAACTTGAAAGAGTTCTTTTAACCCCCTCCCCTGGTATACTTTGAAACATTTTTCGTGTGTTCGATAAGATAGTTTTCGAAATGTTTGAAGAAAAAATCGATATTCTGGGGGCTTGATTCTCCCCCTCCCCCCGCCTTGAAAAAATTAGCAGAGGACAAGGGCTCTGGAATTTTCAGTATGATAGTCAGGGGATCACCGTGAACAACTTTTCGCTGAGTCCCGCTTGCTACCCTGGTTCCTTTTTTTTTTCTCTCTCTCATAAGTTCTCTCCTTTGGTTTCATGCGCACTAATCCTCTCGTATAAAAGTTTAGCCGTACCCCTCTCTTTGCCCATAATGGTGAAGTAGCCTCGCTAGAGCTTTCAAATCAGATCAAGTAGATTATGTCCTAGACTACTCTTTCGAAGCTACGTGATTACATCTAGTCTGCCCTGTCGACGCAAAAGCTTCCAAGGGTTGGTTTTGAAATACTCGTTACTGACACGTGAGTCGAAACTTGAGCCGATTTACACTACGGGAGTAGGTGCAGCCTTGCGATTCGTATATGAACTGAATGATTTATGCGAGCAAAGAGGTGCCTGAGAAAGTCTTTTTCGTCTTTCGTTAAGTTTTCACTGTGTGTTGTAAGTGAAGGTAGGCGCTTGTTCGTCGAGACAGTTTACAATCCGCAGAAGAGAGAACTTGCTCGCAGCCGGAGGGGTATACAGTAAACTTCAACTCGAAAATCCTTTCGTTCGTGTTCTCGCCGGATGTTTTAATTTCGTGCTACGCGATTATATGGAAGCGGCAAGGTGCGCGTTTTGAAAATCTCGTAATCGTTTCGCCAGACTTCGCAACTTCGCGAGTGTATAAATTAACAAAATATACAACTTGCGCTTTTTCTCGCTCTCGGTATCCGTGTAACGGCTGGTAAGACGGAGGATGTACAAATTAGTCCTTTTTAAATATGTAAACGATTACCCCCTGAGCCCGGGGTGCTCGCCATCAGTCGTCTTGTCGTTAAACAACGCCGTCGTTGCAAATTAATTTTGCCAGCTTGGGGGCGGGGGGAGCTTGGACTCGGCGACCTATTGTATCAAGCCTGGCTCGAGTAAAATTAACAGTATTTGCGAAGCATTTCGAGTCGTGAGAAAGAATAAGTTTACCGAACGAAACGGTCTCAGGAAGATGTACATATTATTCATGAGTCAATGTCGGCGCTCAGCCTTTCTGATGCCGGGTTGAAGTAAATTACTTCAAAATTAGCGTGTTCTAATCAGAGAGGTTCACACCGAACAAAATTAAAATCGCTGTAGTCATGTCGAGATATATGTATATCGGAAACTCTGCAGTAGTGTCTAACTGGCTCAGAAGAGCGATATACCAAAGCGAACTTTCCAGGGGGGGCAGGGAAAATTATATGTTTTGCTAATCAACTACGAGAAACTTTTTAGGTACGAATTGTAAACAAGTCGATGGGAGACAGCCAAGAATGTAGTTCCCCATTTCTGTACGTTTTCTAATTTACGAGTATACAATTTTGCTAGGAGACGAAAGCTTTGGTAGATACATCCTCCCAGACCTTATTACCTCTCTGCACGTTCGAGTTTACCGTGTACTGTGGAAATGGCTGACAACTCTTTCAATTAGTATTGTTGGTCATTCGGCCAGAAGGATCGTAATTTCTTATAATACTGAAAAGAACTTCAGAATGCAGTGTTGTAAAGAGATACGAACCACTTTATCTCTTATTTCCACGATCATTATGTGCCATGAGAATAATGAAAAAATCTCTCCTTCAAATCATGAACTAATGATCAGAGACGAAACTTGACTTCCAGTTTGGGGGAAGGGGGTGGGGAAGGAAAATTTGCCGACAAATATTTTTTGAAAACTAAAACAATTCTCCGACAGTTTTTCAAAATTTGAAAATTTGGCGGGTTTTCTATGAAAATATTTTTAAATTGAAAAATAAAACAAACTGACTAACAAACAAGCGTTCTTAGAAAGAAACATTCAAATGATCAGTTTCAAAATTTGCCGACTGCCAGATTATTGCGGGTGTTTCACCCCCCCCCATGTTCCGTCTCTGAAAATGCATAGTCTGAGAAGGTAAGCTAGAAGGGTGTTAGAAATATACTTGAGAGGAACAGACAACTGGGTGATATTTTTTTCTAAATTCCCTCTGATTCGTCTCATAAATTGGTTCCAATAAAATCAAATCAAAAAAAAAAAAAACAAAGCCCTACAAAGTCTCAGGTTGATTGGATTAGGGGAATCGGTGCCGCAAGCTCCCTTTCATTCTATGGGAAAAACACGTGGAGATTTCACTTATGTTCCGATCTAAATTTCCCTCCTATATTCACGAGAGCCAAGGCCCGTAAATTAAACAACAGAACATTTGCTATCGGATTCAGCTTGTGACATTGGAAAATAAGTCTCTTGCTTTTAACTTTTGGACTTTAATAAAATGTTCTACTTCCTCAAATTTCAGGCTTGGTCAAACGGAGAATCTAGTAAAAACAGAATAGTCATTGAAATTCGAAATTCAACGTTTGCTACCGACTTTCAGATTTTCGAAATGTCTTCCACATTTCAGTTTTCTTTCAACCTTTCAGATAACGTTCGATACTCTGCTTGAAACCTTCGGTTTTTGACTGACTAGTCGCTGACTGGAGTCCAAGGTACTTCATTTCCGGAAACGAAATTCAACTTTCAGTTTGAGGAGGTGGAGAAGAAAATTTCCCGACAAATATTTTTTGAAACTAAAAATTCGCCGACAAAATTTTCGAAAAATTAAGAATTTGCTGATTTCTTAATCGAAATATTTTTAAATTAAAAAATAAATAAATAAATAAACAAACAAACATTCACAAAAAATGAAAAATTTAAATGAAGGGTTTCAAAATCTGCCGACCGTCAAATTATTGGGGAGAGTGGTGTTTCAACCCCCTATAGTTTCGCTCCTCAAGTGATTCGGTCTGGAGGACCATGAACGCAAAACTAGTGGAAAGGATTTGAAAGTGCTAGTTTCTTACAAGTTTCTTACCTCTCCATGTTCAAGCTTATTGTTTACATCGGAAATGGTTGACAACTCTTTTCAATTGATCAGTGGTTATCCGGGCCAAAAGACGATTGTGCTAGATAATGCTGGAAAGGACTTGAAACGCGATTTTTCAACAAGATTTACACCGCTGCATTTTCACGTTCATTCTTTATCCTTGGAACGGGGATAGAAATCTTTCAGATCATGAATTAACGATTCGGCCTGGATGACCACAATGACAAAACTTCTGAATAGGCTTCAAAACGCTATTTCCTTACAAAATATATGTCTCTGCATGTTCACATTCATTGTCATCCGGGGGAAAGTTGAAAATCTTGTCAATTGGGTATTGATGGACTAGCTAGGAAAATTATGTACAAGCGATGCTGATGAAGACATCAAAATAAAATTTTCCTGCCAGTCTGGCGCAAACACTGCTTTACATGCTGAATGATAAGAACCTGATTTCCAAAACGCGCTTAGTCCAAAATTACCGAAATTGAGATTTTAGCACTGTCTGGTGGAGAAGAAGAAAATACAAATTCCAGCATTCACCGCGAATTTCTATCTCTATTAAGAGGCGAGTTATATGTGTTCAAAACAGTCCCGTAGAGGGAAAAAGAGGGCCTGGAGGAATTTCCACGGGCCTCTCTCTGCTTCCAGTTCAGTTTGTTCTTTTGTCAGATGGGAAAAAATTATAAGCTACAGGATAAGAAGTTTTTTCATGGTGTGTAAGGAGTGATTGCTGATTTGATGTACTGTATGATTGAAATTCAGGCCTTTTAAAAATATCGGGCCCCCTTGAAAGTCCAGGCTTGGGGTATCCCCCCTCCTTCTCGACAGGGTTGGTGCAGTATGATAATGAAATAGGACCTTAGTTACATTTTTTTAATTTCCCAAACTTCTGTGTTTTGGACTAAGGCACTTTTTGGAAGTCAGCTCTTCAGTTGCAATGTTCTTGCAATTGGAAATCTCTATCCGGCCCGGAGGACCATAATAGTATGAATAACATGTCTCATGCCCGTAAGTATTCGTTTTCCTTGTTTTTCTGCCATGTAAACAGGAGTTATTCTTGTGAGCGAGTGAAAGATAAAAGACTGAGACACCAGACTGAAGATACGTAAGCATGCACTGCATGCTCGTAGTATTTAGGGGACCCGTTTCAAAATACTTTTTTTTTTTGTACTGCTGAGAATGAACTTCTTGCTATAGGAAAATAGAAAAAGGGAAATTGGATAGAGTTATTGTGCGTAAATGTTGAGAATCTAAAATTCCTCAGGAGTGGGAGTAGATATAAATCTAGAGCTCTGATCATAAAAGTTAAAAGTTTAGAGGCAATGTCCTTGAAAATTTGTAAGTTTGGCTAGTTTTAATGTTTTATAAACCCAACATGTTTTGTAATCTCATTAACCTCTTGATGCGTTTATATTTAGGAGTCATTGATCGGTAAATAATCTAGTCTAGATTAATGTGGATGGATGGAATTGAACTTTTTGTCGGGGGTTACTGCTCTCGGGCAGAAAACATTGCTCCTTATACATGTTAGAACTTCATGTCTGAGAAGTCAATGATATTTGCACGATTACTATTTCTTCCACCTTTTTCATCTCTATTCTAAAAACATGAATTACACACGGGTCAATGACCCTAAAATGTGATTACGTCAAAAAATCGGCAAACATACGCACGATATTAGGCAGAAAAATACTAGCAAAGAAGCTAGCCACAGTCATTAAAAAGTTCAAAGACTTTTGCTCGAAATTCCAGGTCGCTTTCCTCAAAGTTCAAGTACAATCAACTGAACCGGTGGTGTAGTCAGTCCGGTGTTCGAGAGGGATCTAGTCGTGACCAAGGACAGAAGGGGTGTTGCACGGGATGCTAAAATTAGAAAAACCACTGTATGACAAAGTCGCAAGGGGGTCCAGACCTCTGGCTACGCTACTGATGGGTAGAACTCCCATTTTTCAACCACTCACAAGCCTTATTGGAGAAATTGAGAAGAATTTGGAACATGATTTGGTTTTGAGTGCGCTCGACATCCGCAACATTGTCAGGGACATACCAAAGAGTTTTTTCCGGGCGGGGGGGGGGCAAAAATTTCGGAAGTCCCAACTGACTCAACTCAAAATTTCCAAGCATCGAAGATAAAAATTTAAATTAAAAAAAAAAAAACTTTGTGACTTGGATTTTTCCAACTTCTCAACTCAATTCCGAAGTATCAAAGCAAAAGCAAAAAAAAAAATCTTTTGACTCTTTGACTGAAATGGTCAGTTTTTCCGACTGCTGAGTGAAAAATTCATACAGGCGGGGGGGGGTAAGTTCCCTCCTATCGGTATGTCCCCGAACATCGTCGTTATTCTGTTTCATTGTTGATTTTTCTATCAGTACTCTCAGTTTTTCGGAGTACTGTACGGTAGCGTAATACTCGTAGATTCAATCTAGAACATTGTACATTGTCTGGAAGAGGAGTTTCCAACTATACAATGAAAACTCCGACCTCGACAAACGATTTGAACCCAATAAGGTCGTTATCCACTCCAACCGGAGTTCGTTTTAATATTCCGAAATCACGAATCACGATTGGCCACTCGAGTACCCGGTCGACGCGATACATGCATCAAGTGGACGATGCGATGGCATCGTCCGCTCAACAACCGAATGACGAAATTTTAGACACACCGTGCAAAACAGATCGCGGGTCGCGAAAACGCGAATTAAAAAAGTTTTCGCGACAGATCGCGATAAATAAATTACAAATCAAATGGAAAAAAAAAAAAAAAATAGTTTTAAAAAACTGATTTACAAATGGAGAGGACGAAGTGCGGAGTGCCGCACACGTGAATAGTTGTAAACGATTATAAAGTACACCTTTTCGATGTAACACTTTAAATATTATTCGAACGTGGAAGAGGTCGACAAAGGCTGGGCTGTGTGTAGTGTGTACCTCGCTATCCCGTATACATTAATTAATTTTCCTTTTTAATTAAAAGCGAAAATATAAATCCTCGAGAGATATCAACGGCGGTAGCGATATCAGCGAACAAACTCTTCTAATTTAATTATTAAACGAACCAATTGTAACCTTTAACTCGGAAACATCGCGTCCTGTCGACCTAAAAATTAACTTTAATTAATTTCCGTCACCGGATTTATTTCCTTTTCATTTGATTCGTATAGTAACGAAGTTATACTCAAAGGTCGAATTGGCGAGAAAAAAAGACACGTTCGAGTTCCTCGTTTTCGATGGTTTCAAAAGTGTCATATTGTAAGGACGGACGGAATTAGAGACGTGCTCAGGCGGGGCAAGGGGATGGCCAGACACTTTTACCAGTGAGCAAAAATCACCTTCAGCGAGGAAGAGTTGAAAGAATCGGAACATCTGTTGGCAAAATTGAAAGCGCTTTTTCTTTCTGTCAGTCTGAACGTGTGACATTTTTCGTAGTTGAAATTACTAGAACCGCTGATTTTTCCTAATTTTAACGTCTCTTCGGTACCACCTTGTAAATAAGCCTCGAAGAGTTGCAAACATTCGTAAATCTCTGTGGAAGAATCGCAGTATCGTAAATAACTCTGAAATAATCTTAAATAATCGTTAACAAGTCCGTAAGAGTCTTACAGAGGTTTAACGAAGTCCTCTTTTTCTAATTTACTCATCACCCGAGTCCTGGAATCCGCCCTTCCGAGCTTTACTTTAGGTTTCTACAATATTTCTGAAAGAGCCCCTCCGGCCACTGATGCGATACTCGAAAGGGGGTGCGGTGTCATAAGGGCCACTTTGGCATGCGTGCATCGCCATACGTCCCACCACACCAAGTATGAACGAGTCTTAAGACATTTTGAATTTCAGAACTTGTTTGAAAGAGTTGTGTAGACTTTTGAGTAAATCTAAAAGAGTCATGAAGGGTCTATGAACATTAGACGGTCGAGAAGTGTCGTGAATTGCGCCAGAAAGTGATGTGCAGTATCTTGAATAGTTCTAGAATCATCTGGAAGAGTTTCGAGAAAGTTAGAAAGGATTTTGAACTAGTCTAGAAGACAGTTTGCAAGTTACTAAGGAGCTATGCCTACTAGTAGAGAGTTGTTGCAATAAGTCTGGAAGAGTTTTCTTTTTCTTCAGTTGTCATATCGAACGCCGGATATTGGCAATCGCTGTTTCTGACGCGCTATGCTCCTGGGCAGGTTGGTCGGGATAGTTCATCGTTGCTTTTTACATAAGTTGTCGCTAAGTAACTGAGACTAAAATTCGTACGGCTCACCAACGCTACCTATTGACGTTTCAATGCAGTAGCGGAATTATTTGGTTCATTAGCTATTGATTGAGACCACGCCGAGCTCATTTGATTGAATACTTACCGTTTCAGACCAATTTGAAAAAACCATAAGCGTTAACTCCTCTAGGTTTTTTAAAGAAGGAAAAAAGCATACAATTGCTAAATTTTTTTATTAATCATCATCTTCATTAAGTACACGGATATCTTTTTCAAAGTAAGCGCCATTCATGGCTATACAGGCGTCCATTCGTTCTCGCCATTTATCGAACGATTTCGCATATTCCACCGCCGGTAACGAGGAGAAAAACGTGATGACTTTTAGGAAAATCACAATTCACTCCCACTCCCCGCATAGTCCTGACCTCGCCCCCTGCGACTTTTGGTTATTTCCTCAACTGAAGGCAGCTTCACACGGTCGTCAATTCAACATGAATCAAGAAGTCATCACTGCGGCGCAGATGTTTTTCTCCTCGTTACCGGCGCGGCGGTGGAATATGCGAAATCGTAGGTAGCGTTGGTAGGCCGCACGAATTTTAATCTCAGTTACTTAGCGACAGCCTATGTACATTAGAGTTTTCCTTCTCTGTGCCGAAGAGTGGAAGAGTGTGCAGCCGCAAATGGCTTACTAGCCTCGTGTTTCATGACTTTGAGTAAGCTGTCCATAACGTGCACACGCACAGTACCAATCCTTCTGATCTAGTGGCGACACGCCCTGCGATTGTACTTCCTTGTTCGTGTGAACTGGCGGGGGTTACATGGTACGCTATGTTTCTACCTCGATTGATACTGTAGTCGCTGTGTTTGCTAGGATGTTACTAGGGCTATTCGAATATCACTCGCATTTCGGCGTTGGTGGGACTCGAACCCCGAGACGCAGAGATTTCAAAGCGGGCACGTTACCACTTGGCTACGCAGTGACTTTTTGAAAGAGCAGTCTAAATTTAAGACCAGCCTGAGAACGTCTTGGGCAAGTCTGAGAAGAGTCTTGAAATACTTGAACAAGTCTGGAAGGGTTCTAAAGCAGATCTGGACGTGTTTATCTGGAGAAATGTTCTAAAAAGTCTTGGGCAGAGGGCCGTACTTACCTAAGGTTGTTATTGAGGTTAAGGTGGCTTCCCGGGTGCTTCTGTCTGACGGCGCAATCGCCTTCAACACAAGAAGGTTGAGTAGATTTAAGCGCCAGTTATTAAAAGAACAAAAAACTTTGTATTTTTGCTCGTCTATTTCAATATTTTCTAGAAGCCAAATGAATATTAGAATTTTTTAGCTTCTATGTAATCTTCCTGAAGTCGTTTCGGTATGTCTTTTTAAGTACACCTAGAAGAGTATTCAAGAGTCAAACTGGTCTATATATCTTTTTTAATGCTTAAAAGAGTAAAAGTCAATGTGAGTTCTAAAAAGTTCTCAACAAGTATCTTAAACTAAGTTGGAGGGATTTATAAAACAAGTCTAAAACAGTCTTAAGCGAGTCTGAAACAGTTCCAAACAATAAGTGATGTAAATAGGGAAGGGGGTATGAAGATATATCCTCCACCCCCTTCCCGTTTCCGGAGCCAGAGGGGAAAATGGAAATTTGAGGGCTTAGTAACTGACGTTTTCGATCAGGAGACCTTTTTTATTGTCATGTCGAAATTTGGACGCATTTGAAAAGAAAACGAAAAATTGAAACTCCAGTTTTCAGTTTTTTAAAAATTTTTTTGATTTGCTCACCCAGTCAAACAACAAAATTTTCACCCCTCACATAGTTTTGAACACAATTAGAAAAGCTTCGAAGAGACGTCAACAAGTTTCAAAGAGTTTGAAATGTTTTAAATCAGTTTGAAGAAGTGTCAAGAGTTCTAATTGAATTGGTGAGAACCAAAACGTGGGTACTTCGGTATGTGTGATGTGCATTTTTTTTCTTCAGAGCGCTTTTGGCTGTTATGCCATCTTCAGTTTCAACGTGAAGATGGCATATAACAGCCGAAAACGCTCTAGACTACAAAAGAGAGAAAGTGTGATTCGGCACACCCTACATGTATACAGAATTTACACCGAGTTTACTCACACTCCAACATGGACACTAAAAAGTGGTCTAGTCCAAAATTAGCAGTTTTGAGTTACTGATGGAAACTGAGGCATTAAGGCATGGCAAATTGCAGTGGCGTTGTGTCTGGGTGTTCAAGGTGTTCACTGCACACCCACTTAATTTTTGTCTTACAACAAAAATCCCAGAAACAAGGAAAGATTTAAATTTTGATTAAAATACAAAATATAACCTCAACAAATTGAAAAATAGCCGGAATTTATCTCTTTGCGCTTTGCGCGGTTCTTATCTTTGTCACATACTATGTGAATTGTGTAGAATGTTCACTAGCAACATTGCACACTGTCCTTGGTCTTGTCGCATTGGCGTTATCTTTATCACATACTATGGGAATTACATAGGAGGTTCACTAGCAACATTGCACACTCTTGTCTGTCTTGTCGCAGTGGCGTTATCTTTGTCACGTACTATGGGAATCGTGTAGGATGTTCACTAGCAACATTACACACTCTCCTTGGTCTTGTTGCAGTGGTGTTATCTTTGTCACATGCTATGGGATTCACGTAGGATGTTCACTAGCAATATTACACACCCGTCTTGTCGCAGTGGTGTTATCTTTGTCACATACTATTGGAATCGCGTAGGATGTTCACTAGCAACATTGCACACTCTCCTTGGTCCTGTCACTGTGGCGGTATCTTTGTCACAGGATGTTCACTAGCAACATTGCACACTCTTGTTGGTCTTGTTGCAGTAGTGTTCGCAACAAAGACCACAAAGAGTGACGCGGAGACTTCGTTAATTTAAATGGCAGGGTGTTCACCTGCAAAAATGAACGTTCTGGAAGCGCATGCTATGTGGTGAGTGGGTGGTGCAACTTCATTCTTCATTGACACTCATTATTTATACATACTGATACTGACCATAAGTTTTTGATACATACTGATTTTTTTGTGGGAGAGTGGTGGGAGGGCATAGACCCGCCAGTTGAACGTCTGGGAAAAAGCACCACGCGACGCCACTGGCAAATCGACTGGTGTAGTTGAAATTTCGCTCACTAGTTTCTGGCTACATAGCACCCTAAAATTTCATGTTTTTTGTATCAAAAATTTCGAGAAGTTCCTGTTTTTAGCTTCGTAATTCATTATTTTTGACTCGAAAATTGGCGTTTTTAAAAAATATATATATTTTTTTGGCGCTATACATTTTTTTTCTCACTTCCAGGGAATTTATTAAATTGAAATGGGACCAAGTCTAAAATGATCTACTTTAGTGTGGAAAGAGTTTCATGCAGTTTTCAACCATAATATTCACTTTTTAGTCGAAATTGAGAAGCAAAAGGGGCTAAGTCTAAAAACTATGAACCACTGTATCTGAGGTATTCTTGAATTTTTTTTTTTTGCATTACCTTTAAAAATCGTTTTTCGTGGTTCTTTTTCACTGCCCTAAACCATGTTTCTGACAAATTTTTGGTTTTTGTATAAATCCGTTTTTTGCTTCCTCTAAAAAGTGTGGAAAATGGAGTTAATCCCTTATGGTTCTTATTAATTCAATTACAAAGGTACAAACTACAAACCAAGGAGAGAAAGTGTATGAAAATCTCTTCCCTACTACATTCGTCAGTCGGCTCGATCATTAGCAGGGCTGGAATGTTGGGATGTAGGAAGAATGGAACAGCAAAAGTTTTTCAGTCTCGTATGTACATTTTGGCCTTATAGATTCAACAAAATGGAATCCTCGGTTACCGAGCTCAGTATTATTCCAGTTTTAAGCACCACGCTGCATACTAAGAAAAATTGTATCCCTCCCTGCCTTTCCTAGTCACTTCGGCGAAGTCACGCTTCATTTGTTTGGAAATCTAGGGATACAATCTAAATTTTTAGTCAACGAATGTGGATCGTTGAAAAAGCTATTATCGTCAGCGGTCGCAAAAAAAAAATAAAAGGTACAATCCTTTGGAAAACCTCCGGCTGCTGCGCCGATCATTCGCAATGATATAGTAAACTTGGAAAATTTTTAAATCCTCGAACTTTTTAGCCGAACGAATAAAAAACTAAGTGGCTGCTGGCGTTACACTTTTTTTCTCTTCCCCGAAATAGCGGACAAAACCTACGGAAAATAATTAATACAACGGAAACTTTAATCTAATTTTTCCTTCTTTTTTTTCATTCTTGTAAATAATGAAATTTATTTACCCAGTGGCTTGTTTTCGGAAGGAAGGAAACAAGATGGTTGAATAAACAAGAAGGGTATCCTTGTCGTAAACTAAGGTAGAAACGAGCATTTTCTTTTCCGCTTTCATATTTTAGTTTCGCTGTTTACAAAATTCGCTAGCCTTCGAATTGATTGAAAACAGCGGCTTCCCGGGCCGTAGACCCGCAGTCCATCATTTTGCTCTAGTTTTGCAGACGCGATACACGGATAGGGTATTGGAGGTAGTTATCTTTTTAAAAAGCAAATTATTGCATCGAAAATGCGCAAAAATGTTTGGCCTGCGGGGTGATCTTATATTGGGAACCGTGCGATAGGTACCAGTTTAGTAATCAACCCCTACGGAGTGAGTGCCGTCAACTGGGGTAATATTGGACATTATTGGTAATATCGGCCACTCATGACTTGTTGTAGGAGCGCTAGTATCATTATCACGAAAGTCAACTGAGTGATATCAAATACCGGTAGTAATATCGGCTACTCTTATTGTAGGAGCGCTAGTATCGTTATCAGTCAACAAAACATGATTTTTACCACCGGCGTTCGATATTACCCCTGTAGACGGTACTTCGCTTTTGTCTTCCTCATCAAAATCGTTCGGTGGGTTCCCTACCTGAGAACTGCAAGTACATCGTTGGAAAGTTCTTCTATCAGGAGGTACAAAAATTAAGAATTTGAATCGATGTGCGCAAGAAAAGCAAAACATTTCGTTATTATCGTCTTTGAAATCTTCGACAACGCCGCTTTATCAACTTTCTAAATATTTTTTAGTGTATGTGGGTGGGGGGAGTAAAACTTTGTGCTTTGCCCTCCCTTAGTTTCCTGGGGTACAGTGCACCCCTGCATTCCAATTCCAGTCTGGGGCAATCAGATCGTTATCCAGTTAACTCGTTAAGTGCTGTTACCCACCGGTGGGTGACACTGAAAGTTTATAAATTGGTGCATTTTCGCTGTCTCGGGAAGGAAACTTGATGGAAGAAATTGATGATAATGAAGTTGTTCGCCTTCACCGACCGAGTGCGATTCCGCATTGTAACACTGTCACCTCCCTCCCCCTCCCCCAGTGGGTGACAGTCGCATTTTTCATTACCGGCATAAAATAATAAATACTTCACTTTTCGAATGAAAAATGTTTTGTTTTTTTCAGTTATTAAAATGTACTTTTTGCTGTGTTGGGGTATTGAAAATATTCGTATGTGAACATCGCTCAGTAATCGCACGACGTGAACTAATGCTGAGTGATCACTTCGCACACACTATTTTAAAATGATGATATGTTGAACACTCACAAAAAAATGTGAGTGGCCAAAAGTCTCAAAACGGTAGTGGTTTGTGATATGTTTTGTGAGTGCTTTCTTCTAAATTGTCAGTCGGGTTAGACTTCGTCTGATAATAATAATACGTACCTTAATTTTATCCAGGGACGTACCGAAGAGTTTTTTCGGGGGGGGGGGGGGGTAAAAATTGTGAAAGTCCCAACTGACTCAACTCCAAATTCCCAAGTATCACCAAGTATCAAAGCAAAAAAATAAACCTTTTGACCTGTTGGATTTTTCCAACTTCTCATTAACTTGTTGGATTTTCCCAACTTGCCTAACTGAAATGGTAAATCTCCCCAACTGCTGAGTGAAAAATTTCTGCGGGGGGAGGGGAGTTGCCCCCTACCTCTCTATCGGTGCGTCCCTGATTTTATCTTGTAATTTCGCCGAAGATTTCATGAAGTGTAATTCTCGTTGCTTTTTAATTCTAAAATGAATTTTCAAAAAAATACGAGTAGAATCATTTCTGATGATAAAGTATTTGATGAACTGGACAAGATTGGTCCCGATGGCGATGATTGTTTCTTTAATGATGAGATTCCTGCCAGCAAGACTTCTTCAGAGGATACCGATGAAAATGTATCTTGCTCGGAAAAAGGCTACAAAAATCTCTACTTACTGTAATAGGTGCCCAGACGCCCCTGTACTTTATTGACCATGTTTTGAAAAACTACATATAAGTAAAGATTCGTTTCCCTTAAAAAAGATAGGAATAAAATTTAAAGAAAGACAAGTTATTTTAAACTTATATAAAGGACGGAAAGCCACATTAGGAATAGAAGGAGAGAAAGAGGAGGCGGCAGGGGTGCTCCTTATCTCCAGTATCATTTAATCTGTACTAAGTACATATAAGAATAATTCTAATGAAAAATGACCAAATGAAACCATTTTTTGCTTCTGCTGTAAAATGTTGAAATTGCTACACAAGATAGTTTGAACTTCACGTCCTTCTTTCAAAACTAACGAAATTTTTCACCACCCCAATATGAATGTACGGATATACCCTCTTAGGAGAGAAATTTTAATTGTAGGGGGGGGGGCATAAATCATCGGATGAATTACTCGAAACATACTTCGATACTTCATTCGATTTTTAACTTCATATCAAATTCATCCTCTTTGAATCTGAAATTGAGATTGTCGAGCTTCAAGTTGGGGTCGCATTGGGGTCTGGTTGGCCGAGTGGATAGCGCGTTGGTCTCGGAATCCGGAAGTGCCGAGTTCGAGCCCACGTAGCAACTCGCCAGATTTCGACCTAGCCGGTTTTCGGTCAGAAGGGAAGAGGGCTAAAGACAGCCCTAACAGCCTCCCCGACGTCTCTGAAGGAATGCTCGAAAGGGCGGAATCCAGAGCTCGAGTTGAGAGCAAATTAGAAAAAAGAGAAATACATATAAGATCTTTTACGCGTGTTTGGTGCAGAATTCGTAGCCTTTAAATGAAGAGCCACAAGATACTGAGGCATCTGTTATTCTCATGGTTGATGGTACATCGTCGGGGAACCTCGTATTTTCAATTTCATCTTCTCACTTCCCACCGGCAATTGAGCTTATCATAAAATCCGGGCCCATGGTACGGGATTTCGTGTACAGCTTTGAGCGTCGATTCATCGAATTTCGTCATGTTTACCGGACGTGATCTTCAAAGGCGTATTCTAAGCATTTCCTTTGTTTTCTGTTTGCAGAGTTTGTTCCTATTCTGACGATGGTGTCGGAGAACATTTCAAAAACACGGTCGCCAACCAGTGAAGCGGCCGCGACTGTGGCCGAGTCGACGACGAAGCCGCGTCATGAGCGACTACCCTCGGACGCGGGCCATCCGTGTCCGGCTGCCAGCAGCCTCGTCAATGAGGAGACCTCGTGCCAGCGAACTTTGTTCGCCTCGTCCTCGCCTTTGCAAACGTATTTCTGTGATAGCACAAACTCCGGCTACTCGGACCGCGGCTGTACCTCGTAATATCTAGAATAAAACTCACTTTTCCTATAACGTAGCACAAAAATGTCGATGTACATACTCGCAGCTTTAGTTTACTTTTTTTTTTTTTTTTTTTTTGTTATTGTATAAAAAGTCGTGTCGGACCATTTTTTTAATGGACGTAAGGAGGACACTCCTGTCCGAGCAAAATACGAAGGACTGATTAGCGTAAAAGCCAATTAGATTTCCTGTCTAGTCTCTCTTGGTGAAGTAACTTTCAGCAGTTCTTCTGTGTCAGAAAAGTGCATTTCCGTGTTAATATAGATATATTTTGTAAATACTCTTTCGCGGTTTTTTTTTTTTTTTTTTGTAACGGATCAATTTCATGGCGAATATTAATTATCGTAAGTATTTTATTAATATGTGAGCTGTGTGTATAATTTCGCGTCGCCGTCAAATCAAAATACTGTGGGCGTTGGACGTCCGAGGGATCGAAGGTCTTCGAGCCTTTATCATTATATATCTATACCGTAAATGAAAAATATTAACCCACGCTCTCCACAGGGGAGGGGGTAGGGTGTTTTTATAACGGACCTTACGGTTATTTTTAGTTACCTGGATTGGGGTTCGTGCGGATGACAGCGTTGTTCGTAAATCGAGATGAACGAAGAAGTTCGTTCCTGGGGGCTATTTCAGCGCTTGTACATTTTAAGTCGAGTTGAGAGAGTCTTAAGGAAGGCGGTTCATCGCCGAACCGCTTTATTATTTGTAGTTTAAATTTGCCTTTCCCTTTGATTATCAAAAGCCCTTGTCGAGTGAGACTTCATCAAACAGGATAGTGATGGTGAACATTTTCGTGATTCGGTGACGCAGCCAGCCTAGTATTCACGGGGGAGATCTAGTGTTAGAGGGGATGCTAAAATTAGAAAAACCACTAACTGACGAAATCGCAGGGGATCCAGACCCCCTGGACATGTTCCCTTGGCTACATTACGGTCGTGGTTAACAAACGACTCCGAGTGATTCGGGTTCTTTTCTGATTATCTTTCAAGTACATACTAAAATTTGAGGGAGCGGAGACCTTATAACAATTTGAAAAATAAAAAAAAATCGTATATTGATAGTGAGGGAGATGGAATAATTTTGAAATATTATGATCCAAAAAATCAGCTTTTCATAGATCACTATGAGAAAGGCGGTGGGTTCAAATTTTTGAAGTAAAATTGAGACGGGTCTACAACAAAATTATACCCAAATTTTAATTTGACAAGGAGGGGGAAACACGAATCTAAAATGTTATTTCGTGAGCTATGGAATTTTATTTTCTTCTTGGATCTGGTGGGAGTGGAGTTGTATCCTCATATCCCTTCTTATTTGCACCACTGGTGTCTATGAATCAGCCAGATCGAGACGAGTTTCAGCTCCGCAGCGTGAACATTCTTTCAGATAGGGGAAGGAGGAGGTAAGATAATTTCAGTTACTGAATTCCAGTACACGAGCAAAAGAAGCTGTTCTCTTTAATTTCTGCGTCTGAATTTGAAAATAAAATCTTTCTGGAGGGCAAACTGTCGGATCAGCTGAGATTTATGTCCTCATTTATGTCCCCGGTGCTGTAGGTTTGAAAGTTGCTAAATTGTGAGCCTACAATATCGAAATGAGAAAACTATCCTCAAACAACTTCACTGGTGGACAACACTGAAGGAGGGAGGTAATCCTTTCTATTCGCGCTTACAATGTCGTAAAAAGTACTAAAAATGGCTTTCCGGTCCGTTTTCTGCCTAAATCAGAAAAAATAGTTTTTTGCATAATTTGTAGCTATCAGAGTTTTGCCTTCTTCGCTACTCTCTGGCTCCCTCATTGTTAACAAAATCCGAAAAGTATAAATCTTCAACATGGAGCTGCCTTCATGTGAGCGTAAACTAACAGTGTGTCTTGGAGAGGAGAAGGGTTAAGGGCCTGGCATCTTAAATCCGAAAAACGAAATCAAAAAAATTGGAAAAATTGGAAGTCAGATTTTTTTACATTTGTTTACGAAAACAGTTACAATTTCAATCGGAATTTTTGGTTTTTTAATATCCCCGCTCCAATAAATTTTTTTTTTTAGATCGACCCTGCGTGGTCAAGCGTTTTTTATTGAGGAATCTATAATCGAAATATCGAACTCTAAATTTTTGTTCGTTCTGACTTAATTTAAAAATACTCTTTTGGACAGAACTAGAGGTATTTTCCTTCATTTTTGTTTCTCTTTTCGGTCGATTCTGAAGAATATAGAGCCCTTCTCCGTCTTCCTCACTAACATTCCTCCTGTCTACGTTCAACTGTCACACCACTTTTGACATGGATATGTCTTTTTGCTGGCCATCGACGAAAATCGTGTGTCACTTTTCGACCGACCGGCACCGAGCATGGGCAACTAAGTCTGAGGCTGTTCTACGATGACGTCATCATGGCTATAGGGCATTTCATCAGCGGGTTTGTTTACATGATTTCTTATCTCGATGTAGAATTACCATCAATGAGGTATGTGACTTGACACAAGAAAAGGGCCTCAATGGTAATAAGACACTGAGGCTCTTTTCTGTGCCACATCGTATTATGATTCTTTTGACACATTTTATTACGAATTTCAGATTTTTAAAGTAGAGCACTGAAAGAAAAAGATGAAAATTAGTAATAAAATGTGCCAAAAGAACCACAATGTGATGTGACATAGAAAAGGGCCCTAATGTTCCCTTACTATTGAGGCCATTTTATGTGCTGGATCACATTTTTTCTTTTTTTCTTCTAAGGATCGACTAGACCCCATTGCGGTCGCTTTTTTTTTTTTTTTTTGTTTTATTCTTCAAGTTGTTCAGTACTCAGACGTTATCAAGTGGTAATATGGATGACGATTCTGTCGTAGTTCGTAGTTTTGTAGGATGTTTATTATTGATGAATATAGAATGCGTTAATGTTGAGCAGAATTCAGACGATAGGAATTGCAGCATTTGCCGATCCTAGTCGTGCAGCATTGCTGCTCGTTTCTAAATCGAGTACTGAAAGAAAAAAACAAAATTCGTAACAGAATATGCCAAAGGAACCAGAATGTGATGTGGCACAGAAAAGGGCCTCAGTCTCTGATTACCATTGAGGCCCTTTTCTCGTAACACCTCATACTGCTCCTTGGTGATAATTCTACAGCGAGATAAGAAATCATGTAAACAAACCCGACGATGAAAAGCCCTATTGTTACTTCATGATATTCACTATCATTCTCAGTTGTGTGTTCGTTCAATAATCCGATGCGCAAAATCCCACCAGTTACTCGAGTAACTAAAGGGAAACCAAGGGTAACTGACGGATTTCTGAGTAATCTGAGGGTAACCGAGGGTTGCAAATGGGTAATTGTTCCGCGGGTAACTAGAGGGTAAGTGATTGCGTATCGGGATGCGCAAAATCCCGCCAGTTACCCGGGTACCTAAAGGGAAACCATGGGTAACACTGATGGGTTTCTGGGTAATCTGTGGGTGACCCGAGGGTAACCGAGGGTTGCAAATGGGTAACTTTTCCGCGGGTAACTAGAGGGTAACTGATTGCGCATCGGGAATATCAAATGACGTCGACATTCCTATATCGACTGAATGAGTGGAACCTGTTTGGTAGCCGGAAGCGGATTAACCCTTTCTGGCATGGGAAGCAAGATCAAAATTGGCGCTCTCGGCGAGCCTAATCGGCGCGTACACGTCTGCGTTTGTGTTGAAATGGCGTCCTTCCCTTCTCTCCGCACCCTAAGCTAATGCTTCCCATGCTTAGTAGCCATAAGACATAGCCATGTAGCGATGTACATATCTGCATGCAGTGCAGATACTCCGCCATCAGTTTACTGATGATTTGATACATTTTTTTCCTGTTCTTGAAGAGTCATTGTTTCTTACTTTTGGGTACCGAAATTTGTAAACTCGACGTAACCGGGAAGCTAGTGTTTTTTAAATCGATGTAGTCGACCGTGAAAAATTTTACTGCAGAATTTTAAAAATGGAATCTCGATTAGATTTGGAATTGAAATGTTGGGTTGAATTTGAAAACTGAATCTGGCAAACCACACCTAATATTATGGCTCGGTGACATGCTATATCTGGTTCGTTCGTTTGTCGTATGGATAATCCATTGTGGACGTTTCAGTCCCGTAGTGTGAGAAGGGACCGTGTTTGCGAGCAGGGGATATCAGTGGCCCTGGACCTGGATCCTCCCTGTGAGACTTATCAAATAGTGGTTTTTCTAATTTTAGCATCCTTTCTAACACCCTTACCATCTGTGGTCAAGACCAGACGCCCTCTCAAACACTAAGCTGGCTACGTCACTGAGGAATATACCTGAAATTCGAGGGAGAGGATAACGATTTCAACCTCCAAATTCGAGTAAACGAAGAGAAAAAGCAGCTCCTTTCGATTTCAGCGCCCAAATTTCTAGAATCTTCATGGGGAAGGGTGGGCTGTTGGCTCAGAATAGCAGTGCTGCCATTTCCCTCCTTCCTAGCGCTACAAGCCTGGGACACCTCTCCGTGTTGGCGACCAACTACAAAATGGTAGGTTCCGTGTTTAGCGTGAGCCCCTTCAATCTCGCCCTCGTCCACCAGCGTCCACAGTACAAAAAACGTTCTAGTCAGCGACTAATTAATCGCGTATACGCTACCGTTAACGCTGCTGTTCACATTACCTGTATCAATATTCGTTTTCGCGTTTTCCTTTTTATTATTTTTTATTTTGTATATAAAAATTGTTATCGTAATTTATGATTGAGCCGGAACCGCGGGTATCCCAACTGATGGGACTCGACGATTTTTTTTTAATAAATAAAAAAAAAAAAATGAAAAAACGCGTAAATATGCGACCAGGATCTCGTGAGAGTGCCAGTGGCTCTAGTCGCGTGTCCGTGTTCATTTATCGGCTCGTGTCAGAGAGTCGAGGCTTATACCGGCCGCAGGCTACAAATTTTCTACTATTGTAAATCGATGACATTTCGTACCACTGTGTATGCTAATGTCTCGATATTTTTTTTTCTTTTTTGTATTTTGTAATTACGATATTAAAGTTTAATAAATACGAGTGTTTTTTTACAAACCGTCTCTATTTGATTTCGGCTGATCTGGTGTACAGATATTGACGTGTCTAGCGTTGACAATAACTGTACGTGTGGCTTTGTACCTCTATTTTCATTATTTTTCATTTCCGTTTTTCGAAAGCTCGACACGAAACACAAGCTGTTGAAAGAATTTCATCACGCGGGCTCATCCCGAATGTGTTTTATGAACTGAATACGCCAGGTAGAGCCGAACGATTACCCGACCCCGTTTTGAATGATTAATGATGATGGACGTTTCCGAGCGCAGTTTGCGTTTGTAACAAGTTCACTGGGTAGAAGAATATTAAAATAAACCTAACAGGAAAATTGGCATTTACGAGAGCGTTTATTCGGAGAAGACGATGAAATATTATTTGAGATGTCCAGATTTTTGTGCTGTTCGGCTGAGTGACGGACGAAACCGATCGAGCTCGTAGGAATTTCGCAGCTGGCAACAACGGGTTCTGAATTGCTTTCAAATGTGAGACCATCTCGTCGACTTGAATTTAGTTCCCCTTGGGAGGGATGAAATTTGGACAATGTCGCTGTTTGCAGGGTTAAATTTGGCATCGAGAAGTTTCCACAATATGAACGTGAAGACCAGGTACCAGGTACAGTATCTGTGGATTACTTCTACAGCGTACTTAAGAAGTGTGGCCCTCCTGCTGCAAACAATCAGGACTGAAGCGACAAGTGGTTGCAGGGGTGATGTTTGAAAAGTCGGCACTTCGGCACATGGTGTAAATTCTAATAGCCAGTCGACGAAATTGAATGTGCAGACAGTTATTTTATTTTTATTTTTGTAGCTTTTAATAGGAATTTTTATTTATTTTGGTCGACAGTTTTGTTGTCTACACCACACATATATAAGTGAACGTATCTGACATATCAAAAAAAAAAACACCAAGTTCTGAAGTTTGATACATGTCTTCGGCTACCGATCGTACCGAAACCTGCCACGCATTCAGTCGACACCGCCGCGATGACGTCATCGTCGTAACATTCTCGGTGTCAGTCGAACGTGACGCACAATTTTCGTTGATAGCCAGCGATAAAACATGTTCATGTCAAAGCCTGCCAGCTGAAACTATTTTATTTCAAAATAATCGCTAACGTTTTATTTGCTGGAGGATAAAAGAAAAACAAATGGAATTTAGTCAGAAAATATAAATAATTTTTTATCTCAGGTAGGAAGACGGTTCACCCAAATTCCCCCCCCCCCCGTTGGTACACCGCGGCATTTTTATGTTTGATGTACACCAGTTTCCGGAGGCGGGGCTCTGTTCCCACCATCTGCGACATCCTGACAAGGAAACAATGACGTCCAGGTTGTCGGATATTTGTTGTGCACAACGCAGCAGTCTCGAGAACAGTGCAGTCTGTTCATGCTGATTATGTGCCACTGAAGTAGTGTGGGTTTGAACTTTCAGTGTCTGTGGAGCAGGCAGGATACACTGCGAGAACTTCTAATTTGGCAGTAGTGGGGAGAATGGTGGTGTGTTGCCGTGTTATTCGTCGCAGCCTCGCAGCGCAGTTCAAAATGTGTTTTGATAGAGTTCAGTTTTGGCTTTAGCTGTATTTTGATGTGTAGGAAGTTGTCCGTTTGTGTCAGCAAAGAGAGAGACTGTAACTGGATACTGCGTCAACTTCAGTCAAGCATGACTTGGTTCACAGGTACGTGATTGGTTATATTATGTATTTATTGCGTTTCCTGGTTTTTGCATTCAAATTTAAAGTTGGGTTTTTATTTACTGGAGTTTAGTATCAAAACTGCAGATGTTATAGTTATTCAGATTGATTTGAATATGCGTGTAACGTTTCCTCTCTTCTTCCATAGTCTGAAGTTTACGTTTGCTTATTTGGGTTATTCTTCAAAAATGTTGATATTATAGTCCCCAGCAGTTATATCATATATTATTAACGATGTGGGTTTTTTTTTTTTTTGATAGATGTGACTGAATACTACGTTTTCAAGGTTTCAGAAGAAAATTTGATCCACTTTTAATGAGTCAAAATTATATTAAATTGCTAAAATGTCCGTCGGCATGGTTGCCTCTCTAACAATTTTTATTATTATTATTTTTTTCTACATTTTTAAGCTATATATATTAGAACATACTGGCAAAATAATACTACTCTAGATAAATGAATGAATGAGTTGGTGACGTGGAAGTTGCGTCTTCACAGTTGAGAGTCAGTGTGGCCAGCCTTGAAAATTGTCCCTCAATTTTTTGTCTTTTGGCATGGCTCTTTTTCAACCAGTCACAAAACAGGCGTTTCAATATTTTTTGTCGCAATTAATGGTCAAACTGTATATGTACTCTTATCAGAGCAAAACGGTCCCCATATCAAATCTCGTTTTTTCTTGAGACGAGACTTGTGTATTTGCGTATTATTATTATCTAAAATTAAGAATTTAACAAAATGAAAAAAAGTGTCTTTCGGCATGGTCATCTTTATGCAACGATAGACGTTCATCATCCAAAACTAATTACGTCTAATTAAAGGGGTTAGTGTGCCTTTATCAACTCTCTATATAATTTTTTGTTTTGGAATCTACTAATCGGCGGCAGAACACGTTTTGTTCGCTATTGTCTTTCGGAATGGACTTTCTCATACGTCCTTCGACGTGGCCCCTCACTGTCGGCCCAATCTTATCACATCAATATATTATACAAAACGCCTCTTAACGACTCTCATAAAAAAAGTTCAAATATGCCCTACTTTCCTCCATGTGAAAAGACATACCTGAAGTAGGTATCAACATTAATGGCCCTTTTATTTATTTATTTTTTGTTTTTAATACATGCATTTTAATTTCGCATGTTGGATTGTGATACCTCAGTTTTTTTTTGAGAGTTTACAGAATGGTGGCGCGCTGCTATCGCACTGTATTTTCCATGGCAGTCTGTGGTGTCAGGCTTGTTTTTTCCTCCGCTTAGTTACATGCCAGCCAGCTACCATTTTATTTTACGCCAGCCATCTTGATGCCATTGCTGATGAGAATTCAATGTTGGGCCGAGCTACCGCTGTGGACCCCCTGAGGGGACAGGTTCGGGAATAAGATGTCGCACCCAAGAACGCACCGAAGAGTTTTTCCTGGGGTTTATGGAGGGGGGGGGGGGTGAAAGTCCCAACTGATTCAACTCAAAATTCCCAAGTATCAAAGCAAATAAAAAAACCTTTTGACTTGTTGTATTTTTCCAAATTTTGATCCATCTACTGAATTTTCCCAACTGCTGAGTGAAAAATTCCTACCGGGAGGAGCCCTTCCTATTGGTACATCTCTGGCCATCCCATTCGAGCCAAGTGAATTTGTTGTGAAGATGAGGAGTTGCTTCATATTGCCTGAAAGCCATGGGTCAGAAGGGGCGGGGGGAGTCAGAAAAATTCGGGATATTCTAAATTTTGTCCTTTTTTTGGTTTTAGAGTCCATGCAATAAGTTTTCCCCCCTAACGGTTTATCTGTGTTGGAATTTATGCTGGTCTCTTGTGTAGAGTTTCATAGAGGTTTTTTTTCAGTGTGGGGTAACTCGTGGGGGGGGGGGTGGTAAACATTTTATTTTTGTACGACGTTGGACGTTTTGCCATATTTTATGCAAGTTTAAATATAGCGTCATTTTTCTACTCATGTTATCGGTGATTGGTCGGTATTTTTGCATAATTTAGTTGTGCTGGTAATTCTATAGCGGGCGGGGTAGGGGCCTAAACTTTTCCACGCTCCAGCATTTTGAATCAAATTTTCGATCAAATTTTTCGTACTCTTCTAAAAAAGTTCTTCCGACGTCATTGCTCGACATTTGACATCGCTTTCGTTCAAAAGGGGTCAGCTTCAGATAGACACAAATGAATATGGTCTTCGGGCATTTTTACTTACTGGACCTGCTCATCAAAGAAAACACGTAGTTATCTGAAACACAATATCTATTTTCTTAAATTGCTAAATGACCAGCCAGCTTCTTGATTCAGACTTCCCTCTTCTTTAGATGGGCAAGTGGGTAATTCCTAGAAAATAGTCACATTTTAAGTGAATACATAATACCTCCTTAAGGATGGGAGATTCTGGAAAACATTTTCAAAGTCTGTCGAAGTGTAGTGTCTAATGACAATTTTCAGCCATTCAAGAACTCAAGGGCCCCCCTCTTATTTTCCAGAATGGTCACCTAAAGCACAATTCCCCACCGCCGTGGCTGTGAATCATCTCATTTTTTAACCTTTAATCTCCAAAAAACTGTAATGAACGGCATTTTTTGACAAATTACAATGAGAGGAATATTACTCTACTGATTCGGAAGTAAGAGTTGACATGCTTAACGCCAACGCCAAACCCTCCTATCGTTGTCCAAAATGGGAATACTTTTTGTGAATGCACTTTTATTCCACCGCCAGGGAGATTTTTCGTTTATTTCGCTGGTTTTCTTATCAAATGTTCGAATTGGCTTCCACGATGCCTCTATGAAATTTCGTAATAATATCAATCGAGTCGTTCGGGCACGACGTTTCCGTAAAATTCTTCCAATTTACAAGTTCGCGTCTCCACCGGCATGTGTTTTCAGTTCGGCAAAGCTAACTCGTGTGACCTAATAATGCCACAAATAATATAGGTTATAGTAAGTTGGGCACAAGAAAAAACTTATTGATATTTTCTACAACTGTTATCTCAGAATTTTAACTATTTCACCACGGACGTGGTACAAAAAATTTTTTCCACCGACGTGGGCAACTAGAATTCAGTGACCGAAGGAAGAACATCAAGTTCTAAACGGTGGCATTGGACATAACAAAACAAAATGACGACATGGCAATTGAATTTTCAAAATTTTGTCATTTGGCAGAACATGAAATCATTTTCTTATGACCGTTTCGTCAATGACATACTCGTACAAAAAAAATTAATCCAATGACAAAAAAATTATGTCATGACATTTCGTCAACGAATAAATGATAAAATATGCTCCCGTGGCTACGCCCCTGGTAGACTATGCTAAGTAATATGACAGAAATGAATACAAAATGACAAACTAATGTTGTCGAGACATAACAAAACCATGGAAAAATAAAACTCTGAAGATGACAAAACTTATGTGCGTATGACGTAACAAAAAAAGATGAAATGCTCCTCTGACCAAATGACAAAAAATCGTTCTTGTCTAATAACACTGGTTTTAAATGTGATAACGTATAATGACGCGTATCTTTGTACTGTAATTTCATAATATTCATATTACTTCAGAACAAAATAGTGCTATCTACATTTTATTGAAATTGGCAGAAGAGGGAGAAGAAGTATTCAATAGCCTATCACTCCTGTGTTACGAAATCGGAACGTCATGCTTACGTAAAGTTGATATTCTGCTAGCATCAGCATGCAGTGTTGCACACGACAGAATGTGAAATTTCCTTTCCAATGGTACCAGTAACTCATTTTCCCCCAAAAATGAGGACGCATGAGGAAAGGAACCATTTGACCAAAAATGAAATTTTACAGGAAAATCGTGTAAAGATGAAGCAACTCTTTTCAGCAACGTTGACGTCATTGCCTTTAAAATGTAATATCTCTCTGGATTTTGAAGTTAGGAGCTTAGGGGTACTTTCGTCATTTTTTTGAGAGCTTTCTACATCAAATGGGCCGAAAACGTGAATATCAAAATTTTGGTCGACTGGTCTCCTTTTCCATGCACCCTCACAAATGTAGATAGCACTATTTTGCTCTAAGGTGTCCATATATTGTGTTCATGTAACTTTTCAAAATGAATTTAATAACAACTTACCCAAATATTGCTCAGTCTTGTTATTTTTGAGTGATGTTCGAGAATTCCTCAGCTGTTTCCATGGTTGTAGCTAACCATGCCGGTGGAATTTCCTCAGCTGTTTGTTGATGGATTTTGGATTGCTCCTAACACCCTCCTCCTTGATGATGAATTGAGTCTAATGGTATTAATACTCTCCAGGACACATAAGTAATCTATTCCACTCAAAAAAAGTTGGAAATTCAAGTTTTTAAAACCTAAATTTTACCTTGTCAAAATGTGGCTGTTTTCAAGGAATTACCCATGTACCTGGGTCAAGCATTATGTTGTAGCCGACTACATACTTCAGAAAAATATTCTTCTGGGCGTTTACGAAGCTTTAGACCTCCAGCTACTAATGCCTCAAACTTTCAACCGGTCATATGCTTATGACACCTCTCCTATTTCAAGAAGCAAACTTCCCTGAGCAAGAAACTTTCTCCCCCGACCGTGTTTCAGGCGACTACAAGCTCAAGAGGAGCACATATTTTACACCAACATCTTCATAATGCGATACCTTCGTATTCTCTCGACGGCGAATTTCCTCAACCGACCATTTGCTTCTCTTCTTTAGATCAATAAATTCCTCTGCCAACAACATAGCTAATTCACAGATGAGTGCTCCAGAAGAATATTCTCTCTTAACAAGCACATGCTTCGTGCATCCATCACCTCAAAATAATCAAATTCCAGTCACTTGGGCATTTGACTGTTTAACAGCGTTGGTGCCATGAAAAATGTGGTTAGTTAGGGCATTTTACCGTCTGGAGGAGATAAAGGTATAACGGACGTCCTTATGCAAAGAGTGTACTCTCCTGAAGCCCACGGTCGGCTAATGCAATGTTCAGCTATCCAGGCTTTTACCCATCAAAGGGAAAAGGGAATCAACGGCATATGGTTCTTGGCTGCTTGATGCAGATGAAGATAGAGGTATGAAGCATGTGTTTGCCTGAAGCTACATCACGTGTAGTCGGTTGGGGCAGGTATTCAACAGTCGTAGCCCTAAAAACATTAAAAATAAATTGTTTTCTTAAAAAGAAAGTTCTATGTGATGTACAGATGTTTTTTTTTTTCATGGGGGAGAAGTATGAGGTAAAAACGTGTTTTTTTCAGGAAAGCTAAAATATGAGTTCTTGATGTTTGTCCTATTCATATGAAGTTTTCATGTAAAACTGTAAAACGCTTCGACTAAACTTTTACCATATTTTCAAAATTCATGATAAAATAAAAAACTGTTGTTGGAATTATTGTCGATTTGAACAAAATTACTAATTTGACAGAAATTTCCAATTTAACGAAACTTGTTAAATTGATAAGAAATTGCCGATTCAATAACTAATTGTCAGTTCTCAACAAATTGCTAATTTGACAGCTAGTTAACCATTTTGAGAATGTATTAGAGGAGAGTGGGGAGGATTCGGACAGTTTTTGCATATTGACGTTTTACGTGGAAACTATGATATTTTGTGGCAATTGCACCATACCATCGTAAATTTTGGACTTTTTTACATCTAAGGGTACTTAACTCTCCGAAAAATGGACAATTCATGTAAATGGGCAGTAACTCTGCCACTTATTATCAGAATGCTATGCGCAATATGTCAAAATTGAGGAAATGAACTCTTCTGATGGAGACAGTGGTAAAAGCTCTCCCTAGTTCAGCAGAACATCCTTAGAAAATTGAAAATGCACCTGAAATGTCCATCAACGTGGTGTCAACTTGGTCTAGTTTCGTGTTTTTTTTTTGTTTTTTTTTGCTCGCTGAAAAGATTTAATACATAATTTTCAGGAACTACTGTTTCCCATTGTTGAAGAGGTAAGTTGAAGCAACACGGTATAGGTCTTACAATCTTTTTCTAACCAAGTTAAGTAACCTTTAGAATGCCTCAAAGTTGTGTCTAGGAAGAGATATGTCCTTCAACGTGGATAATTTTCAAACCTCTCTGTAGGGTTCCACTATAAGCATAAACTTCTCTCAAATGCTCATATAACTTCCTCATAACTTCCTCTAGAAGGCTATAAGAACTTCTGTGAAATAATGATAATTTGTATGCTAAAATACTCGTTTATTGCTGAGATCCTGGTTTCTAAAAAAAAAACAAAAAAACTGTCCTTCATCGTGGACATCAACAGCCATATTGAATTTACAGCTCGGAATTTGTAAAAACGTAATAATATATCTAATGTTGGCCACATTACATTCAGCAACATGTATCAATTCTCCGCATATTTACCCAATGGGAAAAAGAAAAGGTGATTTTGTCCTTAAACGTGAACATAAAATATTATTCAACGTGGATACTCACGTATTTGTGGTATCCACGTCGAAGGACGTGAATCTTTCGACACTTAGAAGCAGTCTGTAGAAACAGCCTTTAAATCTTCTTCGTGCAGAGACTACTTTCCTAGATGAATTTTTGGTACTTCATAAAACCGTGATCCGTGAGATTGTAACCCACGGTGCCGCGGTGTGATCGTACAGCCTCATCTTATCACACTATGTAAACGTGAAAAATTCGTCTTTCAACGTGGACAACATTTTTTTTACAACCCCTCAAAATCAAATTTAAGCCCGGCTGGTACCGGAATATGGTTTCTCAATACCCCGAGTATCGATTTCAACGAAAAAAAAATTGAAAAGTGAACCTCATTTTTTTTGTTTTTGTCCACATTGAATTGTCCATTTTTCGGAGAATCACCCCTAAAATGATTTTTGTTTCCCATTTTTATCTTCATTATGACCATAATAATTAATTTTCAAAAACTTGTTTTTGTTGTCCGAAACATGACAGGGGGGAGGGTGATTATTCGGACAAGTTATGGAAAGGATTCGGACACGACATAAAATCCCATAAAAATTGAAGAAAATATGCACAAACGCAAATTTATTAGTTAATTACGAAAATGAAGCTTCGTAAACAACATAAAAACCATTCAAACGATTAATTACCAACAAAATATCATTTAGTATCGATTTTGTCGCTGAGTCTTTTTTTTTTTCATCATTAACCTTGTCAAGTTTTTCAATAATATCAGAAAAAGGCACAAACGAGGTATCTGGTATGTCTGAGAAATTAAAAGTAATCAGGCACCTAGAAAAAAAAAACACCGGCACTTATCACATTGAGATCAGAGAAAAATCAGTGAGAACCTATCATTTTCATGCACTTTTTTTTACATGAAGCGACAGCCAGCCGAAACGACAAAAATTGCTTACCTACTTATTTTCGAATATCCAAAACCTACCTAAAAAAAAAATTGATTGAAATTGATATCTCTTCAGAAAGCCAAAAATATTTCATTTTTAAAAATTGGTGGCTGAGCAAAAAAAAAGAAAAAGAGCAGTAAAAAAGTACTTTTTTTCTACATACTCGAAAAGCGTCTTATTTGTAATGAAATTTCCCAATCGGCAACGTAGAACGTACTATGTAAACAAAACACCAAAAAGGATGCAAAAATAATCCAGTTTTGCACTTTGACTATATACATACCATGGACACCGAACAACGCCTCTTATCAGTGGTTTTTGTGAAGCCAGGAAAAGAGCCCAGAAGCTAAATAAAATTTTGAAAATAAAGATATAAAGGGCAAGTTAGCTGGAATTAATTTTGTAATATTTTATTTTGCAATTATTTAGTTAGTGTACAATCGAATCCAAATAATTCAGAACGTTTTTTTTTTTAATAATGAAGAGTAAGAAACTTTCCATTTACGATTCCACCAGATTACACCGAATAATACGAAGATGATTATAACTGATAAGAATAGCGATATAAAGGGCAATGTTGGCTTCACCCTAAATCGCGTTGTTCTGTGTCCATCGTATATTTATATAGTCAAAGGTTTCGCATTAGAGCAAAAAAGTGACGTCAAAACTCTATGTTTACTTGGCAGTTGGCAGTAGAAGGAAGGTTCACACTAGACGGACAGGCGCGTCGTTTTCGTCGCTTATGCGTGTTTTGATACCTAAGCGTTCCAGCAACTCCTACAAAATACTGCTTTTCCAGCATGTATTAAAAAAAAATAGTTTGCAACTTTTGCCAGAAGCGCGTCATCCGCTCGTGCGTTTTGCAGCACTCGCGTTGCTCGTGTTGTAAACTTAGCACTCGTCACGAATAACGCGCTTCTTGCACTTGTTGCAAAATATACTATTTTTGTTATAAATTCGTGAAAATGATAAAAGTCTGAATTTTTTTTTTGTGTAAATGAATAGATATCAATATAATAAAGTTTCATTTTGGAAATCGGCGATTTTTGAAAATATTGAGGCCCGAAATGAGGGTCGTTCGAATCCTCCCAGTGTCCAATTGCTCCCCACTCTCCCCTACCACTTTAACAACTAACTGACAATTAGACAAAAAACTATCAACTGGACAACAAATTATTGAAACATTTGCACAAAGTTTCTGTTCGGTTTTAAAATGGGGGATCGTTATCATTTCGACAGTGAAAAACCATAGAACATCTGTACTTAGAGATGCAAATACATGTTCGAACCGTCATCTGGTGGAATAATTTTGTACTACCAGTATATTAGGTAGTCGCTGTCACTACTACCGGACTCTGCCTTACAGTAGCGTATTATTTTCTGTACTAGTCGAGGCCGAAAGGTGTTCGGCCGATGATAAAACCGAACGGAAATTTGATCCAAATTTTCGGCAAAATAAATGAACGAGCAAGCCCCCAGCCAGCTTATAAGTTGTCGGATTGTAAGATGACATTGCAGAGCCGGCGCGACATTCAGGGAGAGAATATATACGTATTGTAAACTTGGTGAAAATTGTAAGCTCATTTCACGCAACCAGAGATGGAAGAAAGAAAGCGTTCGAGCGTTAAATAAATTCTCGTCGCCTTCGTGTATCCGATAACGGAATTTGTAATATGAAAATTCCGAAACCGGAAACGGAAAACTTGGTCGCGAGTGTACTAAAGCTTTCGCGGATCGTTTATCACTGAGAAGCAGGTGAAATATCCAAGACCATTTGTACGTTTATTGTAATCCGCCGAACGAGTTATTTTATGGTCACATGTGATAGGGAACAGCCGAACGGCCTTTCAGACTTCCTAGGAGTTTATATCCAACTTTTTGTAAATCGAACTGGAACTGCCAATCTGCCACTGTGCCACTCTTACCAGTCGGATATACTCGTAGCCTATTCTCCGAGGAACTTGTCGAGTTCCGAACTACCAATTTTGTCCTTACGTACCTGCTGAATACGCTCCAGACAAAACGCGAAAAAAAAGAAGCTTAAAAGGGTTGCTCTCGCTATATTACCATACATACGGAAAAACGCGCTCCGTTATAATCCGTGAAAAGAAATTTTTTTCGAAGTCTTTTTAAATTATTCATCGAAACAATGAACGCCGCTCTGTCCTTCGTTCTCTCTCAACCATCTTTCAAAACTGCTATTGTAAGCATTTTCATGTTTCCTTAATCATCGCATACCGTTATTAAAATAAAAAGAGGACACAATATTGCTAAAAGAGGAAGATAGGAAATAATGCGGCCGAAGGTAAGCGAATCTTTCGAATGCAGACAATGCGATGCTAAGAACGTTCTCAAACGTAAGGCACAAAAAAGTTGGCAATATTCGACGTTAACAGGTTTGCCGCGGATTATTTGAAAATTATCGGCGGAATCTTCTTAACAGAGTACGCCACATTGCATTGCAACTTTTACAAAGTCGGATTCGACAAAGCTTACCTTCCATAAGCTCTGTGTAACTTACGGGTAAACAGCGTTGAAATGCACTCTCTCTCTCTCTGTTTTTTACGCGAGGAATTGTAATCCGTCGCATAGAATATGTGAAGCGTGAGTGTCGAGAGCTTTGGTACATAACACAGTTCAGTGTTCGTTAAATATTAAATAGGACGATGCGTGAATGATGGAAACCACGACTGGGAGCACATCTTAGGATACAAGCGATTAGAGCGATTCCCAAAAGTTACCTCCCGAAAGCTGCTGGGATTTGCTCTGCACACTCAGGAAGGCGCTTCCAATTATGAAAAGCTACAGTCTATCACAATGAGAGATGTTTAATAGTTGCCACCCCAGCGACGGATTTAGAAGCTAAGCTATTATAGGCACTCAACGAAATGTCTCTCTCACCCCACCACTCTGTATCCTTCTAATGAGCTACAGGTCAAAAATTGATCATTATTTCCCAGTTGTGTTTTCTGTAACTTCTACAAATTTTCCTTTTTTCTCTCTCTCTCTCTTCTTTTTTTTCTCTTTTTCCGAATTTCCTTCCTTTTTCCCGCTGGTTTTGTACGAAAATCTGCCGCCCTTCGAAATCGGCTGCCCTAGGCACTGTCGCTGTGCCACCCTTCGACCTTAATTGCTGTACTTCGGAAAAATCACATTTCTACTAAAAGTGTAGAAACTATTTTTTTTATTTACAGCTCGCTGGATTAAGTACGCCTATGCCTAATCCGCCCTCCGTAGGACATGAGCCTCCACCACCTTCCTCCAGCTGATCTTATTTTGGGCTGTCCTCATTGAGGGCCAGTCGTTCTCCTAATTTCATTTATCCATCTGGTTTGGGGTCGTCCTTTTTCCCTTATGTGATTGTACAGTGTCCAGACTGTCGCTGCTAAATTCCATTTATTGACTTATTTAAGAGGTTTGAGGGGTTCGACTCACGTACCATATGTCCCGCGTACTTCCTTTTTGTTTTTTACATACCTAGATCTGGGCTTTGGGTTTGTTCCTTAATTTTCGTTATGATGAGTATTTTATCCTTTAATTTTATACCTAGTAACTTGTACGAACTATATTAGGGTTTTATATTTTCTCAGTCACTACACTGATCCTCTGTAAAAATAGTATGCAACCCAATATATATATATATCTATGGAGGAATACCTCAAACTCATCAAAATATCAGAAAATTGCCCATTTATATGTATGTGATAGGGTGACAGTCTTGATGTTATTAAAAATCTCACACTTATCTAGAGTTGAAAGTTAGTCTTTTCTACCAGGAGAATAAGAATTATATGAAGGTCGCATGTTTACTCAGCTAATACTTTACCCCTTCATGAAAACAACATGCAATCTACCTGGCACGGCAGAAATCATAAGCTATTTAAAATAAGCGGAAAATGACCCAAGTTCTATTAGGAGAATAGGAGTTACAAGAAGGTTGCATGTTCAGTCAGCTAGTACTTTACTCCATCATGGAAATGGTATGCAGCCCAAGTAACATGGCGAGAATAATTATAATACCTAAAATTACTGAGTTCTACCGCAGAGGAATAGGAGTCATAGGAACTTGTTTTCACTTAGTAAATACTCTGCCCCTTCACGAAAGCAGTACCAATGCGCAAAATCCCACTAGTTACCCGGGTAACAAATAGGTAACTTTTCCGCCGCGGGTAACTAGAGGGTAGCTAACTGTGTAGTATCCCGCCAGTTACGTGGGTAACTAAAGGGAACAAGGGTAATCTGAGGGTAATTCGAGGGTAACAAATGGGTAACTTTTCCGCGGGTAACTAGAAAGTAACTGATTGCGCATTGGGTAGATATGCAACTAAACTGATATGGTCAAAAATTAGATTAAACACTTGCAATATTAGAAAAGTATCAGGGGCGGATCTAGGATTACATCTCGGGGGGGAGGGGTATTTTCTTCTGTTTTTTTTGTTTTTTCTTTCCACAAAGCGGGGGAGCGGTTAACCCCTCTCCACATAAATTCGCGCCTGAGAATTATACACATATAGTTTCCTGTATTAAAGGAATACTCTTGGCAGTGGTGTGCATTCCAGGCAAGCACAAGATACATGCCGCTTACCCTGAAAATTCCCAAGAAAATAAGTTTTCATGTACAATATCAACATCAGTTTGTAACAAATGAAAGATAATGAAACATTGGGGAAACCAGTGACTGTATTGATGCTTACACTTCACGAGAAATGTACACTGTTTGGCAATTGGCAATCCTTGTACATGTATCTATATATGCTACCAAGGTGAGCGTCGAATCTAACGCTTCTTTTCCATACTGCATGTAACACTGCAGAGCTTATGCTCCGCCTCCATGTTACTATAATTACCAACACAAAAACACACTAGCATGTTCAATGAGACGAAACCTGTGCGTTTGGTTGCGTCCTGGAACTGCTTCTCAAAGCGTTTCTGGCTCGGCTTAGCTACACACAACGAAGTTGACAGTGAAACGTGATAATGTTATTTTACTAGTCAACGCCTTATGTTTAAATACTTCCTGTTTTTTTGCCTACAAAATGAGTACTCGAGATCTTATTGAAAACCCGTTTTTGCAACTTACTCTGAATGAACAATTAGAAATTATTAATGGTGGGAAGCCTAAACCAGAATTAGATACCATTTTTAGAAATTGAGCAAGAGAGAGGTGGTTTCAGTTTTACTAGAAGTTGCCACATATCTCAATATGAAAACATTTTGTGGTTAACCGGACTTGGTGGAAAACTGTTTTGTTGGCCATGTCTATTCAGGGACATACGACATACCGACAGGGGGTGGGGAAATTCCCCCCTGTAAGAATTTTTCACTCAGCAGTTGGGAAAATTTACAGGGAAAATCCAACTCAAAAGTTTTTTTTTTTTTACTTTCATACTTGGGAATTGAGTTGCAAAGTTGGAAAAATTCAACAAATCAAAGTTTTTTTTTGCTGTGATGTTTGGGAATTTTGAGTTGAGTCAGTTGAAAAAATCCAACTAATCAGAAGGGTTTTTTTTTTTTGATTTGATACTGGGTAATTTTGAGTTGAGTCAGTTGGAACTTTTACCATTTTTGACCCCCCCCCCCTCCCCTCAGGAAAAACTCTTCGGTGGTACGTCCCTGTGTCTATTATTCGCCACAGGAAAGAATAAATGCACATGGAATGACCCTACAGAGGGATACGACAATTTGAATAATTTCATCAATGACGTTTTGTGGTAGCATGTTTCATACTTTTATTCTGATTTTTACTTCTCCTCTATGCTTATCACCTAGGAAAAATCACCGCACTCAACTGATTCTTGGAACCAATGATCTGAAATTTCATGATACTGAAATGCTAGTTACATTGCATACATTAGTAATTTCCACTTATAACACCCGAAGAACAGTTCTGACAGTGGTCTCAAGAAAGAAACTGATCTTAGCAAATTGTATATTACTTACAAGTAAACAATATCAGCAGTGGAATACAAAAGGTTTAAGAAGACACAAGATCAAGCAGTAAGTTTAATAAGGCGATAAAAACAAAAAGTTTAATTCAATTGCAATGATTAACAGAGTATTTCTGCATACAATTAATTCAGGGTCAGGAGTAATTAGCATTCGTATAATCGCGGCCAAACTACTAAAAAGTTCGTAAAAGCTCAGTTCAGGCGAGGTAATCAACTGCTTATGCCTATTGTGGCTTCAATGCTAGGACAGCAATTATTTATCGTTATTGTAGGCACTGATTTTCCATTCATCCAGCTGTTGAAATATTTGATACTGACGATATGCAGTCATTGATCCGAGTATCTTGGAAAACCGGTCCATTACAATAAAAAAATATAATATAAAAAAAAAATAGATTTAACCGAAACTGCTATTGGAAAATAGGTATTGGAAGTTCAAGTAAATTTACACCTTAAAGTGCTAATATTTTCATTGCCGATATCACCTCAAGATTCCTTTCTAGTGTTACAGTCCTAAACCATCAGATCTGCTGAATAAACTGTCTCACACTGGCCCTCCAATCACCCTACTAAGTGGCTTATGCAGAGGTCTTCTACTTTTGATAAGTACATATGTGACCTGCCAAGAAGAAAGGGATCTGCGCGCAAAAAAATCATTTTTATGATACTCGTAACAACTGTTTTTGATTAATTTTAGGCCGCTCTTCGCTTGGTGTTGTCGAAAAAATTCTAAAAAATTTTCCCCAACTGCTGCAAGTCTGCAAGTCTTCAAAGTTGAGTGTCTCCATAACGTGAAAACGTTATCAATTTTCTTTATCCGCTCTCCTGTAAAATTTACATTTTTGCGCTCAGGTCCCTTTCTTCCTGGCAGGTCACATATACAGGTATCATGTGCAGAAGAAGCTGACTGCTCCCCTGTTGAGTCTATGATCTAGCAATAATCAACACCCCCGAACTAAATATACTGGACTACCAATACTGGAAACTCAGGTGTTAAGAAAATCCTGGTAGCATGGTTTGGTACTACATGTAGTATTGTATTTCATTCATTGTCGCTTCTTTGTTGAAAAAAACTCGAGGATTCTGTGCAAACAGCTAGCCAGGTACAATTACCAATGTCAATTGTTGGTCGACCAATAATTTACATTTTTCAACTAATTTACTAAAATTTACAAACAAAAGAAGGAGTATACGATTGTATTTCGTGGGGTATCGTGGAATATATTTTATAGAGTTATACTATGACGCAACGTGACGAAAATTAATAAATCTCATCTAACCAATAATAGGCACGTTTGCCAGACATTGGTCAATGGACCAAACTTAGACAGCTTCGTGTACAACCCCTATGGGCTGTAACGACTTTATCTTAATATATGTTCTAGTTGAAGGATGGAACTATATCGATTGTCCAAAAAAAAAACACAAAAAAAAAACGGTTTCACTTCGTGCATTTACAGTGAATTGAGGACCCTCTGAAAATCTGACCAATAACTGGCATTTTACCTTAAATTTATAGTCTTCTTCCAACTTTTTCATTTTTCTTATGGGATTTTTACGTGGTCTTATGATAATACGCATGTTGTCCAATGGGAGCAAAAACGTTTTTTTCAATAACTAATTTTATCGAGTGTTTTTCTTAGTCAAAAGTACATCCTCCCTGCAGTATAAAATAGAACTTTTTGCGAACTTTTTGCTCTCATGGTACTTAGTTACATCAGTTTCCCCTATAGATAAACTAATACACTGATCGGACGAATGGTTATATCAACTGGTAAATTATGTTGAGAAGTAGTACATGGATATGTCTAAACATATCTCATTAGAATAATTTTTTCTGATTTCTCGTATTTTTTTTTTTTATATTGGACTTGTTACCTTACTTTTTGAACGACCCTCGTAATAAAGCTGAGCACTGCCGTGGTGAAACATTCTTGATTAGGTACATATTGTATTCAGCAATCTTATTATTCACGAGTGACAAATTGTTCGTAGAGATATATATCAATAGTTGCATGTATCACTTATTCAAATTAATCTTCGAACCGCCTTCTTTGTTTTCATTGTTTTGTTCCATGGACCGAACCTTCTCATTTATAAACCTTTGTATTCAGTCGTCGGTTATTTGTGAACAACCACAATCACCCTCTTCTTCTCATTGTTACCTGTCAAAACGTGACCTAACAACCTCTAGTTGGTTGGCAACAGTTGTTGTTCTGGAAGTCGGGTTTCACTAAGGGACAGGTATATTATTGTTGGGGTTTTTCTAGCTCTTTCACTTTCGGATTTTACCGTCAATACCTATAGTTCATCTGTTGGTCGGCACGGCTGGTAGTTTGGACGCAGTCTAGTTTTAACTCGTCTAGAGGCAACACCTCTCAGGTGCATTCCTATAAGTAAGTTAACCGTGGTCACTAGTTTGGATTACGTATATAGCAGAGGAAGAAGCCTATATCATGTATTATTATTTAACTCAAATGATCATCGAATCAAGTTTATTTAATCAATGGCCAAGTAACAGTTTTCATTTTCGACTTGCCGATTCCTATTAAATTTCCAATTCGCAGATATTCGTTTAATGGACAGGGCATCAATGCCGAGGAAGAGATGAGCAATGCAGCAACAGAACCACGGAGTACAGGAGTGAAAAATGAACTGCTGAAGAAATGATTACTTGAGGTATGCGCGCATTTTATTCTTGTATTATAAGCACTTGCTAGTTTTTTTTTTTTGTTTTTTTAAAATTAATTTTGAGTTTGGGTCGGCATTTTAAATTTTCCAATTTGGCGTTTTCAGCCTATTTTTATTTCTACCTTCTTTTCTCCCCCTCGCCAACAGGGTAAAGTTATCTAGTGTTCCGAAACTTATTTATGTGATACATTTCATTATGAATAAATTTCAAAATTTTATCCTGAAATATCACGATAAACTTCACTTAATGAAAAATATTTCTACGAGGGTATTCATTAAGCCCCTAAGAGAAACTACCCAAATATTGTAAAGCTGACAGTGAAGGATGAGCCACTGTTAATTTTTGTTATTACTTAAAAATTATGAATCATTTTCAAAATCTCATCTTGAAATTCATCCTCGTGAAATTTTTCACGATAAATTTTGTTTTATGATCATTGTAAATTTCATTTTATGAAATATTTCAATGTAAAAATTTTCGAGTCGAATAAAAATGTGTCAAGTGCAATGGTAGCCCCACTCCCCATCCCGAATTTTTAGAGTTGAAATTTTGTGGCCAATTTGACCATTCAGCCGGCATTTCGAACCAGTAGTTAGAAAATTAAGAAAATTTTTCTTTCGTCCACTTTTTAATGCTTTTTTTTTTTGGGGGGGGGGGGGGTAGATGGAAAATTCTTGTATCATTGAGTCAGGCATTTTCAACATTACCCAGAAAACTGAGAAAATAACTCAAGTATTTGGGGTTAATAAAACGGGCATCTTGCAATCACTTTTTATAAAAAATTATTTCTATCAACTATCTTCTGTATTGTTTTGTTGAATTAACTGCTGAGTGCGTCCGTGTAGTTGATAGAAAATTGTGTGTATTTTTTTTTTCTATTTCCTCAAACATTCTAACCATCTTCAGTATGGTTTCATTGAATTGATAGTGCGTGCCTTCGTGTAGTTAATGTAGTACTTTCCAGGAAATTTTCATTTCATTTAACCATCCTCAGTATTGTTTCATTGAATTGATTGCTGAGTGGGTTCGTGCTAATGTAACAATAGAGCTGGGCGACTGCATTCTGATGCTTTGCAGTTTTCACAAATACTCGTGGGAGTGAAGGGTTGATTAACTGATCGATATCAGGTCGATAAGATTAAATTTTTCTGACAGTTGGGATCCCAGTTGCCATCAGACAGGCTTTCCAGCCTCAGTAGCTAACCTCCCTGAAATATTTTTTTGCTCTCCCATGCTTTTAAATGTCACATAAATAACATTAATTTTTCATGTTTTGTCTAATTTCTGAAAATTTGTGCAAGCATGAAATAAAAAATCGACTTATTGGTAACTTGGTTTTCAGGACTGTATTAAACTCATGGATCCATCTTCCTAACTTGAAATTTGTCTCCTCCCTTCCCTACGACAATCGAGTATCGAAAATTCCGCTAGCTGCAGTATGGGAATCATTTCTTAGGTTCCTAAATCTTTGAATTCGGTTTCAAACTTGATTAGGTATCGTTTCAAGTTACACATTAATGTGGTTTCTTGGAGTTTTGAAGCCGTAGATTTCTGATTCGACATTATTGAGTACCACGGAAGGTGAAGTACCCGAGGGGGGGGGATGAGGAATTTGAATTCGGTTTCAAAATTGATTAGGTATCATTTTAAGTAACAGATTCATGTGGTTTCTCGGAGTTTTGAGGTCGGTAGAAATTCTGATTCGACAATACTTCCTGAGTACCAGGGAAAGTGAAGTACCTGCGGGGAGAGCATCAGGAAAATGTACTGGTATAAATAAGACGGTTGTCGTTTTTCTGAATCTCGGAGATCGTAGAATTTAGTTATGACATTGATTTGCTAGTACCATGAAAAATTGAGACACCTTGGAAAGGATGAAAGGGAAGAGATTGGAAACATGTATAGTTTGACATCACGTATCGTTTCTTGAGGTTTTGAGGTCGTCAAATTCGGTTTTAACATTGATTTTCAGGTACTATAAAATTTATGGCATCTAAAGTGGAGATTAAAGCTGGAAACTGAAAAAAAAAGTTCGGTACTGTGGCAATTACGCTCCACACAATTTTTAACGTTTCACGAAATAGGCGCCGCAGTCCCTGTTCTTCACTATTCATATTGAAACGTTTCCTGCGGAGACTGATAGGTCTCGTTTTTTGGTGGGGGGAGGGAGGGATTCATCAGATCGTGGAATTCGAGTTTTAGTATTAATCTGACTTCTAGCTTTTATGAAAATTGAAGTTCCAAGGTGGGGATAGGGGTAGCAAAAATGTATAGGTTACAGATTAGTGAACAGTTTCTTAGTTTTTCGAGGTTTCTTAATTTTGTTTTGACATTGCTTCTAACCTCGCGAAAGACTAATGCTCTCAGCGGGGGGGGGGGGGAGACTGGAAATAAGAAAAGTGTGCTAGTATAAAAAGGTTATTTTATGAGTTTAAAACCCACCAAGTCAACAACCCTATTTGATGATTATTTGTACTCAAAAATCAGATGATATGAAAACAAATTTAAAAATGTGGTACCTACTGAGAGAAGAGGTTGAAAGGAAGTCGCGGATGGAGAAACAGGGCTTAGTCTTTTGGGCCTTATTTCCATTTTGTGACTACTATGGTTAACGAGAATTCATCTGATTGACCCATTCCTGCTCTTTTTGAAGGAGAGGAAACATTTTTTAACAAAAGAAATCCTACCTATACATAGTCCTTAAAGATGGCCGTTGGTCTCATTTCGATTCGGCTTAACAATAAAAATTGAAAAAGAGGGGGCATTTCATAATGTACCCTGTATGTACCTGCTGTTGGAAGAGGCTACCTACACAGCGTTCACCGACCAGGATCAGTTACTCGGTGGTATCTATTCTGTGAGGTCTGTATCCCATGTGAATAGTTCAGAGTTCGGGAGAGGGTGTGTAATCCTGTGGTTTGGAACAAAACTGAAATTATATTGTTCCAACGAATTCGCCTATTAATTAGTTACATGAGAGTCTTGAACCTGAGTTCTTATTTGATTATTTACAGTTGATCCAGTGATTGTGTTTGGTGTTCCGAAGAGAGTTTCCAGATTACAGTAAGTACATCGCATTTATTTAGAATTATGGTTGCTATTAGCATGGGTGCATGTGTATGTATACTAAGGCAGGGAGACCCTCCCCGCCTACTAATCTAGTTTTCACTCGGTTTAAGCCACTGAGTCAGCGCATTTTCAAGATCAGCCGGTAAAATGTAAAAATCAGCCTCTCATCTCATTATTTTTGCATCTGGTCAGTATTTTTTGGGAAGTTTTCGTTCGGTTTCAGTCATTTAATCGGCATTTGGGACATCAGTGTCAGCAATAAACGAAAAAGCCCATTCATGTGTTTTTTGTGTACTTGCCTAAATGTATTCTTTTGTCGATTTGGAATTTTTGACAATTATTCATCTTACTCCCTTTCCACCCATCCAAGGTCTGGGATGCTACTGGTTATTTGCTAGTCTAGAATTGATCCAGTGATCATGTTCACTGTTGAAGCGGGTGCTCGCAGATTACAGTAGGTACATCGCATTTATTTGGAAATTTTAAATGTGGTTTTTGTTTAATTTATTTATTGCTTACAGGTACCCCAATGATTGTGTTCAGTGTTCCCGATTGAGCTTGCTGTTTACAAAGAGTACATTTGAATTGCTTCTTGTGCTTGCAAAAACTAGCGTAAATGAAGTGGATGATATGAGGATATACTCCACTCCGCGCCAGGAGAAGAACTGGAATTTTTGAGTTTACCAACCAACTTTCAAAATTCCGGCAAATTTTTTTGTAGATCTCTAACTGGGGAGAACATCTTAGCTACGCTACTGCTGCTCATGAAATCTAAAACCTTTGAGTTTGAAGTGGGGAACAATGGGGGGAAAAAAAAATCAAGGCTACAGTCGACCAATAAAAGTGGGAACTAAAAGCTAGCGGTGAGACTAAAAACTTGGTAGTGATTGTGAAATCTCGAGCATAATACATAATTTCATATCTCGAATTTTGTAAGCTAAAATTGGGAATAATGGATCTGAATTTTAGACAACAACGCGTAGTTATGCTAGAGATTTTACTGTAGTTCTTGCTACTAAGTGTGGATTAGTGAGAGGTAATTTTTATGTTCGTATTCACAGATTATAGTTGGTCGCATTTAATTAGAATTTTTTAATATCGAATTTATTTTATTGTTCACAGGTACCCCAGTGATTTTTTCAGAGTTCCGGATGGCTATTGCTTGAGGGATAGACTCACAAACTGCCCTTAGTCCAAAACATTGACCTTGTTGAAAACTGAGACATTTCTTAATAAGATGGACATTACAACAAAACATCTTTTCTTTTTTTATTAACGGCAGTTCGTGAATTTATTCCTCATTTGCTATACTGATCGTGAAATCTCGAGTGTAATATACAGTTAACCACCGCGGATTTTGTAATCTAACATTGAAAAAAAACATGGATCTAAAATTGAGGCAAATTAATAGCGAGTATGCGTATACTCATTATGCTCGAGATTTTACTGTAGTTGTATATGTATGAATAAGTGAGAGATGGATGCATTACCAAAATGCAGTAGGTCCATAGTTTCTTTTTCGTTCTCGAATTCGAGAAATGTAAGGTCAGTCAATATTGCGGCTAGCTTCTCACCAAAGTAGCAGTAAAGAAGTCGAAATCTGTAGACAGTTTACCATGCAATTCAGAAATATGGACTTACTGTGTTTTCAAGTTATCTCGATAATGAACACTTATGAGAGGCATTATGAAGATAAGCGCTACTGAAAAATTTATTGCAAATCTTTCAGTTTTGAAACATTCGTCAATGTAGCGGCTAGCAGTTCACAAAGTGGCTCGTAGCACTTCACACAAGTTGCAAGAAAAAATCGAAATCTGTAGACAATTTTTACAGTTGGGGATTTATAGTGTTTTCGAAAAGCCTCTCTTAAGTCTTCATTATTGAAATCCTTTTTGTATGTCCTATCCTCCTCTCTTGTCTCCTATTCTGTCCATTTTCTTCTTTCGGATCTTCTATCCTTCCCATATTTTCGCCTTTCTGTTCCTTCTTCTCCCTTTTCCTTCCTTCTACTTCTATTTCCCATTCCTTCTGCTCTCTCCTTTACTTCCTTTCCTCTCATATCCTCCTGTCCCAATCCTTGTCTCCTCTGTTCTTGTTTCCTTTGTTACTCTTTGTTCCTTCCTACTCTCCTCCACGCCTCTCCTCTTTCCGTTTATTCCTACTCCCACTTCTTCCATCCATTCCTCATTTATCCTTTCCCTATCCCTGCTTCTCCTCTCTTACTCATCTGCCTTAATTTACCTTGTCTACCTTTTTCTCCTCTTTTCCCTTTCCTTTTCCTCTTGAGTTTTTTCTCTCTCATTCCTTTAATTTCACTTCTTTTTCTTGTCTCCTCTCCTTTTCATTGTCTTTTTCCGCTTACCACACTTCTTTGCGTCCTTTCCTCACTTGAATCCTCGTGTTCCTACCTCATATCCTCACGACAACTTTCTCCTTTCCTCCTCCTCTTTTATTTTCCTTCTCTTCCTTCTCCTTCCTCCCACTTTCTCTCCTTGTTTATAACTCTCTTTCCTTGTTCTCTCATCTCCCTTCCTTGCATCACTTCTCCCTCCCTCTCTCTCCACTCCTCTCCCTTCGTCTCTGTTTCATCCTCTTCTTGCACCTCTTCCATCTTCCCTTCCGTTTTCTTCCGCTTCCATCTTTCTTTCTCCTCTCACTTCCTTCTCTCCTCTCCTCTTTCTCCTATCTCTCCTTCTTCTCCTCCTCTCCCTCCCTCCTCTCTCCCTCCTTCTCCCCCCTCTCTCTCCCTCTCCTCCTCTCTTCCCTCATCACCTCTCCTCTCCCACTCCCTCTCTCCTCTCTCCCCTTCTACTCTCTCTCTCCTCTCCTCCTCTCCCTCTCCCTCACTCCTCTCCTCTCCTCCTCTCCTCCTCTCTCTCCTCTCTCCTCTCCTCTCTCTCTTCATCCTCTCCTCTCCTCCTCACTCCTCCTCCTCTGCCCTCTTCACTCCTCTCTCTCCTCCACCCCTCCTCCTCTCCTCTTCCCTCCTCTCCTCTCCCTCCCTCCTCTCTCCTCTCCTCTTCTCCTCTCACTCTCCTTTCTCCTCTCCTCTCCTCTCCTCTCTCCTCTCCTCCTCTCTCTCTCTCCCCCTCCTCCCCCACTCCCCTCTCCTCTCTCCTCCCCTCACCCTCCCCTCACGCATCTCCACTCTCTCCTCTCCTCTCTCCTTTCCTCTCTCCCTCCTCCTCTTCTCTCCCTTCCCTCTTCTCCTCTCTCTTTCTCTGCTCCTCCCCCCTCCTCTCTTCTCTTCCCTTTCTCTCTCCCTCCTCTCTCTCACTCCTTCCTCCTCCTCTTCTCTCTCCTCCTCTCTCTCTCTCCTCTCTCCCCTTCTCTCCTCTCCTCCTTCTCTCCTTCTCTCGATAGAAGAAGAGTAGAGCGGAGAGGAGAGGAGGAGGAATTGGGACAATTGCAGGTAGGGGAATGGAGAGGCGAGTAGGAGAGGTACGTACCTCTGCCACCACCTCCCCTTTCCTTCCCCACCTCTCCCTGCCTCCACTGAGGAGAAAGGTGAACAGAGCACAGATGTAAGGGAATGGGGAAAAGGTAAGGAGAACGGAAGACGGAACGCGGAAGGAAATTAAAGGGAAGTGGATGGACAGAATAGGAGACAGAGAGAATGGACAAAGTAGGGGAGACAGAGAGGCGGATAGGACATACAAAAAGGATTTCAATAATGAAGACTTAAGAGAGGCTTTTCGAAAACACTAAATCCCCAACTGTAAAAATTGTCCACAGATTTCAATTTTTGCTTATCACTTTTGTGAAGTGCTCTTCATAATGCCTCTCAAGTGTTCATTATCGAGATCACTTGAAAACACAGTAAGTCCATATTTCTAAATTGCATGGTAAACTGTCTTCAGATTTCAACTTCTTTACTGCTACTTTTGTGAGAAGCTAGCCGCAACATTGTCTGACCTTACATTTCTCGAATCCGAGAACGAAAAAGAAACAATGGACCTACTGCATTTTAGTAAAGTATCCATCTCTCACTAATTCATACATACTTAAGCAGCACAAAGAGCTGCAGTAAAACCTCGAGCATAATGCGCATGCGCATACGCGCTATTAATTTATCTCAATTTTAGATTCATTTCTTTTTCAATTTTAGATTACAAAATCCAAAGTATGTAACTGTATATTACACTCGAGATTTCACGATCAGTAGTAAATGAGGAATAAATTCACGAACTGCCGTTAGTAAAGGAAAAAAAAAGTTAATGTGATGCTCTGATTCTCGTGTTCAATGTAATGTTGTACTGCCTGTATTATTAAGAAATGTTTTCTTTTAGCTTTCAACAAGTTCATGTTTTGCACTAAGGGCAGTTTGTGAGTCTATCCCTCAAGCAATCACCATCCGGAACACTGAACACAATCACTGGGGTACCTGTGAACAATAAAAAAAAAATATATATATATTATATATATACGCGTGTATTCAAATACAAAAATAAAAAAAGAAACAAAGCATCGCTCAATTATTTACACTTAATAAGTAAAAAACTCGAGCCTAATACATACGCGTGCACGCGCCATTTCATCTCAATTTTAGGTAAAATTTTTCACCAATTTTAGATTACAAAATCCGACGAGCGTCTTATACTCAAGATTTTACAATCAGTTATAAACAATCAAAAAAATGGCACGTCAAAAATTCTAAATATCTGACATGTGCCCATTGTGCCTAGAGGAACACTGAAGCAAATGATAATAACCAGTAGCGTCACAAGCCCATGGATGGGCGGAGGGGGAAGAAAATTAATACTTGGTCAAAAATTCCAACCCGACAAGAGAGTTCGTAGGCAAGTAAACAAAAAACATATGCACGGACTTTTTCATATATTGCTGACACCGATGTCCTAAGTGCCGATTAAATGACTCAAACCGAACGAAAACTTTCCACAAAATGCCGACTAGATGCAAAAATGGTGAGTACATGATGCAGGTTGATCTTGAAAATACGCTGACTCAGTGGCTTAACCCGAATGAAAACTAGGTTAGCGGGCGGGGGAGGGTCTCCTGCGCATACATCCCCCCCCCACACTAAAGTCCTCTGATAATAATAATAAGCACCATAATTTTAAATAAATGCGATGTACTTAACATAATCCGGAAATTCTCTCGGATCACCGGATTAACTGTAAATAATGAAATAAGAACTGAGTATCAAAACTATGAATGAATATTGATAGGATTAAGGATAGCTAATAAATAAGTGAAATCATCCATGTTGGCTAAAGCTCGAGGATGGAAAAACGGTCTTCAACTCAATGAAAACCTTCAATTTGAAATATTTCATGAAACAAAATTTCTTGTAAAATATTTCATAAGGATAAATGTCAAGATAAAATTTTGAGCCAAATCGGATCGATGCAAAAAATTGTAAAAATGTATGTATATGTAAGAAGAGGTTAAATTCCCAAACAGATTGGTGCAAAAAATTCAAAAAATTCCGACTCATACACAAATTTTTTTATCCAAACAATACGAAAAACTTTTGAGTTATTTTCACATTTTGCCGCCTAATGTTGTAAATTCTGATTCAACAATACCGAGCACGAGAATTTTCCATCCAGCACAAAAAATTTCATAAACGAAAAAGTCGACGATTTGCAGACTCCTGAAAATAGATTATCTGCCAAATCGGATTGGTGCAAAACATTTCAAAAAAAAAAAAAAAAAAGAAGGAGGAAGTGATGAAAAAAAAAGCTTTGCCACTTTTATACTTTACCAACTGATATTCAAAATTGAAAATGCTGACTAATTCAAAAATTTCTATCCAAAGAATGCAAAAAACAAACTTCATATTTTACCGACTAATGTTGGAAATTCCGACTTCATGATACGAGTACGAGAATTTGCCATCCAGCACAAAAATATTTTCAATTAAAAAAAATTATGAAATAACTATTATCTTGATCTGCTGACTACTGGTCCAAAATGCCGACTAACTAGTCAAATTTGCCAAAAAATGTATTTCGACTCCTAAAATTCAGAATGGAGGAGGGGTGTGGTTCACCACTGCACGAGGCATAAAATTTCATTCAACTCAATGAAAACCTCAACACTGAAATATTTCATGAAATGCAATTTATTGTAAACTATTTCATAAGGATAAATTTCAAGATAAAATTTCGAGCCAAATTGGATCGATGCAAAAAAATTGAAAAATGTTACATATAAGAATCAAATGTCTAATCAAATTGGTGCAAAAAATTCCAAACGAAACAAATCTTTGCCATGTTAATATTTTGCCAAATGACGTTCAAAATTGAAAATTCCGACTCATACACAAAATTTTTTATCCGAACTATACTTAGAAACTGAGTTATTTTCAGATTTTGCCAGCTAATGTTGCGAGTACGAGAATTTTCCATCCAACACAAAAAAATGTTCATAAAAGAAAAAGTCGACTATTTGCAGACTCCTGGAAATATATTAAAATCTACATCGGTGCAAAAGGTTTCCAAAAAAAGAACTTTGCCATTTTTACATTTTACTAACGAATACCGACTCTAATTGAAAAAATTTCCATTCAAAAAGTACAAAAAGTTATTTTCACATTTTGCCGGCTGATATTGATGATGCTACTCAATGATCACAAATAAAAATTTTCAATTGAAAAAAAATTGATGAAATCGTGAATATTTTGATCTCCTGACTACTAAGCCAAATGCTGACTAAATGGTCAAATTTTCCAAAAAATTTCAACTTCAAAAATTCAGAATGGAAGAGGGGGGTGGTTACCACTGGACTAGGCACAAAATTTCATTCAACTCTATGAAAACCTTCACATTGAAATATTCCATAAAATGCAATTTGTTGTAAAATATTTCATGAGGATGAATTTCAAGATGAAATTTTGAAAATGATTCGTAATTTTTACGGTGATAACTGATAAAAATGTAAGCAAAATCAATTTGTAAAACAGTTCAACGCAAAATCAATTTGTAAAACAGTTCAACGTTAATTATATTGATTGATTGCCGTTAATGGCAAATAAATTTGACATTTAAAATGTAAACATTTTTCACGAAAATTTTAAAAATATAAGTATCACAAGATTTAACAATACTGATGGCCGTGTCCTTCACTACCAGACAGCTATATAATAATCCGTTTCCTTTTTAACCTCATATATCGAAGCTTAAGCGATCCGGAGTAAAACATATGTTACCAAATAGTAATAATGAAAAATAAAATAATTATAAATAAATAAATAAAAGCATTAGCCATGCTCGTACGAGAATAAAATGTGTACATACCATACATGTTCTTCTTTTCAGAAATTCATTCTTCGTTTCATTTCCTGACCCTGCTGCTGCATTGCTCATCACATCCTTGAAACGATAACTGCGAACCAGAATTCTTAAACAGTAATCGCCAAGTCGAAAATAAAATATGGACGCAATTAAACGTAACAGAACCAACCAACAAAATCTGTTTTTTGAGAACAGGTGATTCGAAGTTCAAGAGCCATGTAGAAACTGTATGATACGTTTACTGAATGGCTTTTTTCAACGTGACATTTTTGAATCGGGGCCCAATTTTGAAAAATCCTACTTTTTACGCGCTTCCCAACGAAACTATTATAACTCATTTTGTCAACAAATGTTGGTTGTGTTACACTTAATAGCGTTCAACTATATATAAGTTGCTTACAGCACATTAGTGGATCAAAAAATGGTAGCCTACTTACTTACGTTTCTCTAAGCCACTGGCTGAATAAACTGGATCCGACTACAGTAGACTCCCGATTATCCGACTCAAATTTTTCCGACCCTACTACCTCCGACTTATCCGACCTACTTTGGTATGTATGTAGATACATTACGTACATTGGTTCGAAAATTACGCGGCCAAAAAAAGAATCGATTAAAAAAAGAAAAAAGAACAACAAAAAACTTGGTCACCGACTATTTAAAAAATTATAATTTGTCATTTGTTATTAACTACATAAGTATTGTTTTTTCACTTATTTATTCCTTTTTTATGCCAAAGTTCAATTTTCTAAATAAATAATTTCTTTTTCAATTTTGTGCACGTTATTTCTACGTTGAAAATATTCATTTCGGATTATCTGACCTTCTTCGGTATCCGACCAATCTTGAGCCCCGATTAGGTCGGATAATCCGGAGTTTACTGTATGAGAGTTACATAATATGTATACTCATCACAGGTTTCTTCCTCTGCCATACACCAAACCAGTAACCACTGTAACTTTACATGAAGGCACGTGAGAGACGTTGCTTCTAGACGTGTTAAAACTAGACTGCGTCAAAATTCAAAATACCAGCCCTGTCGACCCACAAATAAACACTTAGTAAAGAAACTGGAAAACCCAACGATAATGTATACCTGTTCCTTCGTGAAAACCCGACTGCCTAAGAAACGCAATTGTACATAGGTTGTTTACCAACTAGCGGTTGTTAGTCAGTCACGTTTTAACAGGTAACAATGAGGAGGGGGGGGGGAAGGCAAATTCGGTTGTTCACGAATATTCGACGACCGAATGCAAAGGCTTAATGAGAAGGTTCGGATGATGGAACAAAACATACAATAGAAAGGCGGCGATTCGAAAATTAGTTTGAATGAACGATGTACATAACTAGGTATAATTCTCAGAAAAAGGGCATATTTCAGTAACTGGAACTTTTCTCAAAGACAAATAATGCATTCTGATTTTTTTGTTGCATAGAACATTGCATTCTCAACCTGTTCCAGTTATGAACATAAGGTCCCCCCAACCCCCTATTCCACAAAATCAATAAACATGCTCAAGAGTCCCAATGCGGTGGCTGTAACTGATCACGTCTGTGGGTTTTCAGACCAGCAAAATGGCGTAAATTAATTAATTTTTCTGTAAAAAAACAATATGAATTTCATTGATAAAAAGGTAACGCCATTTACCTTGTTTTTGAACTGGACTGTATCAAAGTACTTATCTCCTTCTACACTAAAAAATATTGAACCGAGCAATAACTAGGAAAAAAACATGGCGTGCTCTGTGTAACCCCCACCAGTTCATACGAACAAGGCATTATAATCGCAGGACGTGTTACCACCAGATCAGAAAGATTGATACTGTGCGTGTGCATGCAGGGGACAGTTCACTCAACATCGTGAAACACGTGGCCAGCAAGCGAACTGCAGCTGTACAGACTTTGACACAGGAGAGGAAAACTCCAACACAACAAAACCGTGGGGAAAGCAAATGGGAAACTACCCCGTATTAATAAGTTCTACCCAACTCCAGCTTGTTATCAAAAACATATGTATTTCAATTTCTTCTATTTTGGCAAACTGATGGTCCGAGACAATTACGTGAAAAAAACAAAATGTTCGACAAAAATGCCGTAAAGTTGAATTTTAGCATAGTTGGTCTCACAGAGGAACGACCTAAAAATCCCAAAAAATCCCGCTTCCAAATTTGGAAAATTGATTAAGAAAATTGGAAAATTTAAAAAACTGGTATAGTCGGAAAAATCGAGTAAATCAAAAAAATCAAAAAAATTAGAAAAATCGAAAAGTCAGGAAAATTGGAACATTGAAGAAAATCAAGAAAATTGGAAAATTGGAAAGTGGAAATTTGGAAAACCTGGGAAATTGGTAAATTGTAAAATCAGAAAATCAGAAAAATCAAAAATATTAGGGAAATCGAAAGAATTGAAAGAATCAAAACCACTATCAACTGAACCGACACGACTACACCAACACACTAATAGCAGCGAACGGTGTGATGGTCTTTACCCACGAATTGCTAATCGTGAAACAGTGCTATCAAGCCAACCCTCTATTTCAAACCATAACCCTCCGAATCGCTACCAGTAAACCACTAGAGGCACTCGAATTCACCATCTGCAACATATAGATCCCTCCGTATCTAGAACCGACGTAAGAAGACTTCAATAACCTGATAGCTGAGCTACCTCAGCCCCTCATTCTACTTGGAGATTTCAATGCCCACAGCCTAAAATCGCTCGACATACTCAAGCTACTACATACCAAACGTTTTGGACCCACATCGGACAAACTCTTTAAGTATCTACAAAACGCTCATCCGCCCCAAATTAGACTTTAGCTCTACAGTGTACAACTCTGCCTCAGACCACATGCTTCGAACACTAGAACCAGTCCAAAATGCTGGCATACGCTTTGCCCTCAAGGCCTTCCTCCCTCACCCATTCACAGCTTGCAATCTCTCTCCGGAACTCCTCCACTCACCTACACCTTTTCCCCCGTTGGAACCCAATCCTACCCATATACTGTGGAACTTCACCCGCGAAGAACTCAAATCAGCAACAAACGAAGCTATACACAACGAATTCAATAATATCCTCAACCAATTTCCTAATCACCTCTCTGGCGCTTTACCGATAGATCCAAATCAACCGAACGAGCCTACCTGATCGATACCACGATTTCAGTCTTCGAGCTACCCTCCATCTCGAGCATCAACACCATCGAAACGGCAGCAATATACCAATGCTTCCTCCACCTACCGCGATCGAAACCCACTCGAAATTCATCGTGTTCACTCACTCTCAAGTCGCTCTTCGCCAACTCCAAGCCTACCAATCCACGGAACATGATGCCAGCACAACACAAGTCCTCACAACAATCCATCACCTCAGACAAACCAATGAAATTACATTTGTATGGGTCCCAGGGCACTGCAGCTTCACAGCCCACGACATCGTCGACAGAACATCCAAAATATCTGCAAGAAAATTGGGAAATCGATCGGAAAAATCAAAGAAATAAAATAATAAAAAAATAAAGAAAATGGGAAAACTAGAAAATCTGAAAAATTAGAAAATTGGAACACCCGGAAAAGTCAACGACATTCAACAAATTGGAAATCCAGAAAAATCGGAAAATTGATCGGGAAATTTGGAAAACTAAAAATTTGAAAATCAGAAATTCAGGAACCGGGAAAATCAAAAACATTCGAACATTCAAGAAATTTGGAAAATTTAAAAAATGAAAAAATTAGGAAATTGGAAAAATTAGAAAATTGAGAAAGTCAAGAACATTAAAAAAAATGAAAAATCAGAAAAATTGGAAAACTGATTGAAAAAATTGGAAAATTAAAAATTTGATAATCGAAAATTTGGAAATTGGGAAAATCAAAAAAATTAAAAAAATTGAGAAATTAAAAAAGTTAGAAAAATAGGAAAATGAAAAACTTTTCCCAATTTTTCTAATTTTGTACCACGAATTTCGGAAAAATATGAAAATTAATAGGAACAGTCTGGAAAATTGGAAGATTGATCGGGAATATTAAAAAACGGGAAAATTGGGAAACTTGGGAATTGAAGAAATAACAAAATTGGGAAAACGGGAAAATTGGAAAAATTGGATAATTGATCACGGAATTTGGGGAAATGGAAAAAATTGAAAAATCAAAAAGATAAAAAATTTGGAAAATTGATTGAGGAAAATTGAAAAAATTAATAAAAATAAAAAATTTGAAAAAATCAAAAAATTAGGAAAATTAAAAAATTTAAAAAATTGAGAAAATCAGAAAAACGACAATAAAATTGGAAAAATCAACTTCGACTTGAGATCGAAAAGCTTCAGCAGGAAACACATTGAGGGTTGGCAGTTATGGATGCCAGGAGCTAGGATGGGAAAAATATATGAAACGGGAGTATTTCGTTCCACTAGTGTACGTCTGTTGAACATTCCACCGATGAAAAAGTTCGAAAACGTCGGTGCTGGAGCTGACACTTCGAGGCTCATTTCAGAATTAAGCTGTTATGGGCATGGCGTAGCTAGAACTTTTTCCAGAGGGTGGCAAAAAAGTCGAATTATATTGGCGCCAGTCACACTTTTTTGTTGTCTAGCGTCTAGGCTTCTAGGCACATTCTATTTCCTGCGAATTTTATTCAGTTGGCTTTAAATATTCAAAAATAATCTTGCCAGCACTGAAACTTAATTTTTTTCGAAATCCACCGGGCAATTGCCCCCTTTGCCCCTCTGGCTACGCTCATGGTTATGGGATTGCTTCGTCGGCGGAATGGTGATGACTGTTCAATGGGGCGTTGCTGCAAATAAACAACCTTCGGTTACATCATACCCATAGATATGTTGATACATGCACTTCCTTTTTTAGTTACCTAGTCTCTGTTTTCAAGTTTCGTTACAAATTGAAATTGATGGTCGATGTATGACAAGTAAAATTCATCATCTGTCACATCCACCCTACGAATTTCAACAGCGTTTCTCAATACTGCAAGATTTCTGTACTCTGTAGACAACCGGTTATTGCTGCGATGTTTGGTGTCTCTTTAGCCCAGAGAAAATTTCGAATTAGGTACCTTGACAAAAAAAGAAAATTTAGCCGAATAAATATCTTCTGCAACACACGTCAGTGGCAAGTACTTGCCTAGCGAAATGCAACTATACAGTTTCATAAATTACACTACTGAACAACTATTTTGCACTACACATTCCGAGAGGTGATTCTGAGATACTTTTTAACGCTGAACACGATACTGCGACCCATTTTTCTCTATCACGTCACAGTTCGGAGTTCTAAACGACTGAAATTCATTTCCATTTTGTTTTTGCATTGGAATAAGCGGTACAACTGACTGAATATTATCAGTGTTATCAGACCACTATAACAGAAAACAAACAGACGAAATACACACCATTACACGACTACACACAACAAGTATGACCACATTCAGTTCCTAAACTCTTTTTGAACACATTTAGTTGAATTTTTTATAGTTTTTGATCAGAAAGACTAGACGTGATAGAGAGAAACGGCCGACGGCACTGCGTATTCCAGCGTTGAAAAGTACCCTAGAATCACCCCCCTAAATGCGTTACGCAAACAAAAAATTTAATTTTGTTCAGTAGTGTTATTGAGCTACAAATTCTACATAAATCGGCTACGGAATAGGTATTGTCTACGCCTAGAGATTTTTCCCAGTAAAAGACACGAATCAACATAATTTCGAATTCACTTTTACGTTATTTGAAAGAAACAAAAAGAAAAAAAGAAGAAACAAAACTCATATCTTCAATTTATTGTTTAGAGTTTCATTCAGTTAAATAAAGGTATTTAGATAGTTAACTTACCGATTATTCGCGTTCAATTAGATGAATTCAAGCTCGATCCTCTGCGGTTACTTCGACGTTTCACAATAACATGGAAATCATTATTCGGCGTTTTCACAAGGAAATTTGACGGAATTGTAACACAAGCTCGAACACTTACTGAATATGGAAAAGATCATTAACTGTAACCAGTCAGCGTCAGTACACCTGAAAATACAGCAAGAGAATTTTGAAGACAATTGCAAGTAAGAAACTAGAAAATTCATTTCTAAAGCCGAAGTCCTAACTGCGTTCTATGTTGAAACATGAAAATTGAGATAACCACTAAACAAACGCCGAAAAAATGATCAGTCAAGTTACAACATCACAGGAAAACAGCCAGCTGAGTCATCTGGCATCTGGGGTAGGACTAAAGTTTGCCCAGATACGTTACTATACTGTCACCCTGTCAATATTCAGGTAGGTGTTCTACTAGGCAACCTACATGTCACTGGTGGCGCATACATAGTATACACATACACAAGGGTACAATGTTATTTCATTCTCCTGTTAAGTTTTGAAACGTGGACAGAGGCTATTTTGGAATATTGCTCCTCAAATACATCGAATATGCAACACATTTTGACTTGGCATTTCTTGCTCCTGTGGTTCTTTTGACCAGGCATTAGTAAACTTGACTGATTCTTCCTCTAAATGGCTACTTGACTTGATATACATCGAACGAATGTCTATTTAACGCGTTCAAATGTCGAATACATTTCACAGGTCTATCCATGAGCCATGATCCAGGGCTTGTGACTTGTACTGAATAGGCATATTTTGGCATTTTCTAGGAATATTTTTGCATATTTTATCAAAATAAGCGCATGTGCATATTTTATACGTTTTATACTTTTTTTTGCGCCGCTCTACCTATGAGCAGAGTTGGTTTTTTACGCGTAAAAAATATATTTTACATAAAATACTGCTACAAGGTTTCTCATATGCGTGATGCCCCTGTAGCCGGGTAAATAGGCAACTTATTCTGCCAACATGCATACATATAGATACGCCCGTACTTCTGAAGGGGCATGATATAGACTGAGGAAATTTTGTGCAATATTGATCAATTCCCCCCCCCCCCCCCAACGATTATAGGTAGATAGACCAAGTGAAACTTTTTATAGGAAACAACTGAAAAGCAGCATCGGGATTGGAGTTTACAAGACAATTTTGATACAAACTATGTGAATAAAACTGTATAGTTTCAAATTTCCGCAAAATCCCCCTCCCTTAAAAAAAATAGCGATTTTATTTCTTCTTTTACCCTCTTCAAAAATACTCCTTAGCTTTGGATTTACTCCTCTACTCATTTTAGTCTTTGATATAAGGGTAAAATAGGATGGGGTCTGGTTGGCCGAGTGGACAGCGCGCTGGTCTCAGAATCCGGAGGTCCCGGGTTCGAGTCCACGTAGCAACTTGCTACATTAGAACCTAGGCCGGGTTTTCGGCCAGAAGCGAAAAAGGCCAAGACAGCCCTAACAGCCTCCCCGACGTCTCTGATGTAATGCTTGAATGGGCCGATTCCAAGGCTCGGGTTGAGAGTAAAATTAGAAAAGAGGGTAAATAGGGAGAGAGACTTGAGGGCTAGGCACCCAAACCCTCTGAAAGCCTCCTCCCTACTTAAGAAAATTGAGAGATGATAAGAGCCGAAGAATTTTCAGCATTATTCTGCGTCAAACCTTCCATGAGTCTCCCCTCACTTCTGTTAGGCTATTGGCGCTTATAGTCTTTGAGTTGGGAAGTTTCAACCACTGCAATACCTTACGTCAAAGATCGTATAAAATTCCTTCAGGCCTATTAGTGACCCCAGAGCAATGCATTCGACTATGCATGGAATCTACAAGACTATTTTAATTAAGTAATAATTGCCAAGAAGAACGCGTAGATAAAAATAGAATAGAAAATATGAAAATTAAAATTGTCAATGGATCAGGCATATTCTTTATTGTGGCCATGCAGTTCATGTCGTTTTTAGTTCATTTATTGGAGTTGCGCAAGAACGTCTAGAAGAGTCTCAAATTAATGTCTCAGGTTCAAGAGAAATCTTGGAACCTATGAATCTTTGAAAGTTTCTGTCTACTGAGGTACTTTTAAAAACAGGAAATCATGTTGTTAAATTTATGCACTAATGAAAGCAGCAAGAAGTCTGTTAATTTCACGGAATCAGCACAATAATATCGCCGATTCCGTGAAACAGGCAGATAAACTACCGAATTCATGAAATTGTCAACAAAGAAGAAGAACGTAGTTTTGAAAAAATCACGTATGTGAAGTACGGATATGCAGGAAACAAAAGACATTTGTGAGACTTTGCATCGTACTATGCAGAAAGCAGCCAGATAGGACGATTTAACGAAAATGTCGACGTTACTTATTATACGTATTAGGCAACTTTTCGGCTGATTTCACAGAATTGGCAGTCACACGAATTCAGTGTATTATACACATAGCCGAAAGTATTGCTCTAAGGTCACATAATAGCCGGAAGTACTGTGTATTTACTATATTTGACGTCAGGCATTGCAGTGATTAAAATTTTTCAACCCAAAGACTATAAGCGCAAATAACCGAACTGAAATGGTGGGGGCAGGGGGGCGGAAGGCCCGACAAGTATGAAAGTAATGCTGAAAATTCTTCGGCTCTTGCTTTCACAGGATTTGGGGAATCAAGTCTTGCCAAGTCTCTTTCCTTATTTTCCCTTCAATTGGTAGAGCATACGGTGATGCACGCATACGGCACCCCTGGCTTTAGAAACTACCATTTCGAGTACTCGGCGACCAGAGGGCACCCCCTCCCCATATTTTCCTCTATGTCAAAGACTAAAATGGGTAGAAGGATGAAGCCAAATATAAGGAGTATTGAAGAATGTGAAGGAAGGAATGGTTTACCGCGAAAAAACCGCTATTTTCACAGGAAAATGGTTACGAAAAATAGAAAAATATACAGTTTCATTTACATAGTTTGTATCAAAATTGAACTTGTGAACTCCGATTTTGATAATTCTTTTCAGTGGCCTCAGAAATGGTTTCCCACTGTTACCAAAAAGCTCCACCTCATGTACCTGCAATCGGGAGAAAAAATATTCCATCAATATTGCACATAATTTCCTCATATTTGCCCCTTCAAAAGTACGGGCATTTTTACATGTCGGCAGAATGAGTTGCCTATCTACCCGATTAAAGGCGGTGCCACATGCATGAGACACCCTGTATCAGTTTTGTTTATGGAAAATAAAGTATCCGTAGGTATCATAAGAAACGGTCGCACCGAACGCCGCATTCTATCGAAGGGTTATTTCGTGGAAACTTGGACGCTATCGGTGGCTTCAAAGGGCGGCAAATTGTTGGCTTAGAATGTTACTTGACTCGTCGGAAAGCAAATTAAATTGTAGAGCCATCAGCGCCTCTCCGCCGCTGTGGAAAATGGAGTACGTTTTGAAGTTTCAGCTGGAAGAAATTTCCTGGTTCGCGTCGCGCCGAGTGAAAGTAATTCCGATATATTTGTTGCATTAGGAAACGGCCTTTGTTCGTCGTTAAAGTATCACCTGTCATCCGTGATTTATCGTCACCTCCTCTGTCCCTGTTTTTGCCTCCCCCGACAACGTATATAACTTTAATACTTTCCTTTTCGTTATTACCTTTCGTGACCTGACACCGTTCCGAAACAAATTTCCCTCTTCTTTTTCCCCCCCTTCGTCGTCGAGAGAAATTTAATATCCTTTTATTTATTATGATTCCGAGTACGTACACTGCCAAATGATTACTGATGCCGCCACGTCTAAAGCCGACAATTTAAACCTCGCGATGAAAATATGTTAAGCTTATTATGTGCCAAGTCGGCAGTTCGTATAATTTATAGACCCGCTATCGAAAAAAAAAAAAGGTTTTACTTCAAAATGAGACTATCGGTGACATTGTCGATTAATGCGCACAAATTTAGCCGAACCCCTGTTATGTATACAAAGTAAAGACAGACTACAAAATGTACAGACTGTACGACACCGAGTACTGGTTTTCTGGAATCTTAAGACGATGCCATCGTCGAGATGTGGCCCGCCAGATTCAAATCCCTCAAATTTACGCTGGCGTTTTTCGGCGCGCGAATAATTCGAGTTTCGGGTTATTTATCATATCAGCCGAATTTTTAAAAATCCAATATTCGAGATGCCGAGAGGAAACTCGAAGTTTGTATAGTGTCTGTGCGTATTGTACTCCAGAGTCGCGACCATAAAATGTAGAAATTTATTTTCGTTGTAAAAAAAAAAAAAAAAGCGTCGAGAAATGCGAAGCGTAATTTTTCAGAATACTCGGTTCGCTCGTCGAGTCACGTGTGAGCTTCGAATACCAACAGCAAGCGGCTGATTTATATCGCCATTAAAAAAGGGATACATAGCTACTGCATTTTGAACGTACTCGCAGGACCAAAAAAGAGAAAGAAGAAAATTTCTTCCGGCCCGGATATGCGAAGTCCTAAGAAGCTCAAATCGAAATTGGCGTGCTCGGAAAGTCAACATTTTTTAAAATTTTCCAAAGTCCGATTCTTCTTTCCAAGGAGCTGGGTGCTGAGGGGAGACTCCAATAAGGAATGTTATTCAGTGTTGTTGATATGTATGTAGTAGCGTTGTTTTAGGACGGAAACCATGGCAAGTTTACTTTGCAATAGGGCTCAAAGTAGGCACGACTTTTGCACGGCGTATGAGACACGCTCCATCCTCTCTTATAGCAAAATAATCTCATAAACACATGTAGAGTCGGATTATAAAAGCAATTTCAGCGAATTGAAAATCCTCCTCACACCCGTATTATACATATAGCGGGTCGCTGTGTGGCCGAATGGTTAACCTGTCCGCTTCACAATCCTTGCGTCTCGGGTTCAAGCCCCACCGACGCCGAAAATCAGTGATATTCGAATACTCTCCCACTATCATCATAGCGAACTACAATTTCAATTGAGGTGGAAAGAGATTACATGTCCTGTAACCCCGCCAGTTCGAACGAACAAGGCATTACAATTACAAGGCGTGTTACCACCAGATTTGAAAGACTGAGACTGTCGAGTGCATGTCGCGGACAGCGTACTCAACGTTGTGAAAATACGTGGCTAGTAAGCTGACTGCGGCTGCACACTCATTGGCATAGAGAAGGGAAACTCTAACGCAACAAACCGTGGGGCATGCAACGGCAAACTACCCTGTCCAAGAAAGTTACGCGTCAGAAACCACGACCGCCAACATTGGACATCGAATACCGCACCTGATTTGATTAATTATATAATACATATTTGATTGTGGCCCCTACATCACAATATTCAGGCTGTTATAGTAAAATTAATTCAGTGACCCCAGGAACCCTTGAAGTGATACCTCCGTGGTATTTTGCAATATTTGACATTTTGGCAGCTTTTCCCTATTCCCGGATGCCAGTTATGAAAATAGAGTCAAAATAATTTGAAACGTTTGGTGAGTTCAAGTTCACTCCTGATTCTCTTTTTCAATGTGCTATTTAAACTATTGAAACAACTCTGAGTTAAAACATGTCGCAGATGGATCTGCAACCATGGGAGAGCATTTTTATGTCTCGCAGCCATGTGTTCATTGATCTTGATCTTTGCTGCGCCCTGCGCGACTACAGTCTGCAGCCGTGTTGTTGTTGCGCGACTGCAGTCTGCAGCTATGTACAACCATTGAACTGAATTGTCATCATGAAGGGCTGGACTAGCTTCGTGGGGGGGGGGGGGTTACGGTTTTCGCTCAAGTATACCCATGGTGTGGTTGGACATATGGTGTCGAAAATGTCTCAAATACCTTTAGTCAGAGTTGCGGAAGCATTTCCTTTTCTCCATACTGAATTAGATTATTTTGATCATCTAAATATTCGAAACAGTCTTGGAGACATAGTCCTAAGGTGTATGGAGCTCTTTTCACTTGCCTAGTGACACGGGCGGTGCACTTAGAGTTGTCCAGAAACCTATCAGCTAACGAATTTTTTTTTGACTCTCAATCGATTTGTGAGTCGAAGAGAGGTTCCGAAATTTATTGTTAGTAATGCTTCGAAGTTTACTTCTGTACAACCACTTGTGGATCAGTTCAACTGAATGACGCCCGAGTCAATCGGTTCGTCAAAAGCAAGAATATTTAATAGCATTTAATTCCAAACTATGCTCCATGGTGTGGAGGAGCTTATGAACGTTTGGTTTCGTTCGTGAGAAGAAGTGTTTGAAAAAGTCGTATGGTTTAGAATTGCTAGACTATGTGGAGCTGAGTACAGCTTTGTGTTAGATTGAAGATAGGTACGATTAATAGTAGACCTCTGACGTACATATCAGAAGAGTTGCTCACTCCTCTGATACCGAATCATTTTTTGAGGTTTTAAGGACATGTAATGTTAATTCAACTTTAGAAGTTCAAACCCAGATGCTGTCATCCAACGTTAATAACTTGATTAGCTCTTGGAGATATACATTACGGGAAGTGGAGACCTTTTGGTCTGCTTTTAGAACTTTGTACCTTTTATCTTCATGTGAAAGACATACTTCTATTCACCCTCCGTCATCTCCTTTTGTTCCCAGAAAGGGTGATATAGTTCTTATCAAAGATTCCTTTTGTAGGGTGTGCCAATTCACTTTTCCTTCTGCTGTATTCCAGAGCGCTTTCGACTGTTATGCCATCATCAGTGGAGTACCCTCAAAGAGCCTTCAGCAGTCAGGACTGACTCGAAACTTGGTAAAATCGTCAAAGTTTAAGCACAAATTCACACGAATGGTGGTAGAACAGTTCAACGAAGTGTGAACCATCTCTTTCCCCTTGAGGTTTCACCTCCTACCTCTGAATCCGTTCACTCTAGTGAATGAAATTTTTGGGGGCCGGAGTGACTTCAACTCCGTTCTCGTTTCCTTCACTTCGTTGAAGAATACGTCAGGTTGACGATGAGGGTTTAAAATATTTGGCTGGTACCTGAGGGTGGCAAAAATAATTGGCTATACGAAGGAAATGAATATTTTAGAGTGCTTAGCAAGGGAAAGGAACGTCTTCGCTTACGCTTACATCGAACTCTCCGGTCAGTTGTTTTCTTCAGTTACGTGGAACAAAGTAAGCAAAATCCGTGCCAAACTTTTGACGTTATGACCGACGAGGAGGTCGAAATTACGGATATACAGGTCAGTGGTCAGTAAATGTATTGACATTTAAGAAATCTAGAATGTGTAGTTCTTGAATTTACGTAATTTTCGTAATTCGGTTCAGACAAGTTTTGCCGAAAGTCAACATCACCAGTCAACAAAATTTGAGTTGAAATTATCGATGCAAATACATATCGATCGAAATAATTTGAATTCCGCGTGGAATTCCGTTCAATTTCCTCGAACATTCGCCCTTTGGGGCCTTTAGAGTTCAAGATAGAATTCCGTCCGAATTTCTCGAACGTTCGCCCAATGGGGCCGAATCTTTCAATCTTTCTCCTTTTCGTTATTTCTTAGACTGACGACAAATATTTGTTTATTTATGCAAGTGGTCGATAATTAGTACTTTTATCATCCTTATAATTTAAAGTTGTCGAATTCTATATTTAATAAATTTAGGTTGTATTGAAAAATTTTGATTTCTTCTAGGTAACCAATACCCCAGCGGGATTTTTGTTCACATCAGCTCGAAAACATCCTCTAAAATACTGTCTGTACATGTGTGATATTTTAGTGGTGGGGGCGACGTGGGATAAAAAGCTTCCAAAGATGAAAAGCAACGGAGGTAGTGGAGGGGAATCGAGCATCTGTAAAATTAGAACTTCTGTTCTTTTAAGATCGCATGAAAATAAAAACAAGCTCTTGGTTTCTCTCCATAAGGCCTGGTGTTGTGGGACGTATGGCGATGCACGCATGCCAAAGTGGCCCCTGAGACACCGCACCCCCGGCACCGGAAATTACCCTTTCGGGCATCGCATCAGTACCGAGGGGGACATCTCCATAAGGCCTACGATAAGTGATGCGGCTTGGAAGGGTCATTTGTAAATCTCGCATTTGTGACTTTTCTAGGGTAGATACGAGCAATTGTGGTTGAAAAATTATTATATAAGATATGGCATTCCAGATTTTTGAAAAACTAAATTTTGGAAAGGTTCTCGAAGTCGTCTAGAAAGAAGGGGTGTGGACGGGACTTTGAGGATGTTAGTTGGGATATTACCTTTAACAACTTTCAGCAAACTCTCTGTAGTTATCCTTTTTTTCACAAAATCCCTATTTTTTTTAATCGAATGAACCCGGACTATAAGCACTTCTCCTTTATCTACTCATTCAATTATCAACACGAAGGTGGCAAAATGACGTTAGTACTCTGGAGGAAATTACTTTTATCAAATGTTGACAAAAAAATGAAAAAGCTTTTGACTATGATCTGCAAAGAATTAGGTCGAATCTAGGTATAACTATTTTGGAAACCGTAAGTTCCAAATTTGAGAATTTTCCAAAATTCGAAAAAAGTTAAAAGCATTTAAGTCACGAAATATGAGCTTGAACATTTACACCTTGACAACAAGATCTGACGCATCCTTGTACGCAGATTCTGTCAAAAGTAACGAAGAAAAATCAATCGCGAATTTCAAGAAAAATTCAAAAATTTCAGACAGAATGAATACTTTACCAAACGGTTTCACAAGTATCTATAGCGATTTGCTCAGACCTTCACAGTCAGTTTGGTTAAAATCGATAGGTAACGGACCAAAAGCGCCCTTTTTCGGAAAAACTGATATGAAATGACACAATGAGGTGAAAAATGAAGATGCAGAGTGTTACAGTCAAGATCTCTCTCCTCCTTTCGTTGGACGTCATTTTTTCCTCTCCACAGGGCAACCAAGGTGAGGAAAATTCTCTCAAAGTGCTAGTCTAGTACACCTGCGTAAAACTGAATATGCCAAGTCATATTTCATCAGTTTTCAGAGATGTACCGAAGTTTTTCCTGGGGGAGTAAAAACTGTGAAAGACCCAACTGACTCAAGCCAGAATTCCCAAGTATCAAAGTAAAAAAAAAAAAGTTTGACCTGTTGGAGTATCAATGCAAAAGAAGAAAAACCTTTTGACTTGTGTTTTCCCAACTTCTCAACTCAATTCCCAAGTATCAAAGCAAAAAAGGGAAAAAAAGAACCTTTTAACTTGTTGGATTTTCCCAACTTGCCAGACTGAAATGGTAAATTTTCTCAACTGCTGGGTGAAAAATTCCTACGGGGAGGAGGAGGGTAAATTGCCCCCTGTCCCCTATCGGTACGTCCCTGTCAGTTTTTCATGAGTTGTATGAACGTTGGAATATTTTGTAAAAATAAAAAGACAAACTCAGCTTTTAGGAACCTTATGATACGGCTGAAATTCTACTCGCCATCACACCTGGTGAAAAACTCGGGATTAAGAAACTTAAAAAAATTAACTTCACCTGCCCTATATTTTTCAGATGAGCGAATGAATCAGATTTCAAACGGCGAAGCTGCAGACTGCAGTCACACAGTTCTATCACTCTATGGACAACACGAACGCATTCTGCGGTGAATTCAATGAAGCAATACTGAATTTGAATGAAATCCACTCCTGGAGATAGAAAACGTTCAAACGTTCTTCTATGATTCTTTAAATCATCTAATCCAAGTGGCACTTTGGAAAAACGTAATTCTTCTTAAAAGGGGAATTATACTTTGATTCAAATGAAGGTTACAATTTGAATACGCATAATCAAGATTATCACTAATGGTAACAACGTTTGGGCATGTAGATTAAGAGTCTCTGTCGTAGTATTTCTCTTGGATGCTGTTTATAATATTCACGATTCTGCTTTTGGCATTCTAATCTAGGTTCACAAACTCTCTGTACATCATTCAGTAACATTTTATCCTATACTTGTTTTGGTCGAGACAGAGGACGCAAGGAGGAGGAGAAGCTGGACTTGCTGCTGCTGCTGCGGCGGCGGATACCATCCAGAAGCTCGCCCTTAGCACCAGGGCTGGAGCAGAGCTCGCCCGCAGTGCAAGGGCTGGAGCTTCAATCAGACGAGTCTCACACGACGAGTGAGTGAGGAGAAAGAGGCAGCGCGTCCGGCTGCGGGGGACCTGAAATTTCCAGGCGAGCGCTCTGGGAGTGCGGACCTAGGTCAGTAGGGAACCCCGTGGTGGCCCTGGCAGGACACGCGCACCGTTCCGGCCAGGAGAAATGGGGGCTCGGGCCCGGCCCCAAAGCGTTCCCCTCGGCACTGATGCGATGCCCGAAAGGGTAGTTTCCGGTGCCGGGGGTGCGGTGTCTCAGGGGCCACTTTGGCATGCGTGCATCGCCATACGTCCCACCACACCATCCTATACTTGTTCACTAGCTAACTGTTCATTTGCAGCATCGCACATTCGCATAGTCGCCACGAACGGCGGTTGTTGTTTCGTCTTTAGGTGAAGACAGCCACAGCGAGGCTTCATCGCTCGAAACCTCAAACAGAATACCAAAATTACCATTAATGCTTGATTATATTTAAAAAACACGATTCACATCACATTCTTCCTTTGAAAATTTACTGATGAGGGAGGATGTACGACAGAAATAGATACGTTACATAACGAATTTTCAACGAATATGTTTCACTGATCCAGACGTAATCAGAATTCAGGAAGAATTTACTTCAAGAATTTACTGAGAAGGCCAGTTCTATTCTTTAGACGTTCTCTTTTTCTTCTTCACCTTCACTATTAGAATAAGTAGCTGGGCGACACAGTATAATTATTACAGGAGTCGTTCACAGATGAATTTGTAAAATATAACTCTCAGTGGCTTTGTACTTTAGTAATATGAAGCTAACTCTCGAAGATCAAGATCAAGGAGCATGCTGGAAAATTGGAAAAAAAGCGATTGCAATAGGCTCGGCTACTAGATCCGACCTCCGACCCTAAAAATGGTTACCAAAAGAAGAAATGCCACCTTAATACTTGTATTCTCAGTTTGTGGAGAATGACCCAAGGTCATACTTTTCCAAAGATGTTTATATTACTATCCTAGATACCTAACTTCCTTTACCTACCTTAATAGTAAAATGAGCGTATCCAGAGTTTGTGCGAATGCTTGCATAAGCGTTCGCCGGCATACTTTTTTCCCCATTTAAAATACGAGTACATGGTAATTTCCACGTGGGTGTGACGGCATTCAAATTGAAAAAATTAGAAATTAAAGAGAAGCATATTGTTTTATGGTCTGTCAAAATTTCAAACCGTTTTACCCATCCAAAATATAATCAGCACGATTTAAAAATGATCAATTTTCCATTTAAAATGCATTGGAGCCGATTTTCTACACCGGTGAGGCTAGCAGATGGGATACTAACTCGCGGGGTGCTGTGAGAAGGGTTTATACGTACTAATAGCAGGCTGAAGTTAAGTATCCAGCGTAGTAGCGTAAATGTCTTTGTACTTTTCCTAAAGCTGGGTGTTATTTGTCGCAACTGTCCCCACTTGATTCCCACCAAAAATTGAAGTCGCACAGACTGATTTTTTCAGAAGGGTCTCAACACTTGCTGTGAACAGATCGGGAAGCTTCAACCATTCGATTTCGAATCACTTATCACCACAGTGTTAATTAAAAAGAAAAACATAGGCAGAATACTTTTACGAGCGTTGGGCTTGCACGATCATCTCGAAGACAGCATCGACTTAGTTGCTTCGGTCGGTCGTAAAACGCGAATAATCACAAAATTAACGACTTAACAACGACGAATTGAAAAATCTTCGAAAAATCCGAGTAATTAACGAAAATCGCGTCGGGCAGGCTGAGGGGGAGGGGGCGTCGTGCTTCGTGACCTCAGCGTCTCGGTCGTAAATACGTACGACAAATTTTCGTGCACGACGATGCGTTTCGCAGCTGGGCCGCCACATATGCTTCGTAATTTCGAAATTGTCTGATTTGAATTTCGTATTAACGTTTTTAATGTCGGCGTGCGGTATGTATGTTTTTTTTTCTCTCTTTTTTTTCTTTTTTAATGCACATTAAACCGCGCATAATAACATGGATTCTCGTCCTCGACGTCGTCGTAAGTGGAAAATGTCTGCCCGGAAGTGGGGACTTGGAAGTGCACTCGGTTTTTGAACGAGAACAACAAATCCGGGCACATTTTACGAGACTACCCTCGCTCGGTTTCCTCGTCGATGTACCGAGCGGGGCACGCCGAGTACTCGTATTTAGAAGGGGTTGCGGAATTGAAAGACACCGGCGCCCCTGAAATTACGCGCTAAATTGCGTCCATATAACGGTATACTCACTTTTCCGGCGAATTGTTCTAGATGGAAAACATTATTCGAGGGTTGCGCCATAGGCTGCCGGGTATGGAAGACGAGTTAGTTTTGATGAAGAACACGCTTGCTGTAGTAAACGTTGGGGTCGGATGAACATTGGCGTTCGGGTTGTAATTATTTTGTGATTAGCGAGTGCAGTCCAATGCTAGTTCGTAAGAGAAGGCGAACTGATGGTCCAGGAGAACTGGAAAAAATAAATGCAAAAATTCTCTGAAAGTTGAAATTTGGTATGGTTAATTAATTTGGATACTTTTTAGTGTACTGAAAGTCATTGAGGATTCGAGTGGAGCATGGGACTCCCAGTTCGAGAACTTCTCGGTAAGTCGATAAATATAGATTTTATCGAAAAATGTTCCAAACAAAGATGACCCTTGCTCAATTTCACTTGAGAACTTCCTTTGAATTTTTCTGTAATTCCTCGGAACCTCGATTAGGAGGAAGGATTGAAAATTACCCTTCGCATTTACATGCATTAATACAGACCCTTCTGGGAGAAATTGATGAATTTTCAAAATTCTTTCAGTATTACGACATTTTCTGAGCAGCGAGGTTGCTAATTACTCGTACTTCGGACCCATTCTTTTATTTTCTTCTCTACATATCCCTGGAATTGTTTTCTTTTTCTCCTCCCTCCTCCTGTTCCAATCCTGAGAAATCACACGCTGAACCTTCTAATTTCGCGTAATTTATCCAGGGACGTACCGAAGAGTTTTTCCGGGGGGGGGGGCAAAAATTGTAAAAGTCCCAAATGACTCAACTCAAAATTTCCGAGTAACAAAACATAAAAGCAAAAAAAAAAAACTTTTGATTGACTTATTGGATTCTGTCAACTGATGACTTAACTCATAATTCCCAAATATCAAAGCAAATAAAAAAAACCTTTCGACTTGTTGGATCTTTCCAACTTCTCTACTCAATTCCCAAGTGTCAAAGCAAGCCAAAAAAAACAAACTACTTCTGATTGAGTTATTGGAATTTTTCAACTGATGACTCAGCTCAAAATTCCCAAATATCAAAGCAAATAAAAAAAAACCTTTAGACTTGTTGGATTTTCCCAACTTCTCAACAACTCAATTCCCAAATCTCAAAGTAAGCAAAAACAACAACAACAACAACAACAACAACAACAACAACCTCTGATTGACTTATTGGATTCATTCAGCTAATGCTGACTCAACTCGAAATTCCCAAGTGCCAAAGCAAGCAAAAAAAAATAATAATAAAATATAATAATAATAATAATAATAATAATAAAGAAAGAACTTTTGACTTGTTGGATTCTTTCAACTCCGCCTGACTAAAATGGTAAATTTTCCCAACTGCTGAGTTGAAAATTCGTTCCGGGGAGAGGGTGGAAGAAGTTGCCCCTCCCCCATCGGTACGTCCCTGAATTTATCCATGTCTGTATACAATGGTGTCGAATGTTTTTTGTTTTTTTTTTAAATTATTATTATTATTATTATTATTATTATTATTATTATTATTATTACTGTTATTTCATTTTGTCGTGTTTTTTGGAAGGGGACAGGAGGGGGTGCAAAAGTACAAAAATTTAAACTTCACTTTGGCAAGAAAAAAAAAAAAGAAAGAAAGATTTACTTGTCCTTAGAGTAACAGGCAAGTAATCTTGATTTTTGTAATTCGATGGTTAAAATATCTTTGAAAGAATAAACCGAATTTGTTCTCTTTGGCCTCTCATGTGGATCTCGAAGTCCTACCCGTGGCAATATCAAAGATTTAACGATCTGATAGTTGAATTTTCGAATTAAGCGACTGAAGCCCCTTCTCGCTCCCATTTAGTTTTGGCTAATCAGTAACCCAAGAAAAATCTGATGAAATTTTCAAACTTAGGGACCCAGATACTTCACTCGATTTCGCAAGAAAAGTCAATTTTGATTGTTTGAATATTTTATGAATAATATTAATTAATTTTCAAAATCCCCGTTCTTCAAATATAATTTTAATAAGTAAAATAATTAATCGAAGTATAATTATTATCACAAATATAATAATTATTTTTTGTACACGTCCAAAAAAGTCGTAAATTTTGTTTGTGAATTTCAGGACCGCCTTTTTATCAACTTGCTGATTAGTTTTCATTTTTACTTATTTTATATTTTTTCGGGGCGGAAGTGATACAATGTACCTCTGCTCCCCCGGCTTTAAGACCACTGATCTGTAATGAATTTATCGCTGTAATTTCTAAAACTTTCATTAGCTTTCATCAACGAGGGGGTCTAGTTGGCCGAGTCGTTGGCGCGTTGGTCTCGGAATCTGGAGGTCCCGGGTTCGAGCCCACGTAGCCAGTGGCGTGGCCAGGATTTTTCCAAGGAGGGGGATCAGCAAAATGATGGTCGAGGGAGAGATACACCTAACATGAACTGTATGTTTTTACATTGACGTGTCAGTATGTTGTGCTTTTCAACTTCGGTTATGTATCTGCATTTAAATTTTATTTTGCGCACTAACTGTGATACTGCCAGCATATAAAAAAATTCTCCCCTAATCCCCCCTGGCTACGCCACTGCGCGTAGCAACTCGCCAGATTTCGACTTAGGCCGGTTTTTCGGCCAGAAGGAAAGAAGGCTAAGACAGCCCTAACAGCCTCCCTGACAATTCAGAAGTAATGCTCGAAAGGGCGGATCCCAGAGCTCGAGTTGAGAGCAAATTAGAAAAGAAGGGCTTTCATCAACGAATCGAAGTGGCGTCTGTGGAGGTTTCGAGGTTGCAGAATTTCATTTTGATATCAGTTGGGCTATAAGCTGAAAATCGCGGTTTTTGGAAAACTGAGAGAGAGAGAGAGAGAGAAGAGAGAGAGAGAGCTCTCAATATTTATATCTTCATAAAATACAATATAGGAGTTATTAAAAAACCGTCGCATTAATTTTAGATAATCATTTGTAGTCAGTCAAATAAAGTGGACAAAAGACTGAACCAAAACATGATTCCCCCCCCCTAGATTTTGTTCCTGATTATTTCGCGAGATCCCCCCCCCCCAAATGATAGTCTCCATTTATCCTACTCTTCTGTGTCCCCAATTGTGAGGCAAAGCCCCTTAAAATCATTCTCCGCATTTTTCGCCAAAACTAAACGTTCGGGCGGTTATAGCTTAGGGGTAACCAGATAACATGTTCTACTTGAAATTACCGACAATATGATACCACTCACGGTATATATTTTTCAACCGCAGCCTCAAAATACGGGGGAGAGGAGGCTCAAAGCAGCCCCTGTAAACTACTATACATTAACACAGGCTTTTCGGTAGAAAACATTGAATTTTTTACTTTTTTTTTCTTGTCTCACCGACTTTAGCGAATAGAAGGATGCAAATTATTTTCGGACCCGTTTTTACATATCCTCATCTCCGCATCCCTGCAAAAATTCTCAAAAAGTTGAAACTCGTTACAGTTGGTCAACTGGGTGTACTAATTAATACACTACAAGTCCTTGAGAATTCGAGAGTGGAGCCTCGTCTGCTCTCCAAATTTGAGAATTTTTTAGTAGGTTGATAAATATTTATTTTATTGAAAAATGCTCTACGCATAATTTCACTAAAGAACGTCCATTGAGATTTTTAGAACTACCCCAGAAGAGTATGGATTGTTGTATTATAGATTTAAAGGGTCCTTGAATCTTCTGACAACGATTTGTCTCTAATTTGCAAAATATCGTACCTGGGAGAAGCGAGGGCTCAAAATATTAACGAAACACAATTTGAATGTCATTTCACAGGTTATATTAGAACCGCAAAATTCAATTTCAAATATTGTTTCACCCTATCTTTACAATTATTCTGTCATCTACGGGTAAGGGAGACATTCATCGGTAATTACAATGTACTTTCACAACCAGCCCTGAAAAGCGTTCATGAGGGAGGGAAAGAGAAGCAAAATATCCGCACAGTTTCCAAGGTTTGAGTAAAATGAATATCAAAAATAAGGTCAGCAACCCCAAAACTCTGAAAGTGACGCGTACGTTGTACGTTTCATGATTTTCAATTTTGGCTCCCCTTCCCTCCAAGATGCCAGAATCATCAAAAATAGAGTTGAAATAATGTAATAACTGAATTCAACAACTTTGAGAACCCTGTATTTGATACCCATGTTATACGAATTTAGGACATCTTCGACCTGGGACACCCACCCCTGCCACAATTTTCAGCTTCGAACAAACTAAGATAAAAAATGAATACAGCGACCCCAACAACCCTAACGGTTAAGTTGCATTTCTTATTGTTTTCAATACTGACTCTTCCTCTGTCTCCTGATACCACGGTTATGAAAATAGAGTCAAATTAACATGAACAATGAATTCAGCGACCTTGGAAATCCTATATTTGATACCTATATTGCACTTTTTGACCTTGGCCCCTTCTTTTCTAATTTGCTCTCAGCTCGAGCTTTGGAATTCGACCTTTCGAGCATTACTTCAGAGACGTCGGGGAGGCTGTTAGGGCTGTCTTAGCCCTCTTCCCTTCTTGCCGGAAAACCGGCTTAGGTCGAAATGTAGCGAGTTGCTACGTGGGCTCGAACCCGGGACCTCCAGATTTCGAGACCAGCGTGCTATCTACTCAACCAACCAGATCCCCTGCCCCTGACGTCATAATTCTCAATTTAGGAGTAAACTGGTACTAAAATTGAATTCAGGGTTCCTTTTGTACAGTTTAACAGCTCGAAAACTTCCCCCGAGATATTGCCTGTCCAAATCATATAGAAACTTAAAACATCTGATTTCCCTGTGTGGTATTTGAAGGGTAGATATTGGGTAGGGGGAAGAAAAATATCCAAAGATGGTAAGCTATGAAGATAGGGAATCGAGTGCATGTAAAATTTGAACTCCTGCTGTTCTTAGAATCCTATGGAATGAGAAAAAACTCAAAAATCTATCTATATAAATGTGGTATTCGGAACGATGATTTTAAATCCCTTATTTGTAACGTTTCTTGGGTGTAAGAAAAAGTTCTGGAGGACATTTTTATGGAGAATCAAAGCGAAGAGTAATTTTTGGTACAAAAATCTTATTTTATATCCCATAATACTCGAATTTTTTAAAAACCCAATTATTTTGGAAGGGTGTTCGAATTTGCCTAAAAAATGAGCAGAAGGGGTAGGAGTAGAGACTTTTCTCTTTATATATTAAAACAATAATACTTGCATCCGCCTGCTCTTCCATGAAAAAAAAAACCCACAAAACAATTGGGTTGCCGACGTGAAAAATTGGAAAATTGCAGGGATAGGTCAGGGGCCAGCTACCATTTCTTTCATTACTGATAAGACATGAAGACAGACATGGAAAGTCTTTAATTACTGATAAGACATAACGATATCGAGAACAGATATAAGATGGACAATGACAATTAGGAAGTACGCGTTATAAATATTACTGATAGCCCTACATTCTCTTTCCCAACTGATAAGGAATTAATACAGCCTGAAATTCTTCTTCTCTACTGATAAGACGTTGAAAACTCCAATACAGAGATACAGACATGAGACAAGTCTATATAAGTATTGCTCACAAGACATGAAGTCACAGAGACAGAAGATAGACATGCGACTTAATATGCACCCGATATATTGACTGCTACCTTCTCCTCCCCTACTGGTAAGCCATAGACATAAGACTTGAAACATGATCACTCACTGTATTACTGATAGTTGATCTCTACATAGTGACAGGCATAAGATAGATAAAGATTCACCTGACAGGTTGCCTACCCGATAATACAGCAAAGGCAGACCAGTTACTGGAATTCGACACTGTAGGGCTTTTTCATTCTAGTATACAACGTAGTGATGACAAATTATCAAAAAAATTAAAATCAATTATTTTTTTCAGCATATCGATAACTATCAGTTACTTTGTTTGCATGTTGTTTAGTATAATCTATCATACATATTGTGTCATTTAGCATAGTCTACTAAAGCACTTTCTATCGAAAAGAATGCTTAATAACTCGAAAACAAGCACTTTTTATCAAAAAAAAAAAAAAAGCTAGACAGCTTGAAAACATGAATTTTTCAACCTAAAAAAAAGCATAAGTCAATTTGTACGCAATTTTCCCCTTTAAATTTTACGATGTTTAAAGCTGTTGTAAGAATTTTTGGTACTTTGCATCTGACGACCCTGCTGGTTTATTCAATATCCTGCACTGACATTCCCAGCTGTGTGATGATGCTATCAATGTTGACTTTTTTTTAATGACCTCATTATTGTCATCTAATCCAGGTTGATGCGCTATGACATTATCAGCAGTATGATAATATTTTAATTTTGCCCAACGATGACGTTATTTTACGAAATGTAAATATAAATATCTGGTTCAGAGATTCAGTGGTGTGTAGTACCCAGGGGGCGAAGTCCCTCAGTAGTATGTTAATTAGGAAACTCCTCTCAACAATATTCACGTTACCCCTTTTCCTCATTTATCTAGCTTACAATTTCACAATTTCTAAGTGATTGCACATGCCTGCCAAGTTACCATTGTTAGGGATGTAATTTTCGCAATTATAGTTTCCAGTATAGATATGAGGAGCGATTTTCCAAAACGGCCTCTGTCCAGTTTTGTATTTTTTTTCACGGGGAAGAAAAAACTCGGTGTATCCCTTACACCTACATTTCACGGTTGACAGTCGGGTTGCCTAGTAGAACACTTTCAGGAATTTATCTCGTTGAAATATTGAATGTACCTTGTACTGAAGACGCGCTGACAGTCGCGAAGTGGGGGACCTCCTGGATAGAGGCCGTTTTGGAACAACATTCTTGAATTATTAGTTTTGGTTTGGCACAAAATTAGACATACTGTGTCTTTCAGTAGATTCTAATTCATAAAATTGTCAAGATAATGTCGACTCCTCTATTGTGATACAAATATGAGGTCAGAGGTCGTTTTGGAATAACTTTTTTCTTCTCTTTGCGAGTCTATTTTGGCTTCTTACATGCGTCAGATTCACGATATCGTGAATTTGTTCGGGCCAGAATATGTATTACTAGATTCCTCACCAGATGGCGCTATAAAACGATTTTTCAAAAAAATGGACAGAGGCCGTTCTGGCATATAGGTCCTCATATGTATCTGTGCGAGTGTCGATCGATCAATCAGTAGAGTCTTCCAAGTAACTTTGAAAGCGCAATACTCGCCTTGAAGCAGTCAGTTACGGAGAGATCGTGAGGATTGAGTGCAGGTACATACAACCAACGGTTGAACGAGTCAAACTAATAACCCTCTCCGATAAGGATCGCCCGGTTTCCGCTGAATCCTCTCATTCTATCCACGAAAATTAAGCGGAATTTCGGGGAATAAATGTTTAAAGAAGATATGCTCAAATGTGATATACACTCGTAATGTACAACAGAGGAAACGGTAAATGAATAATGAATGTGCCGTCAGCAATCCTCATCATACAGAGAGGCTCCATGGGTATGGGAAGGCGGTGTACATTATATCAGAAAGTCAGCACGTAGAGCTGGAGTACAAACAGCGGGCAAACAGTGCCTCATAGTCGCTTTTCTAAACAATGTTGTACGTGATTCGAAGCAAAGCGTTAGCACACGTGCTTTTGATCTTAACTGAGCACCTCCACCTTTGAAGGTCTCCCGTAATATCTGGCAATGAACCTCCGAAAATACACTCGCGTCCCTTCGTCGTAGATGTAAGCGAACTGATAACGTGAACTGTCTTCGAGAAAATATAAAACTTTGGTAATAATTCTCGCCTAACGACCGAGGGCGGTTCGTTATTAACTAAAACCTTTTTTCTCCTGCGAGTCAGTGACGCTCTTTTCATCCCTTATAAACACGTAGAAAAAAGTTCACAAAATAATGGCGAGTTGAATAAGATGAAAAATTTTCCGAGAAAATGAATTTTCTTTGAACAGATTTTTCTTTTCCAGGAAAAAGGAAATATTCTCAAAGAACCTGCCACGTCGTTAATAAGTTTTTTAAAACTGATTTCGGGCCAAAATTTCTTCGTCGGTCGATCTATTTCGACCTCGTTATTTTAATTTCCGCCAAAAAGAAACTACATAGTACAAAGAGAAGATAACCGCGCTTTCGAAGGCGAGTGAAATTTCGTTAGAGCGTGAAAAAAGAAATTGGAATTTTTCTACCATGTAATCGCTGACTGGGGAAATCAATCGCAATTACAACGAACGCCGTTAAAAGGTTGAAATTTTAACGACCGATGATTCTTATCCTTCAGGGCCGACCTAACGTTTTCAAGGGTGCTAGTAAAGACGTTGATAGCGAAGAAAAAAATACGAGCGCTGAAGTCGAATTTTTCAAGTCAGTGGTTTTCTTTATGGAAGCGTTTACAATTTCACACAAATTTACTACTGTTGGTAGCTAATTGGTGCAAAGTTTCGTCAGAATCGTGGAGTTCATCGAAGTGGCTTAAAATTTGGTATGCGACTTCTTAAAGGCAAGAGTCAATTTTCAGACTGAAGGCATCGCGTGAAATCGTAATTCGTTATTTGGTTTTTATAATAGAAATTTATTGGAGCAAAATAAATGACTAGGAGGATATCTCCAGCCTCATGATTTCGGTTCGGACACTGTGAGCGACAGAAATTTCTTTACCAGTCCAAACTGAGCTACACCTGTTTTTGATGGTTGTTTAGTAATCTGAAGTCTCAAAGTGCCATGATCGAATCTAGAAGTCTTGTCCGAGTCAGGAAAAGTGTACAAGGGTCTTATAACAACGTCTTGAATTCTTGGAAAGTCTTTACAAGAGGTTCAATTCAATTTTAACGTACGAGTATTTTAAATAAATCTTAAAGTTGCATCTGAGTCTCAAAGATTTCAAACGATCCTTGCACTAATCTTAATGAATCTTGAGAAATTCTTGACCAGGCTGTAAGTGCCTTTCGAACTCTCATGAGTTTGAATAGATTTTGAGTGAACCTTAAAAATGGCCTAAATGTGGTACCTATTGGTTTCGGAATCAACTCCTTCACATTGAAATATTTGGACTTTCCAAGAATAGAAAAATAAAAAGATTGGCGGACGAAGCAGACAGAAAGGCTTGTAAGTTTCGTCTTTTTCGAAATTCCCCCTTTCCTGGGGTTTCAAAAATTTTGGACTGGTTCTCGTGTTTGATCAATATACTCGTAGTTTCGTGTTTCCAGATCTACATCCGTTTTTCGTCTAGAATTGTGTTTTTTGACATTGTTTCGGAGAGGAATACCGGTGGGGTGATGTGGATGTGTGAACGAGTCTCCCCTTTAATATCTTTTAAAAGCAGACAACTGCAATAATAATACCTATCCTCCTCAGTTGGCAAAATCAGATCCGAAGTTTTATTTTTGCCTTGGTAATTTCAAAAGTGGTTGTTAATTGGTAGAATCTACATTTTTAGTTTAAAAAATCGAGCTTACCTCCGACACCCCCCTCCCATCAAAGAAAGAAGAAATAGGAAATGGGTTTAGTACGTCCCTGCACTAATTTATGGGTTTTTGATTTAACTCCGGTCTTTTATTGTCTTGATTCGTTGGTGGTTGTCTGGTCATGTTTTGTCTTATTTGGGTTTGGCCATGTTTTGGTGTCTTCAGTCCTATCTGTTTTTTTTTTCAATCTTCGTTTAATGATTTGCTGACCATTAATGATTAAGATTCAACAGATTTGGCTAATGAACTTGGTGAGGAAAGTAGCGAAGTGGTTTTTTTTTTGGTTCTCCACCCCTTGATCCGAGCCCTAGAATCCACCCGTTCGAGCATTACCTCAGAGACGTCGGGGAAACTGCTAGGGCTGTCTTAGCCCTCTTCTCTTTCTTGCCGAAAAACTGGCCTGGGTCGAAATGTAGCGAGTTGCTACGTGGGCTCGAACCCGGGACCTCCAGATTCCGAGACCGTCGCGCTATCCACTCGGCCAACCAGACCCCAGCAAAGAGGGCCTGGAAATAAATTTTGGAAAAACAGAACTGTTAACGAAACAGAAAGATGTCGTATTGAAAATAAGGGGTGAAGAAATAACTATAGCAGATGAATGCAAATACCTTGAGCAAGTAGTAACGTTAGAAAATAGGCAGGAAAAAGAAATCTCTGCGAGAATAAATAAAAATAAATAAATAAATAAATAATGGAAAAGTTCTCGGTCACAAAAAACAATTTAAAAAAAGTCAAATAAGTATAAATAGCAAGATTGAAATACTAGAAAGTGTCGTATACCCAACCCTGACTTACGAAGCTGCTCAGACATCACTTACTAAAAACAAACTAAACAGAATACAAGTGACACAGAGAAAAAATGTGAACTTCCATACTGAAAGGGCACTTCCCTCCAAAAAAATCGATTTTGAGATTATATTCGATTTTGGAAGGTCAAAGGGTACTCTTCAACTAAAAGTGTCTCCCGTAAAATTAATGTTTTGGACCGATGTGCCCTTTTAATTTGGACGGTCACAAATGTTGAGAAGTGTGCTTGGAATAAGGCAGAGAGAAAAAGTGAGCGTTGCGGAACTGATGGAGCAATCAAGAAACCGTGATATGGCTTACAAAATGAAAAAATTGAAATTTGATCACGCGGGGCACTTCTACAGATCTGATCCAAATGGCTGGGGAAAAGGAGTTTTAGATTGGATTCCATTACAACCATAAAAGAAAGAGACCCCCAACTAGATGGTGGGATCAAATAATAAAAGTGGTGGGAATGATTTGGGGAAGAGTTGTGGAAAATCGGGAAAAGTGGAGAAAGGGGGGAGGCCTATGTTCAATGTGGGGCAGATTAGGGCACGCTACGTTCTCTTCTCAGTACAGGCTGTATAATAATAACAATAATAATAATAATCCTCAGTTGGCAAAATCAGATCCGAAGGTGTTTGTTTTTTAATTTTTTTATTGGCCTTGTTAATTCCAAAAATGGTTGTTGTTAGTTGGTAAAATTTACATTTTTAGTTAGAAAAACTGAACTTAACTCCGACACCCCTCCACTCTCCTCCCACCAAAGAAAGAAGAAATAGTTTTAGTACGTCCCTGTTTATGGGTTTTGATCTCAATCCGGTCTTTTATAGTCTTGATTCGTTGGTGGTTGTTTGGTCTTCTTTGGGTTTGGCCATGTTTTGGTGTCTTCAGTCCTATGTGTTTCTTTTTCAGTCTTCGTTCGACGATTTTCTGATCTTTATTGATTAAGATTTAGCGGATTTTGATGATGGCTTCAGTTTTGATTAGCCCTGGTTTGATCTTTTTTAGCTGATTTCTGTAAATCAGCTATTGCTGGTTTTAGTTCGATGATTTGCAGTTTTTCCTGATATCTTGTAGTCATGATTTGGTGGATATTAATCTGGATTTATATTGTATCGGTGTCCTCTGGTTTCGATTTAGCCGGTTTTGGGGACTTTGTGTCCTGGTTTTGATTTTTATTTGATGATTTTTGATGTATTTTGGTAATTTTCCCTCATGATTAAAACTAATTATTTTGATTTGTTGATACTAGTGTTTGTGCGTCTGTTTCTGTTAGTGTTAATGAATTGGAATTCTTGAATGAGGATGATCAAAGTATCGGGAAACACGAAAAAATAATTTTTTCCGGAAATGTCACTCCTGGAGAGAAAATTACCCGATTATCTCCTCCATATATCCGGACCTGTGTGTAGAGTTTCTTGGTTGGAAGATTTTTATAACGACTTCAACAAGATATGATCGGATCTATTCGAAAATATGTACCTATAGTCAGCGGGGATTTACCGTATTTGCAGACTGGGCACTTGCACAAGGCTGCAAATGTTTAAGGGCAGTAAATTTGAAAAAGAAGAAAATAAAATAAATCGTACCTAATATAATCGAGCACAGCAAAATAGCGTCTGATGTGACTGGGAATAGATTTTCAGATTTGAGTACAAAGAGGGGTTCTATAATTTACCACAGAGTGTTACAAGCTCGTTTTTTACAGTTTAGGCAAAGGGCGGGAAGAAAAATTTTGCACACAGTGGCAGCCTACCTAAATCCAGTACTGCCTACAGTAATGACGAAGCGAGTGAAAAAATGTTTACATGCCTCAAACCCACAACTAATTTTAGAGAATTTAAACTGACTCGATGCGAGTCTTCCTGTATTAATGAATCTTATCGTACTCTAATCGGTCTTGAAAGTCCTAAATAATCTTAACTGAATTTGAAGTAATCTTCCTAGCATCAAATTTACCAAGTCATTAAAAGACCCTTCCTCACCAAAATAAATAGTTATGCCGTTACTGTCCAACATTTCTCATTATGGCTGTTCCTTGCTTCTTAAAGTGTACGCCAGTGCCGGTGGCTACCCAATATAGTGCCACCTGAATGTTTCTACCTTAATGCGATCACTTCCGCCCTGTAATGTGCGCATCCTGACCGGACGAATTTGGCCAGCAAGGTATCCATATACGTTCTCAATTTCAGATTAAATGATCAAAGTAAGAGCTCGCATCTAATGGAATATCCTAGTAACGTAGACTTCAAACCGGAATTCGACAACAGCCCGTCGATATCAGGCGAGGGTGAAATTTAAAACGCGTTGAAAGAACCTTCGTATTCTACGCGATTCAGTTTGTTTGTTGGTATCCCTCATGCAACTGAACGTCTTATCATAACTGCCCCCATTTAGTCACACAGTCAGAATCTTTCGTCCGTACAGTGGAGACTCTGGGCGCATCCTTCCGTCGTACGAGGATACAACCCCGCACCCGTTCACAACCGGCTACTTGAAATGACAGACGATACTAATATAGGTTACTGATGAAAAATCGTGCATCGTCATGAAAACATAAAATTTGATATGTTGTCAGATCACCTCGGGTCCAAAATTGTGGAAAAACAGGGGGTAGAAATTAGCCAGCCTATAACCAGCCTCATATGGTTCGTAATGTAAAATGGTTCATATACAAATTGAAGTTCTTTGAATTCTCCCGCATAGACGCAAATAGTGGGGGCTTAGCCCCCAACTTCTGAATATCCCCCCCCCCCTCAAACACTGAGAAATTACCAAAGAAAATGATGCGGAGGGGTGATGTTACTTCATAATACGGGGGCTTAAGCCCCCTAGTTCTGATCCCTATTTGCGTTTCTGATTCTCCGCAAAAAAGATTTCTGGCAATTTTTCATATCCAGCCCAAGATGTCCCGGAGGAGGGGGGGGGGAGTTCCAAATAACCATGTACGTAGGTATGCACTAACAAAATTCATGTGGGCAGAAATGTAAAATTTTCATTTTCTTCAGGGCTACCGAATTTTACAAAAAGTAAATATGATACACCTCAATCCATTTCTCTACATCCCTATTCATTCAGGGGTCTGGTTGGCCGAGTTGATAGCGCGTTGGTCTCGGAATCCGGACATCCCGGGTTCGAGCCCACGTAGCAACTCGCCAGATTTCGACCTAGGCCGGTTTTTTGGCCAGAAGGGAAGAGGGTTAAGACAGCCCTAACAGTCTCCCCGACGTCTCTGAAGTAATGCTCGAAAGGGCGCATTCCAGGGCTCGGGTTGAGAGCAAATTAGAAAGAAAAGAGATCCCTATTAATCCATTCCTAAAAACGGTTTCGTCCCAACTACCCCCTCCCTTAGATACCACACGTGTACATTTACCTTATTCATTTATTTATCTATGTTATTGGTTTGAAAAAGTATTTTGATACTAAAACTTGGTGAGCTTTCATAAGGACAATTAATGAAATTGGGGATCTAACTTCCAAAACGCGCTTAGTCTAAAAAACGAAATGTTGGCAAATTGTAAAAAACATACTGACTCGCGAACGGTAAGTGGTAATAGCTGATCAGAGGGGTTTGGGAATCCAACACCCGAAAATAAGATGGACAAAGAAACGGGAAGAAATAGTGAAGAAAAGGAATTTTACGCCCCTAACGTCGCACGTCTGTACCAGTAGGCTGAAGCTAAAAGTAGCTCGCCCTGCACGATACTAACTATGCGTGAGTTCAAAGAGCGCCGCGACGCTCGAACTATTACTCGGTTAAGTTCGTCGTAATAACGACGCCAAAATCAAGATTGCACCTTCCGCCGTATAGTAATCAACAGATAACGGTATGAAAGCTGCGATTTATTGAAAACCTTCACGAGAATATAAACGTATTGCTCGCTAGTTTATCTGCGAGTACCTAAAGTACATCGCAACCGTTAACACTCCCCCCGGGTGAAACCAGGGGTTTCGCAAAAGAAAATTAGCCTAAACAATCTTAAAATTAGTTAACAACTTCAAAAAAAAAAAAAATGAAAAACTATATACATATATACAAAAATAAATAAATTACTCAGACATTTCCGAATCTTCGTCCGCCATTAACCGTCGGTTCTTTCGCGGTATGTCCTTGTCCGGTTGGGCGAAGAAATTGGCTTTGATGGCTTCCGTTAGCTCGTCCAGCTCTTTCCTGAGCCCTTTCAAAAACCGGCTTTGTTGTCGTCTTTTTCGTCGCGAATTTCTCAACGAGTTTCTTCCTCGGGGATTCCGTCTCGGGTTCGACTGCTCCGGTTGATGACCCCGGGAACTTTGACCTTGAACTGCATCAACGGATGAATGTTCCGGTGGCTTGGTAGCGGTACTTAACGCCTCCACCTCCGCTGCCCATTGCTTACGGAGGAAGTCGGGATCATACATTTCGATGTCGTACTCGTCATCCGACTTCGACATGTTCTGACAATTCGATGTTAGTACTAAGAATGGAAACGTAGGTTCGTATGTCGGAGGATTCGATGAAAGGAATGGAGCGAAAGCTTGGTAAGGAAAGACAACTAACTGGCAGGAGTACTTGTGATGCGTTTCGGGCAATAGCGATAAACGCTCGCACGTAAACGAAATGGATAGGGTGGAAATAAGAAATCGAATACCCTTTAAGATCAATCGTGTACGAGACATTATCTGCGAGTAGTGCTTTCCTAAGACAGTTCGGATTGACTTATGGGTTTATCGTCGACGGGAAGCGGCACTAAGGATGTGCAAGAGCGACGTTTAATTGCATTTTTCGCTCGCACGTCCACAGTGCGGACCACTCCTTGAGCATCAGGGTAGACTTTGACAACTCTTCCCAGACTCCAGTCACCCGGCTTCAAGTGGTCGTCTTTTAATAGGACCACCTGATCAACCATCATGTTAGGTTGTGCTCGACACCACTTCGTTTTCTTTTGGAGCTGGGTAAGGTAGTCTGCCCTCCAATACTTCCAAAAGCTGTTCACCTGTTTCTTTAAAAGCTCATATCTGGCTGATAGGCTCAAGGGCGAGCCATCTTCCGGCTCAGGCAAACTGAGTAACGAGTTGCCGATCAAAAAATGCGACGGCGTTATTAAAGGTGTGGTCTCGTCAGCTGTCTTACGGTAACAGAGCGGTCGCGAGTTCAAAATTCGTTCGATTTCTGCGAACAAGGTCCCGTACTCTTCGAAAGTCAGAGCCTGGCCCTCTGTAGACCTAATTAGATGATATTTCATCGATTTAACTGCCGCTTCCCACAATCCTCCTTTATGAGGGGATCGGGGCGGAATAAAATTCCATCGGATTCCCTCTTTGACTGCGAAGGTTTCGACTTCATGTACTGTCGCATTCAGGTGGTTTTTGGCGCCTACAAAGTTTGTGCCGTGGTCGGACCAGACTGTATTCGGTTTTCCCCTTCGCGCTATGAAGCGTCGAAAGCAAGACAAGAATGCTTCAGTGGAGAGGTTTGATACAATTTCTAGATGAACAGCCCTGGTCGTAAAACAAATGAATGCACAGCACCAAATCTTGAACCATTTTACAGAGCGATGGGCCGTACATCTGGCCCAGAAAGGTCCTGCTAAATCTGTACCAACTACAGTAAATGGACGGGTTACTGTGACTCGCTCTGACGGTAGCGCTCCCATTAGCTGTCCCGATTTGTGGTTCTGACTAAATCGAATGCACGTGATACAGGTATGGAGAACGCGCTTAATTACTTTGACAAACTCCCTACACACCAAAAGTTTGCGGAGACAAACGTTGCGAGGAAGGAATTGCCCGCATGATAGTACTTCAAGTGCACATGGCGAATGAAGACTTCTGCTACATGGGAGTTAGCTCGGATTATCACTGGATGGCGTTTTTCGAACGAAAAACTGGAATTGTGAAGACGGCCTCCGACTCGGAGGATTCCATCATCATCTAAAAACGCGGATAATGGTAGAAGCGGACTTTTCCTATGAATAAGTCTGTTTTCGCGTAAGGCGGATAATTCTTCGGGAAACCAGCTCGCCTGCGCTATACGGAGCACTGCGTTGACAGCCGCTTTCCGAGCTGCCAACATGTCGACGGCGCCACTTTTCTTCCAGAACAATCGAAAAATCGACGAAAATGTCGATATTAACCTTTCATAAGAAGAGAAGGAATTGATCACCGTTATAAACGGTATCGGTTTTTCTATAACGATGCTTCCACATGATATCTCAGTGTTGTAGTCAATCGGTGGCGAAGCCAACACTGTCTTTTCGTGGAACGCGGGTACGGATAACAGGAACTTAGGCCCTGAAAGCCATAGATTGGACTTCAAGAGTTTATCAACAGCCAGACCGCGTGTGCCTAAGTCGGCAGGATTCTCGGCTGTGCCGACGTAAAACCAGTGACTACTTGGAATAAGCTCGGTCACTTTTTTCACTCGGTTTTTTACGAATACTTTCCACGGTTTTTCTGGTTTCGCGATCCAACATAATGTAACTTGGGAATCCGAGAAACAGTAAACGTTTGAGACGTCGATATTCAATTCGAGTCTCACGCGAGTGATGAGTTCTGATAACAGTACAGCTGCTTGCAGTTCTAGTTTGGGTATTGTAAGCTCTTTCAGTGGGGCTACTCGAGTTTTGGCGCAGACGAGGTAAGTGTCGACGTTTCCTGACTCATCGATTGCCCTGCTGTACACTGCTGCACAATATGCTCGCTCGCTGGCATCACAAAACCCAACGAGCTGGATTCCCACGTGCTGTAGTAGCGACCATCTGCGTCTGATTCGGAACTCGGACAGCTGGTTGAGCTCTGCTCTATATGCTCGATAAGCTTCGGCTAGCTCGAGGGACACAGTCTCATCCCAACCCAGCTGTTCCCTCCAGACACGTTGCAACAGCATTTTTGCTCGAACTGTGATCGGTGCTATAAATCCGAGCGGGTCAAAAATTCGAGCTACATCAGAAAGCAATTCTCTCTTTGTTATCTCTTGGTTTGGATTCAAAGTGCAGGCGGCTACTTTCACACGGAACACGTCTTCTGTTGGATCCCAGATCAATCCAAGAATGGACACGGTAGTTTGGGACGAGTGAAGTTCCAATGGTTTACTGGCTATAAAAGCGGGATCGAGAGCACTTATGAACTCTACTGAGTTGCTCATGTACTTTCGGAGCGGGAATCCGGCACCTAATAAAGTCCGGTGTATTTCGGTTTGTAGCTGTTTTGCTTCTTCTAAGGAACTGCAGCTACATATCCAATCATCCATGTAAAAATCTCGGCGGATGGAGCTTGCAGCCATGGGATGACTGTCTTCTATTTGTCGAGCTAGGACGTCTAAACATTTGGTTGCTAAAAAGGAAGCGGGTACGGTACCATATGTAACCGTGTTGAGCCGGTATTCGACTATATCAGATGTGGTAGTTTCTCGCCAGAGTATCCGTTGCAAGTCGCGATCACTTTCTTCGATTAGTACTTGCCGATACATTTTTTCTATGTCGGCGCAGATGGCTACAGGGTGCCTACGAAATCGGATCAATATATCTAGCAGCTCCGATTGGATGTTGGGTCCAGTCATACAAGCTTCGTTCAGAGAAATCCCTGAACGGTCTTTCGCAGTTGCATTGAAAACAACGCGTAGCTTCGTAGTTGTGCTTTCCGGTCGTACAACTGCGCGATGAGGGATATAATAAGAGCGTTTCTGCATTTCATCTATAGGTACTCTGGACATATGTCCCAACGCTTCATATTCACGCATGAATTCGACATACATGGCACGGGTAGTAGGGTCTAATGACCTTTCGATTTTCAACAAGCTTGCTAACGCTCTATTTCGGTTTTCAGTAATTTCTTCCCGGTCCACTTTCAAGGGGATACGAACGATAAACCGCCCGGTATCAGAGCGGCGGTAAGTTTCTTCAAAGAACGCATCGCACAAATTGTGCTCGTGGCCAATTGGCCCGGTGGGAATTGCCTCCTCAACCTCCCAGAATTTGCGCAACTGATCGTCTATGCAGGTGGCAGCATTGGTATAGGTTATCAGGTTAGAGGCTTGTTCAGCGCGGGTATTCTGGACAGCACCAGTGATGGTCCAGCCGAAGCGAGTATTTCTCATGACGACGGTTTCAATCTGGCGGGTTTGGTTCAATATGCATTTTTTGTAATACTCGGCACCAATGACCATGTCCACATTTGGCACCTGGACTACCGGGTACTCAAAGGCTTTGTCGGCTAAATCATACTGGCTAAACCTTTCAAATAAGGCTTCAGACGATAGATCCCGGACGGCGTATGATAAGGATTTTGCGGGCACTACGTCCGCCTGGATGTCCATCTCGGTTTCTCCAAAACGCGACTTCAATGTAAGTGAGCAAAGAAACTCGGTAAATATCGGATCGTTTCCGATGCCCTTGACGGATGTCTTATACATTGCGCGGGTGGTCGGTAATTTAAATTTCTTGACAGCAGCATCGGAGATTAGGGTTGGTTGGGAACCACTGTCAAGCAGGAGGCGGATTGTGCCAGAGGCGTTTCCGGAATGGAATTTGACAAGAGCTGTCGGCAATAATAGCGTCTTACGACGGGAAGATGACAACATGCAGGTTTGGCTTGCTGCAAGGTCTAGGGTTGGTTTTGAGCTCGCACTTGGCTCATGGTTAATCGGTTTTGAGCACGCACTTGGCTCACGGTTAGTCGGGTTTGAGCACACACTTGGCTCGGATCCAATCGGCTTATCAAAATGGAGGAGGGTATTGTGCTTATTATTGCACATTTTACAGGGTTTCTTTTTGCAATCAAATGCTCGATGGTTTGCACTAAAACAGTTACTACAGAGCTTATTCTTCTTGATGATCTCGTATCTTTCGCGGGGGGCTCGCCTGGAAAACTCTTTGCACTCGATTAACAAATGCGGCGCGTTACATACGTAACAATTCAATTTGGATGTGCTGAACGACGTCATCTTCTGGTATTTAGGCTTCGCATTTTGGTTGTTTTTGGTGACTGTTCGTTCGGCCATACTGGCGTCCGCATTCGATGCTCGTATTTGGATGAACTTGCGTAGCGATTCGTAATCAGGGAACGTGCTGTTATCGGTGATTGTGTGCTCGAAATCTCTCTTCGTGGTCTTGTCGAGCTTAGAGAGGACAAAGAAGGCAAATATCTGAGACCAATGCTCAGTTGGCATGCCGCACAGCTTTAGGCCACGAATTGCGACGTCAACATCATGTAATAATGGCTTTAACCCTTCTTCGGACTCGACCTGTTTAAGATTATACAGATCCTGGAGGTGGGCGCGGATTATGATGCGGCGATTATCATAGTAGTCATTCAATCTATTCCAGGCTTCTATGTAACCGTCACCGGATAATTCGATATCGGTGCAAACTTTGGCAGCTTCCCCGACTAAGGAATTCTTTAAATAGTAAAGCTTTGTAACATTCGCAAGATCAGGGTTGTCATGTACCAGGTTAGAAAACAATCCACGGAAGTCCAAGAATTTTTTCAAATCTCCATTAAATTCGGGTAATTCAATTTTCGGATATTTCGCTGGGGCAGAACTGGTTTCACGGAAGGTGCCATTCAGCAAGGATCCACGACTCGGTTCTGAACGGGATTCTGTCGCTTCTAAGGTCTCATTGATCTTAGCAAGCGTTGTAACTGCATGCCATCGGATATCTTCTGTCTCTTTTTGCAAGGCTTCCTCTTCTTTTGAAGCTTTTTCTTCATCTTTCTGGTCTATGTGATCTAGTAGGGAGAGATGATATTCTCTAACCTTCTGCAATGCTTCTTTTAACTCGTCTCGAAGAATCTTCAACTGGCTGCAAACCGATGAGGTGATCTCTTCTTTCGTCCATGTGACAAAGGCATCTCTAGTTCTCAATACATTTCTTTTCCAAAACCGGTAATTTTTAAGCACGGATGCTTTCTGATCAGCCATTTTAAACCAAGGGTAATTTATGCGTGGATGGGAAGAGGAGGGGTCAGTGCTAATACCAACTAAGTATGAAGGTTGGCGTGCGAACAGTCTTCGAGTTATGGGAGTGCAAAGTGGGGAAGTAGTGGACTTAGCTCGTTTTGGCAGACCATGTCATGCGTTTGGAAGGTCAAAATTCGTACATCTTGACCTAGAAACTGTCGGAAATCGGAAGATACAGCTTAGAGATGACCATTCTGGTGAACGAGGCACACGTGAACATGTTCCCCTCCCTCCACCTTTCAGACATTCTTGTACCCCCGAACAAGAAAAAACAAGTATGACTTACAGTTGAAAGAGTCTTATATTCATAAAATTTGAAAAAACAAACAAGTCAGTATTATAAAAAAGAACGAAAGGAAGTTTAGCTGGCTCTAAGTCGTGATAAAATCGTGAAACCAACTCTGGAAGGTACCTTTCGACTTCCTCCACCAGATTGCGCTAAAAACTCAATTTTCGATTTTTGGACTAAACGCGTTTTGGAAGTTAGGTCCTCAATTCATACCTATTTTGGTGGTTTAAAAGTCACTGAATTTTTTTGGCATCAGTTTCTCGATACCGTCAAAATTGTGGTACGGAGGAGGGGCAAAGATGAAAATTTTGAAAAATACAATATGCATATTATCAAATAGTAAGGTAATAAGATCGCTGAATTCATTTTGGGAATCAGTTTGACCTAAAGTTGAAAACTGTGGCACCTGCGAAGGTTGGGAAGAAACACTTTTAAAGAAATACAATACGTACATCAAGTAATATGTTTTGAAGGTCATTGAATTTATTTTTGTCAGTTTAACTCTCAAACATTCGGACAATTTTTGCGTTACATCCCTAAAAGCGGGCATCACTACACAGAATGGTAAGGCTGATCAAACTGCCGCGAATGCGGCGCCGTCATTCAGCTGATTATCAAGTATTATGTTCTAATCAAATCATACCATAAAGTGGCAAGAGCGAACGTTGATCTCGCTCTCGGATCCAAGAGTACCAAAGATCAAGAATAGGAAGAATCATCGAAAAATACGAGGTCTTAAACAGAATTGCTCTCATCAGATCACAGAGTGGCAAGATTGAATGCGGACCTCGCTCTCGGCTCCAAGAGTACTAAATATTAAAAACAGGGGAGGGGACAAGGGAAAGTATGACTATACCGGTATACAGATGGGCTGAGGCGAATGATGCACTAAGGGTGAAACTGGATGAGGCAAGGAGACGAACTTTCCCCAGCTTGCAAGAGAAATATGATTGGACGGAAAAATCCATCAAAGAAGTAGTCAAGCAAAAGGGGGAAAGAAAGACCAGACCTACAAAAAATGATAAAAATAAGAGGAGGGGTTCTCGGAAGATGAATGTATAAGAGAGGAAGGAAGGGGGAGGAAAACATGCCCTTAGTCATGAAGGAGGAAGTTCAGAAAGCATTGGAGCAAAAGAAAGCAAAGCTACGGGGTCGGATGGAATGGAGAATGAGGTATTGAGGATCATGGTGAATGTGCTTGCGCCCTTCATGGCAAACCTGTCCAGCAGATTCGTTCAGTCAAGTTTCACACGAAAACAATGGCGTCAAAGGGAAATAATTTTGCTACACAAAAAAGGGGATAGAAGCGATTTGAACAATTACAGGCCTATTAGCTTATCGCCAAATATAAGCAATATATTCGGAAAGATATTGAAAAATAGAATGCACCCGGTTTTGGACCAGAATCAAACAAGGAAGCAGGCGGGGTTTAGGGAGGCTATTTAACCATTGACTACATTTTCTCATTGAACTAGATTTTGGAGAAAACAAGAGAGTACAATATGCTACTGGATCTCATGTTTATAGATATTAATAAAGCATTGGACTCAGTCAAACACGCGGCAGTTTGGGAAACATTAAGAAAACAGGGGGAAGTAGAGACATTATGGAAGTCCTTAAGAAAATGAATGAGAAAACAGCAGCTTACGTGATATTGGACAGGATCGGGGAAAAAATTGGAATGCAAAATTGAGTAAAACAGGAGGACCCACTTTCTCCGAATATGTTCAACGCGGTTTTCGAAGAAATTTTTAGAAAACTTAATTGGGAGAGGAAGGGAGTAAGGATACATGATCAATGGTTGAATAATTTACGGTTTACTAATGACGTGGTATTAGCAGGGGCGGAACTATGGGAGTGTGGGGGTTGACACCCCCCCCCCCAATAATTTGGCAGTCGGCAAATTGTGAGAATGTTCATTTGAATTGTTCATTTTTTTATAAATGTTCGTTTTGTCTTGTTTTTTTCAATTAAAAAATATTTCGATTGAAAAATCGGCAAATTTTTAATTTTTTTTTAATTTTGTCGTCGAATTTTTATTTTTTAAAAATTATCTGTCGTTAAATTTTTTCTTTCCACGTCCCCAAACTGAAAGTCAAATTTCTTTTCTGAAAATGGAATACCTTGGACACCTGTCAGAGACTAGTCAGTCAAAAGCCGAAGGTTTCAAGCTGAGTATCGAAAGCTATCTGAAAGGTTGAAACAAAGCTGAAAAATGTGGAAGACATTTCGGAAATCTGAAGTCGGTAGCAAACGTTGAATTCCGAATTTTAATTACTATTCTGTTTTTACTAGATTCTCTGTTTGACCTAGAGCCTAAAATTTGAGAAGGTTAAACATTTTATTAAAATCTAAAAGTTGAAAGCAAAATACTTATTTTCCAAAGTCACAAGCTGAATCCGATAGCAAATGTTCTATTGTTTAATTTACGGGCTTTGGTTCTAGTGAATACAGAAGGGAAATTTAGTCTGGAACAAAAGTCAAAACTCGATGTGTTTTTTCTGTGAAAACGAAAATGAGCTTGAGGCACGGATTCCCCTAATCCAATCAGCCTGAAACTTTGTAGGTTTTTTTTCTGAGATTTTCTTGGAACCAGTTTAGGAGATGGATGAATCAGAGGAAATTCAGAAAAAAAGATCACCAAGAGTAAATAACGACCACCTTAATGTGTAAAGGAAGTTATGTGTTCCTCTCAAGTATTCCTAACATCCTTTCTGCTTACCCTCCCAGACTAGGGTATGCCCATGTGCGCAAATGTGAGTGTTTGGGGATAAGGTTCCAATCTGCATTTGCAGAGACGAAACTATGGAGGGGGCCCGGGTGAAACACCTCCAATAATTTGTTAGTTGGCAAATTTTGAAACTGTCCATTTGAATTTTTCATTTTCTAAGAACGTTTGTATGTTTATTTTTTTCAATTAAAAAATGTTTAGATTAAGAAATCAGCAAATTCTTAAATGCTTAAAAAATTTTGTCGGTGAATTTTTTGTTTAAAAATATTTTGTCTGCAAATTTTCCTTCTCCACCCCCCCCCAAACTGAAAGTCAAGTTTCGCCTCTGAGTATTAGTGAGCAATGATCTGAAGGAGTTGCAAGCTGTGTCCGAGGAACTCAATATTGAAAGCATGAAGATCGGATTGTCAATGAATACGTCAAAGACTATAATAATGACTAACATACACGTGGAAACACTTTTGGTGGGTGAGTGGGGAGCTGAAATTGGGAGAGAATAAAATTACCTTGGTCAGATGGTTGCATGTGAGGGAAGAGGGAAACTGTAATTGAGGGCGTTGGAAGCGAAAGCTTGGAAAAACTTCTAGGCATACAGGGAGGTGCTAAAAGGCAATTTACCGTTGAGGGCAAAAATAAAAATTTTACATCAATGGGTAATACCCACCTTCACCTACGACGCTCAAACGTGGTCCTTGACAAAGTCGTAAAGCAACAGTATGAGAATGACTTTAGGATGTTACGCAGCATAATGAAGATAAGAATAAACGATAAAATAAAGCAAAGAGAGATTCCGCAAATACGGGATCACAAAATATAGGTAAGGGTCAGAAAAGCTAAGCTTTGTGGAACACATGGTGAGGGGAGGAGAAAAATAGAGGAAGCTAGCCAAAAAATGGTCGCCAAGAGAGTGGAAAAGATGAGGTAGACCGCTACCCAGGTGGAGGGACAAGTTGGCAAGAGAATTTGGGATATTATGGGGTAGGGTGGGAAGGGGTAAAAGATGGTGGAAGAGGACGATGGACGCTTATGTCTGAAACCGGGTTAATTTGACGGCATGACGGTCCCTCGCACAATCGGGGTCCAATGTAGGTTCGAATAGAGGCTCTTTTTCTAATTTGCTCTCTACTAGAGTCCTGAAATCTGCCCTTTCGAGCATTACTTCAGAGACGTCGGGAAGGCTATTAGGGCTGTCTTAGCCCTCTTCCCTTCTGGCCGTAAAACCGGCCTCGGTCAAAAATTCTGGCGAGTTGCTACGTGGGCTCTCCGGGACCTCCGGATTCTGAGACCAACGCGCTATCCACTCGGCCAACCAGACCTCTACGAATAGAGGCTGTATCCCATTAAAATATGTAAATCGGCCTTTGGCAATTTTTCGAGTTTCATTTTAGTCTTCGATGAGTACTAATAAAAGAAAACTTTCGAACCTGTGACGACTTTCCGTTCCATCTACAGGGAGACGTGACCTTAAAATATGAGATTTTCTTGTTTTTAGCATTATCTCAGGTATTTTTTAATTAACTGAAGCGAAACTTGGTAGTGGGTGGTCTTGGATACAAATATTCTCAATTTTTTTCAGAATTCTTTTCATCGCTTATACACTATTAAACGTGCATTTGAAATTTTCAAAATTGAGTCCTAATGACCGCCGTGGATAGTAATTTATTGACGTTGGCTGAGTACCGGAGGTCCCGAGTTCTAGCCCACGTAGCAGCTCGCCAGATTTCGACCTAGGCCGGTTTTTCGGCCAGAAGAAAAGTAGGAACAGCTGCCCGACGTCTCTGAGGTAATGCTCGAAAGAACGGATTCCAGGGCTCGGGTTGAGAACAAATTAGAAAAGAACTCGTATTGCCGAAACAGACCGCGGGATATGTAATTCAGGATGCTTTCGTGATCGTTCCTCAGCTCCAGCCATCACCGTACCCGTACAAATCAGTTAACGTTTTGGACCATGCTAGGCTACTCACAGACTAAAGTCTCATTTTGACACCCCCTCTTTCTCCACAACCGTGGATCTAGGGATCCTAGCAGGTGGGTTCCAATCTTAAAATGTACACTTATGTCTTTCAGCTCCAACACACAAAATTTCACGATTTAAGGACAAAATGCACGATTCTTGTGGAACTTGGCTCCGATGTTCTCTGCTACAGTGTGCGACCGCTATATCGCCGATACATATCGAAGACCTACTTTTTATACAGCAGCGCGGAAACAAGATGAAAAGCAATGCAGCGGATCGAACTTATTTCCATTCTCTGTATTATATTTTAATTAAACGATAAACGACGTTCACGTAGCGTCGATAAATAGTTGACATATCAGAACGAGGGAAAGTAGAGAGAGAAAAAAAAGGCGTAAATACATAAACGTGCCTTCGTACTTGAATATTAATCAGCTCGCCGACCGAACCACGAGGCAACGCAACCACATTTGGGGCAGTTGTGCGGCCGAATTTGAAATCCGTAATTTGAAACACTAGACACGAGACTCGAAATCGGCAATCGGGTTGCTCGTAATCGTAAGTGCTGTACCAATGTAAGCTGAAAAAACGACGAAGAAACGTGATGACATAGGATGGGCGAGTTGCACAAAAAAGCGAAGAGGCAACCTCGTTAACATATTATTATTCGGTATCAGCAGGATGAAGAGGTTGTCTCGGGGTCTCTGCTGCCTGTCCTCGCTTAATTCGCATGCTGTGTCGACGCAAGATGTGTGCCGCCAGTTTCTGTTCGTGTTATGCTCGCGACGTCGCGTCGAAAATTAGCGTCAGTTGGAGAAAAGGGTTATGGAAATTCGAGTCGAGTAAAAAAGTTACCCGGTGTTTCGGGGATTGCGTGGGCTGCGTCTTCTCCAACTCTACCGTGTACGTCGACACGGTAGCATTTCCCGCCGATCTTCAACCTTCTTACGCCGGGGGCGTAGCGCGGAGTTCGAAAATGAGTTCGCGTTATTCGCGCGACGTTTTGAAACAGATTTGTCTCCGCCGAATCCTCGATAATTAGCCGACCGTCAGGTTTTCGCAGAGTGGATTCTCGTTAGCTAAACTTTCGACGTCTTCTCGAGCCAGTCGATGTCTGACTTCTTAACGCATGTGTGTCTTCACATGACTGTGAGATTAGTGCAGCCTATGATATGATCTTCCTTCCATATGTAACACATTTGTGTTCGGTCGGTTCAGTGTTTGATTGGCGTCGAGCAATGTGATATCATTTCTTTTAGAATCACTAATCCTCTTTCTCCAGGCTTGCCGATCATTTACTATGAGTTGCTAGCTAGATATTAGATTTGCTTCTTTGAGCAGGGCATTCATTTGATCTTCGTACCTTTTCTTTTGCCCATCTGGGCTCCTTTTTCCTTGAGCTAGTTCTCCAAAGAGAGCAACCTCAGGCAGCTCTATATAGTTTATATAGCAGACATGTCTAAACCTTCTGAGCTGATTCCTTTCGATGATGACTCCAGCTGCTCGGAGTTTAACATGTCTCAGAACTTCTTTATTCGAAATGACATTGTTCTGTCTTATTCGCAATATCCTCCTGAGTTGCCACTGGTAGGTCTTCTCTGGCTCACTTGGTGGAGCGTATGGCGATGCATGTTTGCCAAAGTGGCTCCCTAGACACCGCAACCTTGGCCCCGAAAACTACCCTTTAGAGTATCGCATAAATGACCAGAGGAACGCATTGAGGCTAGCCCGAGACCCCTTCACCTCTCCGTTTCTTAGGGCCGCTATGGAGCATTCTACTGACCGAGGCAACACTCGAATTCGGGTCCACCACAGACGGACGCGATACTTTCCTTCAACTAGCACCTTTTTGTCTTGGTACGTGTGACAACGGCGGTATGAGCCCTGCCGGGAGGTCCGCACCAGCTGCAGCAGCTGTTGTTGTGTCCGGTGTGGACTGAGCTTTGTCCGTCGGCCCTTTGCCTCGACCACTCTATCGGCATCTTCTTCTTCATAGGTTCATTTCACCAGCCTCCCCCCAAGTGCATTTTGAAAAAGTAAATGAGAGCAAAAATTTGTGTACGATTTGTGTAATTTGTATACATCGGTCCTAGAATGTTCCCCGCCACTCCTAGGAACAATCAAAGTTTGAAGGGGCTGGAGAAATGCTAGCCCCCTGCTCAACTTCAGGTAGAAGTCTGGAGATGGGGGCAAAAATTTGATACAATTTGTGTATTTTGTGCATCCACCTTCCTCAATTTGTGTACCCTTCCCTTCCCCTCTGTGGACCACATAAGATAGGTAGCCTGTTAGGTGCTGCCTTCCTCTCAAAAAATGAAATGTAGGTCCGGAAATGAGGGTAAAACTTTGTGTATAATTTGCGTATCGATCTCCCCCAATTTGTGTACCCCGCCAACCCCTCTATGGACCATACAATATGAGTAACATGTTACATGTTGGGTGCTGCCCCCCGGGGGCAAGGGAAGGGTACACAAATTGTGGGAGGTGGATACACAAAATACACAAATAGTAGACAAATTCTTACCCCCATCTCCAGACCTCTATCTCACCTTGGGGGGGGGGGGAGGCAGCACTTAACATGTAACATATAACTCATATTGTATGGTCTATAGAGGGTTTGGCAGGGTACACAAATCGGGTGAGATCGATACACAAATTACACAAATGGTACATTAATTTTTGCCGCCATTTCCGGACTTCTATCTCATCTTCGAGAGGAGGGGCAGCACCTAAAGGTTACCTATCTTTTGGGGTCCACAGAGGGGAAGGGAAGGGTACACAAATTGAGGAAGGTGGATACACAAAATACACAAATTGTACACAAATTTTTGCCCCCATCTCCAGACCTCCATCTGAAGTTGGGGGGAGGCTAGCATTTCTCCACCCCCTCCACTTTGATCGTTCCTATTGAGGGCAGGGAACGTACATAAATTCTAGGACCGGTGTACACAAATTACACAAATTGTACACAAATTTTTGCCCCCATTTACTTTTTCAAAATGCACTTCGGGGGGGGGGGCTGGTGAAATGGACCTCTTCTACATGATGGTCGAGACAAGGCCGACTACCAGTTTCATCCGTTTCCACTCTTCAACATTTCTGGAACCAATAAGGTGTCCGGCGAGGGACGGCTAATCTCACCGTCGCTATTGCTCGTGTTGCAGCCGGAATCGATCGCTGTCCCGTGTCGCTCCTTCTCCCAGGTCTTACACTCGAACAGGGTATGCCAGGAGTCGTCTTTCGCCCCTCGGTCACAGTACGCGCACACGGGGCTCGACACTATCCCCGTCCGAGGTAAGTACGTGCCGAAGCACTAGCGGCCGCTCAGGGCTTGGGTCAGGTGGAAGTTCAATTTCCCATGGGACCTGCCTGCCCATACATCGAGGTCGCGCATCAGTGCTCGGGTCCACTCGTCCTTGGTTGACTGGGCAAGTGCGTCCTTCCATTTATGATGTGTGGACTACAGGATGTCCCGCTTGACCCGAAGTGCCTCTCGTTTCGTTTGCACTCTCTTTTTTGCACCTTATACCTCTGCTATTTCTCCGATCGTGAGTTCGATTGGTGGTATACACGCTAACACGCCTACTGCCACCGAAAAAGTAGTGCGGTACGCACTGACACTCCTCATCGCAGCTTTTCGCTGAATATTCTCTATCTCGGCTCTTCTATAGAGAATCTTGATGGCGTCGGCAAATACTTACGCTCATGACGATATTCGCATACATCTTTCTCTTCTTCTCCCTCGGACCTCCCCCCCCCCGCGCCCCAAGTTCGACATTAGACCGTAAAGCTGTCCGGCTACTCGATCTGCCTTTTCAGCTGCCCGCCTAAAGTGCTCTCAGAACAGCAACTTCCCGTCGAACCACAGCCTCAGGTACTTTAGGGCTGTACAGAACCAAATCTCCACGCCTTTTAGGGCAACGGTGGGTGAGCTGTGAGGTCTTCTCTGTGTACGGTATAGAGACCACATTTCACTGCCATAGAGTTAGGATAACAATAGCTCTGTATATAGCAATCTTGGCTGAGATGGATATGTCATGATTGCGGAAGGCTTTTCGCCCCACCAGATGGCGCCTAATGCGGCCTGGATTTTCTCTGAATTTCTTTGAGTGTTTACGGAATTTAACATGGAGTAGTCCTGGCTGAAATATACCGACAGTAGAGCGACGGTACGACGCCAGGACACGCATTCATCTCACTTCCAGCCAGAAAAGGGTGCATCTTATCACCTGTACTATTCAACATATACGGAGAATACATCATGAGGAAGAGTTTAGACGGGTGGAATGGAGGGATACGGATAGGAGGTTATACGATCAGCAACCTCCGCTTCGTGGACGACACGACATTGTGTGCTGGATCGGAAGAAGAACTGAAGCAACTACTAGAACGAGTCGAAAGAAACAGTGAAGAGTGCGGCCTAACGCTTAATAGAAATAAACCGAAGGCCATGGTAATCGACCGGGCGGAGACCCTGCGACCATCAAGCGAGTTGGAAAAATTCGAGAAGGTAGATCGATTTGTATACCTGGGATCGTTGATAGATAAAAATGGAGGGAGCAGCGCCGAAATAAGAAGAAGAACTGTCATAGCTCGAGAAGCGGCGACAAGATTACCACCACTATGGAAGGACAGAGGGTTAACCATAACCACCAAACTAAGGATATGAACTACCCTCGTCCTTCCAGTGTTCCTTTCTGGCTGCAAAACCTGGACAATCAAGGCAGATGACCGTAAGAGAATTGACGCCTTTGAAATGTGGGCATATCGTAGAATGTTGCGGATATCTTGAACAGTCGAAGACAAATGCGTCGATACTCAGAGCGTTGAATATCCACCAGCACTTTTCGTCCATTTGCTGTAGTCGGATCCTCAAATTTTTTGGACATATAACGAGGAGACTGGGTGAAAACCTGGAGAAAATAGTTGTCCAAGGCAAAGTGGAGGGGAAGCGATCCAGAGGAAGGTCGCCAAAGAGATGGATCGATCAACTGGAGGAAGTGTCCAACCGCGGGCTGTCGCGATTGATCCGAGAGGCGGAGGACGGGCACTCATGGAGGATAATGGTGGAGGAAGTCGCTAGCGAGTCACTTAGCGCTCAGTAATGAGCAAGGACTACTGATGATGACCCTGAAGTCGTTTTGCCAAACCCCCTCCCTCCCAGCTAGAATAATGGATCAAATTTGCTACCACAACTCGGCACTTATTTTGTATCGTTCTTCACTTCAACCGATCTTCATCCCACTGGAATTTTGGTTGGGGACTGACCGCATGCTACCTCCACAAATTAGAATTTCGGAGCAAATTGGGTATCATAATTTTACATTCATTGTGCATAGTCATTCTAAAATTTTGTGCTCAACTCCCTCCTAAGATACTGAAGGATTCCACGAGGAGTGGGGGTGCGAATCAATTATGCCCTCCCTTGCGTCGAAATTCTGAGTTAAATCTGGCATCTCAATTTTGTACTCTTGTTCCATTTTTGCCGTTGTTTCCGAAGTTTGTGCTCATTTCTTCAGGAAGTAATCTCCATAATTTCAGCGGGAGGAGGGAGGGGGGGACTGAAGAAATGTTACATCCAAAAACGAATTTTAACTCACAAGTGGCATAATTCTGTTTTAATTTTGTTCTAAGTTGTACCATTATTCCTAAATTTGATACTTCAACGTGAATTTTAATTTAGGGGCTGAAGACATGCGTTCTTCTAAGCTGGTATTTTGAATCGAATCTAGTGACATAATTTTGCACTCATTCTGTGGAATTATGAACAGTTTTCCCAAATTTTGTATTCAAACCTACTCGAAAAAGATAAGTTCCACCGAGGGGAAGGGGCTGACGCACTCGCCCAGTCGATCAAGGGCGAGTAGACCCGAGCGCCAATACGCGACCTCGATCAGAGGGCTCTTTTTTCTAATTTGCTCTCCACCCGAGTCCTGGAATCCGCCCTTTCGAGCATTACTTCAGAGACGTCGGGGAGGCTGTTAGGGCTGGCTTAGCCCTCTTCCCTTCTGGCCGAATAAACCAGCCTAGGTCGAAAATTCTGGCGAGTTGCTACGTAGGCTCGAACCCGGAACCTCTGGATTCTGAGACCAACGCGCTATCCACTCGGCCAACCAGACCTTGCGATCTGAGGGCTGGCAGGTACCATGGGGAACTGAATTTCCACCTGACGCAAGTCTTGAGCGGTGATGGTTCGGCACTTCCTTACATATCGGATGGCGACAGCGCCAAGTCTCGTGTGCGCATAATCTGCGACCGAGGGGGGAAGACAACGCCTGGCACACCCTATTCGAGTGTGAGGCCTGGGAGCAGGAGAGGCGTGGGATGGTAACAAGGATCGATTCTTTCGGCAGTGAAAGCGACAGCGACGGCGTAATCGACCGTCTCGCGTCGGGCATCTCGGTTCTGGAAATGCTGAGGAGTAGAAGCGGATGGAATTGGGTGTCTGCATTTATCTCGATGATGGAGACGGAATGGTCGAGGCAGACGGCCGACGAACAAAGCTCGGTCCACACTCGACGTAATTAACTCTGTACCATCCTGAACTGCTGCAGCTGCTGCGGACTTCCCGGCAGGACTCACGCCGCCGTCACCACTTTCCTGTGTCACCACACGTACCAAGACGAGGAGGTGAGGGTAGCGCGTCCGTTTGTGGTGCACCCGAATTCCAGGTTAGTGCTGGATGAGCGTTGCCTCGGTCAGAAGGGTGTCCCATAGTGACCTCGGCAGAATAGCGCGAATCCGAAGAAAGAAGAGGCGATACCGGCCAGTCCCTTTGGTCCTGATGCGACACTCGAAAGGGTGTTTCCGGGGCCAGCGGTGCGGTATCTGGGGAGTCAAATTAGCATGCGTGCATCGCCATACGCTCCACCAATTAAAATGTGTCAACTTATTTTGAGCCACCACTAAGTTACGAGATTTGAAGGGTAGATACGAAAAAACTGCAAGAGATTTTTTGCAGGAAATCCAAGGAGCTTCAGTTCTTATCTGGTGTCACTTTACGTTTCAGATCATTTCCTCCGATTTTATTTCCTTCTTTTTCCACAATTGGGCCGACGTGTATGCTCCAATCTTGAAATTGGAAGTTGATCCTAATGCCTTTCAGCGTCGAAATACCAAATTTCGTATTCTTTATGACAACATGCACGATTTTCCACCAATATGTCGCACGAATACGGTCGAATATGATCTTCGATTGCGTGATTTTCAACGCCCTCGCTGTCACTCCGCAGATTAGTTCAGTACCCGAGGTGGCGCAGAGTGACGCTTCTATCTCGAGAATGAAAATTCTAGCCGGCAGTCGTCCACGCCAATTATCCGGGGCTGAATCCACGTATTCGGCGGCTTACAGTTAACCTCACCTCGAGCGATTGGGAAATGTCGTGTTAGCCGGCGGATCTTGTTATCCAGATGGATGGGCCGAGCACAGGCAGACAGAGCGGCAGAGTTTTGTAAATTTCATCAATGCAAAGGCGGAAGCGAGGAGGACCAGTGGCGTACAGTGTCTTTCATTACTCTTATGGGACCCCGAGACCGGGCGCTCTTCTGATTCGGCCAAACGATCTTATTATACGTCGGAGAGAAGTTGAGCGAAATCGAAAGACGCTCGTGAACGAGCTTTTTTCTTACCTTCGCTGTAGCTTTTCCTTTTTCTATATCGTGCGCGACGAAGGAGAGGGGCCGAAAAGCGAGCTGGAAAAACGCTTTGTATTTTTCATAATATTATTACCGGTTTATACGACTCTGTGTTTCTTAAACCAGGATTTAACGAGACCGCGTTACCGCAGCCGAGTAATTCGGTTAAATGAACCAGCCAGCTGAGTCGAGACCGTATATACCTGCAAGAACGTTCCAGCAGATAGAGAGCAGCCTTACCGCTCTGCCTTTCGTTATTAAAAGCAACCACGATTACCATGTGAAAGTACTTATTTGCTTTAGAAAGATATTTTCATCCTTTATTATCATTTCTTCGCTACCGTTGCCTTCCCCCCCCCCACCTGCTTCCTCTAGACGTCTTTTTTACTCTTTCTTCCTTCATAAAAATGAACGTTATCCCATCCAATTAACTTAATCCACTTCGAAAGATATTCGCGGTGGTACGAAGGGTTTTTTAATTTGCGGCGCAAGGGGGTAGGCATTTTTCGAATATTTTTCCTAATATTAAGGTTTTCGTATACGCTCGCCGTGCATTTCGGTTCGCGTAATTGGTATTTAACAAGAACGCTTTTACGACCGCGTGCAGCAGGACGAGCGGTACGTTTTCAAAAGGATATTTTTATTAAGTTGTAAGGCTGTATGGAGCGAGAGGACAAAAAGACAAGCAGAAGTTATCCGACGTGTTTCAGCCGCTTCACCATCGACCCGGGTTATATAGCAGCGTCAATAGAGGATTTGAAAAATAAAATAAAAACTTTCGGAATATATCATTTGGACAGCATTTTGTTCACTGTTTAAACATCTCCAGAATCCCTCGGGCGTGTCCTTCTAATCTTGGATTAAAGGGAGCGAAAATCAGTGTATGATCAAAATTTTGTAACAATGTTTGTTGCCGACGATCAGAGGCTACCAACATGGGGAGTACTCTCTCCTCTACTGTGGAACGTAATGGCGGACAGTTTTCTCCTGTTTAATCTTACTCTCGACTCAAGCCCTGGAATCCGCCCTTTCGAGCATTACGTCAAAGACGTCGGGGAGGCTGTTAAGGCTCTTTTAGCCCTCTTCTCTGCTTGCCAAAAAACCGGGCACGGTCGAAATGTAGCGAGTTGCTACGTGGGCTTGGACCCGGGACCTTCGGATTCCGAGACCAGCGCGCTATCCACTCGGCCAACCAGACCCCTGTTGGTGGACAGTTTGCTGGATGAGTTAAATGGTCAAAAAATAAATACACAAGGCTATGCTGACAATTTGGCTGCGATGGTAATTCCGGGGACCATCTGGACTCCGATGTGTGGAAAAATACTGGGTAAAAAAACCCGGAGAAAACTGAGATCACACTTATAAAAGGAAGGACACGGAGTGGATCAAACTAGGAGTGCAGGCTCCAGCACCGGGAATCAGGATGGACCCGTACCCGGTGCCCCTATCGGCGGCACACCAAGGTTGACTGGCGGGAATCAGGGAGAACCCATAACCACTAGTCGAAGACCCTGGAAGAGAGCGGCCCCAGACTGATGAAGAGCTCGGAAAAGGGCGAGCCCATCGTAAACGAACATCGATAAGCCGCACTCCACCGAAGCTGTAGCAGCAGCAGAAGAGACAATGACCGTAGCGGGTGAGGAAGGTTGATGAAGAAAAGAGAAGCTCAATGATACCTCGGCACCTGTGAGCGTCCCCTCCCGTCCCGAGGAGCATCATTGGTAGGAGGCCCTGGAACCTGATACTCGACTCATCTGCTGCACTTTGAGGAAGCGACAGAGAACTTGCGGCTGAAGTCTTGTGGTAATCGGCTGACCATGAAGGCGGCCCCCTTTACTTGGAGCGACCCTCGCGTCTTGGGTGTGTTGCCGAAGTGGCGGGCGGGGAATGAAGATGGAAGCCAATAGGGACATGTCGTGAAATTGAAGGAAACAACAGACAATCTCAAATTGACTGAAACACTGACTGACTGGTCGACTGATGACAGACAATATAGTGTGGTAACCGAGAAATGGGTTGACGCACTTGGGGATGGGAGAACACCACACCCGCGTTGCTCACGACTAGCTCGAGCGATGAGTTTCACAGAGGGTAGAGGACAGCTCTAGACTTGTAGGATATCCGCAAAAGTGACGAGGTAACTCAACGGGAGAGAGACACTAGGCGTGGAAAGATCCCGTTTAATTAGTAGTCCGATCAAATCCTTAACCGGTAAGCTAAAACTAAACAAGGATCAAACCGCGACAATACGACGTGGAGTTCGTTTATCCGCCTGGTAAGATGATTCCGTCGAGTTGAAGACGATGACGGGTTGGACGGTTGAAGATCGTGTTGGAAGAGATTCACGTGCCACGCGGTCACTATGATGGACGACTCCGCGTGGTACCAAAGTGGACCGGTGAACTAACTACAAGACAGAGACCTGATTGACGAATCTAAACGCGCAGCAGGCACTCCCTACGTAGATTCTACTCACGTTCAAAACTCAAACAGCAACTTCTTATAAAAGTATAAAATACGGAATATATTTAAGCAAAACGAAAAGAGATCACACGACACCATCCGATTCCGAGCACCCTCCTCGAGGAATAGACGTTACGGCTACCTTTAAGGAAAAAGTGACGTCACGAAGTCAAGGAAGAACAACGGTAGATGGAAAAGGTTACGGAAGAAAGAAAAACAAGGAAAATAGGAGTAGACTAGTTGTAGGATTTTCCAGTAGAAGCGTGACAGTGGAGAGGTTCAAGAGCCACGGAATCTGGATACCACAATAGTTATAGTTTAGCTTGTAATTTATTGTATATTTCGCATGTATGATGTAATTTTAAAAACGTGAGTTCCATCCCTACCTTGCGCTAAACCTACTCGAAGGTATGTAAGGTAGTGGAGGGGAGACACACTGATTTTTATTTTTTGTTTTTCGACGAATACAAGGAGCCACCGGAGAAAGTTCCGGACTGGCTGCCGGGCGGGGCCTTAGCCCCTCGCGAGATTTAAAAAAAAGTACTTCGTAGGAGTGTATCTTTTGACAGAAAACTCTCTTAGAGGGACCTCGTCTCAGAGAAAATAAGAAAAGGGAATGCGGCTCTTTCGGCTTGCCGTAACTTTTGTCGAAAATTTCTCAGATTTTCGACTTCAACTCCGTTCACGTTTTCTTCACTCCGTTGAAGATGACACCTGGTTGACGGTGATGGTGGCAGAAATAATTGGCTGGTATCTGTACGGACGAAATGAACATTTGAAGGGTTCAGAATCTAAACTCACATTTGCCATTTCACTTCAAGGACGTAAGTAGGCAAAATACTGTACACGGGTGCAGGAATATCTTTGTTGTGCCTGTGAACGTGGAGTATGTTATACATATCGCACATTCACTGGCGCAGCAAAGGCATTCCTGCACTCGTGTATAGTATTTTTTGCCTATTTGCGCCCTTGAAGTAAAATGGCAAATACGAGTTTTGATTCTGAGCTCCTTATTTTAGGAATGCCCAGCAAGGGAAAGAAATAAACGTTCACGTTTAGGTATACATCGTACTTCTAAGTTCAGTTTCTCACTAAAATTTTGGAAGCTAAAGTCTCACTAAATCTGTGAAGAATTTATCTAACGCTGAAGACATTGCAACTGAAGTACAGATCAGTACTCACTACTCAGTAATGACATCTAAGAAGTTTAACGTAGTTCTCGTGAACTGTTTTCATAGATTGGTTCGGACCGATCGAAATAATTTGAATTCCACGTGGTATTCCGTTCGATCTCCTCGAACATTCGCCCAATGGGAGCTTTTGAGTTCTATAGGCAGAAACGCAAATTAGGCTCAGAACTAGTGGGGGCTTAAGCCCCCGTATTATGAAGCAACATCACCCCTCCGCATCATTTTCTTTGGTAATTTCTCAGTGTTTGGGGGGCTATTTAGAAGTGGGGGCTGCCCTCCGAGCCCCCCCACTATTTGCGCCTATGTCTATAGGTGGAATTCCGTTTGATTTCCTCGAACATTCACCCACTGGGGCCACATCTTTACCTCATTTTCGTTATATCTTAGACTGATGACAAATGTTTGTTTTTCGTTAGGTCCTAGTCCTGAAGTCGAGTCAACCAAGACTGCGTAAGTTCTTGCTAGCCTTAAAAAACTCCTTATAAGATTTGTTTTAATAAATTTAAGTTGTAGATTCCTTTTGTAGGGTGTGCCAATTCACTTTTCCTTCTTCTGTATTCCAGAGCGCTTTCGGCTGTTATGCCATCATCAGTGGAGTACCAGGAAAAGTGAATTGGCACACCCTACAAAAGGAATATAACCAAGTTCACTCACACTCCAAAATGGACACTAAGTTGTAGATATTCTAAATTTCGATTTCATCTAGTTAACGTCTTCTATAATGGAACAAAATTTAGACAGGACCTTTCCCTTCAGTATTGATGTAACTCCCTTTAGGCTTACACGATCCAGCATCCTCCATAGATACACAAATATACGTCACCTTTGCCGGCAGGACCTAGGGACTCTCTCCCAAAATGACACACTGGATATATACCGGTGTGGTGGGGTTGGGTCCACCTGGCCAGAGTCAAAGAAGAACTGGATCATCTGCAAAGGCTCGCCTGCGTGATGACAACGAGGGAAATGAGAACGGTGCCGACGAAAGCACTCGAAAGGCTCCTAAACCTGCCATCACTTCACACTGCTATAGAAGCAGCTGCAGCAATGGGGCTTATTGTCTGGGCCAACCAAACCTTCGGGCCTGAAAAAACAGGCCGCATACCAATATGGGAGATGGTGAGGACGATGAACAAATGTTCTGGGATGCCGAGGGACAGAATCGTGGTGGAACACTTCTTTGACAAGCCATACTAAGCAACGATACTCACACGGGGGAGGCATGAGAAAAGAGGTGGCCAAGTATTCTAGGAAAAAAGGAGCATACCTATGTGGTTTGCAGATGCCTGAAAGAATGACCAAGGTGCAGGAATCGGATTCACGAATGCGAAAGGCGCCGACAACAATTCAATGGGCACTAGGTGAGAGCGTCATATCCTCCAAGCAGAGGTAATGGCAATCACGGTTGCTATTGATAGACGCCAGCAGAAGCGCCTTCTTAATAGGCAGATTTATATCTGTACAGACAGTCACATGACTATTAAGGCGCTATCGGCACACCAAACTACATCCTAGGTGGTGGCGGACTGCATAAACAAATTATACACCCTTACTCAGGAGAACCGGTCATAGGGTCACAAAACATTGTGATATGAAATAGGAGTGGCAAAAAACAGCTCCTGTAGGCACTGCGAAGAAAAGGAAGAAACCTTAATTCGCTTCATATTTCAGTTCCAGCAGTACCCGGGACAAGAGACGAAGCACTGGGACTGGAGTATCCAGCACCCAGTGAATTCAAAGAAATAGAACTCACTTAAATTCTCACTTTGGCTGTACAATTGAGGCTACTGAGCTGATCCTTGACAGCAACCTAAGGAAAAGTGGAGTGGACTATGAGGTTTGAGCATTCGGCGCATACAGCGCCACCTCACCCAAAGAAGAAGATGGTGGTTGGTATTTAAAAAAAAAAAATCATACTTCAACATAGGTATTATGGTGTCTTATGGAGGGAAACTTTTATCCAGAAATTTTCCAATTTTTACGAGGCTGTGACCGCAGAAACGGTCTAAATCGTACGTTTACCTAATTCCGCGTCTCCACACTTTTTCTGGAAAATATTTCTCCTTTCCCTGAAGCCAACACCTATGATTTTTTTCTGTATTCCAATGGTTCACAACAGCACCATTACGCAAGCTGTTTTGAAACTTCTAACACAATAAAAATCATATCAGAACATCGTACGTAGGAACTCGTAGTTTCTCAATTCAGTTTTCCTTATTTTCACTCTAATTCACAAAATTGTGGCACCAGGGGCAGGGAACCAAGATGTTATGCAATACACAGAATAAAGGTTTCTGAATTCGTTTTTGGTATTATTTCGACTCTTTGCTACATCTAGATGTAGAAAAGGAGTTGAAATGGGGCCCATTTTTTTTGGTCACGAAGTCAGCTCGTCAAGGGGCAAACAAGTTTTCTAAGTGGGGTCTACTTCCTTTTCAGTCGAAAAAAGTTCCCCTCCCTCCTCGAAAGAGGTGCTCTAGCATACACTAACTTTGGAATCATAAACGGAAAGGACCGAACAAATCATCAAAATGAGTCCTTCGGTCGCTGATTCGGACATCGCATTAGATTTTCAATATTCAACTCCAATTTAGACCTCGAACTTAACTTTTTCTTCTTCAAACGGGCGTATTTAACTTCGCCGAAAAAACTAAATCAGCAACTAGAAAGACAAAATTCTCGGTGTCTTAGTTCAAAAATTCAATTACATTTTTAATCCAATTTCGATTTCGGCCCCAAAATTCAAGTGAGCTAATTACAGTTTTGATGTTTCCTTTAAGGTTCGGATCAGAAATCTGATAGTTCTGAACTCAGGAACCAAGGGAAAAAAACGACTACGATATCTTGTTTAATTATTTGGCAAAATCAAATTAGCCCCTATCAAGGAGAAGAATTTGGAGCCGAAATTTGGACCGGATCGAAAATCGAATGCGATATTCAAGTTCAATCTACCTTCAGGGTGTCTACAGAAATTGAAAAATAAAAATGAAGTACTTCTTTAGGATCCTTTGCAGGACTATAGCCGACATATTTTCCATATTTTCTATTATTTTTTGTCTCCAATTGTTTTATCCTCTTTACCTCTCCCTCCTTTTTGCTCCCCCACTTCCCCCCTCTTTGTGAATATAGACCATGCGCTACACTTTATAATAACCAATTACAAGAATCGCAAAAAATTTATTTTTGAGCATATGTATTAACAAAACTGAAGGATTTTTCATATTTTAAAATTTCAGCACTTTTCAGGACATTTAGGACCTATTTTCAAAATTTAGGACTCGAAGGACTTGAAGGACTTTTCAGCACCTGTAGACACCCTGACCTTGAAAGATGTGGCACCGAGGGTGAGGAAAGAGACAACAATTTACATTCAACGTAGGCAATGAACATGAGATTTTCATAGTCACGGAAATTGGTTTTTATTTCGACTTTTATTTCACGAATGTGGCGTTAGAAATAAAGTAAAAGGTGAGATTTGCACCCCCTCCCCCCGTTTTTTATTTTTGATCGCGAAGTCGGATCACCACGGGGCAGATGTGGAGCTTCAAATAACAAGGTCTACTTTCTTTTTATGCGAAAAAATTTGCTCTTCCCCAAAGGGGGGTTCCAACGTACCACTAATTTTGGTAACTCAATGGCAAAGGCACCGAATAAAACATCGAAATAGAGGTTCCCTTGGTTGCTGATTCAGATATCGGATTAAACTGATCACATTTTGATTCGCGACACAAATTTGACTTTCTCTTTATTATCGGAATAGAGGTTTTTCGGGGCCCCTCCGTTTGAAAAGTCAACTATATTTCTCCAAAATTCAAACCTACAAGTAGGTGAATTTAAATTTCGGGGCCCACGATTAGAAATCTGATAGATTTTCGAACTCAGCACTCGTTTAACTATTTTTGGTAAGTCAAATTACCCTTTTGAAGGGGTAGAAGGCGAATGCAGGGCCCAAACCTGTGGATTTAAATCGAAAGATTTTTATAGTCGAAAGTTCGAAGTTAAGTAGACTCATATGAGGCAAGCATATCATATCTTTACTGAAGTCGTTATCACCTGTAGCCTTTCGACTTTTGTTAACTAATTCACACTCTTTTGCGATTCAAGTTGCGATAAAAGTGGGCCAATGATTCAATTACCAAATGTGACTGCGCGATCGAGCCAGTGGCTTAACCGACTTTTAGGAGTGCGGCAACATAACCAGTCGAATGAGAGTATGGCTGTTCGCAAAGGTCTAGCAATGTTACGAATGCGGCACAGTAATCACGGGCCAGGTTCGGAGCTGTTTAAGGTGAGATGCGAGACAGTTTCAACGCTGTCACGTACTCTTTATACTATTGCGATTAACCTTCGATAAAAAAGGGTGCGCCACGAGAGCTCCGGCTCTGTCTAGTGACCACTTGTCCCGAGTAATGATACCGAAAGTGATCTTCCACGTACGGCAGTATGCGTGTTGAACGTCTGTGGCACGTACACTCCCGAGGACGAAGTGAGGAGGCCACAGACTGGCTCTGATTGTATAAAATAAGAAAAATCCCCAAAAAACTGTGTTCCTCTCCACAAGGCAAGTACGATGAAAGACTAGATCAACTTTGACGCCCATAATATGGTATTTTGAAGTCACTTGGGAGAGATAGGTACATAACCTTTTTTATATAATGAGCTTCAATTTTTATCATAACTCACTTTTCATTAACGGCCATAGTTAACGCGTTTTTCGACAATAAACTGATTTTTACCACCTTTCATCTACCATTGGGCGACAACCCACCCCCTTTACTCCACTATTGGAAGACGTTTCGGAAAAATTCATTGGGAGATTTTCAGTAGTAACCAAGAGGGTGTCCAGATGATGCTCCTACTCCCTCGCTCCATCTCCGGCCATTTTCGGGTCTTCCTTGACCGGACTATAAAGATGAAATGGTGTGCACAACCATCCGCAGATAGACAAGACAAACAGCGGCGCAAATTTTCGCAAAAGCAAACAACGCCGGCCGCAACCGCGACATCTAACCGTCGTAGTTTACGATATACGTGTGTAGCTCACGTCTCTCTCAAACCTTAAAAGCCGCTTAATAACTGCAAAATTTGGCCATACCGAGAAAGTTTTGCTCGGTGTGACGCGCCAGCAGCGCAAAATTGATAGTTTAATTCGCGTGTTTGAGCATTTTCACCCCCTTCCCCTTCCTCGTCCTCGTCCCTTGGTCTTCTTCCACCATATTGAATCTAGCCGGCCCTGGCGCAGCAGCACCCGTAAATAATTACTTCGTGTTTGCGGAGCTTGTTGTTGCTCGCGAGTTTCACCGTGTATGCGGTTTCCGAGCTGCCGGGTGGATTGCGAAAAGGCGCCTTAAGCTAACCAGATATAGTTTCTCGGCCGAGAGCGTCTTCGGAGAAAGTCATCGCTAATAAATTTCGCTCGACCCCTGCGAACGACTGCGATGAGGATTACGCTGAATCGGCCGGCCGACAGGGTTTCGAGTTGGGTGGCGCCGCAGCACCACAACTTCGAAACTAGCAGTTTAATCCGAAGACTGTATTACGAATCATTTGAGAAAGACTACGTTTCTGAGAACATATGAGGTAACTGACTTTTTGGGCTGGTACACCTAGGAAGAGCATCAACTTTGGAAATTGAGGATGCAGCCGAACGAACGAGTGATATCAAGTTCATTGAGTCACTTGAGGCGAGAGAATGCAAAAAATAGGTACCATTTGAAAACAGTAGAACTTGCGAATCACTTTTGGATGGGCGATGAAGGGATAAGCTAAGAAGTAAATTAGAATCGAGGCATTTAATACTTTTAAAGCTCAGTATGATAGGGTGAGGTACACCCGAAATTGGTAAAGCAAATATCCCCGAAGAATTCCCAGCAAGCGCTGCGTTTATTCTTCAGATGGAGTGCCGGCTGGGAAGAAACAGCCTCTCGTAAGTCACAAAAATAAAATAACGTTAACGGGAGAGAAAAAACACATAGAAAGCAGCAATTCGTAAACCACGTGAATTTATAATTTTTCAGAATTAGAAAATTTGTGCGAAGACGCAAATGTCGAAGCCATTTTCAAAACAACAAATTTCCGCTCCCCCTCTTCATATCATATGAAATTCCGGTAAAGTGATTTTCCAAAACCAGTTTTCTCCAAAAAAACATTCTCAGATACTTGTATCATCTGCCGGAGCAGCCCATATCCCCGACAAATTTGCTGAATTGCCATATCACAATCATACGTGTCCATTTAGTTACTCGCGCTCTAAAATCACTATTGTCCATAAAAAAATGAATTTTCTAAATAGATTTTATGTTTAAGAGAATTTAATTTTTGGAGAAAATTTTCTAAAAGAACCTGACCACGCTTCTTTCCTAGTCATTTTAATCATCTTTTGAAATATAATTTCGATTTTGGTTCATCTTTTAGATGATTTCAAAAGCATTGATTTTAAATCATTTCATTCTTCATTTTACCCATTTCTGAGTGATTTCCACAGTATTCATAATAAAGATGGGCAAAATAAGAAAATGAAGAAAAAAATAATTCTGTTTGATTTCATCATAATTGTAAATATCTCAAAAAATTAAACAAAGTCATGTAATTTTTGATTTAACCCTATAAGCTCCTAAATTAGGCCCACTCGAGTGTGAAATTTTGGATTCGGTTGCCCATTAAAGAGTTGAATTTCAATTTTTATTTTCAACTCAAAAGCAAAATTGACGAAATTTACGATAATTCGTGACCAAAAAAATTTTATTTCGATAGTGTTTGACCTTCTAAGTCGAGTCATTATTGCCTTTTCGAAGAGTCAAGTTAGTATTTTCGGAGGTGTGTGGCCAAATGGTAACGTGCCTGCTTCGCAATCTCGGGTTCGAATTCTACCAAATACGAGGAAGCTATTGATATTCGAATACCCCTACTAACATCCTAACGAAAACAGCACTACAGTATCAATCGGGGTGGGTAACCTCCACCAGTTCACACGAATAAAGCATTAAAATCGCAGGATGAGTTACCACCAGAACTGAAAGATTGGCACTGTGCGTGTGCACATGTGGACAGCTTACTCAATGTCGTGAAATACGTGGCTAGTAATAGAACTGCCGCTGCACACTTTTCGGCGAGAAGGAAAACTCTAACGCAAAAAAAAAAAAAAACCGCGAGGAAAGCAACGGCAAACTACCTCGACTAACCTGCTCAGGAGAGTCGGACTGCCAACATCCAGGAAGAAGAAGAAGATTAAGATTAGTTCTGAAATCTGATTGGATTCTCAAAATCGGCAACTCGAGAGACACCTTTTCCGATACTTAATGTGATATTCCAAATCGGGTCAATTTTCAAGTTTGCCCATTCAAAGGAATCTAATTTGATTTTAAAAGTTCAAACGGAATTGAATAATGTGACAGACTTTTTGAAATTAAAAAAAACTCACTCTAACAGGTACTGTGTTATAATTTTTTTGCGAAGTCACCTGGCCAGTTTAGAAAAGGAGACGGTCATAATCGGCCCTAGTCGGATCACATCAAAAATTTGATCACATTTTCGAACTCAGCGACGTATTTCGTTTAGTTGAGTTGAAATTAGAGCTTGAGAGCCCGAACTAAAGTCGGATCAGAAATCTGATTCATTTTGCGGAAACAATTACTTAAGGAAAGAAAAAAGGGGGAACTCCTATCCTTGTAGGGAGAGAAGTTCGTGGTCGAATCAGAAATCTGACTGAACATTCCAATACTTCGAATATTCTGATACTTCGTTCGATTTTTCAGATTGAATCAACTTTCTTCAATGTCCAAACTGAGGTTAGTCAAAAACTTGATATTTTCAGAATTTTAACCCATCGAGGAAAGATAAGAGTCGAATTTGAGGCTCAAATCGCAGTCCGATTGAAAATCTGATTGAAGTTGTTGAATCAACAACCCAAAAAAACCTCTTCCTTTTGGGAAGGGAGAGACCATTGCACTTCAAGATCCTTATTTGTCCCACGATGATCTGACTTCGCAATAAAGTGATGTGGGAAGGGTCCCCATAGGGAGAGCTGGGCCGTGTTGCATCAACTTTGGATTTCAAAAAGAGACATTGAGAAATCAAGACCGGAGTTTCCTTGGTCGATCGGACTCTGATTTTGAATATCAAATTTGACTCTTTTCCCCCTCACAAGGTCAAATTAACTTCGCTGAAGAAATTTAACAAAATCGGTATAGTGATCTTTTGGGTTGTTGATTGTGAAAATATCAGATTTCTTATCCGACCTGAATCTTGGGCACATCCGAATTTTACTCCTTACACAGGCAAAATTGACCCACCCTCAATAATCGAATAATTATCAAAATACAGGATTTTTAGATCGCTTATCTCGAAAATTCAATCAAATTTCTGACCCAACACTGTTTGGATAATAAATTCGACTTTCCTCTTTTCCAAAAGACCAACCTGATTTCGCTACCAAAAAAAAAAAAAAAAAATCGAACGAAATACTAGAACAGAAAAGAATTATAAATCGCTGATTCGGTGATTTCGACTCAGTTTTCGATCCAATCCTAATACAGGCTCAAGTTTTACCCCTTGAAGTGGACAAAACATGTCGAAATCAATCAAACGTACCTATTACGATAAGGGTTGCTTGCGGCGCTAAATGAGAAAATTTAATCAGAATTTTGACATTTTTGTGTCTTTACTTTGGCACACAACGGAAAAAAGCGTTACTTTAGAGCGTGACGAAAATAATAATAATAATAATAATAATAAATAAAAATAGTAATACTGACTGGACCGACTGGACTGACCGGAGTGGCTGGACTGACTGAACTGACTGACTGACTGACTCACAAGAACCCTACCTCTCAAGACCCCCTCACTATGACTCAACACTCTTCATTCACCTGCGAGTACCACACTCCTTGTATCAGCCTGTATTCCCATGCGAGCATCATGTTCCTCGTACCAGCCTGCAAGCACTACGTTCTGCTAGGGCATCATCTTGCAGACGAGTCTGCAAGATGATGCACTATCAGAGCGTAGTGCTCGCAGGCTGGTACAAGGAACATGATGCTCGCAAAGGAATACAGGCTGATACAAAGAATGTATTTCGTTCCATTTTCCCCTGGAATTTTGAGTGGTCACCCTGTTGAAGACTCATTAAGCCTTCTGAATTTATTTGTAGACTCACTATGGGGTACCGAATATAGTTCCTCCGTATTTTTCAAGGTTTCTGTACTCGTATCATTTTATGCGTTTTATTCCCTTCAAAAGTAAGAGTATACAGACATATCTACATATTGTCGGGGTAGGTTGCCTACTTACCGGGTGGAAGGGAGCCATTGAAAAAGAAACACCCTGTATACTCGTATAAACTACCGTAGCATTTACTCACACCAAAGCGTATGACACGGTAGAATACCTCTTCCTCTTCAAAGCGATGAGAAACCAGGGCTCCCGAATCGTTACATTCAAATAATATAAGAAATGTATAAAAATGTGACAGCATTCATTAGCACAGACATCAAAAGTGAAAGATTCTCAATCTTGAGGGGGGTAAAGCAGGGAGAACCTTCGTCCCCAGTCCGCTTCAATTTAGTATTACAGAAAATTTTTACTGAACTTCCCTGTACTAATCAATGGTAGCAAACTATCTAACCTAACATTTGCGGACGATGTTGTTAGTCTTAATATCGGAATCGAGAGCCTGACTGCAAGATATGCTAAAAGAATTAAATAATATTATGGGGAAAAGAGCAGGATTAGAAATTAGCATCGAGAAAACAAATATCATCGCCAATACAGACTACGATACGGAAATAGAAATAGAAGACAAGAGTATATAAGAAGTAGAGAACATTATATTGGGGTCAAACCATTCGATCCAACAGGCATGAAAAGGAAATTAAAAGGAGAGTAAATCTGAGCTGGAAAAAATATTGGGAGCCTCAAAAAAATATGTAAGTCATCTTAGAAAACATTTGAAATCTAATGTTTTTAACACCTGTGTTGTCTCTGTTTTCTGCTACGGCGCCAAACATGGGCCCTACGAGACAGAGGAAAAAATTTAATCCAGACGACGCAAAATAGAATGTTAAATATCCACAAAAAGAAAGAATACGAATCAAAAAGATCAAAAAATCTAAATAGGAAATGGGACTAGGTGGGTTAGTTGGCAAGGAGCGACGATAACTGAACGACAAAAACTGCTATTTGGTTCCTTAAGAACAAACGTAGAAATAGAGGGAGACAAACAATGAGGTGGGACGATGATTTTCATCGACTACTCAAACACAAAATGCTTCATCCAGAGGCACTATGCAGGCCAGAATGGCGAAGGATGAAAGCGGCATTCTCCCGAGAAGGGAACAAATATTTTCAGACGTTGTAAAATTAACTATTAATAACTGAAATTTGATCCAAAATTGCCAATGGTAGGTACTATTATTTGTTCCTAAAATGTATAAACTGGTTCAGGATAATGGAGGACTTATATGAGTATTTGTACTCAGTTTTTATATTCATTACAGATGTCTTGTCTTTAATATACTATCATTAGTGCCCAAAAATCTTCCATGATGATTGTACTTACTCTAAAGCAATAAAAATACAATAAGCCTGATCTCTACACTCCGAAGTAGTCAAAAGGCAATACATTAATGACGAATTCCTCAAGAGTTTTCTGCTAATCGAATCCCAACAGCCTCCCTTCTACATTCTATTGATAATAAGTCTCTAGGCCGACTTAGTGCTAAGCGTAACCTAGGATCTAAATCTTCCTGCAATTAGAATCATTTTCACTTTTAAAAAATCCTAAAAATTTTGGTCTATTTATAAATTGCGTAAAAAATAATCTGACAGATTCACATTTCAGCGTGTCTGAAAGGGTATATCTTTGCTTTCGTTTGTAAAAGCCTAATTGAAGCATTTGTATGAAAGATACAGTATTATTTCATATTTAATCTCTTTTCTTCGTTCGTGTTCGTCATCTGTCCCAATTTTTGTACCCATAAGTCTCATCATGCTCATTTCTCGAGTCCATTAGCGTTTCATACGGCTTGCACAGCACCGATAGTTCTCGTAATAATTACGTGGAAAGCTGGCTACATAGATTTTGAGCACAGGTGGAGTATTTCCAACTAATGCAAGATGCACAGTCGAAATTTTATATTTAAATCGATTTCGCGCAGTCCCGAAACTCAGTTATTCGGAAGTTCGACTACATCCATTATAGAGCGAATATACAGGCCACGCGACGTGTAAACGGTTCCAGCAAACGAGCATTAAAACTCGAAGTAACGACTTCGCTTCGCAGGTGTTCGCATTCGGAAAAGCTCGCGAGTACTTTTATGAAATTCTCCATTGCCGAACCAGGACGTACGAGGTCGACTTTTGAAAATTTAATACATGTATAGTTCGAATGTGACGTTAAAAACGTTTTTAGGGGAAACCGGCGAAGAGGGATCGCGTCGCATTGCCAATTCGAATGCGAACTTGGGCAGCACATGGCGTACGAATGCAGAAAAAGTTATAATGTGTGCTACGTGGAAAAGACCAACTTCAAAATACAGTTCAGTTGAGGTTTGATTTGATCGATGACAAGAGATGATGTTCGATTTTAGTTATGGAGGACTATACGTATCGAACCTCGGGCCCAGTTAAGTCTGGTCATCTAGGGCCTTCAAGACCACCCCCCCCCCACTCATCAACCTCAAATAAATCACAACCCCAACTACACTCAACACACTCGTCACAATCATACCCTTCAGCAAAGCAACCCTATCATCCAAAAAATTAAAATCAATCAAAACCTAACTTCTACTCAAAACTTTAAAAAATCAAAAAATCGCCAACAAAACAAATCAACCAAAAAAAAACAAAATCAATTCAAATTGCCACCCTCAACGTTCGTACTTTAAAAAGAAAAAGATGAAAATTTAGACGAACTAGAATTAATCTTCCGAAACTCAAAATTGGATATTATAGGCCTTGCGGAAATCAGGAGGAATGACGAAAGCATGATCCTCACAAAAGAAAAAAATACTTTTTGCTATATAGGCTCTCAAAGTGGTCAGAGAGGTGTAGGCTTCTTAATAAAAAATAATATAAGTCACAAAATCACTGAATTCAGAGGAATCTCAGACAGAATAGCCATAATAAAATTCCAACTTGAAAAACAATCATTAACAATAATCCAAATATATGCACCAACAACCACTACTGAAGAAAAAACTTGTGACGAATTTTATTCACAATTGAAGGAAATTCTGAACAGGCAAAAACAAAACATTAAAAACCACTTGCTAATACTAGGCGATTTTAATAGCCAAGTAGGTCTCCAAAAAACAGACGAACAAGAAACTGTAGGAAAATTCAACTATGGAAAAAGAAATCCAAGGGGAGCTAAACTGGTTCTCTTTTGCCAGGAAAACAATTTTAAACTAGTGAACACATTTTTCAAGAAGAGAGAAGGCAAGAGATGGACTTGGTTAGCCCCAAATCAAAAGTTCAAATCACAAATCGAATATATACTAGCCCCCCTCCAATAAGTTTTAATAATATAACAAATTGTGATACCCTAGCTCACTTTCAATTCCACTCTGACCACAGACCTATATTTTGCAAACTAGCCATAAAGAATAAGAGATACCGTCCAAATACTCAAAAACTACCTCCCAGAATCTCCTCAGAAACCCAAGAAGATTATCAATTAACTTTAGACAGAAACTTGCCAGAGGTGGGGAGCTGTGGAGAACTACCTAGCTGAGAGCAAATTCAAAAAATGATTCTAGAGGCAGCGATTCTAAGGCTACCTTCCACGGAAGGAAAGTCTGAGTTGAAACTCCCTCAAAAAATTTTGGATTTAATATAAAAAAAAAGGAATCTCTAAAAAAACAGCCGAAAACAACAAAAAATAAAATTGAATTCAACCTAACTTGCAAACTGGTAAGAAAACTTTTACGAAAATTTAAACAAGATAAATTAGATAATTTGATTCATCAAATTATGGAGTCTACAAAAAGTACAAAAACAATATAAAAAGAAAGAATTTTGGGAAAAACATTTATGACATGTTTAAAAAACAAAAAAGGCGAAAAAGTATACAATCGTACACAAATAAATAAAATTGCTACTGATTTCTATTCAGAGCTATACTCAGACGATTCCTTACCTCTTAGTATTAAAACATCAAGCAGTGACGATTGCGAACCGGACTTTTTGGAATGCGAAGTGAAGAGGGCAGTCGAAAGACTGAAGCCAGGAAAAGCAGCGGGTCATGATGGCATCAACAACGAACATGTCAAGCACGGAGGACCAAAATTAATAAAAGTTCTTACAGCTATGTACAACACTATTCTTAAAACAAAAACCATTCCAGCTGATTGGAAACTATCAAATATCATTTTATTATTTAAAAAGGGATCAAAAGACGACATCAAAAACTTCCGACCGATAAGCCTAATTCCAATCTTAGCCAAAATCTTCTCCTCCATGCTAGACTATCGTTTGAGAGCGAAGCTTGACCTGATACAATCGCCTTGCCAGGCAGGCTTCAGAAAGGGGTACTCCACGACTGACCACCTCCATACGGTAAATACACTCATTCAAAAATAAAATCATCCGAATATCAGATTCCCGTCCACCTAGCCTTCATCGACTTCACCAAGGCTTTCGATCTTATCAATCACAACTACATGATTCAAGCTATTAAAAACCAGGGGATTAACAGGGACTTCATCCAATTAATCCAGGAAATATACAAGGGGCTAAAAGCAAGAATAGTCACTGACATAGAGGGAAATATTTTCGAAATTAAAAGAGGAGTAAGGCAAGGAGATCCGATTTCACCGCTACTCTTCAACTGCGCCTTAGAAGAAATTTTCAGAAACCTGGATTGTGATAAAAAAAGGGCTAAAAATTAACGGGGTATTTCTGAACAATTTAAGGTTTGCAGATGACGTGGTGGTAGTAGCGGGGAGTGCATCCGAGCTCCAGGAAATGCTGGAAGAACTCAACAGAGAAAGTGTAAAAGCAGGGATGAAAATAAATTTGGCAAAAACAAAAATCCTAAACAACTCAGGGCAAACAAATATAATAAAAATTGGTACAAAAACAATTGATACAGTTGAAGATATAATATGTATATCTTGGACAATTAATTTCATTCAAAAGTCAAACAGAAAAAGAAATTGACAGAAGAATTACATTAGCATGGAGCAAATTTTGGTCTTTAAAATTTATATTCAAAAACAAATATCCTATTTCTTTCAAAAGTCAATTATTTAATAGTTGTGTCCTCCCGGCATTATCTTATGGCTGCCAAACATGGTCTCTGACCAAAAATTTGGAAAAAAAACTTCGAACTGCACAAAACTCTATGGAGAGGGCAATGCTTGGCATTAAACTGAAAGACAAAGTGAATCTGACAAAAATTAAGAACAAATTAAAATCCACCAAAAATATCATCCACTTTGTTAGAAGGTTAAAATAGGACTGGGCAGAGCACGTGTGCAGAATGAAGGATGACAGATGGACTATAAAAACAATATTTTGGTTTCTAAAAGAAGGGAGAGAGCCGGGGAAGCAGAGGGCTAGGTGGTCGGACAATATCACCAACTTTATCAGAAACCGTCTCTATCACAGGGTTGCAGCAGACCGGACCGAATGGGAGAGGTTGAAGGAGGCATTTGCCCAGAATAAGGGATTTCGTACATTTGTAACAAACCTATCATAGATAACTTAAATTTAACATATCTACCCCGAATAAATGCTTGTATTAATTAATACGTGTCGAACTAGTCAGGTATGCTTCCTGCAGGTAAAATTGAAGACTTCAGGAAGACGAAGCGGGGGAAGGGGGATTCCCTCGGATCCAGGCTCCAAAGGACACCGATTCTTCCAATACATAATTTTGACCTAATGGTGTGGCGTGTCAGATAGGGTCTGGTCACGTCGATAACCAGCAGAAAATCAAGTGTTCTACGTTTCGTCATTTCGACATCCGTATAGTCTTAAAACTGGTCTTCTTGTCCCGAACAAATTACTCATGTTTACATAAGACCACCGTATATTAAGACATGCAATGATTTACTTACTTACATACTGAGATTGAATTTGACCGCTCGAACTTTGATAAATCGGTGAGATCGATGACATTCACCGGCTGCAACTGGCAACATAATTCACTCCTTAACCACTCAGGATATTCACTTAACCGCGCATAACTTGCTTCATCACATTCCGCTACGTTTAAATGAGAGGAAGACGAAACGACGCAATAACAACAACTAAAACTCCCTCCAAATAGATTTTCACGCAATTAAAAACCGGTTTCTCTCATGCCCAGTGTTACCACCCCTCCGGCAATTGCCTGAGATCTCAGGCAATTCTATACTCAGGTATTTTCTAGATTTTTTCGGCATTTTCTCAGCACTCGGGTATTCTTTATACAATGTCAGGCATTTTCTAAATCTTACAATTCTGTCTATCCTTAATTTTTAGATTTCACATTTTTGAATGTTGGCAATTTTACTGCATGCTATCATTCTTACATTCATCAGTTTGCTGCAAGTCTGCTGTCTGTTTTTGTTGATAAAACGAAAAACCACAGCTCGATGCGCAATCAGTTACCTATAGATAACCCCCGGAAAAGTTACCCTCAAATTACCCAGAAACCCGTCATTTACCCTTGGTTCCCCTTTAGTTCCCCTCTGGTTACCGGCAGAAAAGTTACCCATTTGCAACTCTCAGTTACCCTCAGATTACCCAGAAACCCGTCAGTTACCTTAGTTCCCCCTTAGTTACCTGGGTAACTGGCGGGATTTTGCGCAAATTGTGAGTTGGTAACGCTGCTCATGCCTCACTCTTCAATCCCCAAGAACACACTTAGCAGTGTGGCTGAGACAGCAGTGCTAATAAGATTTCGAGCCCAGGGATGGAATTCCGATTGAAAAAGCATCGGTGTTCAGCATTAGCATCTGAGAAAAAATTATAAAGCATCAGCGTTTGGCGTTCGGAATTCCTCTTTTAGGCATTCGCATTTGGCGTAAATGCCAAATGCCAATAAGACCACAAAACGTTCGGCGTTCGGTATTTCAATTTTTCAATAATCTGTGGCCTGACAGGAAGAAAGGGACCTCAGGCAAAAATGTGAATTTTACAGGAGAGCGGATAAACAAAATTGATTTTTTTGCCTTAAGGTCCCTTTCTTCCTGTCAGACACATTCTTCTTATATTTAGAAGAATAATCATTAAGGACTTTAAGAGCTGAAAAGTTGAGGCATCAGCGTTCAGCGTTTGGAATCCAACTTTTAAGCATTCGCATTTGACGTAAATGCCAAATGCCAATAAATCCAGAAAACGTTCGGCGTTTGGCATTCGGTGTTCGGCATTTTTCCATCCCTGTTCGAGCCTCCAAGAACAGGATAATGGTTAACTGAATGAAAACTGGAAGTATTGTAACCATAACAATTACCTATAACAGTTCCCTATAAATCAAATAACCTAACCATAACAATGGCTATTTATTTTATTTGTCCGGGTTTTCTATAGAAAAACTTATAATAACGGTTAAGTAATCTTCACCAAAGGAAATCAATGACATGATGATGAGGTTATCAGTCTTACGACCGATTTGATGCAGCTCTCCACTTTTGCCTACCTTGTGCAAGTTCCTTCATTTCCAAATAAATCTTATATTAGACATCCTCGATAATCGGTTGATCATACTGGAATATTTGCTGACCTACCCAATTCTTTACTTTCACTCTTCCTTCTAGCAGAAGTGATATTATTCCTGGGTGCCTGAAGTTATGCCCTATTAATGTATCTCTCCTCCTTTTCAGACAGTTCCAAATAGGTACTTACCTCCTACTCTGCTAAGTACTTCTTCATTTCTTACCTTATCTGTCCATTTAACACTAAGTATATCTGCCTATGGCACCACATCTCAAAAGCTTCTATCCTTCTCTTCTCTGGTTTTCCTATGGTCTTAAGTTTCGCTTACCCAATCAATTTGTTTGTTTGAATTTTGTACCATTTAAAACGTAAAAAAAAAAGAACGAAATCCCAACTACTTTGAAATTTGTATCTTTATTAACTGATTCCTGAATGTCCTCTCAGATTCCAGTTTGTATAATTTCTGGAAGCAACGCTTCTTGAAAGTGTGTGGATTTACACGTTGAGTGTGAGTCCTTTTTGTCGTAATCCACAACATCACTGAAACATTTTTTAAATTTGTTTACTGGGCCCTTTACGTTTTGCATCCTAAGAATTTAATCGCCAGGCCGTGCCTGCTCAAAAGCTTGTATCCTTCTCTTCTCTGGTTTTTCTATGGTCCAAGTTTCACATCCATACAAGGCTACACTCTAATCAAAAGTTTTCAAAAAAAAATTTTTTTTGATTTCCAGATTTATTTTTGATGTGGAAAGATAACTTTATTGATAAAATGCTATGTAATTTGACTTGTGTTATTATATTGCTAATATCCCTTTTACTCCTTCCATCTTTTGTCAATTTACTTCCTAAATAGCAAAATACGCTTACTTCCTCAATCTTTTCCTGTCCAATACTTATATTTAAGCTATCGTGTTTACACTTTAGTTTAATTTTTATTCATTCTCATACGATATTCTATACTTAAAATCTCCTCCATTTTATTTGAAATATTTTCCAAATCAATAATCCTTTCAGCTAATAAGACAATATCATCTCTGCAAACCTGAGCATCTTTACTCGCTCTCCACGTATAGTGACACCTGCTTCAAATTTTTCTTTTATTTCTTTTACGGCCCACTTTATGCACAGATTAAGTAATACTGGAGATCAGGAGCACCCCTGTCTTACACCTCTTTCTATACTCGCCTCTCCTTTCTCTCCTTCTTTTCTTAATGTAGCTTTTTGTCCTTCATATAAGTTTAATTTAACTTGCCTTTCTTTGAATTTATCTATTTGAGAATATCAAAAATGTTATCCCACTTAACATTGTCAGAGGCCGCAGCGAGCGCCGAGTGCACGCATTGCAGAAGTGGAGAGGTAGACACGCCGTGGCATACGCTGTTCGAGTGCGACGCCTGGGAGCACGGGAAGCGCGGGAGATGTTGAGGAGCCGAAGCGGTTGGAACCAGGTGTCGGCTTTCGTTTCGGCCATCATGCGGAGGAGGATGGAGGCAGAGGACTGAAGGACAAGTTGAAGTTGCTGCTGCGGCGGCCGATCACGTTCAGCGGAGCTCGCCCGTAGTACTAGGGCTGGAGCAGATCTCGTCCGCAATGCAAGAACTGGAGCTGCAAACAGAGTCTCATGCGATGAGTGAGTGAAGAGGAAGAGGCAGCGCGTCCGGCTGTGGGGGACCTGAATTCCAGGCGAGCGCTCTGGGAGTGCGGACCTCGGTCAGTAGGGAACCCCATGGTGGCCCTGGCAGGACGCGCGCACCGTTCCGGCCAGGAGAAATAGGGGCTCGGGCCCGGCCTCAAAGCGTTCCCCTCGGCACTGATGCGATGCGCGAAAGGGTAGTTTCCGGTGCTGGGGGTGCGGTGTCTCAGAGGCCACTTTGGCACGCGTGCATCGCCATACGTCCAACCACACCATTGTCAAAGGCTTTTTCAATGTCAACAAATGCCATGCACGTATACTGCCTCTTTTTGAGTTTCCCATCTACAATTAACCTCAAAGCTAACACTATACCTTTCTTTTCAAAACATTCCAATGATGATGCTCCCCCATGTAGCTCCCTTTCGGACCTCTGAACGAATGGGGAGCTTTTTACGTCCGGAAAAATTGTATGCCTATTGGAACACCATTATCATTAATTAACATTTGGAGAGATATTGTTGTAGTTTTTCATTGCATTCAACACGGATCTGTCGAAGAAAGTCTGCCTTTTCAGAGGTGCTTTTTGTCGCGATGTTAACAATATAATATAATCTCATAAAAAGTCTTTGTTTTTTTTTCCTACACTGAAACCTCCTTACCACGGCAAGGTATCACTCAAGAAGTATTTTTGTTACTACTGATTTGTAACAGAACTCATATTCCAGAGTTTGGAAACAATATTTCGATGCAGTACACGTAATTTCTTCGAATCAATCTACGCATATTAACCAGGATATAAGGCAACCAGTTGCCTAAATCGTACCACTGAAAGACTTCTTTACAAAAGGGCTCTGCATTTCTACTTATGAACTGAAATGAATGCTGTGCCTGTCACGTATAACTAAAGTGGACTGAAATGTGGTGTAGGGGAAATTAGTACGACTTGGGGAACCTTACCAAGCCTAAAGGCTGCACATGCATCCAGCGTATCAGAGATTTTATACATCCTGCTTTCCACGGTAAAATCGGGGTCTAAATTAGGCAACCACTTGCCTATATCCTACCACTGAAAGACTTTTCTATATGCTATGCCTGTTATTTATAGCTAAAATATAGGGTAGGAGAAATTAATACGATTTCGAGAACCCTACCAAGCTCCAAGGCGGCATTGCATGCAGCGTAGCTCAGATTTCATACTTCGTGCTTTCTATACAGAATCCGCAAACAGCATTATTCAAAATATAGTTCTAACAGTAATTAAACATCTTCTTAAATAGGCTTGTAATCTAATTTATCGCTCGAAGGTATCGTACGACTGCTGAGAAGCTGTTTGAAAAAGTACGCAGATGATTTAAGCGTGCGATTTCTTCCTGGATCATTGAAGTCAACATGGACTAAACCGAATCGACGCCTAGAAAACAAATTAAGTCCTTGTAAGGTTAACAGAAAATGGAGAGGCAATGAAAGAAGATGAATTTTAGCATTATTCCCTATAACTAGGTGAATAATATATACTGACTCATAACCCCCTGTCCATTCAAAATTATCCATGAGGGACCACGGTGTGTATCCAATAACAGCACACCCATAGACTTCGACAGCTTTCTTAACCTCCAGCAAGTACTCCTGAAGTTCCAATACATTACATAATTAATAATTAATTTCGTATTCCTAACCCACTTTCTACGTTGATATTTATTGAAAGGGCGTATACTCACGCGGTAATAATTCACCCTCTCAACGTCATTTAGTTTATCGACGCTGCAGTAGCCATTTTCAGTAATGAATACAGGTGGGTTCCCATAGTTGTCTTTAATATAACGTAGCAACTCTCGTAAGCCCCATGGCACTACCTACAAGTAATAGGTCACCTTATTAACCTTGAATTTTAGTGGAAGAGAAGGTCTGCTTCTAAATTTGTAGCATCTTACTTTGAATACAGGGCAATTCGTTTCCGGCCATTGAGGATCAAATTCGTATGTCACATTCTGATCTTTTAAAAATAATTTAGGAAATGGAGGTTTACCGGGAGAACAAAGATTAGAGGAATAATGGTTCAAGGCGAAGAAATCACAAGAGCCTGAAATTGTTAAATTATGAGAGCCAAATATATCTTTATCTTACATGTTGGATAAATATGTAATGGTATTTGAAGGCAATGAAGTTTACCTTCATGCTTCGTACCTTTGATTGTTTTAATTTCTTCGTTGGTGAAAATCGGAAGTCTCGATCTCCGTCTTCCTTCTTTCTTGCTGTTTGCGTCCACTATTTGTCTCATAATCGGAGGATAGTCACCTGTGGAGCTGTAGATGGGGTCAGCAAACCATCGAAGCTAAAAAAAATTGTTCAATCTCTTGACTTGACATTTGGCGCAGGTACTGTCCATTCCTATCTACTTCGAGTGACAATGGTTATGCATTTTCATTTCTCATGCACTGTACATTGAACTTACGTTAAAAGCCCATGCTCGCTTCGTCGCTTCTAAATCTTCTTCGGAATTGTTTTTTTCTTTGAAATATTTTGAATCAAACGAAATGCTAATTTTACCTGATAGAAATAACCGAATTGTTTGAGAGAACACGAAGACGTTGAGTATTTAAATATGTAGGTGTGGATGTTATTTCTTGTTTTTATTCACCTTTTTGCTCAGCTCGATATTTTTGATTATATAACGCGTAGATTCTACCATGAGATCGAAGCATATTGTGTCCCGTAATATAATTTGCAGGTGAATCTAAATCGAGGGCCGGTGCGAAAGATTTTGCGGAGTAACCTCTGAATATCTGCTGAGGTTCGTTTATAGTAATCCACCACTTCACCTACGCAAATTAGAAAACAAATATTAAATCCAACTCGCAATGCGTAAAAGATCACACTAACTATTAGACAAAAGTGTTTAAAATATTCCTTCATAGAAAAGTTATTTTATCTTAGTTAAGGGCTACAGATTACAGACGTTCTCGAATATCAAAGATATAGTCTGCATTTGAAGATGAGCAACAACCTTGTTCCCATAAAGTTTAAACAACAAATCTGCGTAATCTTCCATGTAATCCACTATCAATGGATTTAACCAGCCACCCATATCTTGAAGTTTTTGTGGCAGATCCCAATGGTACATTGTAATCTGTTTGACAAAGACACCAAGTAATGTATTCAAATTGTAATGAGCAAATAACATTACTAATATCTATATACTTATCTTAGGATTACTTACTGCAACAATGAAAAACACTAATAGGAACAAGACCAGGGTTGGGCGTAGCAAGCAATCTACGTTCTTTAGCCACTTCCACAGATAAGATAGTCGCTTTCCCTACCACAAGACAGTATTGTAGCCAGGAAGGGGGTCCCTCGAACTCTAGGCTGGCTACGCTACTGCAACAAGATTTTGTATTTATCTCTTGTATGGTTGAATTCAATGTGCTCGGTTCCAGCTACACCTCACCACTGCCGACTAATGGGATGAAATATGTAACGAAATATGGGTTGCTTCAACTGCCCCTTGAAAGGGTCAAGATCATGCAGATGTTTTATCAACATCCATTGAGGTTTTCGGAGGCGGACGGGCACTAAAATAGTTACTGGGCATTTGCAACGGCGCCGCGCCATGAAGGACTTCATACACCTCCTCTCGTTGATGTTTTTAAACCAACTGACGCCCCAGTATCAAAAGCCTAGCGAGGCACCGGGCATTAGCCCGATTTACCATACATCCCATCCCACCTACCACTAATTGTTTTATCGGTATCCACTAATAACTAGGTAGGTATACTTTTCAAAAGAGAAATTAAGGGCAGAATATTCAAAACACGTCTGGTGGGACGTACGACGATGCATGCATGCCGAAGTGGCTCTTGAGACACCGCACCCTCGGCCCCGGAAACTATCCTGTCGAGTATCGCATCAGTGGCCGGGTTACATATAAGATGTGTCCTAATTAAACAAATTTGATATGTTGCCATGCCCCAGCCAATGTAATAGTTTTGAAGTATAGCTGAGGCCAAGGTAAAGGTTCTCAGTTGATGGGCGCCAAGTCAAATCCTACATCTGTAGGGGAAAAATATTCCAAAATTCCTAATGCTTTATAGAATGTTTTGATTGGATGATCAATGTAAGAAATGTGTTTAAATTTTAGGCCTGTCTTGACCTGCTACATATTCACTAGGTAAGTATAGATATTAGATATGTAGTGCTACCACATGTTCAGAAGCCGCAATTAAAGCAATTATTATTTATGGGCTGTACCATAGGCTGTATTCCATTTTGTAGTAATTCGTCAATGACACGGTGGTAATACTGGATACCAGCAGAGTTAACATTGGTAATATCTCCTGTGGGTAGAATACGTGTCCAGCTGATTGAAAATCGATATATATCGAACTGTAAAAATTAAACAGGCAGGTATAATTTCATCAGAATTAATTCTCCCCGACTGGATTTCTTCAAAGAGGAGAAACCGGTGATCATAGCCTCCATACACTTCCAGGATAAATTCCTTTTATCTAGTGCTACATGACAGAAATGAGTAAGGGCTGATACTGAAATTTTTTTCAACTTACTCCGATGCTTTTGATGATTCCAATGTCATCTTTGTAACGGTGGTAGGAGTCGCATGCAACGTCTGCATTCTCTTTATTTTCGATGAAATCTGGTCTAGTATGCACTATTCTATCCCAAATACTCTCACCTCTGCCTATGAAGTAGGTAATTACATTAGATTACGGCTTTGTTTCATTTCAGACTGTTTGGTATATGACAGGTTTGAGTATATAGGTACTTCTTACTTCAATTATATTCGCATGGGTTAAATATTAGTTATTAAATTTATGTTAGTAGATAGTCTACTAACTTATTTATTATTACCATCCTCGTTCCATGCGCCTTCAATTTGATAGGCCGATGAAGCTACACTAAAAAGAAAGTCTTTTGAAAAAGACGTGTTCTGGCCATGCGATGTATTCTTCTGCATTGAAAAGATGAGCGACACGAAGAAAAAAACTTTTCTCATTTCGAGCGTGGTTGCCGATAGCGCATATAGGCTAAAATATGATCACCAGGAGCTGGATTCTCAATGAACTCAAAATTCAGTAAATCATCTGACAAATTTTACAAATCCTATAGAAATGAAAAAGAAATTAACGTTGCCAACTTTTAAGAACTTGGAAATTAGAAAATAAAATTAGTTCGAAATATGGAACACATCTTTAATCTGGCCAATTTTTGCCCCACCCTAATTAGACGCTCATGACTGCAGATTACGTACGCACAGGGAAAATATGCCTAATGTGGCTTCTTGCCATCCCAGTGTGGTCTTTTTGCATCCTAATATGGTCACTCGCAGTCCTAATGTTGTCACTTGAGGTTTTAATATATCCATCCAAGTTTTCATAGTGTGTACAATCAAAGTCAGTTTTTATATTGTATGCAATTTTTCAGCGGTTTGTTATAAAGTAGTGGAAGTTGAAACAGTTGAAATACCTAGACAAAAAGTGAGTACATACTAGGAAACTGCAGAGTGGGTGACGTACCTAGCTTAGGAGAAAATTCGAAAAATGCGGCCACAGTTGTAAATTTCACTCCTCAGTACGGTCACGCGGTACCAAAATTTTGGAAATTGCGCATACAAAGTTTTTAGAGCCAATTTACTTAATTTTATGTCCCCGTAATCGACTAAATTAATTCACAATCAGAAATTGTAACGTTCACAAATTTATAATCCATATGCTATTTTCAAAATTTCATTTTCTTATATGAAATAAAAATGAAATGATAAACCTTAGTACCTACAGGATATACTTAGGTTTACATTTACGTAAGTACCTAATAATAAGAATTACCTAATTTAGTACTCACCGGCTGCTTTTTGGTATGAGAGAGAGAGATGATATATAATATGTTTATACTCCTTCGCTTATACAAATTAAAAAATGAGCTAGCCATCAGTAGACTTACAAGTCTTAAGAAGAAGGTGTAATATTAGAAATCTAAGAAATTGATTCGACTTTTATGGAATTTGATAAGAAGCACAATAACGTTTTTCTAATTACTTCTAAAGTCCATTTTAAGTAAATACAATTATGATTTGAAAGAAATGTAGCAATTCTTATCGAACATTCGGATTCCGGGTAAAATCGAGCTGTCTAAATTACTGACTGGACTTGAACAAGTTGTTTTTTGGCGAGATAACCAACACATTTCAACGTATAAATCCGCAAAATTCCGAGAAGTGTTGTTTCCAGAAATCATTTACTTTTTCCCTTCATTTTTTTTTTTCTTTTGTCTGACAATTCAAAATTGTGCCCCTCTAGGCAGCTGCCTAGGTTGCCTAACGGTAAAAACGCCTCTGGCCTTGAAAGAGTCAGGCCGATTAACCTGGTCCTGTCCAAAACATTCCCCCTCTCACCTACAACTTTTAGAACCTTACCAAGTCTAAAGGTTGCGTATGCATCCAGCGCACCTGAATTTTCAATTACTTCGTGCTTTCTATAAAGAATCCGCAAACAGCATTATTCGAAACATTTAGTTCTAACGGTAATTAAACATTCTTAAGTAGTCTTGTAATCTAATTTATCGCTTGAAGGTATCGTACGACTGCTGAGAAGCTGTTTGAAAAAATACGCAGATGATTTCAATGTGCGATTTCTTCCTGGATTATTGAAGTCAACGTGGACTAAACTGAATCGTGTCCTAAGAAATAAATTGAGTCCTTGCGAGGTTTCCAGAAAATTTACGAGGCAATTAAAGAAGATGCGATAGCATTATTCCCTCCACGTGAAAAATATAAGTACTGACTCATAACCGTTTCTCCATTCAAAATTATCCACGAGGGACCACACTGTGTATCCAATAACAGCACACCCATAGACTTCGACAGCTTTTTGAACCTCCAGCAAGTACTCCTGAAGTTCCAATACATTACATAATCAATAATTCATTTCGTATTCCTAACCCGGTTTCTATGTTAGTTCTTTTCACCCATTGCTATGACAGAAACGAGTAAGGGCTGATAGTGAAATTTTTTTCAACTTACTCCGATACTTTTGATGATTCCAATGTCATCTTTGTAACGGTGGTAGGAGTCGCATGCAACGTCTGCATTCTCTTTATTTTCGATAAAATCTGGTCTAGTATGCACTATTCTATCCCAAAAATTCTCACCTTTGCCTATGAAGTAGGTAATTACATTAGCTTACGGCTTTGTTTCATTTCAGACTGGCTGGTATATGATAGGTTTGAGTATATAGGTACTTCTTACTTCAATTATATTCGCATCGGTTAAATATTAGTTATTAAATCTATGTTAGTAGATAGTCTACTAACTTATTTATTATTACCATCCTCGTTCCATGCGCCTTCAATTTGATAGGCCGATGAAGCTACACTAAAAAGAAAGTCTTTTGAAAAAGACGTGTTCTGGCCATGCGATGTATTCTTCTGCATTGAAAAGATGAGCGACACGAAGAAAAAAACTTTTCTCATTTCGAGCGTGGTTGCTGATAGCGCATATGGGCTAAAATATGATCACCAGGAGCTGAATTCTAGGTTTCCAAAAAGAATTCAAAGTACAGTAAATCATCTGACAACATTGTATGTACCTACTACCTACCTATTTTATTAATTACATTTTTCGAATGCTATAAGAAAAAAGATTAATGTTGCTTACTTTAAACACTTGAAAATTAGAAAATAAATAAATAGTTCAAAAAATGGAACAGTAGGCACTCGATTATCCGACACTTCGGCTTATCCGACAGTACAACTTTTCTCCCTATTATATGCGGCACTCCGATTATCGGACAATTCTCCGTATTATCCGACAGTAACAAACCGACTAACGTTGTATGCATTTTGCAATTTTATAATAGAATTTTGTTCAAACATTGCTGTTCTGTACTTCCTTCATCAATCTACTACCACTATTCAGGCCTACCACATCAAAAACCAAAAAAAAAAATCACATTCGTATTATCCGACTTTTTCGTTATCCGACAGTCTCCATTCCCCAATTGTGTTGGATAATCGAGTGTCTACTGTGCCTAACTCGTCTAATCCGGCCATTTTTGTCGTGGCTACCCTAATTAGACGTCTATGTTTTCATACAACGTACATATAGGAAAAATGTGCCTAATGTGACTTCTTTCCATTTCAGTGTTCACCGTTATAAAGTAGTGGAAGTTGAAACGGATGAAATAGTTTACCTAGCTTAGTACAGAAGTTGGAAATTGCGGCCACGGTTGTAAATTTCACTCCGCAACTTAGTCCTACGGAACTAAAGTTTTAAAAATTGGGTATACAAAGTTCTTAGAACTGTATCCCGATGCGCAATTAGTTACCCTCTAGTTACCCAGTTACCCATTTGTTATCCTCGGGTTACCCTCAGATTACCCTTTGTTCCCCTTTGGTTACCCGGGTAACTGGTGAGATTTTGCGCATCGGGTATTTAATTTGATGTCGCGTTAACTGACTAAATTAATTTACAATTAAAAGATGTAACATTCGCAATTTATGTCATTCTTTTATACGAAATAATTGAAGTGATAAACCTACCTATAAGATATACGTAGGTTTACATTTGCACAAGTATTAATAATTACCCAACGGAGTACTCACTGGCTTCTGTTTAGTATGAGGGAGATGATAGTACATGTATACACTCACTCACTTGTGTAAAAAATGAGCTAGCTACCATCAATAGACTTAATTATCTCATTAGTTATAACAGAAACTCCATGTCGGTACGAGCCCCAGGAAGGTGTTACATTAGAAATCTTAGAAACTGATCCGATTTACCAACACGAAATTTAATAAGAAGCATGCAATTTTCTTAATCTCTTTTTAAAGTCCATTATAAGTAAGTATAATTAAGATTTGAAAGCAATACAGCAATTCTGGTAGAAAACTCGGACTGTGGGCAGAATCGACCAGTCTAAATTATTGACTCGACTTGAACAAGTTGTATTTTGACGAGATAATGAAAACATCTCAATGTATAAGTGCGCATACTTCCAAGAAGCATTGCATTCAGAAATTATACCAACTGGGGGTTGAAGGACTTTCATTAATCAATCGATAAAGGTAGAAACATCAAAGGACGTGAGGATTTCGTTCTTCTACATTTTAAATCTGGCAAAACTGGTATAAAATTCAAACAAACTGGCTCGGTATAACGAATTTATTTTAACTGGGTATCAATCGACGGTTAATAAGGTTTTTGAAAAAATGCGCCGATGCTTTCAATGTACGTTTTCTCTTCGGATCATTGAAATCAACTTGGACCAGACCGAATCGACTCCTAAACAGAAACAAATTTGGTGAGGATTGAAAAGTAAGGCAATAATACGAAAATTTCGCTGATAACGACGTGAACTACTGACCCAAATCCGTCTCTCCATTCGAAGTTATCGAGAATTGACCACGCACTGTATCCGATGACATTGCACCCGTGATTTGTCATAGCATTTAATACTTCTGATAGGTATTCCTGAAATTTTAATTTACTCAGTCAGTAATTTATGGTCTCCTTGAATTAGTTTATTAGTCGACATCCGACAGACAATATTGATCAACAGCAGCGGATCTGGGATATAGTCGTGTGTGAAGGGGGGGGGGCTGAACTTTTCATCGGTTATTCGTCGGAGGAGGGAGGGCGCGTTATAGGAGCTTGATATATTGAGCGCCGAGCGCATACAGAATTTTTTCAGTTTTGATGGAAGAAAGATTCTAACTCATAAAACCCATGGCGTATTTTTGATGAGTTTTTGACATTCAGCCGAAAATACTCGTATATTAATGCAGGTTTTCCTTCCATTCTTAAACGTTTAGTAAGCCCATTTTGCCAGTTGAGAGAAAATTATATTTACTTTCCCCGTAAGTACCAGTGAAACAAATGCCGATATCGACATTAAGCTCGACATTTTAAATCAGTAATTTCTGTTACATTTCTTACGCTGGTGCTTAGATATCATTATTCGACATCTCATTAGCCTGGAATGATCTCATGTCGAAGTAATAACAAATAGGTAGTTATAATGGTACTAATAAACGGTTCGCTATGTCAATACATTTGTCACTGTCGAAGTTTATATCAACAGTTCAGTAGGTAATCTATATCAAAACTTTGTATGGAAAAATTGACGTACAGCAGATATGACATTTCTTCTTGAAAAACTTTTATGGATTGTCAATAAAATTTATTAGCGTCAAGTTGAATCAGAAACAGGAACATTGGTTGACTCGACAAGGAGATCAAAGTCTGTACGGAAGTCGACGTCAACTTTTTTATTGGCATTTAAGTAGCTGAAGTCGACAAAAAATTTCGAGTTTTTGATATGTTTTTCTGTACATAATTTGATATTGACTTTCTCATCGATCCTTGGGTAGCCGAAGTCGACGGAAAAGTCGTAATAACGGAGTTGATTTTTACCGCATGGAATTCGATATCGACTTTTTCATGGTTTTTGATCAGCGAAAGACGACTAAAAAGTTGACGTCGACAACAATATCGGTTTCAACTCGACTTTGCCTGTCGAATTCTACAAATTTGTCGTGTCGAAAAAGTGACCTATTTTGAATGCCGCCAAGAGTGTCGACTTTTGTATCGACTGTGTTTCACGAGTAAATTATACCTATGTAGCATCATCTACTGTACATTACTTTTCGTGTAAGCAAATACTGTATAATTTATCTAGTTTAAGGTTTATTATTGTTGGGGAAAGGTAGCTCAAGATCAGTCACTGTTAACTAATACTCACTCGGAAGTATATCACCCTCTCCGTGTCATTCAATCGGCCATCAATGCTACTGTAACCATTTTCAGTAACGAATACGGGTGGGTTTCCGTAATTGTCCTTGACATACTTTAACAACTCTCGTAAACCCCATGGAACAACCTCAACAAGGAAACTTTCTCAATTAAAACTTAATTATACTTCAGAATCCCACTTCTGAGTCCAGAAATACTAGCTTGTATTACTTTGAATAATGGGAAAGCGCTAGCCGGCCATGTTGGATCATGTTCCAAGGCTGAATTCATGTCCTTTGCAAAAGTTACTTGAAGTGACGTACTTCCAGGAGAACAAAGGTATGTTGTATAATGATTTAGGCCAAAGAAGTCGTACGAGCCTGAAATGTTAATCGGAAATATTATGATTGGTTAGAGACCAATTGCATTCAAGCGAATATAACCTTTTTACTGTTTTTAAAATACCTTTGATAGAGTCAATTTCCTCCTGAGTGAAGGTTGGAAGCCTCGATCTTTTTCGGCCTTCTTTTTTACTGTTTTCATCCACCAGCTGTCTCATAGAAGGAGGGTAGTCACCGGTGGAGCTATAAATGGGATGTGCAAACCAATCAAGCTGGAAGCAAAACAGCTTTCGCTAATTACCATGGTACATTTGCGGGATTTTCAAAACACTATCCACTATTTTACGTTTTCCTCCTCTTTAGCAGTCACTTATGGCTCTTTAAGTATTCTAAATTTCATCGATAAGTGCATAAATTAAGAATTACACTGTAGAGTTCATTAATTTTTAACGTACATTAAATGTCCATGCTCGCTTTGTAGCATCTAAATCTTCTTGGGAATTGGTTTTTTCTTTGAAACAGTCTGAATAAAGAGTTATGCTGACTTTACCTGGAAGAAATGGCACGAGAAATGTACCTACAGGTACTAAAGAAGTAATTTTTGTAACTGAAGTTTATAACATGAAACTGAAAGAAGTACGTAGATGAAAGAAAACTGAAAGAAGTACGTAGATGAAAGAAATACCATTCTGCTGAGCCCGGTATTTACGTTCATATAACCTGTAAATACGACCATGAGCCCTGAGAATATTGTGACCCACAATGAACTCTGCCGGCGAGTTTAGATTCAGTGCTGGGGCGAGAAATTCCGCCGAATAACCAATGGTTATCAGCGTCGGTTCATTTATCGTAATCCACCATTTAACCTGCAATATTATGATAAAATGGATAACAAGTTATTCACACCTGGTGCACAGTCTGAGTTCTTTATTCAGTATTTCTAAATATCGTTTATCTGATTACATTAACAAAGCAAAATGGGGAAAAATTATGTTGCAGTGCATAATCTTATCTACGTAGGTTGGGCAAATTCATTTATAGTAACGCCCACAAGTGAACCGAAGTAAATGTCATCGACGAATCAAGAACATAATTTTTGGATTTTAACTGCCAAATCGCCAAATACATATTTAGCAATTACCAATTCCACAGCGTGACAAATGTTCCACAGAGGTGTACGACAATTTTCAACTTTAAAATTCAATAAGTAAATAACAAAAGCTAAATTTAATTTTTGCACCTGAATTTGGAGAATGAACTGGGCGCAACTCGTTAGCTTAGGGAATTCTCTCATTTGCCCCCTTGACACTGCAGCCTGATAGCTACCCTCAAAGGTACTTTTAGTATAAGACCTCGAAGGTGGAGGCACATTTGTGTCTCCCAGATTCATAGAATGTTTTCTACTGTTAAAACGTTGGACAAAGTTAAGTTACAGCTACTGTTTAGGAACACTTCTCTTGTTAAAGGTCAGTAATGCAAAAAAGAAGCTAAACCTTGTTTCCATAAAGTTCGAATAATAAGTCAGCGTAATCTTCCATATAGTCCACGATTAGAGGATTTAACCAGCCACCTATATCTTGAAGTTTCTGTGGTAGATCCCAATGATACATTGTAACCTAGAATACAGGATAAAAATAATTGAAATTGGGTTAGTAATGTGAGATAACTGCCGCGCCTTTAGCACAAGTAAAATGATAGAACTATTTGCTTCATTCGAGATCCTGAGAAAAAGGCTCTTTTCGGGGAAAATGTTGGCGACGCCCCGATGCGTAAAATCCCACCAGTTACCAGGGTAACTAAAGGGGAACGAGGGTAATCTGAGGGTAACCGAGGGTAACAAATGGGTAACTTTTCCGCGGGTAACTGCGGGTAACTAGAGGGTAACTGATTGCTCATCGGGTTCCATGACAAAAATAGGTAGGTAATCATATTTTAATGGAGTAGGTACCATTGGCTGAATCCCATTTCGCAGTAATTCATCAATGACATCGTGGTAATGTTGGATGCCAGCTGGGTTAACATCGGTGATATCTCCCGTGGGTAAAATACGTGTCCAGCTGATTGAAAATCGATACATATCAAACTGTAAAAGTAAAACTTAGACAGAATTCGAAAATTAAATTGAGCTCAATAGATAGTACAATGTCCGTACAAAGAAGAGGTCCGCCAAAATGCGTATTCACTTAGGATCAATCTCTCATTAAATGAGGGTTATATACCGAATGTCCCCCATTACAAATGGAAATATTAGTACTCCAATGAAAAACTACTTACATACTCGCTAAAATTTTTATCAACTCACTACAATGCTTTTTATGGTAAGCGAGTGGCTTTGATTAGTGATTACTTGCAATCACGTCTGGGAAAATCTTAAGAGATCTGCAAGAAGACCGAATTCATCTTAAAAAGTCTTATTCATGTGGTGTAGAAGTCTCAAATAGTCTTTGTTAAGTCTATAAAAGTCTTACAGAAGAGCCCGGAAGAGCACTAGAAGTCTTAAACCAGTATGAAAGATTTCTAAACTATACAGGAATTTTCCTCCCTAATGGAGGTTAGTTTTATAGCCGAAGGAAAGGGAACTGCTCCATCTCATTTCTAATACCGGCCTTGCTCAGTATACCTAATTCTCTGGCAAAACTTCAGTCTTCTTTAACAACAGTATTGACTAACGTGCAAGATGCGCACATCACCCACGTTATTAGAATCAATTAGACCGAATGTCTTCAATCCACTTACTCCAATTTCCTTAATTATTCGAACATCATCTTTGTAAAGATGGTAGGAATCACAAGTGACGTCCGCATTGTCGTTATTCTTTATAAAATCCGGCCTAGTGCGCACTATTCGGTCCCACATACTCTCACCTCTACCTATACAGAGAAATAATTATTATCTTAGTTTGTAGATCCCATATTATGTTCTCATACACTTACACCACTACAAAATTATTTCATTGTTAAATTACCATCTTCATAGCAGGCTCCTTCAGTTTGATATGCTGAGGAAGATGCTGAAAATAAGAATTCTTTCGGGAAAGACATTTCTTGTTGCAGCTACGAAGTCGTGTCTTGCTGGAAAGAAGTATCAAATTTCATACAATAGTTAAAACCGAAAAAAACAAGAAAATTTATCGAACTTTATTAAGGAAACTTCCATTTAGTTTTTGTGTTTATCTGTCGCACGCATCTGTTCTTTAAAGCCCACTTTTGCGATACGAAGACACTGTTTTACGTACTGTCGAATAACACTAATCTTGGTAATATTCCGTGTGTGGGATGCGCCAACTTACTTTTCCTTCTTCTGTATTCCAGAGCGCTTTCGGCTGTTATGCCATCATCTGGCACACCCCACACACGGAATATTACCAAGTTCACTCACACTCAGAAATGGACACTACACACTAATCTTGCCTCACCCGGTGATGTTAGGATGGGACGGGGTGGTACAGACTATAATTTGTTCCTACTCCCCCTCCATAAAAAAAAGTTGAAATTTGACAAATCATTGAGCAAGTTGATAAAAAGCGCCACGAAAGGGAGCGAAGGCTAGATCTGCCTGATTTTGGAGATTTACAAGATTTTGGCTTGTTAATTCCGTTTCTGAAAACTTTTTTTTTCGTCTTTTGTCCATTAAAATTTAAATTTTTTGTACCCCCGTAAGCTGTGCAGAAGAATCGAGGAATAGAGAGGAAGATTTGAGTAAGTGACGGTATAGCTACGAGTTGCTGTTCTGATTTCTCTGTTTACAGAATAGAGAGCTTTGAATCCCTATTGCACACTTCTTATTTTGTTGTTCTCTTTATAATTATCTGGCCTATGTTTACATTTTTTCATTGTTCGTTTGGGCAACCTAACGGACATTTGTTCACGTCTGTAAGTCTAAGAAAATGGATCATTTATTGGAATATTGAAGTACATTTTTAGGATTTTTGCGAAGCTAAATACCATATTGCATTCACTTTTTCAATTTGTTGTTCTTCGTAATAGGACCTATATGTTTACAATATTTTCAGTAGGTTTACTTTTATTACTTCCTCATATCTAAGAAAATGGACCATCGATCAAGGTTATATCTAAAGTACCTATATTTTTCTTTTCCAGTGTCAAAGGAGAACGTAGTGAATTGTAGTATTGGGTACTCTTGGGAAAGTGTAATCGATTGATCTTCTCGATTTCGTCTTTTCGTCTTTTTATCTTCTTCTTTTACAGGAAACTATGAAACGTGGAACATGTAATTTCAGTGCAATTTTAGTTATTTTTTCCGTTCTTTCGTGGAAATAAATAAAACTAAAATATATAGCATTTAGAAAGAATTTAGCACTCGTTGAATACCAGGAGGCGGGAATGTTCTTTTTCATTTTCATTTTGCTATGTCAGCGTTCGAATCTTCAGTTTTTGAAAACTTTACCCTTTCAGCTCTCAATCAATTTCTGTTTCTACTGGTCGACTATGGACTAAGTTTTTTGATGTTCCCATTTCAAATGCGAACGTTTAAATTCGAACTTTCAATTTTTAACATTATTTATTTACAATTCACAGCAAATCTTGTTGACAGTTATGTACTCTTCTTTGGTTCCGTTCGGACAACTAGGTACGCAGGGTGGACTTCAAAGACGAGAAGTACTATTTCAGTATACCTAGTTAACCTGTACAATATACTCTTCAATTATACACTTTCAGTACGATTCACTTAGGTATACCCACTTATTCATCCAATAATATAGTCCATCTATAAAATATGAATATCCACTCACCAATCAGAACTGCACCAATGTGACGCCACACATTGCAGAAGAAATAAGCTAGTAAGTTCAATAATAATAACGCGAATCACTGTGTGGTTGAGTATACAATGATATTGAGTACATACTCGCTCAATCTTCGTATAATTAATATAGTAACATTTCACGTCATAAAAAAAAAGGGAATTTTCAAATGATAAAAACTGTCAGGTGTCAAGGTTTTTATCGCGTTAGTATAGTAATTAATGATAAGAATAAAGTTCAATATGAACCGCTTCTCATTTATATTTTGGTGTAACCAAGGTATTTTGAAACCTGGTGAAGAGTACGAAGATAAACACGAAAATCAACACGAATTGTCTTCGCTACAATATTAGTATCGAAATTGTTTAACCAATCTCGCTGATATAATTTCCTTATCTTGTATTCGAAATGTTTCGAGCTATTCTATTATTGCAACGAGCAAAACGCGAATTAATTGTAAGCAGTGACGTACGATAGGGAAGTAGGGGGCAACTCCCCCCCATCAAGGAATTTTTACTCAGCAGTTGGGAAAACTTACAGTTTCAGTGAGGCAAGGTTAAGAAAATCCTACAAGTCAAACGTTTTTTGTTTTTGCTTTGATACTTGGGAATTTTGAGTTGAGTCAGTAGTTGGGACTTTCCCAATTTTTGCCCCCCCCCCCCTCCCAGGAAAAACTTTTCGGTGCGTCCCTGATTGTAAGCATATTGCTAATTCGCCTGCTTTGAAAGAGGAAATGAGGGAAGGAGGGGTGGCAACCCATGCCTAAGGCCCTGACCAGCGGAATTAAAAATTTCTTAATAAGATATTTTTTTATACTATACTGTACATCGTTGGATGTTTGTAATACTCCCAGATTAATATACATTAAAAAATGAGTGACAGACTATTAAATTCATTTGTCGAGATCAGCAAGGAAGACCATATCGACGAACGGCGAGCGGCTGAAGGGAGGGAGATGATGCACTTAATTACAAACTAGGAGGAGAAGGGAGTTTAGGGAGTCATATGGTTCCGAAACTGAGTCCCTGATGGATAGGAATTCTTCCCCCGGAGTAGCACTCACAGTCAAAAAGACAATTTTGGAGTTTGTAATTCGTTGCGTACAAAAGTTCCCTCATGGTAATTCAGGATTTTTTTTTCGAGTCAAACACCACCGATTGCTTTGAATTTCTAAGACTTCTGGAGACCGAGAAAAATATTTATCAATTACCATGACGAATTTTGAGAGGGAGAGAACTCTGGCTCATATGCTCCCTTCCCGTTGATTTGAGACATAATATCTAGTAATTTTATTTTACCACACTGGAACCGATCTGTGAGGTTTCTCCGAAAAGTGGATCCACCTAACGACAATAACAGCCCACCAAGACCAGCGAAATGTTAAAGTAAAACAAAATCCACAAAACTCAGTCGTTAAATCCAACTATCGTTATTCCTCTCCCCCCCCCCCCACATCCACTTACCTGAAAATTGGGAAAAGAGTCCCAGATCCATTCAGCGAAATATTATTTCACTGAGTCGTCATTTTTGATTCCCCTCCCCCACCCACACACTGACAGGGTTTGAGACACCACTGGTTATGAGGAAGTCATAACACTGATGTTCCGAAGTTGCAAGTGATTGTGTATAAGACCAAAGTGTTGGCAGGTTATGTATATGATATTAGGTACATGAATACTGAGTTAGAAAGATTTGAGAGAACCAATGTTGAATGCAGAAAAGTTGAGTGAACTAATACTGAAAGAAAATGAACTAAGCGAACTGTCTATGAAAGAAAGAGAGAGTTGACAGATAACGAAACCAAAGGTAAGAAGTACATATTCAAATATCAATGGGCAAACAAGTGTCCCTCATGGGCGTCGCTGGGGGTGGGGGGAGGCGTAGACGGGTAATAACTCACTCTAAAATGTTTTTGGGGGTAAAAATGATCAAAATTACCCCCTTCCCCAAATTCTCCAATTCAAATGCCAGTTATATTTATACTCGTAGTTATAAAAAATTAGTAAGCGAATTAGAATTATGGGTTGCAGCAATTATAGTAGTTAATAAATACTTATGCACAAAGAATTTAGAAAAATATTCTGCTCTTCATGAAATATTTCAGTATAAGCGTGAGTCAATATCATCAAAAAATGACTCCCCCTTCCCCCCAAAAAATCGACCGACGCCGATGAACTGAAAAAATTACTTCCCCACCCAGAAATTTTTTTTTAAATCCAGTGACACCGCTGATGTCATTGGTAGGTAAGTACTTATCAGTAAACGAAACTACAGGCAAGTTAACTTCACCCAGTTTCTCATTTTTGTCTAGTGAAGGACATAATTAGTGAAATGAACTATAAAACATAATGGTAATGAGGCTGAAAATGAATAATATTACGTCGGTAAGAGTCTAGAACCACCGAAAAGAACCAGGAAGAGGAAGAGTAGACATATGCCAACAAAGGTGAATATGAATGAAAATACAGGCCGAAGAAAAAATGGTCGGTGGAAGAACTCAGACCACAGAAAAATTAATTTTTACACTAGTTGAAAGTTCAATTTCTACCCGAAAGAATGCCCTAAAATACGAAAAGGAAAATCTCGCGCTTGCAGATAAAAAATGAACCAATTTAAAAGACAGGCATTACCATTTTCAAAAACATGAACGTTTAATTTGTCCTAGTTTTAAATGTTGCTGTCATCACTTTCCTGCGTTGCCACATGTACTAAGGCGAAGAGGTGAAGGATGGGAGCGCAGTCTGGCTGTGGGCCACTTGAGTTTCAAATAACCGTTGGGTGAGCGTTGCCTTGGTCAGTAGGGTGTCCTGTAGTGGCCCTGGCAGGACAGCGCAAATCCGAAACAAAGTGAGGCCGAAATGGGTGCAGGGGCCAGCCTCGAGACGTCCCCTTGGTCACCGATGCGATACTCGAAAGGGTAGTTTCCTGGACCAAGGGTGTGGTGTCTGGGGAGCAGGAGTGCAAACAGGGCTCAGAACTCGGAGGGGGGCTTAAGCTCCCTCATTATGAAGCAACACCCCCGCATCATTTTCTTTGGTAATTTTTCAGTGTTTGGGGGAGCTATTTAGAAGTTGGGAGCTAAGCCCCCCTCCATTTTCGTCTATGCTGGGAAGCCAATCTAGCATGTTTGCATCGCTATACACTCCACCAAATGATGAATTTCAAATGTTATATTTTCTATTTTTTTTTTATTATTGTTTTATGCCAAAACATCTCGCTTTAATGGTTTTTGTTATTCCTATTCAATTCAAAGTTTTTATAAAATTTTTATTTTGATTCATGCCAAGAAAATTGGACTTAGTAACTATTATTTGTTGATCCAAATTTTCTTAAGAAAAAATCAATTAATGAAAAGAAAGTTTTAACTTCATCAGCAACTGTAAATGGTTGAAAATATATTATATGTTTTTGGAGTATTTTTAAATTTTATATACGAACTAAAAAATAAATAGATTAATTCTCTAATCAGCCCAATTTCTGATCGAAGTGGTCGCCGTAATGTAGCCACCTAAGTATCCATCATAGGCAAGTACATACAGGGCAGCTACGAGTATATATGCCTATGTATCATGACCGCTCAAGTTTTGGTACCTAATATAGTTTACCAATCTGTTTTTATATTACAAGAAATTACCAATTTTTTTGTAAAAAAATTAGTAGTCAAGTTTAAATAGGTGAAATAATAAATCTTAAGAAAGGCCTTAAATAGTTTGATGAGAAATCGAGATACCACTGGAACAACATTTAGGAACATATTAATATCCACTCCCTAACATGGTCACACCGGTAATAAGATTTAAGAAATAACACATACGAAGGTTTTTACAGTTAACATACTTGTATGTCTCATTAATCAACTAAATCAATTCTTAATTAAAAGTTACAATATTCCCAGCCAATGCGCTATTTTCAATTCCACTACATTCTCGGAAAATCATGAGAAAAAGTCATCGCATCTATCTACTCTTCCTGAAATTTTCAGACCTGCTAAGAATTTTTCACCGTTAGAAATTTAAACTAGAATGGTTTTAACCAACACGATCTCATTGTGTACGAAGAGATGGAGATATCAAATCAAACATTTTGTAATTTGATCAGATTTACCCAAAAATTGACAAGAAGCACGATAGACAAGTAAAAGTTTATCTAATCCCGTTTAATGTCAATTTTAAGCAGGTAAGAGTGTGTACTCATAGTTTGAAAGCAATGCTAGTGAAACAGTCGGATTGCGCAGCCTAAATTATTAACACGACCAGAAAAAATTGTATTTTGACGCAGATTATATCAACTAGGAATTGGAAGGACTTTCATTCATGAATGACAAAGGTAGAAAATTTCAAAGACGTGGAACCTTCTATCGTCTACATTTTAAAGGAGACGAAACTAAAACAAATTCTAAACAAATTGGCTCGGTAACGAATTAATTAACTGGGTATCGATCGACGGCGGATGAGCTCTTTGAAAAAATGTGCCGATGCTTTCAATGTACGTTTTCTCCTCGGATCATTGAAATCAACATGGACCAGACCGAATCGAGCCCTAAACAGAAACAAATTTGTGGATGATTGAAAAATAACGCAATAATACGAAATTTCGCTAATGACGACGTGGACTACTGACCCAAATCCTTCTCTCCATTCGAAATTATCGATAATGGACCAGGCACTGTATCCGATGACATTGCACTCGTGATTCTTCATAGCGTTTGAAACTTCTGACAGGTACTCCTGAAATTTTAGTCACACTTGGTCGGTAATTTAGTTTTCTTGAATCAGTTTATTGGTCGACATCTGATATAGTAGTGGATTTAGGATATGGTCAAGTTTTGACGTTTTGAGGGAAGGAGAAAACCCAACACATAAAATACACGGTGTACTTACGAAGGCAACCAAGATCTAAATTAAAATACATAAATTTTCCCTTCCACTCCTATGCCTTCAGCAATCCCTGTTGAGAATTCAGAGAAAATGATTCGCCACTGGTAGCTAATACTCACTTGGAAGTATTTCACCCTTTCCGTGTCATCCAATCTGCTATCACTGCTACTGCAACCATTTTCAGTAATAAATACGGGTGGGTTTCCGTAATTGTCTTTGACATACTTCAGCAACTCTCGCAAACCCCATGGAACAACCTTGACATCGAAATTTTCTCAGTTATAACTTAATTATGCTTCAGAAGGCCATTTCTGAGTTCAGAAATAGTAGCTTGTTTTACTCTGAAAAGATGTAAAGCGGTAGCCGGCCATGTTGGATCCTGTTCCAAGGCTACATTCATGTCTTTGAAAAAAATTAGTTGAGGCGCCGAACTTCCAGAACAATAAAACGTTGTATAATGATTCAAGCCGAAGAAGTCATACGAGCCTGCAATGTTAATCGGAAATATTGTTTGGTTACAGATTAATTTGCGTACAACAGTATATAACCGTTTTTTCTTTTGTTTTTAATACCTTTGATAGAGTCAATTTCTTCCTGAGTGAAGGATGGAAGCCTCGATCTTTTTCGGCCCTCTTTTTTACTGTTTTCATCCACCAGCTGTCTCATAGAAGGAGGGTAGTCACCGGTGGAGCTATAAATGGGATGTGCAAACCAATCAAGCTGGAAGCAAAACAATATTCGCTTATTACCATGGCAGATTTTGCGGGATGTTCAAAATACTATTCCCCTGTTCTACATTTCCCTTCTTCTCTTTAGCAGTCATGTATGGCGCTCTTTAACTATTCTAAATTTCATCCCTTGATAAGTGAATTGATTAAGAATTTGAATGTAGAGTTCATCAGTTCTTAACGTACATCAAATGTCCATGCTCGCTTTGTAGCATCTAAATCTTCTTGGGAATTGGTTTTTTCTTTGAAACAGAATGAGAAAAGAGCTATGCTGACTTTACCTGTAAGCAATGGCACGAGAAATGTATACTAAAGAAGTAATTCTTCTAACTGTAGTCTTATCACCTAAAATTGAAAGAAGTACGTGTAGGAAAGAAATACCATTTTGCTGAGCCCGGTATTTGCGTTCATACAACCTATAGATTTGACCGTGGGCCCTCAGAATATTGTGACCCACAATGTACTCTGCCGGCGACTCCAGATTTAGTGCCGGAGCCATAAACTCCGCGGAATAACCACTGATTACTAGCGTCGGTTCATTTATCGTAATCCACCATTTAACCTGCAATATCAGATGTAAAACGGATACCAAGTTATTTATATCAGGTGGACCAGAGAGTACCGTGATTACTTACGAACATACTCGCGAGTAATCTGAATGCTTCAGTCAATGCATTTTAAAATATTGCTTATCTACTCATATAAACAACGGAAAGCCAAGAAAAATGTGTACATTTGCAGAGCATGATCCCACCTACTTACGTTCTGCAATTAAATTCCCTTGTGATAAGGCACAATGTGAATCAACATAGATTTCAAGGATGGTGCAAGAAGATTTCCTTAGTCTATCTGATGATCAAATCACCAAATACATACTCAGCAACTACTAACCCCATATCGTGACTAGTTTTCCGGAGGGAGGCAGCACAATAAATTCCACCTCTAAATTTCAGTGAACAAGTAAAATGAGCAATATTTGATTTTTTCGTCTGAATTTGGAGAATCAAATGGTGACAAACCATCAGCGTAGGAGGGCAATGCTCATTATGTGCCCCCTTGCGCTCTCAACATACCATTCTGATAGTTACTACTCCCAGTGGTATCTAAAGACCTCGGAGGTGGTTTGGTGGGACATATGGCGATGCACACATGCCAAAGTGGCCCCTGTGACACGGCATCCCCGGCCACGGGAACTACCCTTTCGAGTATCGCGTCTGTGATCGGAGGGACGCAAAGACCTCGGAGGTGCAGGCAGTATTATTTTTTCGTGTTTATCGGGACTTGGCTGTCTCCGTTCAGACCCACAGAATGTTCTCTATAGTTAAAACACTGGGCAGTAAGTTACATCAATATTTAAAGACGATTTTATCGGTAACGGTCCTGGACATGCAAAAAGAAGGCTAAACCTTGTTTCCGTAAAGTTCGAATAGCAAGTCTGCGTAATCTTCCATGTAGTCCACGATTAAAGGATTTAACCAGCCACCTATATCTTGAAGTTTCTGCGGTAGATCCCAATGATACATTGTGACCTAGGTATCAAAATAATTGAAATTGGATTATAGTAATGCGAGAGAATTGTAGCGCCTTTTGCATAAGTCTTTCAACAAAGGCCATGGGCGTCGTCAGGGTGGCGTCAGTACACTACATAAAACAACAAAACTCTCTGCATCATACAAGATCCTGAAAAAAAGGCTCTTTTTAGGAAAAATGGTGGCGGCGCCCACGGTAGAGATAGGTAGGTATTTCTAGTATTTCAGTAGAGTACCATTGGTTGAATCCCGTTTCGCAGTAATTCGTCAATGACATTGTGGTAATACAGGACACCAGCTGGGTTAACATCGGTGATATCTCCCGTGGGTAGAATACGAGTCCAGCTGATTGAAAATCGATACATATCAAACTGTAAACGCAGAACTTATTCGGCATTAGAAAATCAAATTGAATTCAACAGAAAACACAACTTCCCTAAAAAGAATAGGCTCGCAAACATATGCACTCATGCCCTTCTTTAGAACCAATCGCTCATTCAGCAAGGGTTATATGTTTAATGTCTTCTATTAATACTAGACTGGTATTCTTTTCCCTGATGGAAGTCAATTGATTATAGAGAAGAAAGATGTTTTTGCAGAGAAGGAGAGAATCCGAACACCTCTTACTCATAAGACCGATCCTTGTCAAATTAGTACAATCGTAATGTCTTCGAAAAGCTTTTGACTTCTCGAATGACAGGATTAGCCAATATGCAAGTTGTGCACATTATATATGTTCTTAGGATCAATTAAACTGAATATCTCCAATCAGTTTACCCCTATGTCTTTGATGATGCGAATGTCATCCTTGTAAAGATGATAGGAATCACAGGCGACATCTGCATTATCGTTATTCTTTATAAAATCTGGTCTGGTGTGCACTATTCGGTCCCAGATACTCTCACCTTTACCTACATAGAATCAATCATAGAATAAATCATTATTTTAATTATTAGTAGATCCCGTATTATAAGTGAATATAAGTGCTCTATTCAATTACCATCTTCGCGGGAGGCTCCTTCAATTTGATAAGCTGAGGTAGATGTCGAAAATAAGAATTCTTTTGGAAACGACATTTTTTGTAGCTAAGAAATCCAATTCTCATGTAATATGTAGTTACGACTGAAAAAATAAGATTTGTTGAAATTTTTTGGGAAAAATTTCATGCAATTTTGTATTTAGTTATAGTAGGTATAACTTCATATTTTCTTTTGAAGCCTACTTTAGTATACAAGACACTGTTTTAGCTATTCTCCGATTTTTAACGAGTGTAGAGTCAAGCCCAAAAAATTGCCTCACTGTGCAGAAGAATTGAGCACTCCGAAGGCTATGGTTGGTGTAAGGTATTGCTATCGTTGAGAGTTACTTTTCTGCCTTTTCTATTTACAGAAGAGACCTTTGATTTGACGTAATTCTGTTGACAGTTGTAATTTTTGCACTCACTCTGTTCGGACGGCAAGGAGAGGTAGTTTTGAAAGACGTGATAAGCTATCTCAGTAGTCCTAGTCAGGCCTGAATTAACGCTTTTAGTGCTCCAGGGCCCACGATTATTTCAATCCCCTAGAAAAATTTTTCACTCGCTCCGCTCGCAATTACCTATTCATTCAAAGGCTATAAGTAGAAAATATTGAGAAGGTATCAAAGATTATTTTAAAATATGAAAACTGTAGGATTGCACCTGTACATACTAAAAAATTTATGAAAAACAATACTTCAACGTAATCAAAGTACTTAACCTCATCTTGGGCCCGGAGCCGTAATTCACAGCGGGATTCCCTAGAGGTCCCTATAGGATAAAATTATGCTATCAAGGCTCTAACAAAATGTTTTTTAATTTAATTTTATGCACATCCGAGTAAATAAGAAGTTTAATAAAGGTCTATATTATAGGACAAAATTATTTTATCAACGCTGTAAAAGATAGAATATTTAGGCATGCCCAAATAAAACAAAAACTGTAGAGGTCTTTATAGAAAAGAAAGGTGAGGATCCCCTGATTCCGAATATCTCAGATTTTCATTTGGCCCCTATTTCAACTCCGATATCAAAACTGAGTTAATCTGGAAGAGTATCGACATACGGTTTGGGTTCTACAATTCAAGTAGGTATCTCATTACATTCACTGTTTGGGATCACTTCAGGCATGGAGATGTAATTCTCAGTGGAGTTTTTTGAACTAAGTCGATTTCAGCCATTTGAAAAGAGTAATCGATAATTTTGGAAGCCAAATTAGGATCAAACATCTGATGCGATATTTGCAATCAGTGACATTCCCTCCCCCAAGAAAAAAAATTTCGATGCGTTTTTTAATTTTTCAGTCGGCACTTTTCTTGCTTTTACGGGGATAACGTTGAATTTTTGGTCCACATAAGGGCTAAATCAAAAATCTGATGTAATATTTTTAAAAAAATCAAAAACGAATAATTGCTAATTTGTTCAATTTTTTAGCCAATTAAAATTTGGTAAGTACATTTTGGTTAGAAATTTGGGTACTTGTGCCCAAATCGAAGCCGAATAAAAAATCTGATGCGATTTTCGAAAAAAGTGACCAAGAGAATATCTATTTCAATACTTCGTTTAAACTTTTAAGCCGGTTTTCTGCCTTTTTTTTCCCTTTTTTTTTCTTTCTTGCACATAGGGGACCTGTATTTTTTCGAAGCTTCTGGGCCTGTATCCCGTAGACAATGTATAATTCTACTACACTTTTTCAGTACGGCCCTTCACCTACTCGCCCACTCACCCAACAATATAATCCGTATAAAATATGGAATATCCACTCACCAATCAAAGCTGCATTAATTTTACGTCAGCAGAAGAATAAATTCAATAATAAATGACACGAATTACAACATTTGCCGTTTAATCTGGTTAGCTGAACAATGATATGAAGTACACTCGTTGAAAATGTTTATAATTATTACAACTGTAAATCACATTGTACATTCCCGTTGAAAAGAATTTTTCAATGATAAAAACTGCAGAGCTTAAGGTTTTCACCGCAGCACGAGTACTTAAGATAATAGAATCAAGTTCAAGATGAACCGGGTCTCAAGTGTACATAAGTGACCTGCATCGAAAAAAGCGGTTTAGTAAGCAAATCACAAATTTCCCAGGAGAACGAAAACAAATTTTTGAATGCGAATATCTTTGGATTGGAGCGATCAACGTTGATGGCTTGTACGTATAAGCTTGAATAATTTGTGTTTATTTTTTTTTCGACAACACCACGTGAACGAGCAAGTCTTAATTAGTATAAATCGAGTAAAATCTCAAAGTTGAATTTTTTGCTCACTAACCACCTTTTCTCGATTTAGGTCACATATTTTGGGGCAATCAAGGTATTATTTAACTCAGAGCGGAACAAAGTGTGTGGAGATGGTAGGGCGATGCACGCATGCCAAAGTGACCTCAGCAATACCGCATTTCAGGATCTGAAATTCACCCTTTCGGGTATCCCGTCAGAGACTGAAAAACTCGAGGAAAAGTGCAATGATAGATAACTATTAGAATCGATTCCGAATTTTTAGAACTGATATGACCATCGGAAATGTTTAGCCTATTGCTGATATAATTTCACTATCTCGAACGGAGCTCGGGCTCCCATCAACAAAGGGCCACCCAAATGAAAAAAAAGAAGAAATAAATATACCAGTTGTCTGCTGATTGCTGACTGGTTACCCTCATGTCCGAAAAACGTCGACTTGAAAACACATCCCGCCGCCAAAAAATTACTAATCCTAAAAAAGCAGGGGGGAGGCTCCACCACGCTTAGGTCCCAAGGCCCAAAAATCAAATCTGGTCCTGGCAAGCATATGTGTCTGTTTGTGTGACTACATTTGTCTGAACTGGTAAACTGGTAATCATCGTAAGTCATAGTTATCGTAGTAAATATTATGTCACTTGCATGTACTTAACATAAAATGGCAGTCAACTATCCAATGGGTACATTTTGTAGGTCCACTTGCTCACTGCCAATCACCCTAGTTTCAAAACAAATATTCTATTATTAACAAAATCGGTATTTCGGTTCAATAGTAGAATCTCTTGAACATGATCTTCAGTGACGGTGAGAGGGAGGATGCAAAAAGTGCATTGGCATCGGGCCTGGATTTTTTCCAAGGGCCCGTAAAATTTGGCCCAAACCGAACTATACGAGCCCGTGAAAAAACAAGGGAATGAGGTGTAAAAATTGTTTAGGGGTGGCTGAAAAGAGTGAAAAAAAAAGAAAAACAAAATAAGAAACATTATTGTACTGGGGCCCCGCTTCGCTCTCACCGTCATTGATGATCCTAGTTAAGCAAGGTATAGTCTCAGTTTTTTAAAATATGAGGACTATGATACGAAATGTATGTGATGTATCTGTTAAATAAACAAGGTGCAATGTTTGAGAAATATTGACGGGTTTTATCGGGGGTCACACTTTACAGTTACGAGGAACTGAATGTGAAATACTAACAAATAGCAAGACACGCCGTTATTGTATGAGTTTATTTCAAAAAAGTTCTATCATAAGTAAACATAACCAATTCAAAATAAAACATGAATTCCAGAATTCAATTGACAAAATGTGCAGCGCCCTGTCAAATCTGTTATCAGGTGGTATACCAGCGTAAACAATTTCCCAGTAGGTTATGGCAGAATTCCTAGATTATGGCAGAGTTTCACACACACTTAGATTAGGAACCGAGATACACCACTCTAAACTTGAATTTTACGAACCCAATAATAACGATTAATGATAATTACACTTAATGAATTTTCTTTTCTTTCCTTAGTAGGGGTCCCAAGCTTTACCCAACGATTTTTTAATGTTATAAACAACTTTTTGAAAACATATAATATTGTGAACAATGTTGCTATAATGATCACAGCCACTAGAAGGATGACATCGAGTAGGAAATACTGGTATAGCGGCATTTCAGAGCCCACTGCTTGCAGGTGAGAAGCTCCATTGTGTCTGAGCACATATTCAGTCCAATAGACAACGGACTGTTGAGGTGACATTGGTCGATCTTTGAATATCCAAGAGAGCTCCTGCATCCTTTCGAAATATCTATCACAGATCATTTTTACATTCAGGTCAGTTTGATTAATATGTTAGAATAGTGTATTTACGTTTTACGTAAGGTCAGTGTACCCAATAAGGCCCATCAGCAGTTTTTCGTCTATATCTCAATTCCTAACGAACGGCTACATTTCTATTAAACGGCATATGAAATTAGACACAAAACCTATGAATTGACACATTTAAGACCTGTGTACGATGTATAAAAGCTCCCGGATTCTCGTCCAAAAAAAGGGTTTACTCCAATTCTAATAAGGCCCATGCGTACCGTAATAAGGCCCGATACAGTTTTTCTGTTTGAAAATTTTCTTCACGGTAATATTTAAATTTAAATAGTTCCTGAAAAATATAACTGTTCCTCTGCACATCGACCTCTCTTTTTATTCGGATTCAACATCAAGTAACACGACAGAAATCATAAAAATGTATGGTTTATTAGGTTAGACCTTATTCGGTGCTCATAACTTTTTTTCTTCAAATAAGCATATCGTGATGATAAATTACGGAGATGATTGTTTCTTACGTCATATATGTACCTAGCTAATGATACCTATAATAAAAGTTTGGGATTCTGTTATCAACTTAAGTATACCTACTTACTTTAAATTGCAGCCGTTTTCACAAAAAAAAAAAAAATAAGACGAAAAGTTCTCGTCATCACGAAACTTCAATTACTGATCGCATGCCGATAAAGGACAATTAATTCACTGATAAAAACATTTGTACAGTGATGCCAGATGATAACATAACAATATCTACCACTTGGTTATGTGATAGCAATCATACCAGTCACAATCAGTACATCAGACCTTATTACAGGCGTTACAGGCCCGGGCCTTATTAGGTACACTACCCTAACATATTTAGATAAATTTACTCGCCTTGTATCGTTCACTATCGTATTTAAAGCATTCAGCAATTTTGTTGTTGTTACTGTCTTCAGATCCAAAGGCACACCAACGCCCAACTTTTCCAGGAGAGCGGCATTTAAATGTTGATCAACATATACTGGACAACTGATAATGGGTGTACCCGTGTGAATTGCTTCATATACACCAGCCAGACCACAATGAGAGATGAAGGCTTTCACATTTCGGTGACCTAAGCAAATGAATAGTTGGCATGATTAGTATTATCTATATTTCAGTAATGCATAGGTGCTTAGGTACCAACTCTACTTTCCAATTAATATCGTGCTATCATGCGTAATAATTCCGTAAATTACTTACTGAGAATGTCAAATTGAGGCACCCACTTTGACAATAGTACGTTATCAGATATACCTTCTATTGATTCTTCGTACTTCCATATTACTCGTTGGGGTATAGAGGCAAATGCATTCACGAATGCAGATTTCAATTCTACTGGCAAACTGCTGGCATTTAACGTGGAACCAAAGGTAAAGAGGATAACTCCATATTCAGCTTCATCAATGAATCTTTGTAAGTCCTGCAAATGATTGGTCGAGTAGAAAGTAGTTAATCATAGATTTTAATGCTTCACATTATGGAGATAAGTACAGACTTAAATTCAACTCCCGGATCCACATAGGCGCAGATGAGGGGGGCTTCAGACCTTAGCTCAACAAATCACCTAAAATCTCCCCACAAGCTGAAAAATTACTCGAGTAAGATACTTTTGGGCACTGTTTTGATACTTATATCCTTCCATGAGCTTCTCCCTCCAGGCCCGCCATTTACGCTTATGCGGATCGTTCTGTAAATAAAGTTACGGTAAACCGGTATTACTTGCGGCAACGGTTTTTCCGGTTTTATATGAATACCTCCGATATCAATTGCATTTGGAATCGACAGTCGCGGGAAGAAACTAGCATGGTTATTGTAGAATACCATAGAAATCTTCTTGTTCAGCTCCATGTTGGGAAAGTACTTTTGGTAAAAATAATCTAGTTTTCTACGTGTGACAAACTGACAGTGAAAGTTTACTAGGAAATGTCCCCAAGCACTTTCCAGACGTTCGCTGAATGTCATAACAGGACCGGACGCTGCGAAGAATTCAAAGGGTACGGTAACAGGGTTGCTAGGGAAGCCGATAGCAAAATCCGATAGTTTCCAGGAACGCGATGCGACGGTGCCAATAACAGGAATGTCCAATTTTTCCGCTATTGGTAGGTAGCACTGAAGTATAGGCGACACCAAGTCGATAAACATGATATCGTATAATTTTTCAGTCGATTTAAGAATTTCCTGCGGAATAAAATAGAATAATTTAATCGCTTTTTTACGCACATAAGACATTCAATTTTTCCTACTTCACTTCTGCCTTTGAAAAAAATTAGCCCGAGATTTTTCTATGTCCTGACCAGTAGTTGTCAATCGTGATAGCTTGGATCAGCCAACGCCTTCATAAAAAACTAGAGTTATCAATTTCTCTCTCATGAGCATAAACATATGGACATGTACCTGTATCGCCTTCAATTTCATATCATCGTAACAGTGTTTCTCGAAAGTTGATTCGTGCGATTCCAATAAACTAATCGTGTTCATATCAGTGAATTGCCACAGAGTTACTTGACCGGTGAAGATGGATTTTTCCAAGCTAGAATTTATTGTCGTGTAGTTTTCGTTTTCACTACTAGGTAGAAACGGATTAATGAACGTGATTTTATGGCCAGCCTCGTACAAGCTCTTCATTATGGCTTCGTTAAAAGTAAATCGACTTTTGAATGGCGCTGGAAACAAGGCAAGAATGCTAGCCGCATTGGTGAGCGCAAGAAGACTAGCTAACCCGAACAATAGGATCTAAAATCACAAATTAGTTATTATCATTACAGTGTTACAGTTCTTTATAAGTGGTAAGATGATTGATCGCACTTGTAATACAAGCTGCTTATGAGTTCTCTGCCAAGGATTAGATATGCCTTGGATAACGGTCCAGGAAATTTCGTCTCTTGTGGCCCAAATACTGTTAAGGTCTTGCTGGCTTGCTGACTAGCTAACTGATGACTGATTACTAGGTTGAAATGAAAAAGGTTTTCGTTTTCATTTTGAACACCCCTTACTTGAAAACAATTGCCATTTGGTCAAAAATACTGCGGTATATAAAATTTTATTAAAAAACTGGACTTCGTCTACTGGATTATCTAGGGGCTTCATATATTGGAAATTCGCATGTACAAATAAAAACGAAGTTTCCAGAATCAGAAAAAATATAGTGCTTCTGGATGCACTTTGAGCTAATTTTAGAATTACAAGAATTTTACTGAAACCATTTTCCCCCGGGTCAGGTAATTTTCAAAGCTTACAGCTTGTATCACTGGGGATTATTGAAAATCTCTTGATTGTAAAAAAAAAAATGTTTCATTGAAGTTCTGAAATCGGAGTGAAAACTACCCATGTTTAAAAAACCAAAGTATAATTTTATCTAACCTCATAAACGTCATTCGTCTCATTCTATAGACTAACCACCAAAAGTTCAGCCCTAGGGCGAAAAATTATTAGTTTTTAGGCCAGATGGCAACTTCAGGCAGTAGGTGTTCAAAAAAGAAATAAAGAAAAAATGTTTACTCCAATCTACTGCTTCTATGGTTGACCTCAGCTTTTGTATCTTGGATCTGTGTCTGTCTTACAGAGCTTTGTATTTTTCCCTGCAAAGAGACTGCCGACCAACCTGTTTGTTCGTCTGTCTGTCTGCAAACCCGATTTTATATCCATCTAGCCGATGGGATGGCTACCGAATTCATTGTTCCTCTATTGGACTAAATCTAAGTGTAACAGAAATCTCCCCTTGCCAATTTTCTTCCCGATAGCCCACCCATAAGACTTTTTTCCTAGATGTGAAAGAATGGAAGCAGGTTCTTAGTACAAACGTTGAATCTAATACCAAATACTAGCTAGGTTCATGCTCATTATGTCATCATTAAACACCTACCTCGATTCTCCGATATCTCATGGTTAATACCTATTTTTGTTCACAATGTTGAATTGTTTTTTCTTTTGATTAGAGAGCTCATAGCAATATAAAGAAAGTGGCTCCAAGAACTATGTTCACTCTGGTGGTATCATTGTAAGGGTGATTCAAAGTGTGAAAAACACAGATTTCTGAAAATAAAAGTCAAAAATTGAAATGTAAATTCGTCAGTCTTCCGAATTAGAAGATGTGAGCACCTTAGACGAACTGACAATCTGATCTGAACGTCATCAAAAGGCAACACAGACAGACCGACAAAGTAGCGACCCCTCGAAAATGCATTTTTGTAATCGCATGAAATCAAGAATAACAGTATTCGCCTTTTTGTTCATATCTCTAAGCAAATAAGCTGCGTTTAACTCTCCTTAACAAATTGATCTGTGTTTGCTAAAATGTTCAAAAGATCCTTACTTTTTTTTTTTTTTTTACTGATTATCATTCTATATAGGTGATAAGAAACCCCTTTGCCGGTATCGCACTTCTCCGCGACCTCCCGAACCATAAATAATCGATTTGAAAGTTGAAAGTGCAAAATGACGGTTTTATCAGTGCATCATCACGTATATTGATGAAAAAAGTTAAAAATGACGGATTCTTTTCGTACATTTTTTTGCAAATAGAAGATTACAGAGGATACAAATGAATAAAAAATGGGCAGAACAAACACTTACAACCTAAAATAACATCAATGTTGTAACCTCGTCCTCAAAAATCACAAAAAAATTGTCAAAACTATTTTTCAACTCTACAGCACGTGATACGCATCGGATATCACGTCTGAAGATCACGCAAGATATTTCCGTCATTTAGATATTTGAATAACCTAGAATCAAAGCTCACTTTTGCCATTTCACTTCGAGGGCGCAAATCGGCAAAATACTGTACACGGATGCAGGAATATTTTTGCTGGGCCTGTGAACGTGGAGTGTGTATAACAAACTCCACGTTCACAGGCACAGCAAAGATGTTCCTGCACCCGTGTACAGTATTTTGCCGATTTGCGCCCTCGAAGTGAAGTGGCAAAAGTGAGTATTGATTCTAGGCTACTCATTTGTACTCGCCTCTCTAAAACGTTTGCGGAAATATCCGTCATTGTGCATTTTCAGAGATAACAAAATTGACGGGTACATCCGTCACTGTCAGCTAAGGGGTTAATGATCGATATCGATTCGATAGGGTTGCCAGGTAAGAATACTTATAGAAACCCTCATTTCTCAAATTTCCCCAACATCTAAAATCCTCAGAAATCCTCTACCATGTTTACGAATATTTTAAACGGGTTAACCTTGCTGTTGGTTTTCTTTTTTCATCCCAACTGAAATTTTAGTGTTATAATGGAAAGAAACGCACAAAATGGTACTCAGAGGTGAATAAAACTGATTGTTGAATGTAGCTTTATTAGGTTCTTGAATAGCATTTCATATTTTACAAGTTGGTGCCTTTCTTCTCAACTGTAACTTGACTTCTAATTTGTGAAAAGCATTTTGTAGGGGCAACCAAGCATGTAGTAGTACTTTTCAGTAAGATTCAAAAATTGTTGTAGAGTTCAAAGTCTCATCAGTACCTATTAATTACTTAGGAAAATTTCATATACGAGTAGGTACATTGTATTTTTGAATTTAAATTTTTAAATTTGAAAACACGAAGTAGTTCGGAGAAATTTTTGAAAGTTAGGTCTCTTTTTCCGAACAGTTTTAAATGAAGGTTAACAACCTTGTACCTTCCGCCATCGACATTTTTGGTAATTATTCACGATAATCCTCAAAACGTAAGCTATACAGCAATGAAAAACTGACATTAAAACATGTCACGACAACCCTAAAATTTCAAATAATTATCTTTTCTGATTTCATTTCCCAGCACTGTATATTCCACTTAGGCCATTTGCCAATAACCAAGCTGCTACAAAGCAATAACACATACTCATAAACCTTGGAACAGAGACATATTCAATAAGATTTTTGTAAATGTTTTGAATTTAATCGAATTATTCTGCAGAAAATTCTCAAAATACTAAAATAAGAATATCTTTATGTTCAGCAAGATACTTTGAAAAATCCTCAGGTTTGAGAAGAAATCCGGAACATTTGCAAACCTAATGTGTCTGTTCTTGACTGTACATTTAAGCAGGGCTACCACTACACGGTTCGCCAGTGCTGCCACCTCAGATTTGATGTCACAACGTTATATTGGAGAAGGAGTTTTCGACAGAAGCCTAACTAGGTAAGTAATTTAAGAAAAACTACTTCACAAAAACGTCACGCTATTTATGTAGGTATTCAGTGAATGTTTACGTACTTTTTGGAATCCACAAAGATGTAGGTAGGTTTTCGGAGAGGATGAATTGAAAATTCGAGTACAGAAGATCTTTCTTTCACATCGATAAACAACAGTCACTCGGATAACACGCACATACACGTGTAATATTCACTTGTACTTTTCTTATCTCCATAACGTTATTCTCGCTCATATCTTTTCTTGTCTTATTCGTTTACTCGCCCTCTCTACCTTCGAGTAGTTAAATCATATACAAGATTAATCTTGATCACTCCTGATTACCATCTCTCTCGATATTATTCCTCTCTCCTAGCCACTTCAGTTTTTACGTATCTCGTGAGCATACCTTTGCTATTCCTCTCTCGCTATTTTCACTCTACTTTATTTCGGCTTTTTGCCTTTTCTTTTCGTTCTGCGAAACGACTTAGTTTAAGAATTAATTTGTCAATAAAATTCATTCTTCCAAATCGTTTCGCTTCGCTGATCTTCACGTGTAGGAGGATATTACACACGTATCGTTAACATTGACAGAAACCCAACTGCGTAGTATTAACTTTTGGCATACAAGAACGAGTTATCTGATTCTACTTCACTGTTTACTGTTCTAAACAGTGTTACCCAGGGACAGATTTTATAGTATAGTCATACGGTAGAACCAGTGCATTCAAGTCACCACATCCAGTTTGCCACAAATCAAATGCTTATTCCATTTGGTGGAAGCATAATTCTTGGAAATCGAAATATTTGTTCCGTAAGAGAACCTAAAAATTTCTCTACGATTTTTTTAGGGAGAGAGGATAAGAGGGGAGAGGGAGTGGTGTGGTGGGACGTATGGCGATGCACGCACACCAAAGTGGCCCCTATGACACCGTACCTTTGGCCCCGGAAACTACCCTGTGCACCAATGGCTGGAGGGACGCTTTGGGGCCGGACCTGAGCCCCCTTTTCGCCGTACCGCTGCCGGTGTACGCGTCCTGCAAGGACCACCATGGGTTTTCCTACTGACCGAGGTCCGCGCTCCCCGAACACTCACCTGGAATTCAGGTCCCCCACAGCCGGACGCGCTTCCTCTTCACTCACCCCTCACCTCCTCGTCTTGGTCCGTGTGGTGAAGCAGGCAGGTGGTGACGAAGGGGGAGCCTTGCCAAGGAGTCCGCAGCGCAGCTGCAGCAGCTCTCCTAGTACGGTACAGAGTTATCCTGTTCGATGGTATGGGCCGAGCTTCGTTCGTCGTCGGCCCTCTTCCTCGACCACTCCGTCTGCATCTTCCCCTTCATGATGGCCAAGACAAAAGCCGACACCCGATTCCAACTACTTCGACTCTTCATCATCTCCGGAACCAGGGTGTTCAGCAAGAGACGGCCGATCACGCCGTCATCGTCGTCGCCTCTTCCACCGGGATCGGTCGCTGTTGCCGTCCCGCACCTTTCCTGCTCCCAGGCCTCACACTCGAACAGGGTGTACCATGTCCTCCGCCCGTCGATCACAGTGCGTGCACACGGGGCTCGGCGTTATCGCAATCCGGTGTAGGTACGTGCCGAAGCACCCGTGTCCGCTCAGGACTTGAGTCAGGTGGAAGTTCAGCTCTCCGTGCGATCTTCCTGCCCATCCATCGAGGTCGCGCATCAGCGCTCGGGTCCACTCGCTCTTGGTCGAATGGGCGAGCGCATCCTTCCATTTTCGAAGCGCGTCCTGCTAGATGACTCGCTTGACTCGAAGAGCTTCCTGTTTCGTCTTCGCTCTCTTCTTCGCACCGTGTACCTCCGCTATCTCGCCGACCTGAGTTCGATCGGCGGTATACACGCTAACACGCCTACTGCCTCCGAAGAAACAGTGCGGTACGCACTGACTCACCTCATCGTGGTTTTTCACTGAATCTTCTCCATCTCCGCTCTTCTGCAGGGAATCTCGATGACGTCGGCAAATACTGGCGCCCCGTATAGGAGGACCGACATGATGACGTTGGCGTACATCTTTCTTCTTTTCTCCCTCGGTCCCCGTAGGTTCGACATCAGACGGGACAGCTGTCCAGCTTGGGGAGGGAGAAAGGCATTTCCTCCTCCCTACCGGTAATCACCGTATCAATACCATAAATAATGTGCAAACGTAGCTCCCTATCTTCGAACTATACATTTTGTAAAAAAAATACCCAGATACCAAGCAGGTACGCTTAACTCTTTATGAAACTAGGATGACCCAACGCAAAAATAGTCAAGTCATATTTCGCTGACCATAATCTTCCATAACCTCTCACGTTGAATGTTATGAAGCTGGGACACCACTCTATGTCCGACCGAAATACAACGTGACTAGATCTTACACTGAGCCCCAATTTTTTCAGAAACACAGGACTGCCAAAGAAAAAATCTGGTTCCAGAGGAAAACCAGAGAGGGAAAAAAGACATTGAACAATTTTTCTCGAATCTTCCTCGGAAATCACAATTTTGCACTCGAAGACTCAAAGAAATCAAATAATGGAAAAAAAGAAGAAGAGTGGACGATGAGAAACCTGGGTAGCCAAAAAAGACAAGGATCGGAGAGAATTCCCCTTTCTTCTTCTCTCGACACTGCAGCAACTGATACAGTCTTGACTCTGTAACTCGAGTTCAATTAGTTTATTGCAAAACTATATTCTATACTCAAACTTAAAAATCTATAAGAAGAGAGAAACAATGACACGAGATACATTCTTCTAATTATTAAAATGATTGCAATTCGGGAATCGAACGACTGTTAACAAGTTGTTTGAAAAATTGTGCAGATGATCGTGGCGTTCGTTTTTTCTGTACATTGTCAAAATCTACATGAATCAAGCCGAAACGACACCTGAAAATAATCATTCATTCCGTAAAATAGGAAAAAAGTACTCCCAAAAAGATTGAACTAACATATGAATAAGTACAACATACTAACTTGTATCCATTCAGCCATTCAAGATTATCAATAATAGCCCACACCAAATACCCGATGACATTGCATCCGTACTCTTTCATAGCTTTGGCTGTTTCTAGCAAATATTCCTGAAAATCTACAAGGATGTATTTCACGAAGTAAAGTAGTCTCTATAATCAACAATAAGCGTAGTACACTTCTATCAAATTTAGTGGAAAATTTATCTTTCTCGTGCGCTATGTCGACGCACCTAATCAACGCACTATAGCAGTCCTCACCGAGGACTGGAATTGTCTTCCCTGGCTATTGAAAAACAACCTCCAGATAAGGTATCCATCAATTTAAATTTAGCCTAATAAATTTATTGCACGGTGCAAATTCGAACTACAAAACCATCGTGAAGGTTGTTCCATCGACTCTATGAAGGCCGGATCTAACTAGCTGAAATAATTTGAGAAGTTATATCTACCCTAACTATTTGAGTATCAATAATGACATTGTTTTCCCCCAATAATAGAGACATTAACTTACTCTGTGGAAACTGATCCTCTCCGTGTCATTTAATCTAGCATCGCCGCAATACCCATTTTCGGTGATGAATATGGGCACATTTCCATATTGATCTTTGATATAACGCAGTATCTCCCTCATGCCGTGAGGAACAACCTTGAAATAACAGTTCTGCTGGTTAGTTCACCTTCTGTCGCTATAACAATCTTTATGCGAATGATAAATTTGCGTAATAGAGCCTACCCTGAAGACTGGAATCGGAGTAAGAGTCTCAGGCCATGAAGGATCATTCACGTACGTAACATTAGCATCTTTAGAAAGCAAATCCTCATAAGGAGGTTTTCCTTCAGCACAAAGAGTGCTTGAGTAGTGATTCAACGCAAAATAATGAAACGAGCCTAAAATTTTTATAAAATATGTGTAGACTAATTATATCAACGAGGAAAAATGAGCTATAAATAACAAACTCGGTTAATGTTTTATGTAGCTAGCTACCCTTTATCGACTCAATTTCTTCGGCAGTAAATTTTGGAAGTCTCGATCGGTTTCTTTTTTCTTGTCGGCTATTTTCGTCGACTATTTTCCTCATAAGCTCTGGATAATCTCCTGAAGCACTGTAAATGGGATGAGCAAACCAGTCTAACTAGAAACAAAAAGAAATTTGATACTAAAATGTTCATTTCTGCGGGAAAATTGAGACAGGGAATAGCTCAGAAAGACCTAGGAAGACAAATAATTCCTTAGTGGTGGTGGAAGATGGCTTTGATATTCATAATGTCAGGCGGGGAAAATGGTAGACAGCTGTAATGGCCTTACTTGCATAACATGAAAAGCTACTTGAAAACTATACCAAGCTATGCAGCAGTTATAGCCATTTAATTTAACTCAAAAACTTACTGCAAATGTCCAAGCTCGTTTTGTTGCTTCTAAATCAGCAGGAGAATTTGTTTTTGCTTCGAAATACCTCGAATTAATTGCAATGCTAAGTTTGCCTAAGAATACGCAGAATGTAAATTACTGTAAGAAATGAAGGAACTCCATAAAAGTTGAATAGATACAACATAAAATAGCGACCATTTGGCATTCACATTACAGAATTATAATTTCATTACTGCAACTAATATTTTCGTAATATCTACTCTATTACATAAAATATAAAAATTTGCACGATGAAAACTGGTTAATATAGAAATAGATGAACTATGCCCCTAACCTCTTTGTAAGGCTTCATATTCCCGCTCATAAAGTCTGAAAATCCGAGCATGAGCTTTGATCAAGTTATGGGCCACAATATAATCTCCAGGTGAATTTGTATCGAGAGCTGGAGCGAAATCTTTCCGACTGTAGCCCCTGACGACCATTATAGGTTCGTTTATAGTGATCCACCATTTTACCTACAAATAATGACAAATAACTGAATATTAGGTAAGACATAATCCTGAAATTGTTGCTTAAAAACGCCATTCTTTCATCTTAGTTTAAGAAAAACAAATGTCTTGAAGGCCCATCTATTAGTTTTGTAGTTGTTAAAGCGGAAAAGATACCTACTTTGTTTCCATAAAGTTTGAATAACAGATTAGCATAATCCTCTATGTAATCTACAATTAATGGATTTAACCAGCCACCCATTTCCTGTAGTTTTTGAGGCAAATCCCAATGATAAATAGTCACCTACATGATAACCAATAAAACAGAAACATTTAGCTCATAGGTACACAATACATGTAGGTACAAGAAGTAAAATTATATCTGCACCAAAACTAGCTTCTAAAAATTGTAGGTGCCTACCATTGGTTGAATTCCTTTTTTCAATAGTTCGTCGATCATATTGTGATAGTATTCAACACCAACAGAATTGACACGAGTGATGTCTCCATCCGGCAGAATACGTGGCCAGCTGATGGAAAATCTATACATATCGAACTGAGAAGCGATAAGTTTGAGGGCTGAGTAATCATGGCACGATAACACATGCCAATCTTTCAGACTACTACCAGCTGAAAGTCCAAAGAAGTTCGATTCTGAACTTTGTTTGGATAGTTCCAAGAAATAGTTCTTATGTTAAATGAATTAATCACCTTTGGTTTTGAAAGATCCATTGGAGGGTTCACAAATGAACGAAGGCTCAGACTCATCCTCGGCTATAATCAGGATGCCCAGGAGGCGGAGGAAATAGGTCACTTGTTCTCTCCAGATAAAATAAATGCTTCGTTTTACTGAAGAAATTGTGTATTTCTTTCGAGAAAGAGTTTTCCTGTCTGAGCCCCCTCCCCTCTTCAGGAAAATAGGCTGAGAGTGTGTCTAAAGAAAACTACGAGCCTGCAGTGTGTAAGGCATGGACATATTATTCATGATGTCTGACCAGAAATAAGCAAAATAAGGAACCAAATAATTTGGCAATAAATTATCTATGAAAATGAATTAAAATGAGTACCGTTAAATGGGATAACTTGGAACAGCCAGGTCACTTGGAACACACCAGCAGACACGAGCGCGAGCCACCTAACTTGCACACTTAAGCTAATCCTCAAGCTCTCCTTTCACTTATGAGTCTCCGCAATAAACAGTCGGAATTCATGAATACTGTCTACTGTGCAAACCCTTTGGCACGTTCCAAGTTACGCGGCTCTTCCAAGATACCCCCAGTTGACGGTATTATGAAATTGTTTGTCGAAAAATGACTCAGAATTGAGCAAAAATAATTTATTTGTGCTTTCTGTGATTTCAAACTCACAGAACTCCAAGAAAATGACTGCCAAATCAAAACCTGATGATTTTCAAAACGAAAAAATTTAAATCACGAATAAAATAATTTAAAATCAACGAATTTTATGATTTTCCCAATTTTTTTATTCAATCGGTCTCTTTTTATAGCACACACGCGTAATATGCAGGTTCTGTTATATGTACTCACACCAATGTCCTTGATTAAGTTTATGTCATCCCTGAAAAGATGGTACGAATCACAAGCTGTATCTCCGGTTTCACCATTGTTTACCAATTCTGGTCTAGTGTGTACCAAACGATCCCAGATGCTCTCGCCTCTTCCTGAAACAATTGGGTATGATCTGATGATGAAGCTTAAAATCACTGATACATTTTAATTACCGCTAAATGGGGTAACATGGAACAGCCAGGTCACTTGGAACACACCAGCAGACACGAGCGCGAGCCACCTAACTTGCACACTTAAGCTAATCGTTAAGCTCTCCTTTCACTTATGAGTCTCAGCAATAAACAGTCGGAATTCATGAATACTGAGCAAGCCGTTTGGCACGTTCCACGTTACACGGCTGTTCCAAGATACTCCAGTTGACGTTCTCACGCAAGTATGGAAAGTGATACAAGCGCCGAACTGTTATGAGCCATTGGTGCCATAGGCGCAAATGTGGAGGGGACGACCCTTAATCCTTTGAAAACGACCCCTTAATCCTTCGAAAGCTCCCAAAAAACGGAAAAATTATACGAGCGAAAGAATTTGCTGCATTTTAATCCTCCCCTCACTCCATGAGACCCGCTATTCCAAGTTGGCTATTTGAGCTTAAACTGGTGCCAAATTAGTGTTGATATGCAGCCGTGGTGGCAGTGGCGCCCCACTTCTTTGGAAGAAGAGCAGGACCTAAACTTTTACAAAAGCTTCACCGGGGTTGTGATGATAGATACATGGTTCAATGCATAAAAGTAAATAGCCGACCAAGAGTTGGGGTTAGTAGATTTAGGGGCCACCTCCTACAAGTACTCGCATACCCCATTTTGGAGCCCATCATGCCCGTGGATGCTGAATCAGACTATGTGGAGCGAACCGCTTAGTCAATTCGGGATCGACGGGCACGATGGGCTCCAGAATGGCGCATGCGAGTTCTCATCTCTATAGGTGGCTTTACTATTTGTGCTTATAATTGGATGTGACTTAATTTTGAAATAACGGATGCCTCTTTTAAAATAACGTCTGCGAATCAAACATGAAATTCATTCACCGTCTTCATTCCAAGCTCCTTCGATCTGATAAGCAGCGGAAGCAGCACCAAATATAAATTCCTTCGTGAAGGATTTGGGTTCATCGAATTTTCGTGCTGCTGAAAGAAAAGTTAAACTGCCATTAGAATATTGTAGCCTGAAGTTAACCGGCATGTCGGCATATGAATCAGAACAACGGTGACAATTTGAGCGAAACGTTTATCCACTGCGTGAAATGAAAGAATCTATGTGCAAGGGTAGTTCTCGAAAACACGACTGAGGGCAACCACGATTAGAGAGTTAATACTTATACCACAATCAGGCTAAGAGGCGCGTATTACGTATTTATAATGAGTGTAAAAGTGCAAAGACTTCTTATACAACGTGGACGTAGTTCATGAAATATTTGTGTGGTGACAGAAACAGGCACATATCGACATTTTACCTTAGGAAAGGAAAAAAAACTTACGTGTACAGCAACTCGCATCCATGATGAAAGCGGTCACAATTATTATTAAAATCCAACAAAGGACAGTGAATTCACTTGGAAATCTCCAAAGCTCCTGTAACATACGAGTATGTAGTTCCACTCACTTTTCAAATTAGACACTCAATTAACTGCACCAAAAAAATTAAATTTTACGAATTCATTGAGAGGGCAATTAGGTATACCGGCTGATTACGTCGTATGGCGATGAAGTGCTGCTTGCATAACGAAACAGAAAAATGATAAAGCCTTGATAAAGAGTGTTGGAGAATGAGCATTATCTAATATGTATTTTGAAATTGCTTCTGTTAGTTTTTCACTTCTAACCCTAGAAATAGTAAAATGAACCGAATATATTGGGTAAAATACCAAAGCCGAGACTGGATTTTGTTATCGATAAATAAGTATTCTTTCAACTGCCAAGAAATTAGTTATTACGTACTACTCCCTGATAACTGAACTGATTTTGATCTCGATATGTACAGTGTGTGTGCTCAGTATATCGCAGTAATTCAAAGCGAGTCATCAAGTGAGAAGTGTATTTAACGACGATATTGATATAGTAACTGGTAAATATCTATGTGCTATACACTATAGTTGGTTCTAACATGTATTATCATTTAGGCAATCGCTAAATTTCACTGACAGAACGGCAAATGTCGGTATAGTGCAAATATACCGAACGTGGTCACAAGCTCAACTGTGGTCCAGAGCCACCAAGAGAAATCTGACCAGCAGAAAAGTAGAGTACTGAATAAAAACCAGTAGAACAGAATAAAATCGAGAAAATAAAATCATATCTGAAAACCTTGCCTGTTGGAAAAATACGGGCCCCCTGGAAAAAGCTGGGGCTAGAGAAATCCCTTTTTCCCCTTCTTTCGGCAGTCTTCTACGGAGCACTTTTAAAATGAAAGGCGTATAAAAAATGTAGAGGAGAAGGAAATATTATGTAAGTGATGACTAATTTTGTGAATGACTACACTCGGTACAGTCTTTTCTCCGTTCAAAATGGTGAAATATGTTAAGCGAATGTGAAAATTTCAGGGCAAAAAGTCAAGTATGACAATACTGAAAAATTACTTGATTTAATAAGAATCTAATTGAAATGAAAATAGAGCGTTGATTGCATGTAATTTAATTTTCAATGGGAAATTGGTTAGTCGAGTAAGGGGACATAAAAATCATGTGTACGCTATTAAAGTCTTCTTACCAATACGGCTAAGTTAGGGACTGAACTACATACACTGCTTTTCCAGATATGGCCACAAGTCTCACTAAGCGATTTTTGGTCACTTCGATAATCTTCAAGATTTAAGTATATTCTTTTTGCCAAGTTATTTAATAGATGACTTACCGATTTTTTAATTTTAGTTTTGAAATTGGCAAATCAGTTCTCGGTGGCCTCCTTTGGCAAATCGGCTCGAGATAAATTAGATACAGCAGTAATGCAAAGTATGACGACACGAAGAAATAATTTTAATCTTTTGGTAGTTAATCCTTCGGTAGCCTCCAATCTTCCGCTTCCATAAATCATGTGACATTAAAGGGTCTCTCACTTAGAATTTAGTTCACGAAATAATGATTAGCAACTGTATTAGTTAATTCTTGTCAATTTCAAGCACACCACCAAGACCAATGAATTTTATCACAGGCGTACCATGAAAAGAAAAACTGAATTTTACAAATAATGAAGATCAAAATTTCATAACGCGTATAGTCATTTCATATTCCTAGATACTAAAAAGTAAAAAAAAAGAAAGAAAGTTTTTTACATACTTAAACTTTATGGACACATCTAACGGTAAAGATGCATTTTTCAATTCCTTTTCTTTTTATACTCGATTGGAGACGAGTGCCGTAAAGTTTTCAATAATTTGAATGTTATTTTGAAAGCATAAAATATGAAGAAGAGAACAACTAGAATAACAGCAGTCACCAAAAGGATAATGTCGAGTAACAAATACTGGTATAGAGGCATATCAGAGCCTATTACTCGCAAGTGCTGGGCTCCATTATGCCTGATCACGTATTCAGTCCAATAGACAACCGACTGTTGAGGTGACATAGGTCGATCTTTGAACACCCGAGAGAGCTCCTGCATATTTTCGTAATATCTGTAAGAGATACGTGTTATTTTCAATCACTATTATAAGGAAAGTAACCATAATTTTACTTTTCCTCCCCCTAACCCCTTATACCCGGCAACATATTTGGAGTCCAGACCATTTTCGAATTCGGTATTTTAATTTCGATTATGAAAATTAATTTTTTTAATTCTACTACTCGTATTTCATAGATCTATTTCACGCCGTTTGCCATTTTCATTTGAGGTGATATATGATTGGAGTGGTCTGAAAATGTACTTAGTATGTCCATCTTTCCTGTTTTATTTCGGAATTTCGGCAATATTGAGACTCAACTTATCTGCACACAACAGGAATATATCCAACAAGCCAGCAGTATGTAGCTGAGAGCTGTTCCATTGGAAGACACGAAGACACAAATGCTCATCAGTCTTTAGATTTGCAACTAAGAATATCCAAGAATCTACAATAGGGAAATTGGAATAACCGCTGTAAGTGGATATCAGTGCCAGAAATTCAGTTATGTAGAAATGTAATTAACTAAGACAAATCGGCCTCCATGTGTAAGTGCCAGCATGTCGAGTCGTCAAGCATAGCCTGTGCACCTGTGGAATCCGAACCTACACTGGTGCATGCTCCATTCCTTAAAGGCCACATGGATTACACATATTTGAGTACTATCCATGTAAAGGTTTGTACCTACATTAATATTAATACCGACCTTGTGTCGTTGATAATTGCATCTAAAGCATTTAGCACTTTCCTCGTGGTTACTGTTTTCAAATCAATCCGTACGGCTACGCCCAACCGCTCTAAAAGTGCGGCATTTGCTGGCTGGTCAATGGACAGGGGAGCAGCAATAACTGGGGTACCTGTCTCTATCGCTTCATATGTACCACTGAGACCGCAATGACTTATAAATGCTTTTACATTTTTGTGATCTACGTAGTACATAAAACAGTGTAGGTGTATTCACTTAAGTTTAAGTGAAAGCGAGATCGATTATAATTCTGTGCATCGACACAAATAAGGGGCTTAGCGGCTTAGCCTCAAATCCTCTGAAAGTCCCTCTAAAAAAGGAAAAATTATAAAAGCAATAGAACTTTCAGCATTCGTTTGATACCTACTTGGCTCCATGAGCCTCTTTCACTCCAGGCCGGCTATTTTCCCATATGATTCTGAACTAAAATAAGAACTAAATGTAAGTGATGCGTTAAAACTTTAAAATACGAGTACGTAAGATAAATGTACAGCACTGATAACAGGTTAACTAAGGAAAATTTTTTTTTAATTCTATCTCCTACTTACATAAGTGGGAAAAGTTATTATCATTACAAAGCTAAATCAGAACTTCTCATTACGTTCAAGTGTGATTACCATGAACGCAAATAACCGACCTGAAGGTGGAGGGACTTATTGAGAGGCTGATAACTATAAAAATTATGCTAAAAATTCTTTCGCTCTTAAAATTTTTCAGTTTTTTTGAGCAGCTTTCAGAGGACTTGGGGCTAAGCTCCTAAGTTCCCCTTGTTTTCGCCTATGTTCACTACATTATTAATTCGCAATGTATCATACTGAGAATATCGCGTTGAGGAACCCAATTAGACAATAATACGTTATTTGAAATGTCCTTTATCGGTTCTTCAAATTTCCATATTATTCGTTGAGGAACAACAGCAAAGGCATTCACAAAGGCAGTTTTTAATTCAACTGGCATGCTACTAGCATTGACGGAGGAACCAAGTGTGAAAAGGATGACCCCAGCTTCAGCTTCATCAATAAATTTCTCCAACTCCTGCAAATATAGACAGAACTTATAGATCCTCAATTGAATATAATGTACATATATGTATATGTTATGGTGGTCCGAAATTTAGTGATTTTTGAAATGTGTTGCTCCCTGTGGGTTAAATTGTTCTTTTTGATTTAAAAACCCACCAGCCAAAATTTTTTTGAAATTGTATGTTTTTAAGGAGTTCCGCCGAAGGATGAGCGGTCAAATTTAAGGCCGGGTTCCTCATAAGAAAATCTACAGTTTTGCTTTGAAACTTCCAAAATATCGAGTTTGGTCGAAAACATTGGTTGAACCACAGAAGATCGTTTGCATTAATCTAAGGATGGAGTACCTACCGAGAATTATGAGAAAAAGTCACTTCAAAAGTCAATGAACTCCGCTAAATTTGGGGAAAGCACCCGGTTTTGAAAACTTCGCATGACATTACAGACCACAGAACGAATACTGTCATAAAGACTATTGTCAAGCAGGATTTCAGAGACTTTAAATCCATTTATTAATTTCTTTGGTACAAATGCCAATTTTGAATGTTCCACTGAGGGGATAGGACCTAAAAATTACAGGAAATGACGTTTTTAAAATTTCACGTCTCTCTCCGCTGTGAACCATAAATGAATCCAGGGAAACCCAAAACCCTGTTATTGATAAACTTGGAGCACTGTTGAATAATGTTTATTTCCTCATCCCTACCTTCTGTAGACCGTTATGGGCAGGGGTTACAGTCGAAGTAACCTCAGAAATGAATTTAGCAGCTCCAAAAATCTCATATTTTATGTACTTGACGGTTCTATCTGTAAATTTTTAGGTTCTGTCTCCTCAGCAGTAGTATCTTCAAAATAGGGTTTCGACTAAAAGATTTCATAAATGGATTTAGCTTTTCTAATATTCGAGTAGACCAACGTTTTCACGCTTTTATTCGGTTTCTGTAGCTTGTTACTTTCGAAGTTCAAAAAGAGGTACTCTTTAAATTAACTTTTGCTCGAAATTTTCGATAGGTATTCCATTCTTATAAAACGATTTTTTCATGGACAAACCAATTGTTTGACTGAACTCGATGTTTTAGAAGTTTCAAATCAAAGTTACAGATTTCCATATAGGGAATCCGATAACTTGATCCTCTACCTAGCGAGACTCATTTCAAAGAAATTTTTACAGGCGAATTCGGAGACCAGAACGAACAAGTTTAGCCACCGAGAGCAAGACATTTCAAAAACCGACAAAATTTATACAATATCTTAGGTATCATAAGATTCAGCACACGTATCAGTAAACTCAATGCAAAAGACGTTAGGTCGATATAGGATCTCTCATTGAGAGTGCATAATATTGAAAATTGAGAAATATTGCATTCTTAAAAGTACAAACACGCTAGCATTTTGATAGTAAAATGATGTGAACCAAACACTTTGAAACCTTGAGACAACTTAATACTAAAAGATAACAAATTTTATGTTAGTAGAAGAGCTAGAATCCAATCAAACGACTCTTGCATCAAGTTCCCCAACCATAATCAAAATATTTAATAAAAATGATATAAGTTTTCGACAGTCTTATGGATTCTTGTGCTAACTAACATTTTTATCACAATTAAGTCAAGTATGTAGATCTGTTGAAAGTGTAAGCTATCCAGTGGTATACACAAAACCGCTAATAACTTATTATTTGGACCGCTAGAGAGCGCTTTCCGATTGAGCTAACTGATAAATTGACGAAATTTTCAAAACGGTCTTCTGAAAGATTTCTTTTTTGTTAGTTAGCACAAGTGTCCACGAGACCCTCGTTGTACAAGCTGATCCCGTAAGTCTTACTTGTGGCAATGGAGTTGGTGGTTTTATATGAAGACCTCCAATATTAACTGCATTTGGAACTGATGGTCGTGGAAACAAACTAGCGTGATTATTGTAGAAAACTAATGAAATCTTCTTCTTGTGCAGTGGATCCGAACTTGGGAAGTACTTCTGGTAGAATCGATTTACGTTTTCAGGGATGACAAATTTAATATAATATTCTCCTATTAGATATCCCCAAATATTTTTCAAACGTCCTCCGAAGGACGTCAATGACCAGAAATCGACGAATTCAACCGGTATGACAGCAGGATTGTTGGAAAAGCCGGTAGCAAAGTCTGCGAATTTCCAGAAGAACGTTGTGACGGTACCGATGACGGGAATGCCGAGTTTTTCTGCTATTGGTAAGTAGCACTGGGCCATGGGTGAAATCAACTCGATAAACATGACATCGTATAATTTTTCAGTCGAATTGAGAGCTTCCTAATGTAATTTAAAATAACAGCGAGTTTATAATATTTACATAAAATTGCGCAGACATATTAACCAATCTTAATCAATAACGATTGATAAATTGTTCCAAGAACATTTACAGTATTTCCGCTACTAGAACGACCAAGTAGCCACTTGTATAGCACCTGCTCTAATTTATATACACCACTGCTCAGCGGGCTGCATAATTTGTAGGCGGATTAAAGAACTTCCATCCATCTAAGCCCGCGAATGACTAAAAACACTTCAGAGATTATTTCAGTACAGAATTTCAGGAAGGAGATGAGGGACACCAGGACGTCTACCTACATGCAAAAGAGGAACTCCAAAAAGTCTGAGTGTTAGGTAGAGACAGGGACGAAAATAAGGGAGAGGCGCATAAGGAAAACTGCGACTGTCAAGTCTGTGTGTTATTTTAGGAAGAGATTCCAACCAATTAGGTATATAAGTATTTTTTTTTTTTTAATGGTTCTTCTATCACGTCACTGAGTACTGGATCCAATGCTACTCCGTGCTAAAAAAAACTGAACAACTTTTCGATCCAATCTACTACTGGAGTACCTTCAACATGTGCAGATACACAGGTAAATAGTTTTAGTATTTTTCTAAGTACCTGTATCGTCCTCAATTTCATCAAGTCATTACACCAAGTCTCGACAAATGTTTCCTGGAATTCCAATGCACCTCTTATACCCAGATCGGCAAAAAAGAATAGAGGCACCCTTCCACTGAAGACGGATGTTCCAAAACGAGAATCGATCATTGTGTAGTTTTCACTTTGAGTTTCCGATGGAAATGGACTAATAACTGTGATTCGGTGACCTGCTTCGTGTAAAGTTTTCATTATAGCCTCGTTGAAAAAAAAGCGACTTTTCATTGGCGCTGGGAACACGGCGAGGATGCTTGCTGCATTAGTGAATGCAAGGAGGCCGAACAGATTGTACAAGAGAATCTAAAGTCATAAACGAAAACTTCGTATTAACTTCTGAACTTGACTGTTGTGCATGAGCCTCCACAATAAAAGTTGTGCTCTGTATGCTAAGCACTCGGTAATTTTATGGCTAATATTCTGAAATGCAATCTGAATTTTCATCGGTTAATCAGTAAAGTGTGGAACGAAACAAAAATTGAATTCGGAAGTCCGATAGGACTAAACAGTATAACTTAGGGATAAAAAGACTGTGTGCGAAATTTTGTTGAAAAATATTAAAATTCCTCCATAATCCAATTTCAATGGAGTTTAACACAGGCGTGGCAAGTTGGGTGTAGCAGGCGTGCAAGTGCTACACACGGAAACATTTTTGCTACACTCGGGAAAAATAGAAAAAAACTCGGCTACCCTCTGAAAAATCAAAATTTTGCACCACTCGGAAAAATTCTCAAGAAAATTTAAATTTTGCATCATACTTTACAGAAAAAAATAGAAAAAATATTCAAATATTTTGATTTGATTATAATTAATTTGATGTTTTAAATGTATTTTTATTACGATAAATAAAGTTATAACTCATAAGCATAAGGCTTTCTGTAGAGGCTTGATTCTTGAAACGTTGAAAAAAAAATTTCAGAGTGGGGGAGAAGGTATGAGTTTCTTGGTCAATTTTTGAAAATAATTTGTTTTCATCATGCTACACACGGGAAAATCAAAACTTGCCACCCTTGGTTTAACATGTATCCTACTTAATATGGTGTCGTACGATTATCAGTTAATAATTTTTATCTAAACATTTATGAATTATGAATCAGCGAAATTGGCGGCATTTTCGTCCAGAGGGCCCCGAGACTTAGGTCGCCAAGTTACTTATTCATTTTTGATGTCATTTTGACCTTAACTACCATCCTAATGATGCCACAGGGAGCTTTGACCTACTCAAGTTAGTAAAGCAGCATATAACAGCTTCAATCACATTTTTCGGTTATTTTTTCGGCCGTTTATTTAATTTTTGATGTTTTTTCGAGCACAACCCTTGCCTCCAGAGCAGTACAGGGGCTTTGATAAAAATATTTAAGAGCTAACGAAATTTAAAACTACTTTGCCGTTTTCGTTCTACCATAATATTAAAGTCAAGATTTCTTGTCGTGCTATAGTGGGAAGGGTTACGTTCGAAATAACGTCAAAATTGGAATAAGCGGCCCAAAAAAATCTTTAAAAACAATGTAATTGAAGTTGTTATATGTATGCTAATTTACCAACTTGGACCAGTCATGGTTTCCTGCGGCAACATTAGTGAAGGGATGAAAGTCAAAATGACATGAGAACGGGATTTGGCGACCCTCCTACCCCCTCCCCACACGCACCGTATGAGAATCCTGCTAATTTAGCTCATTTATAAATATTTACTAAATGATAATCCGACTACCATATTAATAAACTGTAAAACTCAATTTGAAACTTCACTCGCGTTGGGCCATGGAAATATTTTAATATTTTCCAACGAAATTTGATACACTTTATTCTTACTCCCAAATGCAGCTTTTTAGCACGAGCTGACCTACGAATCTAATAAAAATTCTTTAGCCCTTTTCGTTTATTCTTTCTCTCAAATGCAGCTTTTTAGCAGGATCTGACCTTCGAATCCAATAAAAAATGTTTAGCCTTTTTTGTACTATCCTATAATTAGCCACAGTTCAAAAAAAAACGTATTGTTCACATGATTAGTTAAAAGTGAAACAGAAACAAACGAAAATATGTAATTTGATATTTTTGGAAAAATAAATAATAAATATGCAGGCACTAAGTTGAATTAGAATTTATTAGCTTTTCGATTAACAAATAGCTCATAGATATATTTTTTATAGGTTACTTGGTCTAATCACTGGTATCATACTGTATATTCACAAGAAGAAAATTATCTCAGTATTTCGTTTTTACGACTATCCATATAGGTTAACGACCTACCTCGATTTTCTTATACTCCATTGTTGATGACTTCACTGGACAGAGTTTTGGATATCGATTTGTTTATGAACTAACCGAGACAAACGGACGTATACACTTGGAAATAATTTTGAACTGTTAGCATACGCTAGATTAGGGCAGCGGAGACGCCAAAATAAACCACAGTACTTTTTATATCACAACAATAGTAAGTTAAAACAGTATCAAAAGCAAGAGAAATATAAAAGGAACACCGAATATTTTATTCCAATATTGGGGTAGAAACAACAGTTGAAATTAAAATGTGCTATTGAACTGCAAACTGATGGTCATATACATATAAATATGTATATCTTAAGAGTTGATTTATTGTTATTCAATGTTCTCACATTTCGTCAGAAATTGATGTCGTTCAGTTGGTGTTAAGTGCCTACCGAAAAATGATGTCATACGGTATAAATAGGTAAGTTTCATAGATTTCACCTGCGGTGTAATGCGACAATTTACATTCTGAAGTGTTTTCAAATAATTGCATTTGAACATTTAACAATAAATTTCGTTCACTCGGAAGTCTGATGAATGATGTAATGTCCACGTATAGCCATTATTAATCGTCCCAAGAAATAAGAACTGTCACTGCTTGAAAATGGTTTAACACTTTTTTTCATAAGGAACCGTACAAGATCTAATACATGTATTTCTGCGCTACAAACTCCATAGTTGACATTCACCTCAGTCACCACTAGGTGACATTTCACAAATCTATAGCATTCTCTGAAACCACATACATAAATATAGGTATACCAATTTTGAGCTGAACCCGTTTTCTTCCCCTAAGATCATGCGTACTCTCTCTTGAATTGAGAGGTCAATTTAGAAGCATTGACAGCATAGCCGGTTTTCAGGGACATTTGGGAGATACTTCCCCCTTGTGATCATCATCATCAGGTGCATTGTCCGTCGCCGAATGTAGGCGATCGCTATTTCGAACATGCGACTCTTCCGGCTAAGGTTAGTCGGGGTAGTTTGCCGTTACTTTCCACACGGTTTAGTGGGTTAGAGTTTATCCTTCTCTGTGCCGAAGAGTGCGCAAATTAAGAACCTCGTATTTTCACAATGTTGAGTCAGCTGTCGGCACCAGCACAGTACCGAATCTTTCTGATCTGGTGGTAACACGCCCTGCGAGCGTACTGCCTTGTTCAGTCGGGCTGGCGGGGTTACAGGGAGCGCTATCTTTCCACATCGATTGATACTGTAACCTCTCTCCCAGTCCGGTCTGAACTGCAGCGCCCGCTTAAACAGACCATCGACTGCATCTCACTCAATGCGACCACGCCGTACTATGCTATCCCCAAGTACCTGAGTTCAAAATTCTCTCCTACACACTTATGCCGACCCATTAGCAGTCTCCCTATAGACCCACCAGAGGCAGAAGACCCCGGAGAACGCAGACCCACCCTTCAGAAAGACCAGTGAGCGCAAGCCAGGCACCCTCCGTCATCAGCAACTTCAGCATCCCCACAGAGCAGTAAGAAAGGGGGGACCTCGGGCAGAGTTGCGTATAATGTTGAATTTAGAATCGTTGAGTTGGCCAAAAGGGGGTGGATACCATATTTCTAACGCCCCTGGATCCGCCGAAAGGGGCCTAAGAAAAACTTGAAGAGAGCTAGTAGAAAGGCGAATTCACAGTTTTGAGATTGCGATCCCCCGATGGTGCCATAAGGGTAGGGATTACGCTCAAAATTGCATCAAACATGAAATCCGCAAATATAATATTTTCTATGATGTAATAATTGAAGGTGATGTACGATGATTAAACAATTTTACAAAGTCGCAGCTTTCTCTGACTCTTTTACGTGAGGAGATATGGTCGAAACAACATGAATATTCAATTTTGAGAGGTACAAACCATGGAATACGCGGTTTTTCGCATTTGAGAACACAGTGAAATGGTCCGAATTTTGCTATGTACCAAATTTCAAAGAAAGAACAGCCAAGATTTCAGTCTTAAAAGGGAGTGTTTGTACGAACTTGTAACTTTTTTTGGCTCCAATTTCTGTAGTTTTCTTTCATTGCATCTCAGTGCCTAATTTTGAAAGCTGAACTTTGCTAATTAACTGAATTACACTATTATCGATTGATCAGACATCAAAAGTAAAAAAATGCGGAAATCTCTTCATCGCTCGTGAATCAGTCGTTCTTTATTCAGTTTTTGCGCTCGTGCGAAGTGAAAAACTGCTGTATGCAAATTTTGTTTTACAATTGTGTTTGAGAGTAAGAAAAGAAAGTAAATCCGGATTTATGCGGGATCGTCGGAACCGAGTGAATTATTTTGGGAAAGATTGGCCCGCGACATTTGACAACACGGGGAAGATGGGTTGAAAATCCACACCAGTGACGTAGAAGGGAAAGAAATATCGAAAAAGCTCGAATGTGGCGGACTGACGATGCATATATGCTCTCGAATCGAATGGAAACTATTCGCAATCGGTTCACTTCGGTAATTTGAAAACCGTTTCGTTATAGCAAGAAACGGAAAAAAACGAATGAATATTCTCATCGTTTTATGTCGAACTCGGAGGAAACGTTACAGAAAAAAAGATTTAATCTATTGTAAAGTAATGGGACGAAAAGGAAACGCTCGCAGCTATTCTAGCCAAAAACATTCGGGAAAATTGTTCGTATAAGCCATTATATTTTTCTCTGCCACTACCATCTCCTCCCCCTTGTTTTTCAGTGTATACGAAAAACGAGAACACTTCAATCTACGAAAAAGCTGTGAGATTTCCAATTTATGAAACTCGTAATTTAGAGAAAAAAAAAGAGAAAAAGAAAATTGGGAAACTTACTTTTTAAATTTATATTTTTCGAAGCTGTTGGTAATTTTTATTGTCGGAGTAGCGAAACGGTCGAAGTTGGCGAGATTAAAAATCGATTTCGGGGGTGGAATATTTTTTCCGACTCGATGTAATTGCTTTCCGCCGATGAGCTCTTACAAACAGAAACATTCATTAGCCGACAGCTCTCCGAAAGCTTAATTATGAATTTCAAAGAGAGCTTTCGGGAATTGTATATTAACGAAACACTTCGGGGACGCGACGAGTAACCGCGCGCTCGCTCGCGGTGCTCCTTAGAAGTTGCCCTCCTTTATCTATACCCAGACGACAACGCTTAAGCTCAATTTATAACTTAAGATATTGGTAAAAGCGATTCGTGAAGTGAGGCAGAGGTTGACTGGAAACATTGGCGCCCTGCATCGTCTTATAATTTGAGTTCAAGTGGACCCGGCTTCCGCGGCGTTTCTCCACTCCGCGCCTACGCCGCCGAAACGCGCCAGATAAAAGTTTCAGCTCGCTGTTGCGAATGTATCTACTCCGTTAATGGAGTCATAATTAACGGATTCTTTACTCAAGTCACAGTCCAGTAAATAAGGAAATGAATTCGAACCGATATCTTACGACGTTAATTTTTGATAGAAATGCTCAGTAAACCATCCTGATTGAGGGAAAAAGTTTCCGCCCCTCCAACTCATACTTTTTGCAGTACAACAGGAGGCAGCACCAACATTTGGTTTTTGGATCAGAACTCTCTGCCTATCACCATTATACAAAAAAGTATCAAACAAAATTTACTCCGGATCCGATTCCTAATAAAAGTGGCTGTTTACAATTTTTTCGTAACTGCCCTAGAAACGTCGTAAAAAAGGATTGAAAATAACTCTTTCCATTACTATACACTGACACGGGGGTCTGGTTGGCCGAATGGATAGCGCGCTGGTCTCGGAATCCGGAGGTTCCGGGTTCGTGCCCACGAAGCAACTCGCTACATTTCGACCTAGGCCGGTTTTTCGGCAAGATGAGAAGAGGACTAAGACAGCCCTAACAGCCTCCCCGACGTCTCCGAGGTAATGCTCGAAAGGGCGGATTCCAGGGCTTGGGCTGAGAGTAAAATTAGGAAAGAGGTACAATACATTCACACAGGCCTTACGGAACAAGAGGAAGATGATCTCGAGCAGTCAATACGGAATCAGAACTGGCCGCTCGACTGCAGACGTAGCGCTGGAGTTGAAGAGCATAGCTGAGAAGGCGATCCGCGAGCGGCAGTTCTGCACGACCGTCAACCTCGACATCAAGAACGTGTTCAACTCTGTACCGTGTACGCATATCATGGAGGCGTTGGAGTTGGCGCGGGTACCTGGTTACCTCGTACGCACTATTCGAAGTTACCTCGACAGCCGCTGAATAGAGATGGAATCGGCTGCCGGTCTCGTTACCAGAAATATGACCTACGGCATTTCACAGAGATCAGTACTCGGACCTACCCTGTGGAACGTCACCTTCAATGGGCTGCTGAGGCTGGCACCACCATCAGGCGTCAAGCTCACCTGCTACACCGACAACATGCTGGTGGTGTGCCAAGCCGAGACGACAGTAGAGCCTCGACTAGTTAACCAGGCGTTGAAGATTCTGACCCATTGGATCGAGTTGGCGGGACTGTGCTTGGCAGTACAGAAAACAGAGGCGATACTGTGTTTGCAACGCGACGCAAGTACAGTCCACCCACCTTTGTCCTAAAAGGTGTGGAGATTGGGCTTTTTACAACCCTGAAGTACCTGGGGCTGTGGTTCGACGGGAACTTATTGTTTCGAGAGCACTTTAGGTGGGCAGCTAAGAAGACTACTCGAGTAGCCGGACAGCTACCCCGTCTAATATCGAACCTAGGAGGACCGATAGAGAAGAAGAGAAAGATGTACGCGAGTGTCATCATGTCGGTCCTCCTATACGGAGCGCCAGTATTGCCGACGTCATCAAGATTCCCTACAGAAGAGCGGAGATGAAGGAGATTAAGCGAAAAGCCGCGATGAGGTGTGTCAGTGCGTATTGCAGTGTTTCTTCGGAGGCAGTAGGCATTTTAGCGTGTATACCACCGGTCGAACTCAAGCTCGGCTAAATAGCGGAGGTATACAAGGCAAAAATGAGAGCGAAGACGAAGCGGGAGGTACTTTGGGTCAAGCGGAACATCCAGCAGTTCACGCTTTGCAAGTAGAAAGACGCACTCACCCAGTCGACCAAATGCGAGTGGACCCAAGCGCATGCGACATCGATGTATGGGTAGGCAGGTCCAATGGGGGAACTGAACTGCCATTTGACCCAAGTCCTGAGCGGCCACGGGTGCTTCGGCACGGAATTGCATCAGATGACGATAGCGCCGAGCCTCATGTACGCGTACTGTGATTGAGGAGCGGAAGACAACCCCTGGCACACCTTATTCGAGTGTTAGGCTTGTGAACAGGAGAGGCGCGGGACGGCAACAGCGATCGATCCCGGCGACAACACGAGCGATAGCGACGGCATGATCAGCCGTCTCGGGCCGGACACCTTGGTTCCGGAAATGTTGAAGACTTAAGAGTGGAAGCATATGGAACCGGATGTCGGCCATTATGAAGAAAAAAATGCAGACAGAGTGGTCGAGGCAGAGGGCCGACGGACAAAGCTCGGCCCACACCGGACACAACGACTCGGTACCATCCTAGACCGGCAGCTGCTGCGGGCTCTCCAGCAGGACTCACCCAGCCATCAACACGCATACAATGGCGAGGAGGTGAGGGGTGAAGAAAGGTAGCGGGTCCGTCCGTGAAATACAGATCGGATATCATTTCATAGGTTTTCATAGCTTCCGAATTCGATCTCAAAATTAAATTGTACGACATTTTAAAACTGTAATGTTCATTAAGGGGGCTCAAAATTAAAAAATTAAATGAAACAATATACTTATGCATCATTTTTCAGGTTATGAAGGTCACCGGTTGACTCTAAATCCAAAATTGTGACTACAAAAAAAGGTGGGGAAGGAAATGGGATGAAATCCAGTATAGGTTTCTGTAGCCCCGAATTCGATTTCGACATTAATGCCTTTGTAATTTAAAAATCGTGGTATATAGGGAAAAGGGTGCGGGGGCTGCCGGAGCTCGAAATTAGAAAACTTAACCAAGACAATATAGGTAAAATTTTTTTAGATTTTGAAAGTCGTCGAGTTATTTTTAATATCTGTTTGACCCTAAATACAAAATTGTGACTTTACAAGAGGGGACAACGGACAAAATGGGGTGAAATACATATGGGTATCAATTCATACGTGTTTACCGCCCGAAATTCGATTTTAACATTAATTTGTCCAGAATATTTAAATTGTGACTTTTTGGTGGTAGTGCGAGGAAGGCTCAAAATTGAAAAATTGAACAAGATAACGTAGATAGGTATCATGTTCCAGGTTCTGAATTTATTTCTGACATCTGTTTGACCTGAATCGATACTAATTTCTCTTAAATTTCAAAATTGTTGCATTTATGGTCGGGGTGGGGCTTGAAATTGAAAAGGTCAACGATAATATAGGTACAATTTTTCAGGTTATGAAAGTTGCAAATTTATTTTTGAGATCAGTTTGACTCTACAAAAATGTATGCCTCCACAGGAGGTGGAAGGGGAAAAAATGGTGTGAAGTACAATATCGACTGACCCATATACGTTTTCGTACCCGCACATTTGATTTCGATATTAATTTGTCCACGATTTTAGGATAAAGACATCTGTGGTGAAAATGGGGGCTCAAAAATTGAAAATTTCAGCCAAGACAATATAGATCTTACAATTTGTTACAAACTAGTAAGTTTCTTGTAATGTCGAAATAGAGTTGTTTGTATATTTTTATCCCTATCCGTTTCACTGTTTCGTGCCTTTCCATTTGAGTTGGGTTAGAAAGCCACAGATTCGGGCCCTGTGGCAACGGAAACTACTATACAGCCTGCTCTACATGAAATTATCAAAATAATTTTTTGCCGCTGTGAAGTCGGTTTTGATCAGGCAAGCGACAACACAAGAACCATTTCGTGGGCACAAGCAAGTCTTCACTCTTTTAGTTTGTGCGAACTTACAACATTCTTTTAGCGCCAACTTATGCAGTCTTCTTTCGTTGAATCTCAACTTTGTTAATCAACAAAATAACACTGTTCGGACTGATCATGATGCTCGAGTAATCAGACATCAAAACTAAATTTTATTTACTCTCATCGTCTGTTTGCAGTACAAAGGTCATGTCTGATAACAAGTAGTCAGACTGTGTACGATGATTTTGTTTTTGTATAGTGCTCATTGAATGTTTCAATTCCGAGCCACCACCCACCACCATAAATGCCAAAACTTTGAAAATTAGGTCAATTTATGTCAAGTTTATGAACTACGAAAACTTATATGAATCGATAACCATATTGTATTGAACCCCAGCTTGGTCCCCTCCTTTCCTGCGAAGTGATAATTTTGGATTTGGAGTCAAATAGCAACATCAAAAGTGAATTCAGTAACTTCCATAATCTGAAAAATTATACCTATACGTTGTCTTGGTTGACATTTTCAATTTTGACTCCCTTCCCCCATAATAAATAGGAAGTGACAACGATGAAAACTTACGAATCGATACTTGTATTGTATTTTACCCTATTGACACCCTCCTCCTCTCTTGTAAAGCCACAGTTTTAGATTAAAGATTAAATATATATATCAAAAATGAATTCAGCGTGTTAAAAACCCCTCCACAAAGTACCTCGATTGCAGGGGCGTAGCTACGGGGGGAGGGGGGGGGTCTGAACCCCCTCCCCCAGCATCGACCGACAATGTGAAAAAATTAAAATTTATTCTGGTAATTGTAAGTATTACACCTGTAATGTTGTAAAAGTGAAACGACCCCCCCCCCTTCATACCAAGTCTGGCTACGCCACTGCTCGATTGCGTCATTCGTGCAACTGAATGGCCCTAAAATTCCTTTCTAATAGCCTCTTTGAGACCTAAGAAATACACAAAAAGAACAACATAATTTACATGTGCTATTATGTAAGGGGGGGGGAGACATCCCCATTGATGGGTGGGTATCGATATATTACGAAAATGGGTCAGTGGGTAATTTTCATCTTTTCTATCGACACAAGTGGCCTGAGACTGATAAAATGTCGAAAATTCTACTCTATAACTTAGTCCATAAGACGCCTGTGTTAGTGTACGGTAATATAAAGTGTTATTTTTAACCCCCGTTACGATGTTTCTAGGGAGGTTACGATAACATTAAGAAGGACCAACTTTAAAGTGAATCGGTTCCAAAATAAATTGTTTGAAACTTTTTCTTACAAAGGTAATAGTAAGCGAGTTATGACCCAAAAATCAAATTTTGGATTTCTCTGTAGTATCGGGAGCCTGAATGAGAGGGGCGGAGACTTTCTTTGGCTTTCCTTTCCCTGCATCATGGCGGTGACCTAAATATTTCGGCAAGAAATCAACTTCGTATTATTTTCTTCCGCATTGATGCTTTTTTGGTTCTGAGAGGAGGAGGAGGAGGAGGAGGAGGAGGGGGAGGAGGAGGGGGGGGTTGACTGGGCTATAGAATATTTGTACAATTTCTTTACTCCTTTTCGGCCAGCATTATACTGTGCATTAAACATTTAGGAAAATAATAACAGCTAACGAGCGCAGACATTTCAACAGAAGCCATACTACGGACTGGTGGTTCTGTCTAACTTTTCGAACACCCGATTTACAGTTGATCCTTCGGAAGTGAAAACTTCAAGGACAAGAAACCGGACGCTCAGAGCACTCGTCGCACCAATGCCGACATCACATTTCCAACAGGTATGGTATTTCCTCCGGTAGCCAGGTAGAAGGATGCGGGCGGAGTTCCACAATCCGCAGCCAAAATGGAAGATGGAGGCGACTAAATAGTAAGCACCATACTAGAACAAGGCTTACTCTTCCGGAGGTGTCCAGGGGCAGAAAAAAAGTACTGTAATTGTTTATCGATTCGCGTGCGGACAGATCCGAGAAGCCGAACACGCAACGGTCTCGTGTTCGTGCCGCAGGTCTGAGTGAGGTGTCTGCCTCCCTGGCCCGAAGTCGCAATCCGCTGGCTTACTGGCTGAGCTCCGACGCGTCGACACATCGCATATTTCGTATCCGACGTCAGCTCGCATTCTGCGAAATCCAAATCACGCGGGAGCTTCTTACCGCAGAGCCGAGCCGCACGTAATTAGACCAAAGTGTAATGCGAAAACCGCCGCAACCAGTTTACTTTTTCAGAAAACGATTCGGTGAGATCGCAGACACGCATACGTCTCTCATCAGCGATCTCCGACTTCCTCGTTCGACTTTTTCGAACTCTTCTTCCTGCCGCCGAACCATCGCCAAAATTAATGAAGTTAACGATTGCCCTTTGCCTGCGAGACGGACTAGTTTTGGTTTTCGTGACGAGGGTAAGTGTTCGTTAATTTAGTCGTTTTCGGAGTACACGCGTGTTAAGAAAACACATGGCCACCCTCGTATGAGGCAGTTGGCATTCATTAAGACCCAGACGTCACCGTCATCATCGGTATCTGTAACGCATTATCCAGCCGGTGGATAGGTACTCGGAATAGGTACTTTACGACCGGATACCGGACATAATTTTATCACTGCACCCCAGAGTGTATCCCGGAATAGACGAGTCAACGACGTATTAATGACTTCGAAACAAAACGGCTCCCGATGAGGGAAAAAACAACGCAAACTGAAGCTGTGTGATCGACCATCAGACAATTCAATCTCACGACCGAAAGAGACCCATAAATTTTTCCACTTGCTTCGTCGTCCCGATTTTTAATTTTTACCTATTTTTTCAATAAATCCTAGTATTCCAAGGGGACCCTTAATTCTGACATAACTGAGATCCAAATCAAGACTACGGAGACCAATTATACCGAAAAATCTTCGAAAGCTTTAAACAGGCCCATGACTAGGGGAGGGAAGAGAATATAGCTCCGACTACTTCGTTTTCCCTCTAAGCAGAAGAGAAAACGTATTATTATTACTAATCTCATCGCTGATTTTGTTATTCGAAGAATTTAGTTTACCCCCTTCCTTCGGACACAACAGGTGGGTCACGGTTCAGATATCAAAGCAAGACCTGAAAAAGACCACATAGACAACCATAAATTAAAGAATCAAAATATAAAATGACTAAAACCAAATGCTGAGAAGACCATCTACTAAATCAAAGATGGCAGAGCCGAGAAGAAAAAGAGGGCATTTGCCCTCAGAAATTTTGTATTTCTTGCACGATAGAAAGGGAATATTCGAACACAACATCCTATTTTATCAAAAATTTCAATGGATCATACTTTTCTTTGTGCTTTTTCATTTTGACATTTTCATGCCTTTGCTTTGGCACATAGGAAAAATTTCAAAAAACGTTCCTTTACAGCGTTACTTTAGTGCCCGTAACGCTCCCCCGTAACGTTGTAACGCTCCTCCGACACGAGTTCAGTTCAGGAATGCGTATTGGGTGAAGCCAGTCTGTATGATTTAGCTCATCATGGTTAGAAGTCAGTTCACAATTCAGTTCAGTGGTCCACATTTCCATGGAAATTTTGTATTTCTTCTAGCCATGGGTTGAGCGTTATTTCATTATTTCTTGTCGAGAGTCGAGATGCGTTCTTTCTTGCCGACCTTCCTCGAGGAACAAGGTGACTTGTTTTCTCTTCTCTGCTCATTTCCAGTTCAGTTCACAGTTCAGTTCAGAGCGAAAACCGTAACGCTCCCTGACACGAATACAGTGGTTGACTATTCCATGGAAATTTATTTTTCTTCCAGCCATGGGTCTTTGAACGAAAACCGTAACTCCAGCCATGTGCTCATTGATCTTGATCTTTACTGCCTTGCTAGAATAGTCTACTTAAGAATTTCAACAGTAGCCGCCTTATAGTCCTTTTTTATTATGAGCGTTATACTTCTGTGATGATGTTCCAAGTAAAGTTGATTTCGCTCATTTCAAGAGTGACATTAAGAGAGTTTGGGGCCTGAATCGAGGTCGGATCAAGCAAGAAAACCATTTCTTCAGTGTTACTGGATGAGGAAAAGTATACAAATTATGCGTCATACTCCTATCTCTTCCCTTACAGTTATTAATTTTTTCTTAATTTAAGACCCCCAAAATTATTTCTTTAAACTGTGTTTAATTACTCTACATTTTTACATCTAATATGCACGAAATCGTATTCAGTAGAAATTTTTCCGAAGAGCGTTACACTCTAGATTATTTTAGGCGACTCTTGCCCACCCTGCCATCCCAGGATCACCATCACCGGTCGTGGGTACGAAAATACCGGAAAATTTCTCATAATATTAAATTCGACTGCCTTAATCGTCAGTGACCTACACCGTATTACCGCCTTTGAAAAACCATATTCTTGGACTTAGTCCCTTTGGAAAAAGATTCTTCAGGTAGTGGAACTTGATAAATCGATGATCGTATTAAAGTAATAGTAGCCAACATTTTCCCCATTTTTCGAGCTTTCAACTCGACCTCACTTCGCGAGCTGCGGGTATATTAGAATTTTGAAATGAAATTGAGCGGACCTTATTTGGAAATTCCGAACAACGCCATGTATTTCGATACCTTTGTGCAGGATTCCTTCCGAACACTGTAACAGATGTTCGCTTCGGGGTACATCTCCCAGACTTACGTGCATATCGGGTAAGAAAATGTTAATGGCTTTTTAATTCGATAACCATACTTCTTATGTACAAACGTTTTGGAAAATATCCGAAAACATGAAAAGCCCTTGGCATGACACGCAATGCCATAAACATTTGGCAGATGTTTAAATAAACGAGATGCTTTTTTCGTGTTGCATCGTGCACACACGAACCGTTATTAACTGAACGTGTTTTCCAATTTTCATTGCACGTAAGCTGCTCAAATCCGAGGGCTTGCATTATGATGTTTTGGACACCAAATATATATTACAAAAATTTAATCAACTGGTAAGATGGCGCGTGGCGGTACTCGTGAATTCTTTCTTTGAATACTTCTCTCATATATAATTATTTTAAATTACGCGCCTGTCCGGAGCAAAAGAAGAAAACGGTGACCAGGTATATAGTTCTCAGAGAGATACATCTTAGAAAAATGGAAGTTATTTTCTGCTAGGACTAGGGCTAAAGTCGGAAGCTTTGAATGAGTAAGAGTCCGAGTTCGTGCTCGGTCGCTTGTATCAGGAGAGACGCATTAATATTTGGAAGAACGACAATAATGTGGTGAATTGAAGTTTTTGACTGGCGAGAAAAGAAGGAAGTGGTAACGGATTTTATTTTTACTAAAAAAAAAAAGGGAGAACTAAGATGCCACGTTTTCATCGCTAAAGAATAGAGGCTAACAGTGATAAGAATTAGGACAAGAGTTAAAACAAGTAGCTCAGGTGTGGATACGCAGGGGAGGAAACGAGGGCAATCGAACCTCCCAGAGCAAAATATTGAAATTAGAAATGCTTCACAAATGGTAACGTTTCACAGAGTCTCAAACGAACCTAAAGATGGGTGTAGCAAGAGGGGAATGTGGGAAGTGTGACAACCCCTCCCTTCATTCAAGAATCTTCGGAGTCGAATTTTTTCAAAAATTTGGTCGCTTAAGCGACATTTTAGATATCAATTGGAAAAGTCGCTGAGGTTTTTTGTCGACCAACTCCCTCCCCCACCATAGGGCTCGCGACGCCTCTGTTGCTATAAACTCTCAAAGAATTTCAAAGAGTCCTACATAATTTGAAAGAATCGCGAAAGGCGTAGATGAGTCTTTAAGAATCGTTGCGAGTTTTAAACGAGTTCTGAAAAGTCTTAAATGAGGTTTTTGAGATCTTCAACCAGTCTTGAAAAGTTTTAAAGAGTTTAGAGAAAATTCAGAAAGCTATGATAAAGTATTGAAGAATCCTAATCAAGTATTGAAGCATCCTGATCAAGTCTGGAAGATTTATAAAGAGCTTTAAACAAGTCTCGGACGGACTCAGCGAATCTTTAAAAAAAAAAAGTTAGAATCTTAACGAGCATTTACTAGTTTTAAACGAATACGAAAGAATTCTCATTAATCTTGAATTAGTCCTGGAGAGTTGTCAAAAAATCTCATACGAATCTTGTACAATCAGAGCGTGTTAAAGAAGAGCCTTAAAAAGTTTTGAACAAGTCTAGGAAAGTCTTAAATAAGCATTGGAAAGTCTTTTAGTTAGTTTCAAGGAGTCTTTTAGAGCCTTACCCTAGTCTTAAGTTGGAGTAAGTGCTTTAAAAAGTTTTTGCGTGTACCGAAAAGCCATAATCAAGGTTACAAGGTTATGAAGAGTCACAAACGAGTTGTGAACATAAATCCGGAAAAGCTGTAAAGAGTGAGAAGTCTAAAAGAAGATTGAGTAACTTTAGCTAGTCTTGTGAATCAGCCTCCCTTCCGCGATAAGGGGAACACGGAATAGAATGATGAACATTGTAAATTCTCCAAAAATCATCATCCAATCAAGAATCCAGTGAGTTGAAAGAATCTGATATCATACTTGAGGAGAAATTTTCATTTTCAGTGCCGATAAGAAAGTAATCTGCAGTACAAATAAAAGTCTAAGTAGTCTAAGTACAAGTCTAAGTACAAGTTTTTTATTTAGCCATTCATTTAGTCACCACCGTGAGAGTGAGAAAATGTTCTGAGTATTCAGAAAGAATGGGCTGACAAAACTATAATTATTCTTATATAATATATATTGAATAGTCCCTCCCAGGATGGCTCCCTAGAACCACCACTGATATCGTTCAATGTCCTTGATTTTAATTTTCGTTAAGCAACCTGATTTCTTGAAAGACAAAGTGTTTCATTTTAATTTTGGACATCTGTGTCTTTTGAATTATTAACACTATGGTTAAATAAATAACTACATTTTCTTTGATTGGGAACACTTTTCACATTGAAATGCAAGGATATTAAATGGCTTCACCTTTGGAGCTGTAAATGTTGAAAATGAAATACAGTCTTCAGCACGCAACAAAATGATGGTCTTCCTCTCTGTTATATGTACAGTGTCGGATCTAAGGGAAATGCCCCTCCGGGCTAAATTATTCCAATGCCCCCCTTCTTCTTCCCTTTTTCCTTAAAAAGTTCGTCAGGAACAATACAAACTAGTCTTTTCCCTACTTTTCATTTCCTTTTCTTTCTACCTCATTTTTCTAAGCACTACTTGCTTTCCAACCAGGCACCCGAGACAGTGGCCCTTTTGGCCTCTTATGGAAAATTCATAGCTGCATATGAGGATTCTGAAAACATAACAGAATTCTGAATTCATATCAGGAATCTGTTTTTTCGCAGAATCCACCATTTTAATGCAGATTCTTTGCGGATTACTCCAGAATCTTTTTTTCCAGAAGAATCTGAATCCCTGTAATCGGACGAATCTGAATTTCGGTATGCCACTTCTAGTATCCTTTCTTGCAGAAAAATCTGAATGTACGGATTCGAATCTTCTAAGTCTCTAAATTGGATAAAAAAGGTCAGCACTTTTTGTGGGCGGAGGGGGGGGGGTGAATAAACTTTAGACATAAGTATTCATTTTTATTCAGTTTTCCAGCCAGTTTTAAATGCTTTCTGAATATTTATTTTCAACTTAACTTTATTATCACACACTCTTTGCTGCTTTAGATTTTCTCAGATTCAGAGCAATTTTGGTACTGGATTCGGACTTTCGGATTCTGAATCATTTGGTCATAGATTTGCATTCTTTTCCAGGCGGATGTGAATTCACGGATTTTGTTTCCCTATTGAATGTATGTTGAGATTTTGATTCCATATCACGTGTATGTACATACATCAACTATGTCGGATTTGAGGGAGATAGGCCCGGAGCCAAATTACACCAAAGTTTCTTCAAGAAAGTTTGTGCAGAGGAAAATAAGGTAATAAAATTTTACATTTTTTCGTTTCCCTAGTTTCCTGTTGTTTTTCCCTTATTTCAGCTTTCCTTTACTTTTTTTAAACTTCATTTTCTAGGCTCCCCTTTAAGCCAGCCGGGGCAAACGGGCCTCCGTGACTCCGAATGAAAATCTATCGCTAGGTATGTACAATAATTTCTGATCCCTAACTAGTGTCTTTCAGGTACCAAAAAATTCCTAAAATCGTAGTTTCCTGAATTGAGGATATCGAGGGCTCTATGTCCATATTACTTTCTGGCTCCCAGTGTTTGAATACTTATATATTATTATCTAATGCTGAAATATTCTCATTTTATGGGCCACCGCATACCGATATTGTTACAGCCAATCCATAATCATTCTGTTTCTCTCACCAAAGTTAGCTTGAAAAATTATTACATTCAAATTCAAAAATATGAAAGAACTGAAGCCGAATACCTTTTAATCTGCATTACATAAACATTCATGAATTCATTTTGAGCCACACTGCCTCGCCTAAATTCGTTCACAATGAAACGGGTGTTCCGAAAATCACGAAATCTCCACACACAGAACTGGAGTTTCTCCTACAAGAAGTCTGAATTGTAATTTTCACGATCCCTGTTGGTTCACTTCTTCAACTCACAATATTAGTTAACCGAGAGACTGATAGTCTTTAGGATAACATATTTTCGACCATGGTCCATGTAATTGTCGCCGTTATAACTATCACGGAGGACGAATTTGTCTAAATATTTAGCTCTCCCCGCAGTTCATTATTCCAGTCCGGTGGGCCGTGACAAAAAAAGTAGAAAAAATGAAACAGTTACATCGAAAGTGGATTTACGCACGTTCGGCTCCAAAGTATACTCGCCGGTATGTACAGCGGCAGAGTGAACGGCTGTATCTGTATCCGAGATTTTATCAAGCCCTAATTACCATAGAACGATTTATCTTTCTAACAAGAATGTCACGATCGCCTATACTATTTATTACATCGAGGTCTGTACCACGGATAGCCGAATGAACACAATATACTTCCGAATAATATAGAACGCATTCGAAGACATTAATTATAATTATGTTTTCATCGGGAGCACTACTAGAAAATCGTCGTCGTCGGTATACCGAGATGGCTTTGTGTGCGACTTGGGACTCGCGTTTGTCTTTCAACCCCGAATGCATTTTAGTAACTGGAGAAAGAAAGCTTAATGGTTCGTTTGTCGTCGGCTACAGTAGCTTAGCATCGCCATATATAATAATGATGGAGAAAAAAAACTAAGACCAAACAAGATTCCCGGCGTCGAGATGCACGAAGACTTTCTCGCTCGATGACATTCGTAAGTGGCAATAAAATTACCGAGCACCCGAAAGTTTAGTTAACATAATCTCGAATCTGAACTGGAGGAGAAGGAAAGCGACTCTTCTGGAGAGGTGCCGAGAAAGGTGTTTCAGTCAGCTCATCCGGCCAGTAACCAATCCAGGATGCAGTTCTGGGAGGGGCATAAGAATTAGATTGTTTTCGCTCATGTGCTTCGTGAGAGTTTGAATCATTTTTCTGTACTCAGTTATAATTAACAAGGTAAATGAGAACTATATTTGTTAAATAGGTAACTTTTCAGTGCATGGCAGGTATGAATTCAAGTGGAAAGAAGGGCAGACAGACACACAGGAATTGCAGGTTAATCAGAAACATGAGAACAATTTTTCTGACTACTTTCTTATCAAAGAGCAGGTAAAAAGACAAGTAGACAGAAGGAAATACAGAGAGACAGACAGATTTACAGGCAAGAATTCAGATAAAACAAACCAGCAGGTAACAGACAGCTGACAATCATCAACACTCCAGCTCTCTTCATGGACACAGAAAAAAGAGGGTAATAAAAAGAAAAAAAAGATAGCGAGATAGAAAAACAAACAGTTCCTTTCGTTATTTCTATTCATTCATTACTTTCTTCAATATTCATTTTTTCAAATCCCATTTAATAATTCAGTTTTCCAGACGTCTCTTTCTAGTCAAATGCTCCAAGAAAATGGTTTCTTTGGTCTCTTGTGTCAGTTCGGCATTGACCCAACATGATAAAAACCGATCAACTTCTTAATGACTGAAAAATTGACCCAAAAATGCTAAATCGACCCAACCCAATTAGGGATTTCTAAATTTGACCGAATATGACTGAATTCGTAAAGCTGGATCGGACTAGGAATGCCGAGATTTGACCAAATGCATCGTTAACTAAGAATATGAACAAAACGAGCAATTCTCACCAAATGTGACAAAAATTGACCTACAAAGACCAAATTCGCCCGAAACGACTTACTTCGACCAGGAACCACTGTACCCCATCTTATGAACAAACAAACTAAATATCGAAAAAGTTTCAAAAAAAAAACTGACTCAAAGGACTAAATACAACCTGAGCCAAGCATGATCAAAAACAGCCAAAACCAAGACCACCGCCCCAAGACAAGCAATTTTGATCAAATTAGACTCAAACTGACTAGGATTTAAATGAATGTGAAAGGCCAAAAACAAACTCAACAGAACACGACCAACAATGATGAAACGATCGAGAAATAATTAATATAAAATTACTAAATCGGTTCATTGTCGACTAAATGTGATCTAAAAGACCGGAAAATGCCTATTCTCTTCAAAGACTATCAAATCCAACAAAGAACGACTAAATCTAACAAATTCTACCAAACTAATCAACGCTCAAACATAATCAAATCCCGAATAGAACAATTTAGTCAAAATCAAGTCAACATAGACATGATCATAAACAAACTAAAACAAGCTCTCCCAAATCAATCTGGCTAATTATTATTACAGCTTTTTTACATGTATTTTGTAAACATGTATGTATACTTAGATAATACTATTTGTAAACGGGGAGGGGGGGCTTCTCCTTTGTCTAGGTCCCGGTCCGGGCAAAGGCCTCTCTGTACAGAGCCCTGTTGTTGCGATTGGCGGTTGTTCTTCGCCACGGAAGGCCTATACATTTTCTCTCGCAATCTCGTCCCTCCAGACGGAAATCTGGCTAAACTCGTCCAAATTTGATTGAAGTCAACCAATGAAGAACGAATCCGCTGACAAAACAGAGACCAAAGCCGTTCAAAAACGACTAAATCTAGCTGAGCACGACTAAAAATCTCACCAAATTCAACTAATATTGACTTAAGATGACCAAATCTACCTAAACGCCACAAAATCCGACAATACGATCAGAGCTGACTCACTAAAAAAAACGATATAAGGCCACCAAACACGATTGATCAAAAAAGAGCAATTAGAATCTGACCAAAATTAGCCAAGAATGTCGAAGAAAAGCGAGAATATACATGAGCAGGACTTCAAAAATTATGAAACGGCCACCAGAGCCAAAGCTACTAAATTTGACAGAATGTGATCAAATCTGAGTAAAATTGGACCAAAATCCCAAAATATATTCAAACACTACTATCACTGATCAGGAAAAGCCATACTGGACCAAAAAGAAATTCGTCAAGAGTCGCAGCGATGGGAAGTGGCTGACCAAATCTGCCAATATTTTTTGAAAAGTCAACAGTCGGCACTGGAAAAATTTTAGCAACCATTCGGCCAAGTTAGGAAAGTTTTTTTGTTTTTTTTTTGTTTGTTTTTAAATAGGGTTAACATGAATTTTGTAGATTTTATTCGACATTTTTGCTGTCTATCCCTTCACCACTCTGTGATCGAAAACTATGGGTAACCAAGTTTGATTGGCCACATCTGGTCAAAAATAAACCATGTTACCAGAAACAAAAAACGCGACCAAATGTAACCATAATGACTAAGAATTATGTACCATACACAATTCAATCCAAACACAAAGCCACATTAGGGCCAGTAGTGAAAAAAGCCTCTCCCCTACCATCACTGAAGAACAGAGGCGTCGCTGGAATTTTTCTTTTTGGAGGGGGAATTTTTTTTAGCAGTGTTGGCCTACATTCATAGGCGTTGGTGGATTTTTTGGGGGAGGGGTGTAATATGTTGTATGTGTATTGCAAGTTAAGTGTATGGTACGGCACTACTAATTGCTGTACCACATAGTACTAATTCGTTTACAAATTTTCTATAACTACGAGTATAAATATAACTGCAGCATTTGAATTTTGGAAGGAGGGGTAAATTTTGATCACCCCCCTCCCAAAAAAATTGGGAATAAGTATTACCTGTCTACTCCTCCTCAGTGACGCCCATGCTGAAGAAATATTCAGTCCATTACCGAGAAATTAAACTATTTTTTCCCTGCCCGCTTTTTTCCTCTATGTACACGGGGTGTTCCGAGAAACGTGTTAAGCATTTCAAGGGGTCACAGCGACACGCAAATTAGGAAGTGTAATATAGATTGCATATGCACATCATATAAAGGGGTTGAAAATAAACGTTATAAAGGAATGAAACAATTTTCAATCTGAAATGACTTGGAATTCAATCAAGTTCTGAAATAGATGTGTGGATAGTTCTTACACTATTTTGAGTAGAGATTGCGATACTCTTAAGTACTAGAAATTAAATACGAGATCAGTAAAGAAATTATTTATTTTATTTTATAAATTTTACCCTCCCCTACCGATAAGTAATACCCAGGTACTTGGTAGGGGAGCCACAATGTTACATACTGTTTGTTCAGATGATACCAATTAAGTAAAAAAAGAAAAAATAGGAGGAAAAAAAACATGAAACTATCTACTACCAATGAGGGTCATACTATTTATCTCAAATCCCGGCAATATTCTTTTTATCACCCCTTCCCTTTGAATCAATTAGATTTATGCTTGGATGCTTTCTAATGAGTTCATCGCAAAAAGTCAATCCTTTCACTATCGGGGAGTTTCTATGAGTTTCAGTTCTGGAAAGTGGGAGGTAATAAACGTCGGAGGAGCGACTGGTAGGTCGAGGAATATTAATTTAGTGTCCATTTCGGAGTGTGAGTGAACTTGGTAATATTCCATGTGTGGGGTGTGCTCCACTGATGATGGCATAACAGCCGAAAGCGCTCTGGAATACAGAAGAAGAAAAGGTGAATTGGCACACCCCACACATGGAAGGAGGAATATTAATATGTATCTTGCCCAATAAGTGTGAATTATGGATATGCGAGATGTCATTTATAAACAAGATTGAGGCCGTCTTTCGTCGAGTTTCCAAAAACTGGAGTTGGTAGCCCTCAAGTAACTCCTTATACGTAGGGTCATTTGGATAATACTGAAAATTGTTTTCTATATATGTATCGCAAGATTTATCAACTTTAGATAATGTTGGGCATTTCTGTAAAGGAAGCCGAGTACAGATCTTGCAGATCTTATTAATGACTGAAGTGAGGAATAAATGACAATTTTGGGTCAAGAATCACTTACATTCCTCATGACGAATATTCATTAGGAAAAACGACATTGGGAGGGTCTAAACGCATCGTCAGGATCGTAGCGACGGGCCTGTCAAATCCTCTAATGTTGTTGTTGTTTTTATTTATTTTATTTTATTATTATCGAGCCACGGAGCTACACTTTCGGGCTATGGGCTTGGAAAAGGTTGTTGTCCATATGTCGCAGAGGTATCCAGCAGTGAAAAGGTAGGCGTGGGTGTTGTTTATGTGCTTATAGAAGTTGGAGAGGGTCAGAATTCGACTATAGGGGACGTGGTGAGAGTTACGAAGGTAGGTGTGAGGGAGGGGCATGAGGAGGAAGGGGTCCACGGTGAGAGGGTCTTCAAAAGGTTAGTGAGAAGATGCGTATGTCCAATCGTTAGGCGGGTGATGATAACTTTCTCGTGGCGGGAGGAACGTTGGGACGTTGGCCAAGGGACAGGTGTAAGCTTGATTTGTGCGAGCTTGTTGTGCTGAGAGGCTTGATGCCGCTACTCTTTGAACCACTTACGCAAAATGATCTGGCGAATGGCGGAAGTGAGATCTGTTGAGATAGGGAGATGACAAGTAATATATGGAATCTGTGAAGCTTGCTCTGCTGCTTGATCAACTGCCGCATTTCCTGAGATGCCAATATGGCTCGGGTTCCAGATGAGTGAAATGCTCTTGGTGGTGAAGGAAATGAGATCTAGAATGAGATGGATGGGTTGGACGAGAGCGCGCGTTGAAACGCGATCAGAAATAGACCATAAGGAAGAAAGTGAATTTGAGAGGACAAGATAGTGGGTGGGGGTGGGTGGGTCTCGAGCGAGGAGATTGTGACTAGGCACTGTAGAATAGCATGAAGTTCGGCTGTGTAGATTGATGAAAGCTGTGTTTTTAAGTCGGAAGGATGTAGTAGACTATCTATGGAGAAGGCGTAAGCGGTGCGTCGTTGTTCTTTGAACCATCAGTGAAGCATAGAATATGGTCAGGAAAGAAGTTCAGAATTTCTTGCAAATGTGTTCGATAAACTTGGGAGGGGGTGAGTGTAGATCTTTTAGGAAATTCTGCAAGTTCAAAATTGCCAGGAGGAAGGTTCAACAATCAGGGTGGGGGTGATGTATGGATTATTGGCAGCGAATTGTAGGAAAAGGTACGGGACAGTGTCCCTTCAAAGTGTGAACGTAAGTGCAGTGAGGATTTAGGAACAGGGGCGTAGTTTGAAGGGTTAAAGGGATACTCATTAGCAGCAAGATTAGGGTTGTGTGCTATCGTAACGAGAAGTTTGGCAGTGAGTTGCATTCGGTGGTAAGAGAGAAGAGAAATTCCAGCATCAGCACACATACTCAAAGCTGGACTAGTGCGAAAGGTACTAATGGCGATACGTAAGCCCGCATTTTGAAAAGCGTCAAAAGGCTTTAAGTATGAGGAAGGGGCAAATCCATATACGGGTGATCCGTAATCCATGATAGATCGGATCAGAGTATGGTTTAACAAAAGTAAATTTATCAATAATACGAAGTTCTAAATCATTCATAGCGTCGCGAATGACTTCTTTTCTTACTCGGTTTTGTCGTATTGACTGATAAAATTTTCGTGTAGGTTCTTTCTTGGATTTCCAAAAAAGCGTCAATTAGAAGAAAAATATTAGGATGGCTATGATAGAACATTCCATTAAGTTTACTATTAAAAGATTCGCAAGCGTTCGTCGTCGCCAATGTTAGCGCTGTACTTAGCCCTTATATGAGGAGGAAGAAGAGCTGTCGAATATAATTATTGTGTACGTACGTAGTGAAACTCCGTACTTGAGGATTGCTGGGTTCCGTCGGCGCCAAATCGTTCACGAAGAACTCCTCTACATCTTCAGGCGATAAAAAAGCAAGACCAAAAAATGTACGTAAGTACATCCTTCAGCTGACTTACTCATATATGTCTTCGCTAGACCGAGACTTTGAATGCGTCTAAACCAGGCCTGCCCAAGGTGAAAACGACATCCTCCGATAGCAGTAGAGGGCCACACGTTTCCAACAGCATTATGTATTGCCTTTTCAAAATCTATGAAGAGCATTCTTGGAGCCGATCAAAATTCGACAGGTTATATCAGATAAGGAAACGTAGCATCAACCTATGATGCCTATCGACGAGAGTCTAATTTCAGTCGGAAGAGTGGTATATCTTCCTTTCGAAGGGGCCGCAATTAAGATGTTAAACTTTATTTTTACGGCCGCAATTAATATGTCTAATTTCTTTTTCTGGCCGCAATTGAGATGTCGCATTTGGCCGCAATTTGGACGCAGCCTATTTTGCTTGGTGATATACGGAATCCGTGTCTAGAGGATCACGTGGAGTAGTCTATGGGCACGTTGGGGTTTTTTAGATTCGAGGTGAATGCTGAAGTCATCGGCAAATAGCATTTGTGTTAGAGGGAAAGGAACCTGGAGAGTGATCTCATTAATAACAATCAAAAACAAGGTTACGTTGAGGACTGAGCCTTGCGGGACTCCACTGACGAGCGGTCGGGGACAGGAAAGATGTCCTCCCACACGTACCTTGATGAAAAACGGTTTTGCAGGAAGCTTTGTAGGGTGTGGGGAAGGTGTCCGCGTAAACCGTATTTATGTAGCAGAGAACAGATGTGATACCATACGCTATCGAAGGCCTTTACCATATCGAAAAATACTGAGAACAGATGATTTCCGGTTGAAAATGCATCGAAAATTTGGGCCTGCAGATCAGCCAGGGCCATGAGTGTTGATCGAGATTTTGAAAAGTCAGCACTCGGCAAATTCTAGCAGCCAGTTTGCAAAACTGGAAAAGTGTTGATTCCAGGTCTCAACAAAATTTTTTCATATTTTAGTCAACCCTTCTCCTCCTCCTCCTCCCCCCCCCAAAAAAAAAAAGTTAGCTTCAGTTCTGAAAATCATTTTTCTGGTTCCTCAAGAAACTCATCACACGGTTGTCTTGAAGTTTGCTACTATGAACAAAAATCAATTTTTGTTGAGATGGACCTTCCTGTTTCGGTTTTATTTCGCTGTGTGAGCGTTTGCAGAACTTTTATTGTATGAAAGTCAGCCGGTTTTAATGGAAATAGGCCACGATAAAATGCTTCGATATTTTCCGAGCATGCCGTGGCTCGTATGAAATCGGCTGTACGAATTTTCCGGCATCGGTTGCGTTATCTATTTTTCACACCTGTTGCGATTTCTGTAGCATGTTACTCCGGTGAAAAAGACGATACCTAAACGGTTCCAATAAATTGAGATCAACATTCGATTCCTTAACGCGAACCTTTTATTTATTTTTTCTTTCTTCCACCACCGTACCCGTTCATTAGACGAAGTCAGGTAGTATAATTTATTTTTCATAACAGGGGATAAAGCGAGCATTTTGTTCTATAAGTAAACGCGGGTTAAGGTAATGAATAGAATTATTGTAAACGCGGTGCGTTTTTCTTATTTTTTATTTTCCAACTCGAACATCTTCGCCTGTGGCTATAATTTGATAATAAAAAGCGTTAGCGTATAGTAATTTCCACCATAACTGTTATCAATTTTTCTTTTATACAGGTAAAATTACGCGGTCGTATTCGGAATAATAAATGTTCTCAAAATCGGTGTAATGGCCGGTATATTTCCTATTTATATTTATACACGATGCTTATCGTAGGCGTGTAGGTGAAAATTATTATACGAAAATTCAGACACGAAATGAACGCGAACCGTGTATACGGTAAGCAGTGCAATTAAATTATTGCCTATATACTTATTTGCTGGCCGTTAACGGCTTCGGACGTTTGTGCGAAATGGCTACACGGCGGCCGCTCGCTGCGAACGTTCGGTCGCAAAAGTTATACAGAAATACAGAAAGAAATAAACCTACAAAAAAAGAAGAGGAGAGAGAAAAAAAAAAGGTAAAATACAGGAAACTATGTATTCAATTAATCAAGAGTTCGGAGTACGCATTGCTGGTAATGGTGGAAGCATCGAGAATTAATATACCGAATAAATTATTAATTCTTTCTTCGTACCAAATGATCGAACATTAATCACGAACTGGTTGGGGAATAAGAGAAAAAATAAATCGGACGTACTGCGGATCACACACTGCCTCGCCTTCGCACGACGCATACGAGCAGTTAACCTGTTCACTGTCCAGTGTCCAGTCTTCACCATCGAGGATACACATTTACGCCGGCCACGTCCCGGTCGTGTATTCTGGCTCAAAATATCGAAACTAGAAAAAGTAAACAATTTGATAAATGAGGCAGCAGCCTACTTCTTCGTAAGTTCAATTTTTCCTACCCTCTGACACCAAAACGCATCTGCAGGTTCGAGTATAAGTCTCGGCGCGCTGGTAATTATTTTAGTTCGAGGCCGAAAAGAAATGGGGAAACGATTCGATGATTAAGCGTTCCAGTGAGGCTTAAACTCGTTACCTGTCGCTTCTGTAGAGTTCGGAAGCTGCGAGAGGTTCGTAGAATGCCGGAAGACATCTCTTCGGCCACGAATGTATATACATGTGCCCTCCCGAGCCATCTTCAATGTTCAATCCAGACGGACAATTAGTCTTCCGTCGAACGACAAAGCATCACCGGTGCCGGTGTAGTCCTCATCCGCCTGGCCATGAGACCGACTAAACGTGGGAGAACCGACGAACTAAGGAATAGAAAAATCTTATATTGAGACATCAAGTCCGACAGGAAACGGGGGGTCGCGTTCAAAGGTCAAATTCGAATACACGCGTGGATTGTGTAAATGTTCGTACGCCGTATCCTCGGGATTCGACCATATATCTGCTAATGAACCGGTAATAGGGATGAGCAAGATTGAAGCCAACGGTGGAGAAGGGAGTAGGCTCCCCCCACAAAATTTTCGAGCTGTAGTTAGCAATTCAACGATTCCGAGTTGGCTATTTGATGAAAATCACGAACGAGTTGGAAAAGTGGAACACGATTTTCAAAAATTACAAGCAAAAATTTAGTACGCATTTTGTTTTATGTAGCTAATTAATTTTGAGGCAGTAGCTGGCAATTTGCCGAATGCAAGTTGGCAATTTAACAAATGCAAGTCGACAGGTTTACAAATGTGCATGTGAAAAATTGAACTGGTTAACTAAAGTTCACTGACAGAAAAATGTATCATAAACACTCGAGGTTAAATTTACCTTAGTGGTGAAGTTGATACTCTCGAGTCTGAAAATTTACGTAAGAAACAAATGTATCAGACAGAATCGTCGAACCTAATAGAACAGAGGAGCCGGAAAGAAATCAAGGGAGGAGGGGTCAAAATTTGATGACTGGTCTTTTCTTTTGTCGGAAATTTGGATGAGGAAAGAATGAAAGTTAGAAACCAAGTGGTACGACAAACATTTCAGAAAAATTGGGATAACCTTACTGTGCAACTATTTTTTAAAGTAAGAGCGGCTGATAAAGAAATCAAGTAGAATCTTAAAATGCTAAAATCTTATTTTTTGAAGGATAAAGTATCCATTCTGTTCCAAACAGGGGCTGGAAATCAACTACCTTTACTCTTTTTGAAGGTAAGATATAACAACTGCAGTTTCTCTTTTCTAATTTGCTCTCAACTCGAGCCCTGGAATCCACCTTTTCGAGCATTACCTCAGAAACATCGGGGAGGCTGTTAGGGTTGTCTTAGCCCTCTTCTCTTCTGGCCGAAAACCCGGCCTAGGTTGAAATCTGACGAGTTACTACGTAGGCTCGAACTCGGGCCCTTAGGATTCCATAACCAACGCGCTATCCACTCGGCCAACCAGGATACCAACCTATCGAAATTGTTTTTATTTTGCTTCGTTGAATCTAAAAATCATATCAAATCGAGATGTTTTTAATCCATCCCCGATATAGATCACAAAATGAAAATTTTATGCTTCAAATGACGACAGTAGTTTGGATTTAAGAATTGAAACAAAATAGCGATTTAAAGGTTTCTTGGTCGTTGATTTCAAAGATTGCAACAGATTTTTGACTGGATCCTGATTTTTGTTCCTAAAATTCAATTTTTACTTTCGAGTACGAAATTGACTTGACGGGGAAAATCAAATGGTCAAAATGGGGTTCTTTTGGGTCATTTAGTTCCAATATGTTATCAAGTTTTGCATTCACGTTCCGAAATCTAAACTCCGCGATAGAAAATTATAAGGGCTCTGCTACCGTGACACACGACCACGATGACAATGACACACCCCAGGCTATCTTCCACGACATTAGCGTTACCTACCTAAAATGTGACTAATTTCATGATAATCGATGCCGTGAATCGATGTATCGATATACTGGCAATATCAAAGTTGTTTATGAGAAAATTCTTGCCAAAATCGCTATTTCTTGATTTAAAAAAAAAAGTTGATTTCACGGAAAATTACTTTTCTTACTACATCCGCGTCACAAATGCAAGGTAAGTGTGTTTAGTATCAATGAATTCGTTTCGAAATTACATTTCTGTTGGTGATTTTACCTAGAATTTATAGATTTCACAGTCGTAGTAAGACGAAGAACAACAACTTCCTTACTCCGTTGACTAGATGATATAACTAGACGATTGGCCACCATGACGCAGTTTCACAAATTTTTCTCAACAACTCTGACGGAGGGGGGGGAGAGAAAGGGGGGAAAGCGCCGGGTCCGGACCTTCAGAGGAGCTCGATAAAGGCCTGAATTTCAATGCTTACGGCTACATCATACTGCACATCAAATCAGCAGTCACTCCTTACACCATGAAAGAAACATCTTATCCCATATAGCTTATAATTTTTTCCCATCTGACAAAAGAACAAAATGAACTAGAAGCAGAGGAGGGCCCGTGGAAATTCCCAAGGCCCTCTTTTCTTTCTATGGGGCTGTTTCTCATATCATTCGTTTCCCTCATAGTGAGAATTTATTTCAAGGATACCTAATGAAGTATTATTTTACTCGTGCACTGTCTCAAATTTAAATTTATTCTACAAAATTTCTTCACATAAATTGTTTTTCCTTGATGGCTTTTATCTTCTCAATGCTTTTTGAATGCATGTCATCGTGCCATGAGGGTGTGTCATTGTGACAAGTAATCTGCCTCAATAACACAACAAAGTATATTTCGAGTGTCTCATGCACACTTTACCTAAGTGACAAAAACTTTTTTTTTTTTTTTCAGAAGAGCGACTTGAAAATTATAAATAACGTTGTGTTATATACACGTGGCTCAAATAGTTCACGCCATCTAGCGGGCTAAAAAAGAAGTAATTCATCATTTGCGAGTGTAGCCCTATACAGGGCATCGAGATCTATAAGAATATGTGTTAAACTCATTTTCGTGAAAATGTCACTTAGATCAAGTGTGCATGAGACACTCGATTTACATTATCCTCGCCCTCTCAGATCACAATGAATGAATTTTCTTGAAACCTCCCCTAAACGTTGCCCAAAGCTTCTAGCCTATCGATTAAAAAAAAAAAATTAACAAAAGCCGACCATTAGGACCCAAGTTACAGCATCCAATGTAAAAATTGTGTCATGGTGGCAGCCCTCACCCTAATTATTTGGCTTTTAAGGATTCAAAGTTATTTTCACGCACACTGTCTTGTAGTCAAAGTCGAATGGAATATAAATCGGTGGAAAAATTGAATTTCCTCCTCTGTTGCTTCAAAGTGGTTCGAAAACAACTTAAAGTGCGCAAAATTGACTGGATCTAGAAAAGCGATGGAGGAAACAAAATACGTTTCAGCCACTAATTTTAATCACAGCCAAATTTTTATTATGAAGCTTGATTTGGACCACTGAAACCCAAGTCTATCTTTGTAGTTTACTTAATTTTTCAATTTTAATAGGAAAAATTTTCCTTCATGTAAGTATATTTTTAGAAAAGCTTGGGTCTTGTGGCAATAGGAGTAGAAAATCGTAGCGAAAAATTGAATTTTTTCCCCTTTCGTGTGACAGGAAGTCAAAAGATAATTTGAAATGGATAAAAGACCTCAAAAATCGAGCACAGAATTTATCAAAATTGGGGATCTTGTTCGCGGATTCCCAATGTTATGGTATACTATCCATATGCACAAATAAGGGGCGGCGTGGGAAGTCTAGCCCTCCAAATCCACTGAAAGTTCCTCGAAAGACTGAAGAATTATACAGGCCACAGAGTTTTCAGCATTATTTTGATACTTATCACCCCTCCTCGTGAGCTTCTCCATTCCAGGTCGGCTACTTGAATTTATGATAATATTCTTATTCAGTCTCGAACTGGAACCTCTACATTCAAATTTTACAACAGAAAAGTTTATTTACGAAATGGTTTCATTTTCATTTACCTTTGGAGAAGAATAAATTTAAATTTTCACCTCAAATGTCAAGCGCTCGGTGTAACCGAAATTTAAAAGAAAATGAATTAAAAAAATTCTCCTTTACAGAAAGAAATTTCCCTATGGGCAGGGCGTTCGTTGAATGACAAAAAATTAGAATACCTGATCGAAATTTTAAATTTACAACGTTGAAAAAATCAACATTACGTTACGGTTGCTGACTTTGAAATATTACTTATCTTTTTCGCCAGGCTCCCTTCCAGATGTTAAAATTCAAGACGATGCTATTTTCTTTGAATAAAATTTGAATTTTGAGGACTCAAGTCGGCGTTGGATCAAGCAATCAAAATAATAGGTGAGTGAAATAATTCTTATTCTGATAGTTTCTCAATTTTTTCAGTCAATTGAAATTTTTCAATTTTCAAGTTATGTTCTGCGACCCTCTGTGCGATCTAAGATGAGATATTTCGATTTTCATCCGAAGATTTGATAATTTCACTTCATACAAGCTCCATAACGACATTCTTGAAGATGCCTCATGAAAAAATAATGAAAACTTTATTTTTATCATGAAATTTGGATTTCGAAGGCTCAAGTTCAGGCCAGATATAAGAAATTTGACGTGATATTCAAAACTAGCAAAAAAGAAAAACTATTCTGACAGCGTTTCTAATTTTTTTTTGACCGAGTCAATTTTACCCAATACAGTTTCTTTTTTTGACCTCGTGTCCTCTGTGGAAAAGTGGAGAAAATTTTTTATACCATACCGAAAACCTGTTTCTTTTTTCGGTAAAATTTTAACAGTTCTCAGGGTTTCTGGGGCAATTTGCCGAACTGTAAGTAAAAAAGAAGGTCCTCTTACGATACGGAATTGAAACGAAACTTTCCTGACAGGTAACCAAAAGGGAGCTCCCTCGGTCTGTGACTTGCTCTCATTTAAGACTCAGTCAGGCTTACTAAAGATTTTGTAAGGCTTTTGTTTAAGGGTCAGTATCTGTTCAAAAATCATGTCACCCTTCGATTATTGCAGACTTGGCAAGAAGGCTTTTCCAAACTTTTTTAGGATTTATAAAGACTGTTAGAAACTTGGTTATGACTCTTCCAGACTTAATCAAGACTCTTCAAAACTTAATCACGACTTTTTAAAACTTTTTAAGTCTTCTTACAAATTTTTCTACGAGATCATTTAGAACTCTTAGAAACTTGTTCAAGAGTATAGAAGATTCTTCAAGAATTGTTTAAAACTTGTTGCACTACTTTTCAGAACTCGTTTATGATTAATTTTCAAGACTCTTCCATACTTGTTTCGGATTCCTTGAAATTCTTCAAAACTTTTGCAATGCTTGTTTCAAACTCGGTTAGATTTTGCCCTTTTTAAAATGTTTTCAATTCCAATTTTTTATTTCTGGTAGGGAAAATCGCCCCCGTAGCCTCACTCATGTATCCGTGCCTGATCTGGATGAGTCTCGAACAAGGCTGGAAACGTCTTATAAAGTCGATATCAGACCTGGAACAATCTTGAACTGGTTCGGGGAAAGGTTAAAATGTTTTAAATATTTCTAAATATGTGAGAAAAAACTTCAGAACTGTTACACAAAAATCTTACGCATCTGAAACATTGCTATAAGCAGCAAGGGTCGTGGAAAGTTTGAAAAAATCTTAAACGAGTCTGGAAAAGTTACGAAGATATTTAATTAAGTCTGGAAGAGGTTGAAGCAATAATTAAGTTCTTTTAAACAGGCTTCTCAAACGAAACCTCAATATTGACAATTTTTAATGAAATTTTGTGCTCAACGACTGGTAGATAGCATATTAGAACAGCACCCTTAGTTCTTGGTTCCATTTTCTTCAGGAATTGGAAGCTTTACTGTCTGTTTAACCATCAGTCTGCTTGTCCAACTGACTTTCTCAGAGTCCAGGTATAGGTTGTCGTGAGACTCAGTTCTCTCAAGTGTTTTACTTGCGAGTATCATCACAGACGCTCAAACCTGAATCATTCTTGATACGTATGGAATTTTACCAGAAATTTTGTCTTCTATCATTATAGACTGCACGGGTTCAAGTCGACCCTACTGGAATTCCCATTTAAGCCAAATGTTTGAGCTTTCGGCCGGTGAGATGAACCTACAGAACTCGATCTTCTAGGGGAGTTATACCGTGAAACACGTGCTCATGGAAATATCGATTAAAATGTCGATATTGAAATCCAGAAATTTTTAGTACATATTTTCATGTGCAGTGCACATACAAATTTCGATGGTCTCTTTAATACTCGTATCGACTCTACAGTATACATTTCCATAGACAAGATGATGAACAAGTGTTCAGAGAATAAAAAATGCAATTAGCATTTTAGTCAACAAGAATCAACACGTATTGAGTATCGACATTACTATAAACATTGTAGTATGCAGCGAACTGACGCGTGTTTAGTAGACATCGACAAATTTTTATATAGTCGATATTTCAGTTGACATTATAGTCGACAAATGTTGATATTACTTATATTGTAGTATCAGTGTATACAAAAGTAGATCCAGTTGTACAGTCGACAGTTGCATTGACACGTTACTCGATAAACGGCTTAGGCTGAATAATTTTTGCATGAATTGTGTTATACTGTCATAATTCATATATATGGTTGGATTCAATACAATGTGCTCCAAATATTTGGGTTCAAAAACACAAAAAAAGTGAAAAAATAATGTCGATACAAATGTCGATGCATATGTCCATGTCGACAGTGTTTCACGGGATATCTCCAGTTGAAAAAATACCTCACTGAGACGACCGTTCTTCACATAAAATAGCTTCATGTGAGACTCGTAGTAAAATTATATCGTCTCCGTTCACTTTGAAACGATACTGCTCTCTGATTGGTTAAAAATAAAGAAACTTTTTTGGTCGAAGTTTCATTTGTGGCGTTTTATGTATTGAAGCTCTAGGATCAGGTTTTCGGCAATCGGGATCAACACATATTCTGACAAACACACACAGACAATTTTGAATCCAACGTTGAGAAAGCCAATTCAGTTGATCTCTGCCGAATGAACGAGCTTTTTCGATTCGATCGTGAAAGAAATGAAAGAAGCTAATCGGAGTTCGGCGAGCGTTCGCCAATTTTAATTAATTTAATGGCGCCGATGCGAGGAAGTGAAAAATTTAATTACGATATCGAAGGCGCTTTCTTTCCTCGTTTAGCAAATTAGATTATTGCTGGTGCTGATGTGATCGTGCCACGTTTTCAGAGTGGAAAAGCGCATCGGCTCGTTTCGATTTCGCGAGCACTGGCGGGAAAATGTATTCGGATACACGCGGGCATCGTTACATACATAAATTCGCCGCCCAATGACGCGTCTTGTTTTCCCAGAATCGAGCACGCTGCACCAATGAAAAGACAGAGCTGTATTGAGAGTATCATTATTCTTTTTTGAAAGAGAGATCTCAGTTTCACCCCAGATGCAGTGCTCCACGAGTACCAGCCCATATATAGTTAAGTATCAACTTACGCATTCTACCAAGTATGTGTAACAACGGCACTCTTAAACGGATGCAATTCGTTCTTTGTTTCTGCGTCTGTTTTTTTTCTCCCTGCGCCCATTCAAGGCGGGTGCATGTACGAGTAATTTGTGCCGACGAAGGGTGGAGTTTCCCGGAAATAAAATACACGAGCATGAATGGCGGATTTTGAAAATGAAAAAAAAAAAAAAGTAATCATTTTGACTTCGAATAACAGCCATTGCAATTAGCGCGATTATGAAAGACCATTGAATTGGGCCGACGAAGCCGTGTGGTCGCGAGCAGCAGGCATCGCATCGACAAAAGACTCGTCGGCGGTTTTTCTTTCTAGTTCGGCCTTTTTGAAGCGAAATAATGAGAACGAGATGCATACGTGCAGATTGATCGCTCGGAACTCGGCATGCAAAGGGGATCCCTACGATGTTCTCGAGAGGGAACCGACCCTGGTGCAATTGTTGGTGAAGTTGGCACTATCAAGTTCTAAGCTTCTGCATTCCAGGCTTGCTGACCAGTAAAGTAATTCGACTAGTATTGTCCGTATCAAGTTCGGCGGTAATGTGTGTTCGAATCGGCACACTTAGGACGTTCGTTTTTCCAGTGGCATGGAACCTTTCTCCTGAGCGGTACAGCACAGTCAATATTCTGAGACCCAGCTCCTTATGAACTTCCCAACTCCCTCAGAGGAGTAGGGGTCTGGTTGGCTGAGTGGATAGCGGGATGGTCTCGGAATCCGAAGGTCCCGAGTTCGAGCCCATGAAGCAACCTGCCAGATTTCGACCTATAGGCCGGTTTTCGGCCAGAAGGGAAGAGAGCTAAGACAGCCCTAACGTCTCTGAGGCAATTCTCGAAAGAGCGGATTCCAGGGCTCGGATTGAGAGCAAATTAGAAAAGAAAAAAAATTCCTCAACGGAAGGGGTCTGGTTGGCCGAGAAGGGCATTGGTTGGCTGAGTGGCCAGCGCACTGGTCTCGGAATCCGGAGGTCCCGGCTTCGAGCACAATAGCAACTCGCTACATTTCGACCAAGGCCGGTTTCTCGGCAAAATGAGGAAAGGGCTAAGAGAGCCCCAACTGCCTTCTTGACCTTTCTGAGGTAATGCTCGAAAAGGAGGATTCCAAGGCTCGGGTTGAGAGTAGAATTAGAAAAACGATCCCTCGACGGAAATGACTTGAGTGGGCTGAAAACTTCCGCGATGAATAGAACTACAATTTGTGTGTCTGTCTATTTGGGAATTCCTTAGTATCATTTGAAACGAGGAATGTAAATTATAAACTAAAAAGCTCTCAATTTTTTCAGATATGCTAAGATGCTGGACAGTAAGGGACCTAGAGTTTGGAAATAGCAACCGAAATATCAGTTTCACCACTGAAATGGAGGGGTGAATGATAATCAGCTGTGAGCAACCTTACTGTGCCAATAACCAACTTGGCCCAAAAGTGAACTGGAAAACATAACGACACACATGAAAAATAAGGACGAAGAAATTATTTTGACCACTCGAAGACATTTTTGTTCACATACTTCTCTCTTACTAGTCCTAATGTCATGATAAGTGAAAGCATATAAGTGCAAATAGCCGACCTGGACTGGGGGAAGCTTATGGGGGGGGGGGCTGACAAATAATAAAATAATGCTGAAAATCCTATCGCTCCTACAACAGTTTAGTTTCTTGAGGGGCTTTTACAGGATTTTGAAGGCTAAGCCCTCCTCCAAGACAACCTGTTTGTACCTGGGAGCGAGGGGAACATTGCCAATATGGAGCACATCATCCCTTTTGGGAGAGAGAGCTTTCCTATCGTCTCATAGCTATAGGTTTAAGGCGAAAGGAGAAATGGGGTAGCAGAAGCTACCCCAAAGTGATCCCCCTATTCTGACACAGGCCCATTAGGGGCATTTCCAGGATAGGGGGTACTGTGTCCCGGGGCTAATTTGGCATACGTGCATCGCCATACGCCTCTCTATCATCGATAGCTATAGGTTTCATGAGTTACTTCAACTCACGTTAAATCCAAGAAAAATGGTTTCTTCTGCCATTTTTTGCTGTAGTAAATTTTTAAAGTGGATTTTTAGCATTAATTTTTTTCTTTGGGGATTTTTTAAATTGAGTACGTCATATATCATATCAAGCAGCGATGGAAACTTAGCTGTTTAGCATGCGTAGCAATTAAAAGTGAAAAAACCTATTTTTAAATTTTAAAAAGTAAGTAGACAGGTAATTATACCAGAACAACATCACTTAGGTAGTATTTAGTAACGTAATTACTTTACAGTATTACATACAGGATACAGGGTCTCTCAAATTGAATGAAATTCACAGCAGCTTGGGGTAGTGCAGCGCATTGAAAGGACATACAATATTAGCAGTCCGCTAGGCTCATCACAGGCAGAAGACACCGGAGAACGCAGACTCACCCCCAAGAAGACAGTGAGCGCCAAACCGAGCGCTTGCCATCAGTACCCTCAGCATTCCCACAGAGCAGGAAAAAAGGGGGACACCGGGCAGAGTTGCGTGTAATTTTGAATTTAGAGTCGGTGATGGCCAAAAGGGGTGGATACCATATTTATAACGCCCCTGGATCCGCCGAAAGGGGCAGAGACAAGCAAGTACTTTTATTTATATTAGAGATTTCTGCGTCTTAATAATTTCTGAAGGGAGACGGTTACAGCAACCAAATTTCAACATAATGTGCAGAAGTTCAGTGTAAACACTTCTAAAACGTCGAAGTCGAAAAACTAGGGGGTCCAGAGAGGGCAAAATTCTGTGCCCCCTTCTAATAAGGGTACCGAAATTTTTTATAGCTTAAAACCTATTCAGAGTTTATACGAACACATCTAGAAAGTACGAACTCGAAGCTCTTATGGTTCACCAGCCAACTTCGAACAAACACACAGATAAACAACCGCACTTATATATATTAGAGATAATAATATTTAAATTAGAGAAGATATCTGATAAAACGTGTTTTTTAACTTCGATCACAAAATCTTTTTCCTCTTGATTGGATACAAAAGTAAGGTTTTCAAGAAATGATATAAGACGATTAGTCCATAACTGCTGAAGAAAAATCTGGTAATGTAGCACGGAGATTAATTTACATAGGAAGTAAATTTTAAGAAATTACATACATGAAGATTACAGAAGAATTTGTTCCTTAACATGGTAGCGTTTTGTTCGTAGACAGGTCCTCCGTCTGTCACTTTTTTAAACACCCAACAGTTCCCTCCGCCCATCTTATTTCGTTTTGCAGCAAAGTATTATTTGATTTTTATCTAATCTTTGTATAGTATCCCCTCGGCACTGATGCGATGCCCGAAAGGGTAGTTTTCGGTGCTGGGGTGCGGTGCCCCAGGGGCCACTTTGGCATGCGTGCATCGCCATACGTCCCACCACACCAATCTTTATTTAGTGACAAAAGAAATTTTCTTTTCCTTTGATTTGTCAGGAACCAAAAATCAATTAAACTTCAATCCAGTCAGGTACCTAGGGACTTGAAACGTGCATAATCATATGACCAAATGTAGACCGTTTTACATATTAATTTCCATGACATTTGGCGCACTCTTGAATTTGACTCAATTTTTTCCTGCAGAAAACGAAGACTTCAGAGTACAATATTTTTTGAATGGGTTTCGACCAAATTAAAAACGTGTCAGCCCACACAAAAATGAAATACTGAAACATAAAATGCACACGATACAAGCCACAACATGCACCAATTTCAAAATTATTTGACGTAGTGCTGATGTTACAACTTCATTTCTTTCAATTACAACCCTATTGTCATGTATCTTTGGAGATGTTATTGAAAAAAATTGTATACAAGTAACACTGAGTTTAATCAATCACGTTGAAATCGCTACATGTTGTGGCTTTCATTATGTGAATGCGGGGTCGTAGCTACGGGGGGTGTCTGGACACCCCCTTGGCATCGGCTGACAATGTGAAACAATTAGAATTTATTTACGTATTACACCTGTAATGTTTTAAAAGTGAAACGAACCCCCCCCCCTTCATACCCAGTCTGGCTACGCCACTGTGTGAATGTAATATTCCAAGTATCCTATCTCTTTCTGGTTTAATGAATTCAATAATTTTTAATTTATAAAAAAAAAATTGAAGTCCTTTACAAACCAAAAATTAATTTAAAATCAATCCAACCAAGTAGGCACTTGCGATATGCAGGAATACATGCGACAAATTTTGTAGACCATTTCTTATATTCATTTCCACATGACACGACTCGCACTTTATCTTTAATTAAATATTTCGTACTAAAATGGCAATCTCGGGGTATAATTTTTGATTTTTTATCAATAAAAAATTTCTTTAAAATTTGTCAGATTACAGAGAGACATGATACTTGAATCATGAATGACATAACAAAAAATAATATAAGCAATAACATATACCAATTTTAATGTGATCTGACGCGGCGTTGATTTTACAGAATTTTTTTTTCCAGGGACAACTTCATGTTCACATATCTTTGGACATGTTACTGGGGGAGGGGGGAAGGCGGTTTTATACAATCAATGTCGAGTTCGATCACGCTGAAATCGACAGACGCTGTGGCTTTCATCGTGTTAAAATGTTGTATTCCAAAAATCATGTTTCTTTCTAGTCTAATAGAATTTTAATAATTTTCGACTGACGGAAATTTAAAGAACAGTGTACCTCGAATTTGTCATTTTACTACAAAAAGAAAATTAAAAAAAGAAAAAGTAAATATGCGTCAAATCATGTGAAGATTAATATGGAAAATGGTCCATATCTTTTCTGTATAATTCCTGCAAGTTTCACGTCTTTACCTAGATAGATTTGTTATTCTTGAATATTTTTCCCCCCCCTCAAGGATGAAAGAAATTCCATTTTATTTTGCATTGTCACAAACCAACAATTCATTAAAAATCAATCCAATCAGGTATGAATTTGGAACCTGCAGGATTATGTGTGTAAAATATGGACCATTTCTGGTTTTGATCTTCAGACGCTCTGACGTACAATTGACTTTTCCTTCAATCAAAAATTAGTTAATAATCTGTCAGACCAGAACAAGATATGATAATTGGAGAATAATATTCGCCCAATAAAAGCAACAATAAATGTCAATTTCAATATGAATGGACTCAGCGTCGATTTTACAGAACGTTTGTCTCATTGAAATCTTCAAAAAACTATTAAAAATAGAACTATCATCAGGAAAAAAATTTTCTCGGATATTGTAGACTGAATACTGTGTACGTAAAAATCTATAGGTGGCGATACTGATGAGGGTTTCAAAGTACTTTTTTTGTGCCATGGCATCATTCCAGTTTATCCAGTCATGTTTTCACCTTAATTTTGCCATTTGCAGAGGGACTATAGCGTCAGGAGTACTAAAAGAAAAATATACATTATTTTTTTTTTGAAAATTTTGATTTGAGAGTTGAAAGTTTATTCCTCAAATTTCTCTTTTACAAGACTTTTGAATACTACCCTTCTGGTATGGGATATGAGGAACTGTTGCAGGGCTTCGAAATGCATTCATTGGAGGCAAGGCGTAGGACAGTTTCCTTATTATTCCTCTACGACCTGATGCGGTGCAGAGTTGTGGAGCCAGAACTCCTCTCAAAAATCAATCTATGGGTACCTAGGGCTAACAGCCGGTCCATGCAAACGTTCCGCACCCCATCCAAACGTACGGATATCCTGGGAAACAGTGTCTTATCCAGAGCATTGGATCAATATAATAGACTGTGTCTGAGCTGTCCGGACCTTGACATATTTTACCAGTCCAGGAATAATTTCCGTAAGACCATCCTGCAGGCTAAAGATTAGAAAATGAGCAAAAGGTGAGAAGAAAAATGAAATAAAGAATACGAATGAATGGATGAATGGATGAACGAATGAATGAATGATTGAATGAATGAATGAACGAATTATGAATGAATGATTGAATGAATGAATGACTGAATGAATATAAATACTATACTCTTAGTTTTGTATTCTAGTAAACAAATTATTGTCTTTAATCTTAAGTTTAATTATTTTGTAAAGGTGGTGTCGGCGGTAATTGGTCTACGGACTGTTGTCGGCACCACCTCAAAAAATAAACAAATTTAAAATAAATAAATAAATAAATAAAATTATAAGTTAATATGTAAAGGTCACTTGCTAAGGATCTTATCACGTATGCATACCCGATGCGCAAAATTCCGCCGGTTACCCGAGTAACTAAAAAGGAACCAAGGGTAACTGACGGGTTTCTGGATAATCTGAGGGTGATCGAGGGTTATAAATGGGTAACTTTTCCGCAGGTAACTAGAGAGTAACTGATTGCCTATCGAGATGCGCAGAATCTCGCCAGTTACCTGGGTAACTAAAGGGGAACCAAGGGTAACCGATGGGTTTCTGGGTAATCTGAGGGTACCCGAGGGTTGCAAATGGGTAACTTTTTCGCGGGTAACTATAGAAGATAACTGACTGCGCATACTCGGGTACTTATACTAGCACACATTAATATCAATAACATGAACCATCATGCCGGTTAATTACGTTCCATCCCCTCCCAGTTTTATTTCTCTGATTTTTGATGTCATCTTTCATATTCTTTTGCAATCACTTTTAGGAGGACCCTCAATTTTCGGGGGCCGCTTCAGCAATTAGTACAGCAATTGCTGCACACAGTCATGGGAGCTCACCTTACTGAGTCCTTCTAAGTCAAGTATCAGCTGTGGGAACTATTTAAGCGTAAAATACCCTTGGCAATAAATCATACCACGAATGACAATCGTTCCTCTCACGTTTGAAGAAGGTGAAAAAAGACTAATCACAGTTTGGTCAACCAGTCACGTAAATGTGACGGCAAGGTCTCAATGAACAAATGAACATTCCCGGAAAATGATTAATACATGATTGAAAAGTGATTAGAAACTTTCTTAATTGATCACTTTCACGTGACATGAGTGGAAAATAGTCTCATAGATTTTCAAGAAACCCGATCTGAAAGGATTAACATAATTTTGACCTGCGTCAATTTTGCGAATTTTGGACAATCATTTCCACCAATCAGAGCACTCTGATGATTTTTGACTTTTTGACATATTTCTGACCTGACACTAATCTATCAATTCTGCTATAAGTGGGCGGAGCCTATGGGATTGTCAAGGACCGACACTATTTTGACTAAAAGTGAGTGTCTTTTGACGATGTTTTCACAGATCCGGTATTGTCACTTTACATGCCAATCGAATCTGAATTACAGATGCTTCATTACTGCTCATTTGAAGACAGAGGTGATCACTTTGAATGTTTCAAATACAGCAAGCTAGTTTTCTTTCATTTAGCTCTTTCGTTTTGACTGAATTTATGCTGCCTTGGGTCCTGTCTCGCGTGGTGTAACGGTACACCTAACATTCAGAATGCAGCATATTTGCTACGCAGTCCTTTATACAAGTACAATTAAATGAAAAACTGAAGACAACAAACTTCACAGCAATGAGGCTAGAATAAACCTAAATGGGTCTTACATATCCGTTCAATTCGAAAGTATGGTGTCAGATTGATCTGAATTACAATATTTATGGATATTGTTACGATGAGCTCTCGGGTGGGAATTTTCAGAGTAGGCACCCTGGACTTATGCCATGAAACACTATCAACAAGAGCAAAAGATGAACGCCGTAGAATTGGCATGTACTTCGTGAGGGAAAATTATGACAGCTACAGACAATAGAGGTGAGGATGGAAGGACGTGTGAAGGTGCTACAACACTGAAATCCTCACTCGGCAATCTTAGACCGCAAAATGAGAGCTGACCACTAAGAACACGAACTGAGACCACCACACGTCTCGAGTATACAAAGTTCTCACTAGACTTCAACGCGAAGGTAAAAGCTGCATACCGGGAGCATCTTTCGCGCGTCTCGCTATTTATATCAACTCTGTGTAATTAAATTAAGTTTATAAATATACAAATGGGTGAAGAAAATGTTAGTCGGTCTGGCTTTCGCAGCCGTCCACGATTTATCCTTTAAAGTATTTAATTAAAATATCGAATTACGATTAGAGAAAACGCGCGAATAAATATATACGCTCGCGGTGCGAAACCGAAACAACGCTGAAGTTTCTCGCAAACTGTAATTTCATAAATAATTAATAAAACGTTCCAGCCATTCTGCAAAGCAATTAAACTAAACGTAAAAATACACGTTGCTTTTTTCTTCTTCGGAATTGTCTGCAAACTAATCATCTCTTTCATAGGTAATAATCGCATTTTCAAGTAGCTATTTTCTAACTACAACATCGGCGACTAACTTATAGTATATATTTGTACAGTGTACGAATAGATATAATAAATAAAGAGCCAGTTTTCAAAAGACAAGCCAGCTACTTTACAAACATTCAATTTCCTCTGCTTCCAGCTATATTAACATCACATGTTTACTTTGCTTTCAGTTTTCATTAACCCGATGATTTATTGTTATTAATTTTATCTCTGTCTCTGTTTCGCTCGTTCGGGCTTCTTTATTTTTTATTTTTAAGCAACTTATTCTTTTACAACAAGTTATTACCGATGCTGCACAAGAACGATTTCGTTTAAATTACCTTACTGTGTTTTGTTCGCAGCGGTGAGATGCTTTGGTCCACAAAGAGGTATAGTCGTGAAAGTGGAGCACTTTCTTCAATTTAAGAAATTAATCCCGAAGAAGGCAGAATGTGGGTAATTAAGGACACTCCGGTGTGGGTTACATTAGTCGGTTGAGATACGCACATTTTCCAAGTCAAAGTTAATGCAGAAGTCGATGTACGTATTCAATGCTCTTCTAGAAAGTTTGTAAATATCGAATAAGGAATATCACCCTTGAGATACTTAGCATTCTTATTTTCTGCATGAAGAGCATTATCATCTTTCCAAACACCTTCTTGAGATCCTGTTGCCAATATCGTCTGTAGATCTTTTCAATTCCTAATGCCGATGGTCTGTTCTCGTCCGTCATCCCATGGCGCTTGTCCGGATTGAGGAGTAGAAGTCTGTATTATAGCAGGTATGGTAGATGGACAATAAATTCAAAACAGTCAAGTACTTCTTAAGACCCTGCTAAGACTGTGTGCACTGTTCGTGTGATCATACTCGTAGATCGTTGAGTCTGACTAGTTGACTTTATCTCCCAACTGCTTTGTACTATAAGCCCATCGCCGACACTTGCTTTGCAATTGCTTATTCCCTTCTCGGGGCTTCACACTCTTTGCTGAAACTTGCAAAGCTAGTTTTAAGAGGTGAATTTGAGGATTAATTACCCACCCCCCTCCCTCCTGTAGCCGTCCAAAAATTTTTTCCACAGGAATCTTCCTAAAATTTGAAAAAATGCTGCTCCTTGTGCTCGCAAATCAGTTTTTCATCACTTTTTAGAAGACAACGCCATAAATTTCACTTCTGTTGACGAATTCTGTTACCAGATCTGGAAATATACGAAATTCTTTTGAGTTTACAGGAGGACATGGTTAAGGAAAGGTGAAATTCGAAATAATACTTAATCATATAAATGAATTAAGATGCGGCGTCCTGAAATCTCTCTATTCAGCACCATTAACCTCTCTTACAAATTAGAAAAACATATCAGTAACAGAAAAATTAATCACCGAACATTTTTAAACGAATGAATCGTCAAGACACAAGAGAGTGTTAGCCCAGTAGAACTTCTCTTCATCTAAAAAAACTGTCATTTTTTCACGTTACCTAAAAAAAAACTTCGTTTGTAGAAACTGGAAAACTCTTCATTCGCAGGTTTGTCTTCTCTTAACATCCACATTGCCTAAGTGAAACTTCTTTACGTGAAAACCAGGTCAAGTGGAATGAAAATCGGGATCCCCTGTGACTGTACTCATGTGAGTTCTATATCATACTGTATAGCCTGTACCACTTCCTGTCCTCAATTCCAGAATCAATACTTAATTTTGTGCCATTGTTCAATTTCATCAAGTATGTAGTAATTTTAGAAGGGAGAAGCCAGACCCATATGCAGTGAGGAAATAAATGAGAACATTGATCGAAGAGTGTAATTTGTAATCTGTAGTTCGTGGCAAGTGGCCTCTATCAGTGAGATTTCTATCAATGCTATTATAATCTTTAATTGAAAAAAAAAGTATACATATTATACAAATTACTTATACTGATCAATCATCTTTAGTTTGACAAAAATGCTGTATGAGGGAAGACCTGAAGAGCCCTCCTATTTCGAGAATCACTGAGGTATTTAGGTCCTTCACCTGGCATGTGCCCCGAAGCTCAAAGTTTTTGAATCCAATTATGAACTGAAGACATAAAATTAGCTTTTCGAAAAGCACTATGACTAGTTGAGGTTTGTTAGAACATTAACGCTGTAAGACTCAGACTTCGTCGAGATTGATTAGAGGACCAATGATGGATTAAACCAGACAGCAAACGGAAATTTGCTAACTGGGCTTCTGACTAATATAAAACCAATATAAAAAAGATGGTCCATATCCGACTAGGATTGACTTTTCTTGTACACATAAAATCTAAAAATTTTACGAGATATACATACTTTTTTGGTGTGTGGTGGGGGGGGGTGTAATGGAGACTACCAAAATTATACGACTTTTTTGTGCACTAAGAAGTTACAACGAAATAATCAAATCGGATTTTTTGGGGGGGGGGGACAGAAGTTACAACGAAATACTCAACTGCGCATAAAAAGACCCGGAAAACTCGCCAAACTTTTTTTTGAAGAGGAATGGTCTCAACAGTACCTCTACCCCCAATTATGAGCCTTTTGGAACGTTGCTACCTAGGCCTATTTTTCTTCAACACGCGACTGGTTAGGAATCTTCTCTCAGGATTTTAGGATTATTACTCATTACGTATCTGTTGAGATTAATTCAAATTACTCTTCACGCTGGTATTCTTTAAGCTTTGTTTATATTTTTTAAGCTGTGCTCTAATCCTTGAGGCCTTCTTAGACTTTTCAAAAATTAGGTACTCTTTGAAACTATTAAGAGGAATTGTTAGGACGCTGTTGAACTCTTTGGAACTTGGTTAAGTTCCTTGATATTTTTTAAGGACATTTTATAGCTCACTAAGGTTCTTTTGGACCATCAAGATCCAGTGAGTATTTTGGTGTCTGATTAAGGGTCCTTAGGGCACTTCGGGTCAAGCGAGATATCCAACAGTCATTGCTTCGTAAGTAGAACGACCAGAAGCGAGTGGACTCGAGCGCTAATACGCGACCGCGATGCATAGACAAGCAGATCCCATGAGGAACTGAACTTACACCTGACCCAACTCCTGAGAGGCCACAGTGCTTCGGCACATGCTTACATCGGATGGCAATAGCGCTGAGCCCCGTGTGCACGCACTGTGATCGAGGGGCGGAAGACAACCCCTAGCACACCTTCTTGGAGTATGGGACCTAGGAGCAGGAGAGGCGTGGGACGGCAACACGAGGGATAGCGACGGCGTGATCGACCGTCTCGCACCGGACACCTTCGTTCTGGAAATGCAGAAGCGTGGAAGCGGATAGAATCGGGTGTCGGCCTTTGTCTCGACCAGGCCGACGGATAAAGCTCGACTCACACTGGACAGAACGACTCTGTACCATCCTAGAGCTGCTGCAGCTGCTGCGGACCCCCCCCCCCCCGGCAGGGCTTATCCTACCGTCACCACCTTCCTGCATCGTCATACGTACCAAAACGAGGAGGTGAAAGGTGAAGGAGGGAAGCGCGCCCGATGCTGGGTGAGCGTTGCCTCGGTCAGTAGGATGTCCCACAGTGGCCATGGCAGGACATCGCGAATCAGAAGCGGAGAGGCGAAATGGGGACGCGAGCCAGCCTCAGTGCGTACCTCTAGTCACTGATGCGACGCTCGAAAGGGTAATTTCTAGGGCTAGGGGTACGGTGTCTGGGAAGCCACTTTGGCATGCGTGCATCGCCACAGGGTCCTTAGGACTACTAAAAACTTAAAAAGACCTGTTAAGTCTCCATCACATTTCTTGGATTTTGATACGACTCTTTGAAACATTGTTAGACCTTTTAAAACTCGAACAGAGTTACTCAAAATTCTGTTAAAATCTGATTCGATTCGTTATCACCGCCTGATTACGCAGAGCCATTTTTTCAAAAATCATAATACGAAAGCTGTTATTTAGTTTATAGAGACTACTTTTACAGAAACACTGGGTCGTGAGAAATTGCTATCAACATTCGTGTTCCAGGCGTACCCCAGGCTCGCAGTGTAACTGGTGACCACGCTATGAGGTGCTTCACCTTATTCGAATATCGTTAAATGTTAGAGAGAAAAGATAGGTTCTTAGGCTCTGGATTATGGGTGTTGACGCTATCTTCACTAGAGGAGGATGATGACAAGGGAGGCCAAGCTCTTACTAGGAGGACTCAGTGAAATAAGTATTCAAGTTTCTTCTTTTGCAGTTGCAGACTATATAAACCAATATCTGACCTGATAGGGTGGTAGGGTGGGTCACTGAAAAAATAGACCTAACCATATGTACAGAGCCTTCCACTTCGTGAACGATGTAGAAAAGAAGAAAATACAAACTGAAAGACGGATACATCTCAGTGACAGAACAGAAAAGATCTTGGGACCGAAAATATTACAGCAAAGTTGGGCACAGAAACCAGAATGGTAGAGTCAACTACGACAAATTCAAAATACCACGAAGATCTTTCAATTTATAGAATTTTTTGAAAAGAAAATTCTAAATGTTTTCGTCGCGACCATAAATAAAACGAGTGTCAGGACGAGAGCCCAGCCGTGATTATAGACGTATAGAAATTGCTCTCATCAATTCTGCCGGCTCGGTTCTAGTGCTTGGCGCATTTTGGACTGGTTGCACGATGAAGGAAGAAAAAAAAAAGATGTTTCCGGTCACATTTTTCACAGCATGCGAAGAGCATTTCCACGATGCGCTCGAGCTCTGTGAACTCGACTCGAAATACACTGTTATAAATTACACCGGGTACACCGCAGTCGGGTATGAATATGATGTGCAACCTAACGAGTATAAAATATTAAAATAAGATCAATAATATCTTTTTTCTTCCATTTACATAAATCAATATTCATGAAATCAGTACGTATAAATATTTGACGAAGAATAATTTTTCATTTTACGCATACATGCCAATATTGAGACGTTCCGTTTGCTCTTCGACTTTTCTCCACTCCAGCTGAAAGCCCGGCACACAATGTATAAGTTCCTCTAATCCTCGTATTTTTCTTATATCTTTCGTATTCGCAGTATTGTTACATTTTTTAATAATTTTTTGTTTATTACAGCATGATAATTATTCGTCGATGTGTAAAGCGCCGACGGTACATTGCGTTTGTATGAATCTTTTCATCGGGGTATCGAGCGAGACAATGGAACTATGGAAGATGTGCTCCTATTGATGGTTCGAATATTAACAAGCTGTTTTACAATACTCGGCCATATTACCGAGTACACATCTTGCTGTAATTAAAATTTCGTTTTTTTGTTTCGCTACTGCTAGAAAAGAGGGGCCGAGGGGCAAATGAGAAAGGGTTGATATAACGCGACTGAAATAAAATTATAAGGACATTCCGCATTTTTCAGCGAATTTTCACGAAATACAACGCCACGATACGAGATGGAAAAATGGAAGTTTAATTATTAGAAGTAATCATCTGTTCGCTGAAACAGAGAATTTGCCGACTAAGAATACCCGGAGTATTTTATAATACAGATAATGTGCTAGTGGAGTTGCCGGTGATATTTCAACCAAAGCCATAATGCCATATTCAAAGTATTCTTTTACTCACTGTATTCGATTTTTAGCGAATCGGATATTTTGCGTAAGTGCCTTCTTTTCTAATTTGCTCTCAACACGAGACCTGGAATCCGGCCTTTCGAGCATTACCTCAGAGACGTCGCGGAGGCTGTTAGGGCTGTCTTCGCCCTCTTCCCTTCTAACCGAAAAACTGGCCTAGGTCGAAATGTAGCGAGTTGCTATATGGGTTCGAAGCCGGGACCTCCGGATTTCGAGGCCAGCGCGCTATCCACTAGGCCAACCAAACCCCTTGCGTAAGTGCTTAAGAGATAACTCATCCAAAGTTCGACCGGAAGGTTTACTTTAACCAGACAATGTGACTAGTGGTGGATACAGGAAGCAATCCTGGGAGAGGCAATTCAGAATATGTACAAGGACGGAACAGTTTCTAATCTCCTTCTTCCACCACTAAGTATTTAGAAAATTGTTCTGTCCTCAAGATATTTTCCCTTGGTGAAGCGTATGGCGATACACGCATGCCAAAGTAGCTTCCCAAACACTGCACCCCTGGCTCCGAAAACTATACTTTTGAGTATCACAGCAGTGACCAGAGGGACGCATTGAGGCTGGCCCGAGCCTCCCTTTCGCCTCTCCGCTTCGGATTCGCGCTTTCTTGCCAGGGCCACTATGGGACACTCTACTGACGGAGGCAACGCTCACCCAGCATTAACCTCCAATTCGGATGCACCAAGTCCTCAAGATGTTAACTGAGTCAGTAGATGAAGGAGAGACGCTTGGAATTATTCGCACTGTTATTTTTATTAAATCGTTGTTGAAAATGGAAATACCTTCAAAATGTGCGATCAGATTTTCTCAACCCACTGGATTCTCGATCAGATGAAAATTTTCGAATAATTTTTGAGTTTTATCATAATTCTGTTCTATTTTTTTCTTTTAGTGAGTGAGCGCCTTAGGTGCAGTTGTTAAGACAGTCTAGACTCTTCCATGATCATTCAAGAGATTACGAATTCTCTTGGACTCGTTTGAAACTCGGTCAAACTCCACAGGGTGGCCCTGTTTTGGTGGATAACTGAAACCATGTTACAGTGCTCGTCAGTGGCGTAGTCAGGATTTTCCCACGGGGAGGGGGGGGGGACAAAGTAAGATTTTCAAAGAAGAAAAGGTCGAAAATTGAGGTATTTTTAAAAAATCACCCATATTAGAAGACTATTTTATAAAAATGAAGGTAAAATTACTGCTCGAACAAAAATGTTTCGAAAAAAACGTGTTTCAAGAGGAAAAACTGTTCCATTTTTGCTTATGTTACATTCAATTTCAGGAGCCTTGGAGGGGGGGGGGTCGCCCCCTTCACCGTCCTCCCCCTCTGGTTACGTTACTGGTGATCGTCGAGAGGAATAAAAAACTTCATGCGGGTATACTTAGGGCAGATTCTCAAAATTAAAATGGCTATAAGGCTTTAAAATTAGAAGAGAATGAATTTTTCTCGAGATTTCGATACCAATTTATCGTGAGGCGAAATTTTCGCCGTCGAACGTCAGAGAAGGTGAATTTCGCCTCACGACACAATTCTTATTCAGAAAATGTTCCAGGGGGTAGTAAATAGTAAACGAAAATGCAAAAAAAAAAAACAACAAACTATATAACTATGTAACTATGTACTTAATATCCATCCTCAATATTGAGAACGGCTCTCGACTTCAGAAATTTGGGTCATAAAATTTGTGCTAAAACCTTAGAGACTTAGAGACATAAAACTGTACTTTGATACCTTTTGAAGATTACAAATAGGCAACAAATTCAGTGGCGTTGGAACGCGGAAGGTTACCCATTACCCTCCTCTCCAATGGTGGAGAAGTACCACAGCATATCATTTGTACTCCCCCCTCCCTTAAAAGTAAAAATAATTTACAACAAGTGATAGAAAGACCCTGAGGGACATCAGAGACTTTTTGCGTGCTTACTCGGTTTTCAAAGGCTATAGCCATGCGGGGGCTGGGGAGTGACCCGCCTCCAATCCTCTGTCTGAGTCAGCAGATCGGCAATTTCAAGGGCACCGTTGACAACTTCTCGCATCTTAAGAGCTTCTTGTTTCTTATCTTTTGGCTTAATAGTTGAAAAATGTATGATTTTGTTCCCTTCCCTCTCCCTAATAAATTTGCTTCACTATGAGCTTGCTATTTTGAGAGACAAGAACCTTTTTCTTTCCTTTTGCTCGAAATTTTTGCATTCCCCTCCCACCCCGACTGAAAAAAAGAACGTTCCAACGCTACTGATAACTAGTGTCTATAATTTTTGTCCTATTTTCAGCTATTCCTGCTGCGTCGAAAAAATGATTCAAATAAGAAGCTATCATTAACAAAATTCAATTTTAAAATTGTAAAATTTAAACTTATCGGAAAATTTTACCAAGCGAAATGTATTCATTTCATTTTTCAAGACTGACTATAAATAATGCTTTCAAACTGGAACAAAAAGTATCAGCACTGTCTTGGAAAATTTACGTAACTTGAATTTTTATGCTCACATTTGACAACTAAAATTTTTAAACTCGAGCAGCTTCTTCAATATTGAAGACAGCCAATAACCAGTTGTGCGAGTTTTCGTTTCACTTTCACCAGTCTGTCCCTAACTGTCGTCAGAAAATTTTCCGAACAAGAATTTTTTCCTCAACTTCTGAAAGAAAAGTCATTTTCTTCTACGTCCAGAGCCTTATAGGCCCTTTTATTATAAAAATATGCCATAAGGGTGCGAGAAATTTTGTACCGTTCACTGAGTACGCTAACATCCTTCTGCTTATCCTCCAAAACTCGGAAACCTTCAGATTTGCTGAATTTTGAAAAATTTGCGTAAGACTTAATGTGGCTTCCCCTGACTTTATTAAAGCTTTTCAACCTTGATTGAGGCTTTTAAAGTTTTTTCCCCATGCATTTATAACACTTTCAGACTTATTTGTAATTTCTCGAGTCTCGCTAAAATGGTTCAAGTCTCGTTTTGACTCTTCATAGCTACATTCAGACTTGATTCAGACTTTCCAAGACTTTTTAATACTTTCAGGATTCGTTTACGACTCTTAAGGATTTATCAAAAACTCCCACTCGTGCAGACGTGTTTACGACTTGCTAAAATTCTTCAAGACTCGCTAACATCCTTCGAGACTAATGAAAACCTTTTCTATACTTGTTTAAGTTTCCTTGATACCCTCACAAACCCCTTGCGAGTTTTCAAGACTCCCACAGGCTTCTTTGAGATACTGAGTACCATTTTTAAGCATTTTCAATATAGTTTTTCTTTCTGACAAGGGCAGTGTATCCCCAGCTGAATCTGACTCCGATTTCGGTAAGACAAAATCTATCAGAAACTTAGGCTTTCATAGTTTCATTACAAATGGGGTCTATGTTTGCTTGCATACATTTCTTGTTTCTCGCGGGTAGTCGATCTCCTCACTTCATAATTTCGTGCTGCACACTAGCCCGGAACTTGAGAAGATTCACTTATTCATCGGATATACCTTGAGCAATTCTGTCTCCTACTAGTCTCACGGCAAAACCGGGCAGCAACAGGTACGTACAGGTACGTACAAGTTTTCCTTATTCATCCTGTTAGGAACTTGTAAGACCGCAATGAAGAGGCGAGTGAACTTAACCAGGTAAAGCGCCGACATTAAAGGGTTAGTGTGCAATGACTGTAAGTCATACTTTAACATCGTGTAAACCGACAGGTTACCTTTGACGAGTTTTCGCGTGTACCTAAATACACGTAGTCGATGTTTACTCAGGAATTCGAACGAATGAGCAATGAGCAACAACGCGACCAAAAGAAATTAACAAATAAATCAAAACGTGTGACGACGAGTAAATACGGTTCAGGAGCGAGTAAACATCGACAGCAGTGAAAGCAATTAATAAAAACAGTCGAGGGATGAGTTAGTTGTTTTTTGAAAATAATCTCATTATAAATTCCATTAACGCTAAAAATTACTTTGACGGGGCTCGCGGCTGAATATAAGGCTGCAAAAGAAAATTACACTCAAAAGAGCTACAGACGCTTTTAAATGGTGGCGGCAATCGGATTCCTTTCATTTAACGTCTAGCGATCAGTCTGAAGGTGATATTATGACTCAAATGTTTAATCTACCGAATGAGGTTGCCATGAAAAACAAAATACGAAAATAATATTCCCTCTGTTTTTTTCTTTTATTTTTCATTTTTATGTTCAATTCGGCTTGTCTTAATTTTGAAGCTTCTTGGTGGTTTTTTGATATAAAATAACCTCGAAGCTACCAGTATTAATTAATGGATCTACACAGGGATGTACCGAAGACTTTTTCCTGGGAGGGGGGGAGGGCAAAAATTGTGACAGTTCCAACTGACTCAACTCAAAATGTCCAAGTATCAAAGCAGAGAAAAAAAAACTTTTGACTCGTTGGATTTTCCAACTGACTCAACTCAAAATTCCCAAATATCAAAGCAAAAAAAAAAAAGTTGGTCTTATTGGACTTTTCTAACTCCGCCTGACTAAAATGGTGAAATAGTAAATTTTCCCAACTGGTGAGTGAAAAATTCCTACAGGGGGGCAAAGTTGCCCCCCTACCCTGGATCTACATCTACAGGTCAAATGAGTACCAACACTAATAACAAAATCTGGCGATGGAGTTGGAGATGAAAGAGTATAAGCCCTTTTACTAGGGTGATTCCTATTTTGAAAACTTTCTCAGATCTGCTCTCTCACACACGGAACTGAATAATCTCAAAAAGTTTGCGTTCGATCAAATAAGATTAACCATTTTCAAAATGAGCTTTTTCATTAGCAAATATTGCGATGATATGAAGGATAATGATTTTTTTTTTAATTCGATAGTTCCTGTTCGGAACAAAATACACTTACCACATTTTTTCGGATGGGGGGGGGGAGGCTCCTCATATTATGAAGAAGAATAAGTCAAAAAACACATTAGGAAACTGAGATCTAATATTGAAAAAACTGGACTAAAATATTTACCTATTCAAAAATAAGTCATACATTTCTTCAGAAGAATTTTTCATTTTTGACCACGTTTTTTCAATGTTTTTCACCAATTATACTTCTTCAAAATACAATCCCCTGAGTTGAAAATTTCTTATTGAAACCTACATTTCTTACTCAATGAAAAGCCATGTAGCTCCTATCTAATGAAGGATGTTAGGACATGGGAGTTTCAAACTTGGTATGAAAAAAAAAACAAAAAGAAAAAACACTTTTATCGATATAGTCGATTGATGTACAAGTAAAGGTAGATTTGAAATTTTACGTACATAACACACGTACCTCAGGCAATAACTCATACACGTAAGTTTCAAATGGGCCCATATTTCTCGATGTTTTAGTTTACTTCTTCAATCTTAGACCACGTTTCCCAGATGTTTTTCCGAAATCTTCCCCTTCCCAAATAATATGATTTTCTGAATTTTTAGAGTTTTCTCAAAATCCATGTATGAAGCCCACCTTTCTGTAATGATCAGCGGAAGCAAATAGCAAAAAAAAAAAACCGTTTTTCAATTTTTAAAATTGTTGCAGCGGTAACACCGGTGAATATCAGAAGATAAAATTTTACCCACACGACATACTGATGCCAGACAATAACTCATACGAGTTTATTCAAAATCGGCAGACTATTCCATTCTTTGGGTATTTTTTATTTTTAGTCAAAAAAATAGAAGTTCAAGCCCTGAAAAGCACGAGGTAAAGCGATCGAGCTCGAATTTTTCGGAGATTTTTTCCCGAATTGGATCAACAATGTTTTTCAACCCTTTGGCACATAAGAATCCCATTATTTCTCAACATTTATTTTAATTCTTTGGCCATCTAGAAGCTTATATTTTAATTTTACCAAGAATTAGATCAATATCACACATTTCAAATCAAGAAAATAGAAAAATAGAAATGTTTACAAGACTAAATAATATAATTTACGCAATAATGTAACATACACCTTTCGTGAGTAAGGGCGCAGATCAGAGCACATTTTTAAAATATAAGGACCATGCTATCCCCAACCTCAGAGAAGAGGGCTAACGCAGCCCTAAGACGCTCCCCGATGTCCCTGAAGGTAATGCTCGAAGGGGCGGTTCCAGGGCTGAGGTGAGAGTACATGAAAAGAGGAACGCTCTTTTCGTCACGCTCCAAAGTATCCCCAACCCCACGAAGATTTCTATATTCTCCCCACATTTCTCCATTCTTTTGAAAAAGTGAGGACATAACCCACATATTTATACTTAAAATTAATACTGAAATTCTGATGAGGCTCAAGTAATGTCTTGCCCAAGACGAAGGCAGCCATTGTGGGAAAGTAGAGCTGTAAACCCCCGAGTGGTCATGCGAGAAAATCAGGTGACCCCCTGACCCAAGTAAATCTTTCGGAAGCTTTAATGGTAAAAGAAAATAGAGGAAACAAAAAAAGTGAAAATGAACTAAGGATAATCCATTACAACTGTAGGGGGGTTGCAAGTGAAGATCGATTGGTCGAGTTGGAAACTGCTCTTACCAGGATAGAATGGGACATCGTGAGGTTATCTGAGGTTAAATGGTTAGGGGAAAACCGAATCTGGTAATGTATTTTACTATATTGGGGAAACTAAAGGCCAGAAGGGGGTGGGGTTTCTAATTAAGAATAAAATCTGGAAAAGGACAACTGAAATGAAAGCTGTGAATGCAAGATTGGCGCTGGTGAGAGTGGCGCTCGAGGGGACTCAAATGCAGACAATCCAGTGCTATGAATCCACCGCAGACACAAGCGAAGAGGAGAGAGCCTTACAAAACGTGCTGGAGAAAGAAAGAGAGCCATACACTATCGCGATGAGCGACTTTAACGTGGAAGTGGGAACGAGAGAGCACGACGGATGAGTGTGGAACCGTGCGATATGGAAACTAGAAACCAAGCGGGAAAGGAGCTCGTAGAATTTGCAAATGCGAATAATCTTAAAATAACGAATATTTTTTTCAAAAAATGGGCAGCGCGCAAGTGGACGTAGATGGCACCAAATGAGAAAGTGCGCAATGAGATAGACCACTGCATGGTTAGTGAGCAGTCCATTGTAATGGATCACAGTGTCCTGACGGGGCTCGAGTTCTCATCAGATATAGGGCAGGGAGATGCGTAATGAGAATACAGGAGAAGCCGAAGATTACAGGATACATGAAAGAAGAAGGAGTAGTGAACACGAAGGCGATAATCCCTATGCAGAGAGGGTGAAGCAAGGAGCTACATGGCGGCAAAGTTTGTGCAGAAGGCAAAGATACTTATAGACTTATACGTTCAGGAAATCTACAATTTCTTCGAAGGCGTTATCGTGGAGACGATCAACAGATTCAGCAATGGGAGAGTACAGGAAACAACGGATGACAAGCTATCAGCAGCAGCCAAAAATTTTATCAGGAAAAGAGAGCAAATGAGGAAATTGGAAAATAGAAGTGTGGTACAAAAGATCGAATGGATTGAGTAACAGAAGCTGGTAAAGAGGAAAATTAGAAAAGATTGCAAGAACTTCGAGAATGAGAAAACTAGAGAGATCATTGACAGTACACGGTCAACGCCGAAGATGAAAAGAGAACTGTGCCACCGGAAACAGATAGCGGTTGGATTACTCGATAGACAAGGAAAGAGAGTGCCGAAAAGAAAAGAAATCTTGAAGGAAGCTACGGAGTTTTACGAGAATCTGTACGGCAATAACAGCAAAGTAAGCACGGAGGAGGACGCAGAGGGGCGCTCAACCGAGCGCATGTACCCCAGTGGTGAGGAATCGTTCGTTCCAATTTAAAAATACGAAATAAAAAGAATCTTTACAAAACTGAAAACTGGTAACTGGTAAGGTGCCAGGACCAAACAGGGTAAAAAACGAGATACTGAAAACGTCCAGGGAAACGGTGGCCGAACTTATGACACTACTCTTTAAACGTTTACTGGAAGAAGAAGTGCTACGGGACCAGTGGAAGGTGGCCGAGATAATCTTTCTTCATAGGAAGGCAGATAAAGACCAGCTGGATAACTATAGACCGATGAGCCTCTCCTCCAATACGCGCAAGATATTTATGAAAATACTGAAAAACAGAGTCTATCCGCAACTAGAAGAGGTGCAGCCAGTCGAGCAGGCAGGTTTTAGGAGGGGGTTCTCTACAACTGATCACATCCACACACTGAACCAGCTTCTGAAAAAATCAAGAACATTTCAAATTGAACAGCACTTAGTGTTTGTTGACTTTTGAAAGGCGTTCGATACAGTTAACCACAAATTCCTATGGAAAACACTGAGAGAACAGGGTATGAACGAAAAAATTGTGGGGATGTTGGAAAGAATGTATGAGGGGGTGCAGGCGTATGTGAAGATGGATAGAATAGGACCTAAATTTAAACTGCACAGAGGAGTCAAACTAGGGACCCTCTTTCTCCAAATATATTTAACACAGTACTAGAGCGTGTGTCCTGGGGATTGGACCTGGAAGGGAAAGGGATAGAAATTAATTGTGAAGGGCTGAACCATCGGCGATTTGCGGAGGATATCGTGTTGATCAGCGTTAACAAGTTAAGAACTACAGGGCATGCTCGATGGGCTGGTCTCGGAAAATGAGAAAGCGGGACTGAGAATCAACATCTCCAGAACTAAATGATGAGTAACACACAGGGAGGTCGTATACAAGTGGGGAGAGTTGAGACAGAAAATCAAAAAGATTATACTAATTTAGGCCAAATCATATCCTTTGAAGAAAAATGGGAAAAGAAATTTAAAATTAGCATAAGTCAGGCATCGAAGGACTACTGAGCATTGAAACAGGTTAAGGGGAGGATGAAAATAGCGTTGAAAATAAGAATTTTAGAATCCTGTGTACTACCGATCTTAACGTAAGGTGCACAGACGTGGGCAACAACGCAGGTTCAAACTTGGAAACTCGCATCTGCCCAGTGAAGCATGGAGAGAAGTATTCTCGGTATCAGGAAAAAGTATAAAATCAAGAACACAACAATCAGGGCAAAAACGAACAGTAGGGGGGGGGGTTATAGCATCAAGAAGCTGAAGATGAATTATGCCGGTCACAGGTCACTTAGCTCGAGCGGAAGATAGGAGATGGAGTAGAAAACTCATGTTCTGGGTGCCGTGCGGTCATACGAGGAGGAGAGGCAGGCCAGCGACTAGTTGGAAAGGAGACGTAATTGGAAGAGTTGGACTACCCTGGTGTAGGGCGGCCCAAGACGAAAAAGCATGGAAAAGAATCGGGTAGGCCTATACCCTCGAGGGTTCAATATATGGCATAAGGAAGGGGAGCGGGAAAATGGGATTGTAAATGAACGGTAGAAGAACCGTAAAAGTGATACTTAACTAAATTTTGTGATTCATTCTGCCATTATTGGGACCTTAGGGCACCTGTCGGGAGGGACACAAATAATAATAACTAAAATAAAATAAATTAGGTATGGTTATCCGCAATTCGGTCTGTTCTATAAGTTACTTAGCCATTATATCAATCAATATAGGCTTATTCATTCATTTATTCAGGTAATCTCACGCTATTTCCCTCACTTGCAGATTCGATGATCTAATGCACCTTCAGCTCACTTCTGTTCTCAAATTTTGTTATAAATGATAGTCCGATTGTTATAAGTTAGGTAACGGTTCTCGATGGTTCCATCGCCGCCCAAAACTACGATCCCTATTCTCTCGTGGTCACGTGTAATGATTATGGAATGTAAACAAGTAATCTATTCCGCCGAAATTCCAAATTCCAAAGAAAGAACTGTAGTTATGATGAAAAAATCCTAAATCAGACTAGACGACAAATTTTCGGTTCTATCAATTTAGTTCGTAGCTATAAGCTTCCTCCTATAAAGTCCTAGCGCGAATAATGCAAAATGGCTGGCCATCTTCATTACAACTTAATAACGACGGAATTTTAATTACGCGACCTCGCGACAGGTGCATTACCCTAATGACGATGCCCTATATTTTTCGCATTCATAGAAATGGTCGCGTTCTGAATTTTGAATAATTTATATATTTTCAGAAGAAAAATTCATCCCTCTTAATCTTCGTTCTATCATTTTTCGTTGTTTTCTTTTTCTGTCCTTTAATAAGAATTCTTCTTTAATTATTCATTACGTTTCCTACCTACGGTAAAAACTTATTAAGAGAGAATTTTTTATTTTCCCCCGAGGTTATTAAAACGAATAAATTGTATTTTAATATTTGTAGAGTTTTTTTTATTTTTTCGCGTTCGACTAAAGATTTTTCGGTCTTCGTTATAATTTAAATGTTAACGATTAACGACGACGTTCTAATCGATTAACGTCGTCATTACGAAACCAAGTCAAACTTTTTTTTAATCAAAAAGGAAAAACAAGTCTGTGTCCAATTTTTAAAGTATACTTATCGTTCAATAAAAAAACAGAGTCTGGTGGAAATGTTTTCGAGTAATAATTGTAAATGAATTTCGAGGCCCGCTCTAGACTGTCAATAATGATGAATGGTACGAAGCTTCTTATATAGCGGTACGATGTAAGACATATAAATCTAGTTAGCCCGTTCGAGTCATTAATTACCGGTTAGCTGCTATTGCTTAGACAGATAAATTTTTTGATCTATTTCGTTTCGGTATTGACCTTACAAACGTGCGCTACTCGGTAGCTCCTCACCGTACGGGTACCTGCATTAAATACCGGTTGCTATCTATCGTCCGTCTTCTTGAACGGCACCAGAACGCTGTTGTCGAACTTGTTCGCCTGCCAGTTCATTTTCGACGACTGTCGAATATCAAAAGTAAAAAAAGTTGTATGTATAATTTATACAACTCTGAAAATTCAAGTATATAATTACTCTGTAAGATCATCCGTCAGTGGCGTAGCTAAGGGGGTCTGGAATACCCCTCCCTCCCTTTGCGACTTCATCTAATTGTTTTCTAATTTTAGCACCTCTCTAACACTCCAACCCCTTTGGTCCAGACCAGACCACCCTTGAACACTACACTGGCTAGGCCATTGTATCTCATAAATGTCCCTACATTATTTTCGAATATGATGTTTCTGTATGCAACCCTCTAACACTTCCACCCCTTTGGTCCAGACCAGACCACCCTTGAACACTACGTTAGCTAGGCTACTGCATCCCATAAAAGTTCCTACACGATTTTCCTATATGATATTTCTGTATAATTTTCCTACATGTTTTCTCTACACATATGATTTCCCTGTAAGATTTCTCGTTGTCATATCTATACTTGATTTCTATATGATTTTCTTTAGTACAAAATCCCTTTACAAGATATCCCTACATAATTTCCCCGTATGATTTTCCTGCATGACTTTTCTTCACAACGTCCATGTATGATTTCCTCAAGTACATTATAATCACCCTACATGATTTCAACCCGTGTTGCCATATTTTACAAAATTTCGTGAGATCTCACAAGTTTTTGAAAAACTGGCACATGAAGAAGAGTAAGCTCAGATTTATGAATTCCTATGACGCAACCAAATCTCAAGAATTTTCATGAAAGAGATTTAGGAACACTGATTTCACCTCTCATGTTTTCCCCTTACGATTTCTTCTTGCGACGTCATGTACTTACAGTATGATTTTCCCTAATACGTAATTCCTTAAATTATCTACCTACATACTCGTAATTTACCAAATATGATTTTCCGTTATAATTTCCTATACGATTTTCTCGTATGATTTTCGCAAGTACAGGAGCTTCTTATATGCATCCTTATGATTTTCCTGTATGATTTCTCTTTATGATGTCCATGTATGATTTCATGCATGATTTTCCCATATCGCTTCCTATATATGATCTCATATGATTTCTCTTTGTAACGCCCATAAATGATTCCCTATTTCCCCAAAGTATATAATTTCCCTCCCTATATACTTATTTCCCGTATAATATTTTTATATAATTTCTTGACCATCATTAGGTGTATAATATCTTTACATATAACCTTCCTACATAATTTCTCTATGCAATTTTCCTACATGATTTCCCTACAAGATTTCCTTACATGATCTTGTTGACAAATAGTCAGTAGAAGGCGGTAAAACATGAAAAATATTGACATTCGTTAAAACTCTAAATGTAGTTCGTATTCTGTTCAGATTTTGCCAGACTCTCGAGGGACATCTTAACCCTTACTGAGACCGAATGAAGACTTCATAATATTCTGCATACCGTGTACACATACTTGATATGACTGCCTTCGACTGCGTTTTCGATACGTTAACTTGTAGCATGTCAAGAATTCACAACGTCTCTGAGTTCAACTGTAACTCCTTAGTAACTCATCAAGACTTTGTGAAGACTAATTTGAGACTGATTAAAATTAGCTCTGTTCAATAAAATTTAAACCTTTCGTTTTTAGGGTTGAATTAAGAGGTTAGGACTCATTAAGATTTGCTATGAGTAATTAATTTCTGTAAGATTTGTTTGTTTTGAATCGGATAATACGTGGTAGTATTTGATACATAATATAGCTTTGGATTGGCTTTGATCGGATAAGGGCAGGCTTGAAGAACATGTTCAGAGTGCTGGTGGGGGAGGGGGCGTAAACACAGAAAATCCTGACTGAATTAAAAAAAATTTTAATTTTAGTTGGCCACTAAAAAAATAGCTCATTTTTTCATTTTTCTAACTTTTTGAACGTGACTGAAGTGTTAGATATAAAATTTCCTATAACAAGCAGAAAAAATAAAGGTCACGCACGACTTAATTTTCCCGACTGATTAGGAGAAGGTCACTCGTAACGGCCTGAATCGGATTTTTTCTTTTACGTCAAATTTGATCTCTTTTTGTTCGTTATCGGTCGGATTAGCAATTATTGGTCGAATTCTGTCGGTCATGATGGATTAGGCCACATTCAGATCCGTAGTGTCAGGAGTAGCGCCAGCTTTACCAACGGGCGGACTGGGCTGCAGTCCAGAGCGGCAAAACCTTGGGGTGGAAAAATTTGTGGCCCAAAAATAGTTACTTCAATTTTGCGCGGGGGGGGGCAGGGCAGGGGATATAAAACATAAGGCGGCAAAGATATTGCAGCCCAGGGCGGCAAAGTACTTAAAACCGACCCTGGTCCGGAGAAAGCAAATGAGGGCGTTTCTCGTTCCCTCATTTGCTGACGGTTAGCTCTCTCCCACCCAACCCTGTCGAGAGGAAGGAGGAAAGAGGGAAATGCCCCGGGCCCAGACTTTCAGGAAAGCCTGATACTTTTAAGACCTGAATTTCAACGCTTACGGCTACATCATACTGTACATCAAATCAGCAATCACTCCTTACACCATGAAAGAAACCTCTTATATCCCGTAGCTTATAATTTTTTCCCATCTGACAAAAGATAAATATGAACTAGAAGAAGGAGGGCTTGTGAAAATTCCCCTAGGCCCTCTTTTTCTCTCTACGGGCCTGCTCCCACCAGCAGAAAGGCCAGGATATTTAGTTTTTTTATGGTTTTTGTTTTTTGGGAATGAAATTTGCAATTTTTCCCCAAGTAGCCTCTCTGAAAAAGTAGTTGCCCCCTTTTTTGGAAAGGTGATCACGCTACATGCTTGACCAAATTTGGTTGTTTTGATCGAATTTGATCAGATTTTACGAATATAGTTATACCTCAGATTTATTAGATTTGATTACCTTTTTGGCGATTTCGGTCATTTTTATCATTTTTGGCTCAAGATGTTATGTCCTTTGTCTTTTCTGGCCGGATTCAGTTCTTTTTTGTCAGATGTAGGGGCGTAGCCAAGGGGGAATGAATCCCACCCCTCCCTGAGATGAGAATTTTTTATATACTGACAGTATCACCGTAAATGCGCAAAATGAAATTTAAATTCCGATGCATAATTGAAGTTGAAAAACACGACATACTTATACATACAGTTCATATTACATGTACCCTCCCAAAAATGTTGCTAATCCCCCCCCCCCTTCCCCTTGGAAGAATCCTGGTTACGCCACTGGTCAGATGTGGTCTTTTGTAATCGTATGTACTCATCAACTTGAGTTGTTTTGTATTTATTTTAAATTGTTGGTCATTGGGGTGCACCTACTTTACGAACTTTTGAATTCTAATTAGGGCTGGGTAGATTCTAGTTTCCTTCGGTGAAAAGGAGAGAGCTCATCTCACGGACCCAAACTATTTAACGTCAGTATCAAGTGACTTTTTTTGGTCAAATTTACTCTCTCGTGGTCCTTATTGATCACGTTTGTTTTATGTTGCTTTAGTCTTTTTGTTTATTCTTTGGTATATATTCGGCTGTTTTTGGTCAAAGTTCGTCATTTGGTGTTCTTTGTTATTTTCGATCGGATGAGAATAGGATTCAATTAGCCTATTTTTAGTAAAATTTAGAGATTAGATAATGATTGTTTCCGTCATTTACGATTTGTTTTGTTCAATTTTAATCGGATTTAAATCGTTTCTGAACCTATTTTCTTTGTTTTCGATAAAATACTGAGAATAGAAAAATCTTTACTCTTTGCTGTTGATGAATCTTAGCTTTCCAGTTACTTTTTCTTCCTCAGGATAAATGACATCCTTAATTGTTGATTTTCATACACAGTAGTAAGGTGCAATGGCAGATCCAGGAAGAAATTTTTCGAGGAACAAGTCACAATGTATTAGAACTTATTATTTCTAGACCATATTCCCTCCTCTGAAAATTAGATCATGTGGCAATCTAGTGAGTAGGTGGAGAGAAATACTTGAAGCTCTGATAGGTTTGCACTCACTGCTGTCCCTTTTCTTCTTGACCTCGAAAATGGAAATACTTTCCAAAGTAAGCTATCAAATACTTTTGGGATTTACGACTGGGCGAAAAGTTTTAAAACATTTCCAACGTTCATTACTAGACTGTTCAATTTTTGTCTTTAAGAAGGGTGAGGAAACAGTCTTAACACTTGCTAAGACTTCAATTTTCAATAACAGTGTAGAAATCGTGTAGACTCTTCCAAACTTGTTTAAGACTCGCTAAACTGTTCAAAACTCAATTACGACTCATTATCACTCATCCACACTTAAGTATGGCTCTTGGTCCCATAATAGTCTTTTTAGAACTCTTGAAGGTTTTTAAAATATAACACTAAGACTTTTCAAAACTGTTCATTTAAGACACTCTCAGACTTGTTTAAATTTCTGTATGGCTCTTGTTTAAGATTCCTTTACCGTTCGAGAATCGTTCAAGACTTCTTACCACTCTCAGATTTAACTAAGACTCTCCAAAACTTGACCAAGGCTTATACAGATTCTACCGTACGTATTTAATACTGGTGGGCGCTTTTTAAGGCTATTTAAAGCTTTTTTAAGAATCGCCAAAATTGTTCAAGATTCGCTTCAGACTCTTTATGATTCTTCGAGACTTGATCACAATTTGTTAAGTCCCCTCTGAAAACTCTAAGACTTTCGATACTCTTTTATAACTGTTTATGACTCATAGAAATCCATTAAGGCTACAGAAAGTTTATATTGTAAGACTTAGCCATTTTTGAAGCATATTCAATTTCATTTTCCTCATTCAGAGGTGTAACTGCCCTAATCACCTCCCCCAGTTATCCGCGCCTAGTAAAGACTGAAGAAAAGAATTAAGCGCGACAAACAGATTTTTATCTCTCGAGAAGTAATCTGCGAAAGGAGATTATTAAACCTAGTTCAGGGAGATAATGATACCACAACAATTGCACAGATGCTTGGCCCCCTGAAGCGAGGAAACTTGGTACGTGCTTGTAGTCAACGCTCTTTTTTCAACGTGATCCCAAATTCTGAATAGTTCCTCTATCAGACTGGTCACTGAACCTGCATACTATTTTCCCGTTGGACTAGTCGAAATGGCCATAAATGGGTGGCCTGAAAGATATGAAAATTCACTGCAATACACGTCTGCATTACCTGTACTAATTGCCCGACCCTCGTGCACTGGCGAATGCATCCTGTATAATTAACCTCTTTAAATTTGTATGTGCGGTCCAGTTCCGACCATGTATCCTGCCCAGTGTATACACGCGGTCCATCATACACGTATACAAAGTTCGTTCGATTATCGTGTAATTTGTCCCTTTTAGGCCGCGTACATACATAGCAATGACATATTCATAGGAAATGTTCGACTCCACTATCATACAACGGTCGTTCGTAGCGTGTTAACGTTATTAAATTTAAAGAGCAAATTATCCAATGGTCGTTGTTTTCAATTATTTTATTTAATGATACGGTCGCGCTGACTATATGTCACGACACATACACAGAGACCGTCCGGAAGATGCTCGCCTTTGCTGGCAGAGAGCTCAGCGAAAAAAAAGCTATAATGTTTTCGACACACCTGTAATTAAATTAACCAAACCCACCCATCGCGGCCGTCGGTCCGCTTTTAACGTATTTGGCTTAATTTGAAATTCGTTATCTCAGTCAACACGCGACCAAATTCGTTTCAGAATTTTTCGAATTTTTGCGCCGAAAATCGGCACTCGGAAGGTCGTGCAGCGTCGCCCCCTTTCTCTGTATCCCCCTTTCACTGTTTCGCTTTCGTGTAAACGTGTCGACTGGTCGGATAGTTCAATTACACCGGAATCCGAACTGTACGTTTATTCGTACAGCCATAATTTAGGTTTCAAAATTAAAGAAGAAAATTACTTTAATTATTTCTTCCCGAAAAGTCATTTGAAAGAAGAAGCTGAAAAAAAAATGAAACGAAATGAAGGTTTGGCGTACCTTTTAACAGAAGACCACTCTACGAATAGCTCGTAATAGCGGTGAATCCTATTACAAGACAATAGTACTCGCATGTTGAGTAATTGTTGAAACCCGACATCGTTGGAGTATCTCACATTGTTTCTGACAGACGAAAGAGTGGTCAGCCACTTAATTCTCATGACCCGTCAGTTTTGACGATTTACGGGGTACGCCGCCCGGTTATCGTTTATTCCGATATTGCGGTAGCGATGAAACGCTCCTGTGAGATGAGTTTTTCGATGCTTCAATCTGCCGCATCTACGAACAGGCCTACAATGGCACTAGCTGCGAAATTCTTACCTCAGCTACCGATCACGCCAGACCAACTCCGACATGAACAACTACAAAGCGTCGAGGATCATCCGTGGAAGTTCGAGGAGGCGTGGCTGCGTGGCTCGTAAAACCGATACAGCTCAGAAATGAATTTCAGAAGATTATACAACAAGGAAATCTCATCACCGGCCTTCCCCAGTCCCAACAGTCATACACGTAGCTATCAATTTACTGAAATCAGCTTAAAAACTGCGGACTAATGGACATAAGTAACGGTGCAAGGAAACTGGTCAGAAGGTGATAAGTGTCGTTTCTGTTCATAAGTCGCTGAGACTAATAAAACGTCAAAAATTCTACACCATAATATGTCCCATAAGGCCTCTCTGAATAGATGGAAATGTAAAGGGGCATTGTCAGTTTCCCCTCTGTAGCGGTAAGAACTCGGCTTCATACCTGAAAGCACCGGGTTCGATTCCCAACGCCGGCTTCGTTATCAGTAATTCAAGAGAGAACTCTTTACATCGCATTCTGATAACGTATACAGAGTCACGACCACTTACAGCAGAGGCTTCCGAGAACTGTGTAATCAGTCACCAGTATCTGAGAGCTGTAAATGGGCAAATGCGCTACCTGCCGGTGCGCGTTGAACTCAACGTCATGAACCACGGGGCTAGTGATACGGACATTCGACAGGGAGATAGCGCAGTCGTTCGACCTCTCACTTCGCACGGCTGGTCACCGAGTGAAGAAGAGCTGCAGACCCACATATAATGGGAATTACTCCCCGCAGACGGGCCACTAGGCCCACTCGAAGAAAGGAGACGACGACCATTTATAACGTTTCTAGAGCAGCTACAAGTATACTCTACCAAAAAATATTTGTGTTTAGGAGGAAGGGGGAGGGTAATGGAGTATCATTTGTACCCCACTCAAAGACGGTCGAACTCAAGATCGGCAAGATAGCGGAAGTATACGGTGCGAAGAAGAGAGCGAAGACGAAATGGGAAGCACTTCGGGCCAAGCGAGTCATCCAGTAGGACACGCTTCGGAAGTGGAAGGACGCGCTCGCCCATTCGACCAAGGGCGAGTGGACCCGAGCGCTGATACGCGACCTCGATGGATGGACAGGACGATCGCGAGGTGAGCTGAACTTCCAAACCCAAGTCCTGAGCGGCCACGGATGCTTCGGCACGTACCTACACCGGATGGCGATAGCGCCGTGCCCCATATGCGCGCACTGTGATCGAGGGGCGGAGGACACACCTTGGCACACCCTGTTCGAGTGTGAGGCCTGGGAGCAGGAGAGGCGCGGGACGGCAACAACAGCGATCGATTCCGGCGGAGAAGGAAACATCAACGACGACGACGGCATGATCAGCCGTCTCGTGCCGGACATTCTGGTTCCGGAGCCGATGAAGAGTCGAAGCAGTTGGAACCGGTTGTCGGCTTTTGTCTCGGCCATCATGAAGAGGAAGATGCAGACGGAGTGGTCGAGGCAGAAGGCCGACGGACAAAGCTCGGCCCAAGCCACAGGACACAACAACTCTGTACCATCCTAGAGCTGCGGCAGTTGCGCTGCGGACCTCCCGGCAGGATTCTCTCGTCGTCACCACCTGTCTGCGTCGTCACACGGACCAAGACGAAGAGGTGAGGGGTAAGTGAAGAGGAAGTGCGACTGGCTGTAGGGGACCTGAATTACAGGCGAGTAGTCGGGGAGCGCGGACCTCGGTCAGTAGGGAACCCCATGATGGCCCTTGCAGGACGTGCGTACCGGAAGCGACACAAGGAAATGGCCGGTCCCATACGTCCCTCCGGCCACTGATGCGATACTCGAAAGGGTAGTTTTCCGGAGCCGGGGATGCGGTGTCATAGGGGCCACTTTGACATGCGTACATCGCCATACGTCCCCCCCCCCCCTCCCTCAGACTCAAAGAAATATACTTTGGTAAATTGATAAACAGACACCTTAATAGTTCACAGAGAAAATTTAAAAGATTTCCAAAGAAACTTTTTCGGAATTTAAAAGGTTTTTGCTGGCCACCTTCATTTTTAAAACTGGAAAACGTGTTTTTGCTTTTATTGACCTAAATTTCAAATTTGTGTATCCCCTAAGAAAAACGTTTGCCGCCACCGATGGCTTGTATATGATGAAATTCCCTCTGATTTAAGTATTCAACAATGTATGGAATTTTCCAGTTGACGAAACAGACATTTATTGTGATTGGAAAAACTAACTCTCTCTCCCCCCGACCACCCAATAAGCTACTATGGTGCGTTCCTAAATTTGAGTTTAGGGAAACCCTCCAGGATCTGAGACAGATAGGTGAAAGAAAAGACTGACCAACTGAGTGCTTCATTCTTCTTCTTCTTCGTTCGCCTGGTTTCGGGCATCGTGATCAGGTATAACTGAGTCGACCAGGCTCCTCCAGCTGTCTCTATCCTCGGTTGTCCCAGTACATGATTCCATCGTCTTGTCAGTGATTTTCCGTATTAAATCTACAGGGTTAGTCGGTTTTCCCTCCGCCACAGGAAAACTCCGTTACGCTGAACGTAGTATGACTCAATTGTTTCGCCAGGCGAGCGGTCTCTTCGACAAGAATTTCATGGGAAACATTCGGGGAAAACTCCGATGGCTTTTTTGAAGAATTTTATCAAGAATCTTCAGGAAAAATTTTCTAAATCTCCGAAGAATTTCATCGAAAATCTTCGAGAAAATCTCATTTTCAGGAAAAATTTGCGATAATTTTCGAAGAATTTTATCGGACATCAGTGATATCTCCAATGATTTCAGGCGAATTTTGCCGGAAATTGTAGGAAAAATCTTCAATGATTCCAAACAATTTTATCAAGAATCATCGAGAAGTATCTCTGATGATTTTGGAAGGATATCCTTAGAAAAAATTTTGATGCTTTTCAGAGATTTTCGTCAAAAATGTTCGGGGAAAATTTCCAATAATTTCTAAGGAATTAATCAGAAATCTTAGAGAAAAAATGTGATGATTTCCGGAGAATTTCATCGGAAACATTCAGAAAAAAGTCCAGTGTTTTCCAAAGAATTTCCTCGAAAATGTTCGGGAAAATTTTCCGATAATTTTTAAAGAACTGCATCGGAAATTTTCAGATACTCCGATAATTTCCGAAGAATCTCATCGAAAACTTTTAGAAAAAATTTCCAATAATTTCCAAGAAAGTTCATCAGTATTCTTCAAAAAAGTTTCCTGACAATTTTTGAAGAATTTCATAGGAAATATTGGGAGAAAAACTTGGATGGTTTCTGAAGAATTTCATCGTAAATCTTTGAAAAAAATTCGGATAATTTGTAAGCAATTCCATTGTAAATTTTCGGAAAACATTTCCAATAATTTCCAAAAAAATCGCATCGGAAATCTGTAAAAAAAAATCTCCATGGTTTTCCAAAGAACTTCATAAAAATTCTTCGAGAAAATTTCCTGATAACTTTTGGAGAATTTTATGGAAAGCACTCGGGGAATATTGTACCGAAAATCTTTCAGAAAAAACTTCGATTATTTCGAAGGAATTTCATAAAAAATATTGTACACCTCGAAAGCCTCAATTCGCTGTATGTCAGCGTTTTTCCCTGTCCAGCACTCTGCTGCATACAAAAAGATTAGAAAAATCAGGGACTTGATTATTTTTAACTTGGTGTGTTTTGTGACATCATGACTTTTCCTGGTTCGATTGAGTTTTCCTACTGCTGTTTCTTTGATTGCCGCTCTTCTCATGAGTGCTTCATAGGTAGATAAAAAGATGGACAGTTAGACAAACTCTGGCTGACTTAATTATCTTGTTTCTTTATTTACCTATTCACCATTTAACACATCCACCCACCAATCCATCCATCAGTTCAGTAGTTCGTTAATTCATTCATTCATTCATTCGCTCGATAACTAAAGCTTATTGATATATTCACTCAATCAGTCAGTACTCACTCCGTAAATCACTCATAAGCAGACAAATAGACAAGGCAGGGACGTACCGAAGAGTTTTTCCTGGGGGGGGGGCAAGAATTGTGAAAGTCCCAACTGACTCAACTCAAAATTTTCAAGTATTAAGGCACAAAAAAAAAAAAAAAAGGTTTAGCTTGTTACATTTTTCCAACTAACTCAACCTAAAATTCCCAAATATTAAAGCAAAAAACAGAAAACTTTAACTTGTTGCATTTTTCCAACTTCTCAACTCAATTCCCAAGTATTAAGGCAGAAAAGAAAAGAAAAAAAACACCAACTTTTGATTTGTTTGATTTTCCCAACTCCGCCTGACTGAAATGGTAAATTTTCCCAACTGCTGAGTGAAAAATTCCTACCGGGGGAGGGGGGTAAGTCCTCCTCCCCCTATCGTACCGTTCCTGAGACAACGGACAAAGGGACAAAGTGGCCGGCTAAATTCCTGAGTATAGATAGTCAGACTGACTGACTAGCTCTCTTGATCCATTGCCGGACAGACATGAAGACAAGACTAACTCATTTAGACACTCATTGACAGGTAGATAGAAAGGAAGGTGCGCAGTTGCGAGCAGGATAATAGAGGTCGACACAAGGGAAGTACATTTGCGCAAGGAGTCGACAAGTTCCGAAGTGACTGGAGGGCAAAACCCCCAAGTATAAAGAGATTACAAAGCTAGGCTTCTCAAATTCGTTAACCCTTGATAATTTTGAGCTATTCAAAATTTTTGGTACTCGTACATATTTTACTGATTATTGATGCTAGGTAGGTATCCATAATTATTGAGGTTAAGAATGTTGAAAGTTTGTAACTTCAAGAACCCCTTGCCCACCACTGTATTCAACGCAAGGAGAGTCAGAGGAGCAATCATTTAATTTTTGACTTATCAAAAAATTGTAAGTACCTATAGAAGCTATAATCAGTTGCGAACCCTGTGGCAACGGTACTGATGCGATGCCCGAAAGGGTAGTTTCCGGTGCCGGGGTGCGGTGTCTCAGGGGCCACTTTGGCAAGCGTGCATCGCCATACGTCCCAACACATCAACCACATCGTAAACTAATTTTGTGCTTGCTTTAAGATAAAAGAATTTGCCTAATATGTTCGCAGAACATTTTTTGATATAGTCAAATTTATTGTTCTTTCTTCTCATTAAATATTGTCATACCTTCATAGAACTTTCTGACTAGTGATTTGAATAAGAGTGGTAAAGAAGCTATCTCCTTCTCCAAACTACTCCCCCAACTCTGGAAAAATAAAAAAATTACTAAATTATTAGTTCGGCTCAAAGTTGTTCCAAAACGTTCCGTTTGATGATACAGGCGTAAAACACGCACAGACCCGTTTGACCTCTCAGTGTGAGACTCCAACACGAAGACGGGAGTGAAAAAACGGGATGTAACATGAGATTCAATTTGTGTGTTTTCGAGGACATTTGAAATCAATTTTGAGGGTATTTTTGGGACTTCCCTTTATGTATGGGTCGTCGAATGGCTAAATCATAGTCGTTATTTCGAGATAATGTTCGAGTGTTTAGAGGTTTTGAAAGCCACTCATTTTGAGATTCCGAAAGTCAAATTTTTGCAAACACCACCAATGTAAAAAAAAAAATTATCGTCAAGGTTTCCAGTAGGTAAATCCGTAAATTTTATAAGTTTGTTGAAAAATTGACAACTGTCAAGCTGTACTCCTCTTTGGTGGCGTCCTAGTGACCAGATCCAAAATTACTCTGTAAAAGTCAAATTACACGAGTTACCAGGAAAATCTATATACCAACACAAAACAAGAACTATTATTGTTGGTATCAAACATTTTTTATGGCACCTCAAGGGGTTACATTTAAAGGAACAGAATTTACAGACGTCGAAACCCTATAAATAGAATCTATCTGGATTCTAATTTTGGAGCACTAAAGTGAAGGTCAAGGGTCTGCGTGTATCTCATGCCCTTAGTTAACATTTCTGAGCGAAATTATTATTTTTAATAATTTTTCTTTTTGTAACGTTCAGCAATGAAACGAAAGGAAACTCAAGTAAATTACGCGTGAAACTATACTCTATACTCTTCTTGAAATCCAGGTTAAAATAGTTCGACGCCCGTTTAAACTTTGCACTCATTTTTTGTAAGCAATATTGCATAATTTTAGGGGATGTTCTGAAACATTCTGATTTCGCCGAAATGAGGACCTCTCCCCCTACTGTATAGGCTTTCGAATTAGAACAGGAACATTGTAAAAACCAGTAAGAAAATGTTTTTCAAAACTTCGACCACTCTGCAATACAAAAGGTAGAGCAGTACTTGCATTTTGCAAAAATCCTGTTCCTCATGTATCGTAATAGCATTCAAGAAGTTCAATACACATTCCGTAATTGGCTCTCCGCAGAAATCCACCAAACGAAAACAGAGAACCAAAAATATTTCGAACCAAAGTACATTCATTATACCTTTCTATACCTATGTTTCTTCGTTTTTCTTTCTCGATTGTCCTTACTCGGTCGTTGACCGAAAAATAAAAAAATGTTTTTCGAATCCACTCAAATTTTATACGGCGACCGAATAGCTCGTAGCTTTCGTCGACTCTCGAATACCGACGTTAATTCGTACTCGAGATTCACCCCGTCGCTGCTACCCTCATCCACACCGATTCAAAAAAAAATTTCCAGCGAAAAATATATAAAGAGCAGACGCCGAGAGAGTCTGACAACAAACAACTATATAATTAAAGAACGATCCGACATAGCGAGTACTATTTTTTCAACTCTTTTTCGTCGACAAAAGACTATATTATAATTTCCTACAGCTTTGAAATTGTCAGCTTTATATTTTACGAAATTCACAATATCGCAATAACCGTCTACGTATATAGGTATTCGTAATCAAAAATAATGGTCCCGAGTGCACGAGGGGGAGTACATTCGTTATTTAGTTGTTTTTTTTTTATCTCGAGTAAAGAAGATTTCGCAGAATGATTAAAAAATTGGCTCTTTCTAAATGGGAAGGGTGGTGGTGAGGGGACCTTAAGAAGGCAACAAACCCCTTGGTGTACGATTAAAAGACACGTACACTTGTGGGTATACGGCAGCCGAGCGGCTAATAGAAATATTATACCCAATTCGGAGAAACGGATGAAAAAAATGAGTAATCGTTTTTCTTCTCGAATAGTGATTTGTAGACAAACAAGGACTTAGTTCCAGTCTAAAAGCTATCAATCTTGGAAGCCGCGACGACTGGTGCAGTATCAGTACTCGGGTTAGATAACTTGTCCGGCTTAGCGACAACCACTACCGTATTTTCTCGATTCAATAACTTCACACTCGTATATTACGAATCACGCAGTACCTGCCTCGGCTGCTAGAGGAACAGACCGAGTAATTTATAACGAAAGTTCGCAATATGTTTTAATAAAAATAGAAATTACGAATGCTGTCTCCGACCGTGTTATAAATGCACGATCGTGGTTCTCGTTTGTCTTGCTGGTTGCACTCATATTTCTATCGCTGATGGCCGATGATACAGTTTCGTCGGCTGATATCGTGTAGAAAGTCCGCAGACCTCGGTTCGTTTCAGTGTTTCTTTTGAATAAATCCAAACATATCGAAGGTACCTTATTTCGACCAGCGCAGAACGCCGTCGAAGTTGAAGAAATGAATCCCGCTTGACTAAATTCAAGAGGAGCCGAATGAATGAATCATTATGAAGGCCGATTGTACGACGGACTATATATACGAATTTAAAATTATCCCAACTAAGAATTTTTACATTCTAAGTGTTCATTAAGGAACTAAACTGTAAGAGTGGTTCGTGCCAGTGACACAGCCAGGAGTTAGAACAGAAGACGACTATGTTCCCTGTAGCTAAAGGTACCGTCAGCTGGGGTATCTTGGAACAGCCGAGTAACTTGAAACGTACCAACAGGCTTGCCCAATATTCATGAATTTTGACCGTTCACTGCTCATACTCGTAAGTACAAGGAGAGCTTCAGGGATTAGCTTAAGCGTGCAAATAAAGTCGCTCGTACTCATATCTGCTGGTGCGTTCTGAGTTACCCAGCTGTTCCAAGATACCCCACGCGACAATAATACATGTACCCACACCATCACTTCGACACAAAAATTTGATAGGTAAGATCACCGTCGTTTCGACGTCAATTTTAGCCCTTTTTCGATGCAAATGCGACGTTGATTTGATGCGTTAAAGGGCTGCAGGACCATCAACTTGAAACAAAGAGAACGCTCATAGTCAGACTGACGTCAAAATGAAAGTGTTTTGATGGCGATCGTAGCGTTGATTAGACAGGAAAAATTGCTGTAAAATTGACGTCGTTTTAATATCAATTTCGAAGCTATCTCTAACGATCTAATTTGTCATGTGGCAGTGTAGGAAATAAGGTCCCACTTTGTCGATCCTAGTTTTCAACGTACGGCGATTCTTGTGAATTAAGGTCAAAACTGTCGAAATCGGGATTTGTGAAGATTTTGGTAGAACAAACCCTCCTATTTCAAATGGCGTTATCCGTTTTTCTATGTCTGCCTTCGTACGTCCATTTCAAACAAAAGCGTTAACCCACTTCCTCTCTGTTTCGCCCCCACTCAATTCAGGTTTAGTATCACTGAAAATTAAACACTTTCATTTCTTATCAGATTTCTGAAAAGGTCTCATGTTGTCGACGAAATTCTTTGTAAAATTTCTGACAAAATGAGACCTCGAGGAGCTCTCTAGCTTCATTTATCTCAGAGATACGCCGCTTTGAATTTAAACAGTCATATCTCAACGAATTTTGAAGCTAGAAAACTCTGCAAGGTAACATAGCCAATGATGGGCACCTTAAGCAAGTTTTTCCAGTAAATATTTTTTTTTTAATTTTATTGGATCAACTTGCGAACGTGAGACAAAAATTCATAAGTTTGCCTTTGAATGGGAGACGACCATAATTTTGGCTAATAATGAGCACTGAAAAATTCGAAAATCCAGTAATGGGCACCCAATAATGGACACAAAGAAAAATCATGAAAAATGTATTTTTAATTAGTGGGCTTCCCTTTGACCACCTTCCGATCCTATGTAGCAAAAGAGGATTTCATTTTATGTTTTAATGAGGGAGTCTCCGCCTCGCCTGACTTCCGCCAGGCCTAAAATGTCCAAGTTCGAGTTTGAAAAAGTATTTTCTAGCTCTACTAGACTTTTCTGGTGTTTCAGAGTTCTTATGTGATGAGGTGCAACTTTGGTTTGGTGACGGAACCTTCTCAATCACTCCGCCATTATTCTACCAGGTGTACGTCATTCTATTTGAGGCTGCAGGTGGAGTGCATCCAGCATTGTACGCGCTCCTTCCAAACAAACACTCTGAAACGTATGAAAAACTTTTTCTGGAAATCAAAACTTTAGTTCCTCACTCGCAACCTCAATACTTTTCTACTGATTTCGAACTGGCAAGTTATCAATTCGTTCCTGTCGGCATTTCCATCAACAGAAATAGCCGGTTGCCTGTTTCATTTACTGCAAAATATAAGAAAAAAAAAGTCTCCGAAAATGGCCTTCTAACATTATTTCGAAACGACCCAGAAATTACCTTACACATCAGAATGATAGCCGGCACTGGCCTTTGTTCCTCCTGAAGATTTTGTGATTACCGCATTTGAGCAGCTCCACGAGACCGCTGATGAAAGGCTAAATTCTATTTTCAATTATTTCGAAGACAATTATATTGGGAGGTCGAACAGAAGAGGAAGGAAAAAGCCAATTTTCAGCATACAGTGGTGGAACGTCTATCAGAGAACTCAAGAGGCTACTCACAGGTCAAATAATTATACTGAGGCAGCCCATCGTCGGCTTCAGTATGAAATGGGAGTAGCCCACTCTTCCATCTGGAAGTTCATAGTTGCTCTTCATCGTGTTCAGAAGGGGAGAGATATTTACTTCGAGGAACTGAATTGCGGAGATGCTCCACCTGCCAAAAGGAGGAAATATTCTTAACTCGACTCAAGATTGCAACAAAGGGTTGGAGCTTTTGACAGCCAACATATACTCGACTATTTGAGAGGAGTAGCCTGTAATTTAATGAATATATAATTTTATAAACTTAAATTTCAACTTTTATAGCTTTTGACAGCCAACATATAGTCGACTACTTGAGAGGAGTTGCCTATAATTTAATGAATACTAGGGGGCTTCGCTCCGTCACTCGCTTCGCTCCGTCACTCGCTTCGCTCGTGCCGGCCTTGCTCGGCGCTTCGCGCCTCGTTCAACCGCCACAGTCCTCAGTGTTTGGTCTAAAACTTTTGTTCCTGAGTTGATATTTGCTTTGTGCTTCTTTTGCTCTCCCACAATCAGCGGTCCTCAATCTTCCACCATGAACCCCCTTCCATCCTTTCTTCATCACGAGCCTCCTCCTCCTCCACCACCACCCCGTCGTTGACCATGGTTGCTCTCCGCCTCTACGGTCACACCTCAACAGTCGCAAGCAACCCTCCTCAGCCATAAACTCCTCCCCCACAATGACCATAGTCCTCCACCTAGTCTCCCCTGATCACCCTCTTCCACCACGAGTAACCTCCATTAGGGCCACGTCCTTCGACCACCCCACACCACTGTGGCCTTCATTTTCGTTCACGTACCACACCCACCAAGACCTCTTCACCCATCACTACGACCTCCCCAATGGCGGCCTTAGTCCCTCTCTACAGCCTTCCCCTTCTGCGGCTCCATCGCCCTACGGCATCCTCGCTCAACCACCACGAAGATCCCTTGGTCCTCCAACCAGGAGCTTCCACCACCATGACCAACCCTCCCCCACGAGAACCCTTCCCTTCAAGACCACCTGCCCGGGACCAGAACCTTCCGCACCATGGCCTTCATTCGCCTTCCCGGCTGCCTCTCTCACCAAGAACTTCCTCCTCCACCAGGACCTCTTACTCACCATTACGCCCTACACCACCCAGGGCCTTTATCCCCCTCCTGAGGACACGCCACCCATGGATCTCCTTCCCATTCTAGAGCTCCCTCCATTATGAACCACCTCCTAGGAGTAGGCTACCCACGGAGAAATAAGTAATTAGTGGGGCAGGGTAGGCGGTCCGTGGTCTCTACTCCCTCCCAATGGCAGCCTTAGTCCCTCTCCACAACGTTCCCTTCAAGGGCTCTATCACGCTTTGGCCTCCTCGCTCAACCACCTCGAAGATCCCCTAGTCCTCCACCGCTGAAGAACCCTTCCCCTCAAGACCACTTCTCCGGGACCAGAACCTTCGGCACCATGGCCTTAATTCGCCTTCCCGGCCGCCTCTCTCACCAAGAACTTCCTCCTCCACCAGGACCCCTTCCTCACTATTACCCTCTCCCCACTCGGGACCTTAATGTCCCTCTACAGTCCCCGCCACCATCGTGTTTTCCTCCCCTTTAGGAGCTCCTCCTCTACCGTGAGTACCTCTTACACCCCCGGGCCTTTATCTAGCAAAATTTTACTGCCCCTCTAGGATCCTCACCCACCACTACCTCATCCTTCCTCAATGGCTAACCTCTCCTACCAAGGATTTCCTCCGCCACAAGGACCTCTCACCCACCACTACCCCCGGGCTTCATCTCCTCCTGTCCTCACTATGGCCCTCCAACACCCTTGAAGATCTCTGACCATTCACCCAGGAGCTCTCACAACCATGACCACCCCTCCCCCGAGAGCCCCTTCTCTCTCAAGACCCTACCCCGCCACCAGCCCCTCCCGCACAACGGCCATTTCTCTCCGAGGTCCCCTCTCTCACCAAGCACTTTCTCCTCCACCAGGTCCTCTTACTCCCGCCCCACCCAGGGCCTTCTTCTTCGTCCACAGCCCACGTCCCCACAGGGGCCCTCCTCCCCCTTCAGGAGCTCCCTTCTCAACCATGAACCCATTTCTGACGGTAGACTACCCCTGGAAAATTGAGCAATTAAGGGGCTGGGTAGGCAACCTGCAACGACTTGTGATCTTGAAGATTATGGGTAATTATGTCATTTTATGTCTTTTTATGTCTTAAAACTTGGAGATCTTTTATGTTAGAACAGATTATGTCCTTGAAAGTAGTTGATCTGCCCCTGCAATTTTCTAGGGCTCTCCTTCCCCTTCAGGAGCTTCCACCACAACGATGAACTCCCTCCTGAGGGTAGGCTTCCCCTGGAAAATTGGGTAATTAAGGGACCGGGTAGGCAACCTGCAGAGACTTGTGACCTTGAAGATTATGGGTAATTATGTCATTTTATGTCTTTTTATGTCTTTTTATGTCGGTTATGTCTTAAAACTTAGAGATCTTTTATGTTAGAATAGATTATGTCATTGAAAGTAGCTGATCTGCCCCTGCAATTTTTCGGATTCTTAGATAGGCAACCCGCAGTGCGTTTTTTCCCCCGGAGGTGGCGGCGGATTTTACTTGTTTAGTATATAGAGAGATATAATTTTATGAACTAAATTTTCAACTTTTTACACCTTTGTCGGCAAAAAGTCCCAGCGACCAAAAGCCTTGGCGCCAAAACTGCTGGGTGGCAAATTGTCCGGCAGCGAATCAGCTGGCGGCGAATTATCGGTGGCGAATAGGTGGCGGCGAAAGTTCCTGTACCCTACTTTAGGGGCTAGTGCGGTACACGCGGCAAGATCGAGTCGGCGACTCGAAGCGGTGAACCGGGACCGGGTTCGTGCAACGCCTTCGATCGTGTTTTCGAATTTCCGAACAACTTAAAACACGGACTATAATTTCGAATGACAAGCGCGACACAAACTGTTTTAATCTGGTTACGTGCTCGAGAATTTAAAATCTCGAGCGGTGCTCCTTCTTTTCGGCCTGTCTTTGTCACTTAGAGAGATAATTCATTTTTCCTGTCCGGCCGTGTCGTTCGCTCGGTCGGTCGCTGAAACTCCTTTTTCTCGTACTTGTCGCGAACGCCGTACGCTGGCCCGTCTTTATGATACGACCAATTTGCCACAACCCAACGATTATGGGGATTATAATTTTCTGCCATCCGCGCGCATATACTCGCATCTGGTTACGCGGCTTCTCACATTTACTTAATCCGGTTTTTCGATTCTTATTAAAATGATATTTTAAGAGACTCGCGCGTCAAATAAAGCCACTATTTCACGGTAAGACCTATTTAAATGGTCGCCATAACCGTTTTGTATATTGCCCCCGCATCCGTCCGCGCCGCCAATTTACGCGCGCCACTAATGAATTTGAAATATAATATAAGTTCAACGTAAACAAACTTTCAAGAAATTTATAAGCCGGAGGGGAAACGACAATGCCGGGTAATATCGTCGTGACTGGTAACGGTCTCTCGGTCAATAATGAGTAAATAATTTCACAGGCTTAATAGATATTTGAGCGAAGACGATGATGACGGCTCCCAACTAATTAACCGGATAAATGTGAACGCGTTTTACAGGTCCGATCGCGATTCGACACTTTTATTGCCTTACACATTTCACAGTTAACGTGAGAATCACTTAGAGAAATTGTTTTTGTTTTTGTTTGGAGAAGAGGAGATGATTAACACGGAGTAATAACACACCTCGAGGTTCGACAAATTAGTGGGAACAAATTAATTTGTCTGTTAGTAGGTACGATTTAGAAAAATGAGATGCTAGAGGCATTTTCCGAATCACATTTTGAAAACAGGTGGTTATAAGTAATCGCAGGATGACTTCTCGAAAGAAAATCACACTGAAAGTGTCTTAATGTATCTTCTTGAAATTCAACTTCCTAATAGTACGCAGGTCAAGGAGAACAGTCTGAGACCCTGATGTCCTTTTATAGTCCATCATTATCTTCTATCAAAATTTAATCCGGAAGTATACATATCATCAGGGGCGCAACCAGAACTTTTTTTGAGGGGGCTAGAATTTAGAAACACCACGGGGAGTATTTTCATATCTGCTTCGCCGACATGAGAATGTTGTCGTCCGCTACGCTCCGCAGATCACGTTGCGCTCCATATTTTTTGGCGTGCTCATATGTCGGCCCAGTCCGCAAAGCAGACATGAAAATGCTCTCCCGTAATTGCAGACTCGTCTGCAAGATGATGCACTAGCAGAGCGTAGTGCTCGCAGGCTGGTACAGGGAACGTTATGCTCGCAAGAGAATATAGGCTGATACAAGGATTGTTGTACTCGCAGGCGAATGAAGAGTGTTGAGTCATAGTGAGGGGGTCTTGAGAGGAAGGGTTCTTGGGCGGGAGGGGTGGTCATGGTGGTGGAAGCTCCTGGTTGGAGGACAAGGGGATCTTTGAGGTGGTTGAGCGAGGGAGGCCGTAAGGCGATGGAGCCGCGGAAGGGAAGGCTGTAGAGAGGGACTAAGACCGCCATTGGGAGGGAGTAGAGACTGCGGATCGCCTACCCTGCTCCACTAATTGCTTATTTCTCCATGGGTAGCCTACCCCTAGGAGGAGGTTCACGGTGGAGGGAGCTCCAGAATGGGAAGCAGATCCATGGGGCGTTGCCTCAGGAGGGGGCCCTGGGTGGTGGTGGGGTAATGGTGAGTAAGAGGTCCTGGTGGAGGACAAAGTCCTGGTTGAAAGAGGGAGTGGGGACGGAAATGATGGCATAGTGCGGAAGGGGCTGGTGGCGGAGGTCTGAAGGGGAAGGGTGGTTATGGCGGTGGGAGCTCCTGAGTAGAGGACCAGGGGATCTTCGAGGGAGTTGGGACAAATAGGTTGTAGAGGAGGAGCAGTGGAAGAGGAAGGCTGTAGCGAAGGATGAAGGCCTTAATTGGGGAGAGCGAACCCTTGCAGGGTTCGACTTTGTTAGAGGAAATATATATACAAACTGGACCATCTTAGGTGTCAATTTTTTTTTAGAGGAAATGTAAATACATACTGGACCATATCAGTGGTCCACTTTGTTAGAGGAAATATTCATACAAACTGGACCATTTCAGGGGTCGACTTTGTTAGATGAAATATACATACAAACTGACCCATTATAGGGGTTCGAATTCGTTGGAGGAAATATTCATACAAACTGGACCATTGCAGGGGCCCACTTAGTTAGAAGAAATTGATATGGGAATAGGAGAATATACAAACTGGACCATCCAAAGGGTCGACTTTGGTAGAGATAATATACATACAAACAGGACCATCTCAAGGGTCGACTTTGTTAGAGGAAATATACATACAAACTAGACCATTGCAGTGGTCCAGTTTGTTAAAAAAAATGAATATGAAATTGGAGAATTTGTAGACACTATTCAAAGGATCGACTTTGTTAGAGGAAATATACATACAGACTGGACCATCGCAGGTGTCGAATTGCTGGAGAAAATATACAAACAAACTGGACCATCTCAGGGTTCGACTTTGCTAGAAGAAATATACATACAAACTAGACCATTTCAGGGGTTAACTTTGTTAGAAGAAATATACATACAGACTGGACCAATGCAGCGGTTCAACTTTGTTAGAGGAAATATACATACAAAATGGAACATCTCAGACGTCGATGTTGTTTGAGGAAATATACATACAAACTGGACCATGGCAGGGGCCTATTATGTTGAAAAAATTAATATGAAACTGATTTTGTTAGAGGAAATGTACATACAAACTGGTCCATATCAGTGGTCGACATCGTAAGAAAAAATGAATGTGGAATATGAGAATATACAAACTGGACCATCCAAAGGGTCGACTTCATTAGAAATAATATACATACAAACAGGACCATCTCAAGGGTCGACTTTGTTAGAGGAAATATACATACAAACTGGACCATTGCAGCGGTACTTTTGTCAATTTCTGATTGGCAACACTCTCTCTATACTCCCATCGGTACATCCCTATCCATCTCCCTCATCTTCACGCAGGTCCAATCGGGGTAGTTCCTAGGTTAAGGGATGAGGTGTCCCGCGGCCAATTTGGGGTGCGTACACCACCGTCATACGCCCCACCATCATTCATCATCTCTATCCGTCGTTTTTTTCGTGTCTTTCTTTTTCATTTCTGTCATTTTCTTTCTTTCTTTCTTTATTATTTTTTTACAGCCATTTACATAGAAAGCTTATCTGTGACTTTACAAATTTAGCGAGCCCATCTTCGAGCATAGGCCTCCTCCACTCGTTTTCACCGGTTCCTGGCCCTCGCATCCTTCCCTCAAGCAACTCCGGCATGTTGCCTGATTTCGTCAACCCAGCGGATGACAGGTCTCCTTACCTTTCTTTTTCCACCCCTGGGTATCCAATCCAAAACTTTTATTTCCCATATTTTACCCCCCCCCCCACCGGCAACATGCCCAGCGCCCAGCGTAGTCAAATTTCAGTTTCTTCATTACATATCTACAGTCCGTAACCATTGATTTTGCCTTGACCCACTTATTGGTTAGCCTGTCCCTTCTTTTTACTCCGATTATCGCCCTTTCTATTGCACCCTTACTGCTTAATTTTGGATTTTGATTTTCGGTTGTGGTCCAAGTTTGAGATTCATACAGGAGTGCCGGTAAAACACATGACTCCCAAATTTTCTTTTTCATTTCCAGCAGCATTTTACTTTTGAAGACATTTTTCAATGCCCAAAAGCTTTTCCACGCTTGCGTTCTTCTTTTTACAATTTGTTTCTCTGACTTGTCTTTAAAAGAGATAATTTGTCCCAGGTATGCAGGGCTGCCGAGAAAGGGGGCACTTTCCCCCCGGGCCCGGGTGTTTGAGGGGGCCCGCAGAGTCACAGAAATTATAATCATCAAATAGACAATATGCCTTTTTTCGAGCAAATAATTTCAGTGGAGGCCCGCAGATTTTTCCACGGACCCGGTTTGGCTCTTGGCGGCCCCTGCAGGTATGTTGTGCTGTCTTCGACTCTAATATTGTTGCCGTCAATCACTATGTCTTGACTGAAGTTTGTGTTGGATACAAATATCGTTTTATTCGTATTTATAAGTTAATCCCACTTTGCCCTATTGTGGAGTTAGTTCGTTTACCATAGTTTGCATCTCTCTTCCGTCCTGAGAGATTAAAGCTACATCGTCAGCAAATCTCAAATTGCTGAGCCATTCACCGTTTATTTTTATTCCTTTTTGTTCCGAATCCAAATTTTGAAAAACATCCTCTAACGAGCTATTGAAGAGGTTCAGGGGCGGGGTCTCCCTGTTTAACTTCCCCTTTCAATTTTAAACATTTTCCCTATCCTTATCCATTGTTTTTTCGTGTATTTTTCTCATTTCTGCCATTTTCTCGCGTTCTGTCAATTCTCGCGGGCTTAATGAAGTAACTTGCCTCGTGAATGAGAGAGGGGTGTCCTAATCTTCCAAACTTATATTCAATAATTAACGAATTAGCAACGAAAAAAGTTTTCGCTTCTCTCACCAAATTAAATCTTAATATTATTTTGATTGCAAGCTCCGAAACGTGACACTAGAGGGAGAAAGTACAGACAAGAACTGCCTCACATATCGTCGGTATTACTTGAAATGAGCGAATCTCAGATAATCTGGACTCTAATTTGACTTTCTTTCGCAACTTTGTCAATATGTTGTATGATGTTCGAATACAATTCTTTCGTACAAAACGAGGGGGGCCTCAGAACCTCTCATATTTCCATGATGCTAACCAAATTTCCTTAGGCCAGAGATCTTACACAACTGGACACGAAACAGTAGCCCAAATTTTTTCGAAAGTAACCTTAACAAGTCTGAAAAATCGTATCCCCGAGCCGATTTATTCAAAAAGGTAGCGGCGATCCCAATGAAAACATCACCGCCAACGGCGATTCGGATTATCTGCTTATAATACGATTTACCAGGCGGTTATGGAAAGCCGGCGATGTTTCGTCTCGCCTTGTTTCTGTGCACCGTCTCGTTCGAAAAATGTCAGAAAATCGGCGTCATTAGCGTAAACCGAAATTCAAAGAGAGGAACTTGGTAGTCGGTCGTACGAAAAAATATGTAATACCTAATAGCGTAGCTAATTCTCCGGAGACGGAAATTTTAACATTACAAAAAAGGAATAAGTGGGAATATAATAATGTCATTATGCGAAACAACAACAGGGTTACAACAGAATCGGAAGAAAAGAACCTGGCTAAAGGGTACCGTAATGAAGACATCATAACCTCTATTGTTCACTTGACGGTTCGCCGTACAAACGAGCCTCTCTACATAAAATGATATTCCTTCGATGGTACTCGTCTGTGAAATATCCGAGGCTGACGTATAATTTCTCGAAAAACAGTTCGAGCTTTAAGAGGTACAGTCAGTCGTCCTTTTGTTCTGCTCGTCTCGTCTGCATCTTCGAAATGGCGCTAAAGTGCGCCGCCGATCGCTTGTGTCATCGACCCCGGCCATGAAACGGTGACATATCGGTGACATTTTATTAGCGACGCATACTTAGTTAGCGTTGTTTATTATTTAAACGAGTTTATCGACTCGCTGAAAAAGCAAATATTCGAATTTAAAATGATTTTAACACCTAGGTCCGGTTAACTGTCGAGTTTCCATCGTGCAATACAGCATCATCGGAAACTTGTATTCTAATTGGTACAACTGCTCTGGTTTTCACAGGAGGCATTTTCAAGTATACTTGTAGAATATGGTAATTGCTTATGGATATTCAGGCTGATGCATATGTGGGCTAATGCATGTGTGGGCTGATGCATGAGCTGACTGCAGGAGTGGCAAAATAATTAATAATGAGTTATCGTAAAGGTGTTTTTATTTTGTATAATTGATCGAATAGTTCCATAATATGAGTATCTTAATAAAAAGAAAGATCCGCTTCACTTTACCGTAAGACTGCTAGCCTCCTAAGTAATCGACTGCCTTCTGTTCCGATGAACGTCGCCTTATATATACTCGTAGTCTCGTAATGCGCTGGTTGTTCAGATGCAGAAATGTTCTCTGGTTGGTCGGAATAGAACCTAGAGAGCAGTGTTCACTAATAAGCGGCTTAAAAATCTTCTAATTTCATCACCAGTTCTTCAGGCTGCATGCTGGTTACTGCGGTGTCTTCCTTCCTTTAAATATGTTTTCAATATTATTTTCAAAATTCAAAAAGATTGACAACAAAGTTGCAGTATATGTAAACATGTGAAAACCTCTTTTCGTCTTACGTTTTCTCAGGAGGGTTTCCAACTATTCAAAACTCACAGACTCATTTAAAACTCTTGAAACCATCAACACTTGACTGAGGATCGTTAGAATTCATATGTTCTTACAGGTTTCTTTAAAATTCATAGAGATTTATTAGGACTTGTTGAGACCTTCTTAATGGTGTTCACAGCTTATTGAAGTTCTAAGATTCTTCAGAACGTATCAGGCAAATGCAGGTTACTTTAATCAAGATTTACTATAACTTGCTCAGACTTTCTAAAGCTTTTTCCGCCACGTTTAAGACTCTTTTAACAACTCGTGAAGATTCATATTTCTACGACGGGCATCGTAAATCTTTCAACGCCCTTTTAAGTTTATTCAAAACTTTTCTCCTACTTAAGGACTCCTCTAGACTTGATTGAGACTATTTAAAACTCTTCCCAACTCATTCAGATTCCAACTTTAAGATTCTTTGTGATCAGTGTCAGACTTGGATGAAATGCACCTTTCTTTTCAAAACAAATATTCCATCTTTTCATTCGGTCTTCGAGTCGTCCACTTAGGCATATTGCTCCTGTTTTCCGTCTTTCCCTTCCTCTTAAAAATTTTATTTGGGTTTCAGGTCTCACAAAAACTAATAATACTAGAAATGAAATTCGCAACACCGAATGGTAATTTTCCTTTTGTAGGGTGTGCCAATTCACTTTTCCTTCTTCTGTATTCCAGAGCGCTTTCGGCTGTTATGCCATCATCACACTCCAAAATGGACACTAACCGAATAGTAATTGTTTAACCGGCTTAATTCGAAGTACCCCTTTTCTCTTTCTTGGCTCATTTCTCAGAAAGAAAAAAAACAAACAAAAAACAACAGAAATCTTGTCTAATTTGGAACTTCACCAATGATTTATTTGCTATTTTAATAACTTGGTATACAGAGTAGGTATAGTTCTAGAAAACTCAACATTGGTGGGAGGAGGGGGGGGGGTCAAACATATTATAATTTTCGGAATTTTCTGTTCCAACTGGCTACAAGTGTTCCTTCTGGTCCAAGAACCCATCAGACAAAATCATTTTTCCATGCACGAAGAGGTGTTACCTACATAGGTTAATTCCGAATAACAAAAACTACGATATAGCTTTGGAGCACTTTCGACGGGCAACTGAGAAGGCGGATCGAGTAGCCGGACAGCTGTCCCGTCTGATGCCGAACTTTGGGGGACCGAGGAAGCAGCGAAGAAGGATGTACGTCAACGTCATCATGTCGGCCCTCCTATACGGGGTGCCAGTATTTGCCGACGCCATCGATATACCATGCAGGAGAGCGGAGATGGAGAAGATCTAGCGAAAAGCCGCGGTGAGGTGTGTCAGTGCGTACCGCACTGTTTCTTCGGAGGCAGTAGGCGTGTTAGCGCGTATACCGCCGATCGAACTCAAGGTCGGCGAACTAGCGGCGGTATACGGTGCGAAGAAGCGAAGACGAAACAGGAGGCACTTCGGGTCAAGCGAGTCATCCAGCAGGACACGCTTCGGAAGTGGAAGGACACGCTCGCCCATTCGACCAAGGGCGAGTGGACCCGAGCGCTGATACGTGACCTCGACGGATGGGTAGGAACTAGGAAGATCGCACGGAGAGCTGAACTTCCACCTTACCCAAGTACTGAGCGGCCACGGATGCTTCGGTCGGATGTCGATAGCGCCGAGCCCCGTGTGCGCGCATTGTGATTGAGGGGCGGAGGACACACCTTGGCACACCTTGTTCGAGTGTGAGGCCTGGGAGCAGGAGGGGCGCGGAACGGCCACAACAGCGATCGATCCTGACGACGAGAGCGGCGTGATCAGCCGTCTCGCGCCAGACACCCTGGTTCCGGAGACGATGAAGAACTGAAGCAGTTGGAACCGGGTGTCGGCCTTCGTCTCGGCCATCATGAAGAAGAAGATGCAGACGGAGTGGTCGAGACAGATGGCCGGTGATTTACCAAGCTCGGCTCACACAATCGAACAGGAGGAGAACTCGGTACCATCCTAGGGGAATTGCTGCAGCTGCGTTGCGGACCCACCGGCAGGGCTCACCCGTCGTCACCACCAGCCTGCGTCGACACACGGACCAAGACAAAGGGGTGAAGAGTGAGTGAAGAGGCAGCGCGTTCGGCCGTGGGGGACCTGAATTCCAGGCAGGCGAGCGCTCAGGGAGTGCAGACCTCGGTCAGTAGGGAACCTCATAGTGGCCCTGGTAGGACGCGCGCACCGTTGCTACACGGAGAAATGGGGGCTCGGGCCTGGTTCCAAGGCGTCCCTCCGGTCACTGATGCGATACTCGAAAGGGTAGTTTCTGGGACCGAGGGTGCGGTGTCATAGGGGTCACTTTGGCATGCGTGCATCGCCATACGTCCCACCATGCCATTAACCTCTGATAAAATGACAATAGAAAATTTGGAGATTGAACACGTGAAAAAAAACATAAATATTTGGGTCAAATTACATCGTTTGAAAATCGAACCAAATAAAGAAATAGAGGTAAGAACTGCAAATGCTTGGAAAGCTTTCTGGGCAGTTAAAACAATATTAAAAGGTAAAGCCTATACTAGGGCAGAAACGCATCTACTTAAAACCTGTGTTCTTCCAATACTGTTGTATGGGGCCTAAACATGGCTCTAACAGGGCAAGTTGAAAATTTAGAAAAGGTACAATTAGCCACATTACGAATTACAATGGGGTTAAAATTGAAAGGCAAAGTTAAAAATAAAACTATGAGTACTCTCACTAACGTAGAGAATATTGGATATGGGGTTAAAAGTTAAATTCGGATACGCAGAGCACATGGCAAGAGGTACAGAAATAAATGGAATCTAAGTACAACAGAATGGACACCTTATGGCAGGAAAAGAAAAAGAGGAAGACCAGCTGTACGCTGGATATATGACATTGTAAGAACGACGGGCCCGCGGTGGACCAGTACAACCCAAAACAGGAAATCGTGGGTCAAAGTGACGGAAACCTATGCCCAAGCTGGGCAGTTTAGGTGGTTCGCCTACTTAACCAAGGTGTATAATATAAAATAATCAGGGACGTACCGATAGGGGACAGGGACCACTCCCCCCCCCTTGTAAGAATTTTCCATTCAGCAGATGGGAAAATTTACCATTTCAGTCAGGCGCGTTGGAAAAATCCAAGTTAAGAGGTTTTTTTTTTTTATTGAGTTAAGAAGTTGGGAGAACGCAACAAGTCAAAAGGTTTTTCTTCTTTTGCATTGATACTTGGGAATTTTGAGTCGAGTTAGTTGAAAAATCCAACTGGTCAAAAGGTTTTTTTTTTTTTTGCTTTGATACTTGGGAATTCTGAGTTAAGCCAGTTGGGACTTTCACAGTTTTCACTCCCCTCAGGAAAAACTCTTCGATACGTCCCTGAAAATAATAAAATAATGTAACCTCTGTTGTTATTTCCGTATTAAATACAATTTTTCGCACATTGTTCATTAAAGCCCACAGGAAGAGTGAACAAGCATAAGAATGACTGTCTACCTAATTTTCAGGGACACTAAATTCATTTATGAACTCATTTTGGACTTACACACCACTCTAAAGGCTCCGACAAGGGGTAAACCCCTATAATTACGCATAAAACCTGTCAAAGTATTGAATCATTTAATTAATTTATTTTTGAGATAATTTCAACTGAAATTCGTGAAATAATGATCCACGGGGGTAGGGATATTTGAAAACTAGAAGATTGTGGAACATTGCTTCTAGTGTATCAATAATTCCGCCTCTTCGATGGAGCCATTAGGCCGGCCTTAGGGCTAATACTCGTAAATATTATTTGAAGTTTTAAGCACTTAAAATTTGGAATATTGAATACCGGCGCAAATAGGGCGAGTCTGAATGTCCCTCCAGAAAACTAAAAAATTATACTAGCGAAAGAATTTTCAGCGTTATTTTGACGCTTGTCAGCCCCAATGAGCCCCCTCCGTGCCTTATACCTAGGTATTATATTGATCTTATTTTCATAAATTCTGCGAAACACAAATTTTTTCGGGCCGAAGGTCGAAATCAATATTTTGAACAGATCACCATACTACAAATAGAATAATATGGTACACGGTTTTGAAAATCACTGGTTGATCTCTGGATATAAACAGGAGGAAAGTGTCTCTTGTTTCACACATTAGGTCTTCACATTACTAAACTTTTATGATAAATAATGGTTCGTTAATAAATTTGTTGATCGTTGATAGCTGAAAAAATCAATTCATAAATTGAAATAGGTGACATCTTACATCTCAAATCCACATTTTAAAGTAAAATAACAAACGTGAAAGGGTATTTTTTTTTAATTTTATAATTTTCATGATGTTTAAAAATGATAAGTTTCTTTATCAACGCTAGATACCAATGTAATATTTAATTCAGTTACATACTGATGATTCGTGCAGATAAAAATTCAAGTAAGTAGCACTCCATCGGTCAAATTCTCAGGAACTTGAAAAAATAAATACTGAATTTTAATTTCAAATGAATCTTTAAATTCTAGGCAATCTACAGCAGCGTATGGCAGCCACTCGCTTTTACTGAAGGGGGGGGGGAGGGTTCTTGAATGAGAACTTGGTTAAGTGGCAGGTAAATTGTCGAGACTTATTCAAAGTCTTCAGTATTTGCGAAGAATTTCGAAAAATTCCACAGGAATTCGAAAAGATTTAAACTACAAATTTTTCGGGAAAAGGCTGCTGTTCAGTGACAGAGGACAAGTGACAAAATAAAGTCATGGTCCTGGGGCGAGGAGGTACAGGTTAATTCGACCGAACCGACCCGAATCGAAATAAATTACAACGCAGTGTAGCGATTAACAACAAACATTATGCGATAAGTAAAAGAAAATGATTATAAATGGTGTGTATCTGGTATTATAAAGGCATTAGGAAGAGTGAAGTCGACTTAAAAGAAACACTGCATCGCTGACGATGATGCTGTGTTAATAAAACCATTAAACCAACTCGTAGATGGCTTTGGGTGAAATATCGAAAGGATACAAATTACAAATTATACTGCAATCATAAGGGTTTCTCAGCATATTTATTTTGTTAATCTGGCCTCACTTGCAAGTACCGATGCGAGAGATTCTGATTTGAACTTGAACATAAACGTTAAGAAAATACCTTACCTTTCCCTTTTCTATATAGTGTTAAAAATAAATAAAAAAACTACATGGAAACAGACTACTCGGCTGATGGACGAAAACTTATACTGTTTATGAAAACATGAAATTTTGATAGTACGTGAATTTGAGAAGCATGGATCTGTTTTAAAATTGACGTCTGCTTGTCAGATTTCTGAGAAATTAATATCGGGGAACAAACGAGTCAAAATGGGAATTCAAGCTAAAATTGCTTAAAATGTAGATTATTTCTCATAACTATATTTCGAAAGAGTTGATGAATTTTCGATTTTTTGGGATGGGGGGGGGGTTAGTCACGTCATGTACAGTCAATTGGCTAGAGACGTGGAGATTGTGTGGGTTAGATTTTGGAGTAGAGGTCTGTGGCTTTCAGGAATGACATGAGTTTAAGGTTTTGGGTGTGATTTTCAGAGAGCAGGGATTAATCCAATAAAGTTACCACAAAAATACTCATGTATGCTGACGTAGATAAATTTTCTTCAATTTTCGTTCTTACTGGTTTTCAATAACATCGGCGGGTGGTTCGCCACAAAGCCGTGAAAATGCCAAAAGTTTTAAGAATTCCATAAAATTTGTGAGAATAAAAAATTATACGTAGAAAACATTAGTCACTATAAGTTTGTATCAGTTTTTCTCGGACCAAATCAATAGGAGGTGGGAAAGCGAATAATGAGGCAAAATCAAATTTTCTGCTCTCCATCTTCTCCCCTACACGGGCACCGAAATCCGGGTCTGAAAGGCGTAAACTTCTTGTGTTTTCTAGGGGCAGTATCTCAAACATGTTTTCTTAGCATAATTTCGGCCAGGCATGGAAGTTCATGTCTGAAAGGCATCAAATTTTTGTGTTTTTCTGGGGGCAGTATCTGACACATGTCTTCCTAGCACAGTTTCTATATCAGTTTTGTTCCTAGACATCTGTTTTGAAATTAAAGTAGGTAATAAGGAAATCGAGTGTAGAAACTATCACACTATATTTATCGACAATATATAAAGTATTCCACCAAACTTTTGTCTGTCCTTCATACCTCAACTTCAGATTTAAGGTCAAACCAATATTAAGAGTCAATTCAGCGGCCGTTAAAATCCAAAAGTACATGTCTAGAACGACAGACAGTTTTGCCAGTGGATGTCTTGATCCAAATAATACACAAGAAAGCTGAATATGCTTCTTATCTGAGGATAGAGAGAGGGGCAAAAAATCTCCATCGATAAATGAGTACGAATGTAGAGAAACGGGTCTGGGAGGACCATCCTTTCTGTTCGTAGAACACGAAGCAACTAAAATCTACGTTTTCGCCAATGTAAGGCATGATTACTGTAGATTAGTGTTACAGTTCACTTTGGACCCACCAGTTACCTCATTCTCGTAATACTCACAAAAATGGTGAGAAACCTTTTTCTGTAAGAAATTTAGGGATTACGTTTTCTGTTCAAAATATATTACATTTTAGATCATATTCAGGGACGCACCAAAGAATTTTTCCAGGGGGGGGGGGAAATAAAAATTGTGAAAGTTCCAACTGACTCAACTCAAAATTCCCAAGTATCAAAGCAACAAACAAAAACTTTTTCACCTGTGTGATTTTTCCAAGGGACTCAAGTCAAAATTCTCAAGTATCAAAGCAAAAGAAGAAAAACCTTTTGACTTGTTGGATTTTCCCAACTTCTCAACTCAATTCCCAACTATCAAAGCACAAAAAAAACCCTTTCAACTTGTTGGACTATTCCAACTCGCCTGACTTAAATGGTAAATTTTCCCAACTGCTGAGAGAAAAATTCAGGGCCAGATTTAGGGGGGGGGGCGGGGCCCCGGGCCCGCACATTTTTCATTACATGCTTGTACAGACGCGCGCGCTACGTACGCTCACGTACAATATAAAATACCTAATAATAATGACGATGATGACGATATTAATAATAATAATAATAATAATGAAAATAATGATCAATGTTGCTAAAAAAAAATTTTTGGGGCCCACACAAAATTTGGGCCCCGGGCCCGCAAGTGCCTAAATCAGGCCCTGGAAAAATTCCTACCGGGGAGGGGTTGCCCCCTGCCCCCTATCGGTACGCTCCCGGTCATATTGCATTATCAATATTTACAGCCTAAAACCGGACATCAACCCTCATTATTTTCTCGATTGTGAGCCTATAAGAATCTAATGGAGCGACTCCAGCTTCAGAATTAAACTTTATTGGTCCTCATGTCCTTCAGGCCAAATACCAAATCTTACACTTCGATCAAAAAACGAATTCTCACGGTAACCTGTATCAGTGTCCGCTGACTGCGACTGGTACTGATGAGTTTTCTTAATACGTACCTATTAAGACGCCCTGGCAAGGGCTGTCGGCTTCGGTTGATTGTGCCCAGGGGTAGAGTTCCCCAATGAGCTATAAAGCTATTCAAGGATTGCTTCGATGGAACTATTGCTGAATCGCTACGTACAGCGACTGGTCGATTAGGTTTCGTAATAAGTACTAAGGTGTCCAGGGAAGCGTTATTGGTTTCAGTTGGCTGCGGCCAGAGGTGAAGCTCTTCAGTTAGCCAAGAGGCTATTCAAGGGTTGCTTCGCTGAAACTATAATTGAATCGCCGGATACAGCTGAATTGTGATCTCATGACGCAAAAAGGAAGCTTTCTCTGAACATGAGGAATAGGAGTACTTCAGGAGACACCAAAACGAGCTACCACAGATTGGGATCGTATCGTGATTGTAACCCACTTACTGCTCAAATTGCAAGCTCATTTCATGCGCACCCTAAAGCTGTATAGAAGTCGCGTGTTTCCGCGCCACAGAGTACCAACTCGTACATGCACGGTATATGTGTGGAGGTGGCGCGGAGAGAAGCGAAAAAATTGTTAGTTGAGGAAATTTCCGTCGAATGAACACTGCGGTTATAGTGGTAAATGAAAAGTGGGATAGAATTGTGTCACGATGATGTCTCCGCTACTGCGGCGGGTTTGCGAAGCCTATATTTGAAATTGAAGCTGATACAGTTGTTTGCTCTATAAAATTGCATATCACAACAAAGGAAAGTATTTCTAGAAGCTGAAACGTATAATGTACTTTCTGCGAGACAACCATTTCTGCATCGTTACCCAGTTATTATACACATGAGCGAGTACACGGTGGAGTCGGTGGATGTAAAGCTGCTACGCCGAGTTGAACTCGCTATATAGCTATATTTTTGAATATTTCCACTTCGTACCAATTTTCCTTCACGTCGACGTGTAGATTAGTGTCGAATGATTCGTTCAGACCACGAAAATTTTCCAGCTGAAATTCGAAATCGGCACCCCGAATTTAATTTTTATCGCATTAGCTTCAATTTTTACCGGCGGTGTCCGCTCGGCCGTATCTTCCGTCTTATACCTAATCTAATCGCGATTTATCACGAATTCCATTTCATAGACGCATCATAACCGCGCTCGTCAGGTTAGAAAATGCGTTTTTTTTTGTGTTTTTTTTTCGGGCACCCATCTTCGTAATGGATTTGTAATGACCTTATACAGTCAGCCAGTCATTTGGGCCGAGTTCTGTTCCACCCGTGGTTGGAATATTTCGAATTACCTTTCCCGAACGGAAGTCCCTTACAGTGACAGTGACGAACAAAAAGAAAAAAAGAACAGTATGTTTAAGGTAGTTAACAGGGTGTTTCTCATGCCGAAAGCAAACCATCACGGGTGCCACAAAAGCAGCTCGAAGGTGTAGGCAAATTTTAGTAAAATTGGACAAGAGCAATACGTGAGGTTTCGACTTTAGAACATTAATCGTAATAATGAACAAAAAAAAATTCCTAGTCATGCCGAACGGAAACCAAGTTACAAAAATTATTGCTAACAACTGTATAACGAACTATGATAGGATCATCCACGAGTATCGTAATTCGATTTTAGCCTTTTATTCCCCCCCCCCTCCACTCTACCTCTTTAATATACAACGCGTTGCAAGCATATCTTCCCATAGGCTATCCGGCAGAATCACAATATAAATTGCACGCAAATGTGTTTCGTTGCCTAACGTATACCTTTCAAGGGGTTCAGACCACAGCACTAAATGTTATATTAGAAAATAGCTAATTCTTGTTAGGACTAATTTGACTTCACTGACGCTCATTAAGACCCCTTAGATTTCTTTCGCAACTCATTTCAAAGTCTTGATAAGATTCACTTAGGCTTTGAAGATTGATGTGGACCTAATTGAGACTTCTTAAGACTGATTTAAACTGCGTTAAGACTTGTTAAACCCCATCTAGAGGCTATAAAAGATTAATTTTGATTTAATACTTCTTAATACTCATTTTAACTACTTTAAGACGAGTTGAATCCCATCCAGAGGTCAGTAAAAATTAATTTTGACTCTTTTAGAACTTTCTAGGACTTATTCATACTGTGTTAAAACTTCTTGAGACTTGTCAGAGGTTTCTGAGACAGGCACGTCTGGGCTAATTCACTCTCAGACCCTTCATCATCAGAAGTCTATCGGGACTCGTTCTGATTCATTCAGGTTATGTCCATTGGCATTTTAACTCAGTCTAAACTTCTTTCACATTGATTTGGACGTCAAGAGTTAAAAATCATCAGAACGTATTGAGGGGAAAATGGGCGGAGCTTTTCCCTTCAAATTTAGTATTCGTAAAATAGATTCTTAGCAGGCAAAATTGGATCGGCAGATTATAAATTTTCGAACGTGTTTACTTTTTTTCCTTTGTTTCTTGTAGTTTTAAATAATGTTCGACAGTTGGCAAAATCAGATTCACAGCTCACCAAATTAAGTTTCTCTCTCATACTCCATCGCCCGTTCCAGCGACTGCTACCCTACAAATATTGCAGCATTTTGGCTGAAGGCCTCGCACACCAGACGATGCGATACTCGAAAGGGTAGTTTCCGGGGCCGGGGGTGCGATGTCATAGGGGCTACTTTGGCATGCGTGCATCGCCATACGTCCCACCACACTCCATCGTCCCTCAAAAAAGTAACTTCAGTGTGTCACTAAGACTCATTCAGAATAAGCTGATGAAGAAATATCAAGACTCAATGAGACTTTCTTAAGCGACATACTTTTTATTTATTTATTTTCAAATGCTGATAAAACAGAGCCCCCGTTGACCAACAATGCAACTGATTTTGGCGGCAATTGGTTCATCGGCGTAAACACTCGCCCTTCTCACCTTTTATCCAACTCAATTAAACAATTTCAGTGTTGCATATTTCAGCTCCTGTCACGCATAGGTTGGACAACACAAAGTACCTGCATGCAATGTGGGTTGTACTACCACATGCCCAGTGGAAAGGTGACTCCGAAACACCCGCTTTTTGATTTTTTTTTCTTCTTTTCCTTTTTTCTCTCAACCCGAGACCTGGAATCCGCCCTTTCGAGTATTACCTCAGAGACGTCGGGAAGATTGTTGGGGCTGTCTTAGCCCTCTTCTCTTCTCGCCGATAAACCGGCCTAGGTTGAAATGTAGCGAGTACACAGCTTAAATAGTTCTTTTTGAAGCAGTATTTTGAATTAGACGTTTACTATACTATTAAAGTTATGCAAATGCAGCTGAAGAGCTCCGGAAGGTGATAAGTTGAGTTCAATCTAATCATTATGGGATCAACGGGGACCAAACGTGTTTTTACCCAGCTCCATTGGAATCATATTAAGCTAAGGAGCTTCAGTTTTTACGACTAACTTGTACAACCCTGAGAAACAGAGAAATGTAGTTGGGTGGTGGTTGATCAGTCCTATGTTCACGGGTGCTGAAAATTCAACTGATTTTTCTCTCGAGATTAACCCCTTTATTGCCTCTCCATGCTGAAACCCTTGCCTCCACTGCAGCCATCATTAACCACTTTACCTCTCAAAGAGCTAATAGTCTAGACTCGGGATCCAAGAGCTTTCTTTCAACATTTATACGTATAAAAGCAAGACTTAGTATTATATCAATACCCTCCCCCCCGGGGGGGGAGAGTGGACAGAAGTTGTAATTCATTCATTTTTTATCGGTTTATACCATAATATTGGAAGATGTCACCATTACATAATAAACAGTTTCTGTTTCAAGGACCTGAGCTTCCTCTGCCTTTCCTATCTTCCACAAGAGGTCTTGAAAGGTCTTATCATATTCTCAACGAGTCTCAGAACGGCTCAACGCCACTACCAAAATCGTTGCATGTTTTAAGAGAGTATTAAGACGTTATAACGCGTTTTGGTCGCTCATATCGAGTCTTAGTAGACCTCAAGAGGGTCTTCTCGAGCAGGAATATGGAGTCATAACGACTGTCAGTCCCTCATGCCGAATCTTAATGAGTCTTAACAGAATATTAAAAGTAGAGTGGACGTACGTAAGTAATCTTAATCAGTCTTCAGTTAGTCTTAGGAAGTCCTAAACCTTTAAACCTAATCTTAAAATGTTATTGTCTGTATAGGCATTTATTGCATCTCTGTATATCATGCGTGCATCGCCATCCCCCCCCCCCTTCTATCATAGAATCCTCCTTTATCATAATTTTCTTCTACCGTTTTATTTACATTAAGCTACTTTTGAGTCTGTCTTCATTTTCGAATTCAGTATTGACTTCACAATCTCTTTTTGATCGCTCTCTTCCTGACATTTCAAGGTATTCCTTTGTTTCACTGAATTGCATACCTATTCGTAGAATAAAAGCTGTCGATAAAAAGAAAAGAAAATACAGTATTTCCCATTTTGAGAGATAGTTGGCACAGGTTGAAGTCCAAAGGGCTTGAGGCCTGGGAACAGGAGAGACGCTGGGTGGTAAGAATGATAGATCCCGGCAACAACAGCGACAACGATGACGGCGTAATCGACCGTTTCGGGCCAGCACCTTGGTTCCGGAAATTCTGAGGAGCAAGAGCGGATGGAACTGGGTGTCGGTATTTGTTTCGATGATCATGAGGAAGAAGATGGAGACGGAATGGTCGAGACAGAGGACCAACGAACAAAGCAGGGTCCAAACGCGGAATATATGGACATATAGAACAGGCGAGACGAGCTTTCCTAAATATGAGGAACTTCTTTACGAGATCGGAGCTGAGTTTGGCCTTACGGAAATGAATTATTCGAGCTTTGTCTTTTCCACTCTACGGATGTGAAATCTGAACGCTCGACTTGACAGCCGAAAATAGAATTTCAGTATTCGAGATGTACATATATAGGATAATGCTACGTGTTCCCTGGATCCAAAAAAGAGAACTGCTGCTTATACTGAAGAAGAGGAAGCTGCAATACTTAGGGCATATCAGTGGCGGCAAGTATGGTGGTGCTCATAGGCTAGATCACTACACAAGTGTGCTTCAGCACTACATGAAACAATTATTATCGTTTTATCGTAATCATCTAAAAACACATCACATCCCTGGGAGAAATAAAAAGAGACATTTTTTGTCAACTACTCAACTAGGTTTGAATATTTTTTTACCACGATTTAGCATAACCTGGAGCGGTTATCACGTTACTAGTTCACCGATCTGCAATTCTTAATCTGTCATTGGAAATAAGAATGCTCACATTAAGTCAAAGTTGTGTTACTGTTCCTCGATTTATCAAAATCTGCAATTCTGTGACTCTGTGTTATCGGATATGCTGTAAAGTGTGAACTATAGCCCGCATTTCACACCGGTTCTGATTTTGCTGCTTGAATGTCTAAACACCCCCACCCCTCGCTCCTTTTTAAAATTTTGTATACCACTATTTTTAGAAAAAACTTCGAGTACTACATGGGAAAATTCCAAGTTGCCGCGCCTGAGGCATATACTACGAGGCGAAAAATATGAAATTCTGCGCGTTATACTGGAGGGCAAAACCGTCGACAAACGTTCCATTGGAAGAAGGCAGAATTCACGGATAACAGATCTGAGAAGGAAGTGTAAATGCAGTACGACTGAACTTTTCCGGAAGGCTGCCTCAAAGATACTGACGACACTGTGGATCTCCTACTTCATACAAGGAAAACTGTGTTTAAAGAAGAAGATGACACTCGACACAACTCTGTACCACGCCCTAGAGCTGCTCCAGCTGCTGCAGACTCCCCGGCAAGGTTCATCCCGTCGTCACGACCTTCCTGCGTCGCCAGACGTACCAAGGTGAGGAAGTATAAGGACTGAAGGTAGGAAGCGCAGTCCGATTGTGGTGCACGCGAGTTCCAAATTAACGCTGGGTGAGCGTTGCTTCGGTCAGCAAGGTGTCCCATAGTGGCCCTGACCGGATAGCGCGTATCCGAAGCAAGGAGAGGTGAAATGGGAACCCGGCCCAGCATCAAAACGTCCCTCTGGTAGCGCCGGGCGCAACACTGGATAGGTAGTTTCCGAGGCCAGAGGTACCAGTTCTGGGGAGCCAATTTGACATGCGTGCATTACCATAAGCTCCACCAAGTGAGGTCCAAAGGGTCTGACATTTTGGGAGACGTTCTGAAAACCACAAAAAGGAGAAAACTTGAAAGGTGACGAAGTTGGTTTGGGACACTAAAAAGACTGAAACAGTAATTCTGAAGGATGTTAGTTAACCGCTCTGAGGACTTTGCGTCATTTACAGACGTGTCGTCGCTTACCGGCTTAATTAGGTTGGTCAGTTTAGTACATACATACCTACAGTATGCGTGTAAGAATGTCTCCTCTTTTTGAAACCAGATCCGCCGAAGCCGATAAATGTCAATGTGTCACATTCTGCACGTCCGCTGACCCTTTTTTGTCACCTGCGCTTGACACCCAGTTCGAAATGAATTCCAGGCCAGTCGATGCAATCGCAACCGCTAGCGTTGACAAAAATTAATTAAAATCACTCGGTCGAAGAACGACAACGTGAAGCCGCATTTCTCGGCGATATTCAGAAATAGAACAACCTCCCACATTCACATCAAGCGCGGTGATAAATGCTGCAACATAAACTAGTCACCAGCTCCAATCTGCTGCAACCATTATTTTCACATATACACACGGAGGTTGCTGCATCCCTACACGACGATCCTCTCGCGCTAATATCCAGCTAACCCTAGACCATATCACAAACACCTCTCCAATTATAATGTCTACATTTATTTCATCGTTGATAACATCTCAACACGATTCAGATGCTCGTAAATTTTATTGCACGGTTATGATATGCGGGTGAAGCAAAGAGAAGGAAAAAAAAAGTGGACGAAAACAGGCAACTGGCAACCGGTTTCGATTTGAATATTCGTTATATCGCTGGTAATGTTCAGTGCACAGTACATCAAAATCGGACACGAGATATAAATTAAAATTGGCTACTGTTAACCTCTTTATGCAGGTCCGGGGGAGACGAGCGACGATCATATCGCCGAAAAATAAAAGGCACGCGAGTGCTTTTTGATCTCGCCTTCCGACTCGTGTCTTCAAACTAGTTTCTCTACAACAGGGTCGCGATGCAGGAAAAATAAACTAATTTCGCTGCTAAATATTTCAATCGAAACTTAACGAGACGTATTAATCTAGCGTCACTGTCGCACTTGTCGCTATATGCATAGTATTGTGATTTTATTTATTTATTTTTTCCAAACAGAAAAACACCCCGCAGACTTCGGTACGTGTAACCCAACCGGAGAACGGAGTTAATGAAAGCTTCAAATTGTTCGTTACCGCGTATTCAGGTTTTAATTACGATGGAAATCCGTTTACGATCCGAGAGCGTCGCGACGCTCTGCTCTACCCGGTCGCAAAAATGAATCCGTAGTCTGAATAATTAGGGCGATGTATACGAAATTGCTAGCTTACCGACAAGAAGGGGTGATTCGGGATGAACTGAATTTCCGCCGCCATTATTCCTTGAATTGGGTTCAAAAACGCGAACCTTCAAATTACGCATTGTATCCATGCGAATCCAGCGATGATCGGAGTCAATTATTTGTAAAGAGGGGAATCACTTGCAATGCCCGGTATTTTGGCCCACCAGTACGACTGAAAAGATTCCCGCACCCAGTTGGTATTACTAGTGATCATCATTTGGTGGAGCGTATGGCGATGCACGTATGCCGAAGTGGCTCCCCAGACACCGCACCCCTGGCCTCGGAAACTACCCTTTCAAGTATCGCATCAGTGACTAGAAGGACGCATTGAGGTTGACCGATCCCTCCTTTTGCCTTTCCGCTTCGGATTCGCGCTGTCCTACGAAGGCCACCCTACTGACTGAAGAAATGCTCACCCAGCATTAACCTGGCATTTGGGTGCACCACAGACGGACGCGCTACCTTCATTCACGCCTCACCTCAGTCTTGGTACGTGTGGCGGCGCAGGAAGGTGATGACGGCGGGGTAAGTCCTGCCGGGGGGTCCGCAGCGGCTGCAGCAGCTCTAGGATGGTACAGAGTTATTGTGTCCGGTGTGGGCCCAGCTTTGTTCGTAGGCCCTCTACCTCGACCACTTTATCTGCATCTTCTTCTTCATGATAGCCCAGACAAATGCCGACACTTGGTTCCATCCGGTTCCACAGATAGAAAGAACTGCGGACATAATTTGCATTTAATCAGTATTTTTGACCAACCCCCCTCACAGACAGCGCTCCGTCCACTCCAATGGTGCTCCTCATGCTCTACTCATACATTCTCATTATTTCCAATGACGAATTAAAAAACAGGTGATAGAGACGACCACGACTTCTTCCACCCGTGTTTTGATTCCATTCATTACTCCAAAAACTAGTCCGTCAGTGAGACAGAGTTCTCTTACAGAACTTATCAACTCCTACGTTATAAGTTTCGAGTCTTGAACGCCATCTGCCAGACAAAATGATTGGCAACGAGGCAATTTGAAGTTTTTTTAATACTCAGCGCATGGCATTCAAATTTATTCTATGGTGGAGAGAGAAATACGCATATTCGAAACTTCTGTCTAAACTTTTTCAAGGATCTCTCAAACTTATCAAAGAGTGAGACTGTTCAAACTTGTTTACTACGCTTCACGACTTTCTACGATTTTTGCACACTTTTCCATACGTTTTGAAGACTCAGTAAGAAATGTATACGATTCAAAAAATCCATAGACTTATCCGTCCTCGTCTTTTCCGGTATCGCGATTTGATTGTTTTTGGAGTTTTTGTTTCCTTGAGGTTTAATAAAATTGATAGTCGAATTTGATCAGACTTGGTTCCATTTCATCGGATACAAGCATTTTTGATCTTCGTTTTTTGGGAAACGGTAAAGGGTAGTGCGAATGTTAGATTGAAGTAGTTTTCATTCCAACTTGGTTAAAGTCGATCTTGATTGTTCGTGGTTGAATTTTGATCAGATGTGTTGCTTTTTGATCGCACCTTGTTTGGTTCAAATTATGTAAGTTTTCTTCAGATTTGGTAGCACTTGTTAAATTTGAACGAATTCGTAATTGTTGATTTTGGCAACTTTTGATGTTTGGTTTTGTTTTTGGTTGGTCTATTCTACAGGCCTGTGCAGAGGGGGGGGGGTCCCCAAGCCCGAGTTTTTTTGAGGGGCCCGCTAAGGAGGGCCCGCCAATGCTTAAAAAATCTGCTTTTACAAAAAAGGGCCCTAAAAATATTGTGTTTCCTTTTTTTTTTGCTCTTACCTACTTTTTACACCCCCCCCCAGGGCCCGGATTCCCTCTGCACGGCCCTGCTATTCTGATTAATTCTAGTTAGTTCTGTTCAACTTCGAGAATTTTTTGTGGAAGTTGATCGGTTTACATCTTTATCTTAATACCACCTGAAATAGGGGAAAATAGTAAATCTCACCCCCCCCATCCTATTACCAGATGCTTGAATGCCACCTTCATACTTGCTTCCAGTTCTCAAGACATGTTCAAAATGGTCACAGTTCACTTCAGTTTGTTGATGGTTGATAACTAATTTCGGAAAGGAAAAGAAAGATTATTTAGTGTGAAGGGAGGGGACATGTGTTAAAAATCAGAAATTTAAGTTAGGTTGAAAGTTACTAGATGAAGTCATTTTTTAGATGTATATACTTTCAAAAGTTTTGATGAAAACACCACCGCGCCTTCATATGTGTACTCAAACTAGTTTAAGATTCTCCAATATTTCAAAATTCTTCCAAGCTGGCTTAAGAGATTCTTTCTTTCTTCCACACACAAAGTCGGCGCGAAGAGAACTTTATAAGGGGAGAGGGATGCAAACACGAGAAATCCAGACCCAACTTTACATATTTCAGTTGACAAACAAAAAAAAGTACGTTTCATGAATGGGCCCAGTATTTTGCGTTTTTCTTGAGCTTTTGGTAAATAAAAACTGAAATGCATTCTCCAATGATAAGTGAAATGAAAAAACAGATCACCAACTACCAGGGATGTACCGAAGAGTTTTTTCTGGGAGGTGGGGGGGGGGTAAGAATTGTGAAAGTCTCAACTGACTCAACTCAAAATTCCCAAGTAGGTATACACGCAAAAAAGTAAAAAAAAAAACCTCTCGTTGGATTTTTCCAACTTACTCAACTCAAAACTCTCAAGTACCAAAGCTGAAGAAGAAAAAACTTTTGTTGATTTGTTGGATTTTCCTAACTTCAAAACTCAATTCCCAAGTATCAACCTTCTGACTTATTGGATTTATCCAACTCCGCCAGACTAAAATGGTAGATTTTCCCAACTGCTGAGTGGGAAATTCCTACGGGGAAGGTGTTAAGTTGCCCCTACTCCCCCCGTCAGTACGTCCCTGCCAACTACTTTATTTTTCAAGCTGAATACCGAAATTTCCCGGCTGAAAATTTGGAATACTTCCAAAGGGAGGGAGTCACCCCGCTCTGAGCTAGTCCTGCTTCCACACGTTTTTAAAACTTTTCAACACTTTTCCAAACGAAGGCGACAGAGAACGCAAACCTATTCTCAGGAAGACTAGTAAACGCCAAAACAGGCACCCCCTAGCAGCACCCGAGGTATCCTCATAAAGTAGGAAGAAAGGAGGACCTTCCGCAGAGTTGCATATAATTTTGAATTTAGAGTTATTGTGTGGCCAAAAGGTAGTGGATACCATATTTCTACCGCCCCTGGATCCGCCGAAAGGGGCTAACAGACTTGTTTTAAGACTTTATATTACTTTCCCATACTTGTTTCAGACTCTTCAAGACTAACTAGGACTATCCAACGTTCATTTAGGACTCTCTAGGATTTTCCTAGATCTATGATTCGTCAAGATTCTAGTGCAAGACTGTTGGCTAACTGCATTCAATACTCGTTTAAAACTTTTATAATTCTTCCAGACTGTATGCACACTCTTCTAGATTAGATTGAGTCTTCTTAAGACTCTTTCATATTTACTTAAGAAAATTCGTTTAAGATTCGTTACCCCTCGCCTAGACTTATTTCAGACTCTTCAGAGCTGGTTACAATTGTAGAGACGTTTTCAGACTGGTTTGAGGCGCTTCATGGCTCCTGTAGACTTAGTTATGCCTCATTTAAACATAATCAAGAATCTTCAAGACTCCTCGAAATTAAAATTATTCAATACTGGATCAAAACTTTTAAAGATTTTCTCATACGTGTGTTTAATACTACTCATGACTTTTCAAGACTCGCTTAAAAGTAGTTATCCATATAAAGGCAGTCAGAAAATCATTGATCTCCAGAAAGATATAGGTCCTGTTCCAAAATTATTTCCACGCGGCTCAGCACGTTAAATGTAACCAAATTGGTTACCCCTTCCTCACCGCTGATAAGGAGTGAATCATACGGTCATTTATCTCGGTGATCTCAGTCATATGGCTTAGCTGGCTGAATGTAACTCAAGTGGTTACCCTTTCTCTGACCGCTGATATGAAGTTAATCATAATGTCATTGATTTTGGTGGTCTAGCAGAATGATTCAGCAGGCTCAATATAACCTAACCGGTTACCCCCTACTCTCTGCTTTCTGCTGAACTGACTATACGTAGTCAATCATGAAGTCATTGATCTTGGTGGTATCCGTCTTGTGGCTGAGCAGGTTCAATGTAACCCATTTCGCTTTCTGGTAAACTGACTGTACGTAGATGCAGGGCCGGTTTTAAGTACTTTGCCGCCTTATTTTTTTACATCCCCTCGCCCCGCCTCCCACAAAATTGAGGTAACTATTTTTTGGGCCACAAATTTTGTCGCCCCGAAATTTTCCCGCTCTGGGCTGAAGCCCACCCGTATAGCAAAACCGGCACTGCGTAGATGAGTTTTCGTTGAACTACAGGGGATCTGTCTTATCCTTTAGCTCACCGTTGCTCTCTATCGGAGACCTCATAGTCTGCATTACCAAAGCCCTCATAAGTTGGTATTCTGTACTGCAAAGAAGATCAATTCAATAGGGACTCTGGCATATCAGTCCAGCAAACAACCCGGCTATACCTCCTTTTCCAAAGTTAGTAAAAAAAACTGATTTTCAAATATATTTTACCTGAATACAGAGGTACATGGGTAAGTATCAATAACAAAAAAATATTCTAACAAATAAGGACAACGTAAGTTTAAACCCGTATCTATACCTAGCTACATTTGCTTGAAACTTGATAATTCTTTTATTCAAAATATATCAACTTGTTCAACGGATTTTAAATGTGTTCCCTTCCTCGGATTGGATATTTTGCTCAGTTATCTGATTCAGTGTCAGCAGTGAAGGAAGGGGGTAACCAACTAAGGTTGAATGCAACCTGCTGAGCCATATGTCAATGAACTGAGAAGGGGCATAATACCTGTCTAGAGACTAATGCCTACATATTATATCTCTCCCGAATTCATTAATGGCCTCGAGTGTAATATGTCTCTTCAAAGTTCACTTTTTTCGAGAGAAGAAAGCGATACAGAAACACTAGTAGTTAGCTACTACTTGAAGGGCACCATAAACCTTATATGACTGTACCGCAAAACTAAGCATTCTGAGGGAGAATGTTTGCGTAAGAATTATGAATTGTTCTTCTGTGTGTTCTAGATACAGAATTCGAATGTTTTTAACAGATTGACTCTCAGTGAGTCCACTCCGTGGTAATATTGACTACCAACAGCCTGTTTTAAGTGGGATTGGGAGGATAAACCTCCTTTTTTTTTTATTTAATAAATATTCTCTGAAAAACTGAAAAAATGTTGATTACTTCACTCGCAAATGGATGCTTCCTATGACTTTTAAGGGTCAAACCATGAAATCCGCCTCCAAAAAGAATTCTGGCACCGGACTGGTTTTCCTCTTTCCATATCAAAGTTGGCTTCAAAAAAAGATACACTATAATATTATGTTTATGGTTCACCTGTTTTTTTTTTTTTTTTGGAAGTGAATAGAGTTCCACTGTCTTTGAACCGATAAAATGAACATTTTCATTCTACTACATCACTGTTGCTAGACCTTTATGGTACTTTATCGACCCTATAACTGTTTATATGGTAGCCATATATGAAAAGAGAAATAAGTACGTGCTTTTCGAGTTCGACTATACACCATCACGGTCGATAAAACCAAAAGCCAGTTAAGCCGCCGGTCGATTCGTCGAAGCTGGACTGCGAATTTGAAAATTAAATTTCACGTTCGCGCGAACTCGTTCGCTTTTCGCAAAAATTGAATTAGCTGGCGGAGAGGACGAGTAATATGGCTGAAAGAGAATTCTTTTTTTCATTTTTTCAATCGCCGGTTGTATTCGAAAAACGAAAACTGGAACCGAACAAAACAGAACGAAGCGGGTACGTGACGAGGCCATTTCGGGCCCAGCATATCGGCCTATTAGGAACACTCGCCACTCGCGATATCGACGATCTGCGGAAAAAGATATACGCGGCGGGGTAATAAAATTTTCTTAAAATTAAAGACGTGATTGCTGTACAAATAAAACACAAATATGGTCAACGAACAGAACGGAAAGACGAACCCCTCATTTTAATACAACCAGAATAAATTTCGCAGTGGCGCATTCCTGTCGTCTGTTTGTTCTTGTTTGTTTCGAACTTCGCGAAAACCTTATCTAAAGTTAGTTTTGATTTGCATAATTTGAAGTAGATTTTGCGGTAGGGCATTTTACCCGGAGAGTCTCGGCGTTCGCTCGTGAAGTCCCATCTGGCTCAACTGGAATAATTTAAGAGTTACGGTGTACTTTGCGAACCGTTTTGCATTCGAAAATTTACTTTACTGAAGCTAACGACTATCTTCCTGTGATACAGTTTTGCACGTTAATTTATATTGTTTTATCCTACTAATATTCTATTCCCTTTGACGAGTCCGCGTTGCGCACATCACATTTCACCCGCTCCTTCCCGCCAGCCTCGTCCTTCGGCGACGATAAATTTACTCGGGCTAATTTCACTCGACCGTGATTAGGATATACAATCTCGTTTCAACGCTGCAATCTGTTTTTGCCCACGTGTACGAAGTTTCAATTCGTGTGTCGCCTGATTCGATCGCGACATTTCTCAATTATTTCTGCGCCTGCTAACGAACATCACTGCCAAATTTGCTAATTTCGGCACACTCCTCAAAAGTATAACTGGGAATTGCAGATAATAGTTGGAATCCATAAACGAGCATACGAGTCTCTGAGCTGCATGTAACCGCTGTGGCTAAAGCGAAACAGCAAAATCGAATTTGGTTCACAAGATTCACAAGGACTCATGCAGTAGATCAAAGAACAGAACTAACCCGCCGTCATACTGGGGAAACAGAGAATCAGCCATAGAGCTCTATTACTTCGTGTGAGTACAATCGTCCGCCATTTTGACGTCAACTTTACCCGTGGATGCCGAATTGACTTCGCGGTACGCTCTACATAGTCGGATTCGGCATCCACGGGCGCGGTTCGAGTCAAAATGGCGGACTATCGTACTCACACGAAGTTATAGAGCTCTATCGGTCACGCGCTGATGGCACAGTAGTAAGAGGACTCCTTCGCTGGATGATACTGCCTTGGAGGCCTAGCAGAACAACACAGTAAAAGCCAATTAACAATGCATACATAAGTTTGAACGAACAGATCAGTGGAACACCAAACCTCACGGTCGAAGCAATAATTTGGCATAATATGCCAGGAGATACAGGATAGCACAAATAGAGGAGTGAAAAAGAACTTCAATATAAGAAGATGAAGCAACTCTCTCCTCGAAATTTCAAACCGCTGACATGGGAGATCAGGAATGCGAATGGCTCAGTAGTTTGTGACAAAGCTAGTGTTCTGAACCGCTGAATGGACTACTGCGAAGAGACACCGCGAAGAAGGAAAGGACACAGATAACTAGGCCCCTCAGATCATTGTCTCGAGGTAACCAGAGACAGAATCCGAGATCATCATAGAGGAAATTACAAACGCAAACAAGAGTCTAAAAAACGGGAAAGCCAGGTGAGGATGATATAGAGGAGGAGATGCTAAAGGTCTTAGGAAAAGATTTAGAGCTCGTCCTGTGGCAAATGTGCAATCATGTATGGCACACAGGGACATGGTCAGAGGATTGAGCCATGAAAGGAGACACTAAGGAATACACCAGTTACCGAATAACAGCCTTAATTTCCCACGCAAGTAAAGTAATGTTGAAGATCACAAATGAAAGACTAAAGGCCTTCCTAAATAGCCAAATACCTACGGAGCAGGCGGGCTTTATTGCGGGGCGCGGAACGAGGGAGCAAATCCTTACATAAAGATTATCGTAGAGAAATGCCGTGAATATAATGTCCCTGCAGTAGTATGCTTTATCGACAATGCAAAATCTTTTGACTGGGTCAAATGGAAAGCCCTAATGAGCACGATGATGGAGATGGGAGTACCTGCAATTAAATGACTTAAAGAATTGCAGGGGAGGAGACTGGAACTGTCAGGGCAGAACGGGATTTCAGGCAAAAAGATATCACTACAACTCTTCAAAATATGTGGAGAGAACATTATGACAGGCGCTGGAGAACTGGAGCGGTGGCATCTGAATAAAGTGGCCGGAAAATCTCGAATCTAAGATATGCCGACGATATAACTCTGCTGGCAACTTCCGGCAGGGAAATGGCGGAGCCGATTGAGCGTGTCAGGAGGATCAGCGAGAAGTATAGGCTGCTCATAAATGTATCGAAAACCAAAATTATGGTGATAGATTGCGAAAATGTCCTGACTGACACTAACCTGCTGACGGGTTTTGAAAAAGTACAGTCGTTTGTACATCTGGGGCCGATGATTGATTTAAACGGTGACTCCTCGGCAGAGATAAAAAGAAGAATCGCTATCGAAGAGTCCGCAACGACGAGACTGAAAAACTTCACCTGCAATAAGAAATGGTCCCGACATCTGAAGAAGAAGCTCATAAAAACGCTAATCCTGTCGCTATTAATGTACGTTGCCGAAACTTAGACCCTCGGAAACAGACAGACAATGAATTGACGCCTTTGAAATGTGGCTATGGCGCCGAATGCTGTGCATAGAATCAACCTATCTATACGCAAAGAAGCAGGAAAGCCGAAGCAGCTGCACAAACTATGTAAACGTTGGATCCACCAGTTCTTTGGTCACATTGTCAGGAGAAATGAAGAAAATCTAGAAAAAACTATACGAGTAGTGCTCGGAAAAACACCCGGAGCTGGAGGAAGAAGCTGATCACCCGCACGCTGAATAGACGGACTTCGAGCTAAGTTTGAGTCCATCGCGAGGGCATGGCGTAGAATTGGGGACGGTGGAGAGCACTCGCTGGTCATAACGGTCAGAACTGACTAATAACCGACGATGACGACGACGACATAAAGGCAGTGGCAAGTATTCCTTTGCTTCCTCTATCTGTCCTTCTGAAGTTGTGTTATGCGTTGTTAGCTTACATCATAGGCTATAGGTACCTATTACTTTAGACTTGAAGAAAAACGAGAACATAAATTAATCCACAATGTCTTCTTCAACTTCTCACAATGCCTCAACAACTTTTCAAAATGCCCAGTACAACTTTGATCGAACAAAAATAATGGAAGGAGAGAAGCTTTTGTCATTTCACACAGGTCTAAATTCTTTGTTTTGGCAGTGAAGCAACTAGGATCAGCTTTCCATCTGTTTTATTAAAGATCATCATTTAAATATGCCATGCATAGAGAGCACTGCCTTCCGTGTAAGCCTATTATCTCTCTCACTTGTAGTAAGGGTCGAGTGATGTAGTAGGTAGCCATCAGGTACATTTCTCCTTTGAATCTCACTTTCTCTTCACTTCAGAGTGAAGAAAAATAAAGCGTAGAAAAGCACTGGCTGTGAGCTGCGTGTCAAAAGGTGGTTTCTTGGTATGTGCGGAACTGAACACAAACCGACAAATGCATAAGGGTTTTTTCAGCTTTTCCCGACTGCAGAATGCGAATGTTGAGCTCACCATTCTGCTGTATTAATTTCTCTTTCTTTAATGGAAATGAAGAAAGGACTTTAAGAGAAGACTATGGACAGATCTACGCAGAACGTTCCGCGTATCGAATTGGGAATCGTCGAGCACCAAGCGACTCAAAATGGCGGATGTCAGTACTCGGGTATTTCTAGATGCTCTAGTACTGCTAGCTCCGACTAGCAAAGTTGTAAATTTGTTTTTCTGTTTTATTTTGGTTATTCCTTTTTTTGAGTCAGACCTGTGTTTCATTCGATTCATATCAAAAATCCTGTATTTGATACCCATGTTGCCTTGTTTTGGAGAGAAATCGGACATTTTAGAAATTTGTTGGCATACTTTTGAAGTTTTCAACGCATATTTCGTGATTTTTACCGTATGAAAAACTTACCCTACCAATGATATCGATGTGGCAGTATGTGTCAGAAAGTCTTTATTTTTTCTATCTGCTACCATGTTGAAGTCCCGGGGTATGCTTTCATTTTGCATCATATAGCTCAAGCCGATGAGTGTCAGGCAAGCGATGTACATGAACCCTGCGGAGCGAGCGGTCTGTAAGCAACATTGACTCGTGATGTTGATGTGGTATAAGACAAAAAGGCTCTCGTTGTCTCTGTCTGCTACCACTCAAGTCATACATCAACACTTGAGAAAATGCCACGTGAGCTCTATACATGAACTTTGCAAGGGAGTGACGGCTCCAGACTGAATCCAGAAAAATTCTTTCTGAATCTTACATAACTCAATGACGACTGGATGTGTGAATGACATTGACTCATGAAGTAGATGTCCTGGTACGAAAAAACCTTTGTTGTCTCTAATAATACAACTTGCAAAAGACAGATCAATGAAGAACCAATTCTCATCACTGTCCCCACTGGAAATGAAAAATTTGGCACCTGCAATGACGTCAACGTATCTTTTGCTTCCTCTGTTTGTTCTTTGAAAGTTGTATTAGGCTCGAGAGGTAGTTGTTTAGGCCGACAGCAGGCTATAAATATAGTCTGCGTATACTTTATAAACAGTAATGGAAGCTAAGAAATAATGCCCAACACAACTTCTGAAGAGCAGATAAAGGAAGCAAATGAGCGCTTTCTTTCAGATGTATAATATGAAGAAATTTTCAAAAATCAAAAGAATTAAGTTTAACACTCTTTTCTATTCAACTTTGCCTATTGGATTCAAATTCGTTGTCAAAAGTTGGTGGCGATTTCCTGACGTTGATGTTCTTTTGCCGAGATTTGGTTGAACAGCGGGGTAAACTTGGCGTAAAAATTGATAAAAATGACTCTTGCTTACTTTTGCTTGCAGATTTGAATTTGCCTCGAAAAATGACATTTTCGGAAAATTTTTCACTTGACAAAGATCTGATGTACAATTTAATCGGCTATGTAAACACCAATTATTCTCCAAATTCCACACAATTCTCGGTACGTGTTATCCGAAATGGGCGGGTAATCTTCGTTCCCATTTTGGTACTTTCGAGAATTTTCATTAAAATGTTAGTCCACATAAATTAGGTTCTAACTAGGAAAAAAATCATAGAAAGCTGAAATTTGGCACATTTGTCTAATTAAGTGTCCTGAACAACATACTAAAAGTTCCAACGAATCCGGTGCCGGCGTCGTCCCCTAGGGGGCAAAAATGGGGCGTAAAACAGTTTTTTGCTTATATCTTGCTAATATTTGAGTTTAGAAAAAAAAGTTCAATCAAATGTAATAGAGAATGGAAAAATACACAAAAAAACAGCCTACACATTTTTACGTAGAGTGCGTGATTGTCGAATAAGTTAATAAGATTTTTCTTCCATGTATACATTTAATACAACTTATTGTAATCGATGCGACGTAGACTTGTACGCATCCGAGGAGACTTATTCCAATTACTCGCACCAGTAATGGGATGAAGAGAATCCCCCCCTCTCCGCACTGCCTGAAACGTCAAATTACTCCCACTCCATACATAAATCAGAATTAAATTGAAAAAATTCGAAAATACATATAACATTGGCTGTATGTACTATACAGAAATTATGTAGGTAAAAGTAAAATTGAATTATTCAGGCTCTTCAAAATTCAGTTCCAGTTCATAATTTGAACAATCTAAACAGAGGCAGGCCCCAGAGCAGGTCAGTCCCATTTTACGGTAACCGCGCTTCTCGCCGCAAGTGCCCTTCTTACATGAACAAAAAATTATTTTTAAAATATTTTCGGGTGCTGCAGTTGTGGTAGTTGGAATAGGTATTAATCCATTTTCCGTCATTCTCCAACCCCTCTGCATTCAATCTCAGACCAAGCCATACCAGTTACCAACCTTCTACATAACTATTTACTGACTCCGAACCTCAGAACTTGAATTACCTTACTTATCTTAACATTATATTATGACTGAGGTTCGAATACGAAGGAGTGCTTGATCTCTCAGACCAAGCCAAGTTTGCACCTGGATACGCTCGCAGAAAATGTTGACGCGCAGCCGCAGTGGTGGGGGGAATCGAACATAAGTTAAATTTCTTCTTCCGTATACCTTCTAGAAAACATATAAAGTAAAAATTGTCCAGTAAGAACTCAAGGAAACATAATTCAAACTAGAGTTTTCCTTCTATACCTCTTTGTAAAAGCAAAATTTTTAAATTTCTTTCTGAACGTTTCAGTACTAGAACAAGGGTTTTTGAGAAGTAAGAAGTCCTGCCGCAAACGAACGACGAGCACTCTTGTAAATTTTGTTTACATTTTTTACTGGTAATTCGGGCGTTTCTTTCGTGAAACAGAGTATAAGGTCCAATTTATTTTCGACCTCAGACGTATAAATTGTTTCACAAAGTGAATAGAAATTAATGTATTCATGCATGCGCGTGTCTACATTGCATCTCGTATTACAATAAGTTGTATTAAATATGTACACATGGAGGAAACTTCTCAACGTTCGATATTAATTTATTCGACAAATACGCACTCTACGTAAAAATGTGTAAGATAAATTTTTGGGTATTTTTTCATTCTATATATTACATTTGATTCAACATTTTTTTTTCTAAACTCAAATGTTAGCGAGATATAAGCAAAGAACTGTTTTACGCCCCCATTTTTTCCCCCTAAGGGACGACGCCGGCACCGAATTCGTTGGAACTTTTAGTATGTTGTTCAGGACACTTGATTAGTCCAATGTGTCAAATTTCAGCTTTCTATGATTTTTTTTCTTTTTGTACTCTCATTTGGGCTAACTTATGTGGACTAAGTAAGTATAATAAACACGCAGACATTTTCAAAACTAAAAAATTGAGTAGTTGACCACTTATTCCTCAACTTTGGCAGCTATATTGGATTCAGCGGCGCTGTGCTCCTTAACCGAGATACGATGAAAAATTATGTTAAATGTGGATAAAATTGACCAAAGAATGACCCTAGCTAGTTTGCATTTGATTAGAAAAATTGAGTATTTTTCACAAAGTCCCGATGTCGAAGCTCTCCAAAATAATTTTCATCGAAAGGTTAAAAAAAAACGATGTACCTAGTTGGCGGTCCAAGTTGACTGGTACATTAAATTTAATGAAATAAATGTTGACATGCTCTCAGAAAAGACCTGCCTGAAGGTAAATTCAGACTTTCTTGTTTATTTACGACTTTGATAAGGATTGCCGAAACTCTGTTACGACTACGAGGCTGGACACTGGTCGTGGCTGAGAATTTCGTCTTTCTTCGACTGGTCTATTGCTTTTTGCACTCTACTTTACCATTATTTTGTCGGCGTGCAAATTTAGGGAAACGTTCGATAAAACTTAACTAGAAAATGGCTTTTTGACTGTACAATGTCGTCGATTAACTGGCATCGTAAACCGCGGCCCTTTCAAACGACACGATGAGAAAACTCGATTTCTAGGAGGCGGCGTTCGAGAGACGACTTTTACAAGCGAGTTATAGTTTCCGACATAGGTACCCCGGTGCCCGCAATTTGCGATATTTTTCGAGTGCGCCGAACGAACCATTAACAATTACATGCTCTTAATTACCTCGTAAATCTGGCGAACTCGCATAAATTATTGGGTCTGTTCGTGAGAGTGCTCTCTGGCGCGATTGTACGAATATAATAATCGACTACCCTCGCTAATTTCTGGCCGATCGTCTCAGTCTGAGCAGACCAGCGCATCCGAGCGCGGAAAGCGAATTTATCTCTTCATTTTCGCCCATTTCAAGTCGGCCAAGGAATAAATGATCTGCCGTATCAACGCTACTTCGTTCCCATTCCACATCTCCGTCTCTTCGGGTATAATTAATACGCTCTACGTGGAAAATAAGAATTAAAAAAAAAAAAAAATGAAGAAAAAGAAACTGATGAAGTGTTGTGGCAAAGGTTGATGGCAACAACGTGCTACATTTTAAATCCTCGAACGGCGGAGATTACTAGAAATAAATAATATAAATAACGGATGTTTTTCTAGCAGTGCAACACCGCACACCATAAAACTATTTGTTTTTACTATGCCACAAATTGTCAGATTTGTGATGTGTTATCTAGTCGTGTAATTAATGGGCCTGAAAGCGCACCGGATAAATTTAAGAATAACACGACATTTTCTGAAGCAGACGTTCCCAACGTGCGTTTGCCTTTTACGATCGGATACGCGCGCGTTAAAAATATTTACGACCGCATTTCGGGGATTATGTCGCGGCCAGAGCTCGTATTTTTCGACTTCGGCTCGCGCCACCCAGTAACGTCGAATTCGCGTGGTTCGAATTCCGCCCTTTTGCGCGGCTCGACGCTGCGAGAACCGTTTGGACGAGAAAATCGTCGACTATCGATAATTTCTAGACTCTTCAGACTGTTTCGACAGGGTCTATGCGTCTATGGATTGAACGTGTTACCGTGTGAAATACAAAAACCTTCAAACCAAAATTTAGGCTCGTCGGATTTCCCATAAAAAAAGACACTGGCTCTGTAAGTTTTAAAAAAGTTGTTTTCTGCTCGAGTGTTTCCAGACTGTGTTAAGAGTAAACGACAACTCCCCCCCGTCCACCCTTATTGAGGACTAACACCCCATCACACACTGAAGTTCCGATGATCAAAAAATTTGTTGGCGCTATCGCAGGATGTCTACCAAGTACAAATTTGCAAAATTCATGACTTTTTCATGACCTTTCCATGAGTTTTCCATAAGTTCACAGTATTCATATTAGGGGTCTTAGCGCGTTCAACTCGATTCCGTATACGCATATCATGGAGGCGTTGGAGTTGGCGCGGGTACCTGGTTACCTCGTGCGCATCAAACGGAGCTACTTCGACGGCCGCCGAATAGAGATGGAGTCGGCGGCCGGACCCGTCACCAGGGAGACGACCCGCAGCGTTCCTCAGGGATCAGTACTCGGACCTACCCTGTGGAATGTCGCCTTCAACGGAATGCTGAGGCTGGTACTACCACCAGACGTCAAACTGATCTGCTACGCCGACAACACGCTGGCGGTGTGCCAAGCCGAGTCGACATCAGAGGTCACGCGACGAGTTAACCAGGCGTTGAAGATGCTGACCCACTGGATCGAGTCGGCAGGGCTGTGCTCCTGACGCGACGCAAGTACAGCCTACCCACATTTGTCCTAAAGGTGTGGAGATTGGGCTCTGTTTAACCCTGAAGTACCTGGGGCTGTGGTTCGACGGAAAGTAGCATTTCCGAGAGTGCTTCCGACGGGCAGCTGAGAAGGCAGACTGAGTAGCTGGACAGCTGTCCCGTCTGATGTCGAACCTAGGGGGGCCGAGGGAGAAGAGGAGAAAGATGTACGTCAACGTCATTATGTCGGTCCTCCTATAAGGAGCGCCAGTATTTGCCGACGCCATCAAAATTCCCTACAGAAGAGCGGAGGTGGAGAAGATTCAGCGGAAAGCCGCGATGAGGGGTGTCAGTGTGTACTGCACTGTTTCTGCGGAGACAGTAGGCGTGTTAGCGTGTATATACCGCCGATCGACGAACTAGAGGAGGTATACGGTGCGAAGAAGAAGCTAAGACCAAAATGGGAAGCACACTTCGGGTCAAGCGAGTCATCCAGCAGGATACACGCTCGCGTACTCGACCAAGGGCGAGTGATGGACTCGAGCGCTGATACGCAACGTCGATGGATGGGCAGGAAGATCGCACGGAGAGCTGAACTTTCACCTGACCCAAGTCCTGAGCGGCCACAGGTGCTTCGGCACGTACCTACATCGGATGGCGATAGCGCCGAGCCCCGTGTGCATGTACTGTAATCGAGGGCCGGAGGACACACGTTGGCACACCCTGTTCGAATGTGAGGCCTGGGAGCAGGAGGAAGCGCGGGACGGCAACAACAGCGATCGATCCCGACGGCAGAAGCGATGACGACGACGGCGTGATGAGCCGTCTTGCGCCGGACACTCTGGTTCCGGAGAGGATGAAGAACGGAAGCAGTTGGAACCGGGTGTCGGCCTTCGTCTCGGCCATCATGAAGAAGAAGATGCAGACGGAGTGGTCGAGACAGATGGCCGGTGATTTACCAAGCTCGGCCCACACAATCGAACAGAAGGAGAACTCTGTACCATCCTAGGAGAGCTGCTGCAGCTGCGTTGCGGACCCCCCGGCAGGGCTCCCCCGTCGTCACCAACTGCCTGCGTCGCCACACGGACCAAGACAAGAAGGTGACGGGTGAGTGAAAAAGAAGCGCGTCCGGCTATGGAGCGCGAACCGCGGTCAGTAGGAAACCCCATGGTGGCCTTTGCAGGACGCGTGCACCGGAAGCGGCACGGCGAAATAGGGGCTTGGGCCCGGCCACTGATGCGATACTCGAAAAGATAGTTTCGGGGCCGGGGGACGGGAGTGCGGTGTCATAGGGACCACTCTGGCATGCGTGCATCACCATACGTCCCACCACACCAGGGGTTCTAAATCGCAAAAACAAAAACTCATTTTGAGTTTCACTGATACCTGTTCAATTTCTTCCTTTGCTAAGATTCTGGAGCTCACATTTAAAATAGATAATAAAATAATACCTAATTCACCCGCCAGGCATACTGTGCTACTGCCTACGCTCTATTTTTTTTAATTTTTTCAATTAAAAAAAAAATTTAAGAAGAATTGTAAGAGAATGTATGATTTCCTGAAAAAAACAAATTAAACAAAACTGAATTCATGCCTTTTTCATGACTTTCATGATCACTGACTTCAATTCACGACGTTTTCATGTCTTTCATGAATTTCATGACTGATAGACACCCTTATCTGAATAGTGCCGTAGATTCATTTTTGCCCTGCCCCTTTCTGGTATACTGATCACTGCTCTTATAAATCCTGTCATTATTATTTTATATTCTGAAGAAAACAATTGTTGGTATTTAGTGGTTCTAAGTGGTGCTAAAATTCATCGTATTCAGATTTGCCTCCACCCTTCCCTTCCACAGATACCTACACCCCCGTCCCCCAATAAAAAATCTAAACGCACTCTCTTTGTGACTCGAGACTCAGAGATAATGTTATTAATTTATTCTTAACTTCTGCTGCTATTTTCAGATTCGGTTCCAATAACCTCTTCTCACCAAGGCCGTACCTAGGATTTAAGTAAGGGGGGTTGCGATGAAGATGAATATTATTTCCTGGTGGGGTGGGGGGCTACAAATACTCCAGATTTATCCAATTTCCCACATGTACCTCACCGTCTCAACCCATAGTTTTTTTGGCCAATGGGGGGTGACCCGCCCCCGTCAGTATGGCCCTGCTTCTCACGTTCTTGAAGCTAGCTCAATACACTGACTCTATCGCCATCTATATCACCTTGAATTTGCTGGTTACAAATTGGTTCAGTAATCTGAGACGTGATTTTCTAAAATGTAAAACATCCACACTTCTTACTCGCATATCATTACCAAAGAAATGTTTTCAAATGAAGGGGAGAGGAGTTCGAAGCCAGTCAAAACTGTATCGGTGACCAGACAAAATAGTGCCAAAAGGGTCAGCTAAGGGAACGTCAGTAACCAGTCAAAATACTGTCAAATATTTGTATCCAAATGAGTGTCAAATGAGAGTAATGTCAACAGAAATGTATTCAAGTCAGATGGTCTAAAGTGTATCAGGAGGTAAAAAATCCATCGGAGTGCTCTGATTGGTGGATATGTTTGCCAAAATTTCAAAAAATCGTGTCGAAATTCGCAAAATTGACGCAGGTTAAATTTATGCCAATCTTTCGAGATCGGGATATTACGTAACTCAGTACTATATTGTTCGAAAGGATAAATAAAATTCTGTACATAACTTTAGATGTATTTCCCTACAAGCAAAATCTCTGAAGTAACCACTTACTATACAACGGAATTTGGGATCTGAGTGAGCGAATCTTCTGAGGAACCCGTTCGGTATTATCTTCATTTGCGTAAAAACTCAATGTGTAATGGTTTGATCTTTTTCTTCTCTGTATTTTCTGTATGCAAACAAATAATCCATAACTTGTTTCCATGTAGATTCTCATTCCTGCCATTATTTTCTGACGAGTGCTCCTCAAGAGAAATAGAGTTACCTTTGCATGCTAACTCTCTCCAACTCGAACCAAGAAAACACGATATTTGTCAAGTACCCGGGTCTTTTAGCATTTCGAATATAAAACAGAGTCATTTTTAAAATCAGACTACCATATCGAAGGGTTCGTGATTTAAATACCAATTCCGCGTAATAAGGATATGAAAAATGTAAAAGCACCGGAATGATGGATCTTCACGCTGCAGATTTATAACGTCGTGGACGCATTCTAGTCACGCCAGATTTTTTCGAATGTATCGCGATACCGTACGCTCCGAAAAGATTCACCGGCTAAGGGATGATCGGAGGCGCCGGAGAGGGTGAGAGCGAAAAGGTACCGTGATTACGATAGATCGTGCATAACGCTGGTGAATTACGTGCGGCCTACGAGCACGTAGAGTAACCTGGACGAGCGTAAATCCCGAGACAAACGGAAAATTATCGTCGCTCGGGCGGCGTTTTCTTTCAAGTCCTTCTGTTCGGCGAAAATGGGCCCAGTGAAGGCCGGAGGAAATGTATACAAAGGTAAAACGGTAGACAAAAGACAAATGATACGGACGTAAGGAATATTTCGTGGAAAACGACTGGGACCACTCGCCTACTGCGCCGTCCATGTCTTTGGATAAAATGAAGTCGATAGACCCCTCCGGCATCCCTTAAATATTCATAGTTGTTCGCGAGCGCCGATATCCGCATCCTCGCCCTCGTTTCGAATTAATACGAACTCGAGCATCTCTTTTGGGAATACCCGCGAGCAGGGCTGAATAAAACGTTGATGTATTCCTATTTTTGGCACCGAAAGGAGAGAAAAAGTCGGAATGAAAATTCCAATTTCCAATCAATCTCCCTCTCTCTCTTTTTTCGTTTCTCCGGTTATTTCGACTCATGATGATTTTTCTTCTCGCGTTACTTGTAAACGAAGAAAATGTCAAAGGTGCTCAAAGGACGAGGTTAATTTTTTGCTTTCCCTTTTCCCTCTCACACCCTTTCTACCTCGGTCGCTCTTTCCGAGTAGGTCTCTCACTCTCGTACTACGCTAATTTGAATACTTGCAAGCCATCCACCGCGGAGTACAAACGAACGCATTTAATCCGAACCTCGTACTTTCTTTGGCGAGCAGAGGAAATGAAAAACGAAAAATACGGTCGAGCGATTCCGAGACGTCGAACTCTTTCATAATTTACATAAGTTAGAAAAATGGAATACGGAAATAGTTACCGGGGAAGAGAATTTTCCGAATGAGCTTTGCGGAAACATTCGTCCGACGGCTTTCGGTTTTGCATCTCAAATTGTGGACGCAGGTCTGCACGTAAGTTGCCGAAGAAAGAGCGATTTCAACATCAAAAAGGAGTCAGCAATTGATATCGAACGAAAACTGTTTGGATTTCCAGTGCATTCGAGAAAACGCTGTAGCTCTACAAATAAACTCCCTTATTATCGAGCGAATTTTCCATTTGGTTTTTCTTCAAGACCTGTGTCAATGATACGGAGTGCCGCACAGTGACCCGAGACCTTGAAAACGCGAGAATTTCGAGCATCGAACTTCTGAATTCTAAATATCTAGCGCCGGCTAGATTATTGTTCCATTAGGGCTCTATAAGCCCGAGTGTGATGAATTAATATTTTCACCCTTACTTTTTCCGTAGACAAGCGAGCGTGTCGCGGGCAATGATTGAGGCTACCCGCGAAAGAAGACCGATATTGCACGGTAAAGGATACCTGATAACGTTCTAGTTTCAAATTCGGGCGCGGGGGTGAAGCATTAAAAATCTATGCATTTTTCTTGGGTCCTTCTTGGAAATCACGATTAAGAAAAGATCATCCGATGAAAGATCCTATCTTAAAAAATTAGGTTCTTCTACCCTATCGTCAGGTCTAGTTCCACTAAGATCACCGATAAATTCTCGGAGGTGGTTTCATCTTGTACTTCAACTAAAGTGATAAAACCACGAGCGAGCGGTGGAATGACGATCTTGAGTGCATTCGGCGACAAATAACTTAGCTACGTCACCGTAGACCGTATTTTTCGGCTGCGATTCATCATTCACGCAAATGACCGGAAGTCAATAGTACGAACCTTACGCAAGGATCTTCGCCTAAAAATACTCTCAGGAAAAAAAGTGGCATGGCGCCACTTTATAAGCGGCTCACTGCAGTGGGGGGAACTCTACAAGGTGTTTGTTAAGAACAGTCCTGGTAGAGCCGTCCTGTTGTACGGCAAAATCGGATCTGAAGTATCAAGCACGAAAGCCAGAGTCCCAGTAGTATCAGAGGAGCTGCAAGAAGTCGATGGGGAACCAGGCGACTTTGAAAATGTCTCAGCAGTAGAAATAGCAGAATTGCTAAAAAGGATCGCGGAACCGATCAGCACCAGGATTAGATAAAATTAATTACAAGCTACTGAAAGTTTTCAATAAATCTCGCCGGAGGCTGCTCGCTAGGCTATTCAGCCAATGCCTTTTTATGGGATGTTCCCGGATAGGTGGAAGCCAGCAAAGGTATGGTTAACGAAGTTTGGTAAAGACCCTCAATCAGTGGACGGATACAGCCCTATAACGCTGTTATCGACACTAGGGAAGACTTGTGAGAAGATAGTTGCAGCGCGGATTATTAATCATCTCGATAAGAAGCTAATTCTGTCGCCTAGACAATTCGGATTTCGGGGGAAAACTAGGTACAGAGAACGCCATATGGACCGTGTTTAAGGATATTGATCAAGCGAGGGAGAAGTACAAACTAACAGCCGTCATCTCCATCGATATACGCGGAGCCTTCGACAACTTTAACTAGGCCCACTTGCAAGCAGAAATAGCAAGATATGGTGTCCCAGATTACCTATCAAAGATGCGACAAAAGGCCAGTTCTCAATGGAAAGGTTCGAACCATCTTAACACGGGAATGCCCTCAGGGCTCTGTATTAGGACCCCTCATGTGGAACATGGCCTACAACTTTATAATTGAAGAAATGCTCAGAATAAGCGATGGAATCACGTGTTACGCTGATGACACCCTAATTGTAGTGGTCATCAGTATACAGAGGGTCTACAGCAAAGAGTGACCGAAGTAGTTGGCCTGCTGTCCAAGCTGTTGGGCCGTGCTATCCTCGAAATTAACGTTGGAAAAAAGAAGGTGATGGTGATGCTGCAGAGAGATTCAAAAATCGGCAAAGTGTTTGCTATAAAATTATTGTCGATGCGGTGGAAATAGAGGCCTGCGAGTCGTTAAGTCTTCTATGAACACATGAAGTACCTAATCAAGAAATCGCCGGATGTCTTACCAAAAACTGCACAGCACTGTGCAATAACACTCATGGCTACGATAACTGGAGCAGAAAAATAATGTTCGATGGGGTGATTGGTGCGTACTGGAGGTATGCGTCGTTCGCCTTTGCGGGAAAACTAGAGTCAAAAGAAGAGACGGACGCTATGCACCGACAGGTGGTACTGAAATGTAGCCGTCTATATAGGTCAGTAAGCTCCCCCCCCAGCCCCAATAATCGTAAACATAATTCCACTGAAATTGATGGTGTCAGCATACGTAACATACCGTGCAAGAAAAAAGAGGTGGAAAGTGCTCGGAAACCCAGTATTCAGGGTCAATCTGGAAGAAAGTAAACTGAGTACCATCGCCGCTGCAGCGAAAGAGGCTTGGAGGTCATGGTACACGGCTTCACCAACAGGCAAATGGACAAATGAGATCATGGGCGGCCCGTGCGACGATAGCCAAGATTCGGAAGAACTATGCTTCCACCTAAGAAAGGGGTCTGCTTGGCCGAGTGGATAGCGCGCTGGTCTGGGAATCCGGAGGTCCCGGGTTCGAGTCCACGTAGCAACTTGCTACGTTTAGACCTTGGTCAGTTTTTCGGCAAAAAGCTGTGGTAACCTAGCTCCGCTAGTTCCGGACGACCGAGGCATTGACATCACATAATTCGATAGATATGACAAATTAGTTTCTTTCTCTCACTTATCCTAACCTGTTAATTCCTGTCTTTACCTGTACGTTCCTGATTATAATATTCCTATCGTTATTTTCTTATTTCATCGATTTTTCCACTTTTTCTGTGATTTCCTATTCCCATCCAGAGAGGGGGAAAACTAACCGATGGTCATCTGAGAAATAGCGGCAGCGTGGACTCGGTTCCGGGACGTCTTTCCGTGAACGAATCACCGTATTCGCGAATCAACCCGATATTCGAAACTCTCGATTGTGACGATCGTAAATTCCCAGGATTCCACGTGGCCAAACGTCGAGGACATCTTTATCCGTTTCGCACACCTGACGACCATCCCCGGATAATCGATTCGCCCGCCGAGCAACGTTGAGGATCCACGCCAACCTGCCTAAAACTAAGTTCTCGAGGAAACACGTAACGTTATAAAGTAGACCATACCGAATACACTTATCTCGTACTTTGGCTTTTACTTTACATGCCTCCTGACTAAGGTAAGACCAAGTGCTTGAGGCCCTCTCGACAACTTAGAACCCTTCAAAAACTGGGTTACCTCGTCGCCATTATACGATCGATCTTAACCAAAGTCCGAGCGTCCAAATCTATGCCCTGTAGACCGATCTAGCTAGTCGAGGCTTCAACAGTGGTTCCTTCCCATACCGACGTTTCCCTGTGACTTCCCCAGGCTTTAACGTTCGGTTACCACAAAGCGATGAAGGCTAAGACAGCCCTAACAGCCTCCCCGACGTCTTTGAGGTAATGCTCGAAAGGGTAGATTCCATGACTCTGGCTGAGAGTAAAATTGGAAAAGAAAGGGTTGAATTAAAAAATTAGTGCAGAGGCTGAGTGGTCACGGGGTACTCCGGGAGTACTTTTTCCGGCTCCGCTATTTTTTTTTTTGCAATGCCCATTGTATGAGGACGATAGACCCAGAGAGCTGGACCGAACTGAGAATGGTTCAAGCAGATATCTCCGAAAGGTAGTCCGCATCCTGTGGAACAAGGAACTGTAAAGGTAGACAGGGACATTGCAATAACAGTAGGGAACCACCAACCAGAGATTAACGGTCTATAAGGAGTTGAGCGATGAGAGGAGGTCCGTTGATATGCCACTCGGCGCTATGGCTTCCTTCTCATCACAGTAATAAGAAAAAGAAAGTTCCCATTTTGATACTTAAGAAAGAAAAAAAAATGATAGGCAAGTACTGGAAATTATTTTAGCTTAGTTGGACAATATTAACCCGTCACATACTGAACCTCATTTTCCTTATCGGAAAATGTACGTTCCGGAATAACACAAAACTGTTTAAAAACTGTTTACGATTCATTATATGACTTAAACCTGATAAATGGCTCTTCAAGACACGATCCAGTGGCGTAGCCAGCCTAGTGTTCGATGGGGGGTCTGGTCTTGACCCGAGGGGAAAGGAATGTTAAAGAGGATGCTAAAACTAGAAATATCTCTACTTGACGAAGTCGCAAAGGAGAGTTCAGAAGTCTCGACCCCTCCCCCCTTGCTACGCCACTGACAAGATCAAAACATTTGGAACGTTAAAGGGAAACAAAATCCTGGAAGATGCAATTCAAATTGAGTAAGAATTTGATACTTTACCCTCCCCCTTTCCTCCCAAGCATTTGGATCATTTTACGCTCTCAAGACAATAACTGAGTGAGTAGATATCAGACGAGAAACACGTGGAATTTCGTAAGATTTGTACCGCTAGCTGTTTTCTTATTGATCTTGAAAATAATTTTGCGTTTTAAGACATACTAGGCCAGTTATGGCCTACACTCTGATTTTAACCCTCTCTGTTTCCGCAACTGCGGACCCAGGAGGCTGAACGGCATTGGTGCAATCTTGAAATTGATCAAGATTTTCCACCAATTAGCAGTCCCTCTCAGTGTTCATTGTTTTGCCCGTCTGTCTGATATTTATGTAATTCCTATGTATTTTTTTTTTTCGTCGTTTCTAGCGCCTCTGTCTTCTTCATAATTTTGATCTTGTCTGTTGTCTCTTCCATTGCTCAGTCTGTTCACTCTTTATTGCCTCTTCTGTCATTTTAGCTTCTTCGCGAATTTAAAACTATTTCGCAGTTATTTTCAGTCTTTACAGATGCTAACATAAATTAGCAAGTAACCGCAGCGAGTCGGCGATCTTAGGACGATGTCGACCTGTCCGAACCTCCCCTTCATTTTGGAGCCATTTATATCCAACCGATCCGAAAATGTCGGTACGTACCACCGCAAAGTAATAATGGCTCGCCTTGAAAATCCAGAAATACGCTATAAATGCGACTATATTTTTAGACGTTTTATTACGAGAGCTCCAAATGGAAAATTTTTTATCGCAGCTGTAAATTAGGGAGTCGCAATGGCCTCTTCTCGTGTTTTATTTTAGCTGTACTGGTAATGTTAGGTTTTAAAAAATCCCGTCAAAAGTATATATCGACGGTATACGTACTGTTTACGAGCAAATCATTTTTCAGCTAATCGCTACCGAGGAAAAATTTAATTAAAAAGATAAAACGCGCGTAACGGAGAAACGTAATCAAACGTCGTTGCCGGAGTAGCTGAAAAATGAACGAGAGAAAAAAAAGCAAGTGCCGCACGCTAATGTTCCAAAATTTACAGTCTAAACCCTTTAATTACGAAAGAAAATGGATACAAAAGCGGCTCCAGGCGAACTGAAAAGATAAATAACATTGTTGTTCTCATCTAAGAAGAGAACGTTAAATTCAAATGGTATGTTAACGCTTTAAACAAACATCACAATCCCTTTGATATTAAACTTTATCTGGAATGTAATTTGTTTACGAAGAATGTAACAGCGGAAAATTTAATTATTCTTTGCGTTTCTGCACGGACAAATTGCAAATACTTCGTACAGCGAAACTTTTTTCCCCGTCCTGTTTGCTTTTTAGCTTCTCGCTTATTTCCCGTATAGTCCCCGCCCCGGCTCGGTTTTCCAATTTTTCCGACGCCACCGAGCTGACCGACCCGACGAGCTTTGCTCAATTACGTTGTTTGTTCGCCAATTTCGCGTATCATTACAGTCTCATCAAGCCGGACAATAATTTAATCGAATTGTCGTATACGAAATCGAATAATCGAACATATCGGGAACTCTTCGCCTCGGCTGTCAATTTCCGCCTTTCGTCGTAAGTTGACTCGAAACTGTACAGCAGTCGCCGAATGACTGGTAAATAAATACGAATTAATTATAACTTTTTTTCCTCATTCCCTATTATTTGTCGTCGATGGCAGCGCATTATCATCTTCGAAAAAGAATTCGTGACTCGAAACTGAATTAAAAGTTTCTTCACTCGCATCTGCGGTTCGTGGCTGCGAATCTGTCTTGCCCTTTCTCTGAAAATGCGTTGCTCGTTCAAGTTTGCCTTTGGTAGAACCGCGAAAGGAAAACGTTGAAGCTCCTCAGCAAGGACAGATATAGACACAGACTTCGCAATGTATACACGGAGTGCGTCCCATAAGTTTTAAGACTGTGTGCTTCTAAAGCCAATACTACTGGTTCCATATTCATGAAATTTTTAAGAAATTGTTGGTACAACCCTCCTCCCTTCCCATACGAAGTTGGAAGTTTATAGAATCATTTACAACTGTTCACACGCAGTTGCCGCCAGTGTTGTGAGGTGTGCGTGGTTGTAATTGAATCAGTTTGTGCAGAAACAGGTTAAGTCCCCATTTCGACCTTAATGAATTTTTTACATGGGCAACACTGTAAGACCAAGCCGCGTCAGCTGGCAAACAATCAGCTCGATTTGTCAATACTGAAAGCCTAAAAAAAGATTTGAAAATTTCAGTGAACGGGAGAAACAGGATAAGTCACATATTTTGAAGTAAAACACGTCAAGTCCTCCTTATCATCATTGAGTGTTTCATTATTATGAAGCAAGCGTATCAGCAATTAATTGCATGAGTATGCCGGTGTATGTGAAACGTAAAGGAGTGAATTACTGAACAATTTTATGTGTTATCACAACCCAATTTTGTAGAGAAACAGGTTAAGTCACATTTTGAATTCAAATTTCACGCTTTTCTGGTTACCTTGATAAAAATGAATAGTGGAATTGGTTTTCTCAGCCCAAATATCATATAACAACATGAAAATAATGAAGCGTCAATGTTGCCACATACCCTAAAACAGTTTTTTGGCTTTCCTGAAAAATTATAACAGTGTGACTTAACCTGTTTCTACACAAACCGATTCAATTTTGAAATGGAGACAATTTTCGGCCAACGGTTGGCGATTAAGTTTTGTTTTAAAGACGGTTTTTTAGCATTTTATATGCTTCTACTACTGGGTATACGTGAGCAAAACTGTAACAAAAAACCTAACGCTCCCTCGACACGCTCCCCCGACATGAATTCAGTGGTTGACATTCATATGGAAATTTATTCTATCATTTTTTATACTTTTACTACTGGGTATACTTGAGCGAGAAACCTAAAGAAAAACCTAACGCTCCCCCGTAACATTCACAATCTGCAGCCGTGTTGTTGACAAAAATTTCCATGCCCCCGACACGAAGCCAGTCTGTATGATTTGGCTCTCCATTTCTTATTACATTATTAGGGTACAATATTTCTTCCAGTTGTGGGCATACTCGAGTGAAAACCGTTACCCCCCCCCCCTCGACACGCTTGTAAACTGTAACGCTACTCCTGACCCGACACAAAACCAGTCCGTATGATTTAGCTCTTCATGATGACTGGAAATTGCTATTGACGACATGGCTGCAGACTGCGGTCACCCAGCAACAATTTCATTATTTCCTGTTGAGAGTCAAGATGGGTGCTTTCTTACCGATCCTCCTCGAGGAACGAGTTTGAGCGTTACTTTAAATAAATAAAAATTTCCACGAAAATTTCTATTAGCAATACGGCTGCAGATACAGCATTACTCCTATCCGTATGATTTAGCTCTACATGGTCACAAATCAGTTCAGTGGTTCAAATTTCCATGGAAATTTTTATATCTTCCAGCCATGGGTATACTTGAGCGAAAACCATAACGCTTCCCGACACGCTCAAACACCGTAACGCTCTTCCAACACGAATTCAGTGGTCGACATTTCCATGGAATTATTTTTTCTCTTCCAGCCATGGGGATACTTGAGCAAAAACCGTAACTCCAGCCATGTGCTCACTGATCTTAATCTTGCTGAGCCTTGCACAATAACAGTCTGCAGCCGTGTTGTTGCTGCACGACTGTAGTCTGAAGCCATCCATGTTGTTAATATAAATTTCCATGGATTATACCAAACGTTACACCCCCCCCCCCCCCGACATTCTTCCATCCATGTGCGCTGACATGATTGAATTTTTAACATTTTATAAGCTTTTACAACTAGGTATCTTGGCGAAAACGTAACGTTTAATCCGAGCCTTGATGATAATCTTCAAGGATTTAACAACATTAAAACGGTTAACGAGCAAAACTTTTATTGGGTATCTGTAAGAACCGTATCTGTTGTATGTTTGTAATTTAAGCCCATTTGCCTCTCTTTTTTCCACTGCACGGATTTTTTATTGAAACCTTGAAATTCATTGATTAGTCTTTTCTCCATGGATAGCATAGCAAAGGGCAATAGGCGTTTCTCTTCCATTGTGTTTCTTATAAAATTTTGATTCTTTCTACTCGTACATACAAGGAACGTCTTTCAACTTCGTCAGATGACATTAGCATCATTATATAAAATTTTCAGAAGCTTAATAAATTCATAGAAATAAGTACCTATTCAGAATATCCTTAAGGAAGAAGTACCGTAAATCAGTTGTTTTTACACTTTAGAAATCTTGCCTTTCATAGATTATTTTCAGTTCAATCTTCAATTTTTTTTCATGAAGGATGGAATAGCATGCCACTGTATTCTTCAATAGTTAATTCGCCAGAGATTTTTGTTTTTTTCAAATTTGAAAAATCAAACAAATTAGCCACAAGCGAATGCCCGGTGTAATTAAATCTGTCAGTAATTTCGCAAATAATGATATCGCATTCACGCGAATGTCGGATATCGGAATGATATCGTGCCGATATCAGTGTCGGTTGAATATCGGACGATGAGCATAAAGATACACGTTTAAATATTGATGCTTTATGTTTTACATTGAAGAATTTTCCAGATTCGTACAAGCGCGAAAAATAATATTGTGATACAACAGACATCAGTAATCATGTTTTCGAAATCACTGAATTCGTTTTTCACCTGTTCCCCTAGGTAGAAATTTGGATCCCATCGGGAAAGGGGGCGACAGGCAAAAAATGCATTAAATGTAATATGCGTATCGTTTCGCAGGGTTTTGGAGCCGTAAAATTCATGTACCGATTTTCAGATTACCGTGAAAATTGAGGGACCTGTAGTGGGGCGAGGGCTGAAAATAAGAATAAATTAACAATTTGGAAGTGGATTTCATTTTTGAGAACCGTAACGGTCCCCTCGTAACGCTCTCCCCTGACGGTCCCTCATAACGCTCCCCGACACCAATTCAGCAGTTGACATTTCCATGGAAATTTATGTTTCTTCCAGCCATGGGTATACTTGAGCGAAAACCATAACGCTCACCCCGACACGCTCGAGAACTGTAACGCTTCCCTGACACGAATTCGGTGATTGACATTTCCATGGAAATTTATTTTTAGTAAAAAACTTGCTATCTTAAATTATTAACTCTCGAACTAGGAACACACAACAAACATCACTGATACCAAGTGAGTAATATAGATTGAATTTACACCACCACTTAGCAAAAACCTAGTTTGTCTACAACAGATATTTTTTAGGAATGTAAAATTAAGGTTTACGAGGGGAAGTAGAGAAGCTGAAGAGATTTGATAACGAACTCTCATGCCTTCTACAATTCTCAATTTGTCATTTCTGCCGCCAGATGGCGCTCATAGCTTCTCTACTTCCCTTTGTAAACCTTAATTCTAGCATGCCTTAAAAACATTTGTAGTTTCGTTCAGTGATAGCGTCAGCAAAAACCTGATGTGTCCACAACAGATGTTTTTAAGGAATTCAAAAATGAAGGCTTAGGAAGAGACGTAGAGAAGCTATGAGCGTCATCTGGTGGCAGAAATGGCAACCTGAGAATTGTACCCGGCATGAAGCCCGATGTACACGATCAATTACATTGACGTCAATACAATTGACAACTTCTCATAAAAATTCCATTTCAATGGAATTTTGATTGACATGAGCTGAATTAATTAGTAACTTACGCACACGCCTTAAGTTCTATTGGCACTTTTCATCAATTTTTTTCTGAATTTATTTATTTCGTGTACACCGGTCTTGAGAGTTCGTTATCAAATCTCTTCAGCTTCTCTACTTCCCTTTGTATGCCTTGATTTTTTTATTCCTTAAAAACACATTTTGTGGACTTACTAGGTTTCCGCTGAATGGTAGCGTCAGCGAAAACCTTGTATGTTCACAACAGATGTTTTTAAGGAATGCAAAAATTAAAGTTTAGGAAGGGAAGTAGAGAAACTATGAGCGCCATCGGGTGACAGAAATGGCAAATTGAGAACTGTACAAGGCATGAGAGTTCGATATCAAATCTCTTCAGCTTTTTTATTAGAGTACGAAAGAATATAAAATGTTACACTATGTGTCTCTGTAGGAGACACGTACTTTTGGGTAGTTGACTGACTGATTAACCGATTGACTGGACTGACTGACCTTTTTTAACACGATTATTACAGGTGACATAGTTGGTGTTTCGCTTATGATTCCCCCCCCCCCCACCACCAACAAGAGGATAATGTGCCCAATTGGTTAGCGAAAACTCGCCGCGACCGACGAAACCACGGCACCAGAAATCAAAAGCAAAGGTAATGTTAGTCTTGTTTGTTTTTTTGTTGTTTTTTTTTTGCTTGAAGTGCATTCTGCACCGAGAGTTTGTTCAGGGAACTACAACTCATGCAGTTTTATCAACACTGCTGGACCGCCTCTCTAAAACGAACTTCTGGAAAAATCGATCACTTCTCTCATTCACACCGCAGCGATCAACAACTAGTTTTTGGCCAAAAAAATGGTTCCGGTGCTCAGCCACCCCATATTCGCCAAATCTTAGTCCCCCCGACTATTTTCTCTTCCCGGAACTGAAGAAAGGTTGAAAGGACATCATTTTTCTTTGATTGAAGACATTCAAGACGCTGTGACGAGAAAACTCACATGATTGCAAGAGACGAGTTTTCAAGAGCCTTGGGAAAGCCAGAAGAACGTGCCAATATGTGTCTACAACATAATAAAGTCTACTTTTAATAAAAACTTTGTCGAAAAAATTGTTTGAAATTTTTTTTATACGTTCTGTAGTTACAGTCTTAAGACTTACAAGACGCACTGTGTAAGTAGGATTCGAATAGCAGTCCGCACAGAAGGGCATGAACCGAAAAACGGGACACAGGTCCCGGGTACTCAGTCGAGGGGAAGATGTTTGAAAAATGAAATTTGAAACAAAAATCAATGGAGAACAAAAGGATCAATAAGTTATGTCGTTTTATTTGATGGTCATGACCCAGTTTGGTCCGCGACAAGACACCGTCTACAGAGTTCGATTTTTTTTTTCTTTCCTACTGGTAAATGATGGTGCCCCCAATTCCATTCATAATTTGAGTCGCGAATATTATGACTCGCAAACTTGAGCTTCAGCTTTTTGACGACAATCCCGATATTTTTGGTTTTATTTTTTTCCATAATATCCTATACTTTAATGTGGTCTTGTCATCTGATTTGGAGGATAATCCTTAACACTGAATTGTGGGTGGACCAAATTTTGTGCATTTGCTTTTTAGTGATGGCTCTTTTCAGTTTTTTTGTTTTTTTTTAAATATCACTTTTATGATTTTATTGTCTATTTTGATTTCTTCTACATTCTTGATATTCGTCATAATTTTTGTTTTGAATTGGTTGATTGTTAGGCCCACTTCTTCGCGCTCTCTCCTCAGGTCCCCCGCCATTACTTTTAGTTCTTTCCCATTTTTCGCGATGATGACAATGTCATCTGCAAACCGGAGATTATTCAGATTGTAAAAACTTGATAAACTTTCTCCTCTAATTTTGATTTTTATCCCTTTGTTTTTCCATTTTAGTGGCCAAAAGACCTGTTTTAGTACTGCATTAAGAATATTGGGTGAGAAAGGATCGCCTCAACACCTCTCTTGATTGAAAACCAGAGTCCGCTTTTTCGTCTAATTTTCATCTGAGCCAGAAAATATGAGTAAATATTAATTAGAATTTTGATAATACTTTCAGGGACCCCCTGCAGTGCTAGAATGTCCTATATATTTTGTTGCGGTATAATGAAGCAAAAGCCTTGTTGAAGTCCACAAACACTGTAGCTAAGTATAGCTGGAATTCCTTTGTTTTCTTCAAAAGCTGGCTCAACGTTTGTATATAGTTTAATCATACTGAAATCCTTCCACTTTGATCATTTGTTCGCTTTTTCTGGTCGAGTTGATTCTAACCTTCTCTCCACCCCAACTAAGAGGAAATTTTTATTTTAGGGGTTTGGTACTTCACTTTAGAACTTCGAATACTTCCATGTAGCTGATTTTGGATTTTTCCAGGTTTCTCATATTGTTTTTTTTTAGACACTTAACATTGAATTTTCCCAGTACTCCACGTTAGGTTTTTCAGCCATCCCTCCTCCGCCATGGATTTTTCCAGAAATCTAATCTTGGGTTTTTCTGAATACCTTACTTCGAATTTTTCCGACCCTGAATGTTTCTAGAGATTTCTCTTCGGATTTTTCCAGGTGCCCAATCTTGGATGTTTCCTCCTAATACCCCACCAATGAGACATTTGGAATTGATCCAGTTCAAACAAAAATCATAAGCGATTTTGAGAACGGTGCAGTGGGAATCAATGGGTAGTACGCAATTATAGATATTTCACTGGGAAGAGTAGACTGAATATGACCTACCTTAGCACACTCAGAAAAACTCAGCACAATGTTTTCCTTGAAAATCCAAATATAAGGGTGATATGAGAACATCCATCATCTAAAGCCAGGGTAATAGGGATAGTCAAATAATATTTTACAGCCGGAACTTTCTTAAATTTGGGCGAAATGTTGACCCCGAGATCATTTTTTTGACAAGTTAAAATTTGTCTAAAATTTTGACAGCGAGATTTTTAGTTTTTGTTTACTTACCTAGTTGACATTTAAGCGAAAACCTTGCGGATCAGTCAATATTTCACCTACAACATTTGTACTCATTCCCACTAGAATTTCTTAATCACGCTACTGTCTAGCAACCCTAATTCAAAATCGTGGGGCCCGGCTTCTTAGGCAGAAAGAGGTTTCAGTATTTTCGGAGAAAAGAGGCGAGGAAAAATTGAATTCGGGTTACCTAAACTTCGAACAATTTAGCATGAACAAATTTTTTCAATTCAAAATGGTGGACAGTGGTTTTTCGGAGGAAGTCATCGGTGTATCAAATGGGTTAAGAGTGGAAGAAAACTGAACACAGCGCAATCTTAGTATACTTAAAGCAACTCGCAATTTCCTTTTCTTTCTTGAAAATTCGAAATGGCGGTGTCATTTTTATGGAGCTCGACATTTAAAGATCTTCCTGTGCAGAGAACCTCCGGCCATTTTGAGGTTCATCAAAACGCCGTAACGAAGGCGTTTTGAAAAAGATAAACCCTCGGCGAATAATAAAGATCAACATCTTTTTACGATACAATTTTACTGGGCTTTGTTTCGGAGCCCATTGCATCGTTCTCAAACCAAGCCGATAGAATGAAGCTATATCACTCGAGCCAAACAATGGAAATTTTAAAACTGTATGATACCACGGACCATGCATGTCTCCCTCGCTCAACGTATTTCCATCGCTGAGTATTCGTAAGGCTCGATTTTTATTACCCTCCGAGCGTGTGGAGATACAGGGAGCTGGAAAATGGGGCGCCAGGGAGGCGTAACTCTCAGCCGGGCGATAAGAAACCCTCGAAATTACGAGTAGACTCTCCGAAGATAACGTAAAAAACCTTCGAAGAAATCTTCGCGACCGCCAACCGCATTCGAGGTAATTAATTTTTCGCGTATTTGAAAACAGCAATTCTGCCCCCAGAATAAGATGAAAATACGATAAAGGGGTACGCGCCGTCGAGGTCTAATTATCGTATGCATTTATACGAAGAGTCGCGACCTCGACGAGCTCTCAGACCGAGTCGGACTTAAATCCGGGTCGTAAGTGCCATCCACCGACGGTCATTTCGTGCGGCAGTCATTTCTGAAATAAACATTTGGCTGCTTCCGTCCGCAACAGAAGCGTAAATTACCAGAATTGATATGCGGAAAACTGTGGGATACAAAAGCTCGAGCTGAAGCTCGCTTCTTGTCCCTCGTAGCATTCGCACGAGCTAATAAAACGAGCAAAAAATAAAACAATCTAATAAAGACCGAAAAACCTCGAAACAAAAGAAGTTTGACGCAATTCGTTTCGAAATTATTTACCGCGAAGCTCATTTTTCAACCAAATTACCTATTTAAAGTTCGCCATTCAAACGGTGCAGTTGTCTTGTCAGTTTCATTTTATTTATTTTTTCTTCATTTTTCTTTCGCCGTTCTTTCGAATTGCGTACATTTAGTAAAAATAAGATCAAGGAGGGCAAACCGGATCGTCGATAAAAACTTCAGCTAGAAAGTTTTTTAAACGAATTTCAATGACTTTTAAGAAAAGAAAGTAATTAAACCTCGGAAGTTTAAATGAAAGTTTCGAGTTCAAGTTACCCGAAACACGAGCTTAGTGACTACGTGTGCGTGTTTCTTTTTTCGTTCTTTTTTGTGCCCGACTAATTAATGGAAGTTTTAGTTTAATTAAAAAGAAGTGGTTGAAATTTGATTTGTAATTGATGCGAAGTTCTACTAAAAACTAAAGTGGTGATCTGGGAACCGTCAACAAAGTAAAAGAAGTCTGAAGTCTGTAAACGTGAAAAGATGTTGAATGAGTTGCGCGGCAAAGAAATTTGGACAAGATTTCATTTTGAATTTTCAAATATTTTTATCGTCATTAAAATGCATCAACCAAATTTGCATAATGTTAGTCAACCCGGGCAAACTTGCAGTTCTCGAATTCGCCCGAGCTCTGCGGCATATTACGGTTATCACAAAAATACAGACTCTCAGAAGTTCGGGAAAATAATATGAAGGGCTGAAGATATAATTAATAAGCAGGTATTCGGCTTAAATTCATTACCTGGATCTCGTAAGTAAGAAACGTACTGAAACCCATATAGCCCTGTCCCCTTATCTCTTGTCCGAAATACAGGGACGAAAGGGCGCGAACCTCCATCAGTTTTTGTTTTCTTTTTCTGAAACTGAACATTCTGCAACGGAAATTCACACTGTAATAGCCAGCCCAGGCGTAAAATTTTACACAAAGATGGTATTTTTCAATTTTTCCGCCACCGACCTAGAACCGTCATAAATTTCGAGGGGGGTGAGTTCAGAACAACTCATCACGCAACTAAGTAACTCATTACTGCAGGCTTTTTACACAGAAACATGAATACTGGATTTCTGGCACGAACCCGAAGCCGGCATCAAAATCGGAGCCGCTCTGAGTTGGCCCCGGCTTTAGAGGACATTTGAATCTAGCTCCAACTCCGTCTAAAATTCTTCACGCTGGCTTCGGATTTGATGAATAATTTTTCTTAGGTTCATGCTTCAGCTCCAGCAAAACATTGTCGACGGCTTCAGCTCGATCACAAATGTGGTTTTGCTCCGGCCAGGTCAGCAAGCGCCCGCCCTGGCTAGCATATTCTCAGGGGGGAGGGGGAATATAAAAAATGATGAAGAAGTGGATGCGAGGGGAGCGAGCAAAAGAATTTTTATGTTGTACCCTTATGGCTCGTGTCCTGGTTCACAAGCAGTTAGCTGCTTAGCTGCGGGCCTGGTTTCGGCTCCGGTTATTTCAAAGGGCCGAGTGAAGGGAAGAAAAATACAGTGGTAGGCCAAAGAAAAGAGAAAGGAGAAGGTGCGAAGTTGAAGAGCTGGAGCAAAAGTTGGAGCTGGCGCCGGGAGTCAGCTCCGTCTCCGACTCTGGTCAAATTTTGAAATTAGCTGTGGCAAATAATTTTTTTCGGCGTCCAACAAATCATTTTTACCAAGCGCCAGCTTCCCTCGGAAATGGTCGACTCCGGGGTTCTCGAATTTCGAGTCCAGTTTGATCAACTAGCGGAAGAAAAAAGAGCGAGTTGCCCTCGAAACTTCCTCTAAACCCTTATACCTTCAAATCTCAGAAAATATTTTCTTGTAAACCTTCCCCCTCGAGTACCGCAGTTTTATTTTGGAGTTTTCTGGCATACCTTGGAACACTACAACGCAACCTTTAAATAGAAATGACGGCTTTTGGCTGGATGAGGGGAATGGGTTGGTGTCAAGACTTTGTCGAAGTTGAAGAGGCTCGTGTTATAGGACAATATTTTACCAGAAGGTGAGGTAGGTCAAATAGGTATTTAAAAAATATTGTACCGATAGGAGCCAAATTCTAAATAGTCTTACAGTCCAGGATTGTTTATCAAAAAATTTCACGTTTGAAAACTGCTACTACAAATATCATGGTCACTCATTTACGAAAAATTAATGCTTACGCCAATGGAAAATGTTCACGGGGAACAATGAAATATATCCTCAACACTGTTTGGTTCTGTACCAATGGTTACTATGGTAGAAATTAGCGAAATTTGAATAAAGTCTTCAATTCCTTAAAATCACCATATTTAATCAAATATGTGTATGAAGATCCCCAGCAGTATAAAAACTGAGAGTTTCACTCATCTTGATGCCTTAAATAAGTAGTACTCAGACGTACGAGAAATCTACGAGAGGTATTCAAGTAAATTCTAATAAATAAAACTTTCTATTTCTAAAAATCTTGAATTTTCATAGAATTTTGTTAATACAATCTCTGTTCGTATTCAACTTATTCATCAGTTTTAGGACATTTTGTCTGCAATACTTATGTGGGACTAAATATAAATATCAACTAAAATCATCACTGGAGCTAGGGGTCCTCAAATTTGGTTTAATTTCCTAAATTATCAACACTGAGTCACTAAGGTGGCCCGTATTTACTCTTGGTGGATTTTTTCTTTCGAACTTTACAAAAGACCCCCCTCTCTAGATTAGTTCAAATAAATTAAAAAAAAAACATGTAAAATTCCAGATCGATCGGATAAGGGGGAGACAGTTTCCTCCACTTCTTATGGAAAAATGCACAGGGTTTTCACATTTTTAACGATATTTTTTTCCACATCCTCTAATTATATTAAAACTGCATTTATTAGATCCCAAAATTGCATTCGATATAGATCAAAAGTAAAATAGTTTGATTTCCTAATGTGGACTCGTGACCTGGGAGAGTGGCCTAAAAAGAAAGGGGAGAATAGTGAAAAACTGAAATTCGAGGTTAGTGTTGATTTATTGGGTTTCGAGTACGCCGAATTCGATTCTGGGAGCAATTTTACGTTTGACCCCCTAGTATGCCACTGACGATGGTGGTGGTAAAATATCAGTCATTTTTCTAAGATGGTATTCTATTTACAGGTTTTCGGGGCTACTGAATTTAATTCTGGGGGTATCAGCGAATTTTGATCCCCTCCTTGTTTTCTTATTTACAACTTCAGTTCATATAATAATGAAAAGTGAAGCAAATTAGTTACTAGTTTTGTATTATGTCAACCACGAATTCAGCGACCTTCGTAGTCTAAGAATTGGTATTCGAACATAAACTGGCTGTAAAATCCCAATATTCGATGCCCTGATTTAATTTTTTTTCATATACAAGTACCAAAAATTCGTCAACGGTTGTGACATTCGACCTGAATCAAAAAATAAAATAATAAAATTTAAAGCACAAAGAAAGAGAAGAGCTGTTAGAGATTTTGAGGATGAGAAGAGGCTGGAAGTGCTCCTTCTGTTAGGAAAGCTTGGCCAAACCATAATTCTATACAAATATAGAGTCAGTAAAACCACAGCACAACCACTTTTCCGAAAATGGGACAGGTACTTAAGGCTAGATAATTTAAACCGTCGACTTTCAGTAAATGAGTATAAGAAATCGCTTCACTTCGATTTTTGCGCCCAAATTCGGAAAGTAAAATCGCCAAAGGGTAACCCATCAATTTGAGGAGAGATGCCTCAATTTGTTCCCGATACTGCGGTACTCCGAGCTCGGAGCTAATATTATTGTGTCACACTATGGAGAGCAGTACAATCAATCCATCCCTCATTCATAACATTTCAGAGGATGGTAAGAAAAAATCTTAAGATACCGTTCTTGTGGGAAATTTCATGTAGAATTTACTACCTTAGCTACTTCAGTGACCTCAAAGTTCACCACGATTTTTCTTTCTTGAAATATTGATTTTCTTTCAGCGTGGGTACCACTTAAAGGGAAGAAAGAGAAGAAAAAAATTTTCTTCAGTAATTTATCAGTTGACAAAATAGCTCTAACTAGGATTATTCGGAGAATTTGAAAATCATTTCAGTTATCTACGTCTGAACAGGTGCAAGGTGCATCTTTCCATTTTTTATTTTTTTTTCATTTGTCAATTGCAGAAATTTCAGTATTAATTCGCGAGACGACATGTGACTAACAACGTATTTTATTTGCTGGTCGATATTAATATTTTGAATTAAAAAAATTACGTTCCTAAACAGGTGTTGTGGGACGTATGGCGATGCACGCATGCCAAAGTGGCCCCTGAGACACCGCACCCCCGGCACCGGAAACTACCTTTTCGGGCATCGCATCAGTACCGAGCTAAACAAAGTTCTTTCTTAAAGGAGAAGTTTCAGTCTGTAGAAAAGAGTGACATCGCTTCCTTCTCTCACATATATATTTATCTCAGAAACGACCTCGTTGAGATTTCAGTTTGTGACTTGAAAGATCCACGAAGAAAAGTTTAGCTTGACTCCCGCTTGTTACGCAAAATGTTCTTTTTTTCAGGTCCAATTTACCCGAGATTAATATTTCTTGGCAGTTTTACTCATTTGCTGTACACCCTATTAAAATATTGTTGGGACAGAAATTGTTCTATGAGTTTTTGCATTGAAATTATTCTGTACAATTTCCTTCTATCTGGCAGAAGTCCAGAGGCATTTGAAAATGAGAGCTTCCGACAGTGGCGAAGTCAGGAAGGGTGGCCCCCAAGCGATTTCGTCAACTAGTGGTTTTTCTAGTTTCAGCACCCTCCCCTTTTGGTCAAGACCAGACCCGCCCCCCTCGAACTCTAAACTGGCTACGCCACTGGTTTCAGAAGAACCCTTTACATTGTAAAACTAACGCAGTCCTTTGGAAGAGTTGTTTCTTTTTCTCATTTGAGGCGCTTTATGATTTTTTTTTTTTAGATTTGTTTACGACTTCTCAAAGATGGTGATATTCTAATTTCTCAGACTTGTCATGAGATGTAATAAAGATTTTTCGAAGAAGTGACTCACAATGCTACAGTGGTTCAGTGATTAGAAAAAGCTGTGATATGAGCGACTCGAGACAAAATTCTAAATAAACGCCATCATTTTCTCATGTTATGATTGGCGGCCGAAATTCGAGAAAAAACTTAAGATATTCAGCCATTTCCATCGAGGTTTTCTAAACTAAGGGCTCGTAATCGACGTGCTTACTGCCTTTATTAGTTTACGATCAGCCATTTCGCTCACACCCTACACTTACAGTACATTAACGGTCGAGACCTTTCTGTTTTGCGGCTAATTTTTCATTCTGTATACACGATACAAATTACCTAAAAAAAAATTAAAGGTACGAACGTGGAACTCACGCGATAAATGTAATTTGGCGGTCCTTCGAAAACGCATACAGTGAGGTAGTAGGTATGCCGTAAGTATTAAGACATTACGTATGATTGACCAAGAGATTGCGTGTTCCACGAATAGTTCATTGAGCCCCATTTTACCTTCATCTCTTATACTTGTTAAATCGAAGTGCCAAAGAAAACGAAAAAAAAAAAAATAGAGAAAAGAGAAAAAGGGTTGGAGCCACCCTTTTGAGATATTAATCTTGAACGAGAAAACGAACACCTCGACGAACGATTTCAGCGAAAAATTTCTTTATTACACTGAGAGCCGGGAGTAAATGTACTTTTGAAGCGATTCTTTTCAATTTTGAACACGTGTAACATGGATTTTTCGAGTAAAGTTTATCTAATTCAAGCGCTGCTTTAATAACGAAATAGTTCAATAATTTTGTTACCAAACTAATTTAGTATACCTAATGCAAAGTTTTTTTAAAAGACCTTTGTATTTTTTCTCGGATGCAAAGTTGGATCGACTCAGGACTAACGTGGATTTTAAAGTGAAAAAGTCTAGTTTTTTCTTGTTAGTTAAAGATTTTTCTTCTCTTTGAGGGATACTGATTTGTGTACATTAATTTTTTAAGTTAATTATATTTTAAAGAAAATTAAAAATTCTTTTGGGAACAATGAAAATAAGAAATTAAAAAATGTACATAAGTACTTCATAATTTTGAATGAGAAGGTATTGAGCAAATAACAGAATCGAATATTTTTGCCTCGCTGGTGTAGAGTATTTCGAAAGATCAAAGTTCAATCACAACTTAGGCTATAAAATCAACAAAATTTATCGAGTACGTGACCTGTTTCTTATATGGTTATAATTGCATTGAAATGACTGTTTCTGGACGAGATCTATGAACCGGGATTCGCAATGCTAATCATTTTTTGAAATCAATGATTCATGATACGTAATTAGCAGTGTTATTAAACAAAATGATTTTTTGTCATCTAGTCATTTTATCAGAGGATCATTTTCATCTTTCATCGTTGTCATAAGTTTTGTCATCTTCAGAGTTTATCATTTTTTCCCCATAGTTTTGTAATGTCTTGACAAAATTATTTTGTCATTTTGTCTTCCTTTTTGTCATGTTGCTTAGCATATTCTTCAGTCAACGATAATGTCGCTTGGCATAATTTGTTATCCGTCGTTGAGCACAACTTATCATTTAGTCGTTGACAAAATGTTATGACATAATTTTTTTGTAATTTTGTTTTGTCATTGGATTCATTTTTTTGTTATGTCACTGACGAAACGGTCCTGACAAAAACCGATTTAAGGTTTTTTCATACGACGAAATTTTAAAAATTCAGTTGTCATTTCATATTACGCGGTAGCGTAGTCCGACGACCTGCAGAGTGCTGTTTTATGAATTGACAAATGTATTAGATAATTTTATCTTCTATGGAAGGTAACACTGTTCCCCTTTTGATGCTGTCCAACTAGACAGCAGTTCTCCCACCAAAAATTGAGCACTGTGGTAGGAAATGATAGCTTTATAACCCGATGCATAAGTGAAGAGAAGTCATTTAATCATAGACAGTCCATGGAAGCGCAACCTCTTCGCCATAAAACTATGTATTATTAATAAAGTGGGAAAACTTCTATTAAGTCTTATATTCATTTATGACATAACTTCCACCAGGCAAACAAAACTGGCCCTGTATAGGAGCAGGAACATCCTTCCAAAAATCAAAAACAAACTCGAAATTGAAATTAGTGATCGAGAAAAGTAGCAGAGGTAGCCACTGTCCTCTATCGAGACATTTACAAAAATGCAAAGTCTGATGATGTCAACCCAGATAGCTGGAAGAGGTACCTGGTAAATAAAGACAACATCCTCCCAAATAAGCAAAACTGAAGCGGTTCAAATAGACTAAAGTCAGGTCGGGTCCCGGGGCCAGACGGGGTGGAAAATAAATCGCTAAAAATATTTAGTGAGATCATGGCGGGTCCCATGGTCAGTTTGTTCAATTGCCTACTCGCGGGTCTTCCGCCAAGCCAATGGTACTTTTCGGAAATTCGTTTACTACATAAAAAAGGGGATCATAACGAAATCAATAACTATAGACTATAACAAAACAAAAAATATACCAAGAGCTTTACGAAGGGGAGATGGAAGACATCACAGATACCAAGTTTAAGAAAACAGAAAAGAAAAGAGACAATCTCTCCGTTCTTGGAAGGAGAAGTCTTCACCGTTTTGAATAAGCTAAAGGTGGGGGAATCTGCAGGACCGGACGGGATAGGAAACAAGGAAATCAAAAACTTTAGTAATGAACTGACTCCAGTAATCACATAAATCTTCACTTGATCCTCAAGAAAGAGATAAGTCCTATTCATTGAAAACTATCAGAAATAGTGTTACTATTTCTCTTTTTCAAATTTGCTCTGAACCCGAGCCCTGGAATCCGCCCTTTCGAGAATCACTTCAGAGACGTCGGGGAGGCTGTTAGGGCTATCTTAGCACGCATCCCTTCTGGCCGAAAAACCGGCCTAGGTCGAAATCTGGCGAGTTGCTTCGTGGGCTCGAACCCGGGACCTCCGGATTCCGAGACAACGTGCTATCCACTCAGCCAACCAGACCCCTCAAAAAAGGCGATAAAGCAGACATGAACAACTACAGGCCGATATCTCTGATTTAGGAAAAATTTTTGCAAAGGTTATCAAAAATCGTATGTGCTCCATTTTGGATTTCAATCAAAACCTTGAACAGGCAGGCTTTGGAAAAGTACATTCAACAGTAGACAAAAAATTTGTTACGAATATAAAGCATACGAGTATGATCGAAAAAACAAAGAAATTCAATCAAACCTGAATATACTGCTGATTGACTTTCAAAAACCTTTTGATTTGATCTCGCGCCCAGCACTATAGGAGGCCTTCTGATGACAAGGTGTTCCGAGGAGGTTGTTAAGAATAATGGATGAAATGTATAGAAATTCAAAGAGGAGGATACGTTAGGATAAAATGGGACAATACTTCGAAATCAGAAGAAGTGTACAACAGGGAGACCCTCTATCCCCAAATATTTTCAACTGCCTCTTGGAGGAAATCTTCCATAACCTAAACTGGGAGGAGATGGATTGAAAATAGACGGGGTCTGGCTCACCAACTTAAAGTTCGCGAATGACGTCACCTTATTAGCATAGGATGGAGAGGAACTCCAATTAATGGCCAAAGAACTGGAGCAAGAGGGGTGGAAAATAGGCTTGAAAATGAATGCAAATAAAACGGTGTTGATTACAAGTCAGGAAAAAGCCCCGAATTTGGGAACAGAGGAAATTAGAGTTGAAGTCAGTACAGTATATTTAGGGCAAATAATGTCATTTATAGATAGTATGGACAAAGAACTAAACAGAAGGAGAGCACAGGTGTGGAGAAGTTCTTGGGCGTTAAAACAGGTGTACAAGAGTAAAAAGCCACTAAAAACAAAAATAAAAATTTTGGAAGGGTTTATATTACCGGTCTTCGTGCATGGGGCGCAGACATGGACAACCGCCGAAGCGCAGAACTTGAATATGGCGAGAATATAGATCGCTATGGAAAGGTCGATTCTAGGAAGGTCGATTCTAGATACAAAAAAGAAGGATAGACCGAGAAACATCGAAATGAGAAGGAGAACTGGAGCAAGAGATTGTACATACATCGCTAAGAAATATAAGTCCGTCTATGCGAGACATAATGCCAGGAAAGGAAGGGGAAGATGGAGAAGAAGAGTGATGAATTGGTATCCTAGGGAAGCTTGGAGATCACCAGGACTGACAAGGTGGCACGACGAGCTAAAAATATAGGGGGAAGGATTTGGGCAAGGAGTGCAAGAGATAGGGACCGATGGAGAGAAGAGGGGAAGACCTATGCCTGAATATGGGCGCACTGAATAATAAGTTAGTGTAAACGCGATTCGTTATATTAAGTAGCATAAGAGAATGGTTGTACATGAATAAATAAAAGGATCAATGGTTGATGAGACTTTTTTAGGTGTTGTGGAGCATTTGCGTTCAATGAAATATTCTAGTATGGAGGCAGGGATATACCGAAGAGTTTTTCCTGGGGGGGGGTGAAAGTCCCAACTGATTCAACTCAAAATTTCACAAGTGTCAAAGCCAAAAAAAAGTTTGACTTTTGACTTGTTGAATCTTTCTAACTTCTCAACTCAAAATTCCTAAATATCATAAAAAAACAAAAAAAACCTTTGACTTGTTATATTTTCCCAACTCTACCACAGCCCATATCCGTACTTCGGCTGACTGAAATGGTCAATTTTCCTCCAACTGATGAGTAAAAAATTTCTTACAGGAGAGGGGAAGCTCCTCCCTAGCCCTATCGGTACGTCCCTGTATATGGAGGTGGAAATATTCCGGGTAAACATGTTTATTTCGAATGTCTGAGTCGTGCAATAACCATCCCTCGTCATGTACTAAAATTTGGAGGTTGAAATTATACTCTCCCGGACCCTATGTAGTTCTGCTTGAAAAAATGATCACATTACGGGCCCGCTTGATCGTGACTACATTCAAAGTGACACTGCTCCATTGATTGCCCGAGCTCTGTCATAAATGTTGACTGACTTCGACTCGGCTGGCTTTGATCGATGATCAACATTACGTAGGTACTGTTACGGACGTTCCTCGAAGATAACGAGAGTCATTAAAATGTTCGCATTCGGTCTCCAAGTGCGACCCCCAACCCGACTGAATACTTATGCATAATTCGAGTGTACAAAGTACGACGTATAATAAATAATCACTCCGAGTTACTTCACCGGTGGCTATTTTAGTTTCTCACCAATACGGCAAAATTCCGCGGGACCTTTAGCATGAAAGTTTTTCCGTCACCCGGTCCACCGCAAATGCTTACACTCTCCACCGCGGCAAATTCGCAGTTGAGAGCGGCGCCGTGTCTCCTTAATTACTACGCGAGTTCTTTCTCTCAACAAATTTACTCGGTTGCCTGGTTCGCCATTCGCGTTTCCACGATTCGTGAGCCCGAAAAGTGAAGACGTACACGAACTATACAGGAGAGTGGATTCGTAGTTCTCTGCTCTTCCGCCGAGTAATATCATTGTTCGGAAACTTTATTACGCCTCATATATCAAGAGAAAATTCTGCGCCAGATTTCAGATTCCATCTGCGAACGCGGACATAATGCGCATTTTAACCGTGATTTATGTATCGCGATCGCGTTCCACCATCACGCCGCCATCGCCGCGCCGGAGCTACCTTTGCGTCCACGAAAAATTTCGACGTGTATCGCGAGCACAGATCTTGGCCTGCCACCTCGCCTCGGAAAATTCGCTCGTTATTCTCTTCGAAAAGTAAAAATGTCGACGGTAATGGACTCGGCGGTCGTCAGACACGCGGCTTCCACCTGACCTCCCTCGATCATCCATAGAGTTCTTTTTACCTACCATTAGTTATTGTCTACCGTTGATATTACTGTTAACGAAATTAAATCGACGGTAGTACTTTACCTTGATTACGGTTATTAATTAAGTTTTAAAACATTATTTGCATCTTAATTCACGTTCGAGATGATATAGACATTTGTTAACGTTAAGGCCTTTATTTAAATAACAGCAGATAGGAGCCGCGCCCCGGCCGGATAAGGGTGAGGTAGGTGTTTTTATTAACGCGCCATTCGCTCGAATTAATCATTTGACGAGAAATTTTTGACGAGTTCATTTAACGCTGGTAAGTTTTTCACTCGCGGCGTTTTGTCCGCCTCTATTCCGAAGCAAATAAACTTGGCTCGAAACATCGTATAAGATGTATGCGAACTTTTCAAACATCAGTGGGCGATTTTGCTACAAATTTTAGTCAGGTGAAGAAGTTCGCCGAGTACGGCCAGATGATAATTTTCAAATGCGCTGTTTGTGCCCTCGAATTCTGTTTTTTCACTGCTAGTTTTGTTAGATGAAAAATCATGGCAGACATTTTGTTAAAATATTCCGGAGGTTGCCTAAATTTGGCCATTTTTACTGTAGTGCTACTAGAATTCTGCTGAAAGTGCTCTCCCAAAACGGCTGCTAAGAATTCAGTCAGCTGCTGGAACTGAAACTTTTTCTGTTGGTGAGACAATCTATACTACACAACGGCGCATACCACTTTTGAAAATTACCTGGCGAAGATCTTTCAAAAGCTTCATTTCTGACTACCGATGTTAAAGAACATATTAGCACAAGTACGCGTGTACGACATTTTGGAGCACATCGTGCCCGTCGATACCGAATTCACTACGCGGTACGCTCCGCATAGTCGGATTCGGCATTCACGGGCACGATGTGCTCCGATATGGCGTATGCGCGAACTTAGACTTATAGGTTTTTTACCGATTTTAGTCTCAGGTAAGCCAGTTAAGAGCTTCGGTAAAGGCAATTATGCAAGATGAAGGAGAAACTCTTTACAACGGCGATAACGTATTACAACTTCTCTTCGTGAATGTCCGTGAAATTTCAATTTGAATTGATTGATATCATTGTTTAAGCCAGTGTTTCCATTTTCAAATAGCACCTACGCATTGTAGAAGGTTGGTGTTTACCGATGATAAATTAATTAAATTTCGTAAAATGGAGGTGTATTTAAGTGAAGAAACCAGCCAACAGGAGGCAGAAAACGGGAGTATAATATGTTCTCAAACAGGAAAACTTAGCAGAGTGGAATTCTTGCAAATTTAGCTTTCAAAAATGAACAAGAAAATCTTCAGATGTTAGAAAAAAAGAAACATGAGGAAATTAGTAGAAAGACTAACTGACTGACTCAACACTTCGTTCGCCTGCGAGTACCACACTCCTTGTATCAGCCTGTATTCCCTCTCGAGCATCACGTCCCTTCTAACAGCCTGCGAGCACTATGCTCTGTTAGTGTATCATCTTGCAGACGAGTCTGCAACCACGGGAGAGCATTTTCATGTCTGCTTCGCGGACTGCGTTAACATGAAAATGTCGTCGTCCGCTACGGCCCGCAGTGCACGTTGCGCTCCTTACTTTTTTAGTGTGCTCATTTTTTGGACGCTATGTTCGCTGGACGATGACATTCTCATGTCGACGCAGTCCGTGAAGCAGACATGAAAATGCCCTCCTGTGGTTAAAGATTCGTCTGCAAGATGATGCACTAGCAGAGCGTAGTGCTCGCAGGCTGATACAAAGAGTGTGGTACTCACAGGCGAATGAAGTGTTGAGTCAGTCAGTCAGTCAGTCAGTCAGCCAGCCAGTCAGTCAGTCCAGTCATTAACGATGTCCATGGACACGTAAATTCTTTTTCGCTACTCCCTTTCGTTCCTCCTCAAATGTAACGTTTTTCCCGTTTGTGTCATACCCATGGCTGGAATGTGCCAAAGTAAAGATTATAAAATGTCAAAATAAATGTCCATGGAAATGAGTATTTCATTCTTCCTCAAATGTAACGCGTAATGCGTGAAAGTAACAATTTTCCGGTTTGTGTGCCAAAGTAAAAACATGAAAATGTAAAAGAATCATCCACTCTACATTCATTCTTCCACACCTTCGTAATACTCTTGAACATTTTTCCAAACCCATCTAAAACTTAAAAAGAAAACGGCAGCCTATTGTCACTGTTGTCGAGTGTCGGTCCTCTTCGCCCTTACAGCCGCCTTACCTTGGTATTCTTCTCAGGGACGGTGACGGGATTCAGCTGCAGAACCGACCGTCCGGTGGGGGAGCCGTCCCTACTTATGGGGTGTCGTCACTCAAGACCTGCTGCGTGGATTGCGTATAAGCTGCACGGATACTGCCTGCTGTCTCATGCGCTTGGCGTCCTCTTGGGTCCACATTACTGTGCCGGCGAATTCGACCATCGCTGACCAGTTCTGCGGGCTAGCCAGCATGACTTCAACCATCGTCTCGGGAATGATGCGGCTGCCTACAAACGCCTTGAGGCCCGACCAGGAGCTCAGCCCCCATCCAAACATGGTGAAGTCCAGCATCAATCCTCCTGGTCAGGTACAGGAACGTGAGGCCGGCAGCGCTGTTGGACAAAACAATTTTTTGTCAGACGAGCATTTCATTTTTTTGGTTTGTTATGGCATGAGTTTTGTCATGTTTGTAGTTCTGTCATTTTGTCTTTTCATGGTTTTTGTTACGTCATGACAAAATTATTTTATCATTTTGTTCTGTCATTTTGTCAAAATGCCAATACCTATTAATTTACAGGTAGGGGAGACCAGGGTTAGTTGTCTCAGCCTCCATTCACCCGTGTAAAATATGTTTTTTTGAATCTGATGACGGCACGCTACTCCTTAGTGTACCAACACTGCATCCATACCTGATAAACCTCGCGATTATGGAACCGACCTGATTTATAGTGGTTTGATATTTTGATAACACAAAATTTAGCGAAGAATCACGTTTTATAAACAAGAAGTTCACTCTCACGAGTGTAATATATTTTGTGTTGGCAAAAATCAAATACTCTGTGGTAAGTAGAATTTCTTCAGCTATCTTTGGGTGTGTTAGAACCTAAAATTACATTTATCCTCCCCCAAAAATTTTACTTTCCAAACCCCCTCAATTCGGAGCAAGTTGTTCCATTACAAAAATTATCAATTAATGTGAATTTTGTTACATGTTTTTCAAAAATGGTACGAAAATACGTTCGTGAGATATTTCAGCACTTTTTTAGCATGTTTTTAGCACAAAACTTACCCGATTATGTATAACAACTTACCCATATATGGGACAAGTTGTCACAAAAAAAGTCGCACTTAAGAATATTTGGGGCCAACCGTGTGAAAAATGTTTGATTTTCTATACGCCATTTTATAGCCAAGAGTTGTGGCTACAATTTGAGCTTAATTTGAAGTTTTCTACACATTTTTAACACGTTTTTAGCACAAGATAATTTACCCTATCATGTATGACAACTTACCCGGGTATGGGGAAAATTGTCACAAAAAAAGTAGCCGCGTTTAAAAATGTTTGGGGCCAACTGTATGGAAGATTTTTTATACGCTATCTTGTAGCCAAGGGTTGTAGCTACAATTTGAGCCTAATTTAAAGTTTTTCGGTGCAATATTTTTTTCAGAATTTTGAAGTTTATAAAAATTGTGACAACTAACCCCAGTCTCCTCTATTTTTATGTACATACAATCCAATTTCAACAAAGGTTGCATAGTAGTCAATAACTGCATTTTGAAAATTAAAGAGTTTGAGCTTCCCATAAAAATATCCAGCAGAACAGCGGCAGTTACGTTGTTGTCTCGTGGCGAAGTTAACATTTCAAAACTGACTTAGGTTGTTTTCATGGGAAGTTCTTCAAATTATTACCGTATTAGGGACGTAAAAAAATCAAGAATACACAAACTTTCACAAATAACAATAGCAACTTATTAAGTTTCCCTTTGAACGTAAGAATAAAAACAAAAGGCAAGACTGAAAGAAGTGAGCAAGCAAGAAGACAAATACTACATAACAATAACAGGAGAATGAAGTGATGGAAGAAAAAGGTTCTTCTATAAGCTGACTCATCCTTAACAATCTTGATCAATTAGCATTTGACAGACATGGGTGAAACAATACAAAATTCCAGCTGCTCAGGTCATCTTGTCTTTCTAATCAGAACTCTTTTAATTAATATGAAACATCGTCTTCTCGATACTCGAAAGAGTAGTTTTCAGGGCGGGGTGCAGTGTCTCAGGGGCCACTCAGGCATGCGTGCATCGCCTTATGTCCCACTACATCAGACTTTTCAAGTATTTAATATTTACCATTTACTCTAATATGAGAACAACAAAGAAGACTTGTGATTTTTATTTCTGTTTATTATTTCATGAGAATCGAAAAAAAAAACTAGCGCGTAATGACAAAATGGCGTAACCAAATTTTTTTGTTATTTTGTTTCGTCATTCGATTCATTTTTTGTTATATACCATTTCCCTTTGGTCATATGACAAAACTGATAAATGGTTTTGTTATTATGACAAAATTTCTAAAATTCAATTGTCATTTTGTCATTTTATTTTGTTATGTCTAACAATACTGCAGGCCGGTCTGCCAGTAGGGCAACGACCAGACGCTCATTCATACCAACCCGACAATGAATGAGATACCAACCATTGACTAAGGCAAAACCAGCAAGGTTACGGCAGGCTTCCAGAGTCCGATTTGGACTGCAGAGCCCGTCTCAACACACCACCAGCAGCATCCCACCCAATGCGGCTGCGCCGTACTGTAGCATCCACAGGAACCCCGGCTATTCCACACACTCCTGCCGGCCTACCAGAAGCACCCCTAGAACCATCACAGGCAGAAGGCCCCAGAGAAGGCAAACCCACCCTGAGGAAGACCAGTGAACGCCACGACAGACACTCGCCACGAATACCCTCACCATCCTCACAGAGCAGGAAGCACCCAGGAGGACGCCAGAGCAGAGTTGTGTATAATTTTGAATTTAGTTATTTGTTGTGTTGACCAAATGGTGTGGATACCATATTTCTAACGCCCCTAGATCCGCCGAAAGGGGCTAGACTCATTTACGAGTGTACTCTCTAAGTCTTTCGATATCCATTCAGGCTTGTTTACAACGCACCAGATTTTTCAAAACTTATTTAAAACTCCTTAGGACTCGTAAGAATCCTTAAAACTAGCAACTTAATTTTATGAAACTTGAAGAGAAGGCTGATATTCCCTAAACACAGATTGATTAGAGAAATAATAAACATACAAATACGAAAATCTATGGCCTAATAATATCTATTGCCTGGTGGCTCTAACGCGTAAAATCTTCGTCCATGATTTTTACCAGTTAGTTGGTAGGCATAACTAGGGTAGCACTTTTTCAACTCCCCCACCTCTCTCTCTCTCTCTCTCTCTCTCTCTCTCTCTCTCTCTCTCTCTCTCTCTCTCTCTCTCTCTCTCTCTCTCTATCTTTTAGATTTTAGCTCTTACGAGAAGTAGGGTAATTTTATGGGAATATCCATTAGACAATTTTTTTGTTGAAAAACAGTAATGAAGTTTAACAGGATTTTCCATTAAAAAAAAAAAAAAAAAAGGTAATTTTCCTCTAAAATATCTTACAAGTACCTCAAGTTAGAAAAAAAAGAAAAAAGTTATCAAGGAGTTGTTTTGCTGTAATGAAACTGATGTCCTTCACTTAATGTTAATCAAAGCGTGTGATGTCCGCTTCGGGCAAAATAACTTTAAATTCTTACCGTATGTTTTAGGCGTTGGAAAATTACGAAGGCAAACTCCAAGGGATTTGAGCGAGATATATTTACGATTAAGAAGATCTCACATCACCTCATGTCAAGACAGCGAGAGGGTTCTCATGATATGCATAGATAATGACTTATCAAAACTTTGTTAGTGGCTGAGAATGGTTTGAATCTCCTCAAAACTTTTGTTCCGATTCATTAAGACTACGCTGAAACACATTCTGACTCTTTTGAAATCTGTAAGAGATTTAGGCTACGATCCTTCAGGTTTGCTCCTGGTTTAGTTTTTGTACAATAAGTAGACACACCGAGATAGGATTCTGGAAAACAGAGATTTCAGAGAAAAGCTAAATCGAGAACTAATCGACAGCAATGTGCTAAATTGTAGCTAAGTTAGGATGTTCCCGAGGGGCCGAAAAGTGTTGAATAACTATTGAAACAATCCCATCGACGAGAATTAAGTCTTCGAAGTTTTCGTTCGAGGCGAATGCAAATGAACGAGTCTTCGAGCCTTTCAACCTCGTCCACTTATCGGTCGGTGCTCTTACGTTTAGGTGAGTAAACGCCTCACACGAATAATTAACATTTTTAATTCCTCGTTGGCGTCGAAGATCAACACCAGAAGACGAACCGGAAATTGAAAGGCGCTGCGAGTATTTCAATTAAATGCCAGTAATGAAGAGCAGTCTGCCGAGATATCCGAATTTAAATCGCATTTTCAGATTTACGAAACGATTTAAAAGACTAATGAATGAATTGCGTGTCTCCATGTTACGCCCACTTCTTTAGTCTGCCGCCCAAACCGAAGCGATTGCGTTAAATAAAGTCATAAGTATCGGATACTTTTTCCAATTTTTTTTTTTCAATTACAAATAACTCTGGCGTGAAGGAAAGAGAACGAAAAAAAAAGAGGAAATTTGTAATCTAAATTTCCGTCGTCTGCGATTTGACCTATTTCGAAGCGAGTTAATCGTTCGCGAAAAGGGATCTTTTGAAATTCTTATTCACAATTCCCAACCGCAGGGACCGCAATCGGAAAAATTTCTCCAGCAACGTACATAGACGAACATGCAGCGTGCCCTTAGGTAACATCGAGATATCTTCCTCGTTCTCTTTATTTAGTATTCGCTGGGAATAGTGAAATGTTTTGCAGGCATCGAAAGTACGAGTCCGATAAAAGAAAATTTTATATTATATACATTTTTTCTTATATTGTATTCCAATCAATTTTTTGAATTTTCCGCTCAAATGAGATACTTCCTTCCCGTTTCGCGAGATTGTATTTTCATTTCCCTGGGCTATTAATAATTTTTCTCTCATTGCAAACCAAATTCGCGTTCTGTAGATAATGTAGAATTACGTTTTTTTTCTGACTTGCAATTTGAGGGGGCATTATTGGGCTTAATGACTGCGAAATAAGTGCATACATAAAAGTCGCTATTATTAAGGAGGGAATGCTGAAAAAGCAATCAAGAATGTACAGGAGTTGAACAGTTCTGTTTTGATGCCCCCCTCCTGGTGCTTGAGTTCTCTTTATGCCCCCAAAATGTCAGTTGAATGAAAAAGAGTATACGTGCTATTTGAAAGTTTTTTTTGAGCCTTTTCTTATTGATTACCCACCAAGTGTGTTACTGAATTTTTCTAAGTCCCTCATAGTTTCCCGTCTGGATGACAACTCTTGTGTTGTAACCTTCGTTTTCAGCTCGTACTGCAACCTCACAATTATCTTAATTCATAATTTCTCCTCCGATGGTATAATATACCATGTAGACCTGAGACTTTTGCTTTTGTTTTGCTAGTGTAGTTATCTATTAATTTAGGCAATATTTCTAACATTTTAGATGTGGATCCAGCCCGGAGGACCACTTTGATTGACACCTTTACTTTGATTACGGCTTTAACTTGTTTAACGCTTCAACTGTAACGCTTTATTTCACGAAAAGGTAACGTATCTGAAAACAGAAATTTAACGGATCATAATGAAATATATCAACAAAAAGGAAAACACTTATCGGACGTTCGGACACATATTGACTAGACTAGAATAGTACAATTTATTATTGACCGGGTAAAATTGTTAACGAACATGAATTATGAAACAAGGAACCATTCTCAAACTACTTTTCGTTAAACACCCCCCCTTTTTTTTTCTTGTTTTTGTTAGATTGTCAAGTCAAAATTTTGGTGACATTTTGTAATTTTATAGACGCGCTACCATTTTAACTACAAGTTTTTATCAACTCCCCCCCCCTCCTTCCTGAGAATGTCTTAGTCACGCTACTATTACAGACTCGTTCATAAGTTTTTAAAGCTTATTTAAAACTTTAACAGACTAATTTACGGCTCTTCAAGACTCATTTAAGACTATTTAAAATTGTGACTGACTTAGTTAAGATTCTCCTCGGTTTTTTAAGACTCTTTCAGATTATTTTAACCCCATCTTTACGACCTTGTACTATACTCTTTCAGGATCCAGATACGAAAAAAGATTTTAAAAGTTCTTTCGCCGTTGCTCAAAACTTACTCAGACTCTTTAAACATCTTCAATCTTCAAACTAGTTTACAACTCTGTAAAATGTTGACTTATTTAGGCTCACTAAGGCTCTTCCAAACTGGTTTCAAGGTCGGTAATATTCTTCAAGGCTCAGTGGCGTATCTAAGGGGGTCTCAACTCCCCCGTTGCGACTTCGTTAAATAGTGGTTTTTCTAATTTGTGCACTCCCTCTAACACCTCCTCCCTCCTTAGTCAAGAACAGACCCCTCCCCCCTGGAACACTAAGCTGGTTACGCCTCTGTCGCGCCTTGTTAATGATTCTTTCAATCTTGGTTAAGACTTGCTAAGACTAGTTTAAGACTTCATTTTTAAGACTCTTTAAGCGTCTTCAAATATCGCTTAAGACTTTACAGGACTTTTTATGACTTTTAGGACTTCAAGATTCTTCAAAACTCAAGAGTTTTCGAAATCCTTTCAAAATTATTTAAGGTTTTTTCAAGCTCTCCAAGATTCGTTTAATGAAGATATCAGATTGGAACGAATAGAAATCGTCCCCGATTACGAACAACTCTGAAACATTTTGATCTTCCAGGCACAGGGACGTACCAATAGGGAGGAACTTTCCCCCCCCCCGCCCTCGTAGGAATGTTGGGAAAATTTACCATCTCAGTCAGGCGAGTTGGAAAAATCTAACAAGTTAAAAGGTATTTTTTTTATTGCTCTGATATTTAGGAAATGAGTTGAAAAGTTGGGAAACCCAACAAGGCAAAAGGGTTTTCTTCTTTTGCTTTGATACTTGGGAATTTTGAGTTGAATCAGTGGAAAAATCCAACAGGTCAAAAGCTTTTTTTTGCTTTGATACTTGGGAATTCTGAGTTGAGTCAGTTAGGACTTTCACAATTTTTACACCCCCCCCCTGTCGCAAAAAACACTCTTGCTCTTGGTACGTCCCTGTCCAGGCAGGGTAAGACGTTTTCATTTAGTTCATGTGAATCAGAAAGTTTCAGTCTTCTATTGTAGATTAAGCGTGCTGATAGCCCAAGAATTTCTTCGGATGGGAGGAGACAACTCGAAAGAATAAAACCGTTTCAGCTCATAAATTTTATTCAAAAAGCAAAAGAGAGATCTTCAGTTCAGTGGCTACCGCAAAATTTTGATGAGGGAGATATCAAAATATCTACTAGGGAGCAAACCATCAACTCAAGGAGCAATGTCCCCGTTTGCTCCTAGAAGTTACCAGTAGAATCAGCAGAAAATGAGATCATTAAAAAAGTCTCCATTCCGATACTTTGTCGTCTCTACTTCCTTTAAATAATTTGACAGCATCTACCAGTTCAAAGACCTAACCAAATAGAAAAATTTTCACTTGCTGGAGGTAGTGGGTATATTTTCATATATTATGTGCGTACGTCCAAAGGTGTATATTATTTTTTCTTTCTTACAGATGAAATATATCTGAAGTTTTTGACGCGAATAACGACACCGAAAAAAGTTCTCAGTACCAAAGAAAGGATTAAATTACAGAGTGTACTTAACTTCGTCATTTTTTATTTTTACGAGGTAATAAAAAATTGTTTGTAATGAAACTGTTAGATTTACGAGACAGATCGAACAACTTGAACCTCTCGCCACGGATGTACGTACACATTTTCAACGTTAACGGCGTTTTCTTCTTTATTTATTTATGCTTATTTTTTTATTTTATAAATAAAAATTATATACGATTAAAATCGATTGCTGATCTTAGCTTATCATTAAACTTGTACCGCACGTTTACGAATGATTCGACCAAATTTCTTCGCTTTTCTTCATAAATTAAAAGCTGTAAGAAAATACGTTTCTCACAGCTAAATAATACGCGCACCTATGATTAATACCTCGTTTTATTTGATTTATGGGAGCCGCAGTCTCTATCGTCTCCGGCGAAATAAATTAGACGTCGGAAATTCGAAAATTTACGAAATCACCGCGACCTGATTTTGGTGAAACTTGGAATTCCATCACAGCTTCTCTCAGCCTTCGTTTCGGTTCGGGTGCTCCACGTATCTAGTGAAGCTTTATTAATCGAAATCGTTTCTCAAAAGCCATCTGAAAAGCAGACGGGAGTTACTGATTCTCAAATTCATCGCCGTTATCTCCGGATATGCGAACGACTTATGTGGTTCGCGATGCAGGGACTACCTTGGCACGGTAGATCAGCACGAGCAGAAGAATTATTTCTCTTCGAAGTGTGAAAGATGTGATCACGACTACAGTTTAGCGGAATATAGCTTTACCGAAGGAATAATAAAGAGTTTTCACAGATGCGGATACACGTGGGGGGGGGGGAAGAGAAATTGAACTGTTTCAAAAATGGCAATTAGGTATACTAAATTTCGAAGAAACCAGATAGGCTTGTAGAGAGTCTTCATGAACTCTAAAATACAGAGTCGGAAGCGAGGTCGCGGCGTATCATAAAAAAGTGTGGGAAAGACTTCCTGCCTATGAGTATCTCTTTAACCATCCAAACTACACGCATGTTCCTAAATCTTCATTACATTTACAGTCACACTTTGAAGGGACACTGTCCTGTACCTTTTCCGACAAGTCACTACCAACAATCCATACATCACCCCCACCCTAATTGTTGAACCTTCCCCCATGCAATTTTGAACTTACAGAATTCCCTAAAAAATCCACCCCCAAGTTTATCGGACTCATTTGCAAGAATTTCTTGACCGCTTTCCTGACCGTATCCTATGCTTCACTGATGGTTCAAAGTACAACCGACGCACCACTTACGCTTACTCCATAGATAGTCTGCTACACTCCTTCCGACTTAAAAATACAGCTTCCATCTACACAGCCGAACTCCATGCTATCCTACAGTGCATAGTCACGATCTCCTCGTTCGAAGACCGACCCACCCCCACCCACAATCTGGTCCTCTCAGATTCACTTTTCTCCTTAAGGTCTATTTCTGATCGCCTTTCAATGCACGCTCTCGTCCAACGCATCCACTTCTTTCTCCATCTCATTTCCTTCACCACCAAGATAATTCTACTCATCTGAATCCCAAGTCATATTGGTATCCGAAGAAATGAGGCAGTTGATCCAGCAGCACAGCAAGCTACACAGCTCCCATATATCACTCGTCAACTCTTTATCTCAACAGATCTCACTTTCGTCATTCGCCAGACCATTTTGCGTAAGTGGTTCAAAGAATGGCGGCATCAAGCCTCTAGACACCACAAGCTCGCACAAATCAACCTTACACCTGTCCCCTGGTCAACGTCCCAACGTTTCTCACGCCGCGAGGAAGTTATCATCACCCACCTAAGGATCGAACATATAAGTATACATGCCACACACATATTCATCTTCTCACTAACCTGTATCCCCTCAACTACCCACACTGTGAAGATGAAGAAGACCTCACTGTGGACCACCTGGTCTCATGCCCTTCCCTCACTTGCCTTCGTAACTCTCACCACATCCCCCATAGTCGAATTTTGGCCGTCTCCAACTCCCGACACAAACACACCTCACCAACCCTCCGGCTGGATATCTCGCAACATATAACAACACCTTTCTCGACCATAGCCGAGATGTACTCGTGGCTCAAATAATAAAATAACAAAAAAAGTTTAATGATATTGAAAAACCTTAAGCAGTATTGTCGAGTTCTAACAAGTCGCCATCAAGCCTTGAAGAATCCTAAAGAATTACTAGCAAGCTTAGAAGTCATAAAGAGTCTTTAATAAGTCTTGAAGCGCCTTATAGCGATTCTTCAAAAGGTTCGGAAGAGCATTGAAGAGGGTCCTCTTATCTTGGACAAGCATGGAAGAATCTTTACAATTGTTAATCAAATCTTGAAGAGTCTTAGTAAAAACTAAAGAGGTCTTAGAAAAGCTTAAACGAGACTTCAGAGTTATAAATTAATTTGAGACAGTTTTACATGATAATTGAAAAGTCTTATGTAGCTAATTTTCATAAATCTTAGAGTTGCAATACAGTTGTGTCTGAAAGCATCATGATGAATCGTAAACGAGTTTAGAACAGTTTCCGGATCCCATGAGAAAGTTTGGAAAAGCCTGAAGCAAGTCTGTGAAAGGTTAAAAGATTTTCAGATAAGCATTGAAGCATTGAAGAATTGAAGAGTCTGATCTTGATTTAAGTACTGTTGTCCCGCTCACCTCCAGAAAAATGAATGGTAATATAATACACTTTAAAGAATTATCAAAAATTGTCCTCTAGTATAATAATCGAATGAACTAAAAAAAAATTGACAGCACACTTGAGAATGCATTTTCATTTTCAAAGTCAATAAGGAACTCCAAGTCTTTCTCTCTTATCTACTCACTCAGTTGCCATAGTAAGTGGAAAAATTGATCTAAATACTCATCAGGCATGAGGGAAGCTGAGGGAAATACATACCTATCAAATTCTTACGCATTCTAAACGACCCCTCCCAGGATTACATTCTGCATTTTTTGTCGTCCTGATTTCTGTGAGACTCCTTAAAACTCTTCGAGACATGTTCATTCAAACTTGTTTAAGGATCTTCAAGACTCATTTAGGACTCTTTGCACCTATTTAAAGCTCTTTCGGGATGCTTCCAAACATGCTATATTTTCCGACCTTGTTTAAGGCTCATTGGAGATATTTCAGTACTCAGTTAAGACTTTTCTAGACCTTCGTAAAAATTCGGTAAAACTTGTTCTAGACTTGTTCAAAGCTTTTCAAGATGCCAGTAGGCTTTTCCAGACTTATGCATGATTTTTCCAAACTTCTCAGAATTCATTTACAATCCTTTCTGTCGTGTCAGGAATTTTTCAGTTAAGGTTCTTGAGACTTTTTCAAGTAGCAATATTCATCGAGAAGTTTTTTTAATCTTGTTCAAAACACTTCAAGACTCCCCTCGAGCTCCCTCCCCTCCCCGTACGAATCCTGAAATATTCTTTCAGACTTGTTTAAGGCGGTTTTACACCAGTGATAGATTGGAGTTTGACTTCATAATTTGTTTCTCGTCTCCGCAAATGCCCTCATTCTTTTTGAGCACTCTTAGGCATGAATCTCTTTTCGCAACTTATGTTAATTTAAAACTGTACTTATTTTTCTATCTGCCCCACTGTCTGTCGATCCGTCTATGACACTCTACCTGCTTCTCTATCCGTAGCTCAACTACCTGTCTGCCTATTAGTTTATCTACTTGCCATGTGTGCTGAGTAGCCCACTGATTGCCTATTAGTCTGGCTTGCCTTTAATAAGCCAAATCTGTACCCGTAATTTTCGGATTTTTCAGGCGAGCAAACCACCCGGCGTTTTTCCGATGGGGGATAAGACTAGTCTTTCAATACATACATAGAAAAATACAACAGGTAAACAGGCCTGTCTATCCTCCATGATCACTTTGATGACCGAGACCATCAAATTTCATTATGGGGCATCGGTGAAAAATCGTGAATTATGTCATAAAAGCATAAAATTTAGTGCGTTGGTGCTGAAATACAGAAGAACCAATTTTAAGATAAATGGTCACTCTTCAGACTCTCCTGGGTCCAAAACTGTGGAAAAACGAGAGAGGGGCTTAAACCAGAGTTTAGCCTGTAACTGGCCTAGTATGGTCTAAATCGTAATGGTAAGTACGAAAATGAAGTTTTTTGAATTCTTCGCAAGAAAATATCTCAAAGTTTCTACTTCAAAAAATGCCGTAAAGAGAGGGTTTAAAATAACTCCGTATACTGCCATCCATTGACACAGGCCGTATAGACGAAAACGTAGAATTTTTGAAATTATTTCAGAGCCAGCTAGTTTTGCGAAGAGTAGTGATGGTAATTACCTCTCGACCCATTCTTCTAAATCCCACTTAGCCCACTATCCTCATCCCTTAGATACCACACACGTAAATTTACTTCTTTTTGTTTTTGATACAAAAATCAATTTGATCTGAACCTGAGAATTTATTTTTAGAGCAGATTTAACTAAATGCTTAAAATTGTAGCGCTGAATTAATTTTTGATATATATTAGTTCCACCTTATATTGAAAATTATGGCAATTTTACTTTTCCGCCCATAATTCCTACGTCAGAGGATGGCAGTATGGGGTTATTATTCGGACCGGGAAAACAACAACAACAATGCAATGCTATTTTTATGCGAATAAGAAAATCACTCGGATTTTGATAAGAATGAGCTCATCTGAAAGAAAATTTCCTTTACTACAAGGTATGTTATTTTCAATTTTTCGTTCACCACATTCATTCTCGAGATATATTGGAAAACATTAAAATTGCCATAAACTGCTATGTTGAACTCCCCTTTTCGACCCCTTTTCTTCATCAAATTTTCTTCAATCGATGCTAGCAGACCTACAATTTGCCCGGTTCCCATAAACCTCTTTTTTACAACATTTTTGAAATGGATACGAAAAAATCGTAAAAAATTTTATTCATGAAGAATTCGAAGATCTTCAATTTTAATAGTTACCATTTTACGTTTCAGACTATACTAGGCTCGATATAGACTGAATTCCGATTTTGACCCCGCTTTTACCATAACTGTAAGCCCGAGAGGGTCCAACGCATGGGCTCCAGTCTTAGAATTGATTTTATCCCATATTTTATAGTTGATTCTTATGGAATTTGGCATCAATACCCCGCGCTAATTCAATGAAATCAAAGCATCCCTCTAAAGCAGCTCACTGCACCGAAGTATCATAAAATCCAACAGGTGAACCAAGTCGAGAAAAATCTCACGAGCAAAGGCCTCCGCTAATTAAAAATTCCACCAGTTGTACGACTATAGCAGTTTTTCTCGAACCAATTAAAAACGCGCGGACTGCGCGAATTTATAAATTGGGCTGTAATTCCGTGTATAAGTATTTTTTACATCAACGTAAATAGGGCATAAATCAAACAAATGAACGGAAAACCCATACGGTGGTTATTTGGCCGCAATGGGGGGTCCACACTCGTGCTTGCTACATATTTGCGCCGGGCAGAAATTGTTTTGATACACTGCCAGATTTCACGCTAACAAACAATTATCTTCTTCCGAGTCGGCGGTAGTGCGACTGGGGCAATACACGACTTTCCTCTGCATTTTTTGAGCGTTCGAGCTGAGTACCACCTCCGTCACGTCGAGGAGCCGTTCCGTTTACAAATTAATTTCCGATTCATTTTCGCACACGTTATATCTTTTGATCGAGAATGGCCAAGCGTGGTAATGGAAGACTAGACGCGCCCCGGAACTTATACAAGTGTTTGAACCTTCGGGAGTGACATGCTTGTAAATTGACTGAGGATAGGAAGAATAGATTAGGTATGAAATTCTGAAGACAGACATAGTGTGAGACGTGTAACTCATCAGAGCAGAGGGTTGACTTGAGCGAAGTTAGCACACCGAAGGTTAGGAAACGGCCAGGAGACGAAACCGCGCAGAGTACAGGGGTGACTTTAGCGAAGGTAATGCACCAGGGTTTCATTCACTTGTGTGAGGTGGCGCTGTGTGAGCCAAGAGTGCTCAGACTTTGTAGCCTATTGCACTATTCCTCAGGTTGCTGCTAAAGATCAGTTCAGTAGCCTCACTTTTATGGCCAAAGTGAGAATTTTACTGAGCTCTCTATCCCTTTGACTTCACTGGGTGTTGAATACTCTAGTCAAGTGCTTCGTGTCTTGTCCCGGCTATTGCTGGGCATTGACATATGATATGTATCGAGGTTTCTTCCTTTTCTCCACAGTACCTACATCATGAGCCGCTTTTCAGCACTCCTATTTTACACCATATGTGTTTCGTGACCCCATGACCAGTTAATAGTCCGACCAGGAGCCTTGCATGATTCCTGTCAAATCCCAGTAGGAACTCGGCACACTTACTGGGGGCGTCCCCTATCAGTGTTTTGCTGCCTTTCATGCTACTGGCCAACCGTCAGTGCATTTCCGTCTGCTTACTTATCCAAGCCTTAACTTTGGATTTTATGACGTTGTATGCTACAGGAAGACACGGCCTGGGCGTTGCCAGTTCCTCGTTCATGCCCTCTTTCGCTAGCTTGTTAGCGGCCATGTTCCCTTTTATGCAGCAGTGTCCCGGTGTCCATAGTATGGTGACCCAGTTCTTCTGAGCAAGGGTGTATAGTTTGTTAACACACTCCACCACCACCAGGGATGTAGTTTTGGTGTGACGATAGTACCTTAATAGCCGATTGACTGTCTGTACAGATATAGATCTGTTTATTAATAAGGCCCTTCTGCTGGCTTCTATCAATGGCCACCATGATCGCCATTATCTCTGCTTGGAGGATAGTGACGTCCTCGCTCAGTGCCATTGAACAGTTGTCAGCGCCTTTTACATTCGTGAATTCGATTCCTACACCGTGGTCATTCTCAGAGGCATCTGCAAACTAGCAAACCACACCTTCTCCTCTTTTCCCAAGCCTCCTGTGTGGGTATTAGCGCGCGGTACGGCTTGCCGCGATTCTATCCTTCGGCATCCCAAACATTCGTCCATCGTCCCCACCATCTCCCATATCCTTCTGTGGCTTGTTTTTTGGGCCTGAAGGTTTGGTTGGCCCAGACGATAAGCCGCCATTATCACAGTTCCTTCTATAGCAGTGTGAAGTGGTGGCAAGTTTAGGAGCCTTTTCAGTGCCGTAGTCGGCGCCGTTTTCATTGGCCCCGTTGTCATCACGCACGCGAGCCTTTGCAGATGGTCTAGTTTCTCTTTGACTTTGGCCAGGTTGATCCGGCCCCACCACACAATGGCCGCACATGTGATTCTGGGACGTATTACACCGGTATATATCCAGTGCGGCAAGCCCAAAGAGCCTCAATCCCTTTTCTTATTTTCTCTGAGATTCACCGGGGTTAGGAAACGTCAGGAGGCGAAGCCCTCTATAGTTTTTATCACTCCTCGTATTTCCAAACTCATACTTTCATCATATCACAATCTTTAGTAACCTCTCTACCTATCTTTGAAACATGTAGCCCTGCTTCGGAAAGAAGTGCGAGTTTCCACTTTACTGGGGGTTTCAACGATCTCGACGTGAGTTTTCTCGACCTCAGCTTGGATTTTTCCCGCACCTACTTGGGTTTTTGCGACCTCAAATTGGTTCTCTTTACCTTCAACGTTGGTTCCATTGACGCCATGGATGTTGCGATAATGTCACGGAGTTTTCGAAATTCAACTGAGGTTCTTTCAACCTCTATACACATTGGCGTTTCGCGACCTCAGCTTGGATTATCCAAGTTCTATACGCTTGGCTCCCAACTTGGGTTTTCTGCTTGATTTTCGCCCAATTTGGGATTTTTTAATCTCAACTTTTTTTTTGTCACCCCGGTTTCTCAACTTGAGTTTTTCCACTCATAATTTCAGTTATTTCTACCTCATTTTCAGTTTTCTCGACCTTAACTTAGGGGTTTCTGAAACTAAGTTGGATTTTTCCAATCTCAACTTTGTTTTTCTACTCCAACTTGTATTTCTCAAATGAAGTCATAAGGTTTTCTGCCTAGACTCATTTTTCCGACGTATATTCGGGTTTCCTCACTCTAATATGGGTTTGTTTTTCCAACCTCACTTTGGGCTTTTCCTTCCACACATTTGAGGTTTGCAACCTGTATTTGGATTATCTAACTTCTACTTGGTTTTCTTCAATCCTAACTCGATTTTTTTTTTTTTCCCAATTTGAGGTTTTCTGATCTTGACTTTTTTTTTCTCTCACTTAAGATTCTAAACTTGGGTTTTCCCACCGCAAATTTTTCGGGTTTTTGACCTTATCTTGAGTTTCATAAATCTCAGCTTTTAGGGTTTTTTGATACTAACTTGGATTTTTCCAGTCTCAACTTAGTTTTTCTATTCAAACTTGTGTTTCTCAAATGATGGCATGTGGATTTCTGCCTCGACTGAATTTTTCCAACATATATTCGGGTTTTCCTACTCTAAGCTGGATTTTCTGGCCTCAGCTGGGAGGCACCCACGTTCGTTTGAAATTTTCTGCTTTAAATTGGGGTTTCTCGACGTTGCATAGGGTTGTCAATTGCTACTTAGTATATTCCTCTACCACAGTGTAAGGTTTTCTAACCCTGCCTCAGAGATTTCCAACCTCAACTGAAGTTTCATTGACCTCATTTAGGGACTAAGATATTCAGGCTCTCCTATTTGTACTAGGTGTTTGTGTTTTCCACCCTAAATTGGTTTTCTAGTTATCTTTTTCTTTCTAATTTGATTCCAACTTGGGTTTTTCCTCGATCGTATCCTAGTTTCAACTTCAAACTTGGTATTTTTTTAAACGATATCATGATGTTTTCTGATGATGTTTGTGGGATTTTCTGATCCCCGACTAAGGTTTTTCCGACTTTATTTATAGTTTTCCTCACCTCGATTTAATTCGTTACATTTTGAGTTGTTCTCTTTTCGACCTCAGAATGGGACTTTCAAATCTAATCTCAGCTCAAGTTATTCCTAGTCCAACTAGATTTCTCCGACATGACGTGGATTTTCTCACCCTAACTGGCGTATTTTCGAACTCGTCCTCAGATTTTCTGATCGCAACTTTGGTTTTTCCGAACTCGATTTGAACTCCTTTCTGCCTCCACATCGAGCTTCTTGACCATTTTCAATGGGGATGAGAGTACAAAAATGTTATGATAAATTAAAAACATTTCGCTCATTTTGCTCACAAATAAGTTTTTTATGACTTTTAAGGGTCAACGCCCTGAAATCCACCTCGGCACCTCCATAGAAAAATTTGATACCGGGCCTGTTTAGGGTTTTTAGAACACATGGGTTCGGAGTCCTTAAATTCTTTTTTGCTCTTTCCTCCTTTTTATCATTTGATTGTATAAATCAAACTGAAATAATTTTTTACGCGTTAATGGAAATTTGGAAGTTTATACAACTATTACAAACGAAACTTTCCATCCGAGATCAGTTCGATTAAAACGATAAAATAAAGACCTATTTATGGCAGAGGTAACATTTCATGTTCCTTTTCCGCGTCACTCTTCTTCGATTGCATTTTGAAATTTCGCGAGAGCTGTGTCACCCCGGGAAGCGACCTTAATTTACAATACGCTGGCGAAAATAATTTTTCGTCACAATAAAAGCTTTTGGGACCTCGCTACCTCGCATAACCTACTTAGACTGAGTTAGAGATAATACATTATTCATTTTTCGTATTAAATAATCGTGTTAGTGAACTTATATATTCGCGAATATTACCCCAAGTTCTGGGGCTGATGTATGTAAACTTGAAAGTTGGAGAATTAACGGCGACATGTATCGCAGTTCCGCATATAGCACGAGTACGTAAGACCGGAGATTATGCAAAATATCTCGGTTTTCTTTCGTTCTCTCCATTTCATCACGGTGGCTACGGTGCATACTTTTGTCCTAATTTCTCACAAAAATTTCTAATCTCCACCACTCAACGACTGTGAAGCTCTGTGCGCGTACATGCGCGTTCGAGCTTTCATCCTTTCACAGAGTCGATTCATCCGCGCTCAAATGTCGTTTAGATTTTGTAATCACACCATCGGACGAATTTTTCGGTCGAGAAGGCTTCATTTTTTTCATCAACCGGGTAGAAAATATTAGCATAAATTACTCGTCGGTCGGGAAGATCGATGGCTCGGAATATAATTACGAATAGAGACGATTCGATGCCGAAGAATTAATTCATTCCGAATGCTGCCCGCTATAAATGAGATATTTTTACCTTAATCGTTAAATCGAAATAGTTATTAATTGATAAAAATACCTAACATCTCGACGCTGCGTAAAATCCAAATTAATTAAAGTGACAGTCACATTACAGACGGCGGACCTACAAGCAAAACTTGTTTAATGACAGTTCGACTGCGGTAAAAAGGCCGACGTAAAGTGTCTGCCCTCCGAACTCCGATGTCCAAAAAGAGCCGTCGATCGTCGTCGGGTCGACTATTATAGCTGTCGAACTTTGACAATAAAATGTCGTCTTCCGCATACCAAATTCGAGGGCGGTTTTACTTTTCTCTCTCTCTTTTTTTGTTTTTTCGCTAATACGAAAAAACAAAAAATAAGCAGCGAAGATAGTTAGAAGAAATTTACGATGAAATTGGGCGTAGATAACGATCGAGCGGCGAGGTTTCATCTCTCTCAGGTACCCTGTTAATTTGTCTCGGAATAAGATATACGATGGTGATAACGTTTACGGCGTCGTAAAAAATAATTAAACGCCAGACCGACTGCATAGATGCGAGATGAATCGAAAATCGAGAACTAATTCCGAAGAGGAAATAGAGTGGATTTCTTATATCGCTGAAGTCGCTCGGAGAAAGCATTTATACGGCATAAACAAAGTACACAACCGACTAGAACGCTTTTAACGTGACTCTTTTCGAAATGCGACTGAAAATTTCCGCTCCGTTCAGAACCGGCGTAAAGAAAAGGAACGTCACCCCTTTAGAAGTCTTCATATCAGCGAATATTTGATATTTTCGGCAGATTCCAGCAATCAGCCAAAATAAACTGAGAAAATAGCTAAGGACTTTTTCTTTGCTTGTCAACTGAAAGTTGTATCACTTCACTCGATAGTTCTGCTATCCATCCATCTCTCATGCTATCAAGTAAGACCTTCATAAAATCCTTAGGACTCAAGAACTGATTAAGACTCTAAATTATAGCAAATGTTTATGAAGCGAGCAGCATGCAGCAACGCCATCCGCAGTAGCCGCATGCAGCCTGAAGAACTGGCACCGGGAGTAGAAAATTTTTAGCCGTAAATAAGTCAACACTGTTCTCCCCGTTCTACACCAACCAACCAGAGAGCCCTTCTCTCACTTCAACGACGGTTATAATGGCGATGCTGGATGGAAGAAGATTCATTCAATATTCAGCAGGATCAGGTTTCTTTCAAGTTCCTTAAAATCAAAAGACTCACTGAGACTCATTACAACTCAATAAGACTGTTAAGACTGATGAAGAAGTTTCGACGAACTTGGAATCATAGTGGTTGAGTCACGTACTTATAAACCAAAACATTATGGAAGAGCTTTGCTATCCTAAAGTCCCACCTAGCAGAGAAACTCACAATAAGCTACACTGAGACCCAACCGATGATCCAGCCAGCCCGCGATAAGAACAGACAGGAAAACAGACTGTTATAGATACCTCCGCCTGATGGTAGATAGTAAGGCGTCCTTATTTTCAACCTCCAACTTTTCCGTGCAGTACCTCCATGTCAGTTCCATCAACTGACCAGAAAATTCGGCTAAACATTTTTCCAATCAAATAAAAGATTGGAGTAACAGAATTCATTTTTTTTTTTTTGTTTCTTTCTGTAAAGCTCCAAAGAGTGGGCGAACCACTGGTGACTGGTGGAACCAGGCGGTATACACACTGTGCACCGCACCGGCACACCTGTTCATTTTCAAAAAATAAAAGTAATCGTCCAGCAAACGTAACGTCTAAAAAATGAGCGCGCCAAAAAATATGAAGCGCAACATGCTCTGCGGAGCGTAGCGGACGACGACACTCTAATGTCGGCGCAGTCCGCGAAGCAGACATGGAAATGCTCTCCCGTGGTTGCAGACTCGTCTGCAAGTTGATGCACTAGCAGAGCGTAGTGCTCGCAGGCTGGTACAAGGAAGGTGATGCTCGCAAGGGAATACAGGCTGATATAAGGAGTGTGGTACATCAATCATTTTTCTATACTTCTCATCTCTATATATTTTATATTTTTAGTATGTTTATTTTTCATTATTTTTGTAGTTTTTCATGCAGGGGCGGATCCAAGAAAAAATTTCAGGGGGGGAGGTTACAATATGATTCTTGCAGAAATATTTGAAAAGTAATACACGTTGGCAGGTATGAATGTGATGTGCGATTCAACAAAAAAAAAATCAAATGTGGGGGTTAACCCCCAAAACCCCCTCTTGGATCCACCACTGTTCTCATGCAATTCTGTCATTTATACTGAATCATTTTACTGTTCCTTCCCCTGTTTCAAATGTTTCTTTCCTTTTAAAACCATCACAAACCTCATTACCTTCTTATTACTCGCCCCCTTCCTGAAGAATCATTGGATAGGTCTGGTGACATGACAGCCCCATTTGGAATTTCGGCTCGAAAATACATTCAATTATCAGTGTTTTAGTGCACGCTGGTGCTCACGTCTGTTTCATCCGTAATAATTATTCTATCCTAAAAGATACACGAGGTTGGAGCCGGTGACATGATAGAGCTTTTCAATTCAGAATTTTGGGTCAAAAATGGGCTCAATCATTAGTGCCTCACACGTGCACTTTGAAGATTGTGTAACTTCTATGACAGTAAGTTTGATGGGGGGCAGAGACTTCTGGAACTCCTTAATATACTCAAGTTTTTCGCGAACGGAAGAAATTTCACTTTTTATTTCATTTCATCCACTTTTTTCCAAAATATATGAATATCTCTAACTACACCATTGATATTTGGTATTTCTGAATATATTGAATGTTGAGTGTGTCCAGAAACTTTTCCACCCAGGAATTATGGAAGTCATTTTGCTCGAAGAACTGATGTGTTTCAGTGACGTCGGGAAGCGGTTACAGGGTGTCCATTTTTAAAAAAAAACGAAATTCCCTGATTTTTGCCTGACTTTTCCCTAGATTTCCCAGGCACGTTTCAGAGCGGTCCAAAAAGTAACTAAATGAAGTAACAAGGTGTACGAAAAGATGTGCGCAATATTCAAAATTTTGCAACTTTATTAAGAAGAATAAAAACGTAAAAACAAAACTAAACAGGCCCGGAGCTAACCGCTTGTGTGTGCCAGGGCATTTGACATTTAACCAGGGCATGAGCCAGAAGGGTACAACACCAACATTTTTTGCTCGCTCCGCTCGCATCATTTATTATTATCATTTTTATTTATTTATTTATTTTTTGAAGAATATGCTAGCCAAGGCGACGCGCTTGCCAGCAAGAGCAAAGCCCTAGAGTACGCTCTTAAACGTTTTCTTATATACATTATGCTTTTTTCAAAAATATACTTCCAAAAATCTCTGACTTTTCCAGAACTAGGAACCCTGGGTTAGCGGCACATTGTGCCTCCTAAAGAATTTACAGGGTGTAAGAAATATCAATTTTTATCCACCCCTCCCCATCTGCCTTGATTCAACGACACGATCGAGATATGAAGAACTTTCTTGTCACGCTCCGCGCTCTGCATATGAAATTTCACTTTTTCTATAATTTCCTTGGTCTTATATCTTCACGAGGTCTTATACAGGGGCTACTGATATGCAGGGACGAAACTACGAGGAGTGGGGGGTTCCCCCCCCCCCTTAATAATTTGACAATAGGCAAATTTTCACACTGTTCATTCGAATTTCTCATTTTTTATGAACGTTTTCTCTTTTTTTTCAATTAAAAAATATTTTGATTAAAAAATCGGCAAATTTTAAATCTTTTAACAGTTTTGTCAGCGAATTTTCAGTTTTCAAAAAATATTTGACAGTGAATTTTTCTTTTCCACTTCCGTTTACTGAAAGTCATAATTCGTTTCTGGAAATGGAGTACCCTGGACTCTTGTCAGAGACTTGTCAGTCAAAAGCCGAGGGTTTCAACCTGAGTATCGAACGTTTTCTGAAAGGTTGAAACAAAGATGAAATGTGGAAGACATTCGAAAATCTGAAAGTCGGTAGCAAACGTTGAATTTCGAATTTCAATGACTATTCTGTTTTTACTAGATTCTCTGTTTGACCTAGAGCCTGAAATTTGAGAAAGTTGAACATTTTATTAAAATCTAAAAATTGAAAGCAATTGATTTATTTCCCAATGTCACAAGCGGATTCCGATAGAAAATGTTCTGTTGTTTAGTTTACCGGGCTTTGGTCCTGGTGAATATACGAGGGAATTTTAATCCGGAACAAAAAACTCAAAAGTCCATGTGTTTTTCCCATAAAGAACGAAAAGGAATCTTGTAGCACGGATTCTCCTAATCCGAGTGACCTGAAACTGTGTGTAGGGTTTTTTTTTTAAATTGATTTCATTGGAACCAGTTTAGGAGACGAATCAAAGGAGATTCAGAAAATAATATCACCAACGGTAAATAACGACCATGTGTAAAAGAAGTGGTGCGTTGTTCCTCTCAAGTATTCTTAACATCCTTCCAGCTTACCCTCCCAGACTAGGGTATGTTCAGGTGCGCAAATATGAGTGCTTGGGGGATAAGGTTCCAATCTGCATTTCTAGGGACGAAACTATTGGCGGGGGGATGAAACACCCCTCGATAATTTGTCAGTCGGCCAATTTTGACACTGTTCATTTGAATTCTTTATTTTCTATGAACGTTTGTTTGTTTTTTTAATTAAAAAATATTTTTATTAAATAATCAGTAAATCTTCAAGTTTTTTTTAAAACTTTGTCGGCGAATTTGAATTAAAAAAAAAATATTTGTAGGCAAATTTTTCTTCTCCAGCCCTCCTCCCCCAAACTAAAAGTCAAGTTTCGTCTCTGCTGATATGGTGTAAATTTCTAAGTGCAATCCTTATGCTGCAAAAAATGTTACAGAATCATTCGTCACCATAAAGCATTCTCCAATTTCGAAAGCTTCCAGTTGATGATACATAAACTAAACCGAAGAGAACAGTAACGAAAAGGAAGGAATTTGGATATTCAAATTGACTGAAATTTTCGATTTCACCGACGAGTTTGAAGGAACGTTATAATAATACGTTTCAAGTGAGATCCTTTGTCGAATGAACCGCGTCGATTTACCTTGAAACTTTTCAAAGAATACATACGACTCCAGGTACGTCGCGTAGGCTTATTTAGAACGCCTTTAATGCCTTACAAAATTTTAATAAAAGAAGGAATCTCATTTCAAGCCTAGTAAAATGATTTTACGAGTTGGCCGAGTCGTTTACATTCGCCTGTATAAACAATCAACAGAACAGGCTCGGAGCCAGGTCCCCTTATTCGCTCTCCCGTTGAAAAGCTCGTCTTTCGAGTTTAATTGAACGCGTGTACCCTTCATTGTTACCGTTTATTATTTTCACGAAAATGTGGCCGTTTTTTTACCTATGTTCGTGCTTGCACGGGTCCCGTGCACTCGACACTCGTGCGTCGGTCCAGCGAGCCGTACTCCACTCGACGCCCGAGCAGAATTTAATGTTCGAGTAATTGCACGACAGCTAGAGGCTGGAGCAGGAAACAGATGATACGAACGAGGGCCGTAAAATACGCCCCGGAATGCGTAATCGTGGCCAGAAAAATGTCAACTTCGTAAACGAAGACGAATAAAAAAAACAACAACAATATTTAAAATATTCCGTTTCACGTCGAAGAAGGCGAAGCGCAGAGCGGGCCAAGTTATCCGCAGAATCCGCTCTTCGGCTGCTTCATCCTCGAGTATCGGTAGCCAAGTTCAACTTTATCGCTTCGATTTACGATTAGTCGTGATGCGTTTGGTTTGATCATCTCGGTTGCCCCATTCGGTGACCGAGTCATTCGCAGACGCCCAGCCAGATATTTCATATTTTCGTGGGAATCACGCCACGCCGAACTCGACCGACTAATCGAAGGGAAACGGCGGCGAGGTTCGATGAAAATTCCTCTTATTTCTCGTGTTTGACGAGTATATGCCGACACATCCCCTATTCAGCTCGATGTGAGCACAACCTGCCATATTTTCTATTTCGGTTTCTCGTGTACACGTATACGACGCCCTCAACTCGTAACGGCGCCTTTCATCTGAGACAAGAGCGCGCAAAAGTACAGCACTTCTTGGAACAAATAAAGCGGCCCGATTTAAAAAATAATCCTCTCGCGAAAATGGAACTTGTTGAACGAAGATAAGCGCACCTGAGAATGAATCGTTTCATGATTCACGTCAAGCTTAGTTACACTTCCGCTCTCGAATTACATCGCTCGAAGTGCGTGCAGGATTCATTAGAAGTAGTCAGAGACGAAACTATGAGGGGAGGGGGGCAGGCCCGTAACCAGACTGAATCTTCAAGGGGGCAAACTGCAAACCACAGAGAGGGCAACATTTTGTCATACATTTTAAATACTTCTACTTGTGATTTTTCTCTCCCCCTCCCAACAAAAAAAAGTTCATTTCGAATTCCAGCAGTGTTGCTAATTAGAAATGAAAAAACTGCAAACAATTTTCTGCGTATAACTTAAAAATGCTGAGTTATTTTGTTTTGTTTTGAGATCTTTATTTAAAATTACACATTTTGGCACGAATAATGCTCAATGATGAAAATGAGGACATGTCTTCCAAAACGCGCTTAGTCCAAAAAACGAAATGTTGGGAAATGAAAAAAAAAAACATTCTAACTTGCGAACGATAAGTGGTAACACTGATTCAGTTGTGTGGATGGGAAGAGGAGGAGTCAATGCTAACACCACCCATGTATGAAGGTTGGCGCGCGAGTAGTCTTCGAGTTACGAGAGTGCAAAGCGGGGGACATCGTGGACTTGGCTCGTTTTGGTAGACCATGTCATACTTGTGAAAGGTCAAAATTCGTACGTCTTGACGTAGAAACTGTCGGAAATCGGAAGATACACCTTAGAGACGACCATTCCGGTGAACGAGGCACATGTGAACAATGCCCCCTCCCCTCTCTTCACCCTTCAGATATCCTTGTAACCCTCCCTCCCTCGAACAGGAAAAAGTAAGTATGACTTACAGTCGTAAGCGTCTTATATTCATAAAATTTGAAAAAACAACTAAGTCAGTATTACAGAAAAGAACGAGAGAAAGATTTACCTGGCTCTAAGTCGTGACAAAATCGTGAAACCAACTCTGAAAGGTGCCTTTTGATTTTCTCCACCAGACTGCGCTAAAAACTAGATTTTCGATTTTTTGGACCAAGCGCGTTTTAGAAGTCAGGTCCTCAAATATCACTTCTATATTTATGTACTTCGATATTCTCAATATACGAATCCGCCCATGAAAAATCTCCTAGACATTGAGAAACTTCTAAAGAGTGGAAAAAGTGTCGACAGCAATTCTTCATATTTTTAGCTCATCTTATTTTATGTTTATGACTTCTAAATGAGTTTCGTAATTATGAGGAATTTTTCCAAATATCAGAAAAACGCAGCAATTTAGAGGGAAAAAAAATTTTAAAGATTTTTGTCGTTTTCAGCTCGATTTCTTACTTTGCAATACTGTCAACTCGGGTAACTTTACACACTTTTTCATGTTTTTGAAGCTTTAACGCGCTCCAGCGGGTTTAAAATGAAGGGAACGGTAGTCATGATTGGTATTAATGGACAAGAGAGAGACTCGGGGAAATATTTGATTTAAAAATGAGTACATTTGCATGCGACCAAGAACAGTTACGAGCCTCCGGAAAATGTGTGTAAGATTATATCAGGATGGAGGGACTTTACACATTCGTAAGAAATATGTATAGTTGAAATATGAAAAGAAGTTGAAATTGATTATCTAATGAAAAATAGTCGAAAAATAATGGCCGTGGGTTTTCACAAAACGGGAGTGCTTCAGCCAGCAGCAAGTACTTGAAAAGATGCAGTGCAAATATGTTAGCAGACTACTGTTGGACTTGGAATAGCGAAACTGATTCAGATTTGTACAAAAAGAAAAAAAAAACCATTAAAGCATCTTCTAACAAACCGCGTTTTTATTTTTGTTTCTGAACGTTCACAGTTCAAGTACAAAAAATATTTTTCCTATTTTTTAACTGCTATTGTAGGTATAGGTTATTATTAATGAGACATTTAATGCCTAACGACTATTGTCCCGGAATGGAATTACAATAGTTACAGATGGAATTACAATATTAAGGTATGCCATTCTAACATTTTTTCATGTTTTTCAAAATTTCAATGTAAAATGAAGAAAAATTCTGAAGTGCTATCCAAAAATGGTTAACGACATTGAATTCAGCATAAAAAACAGTTTAAGAATCGTATATTCAACACGGGTATTGTTGATTGGCTACCAAAAGCGAGCATTATATTTTTTGTTAAATACTTTTAGGCAAGGATTATTGTGTTACAGCAATTGCTTACAACAGAATTTCTCAAATTTTCTGGAAATCATTTGTTTCTGAACCAATTGGCTAGAAAATTCATTGTTTGTGTAAGTATCAGAGAGTATGACAGCATTAAAAAAAAAACAATTTTGATGAGGTTTTCAGCTTTTTTCAGTAGACTAAAAAGTATACAATTCCGGCCTTTCTTCACGTTTTTCGAAACTTCACATAAAATTGAGAAAAAATCCTCATGTGCTAAGAAAAAACGGTTTGCGACACTGAATTCGAAGTTAAAAATACTTCCAGATTCGTATATTTCCATCTTTGAGCAAGAAAAAATTCGAAATTTTGCAGAACAGTGTTATCAAAATTTTTAATAAACGGCCTTGGAGTTAAGAGCTTTATTTCTCCTGTGAGACGTCTAAGAAAAGTGAATTTTGCTAAAGGGACAAAAAGCGCAGCAAGGCATCACACTCGCAGGGCGTATTACCGCTAGATCAGAAGATACGGTACTGTGCGTGTGCCCGTCGTAGACAGCTTACACAACGTTATGAAAACACGTGGCTATTAAGCGAATTGCCTCTACACACTTTTCAGCACAGATAAAGAAAACTCCAACGTAACAAATCATGGGGAACGTGATGGCAAACTACCCAGATTAACCCTACCAGGAAAGTTGCGCACTAGAAAGCTGGGCTGCGTTGCCCCCTGCCCTCTTCCTAGTTACGGGCCTGAAGTGTCCAATAATTTGGCAGTCGGCAAATTTTGAAACTGTTCATTTGAATTCTTCATTTTTTAAGAACGTTTGTTCGTTTTTCTTGTTGCTTTTTTCAATTAAAAAATATTTTTCCGTGTGTAGGGTGTGCCAATTCACTTTTTTAAATTAAAAGAACAACTAGAAATAATAAAGGCAAAAACAAAACAAAACAACCTAATAAACACAACAACTAACTTCTAAAGTGAGAACTTATTCCAACTAATAACAAAACCCTCACGGATTGGAGGGACTGCACAATTACAGACAACCAATAGGAGCACACAACTAATAACACTCATTGATTGGACAGACTGCATATGAAGGCAACCAATAGGAGCACAGGACTAAACAGATTTACCATACGGTACTACTCTCGACTATAACTACAGGACCACAAGAGAAAGACTCATTTAGGGCACTCCACTGATGATAGCATATAACAGCCAAAAGCGCTCTGGAATACAGAAAAAAAAGTGAATTGGCACACCCTACACACGGAATATTACCAAGCTCACTTACACAAAAAAATATTTTGATGGCAAAATCGGCAAACTTTCAGTTTTTTTACAAATTTTATCGGCGAATTTTTCTTCTCCATCCCCTAAACTGAAAGTCGAGTTTCGTCTCTTGAAGCAGTTGTCGATGATATGCGATAAGAAAATTATAGGTATCGAAAAAAATATCGATTTGCCCGAGGTAATACGATAGCTCACTAAAAGCACTGAATTAAGAATTCCAAGTTTATTAGAAATGTATGATCCAGGGGGGCTATGTCTCTGGTTACCTCTGGGCTGGCCGCAAGACATTGAATCTGATCTAATTGATGTTGTAGCATGGACTGATACCTGACTGACTGACTGACAGGCACATCGACTATCTAGTGTACATGATATAATTGATTACCGAGGTGTGTATAACTAACAGAGCATGATGTTTCAGTATCGCTGATCAACTGATATGATTAATATGACTGATAAAAAATAAATTTAAAAAAAGGGGAAAGTGAATTTAAAATTTTCAGGTCAGATTTGAAATCAACGTGAAAAATTAGCGCAGAAACAAAATATTTCTCTAACGACTGTAAAGTTGGGCTTTCGGAATTTACTGAGTGCTTCAAGAATATTCCAGAAAGAAAATAGATCTTCATTCAAATTTTAAGGTCAAATATGAAATCTATTTGAAAAAATTGGCTCAGAAGCAAGTAGTTATATTTTTATTTTTAATCAGTTTATAGATTTTCTGGAAATGAGCAACAAAAATACAAAACATGTTTTTTATTTGAAGACCCTTTGCAGTCCAACGAAGAACTCGTAAACGGATTCTGAATCAATGTGAAAAATAAGTCTAGAAAAATAGGCTTCGTTCTTCAGGCAATAAAAAATGTTAAATTTTGTTGCACAATGATATTGGGTGAACATTCAATAGCTGCATCTGATTCTGAAAAAAAAGAAGAAAAAAAGAATGTTAGATTTTAAGGAAGAACTTTGAAGGTCATAGTTTTGAAAATTACCTGTAAATCATCTGTTTGTATTTAGTGTGTGACGTAGGTTGACGTAGTCCACGATCCGAAGAATTTCAGTCATTTTATTCGAGAAGGGAGTCACATTTGGAACCAAGATTCTTTCTTCTCTATAGAATGAGGTGACTGAAAGGTTTGTTCCTCTTTATTATTATTTGCTCAAACCCAAAAGCGGGGGTATCAACCCATCGCTATCCACGAATCCACTATTTATTTTTCATAGGTACTTTAGCACTGGGTACAGGCCCCTCTCCCTAAGCCAAAACTTTCGGCCAAGATTGAGTAGATTCTTCTTAGTTTTATACATCGAAGTGAATATTCGAAGAACGCGTCTTTCACTCGTTGTCTCAATGAGTGCACATATGAAGACGAGTCGTTTTCCTATGCTCATATTGTCTCAGCCTTCGACGCCGATGAGCCGACCGCGATAATCTTATTTGTATTCCGTGTCTAAGTATATGAGTTACAGAAGCTCATGAATAGAACATCGAACGAAGATGACTATTTACAAGTCAATAAAGAATTTCTAAAAAGGCTTTAAACTCGGACGTTTACGATGATTTTCACTGACACGAATTAATGTCCGGTGTACACAAAACTCGATGGAAATTTATGGTCATAATTTCGTGTTATTCGTTATATTCGTCTTACGTCTTCCACAGTGGCCATTTATACAAACACGTGTTGGTTTAATGAGCCGCGATCGAGTTACCGTTCGGTCCGAGTGTCCGGTAATCCGGACCATATACGATTCGAGATCCGTGCACGTAAGAATCGGACGAATTAAAAACGGCGCGGGATTATGAAGAAAAGAAAAGTATGATATGTTAACGCGAGAGAACTTGAAACTGGATCAAAGGGTTTTATCATCTCGCCGATGTTGAAAGAAGATCGGTTTTGTCGTATGCTGTCATCGAAACCGAGCTGGCGAGAAGGTCTCGTGGAACTATGCGGTGTGGGTTTTCATTCCGGATCGTTGGCACAGTAGCGCTATATGTTGGCACTTTCTGTGGCTGGACCGACGCATTTGTGGACTTGTTTCGATAGCAATCGATTTTCCGGACTAATTGTGTTCCTGTTGCCCGACAGGTCATTGATTCGACGATCCGAGCGTTTTCTGTGCTACAGAGAACGCGTTCAGCAGCCTCTTAACCGGAGGTGAATTCTTGAAGCTATCCTAGGAGGGGCACATGGCGAATCTCTAGGATCTAGGAAGCAATCCTGAAATGAGAAATTTAGAATATATAAGAATTAAATAGTATTTACTCATCCTTCTCCCTCCCACCTGTCACTTAGTCTTCTTCACTTGGTGGAGCGTATGGCGATGTACGCATGTCAGAGTGGCTCTCCAGACCCCACACCCTTGGCCCGGATACTATACCCTTTCGAGTATCGCATCAGCGACTAAAAAGACGCAATGAGGCTGGCCCGAGCCACCCTTTCGCCTCTCCGCTACGGATTCATGCTGTTCTGTCAGGGCCACTATAAGACACCCTACTGTCGGAGGCAACGCTCACCTAGCATTAACCAGGGATTCGGGCACACTACAGATGGACGCGTCACCTTCCTTCACCCCTCACCTTTCGTCTTGATCCGTGTAGCAACGCAGGAAGGTGGTGACGGCGGGGTGAGTCCTGCCGGAGGGCCCGCAGCAGCTGTAGCAGCTCTAGGATGGTAATTCATTGTGTCCGGTGTGGGGCGAGCTTTGTCCGTCGGCCGTCTACCTCGACCGAGCTGTCTGCATCTCCTCCTTCATTATCGCCAAGACAGAGGCTGACACCCGGTTCCATCCGCTTCTACTCTTCAGCATTACCGGAACCAAGGTGTCCGACACTAGATGGCTGATCACGCCGTCGCTATCGCTAGTGTTGCCGCCGGGATCGATCGCAGCCTTCCATTTACGAAGCACGAATTGCTGGATGTCTCTCGCTTAACCCGAAGTGCTGCCCGTTTCATCTTCGGTCTCTTCTTTGCACTGTATACGTATCACTGAGTATTTGGATCATTCTTATGCTTTCAAGATGTTATCTAAGTGAGAAAATGATACATAATGTTGAGAACGATATGTGCTTATTATTATTATTATATTATATGTTTTACAATAATGTTGAAAACGAGAATAAATGTGCCCTCTCGAATTTTCTGAACCCACAAAATTCTCGACTGGATGACAATTTTCGAAAAATTTTTGAAGTTCATCATAATATGTATTATTCAATTTTTTTTTCTTGATGGGTAACAGTGCTTATTCTAAGCTTCTTTTAGATTTTCCAAAACCAGGAAATTGTCGGTGTAATCACAACAACCCCACCCCCCTTCCCAGAAAAACAATTCAATTTCAATTATGTGATATTTTCGACTCAAAAATGTCAAAGAAAATAAATTTTTAAACGTATGTGTATGTACTGTTGTTTTTTTGGAACTGTTCAAATTTTTTGTAACAAATTTTTAATACAGCCCAATATAGGCGGTACTGCCCGTTAGAATAGGCATTGATGAGTTAGTGTAAAAGAAAGGTGGGCAGTCTTTAAAACATGAAGACTCTTCTGCGTAGCCGGTTTTAAAAGAGGATTTGGGGGATAATCCCCTATCGACTGTTTAAAATAATAAGTTTTCAGAGGAATTCTCTGAAAAATATTACGTTTATGAAATTCGCCCCCCCCCCTCCATAAAAGAATATTGGTATCAGTTCTGTTTCTCTATAATATTTTAAGAGGTTCTAGATTCCACCAGATCTAGTTGAGACTCGGTAAAGCTTCACAGGGTTCATAGTCTTTAAAGACAAGCCGAACGCATGATATACTTACTCGTAGTATTGGTCGAGAGGAATAAAAAACATCATGTGGATACGCATATGGCATACTTTCAAAGTTAAAAGCACAATAAGGCTCTGAAGTAGAAGGAAAAAAATGAATTCATCTTCAGTACTTGATCAACAATTCTTATTCAGAAAAGTTTTCAAGGGCGGCAATGCACAGTACAGCAGAAATTCAACAGAAATCTACATAACTATAGTCATTACCGATTCTAAATAATGAAAAAGCTATATGACTTTGCAAATTTATGCCATAAAATTTAAGTAAAAACTTGAGACAAAAATTTAGACACTGACATTCCCTAGCAATGGAAGACGGCGCGGCTGGCACTGATTCAGAAGGCCAGGAAAGCCAATGGCCAGCGTCTCGTACCGCCTATTTGCCTCCGGTTTAAAAAAACTGTTAAAACCCTGAAAATTTCAATTTGATTTAAAATTTTTCAATAAATTTGGGCCAAACCGAAATTTAGAACTTTTTCGAAACTCTTTTTCCCCTTCAACCTAAATTTTAGGGTTTCCCTTTGGAAAAAAATGATAAAACACAAAAGGAAAAAACCCCCCCTTCCCAAAAACAGTGGGCAAAAAAAATTTTTGAAGCAAGGAATTTGGGGCCGCACATTCGTTTTTCAGGTCGTTTTGGGGAAATTCCGAAGAACTTTCGAACGAAAAATTTTAACGAAATTTTTTTAAAACAGGCACCAAAAGGTGCCAAAAAGGGGTTGCAAAGGTTAAAATGGAAACATCACCCCTTCTTGACGGCCCAAAACCGACCAGGGGTAAAAAACCCTGGTCAAAAGTTCAAATACCACAAAAAGTCCCAATTCCCCCGGGTTTGAAAATTTTTCCCTGGGGTTTTTAAGGGCCCTTTTTTTTTAAAATAGCCCTTACATAAAACTTTGGTACTTCGCCGGGAAACTAAAACCAATGTTTACAGTAGGGTATTGGGGTTACAAGCAGCTGGGGCAATAACTTAATTCCGGAAATTAAAAACCCCGTACTTGGTTTTAAAAAACCCGCATATTTTTACCAGCAAAACCCTTTCTCTTGGGGAATTTTAAAAAGGGGTACTTGGGAACGAAAAATTTTTGGGGTTTTACTTTGGTCTGATTTTAAAAACTTGCTTCCAAAAAAAAACCCATGGCTTTCAGGGAAGCCCCCAAAAAAATTTTAGGCCCCCCGGTTCCAACCCCCAACAACATTTTTCCTTTTCAAAAGAACTCTTTGAAATGAAATTCAAAAATTTTGGGGGAAAATAAAAGGGGGGAAAAAACGCCCGCTCCCGAAAAAAAATGTTTAAATTTAAAAAGGTAAGGCCAAGCAGATTCTTCCATTGTTAACCCAACCCAAAACAGACCCCTAAGCGGGCAATTTTTTTATGGCTTTTCCCAGGACGGGAGCAAACTGGCCCCGTTTGAAACCCGTATGCTTACGAGGGTCAACATTCACAGAAACCATTTCCTCAAATTTTTGGATACGCCAAAAAAAACCGCCGGCTTTAAAACCCAACCATAACAAACCCGGGGGGCCAATTTTAAAAATTCAAAAAAACCCCCCGATTTTTATGGTGGCCCCCCCAAAAAAATTTGGGGGTTTTTTGACGCGTTTTTTTTCCCTTTAAAAAAAAATAGCCAAAAAAATTTGGAGTGACCGGCCCTTTTTTAAAAAAAAAATTAAATAAAAAATTTTTTTAAACAAAAAAAGACCCCCCTTTAGAAAAAAAAACCAGATAAAGCAAAAAAAAAAAAAGGCCCCCAAAAAAAAAAAAAAAAAAAAACCCCCCAAAAAAACCGACCAAAACACATTTCAAGGCAAAAAAAAATAAAAAACCCAACAAAAACAACCCAACATCCCAACCCCACCCCTAAACCCAAAACCAACTCCCCCCCCCCCCCCCTTTTTTCCTTTTCCCCAGGGGGAAAAAAAACCCCCCCCCCCCCCCCGGGGCCCCCCCCCCAAAACCCCCCCCAAAAAAAACACCCGGGGGCCCCCCCCCAATTTTTTCCCCCGCCAAAAAAAAACTTTCCTTTTCCCCCCCCCCCTCCCCCCCCCCCCGGGGGGCCCCCCTCAAAACCCAATTTTCCAAACCCCTCCAAAAAGGGGGGCCCCCGCCGAGCACGTTGACGTACTGTCTCTACCGATTTGGTACTGATCTTACATCATCCCTAAGACCAAGTTGCGCCCATCAAATCGTGAACATTCACCGACTCGAGTTGATGTCTGCGCTGCTGTTAGCCCAACTCATACAACGTGTCGCGACAAACCTGAAGGTTGAAAGTTCTAACATTTTTGCCTTTTCAGATTCGCAAGTCACGCTTAGCTGGCTAGCAAAACCTCCAGAGTCTTGGGAAGTATTTGTTGAGAACCGAGTTCGTAAAGTTCAGGAGTTGCTCCCATACAGTCACTGGGCTTATGTTAACACAGCTGAAAATCCAGCAGATTTGCCAACCAGAGGCATCCCTGCGAGTAAGCTGGTCAATAACTGTTTTTGGCTGCACGGACCTGAATTTATCACTCGTGCCGAGTTTACCACCTTGATTGAACCACCCGCAATTGGAACCATTCCAATTCCTGAACAGCGTTTAAAGAGGACCGCACATGCTGTCGTTAAAAGCGAGTCCACATTGTTTGACAAGTTTTCATCCTACATGGAGTTACTTAATACAGTCGCTTACATTATGCGCTTCTGTGCAAATGTCAGATCTGTAGCAGCTCAGCGTACCTTTGGTCCAATCACTGTAGTGGAGCGTGCTAAGGCAACTATCGCGCTACTGAGGGGAGTTCAAATCTCAGTATACTCAAAGGAAATTGCTGCCATCCGAGACAATAAGCCGTTACCGAAGCGGAGTCCGTTGTATATGCTTCGACCATTCCTCGACAACGACGGCCTTCTTCGCGCAGCAGGGCGCATCCAAAATTCGCCCGTCTCATACGACAAGCGACACCTAATAGTGGTGCCAGCCAAACATGCTGTAACTTTATTGTATATTCGATATTTGCATGAAATCTACTTCCATGCAAGCCTGTCATTTATCCGAGCATTTTTGTCCAACAAGTATTGGTTTGTAGGCGGAACTGCAAGTGCAATCAAGCGTGTTGTCTACAAGTGCGTTGTCTGCATCCGTTACTGTGCCAGAACTTCCGAACAATTGGTTGGCCAGTTACCAAGGGAGCGCGTCACCATAGCCCGGCCTTTCTCGACCACAGGTGTGGATTTTGCGGGGCCATTCTCGACCAAGTGTGTCGGTCATCGAACGACAATTCATTTCAAGTCTTATCTATGTGTGTTTGTCTGTTTCGCAACAAGAGCGGTACATTTGGAGATGGTATCGAATCTTACAACGGAAAAGTTTCTCCAATGTTTCCATCGCTTTGTCGGTCGCCGGGGCTCTCCAAGTACCTGCTATTCAGATAATGGCACTACTTTTCATTCTGCTTCAAAACTGCTGTCAGCCAGTGTAGCATGGAAGTTTACACCGCCTTATGGACCACACCATGGCGGGTTATGGGAGGCAGCCGTTAAATCTGCGAAGAAACACCTTTTAAGCGTAACCAACGGGCGTACCCAAACCTCTGAAGAATATGTAACATTGTTTGCTCGGATTGAATCAGTGTTAAATTCAAGACCGCTAATTTACCGTCAGTCAAATGAGCCCAGTGAGATGGTGTTGACTCCTGGTCATTTTTTGACTGGAACCAACATCTTGGAACCAACAGTTGACGAACCTGTCCAAGCACGTTTGTGCGAACGTTTCGAGCAACAAGAAATTATGGTCCGGACATTTTGGAAGTTGTGGCGATCTGATTACCTAAACCAACTATCACAGTTCCACAAATGGACCCGTCAGACCAGGAATTTGGAGATTGGCGATGTAGTCGTTGTCAAGGACGATAATGTACGACCCGGCCAGTGGAGATTGGGACTTATTGTGGCAACCTACCCTGATCAAGATGGCAATGTACGAAGCGTAGACCTTCGAGCATTGGAAGGACAAAGGGTTGCAGTGTACAGGCGCCCCATCACTCGGTTGATTCGACTCCCAGTCGAGGCCCCTTAGGGCCTCCCGGGGGAGTATGTTTGCACGAAACATGCAAACCCGTTTTCGCCGCACACGGTATCTTTTCCGGATAAGATAAGCGGCGGATGTAATATAAATGTATAGTCTATAATTACACTTAGTATGAACACGATCATGTTCTCGATATAGTAGTTTTTAGTTTTGTGTAGATATCTGATGGCTTTTATTCGTCTTGTTTTTCGTGTATTAAAACAAACTGTAAATACTCCGATACAGTCCACTTCTTTTAATCAAGCTCATCAGAACTCGCAAACACAAGGTGTCCGACACAAGATGGCTGATCACGCCGTCGCTATCGCTAGTGTTGCCGCCGGGATCGATTGCAGTTACCGTCTTGGGCCTCTCCTGCTCCCAGGCGTCACACTCGAACATGGTGTGCCAGGGGTTGTCCTCCGCCCCTCGATCACATTGCGTGCGCACACGGGGTTCGGCGCTATCGCCATCCGATGTAAGTAAGAGCCGAAGCACCCATAGCCGCTCAGGACTGGGTCAGGTGGAAGTTCAGTTCCCCATGAGACCTGCCTGCCGATACATCGAGGTCGCGTATCAGCGCTCGGGTCCACTCGCCCTTGGTTGACTGGGCGAGCGCGTCCTTCCATTTACGAAGCACGAATTGCTGGATGTCTCTCGCTTAACCCGAAGTGCTGCCCGTTTCATCTTCGGTCTCTTCTTTGCACCGTATACATATCACTGAGTATTTGGATCATTCTTATGCTCTCAACATGTTATCTAAGTGAGAAAATGATACATAATGTTGAGAACGATATGTGCTTATTATTATTATTATTATTATTATTATTATTATTATTATATTATATTATTATTATTATGTTTTACAATAATGTTGAAAATGAGAATAAATGTGCACTCTCGAATTTTATGAACCCACAGAATTCTCGACTGGATGACAATTTTCGAAAAATTTTTGAAGTTCATCATAATATGTATTATTCAATTTTTTTTTCTCTTGATGGGTAACAGTGCTTATTCTAAGCTTCTTTTAGATCTTCCAAAACCAGGAAATTGTCGGTGTAATCACAACAACCCCACCCCCCTTCCCATAAAAACAATTCAATTTCAATTATGTGATATTTTCGACTCAAAAATATCAAAGAAAATAAATTTTTAAACGTATGTGAATGTACTGTTGTTTTCTTGGAACTGTCCAAATTTTTTGTAACAAATTTTTAATACAGCCCAATATAGGCGGTACTGCCCGTTAGAATAGGCATTGATGAGTTAGTGTAAAAGAAAGGTGGGTAGTCTTTAAGACAAGAAGACTCTTCTGCGTAGCCGGTTTTAAAAGAGGATTTGGGAGATAATCCCCTATCGACTGTTTAAAATAAAAACTTTTCATAGGAATTCTCTGAAAAATATTACGTTTATGAAATTCGCCCCCCACCCCTCCATAAAAGAATATTGGTATCAGTTTTGTTTCTCTATAATCGTTTAAGAGGTTCTAGATTCTACCAGATCTAGTTGAGACTCGGTAAAGCTTCATAGGGTTCATAGTTTCAAAGACAAGCCGAACGCATGATATACCTACTCGTAGTATTGGTCGAGAGGAATAAAAAAAAAACATCATGTGGATACGCATATGGCATACTTTCAAAGTGAAAAGCACAATAAGGCTCTGAAGTAGAAGAAAAAAAATGAATTCATCTTCAGTGTACTTGATCAACAATTCTTATTCAGAAATGTTTTCAAGGGCGGCAATGTACAGTACAGCAGAAATTCAACAGAAATCTACATAACTATAGTCATTACCGATTCTAAATAATGAAAAAGCTACTATGACTTTGCAAATTTATGCCATAAAATTTAAGTAAAAACTTGAGACAAAAATTTAGACACTGACAGTTCCTTCAAGACTGAAGGTAGGCAACTAGTAGGCGTCGATACTTTGGTTCCATTTTCATGGTACTGAGCGCTACTGCCACTCTTATCAACAAAATTCGATTTCAAAATTCTAAAAATTTTCAGTGAAATTTCACTGAGCAAAAGATATTATTGCAATTTTCAAGGCTAGCTATAAATTTAAAATGGAAGAAAAAGTATCAACCGTAGTGGTTGTACATCCTCAGTTTTGAAGGGGTTTTCAAAATCTACATTTACGTGACCTGAATTTGTGCTCAAATTTTCTTACTCAAATTTTTTAAACACTATATTTGAACGAGCACCTCTTACGGTGAAAAAGTAATTTTTATCACCCTCCTTCCTAATTTCATGGACACGGAGTCGTGCGAAAATGAAGTATCTGGATGTCTGTGAAGCCTATTCTCCACCTGTGTAGCTTTTCATCTTTAGGTATTAAAGCTCCTGTACCCCCTCCCCTTCCATCGGTGCTACGACACGTGTGAAATTATATTTTTTGTTTGTCATTCAGTGATTCGGCAAAGGATCATAATGGTGGAGGTTTTCAAGCTCATAAAAGTGTGATAAATTTTATCAAGATACCAAATAATGTTGGGATCGTCAAACGTTGTAAATGTTCCTGAATTCAATTTTGATTTCAGGTTTTACCCTGTTCCAAATACTGTGAATGTTATTAGAAACAGTGTGTCAAATATGAGGTGAATAAATTTGTTTTTCATACTATTTTTGCTCGATTTTGTGGAATGGAGAGAGGGTCAGCAGCTGAAACTATAGGAGAAAAAACCAAGTGGTCCTTTTCGCCCTTGGTGGGAAAATTCTTTTTGAAATTTTATGACGCGACTCTCCACGCCCGTTCCAATAACATAATAAAATTCCTGCCAAGAATCAATTCGATAAGATGAGAGCAACACGTACTGTACCCCCTTCTCTCTCTCCCATATCTTATTGGCAAATACATACTCTCTTCTAACTACTTACCTCTAATAATGTTATGAATTTTGGATGGGTGTTTTGATACTCTGAACACACATTTTCTCAAAGATGGGAGGACTTAAAAAATGGCGCAAGATCCACTGTAACTTTTTTGGATTTTCTATTTCCCGGTTCTTAAGGGTGATAAATTCATTTTCAAGATTAGTTTTCGGTTTCGATCCCCTTTTTCTGTGACTGAAAGGCGTATAAGCACTATTAGGTCACATTTGAAGATGGATGTCGATTTATGGGGTTGCAAGTTTACTGATTCCAATTTTAGGATTAGTTTTCGTTTTCCATACCTGTATGCTACTACGGGAACTGTAACATGATTTTAGTTACTTTTTTTTTGTAACGGGGGCTATCATCTCAAAACGTTTATCAAAAAAATTGAATTGAAAAGTATCAACACATGGATTCAAAACTTGAGCACGTATCTTTTTTCATGGACGTAACTCGACGAAATTTTTTCTTTAAGAAAGGGGAAAAGAAATATAAACTATTTCATTTTTCTTCTACATCTATTACATGACCGACATTGGAAAAAATATTATTGCCGGGGGGAGGGGGCAATTGATGCATCTAACTCTTTCCGCCCTCTCATTTACGCTTATGTTGTATTTTACATTAGTTTAACATTGAACTGAGAAATTTGTCACTTCTAGGGATGGAGACAGACAATAATGTAAGACATTGATTCAGACCAGAATAGCCACTATTTACGGTATTTTTGATCTGCTCTCACTTTTTTTTTTTTCAATCGACAAGGATCCAATTTTCACCACGAGACAAATTCGATTCTGGTAAACTGTATTTGCCTTATGTCTGTCTGGTGTCTATCTCTATTTGTCTGTACACTATTTTCTTTCGTCTGTCTCACTGACTAACTGGCAGGCTGTCTCAATTCCTGGAGTTTTTACTTCCACCAATGACGATGAAGGGGAAATCAGAGCAACTTGATTCTTAGCTCCATGGGGCGGTAAGTTGAGAACAGACCCAGGCCGTCGGACCTAATTTCGAAAAAAGAGAATCCAGTTCTGCAGCTCCTAAAGTTTGTTCAATTTGGGCTCTAGCTATCAGCTTCCCAAAATCAGACTTGGAAATGTTTCTAGCGTCTCCAAAACTGGATTTGTACATTAGATATAGTCTTTGGAGGAACTGACGAAGCCCTATTTTCTTTGTGACTTCTCAACAGTCATTAGCAATTGGAGGTGGGTGCGATCACAAAGGAATGAGATACTGATAAGCGCAAATAGCCATTCAAGAGTGAAGGGGCTAGCTCCCGTCCCTAACTTTGTATTGCATAACCTGCCCCTTTCGTCCTCTATATGTAATTTTCAATATTTGGAAGACTTTCACTACATTTGAGGGAGGAGCTGAGCCACTCCAACCCCCTCCCCTCACACTAATGGATATTGCTCAGCCCCATATTTTTGTAAATAACATGTTTTCTACCACTAACATTGGACGTTTGTTAGCTTTCAAAATGTAATCGAAATCCGATCAGGTAAACTTGACTTGGGTTTTGAGCTGTTGTAACTGAAATGCTTGCCGGCCACCGAATGAAAGTAAAAGCTTGCGAAAGTTGAAATAACATTCTTAAACTGTTACAAAGAAAGGACAAAATGAAATGAGGGAGTGAAAACGACAACAGCCTGTGCGAGCGATAATATTTGAAATAAATCTCCGGAAAGATTTTTACGTTTATTCGCGCAGCTTTACGCTATAATCTTTCGTTTAGAAAAAGTTAGCGGATTATGTTTTAAAAGCTGCCATGTTCGGATTACAATTTATAGTCGTTCCATAAATCATCGAGACTTTGTGTCAGGCGCAGACAAAAATATCTGAAATAAAACAAAAAGCCAACCAAGAATCGAACTTGTTTTTATCTGCACAGATGTACGACAAAAGTACAGTCGGAGTTTTTTCCAACTTGATGAGAAAGATTTACCTCGGGAGTCGAGCGAGTGTAGAGACGTCTTCTCGTCCGGTACCCAGTCCAGGCAATACCTGGCACCCGGGTGTGTTCACTAAAGAGGCCTACTGGCGAGAAGGTTGGCACATTTTTCGATATAAAACCGATATTAAACGACGCACGGTCGCCGGCCAAGACACCGCTCCTAATCAGTGCCGGATAATTTCGAAGAAGAAACAACAACGATGCGAAAGAATTCATAAATTAAAGTACACTCCACTTTCGAACAAGGAACTAATGATCGGAAATTAGTATCGGATATTCCGTCAACCGCTGCTGCGTCTCGTTAGTGTCAGCTTTTGCAGGCGTTGAATAGGGCTTCGAAGAAATGAGGCGATGTGGGCAGCAGCGGGGGCGAGGGCACCAATGGAAGACGCGCAGCTCGTCGTAATAAAAAGCGCAGCGTGAAATCCAAACCGAGAAAAAAATGTTTCATAAGTAGCGACGAATATCCGCGGGTGGCTCCAGGTACGACTCGACGCCACGGAGTGGACCGAACGGCGTACAATTGGAGTCGCACCGACCTGATAACGCTTTCGATCAATTTATAGCGTACGATTTGTCAATCAAATACCTGTATACCGTTCCGACTCACGGCTGCGTTTGTCTTCAGCCGTGGGAGGATTCGATGTAGAAAAGTTCGAAGCAGAGAAAGCATAAATAGCAGCTCCTCGAACTTAGTAAAATTCTAAGAGGCTTCATTTAGTCCCAACTATCAAATCAGGCTTTCCACCCCGCGTGAGGTAGTATGCCAAATTGACCCCGGGACACTGCACCCCAATCCCGGAAATGCCCCGAATGGGTCTGCATTAGGATAGGGGGGATCGCTTTGATGTAGCTCCTGCTACCTCCATTTCTCCTTTCGCCTTTTCACGGCCGCGAATCTAAGGCGTCTTATTCTTTTTCGTCAGTTATTGGTAGCAGCGACATCTTTGTCGTCGTTATTGACAGGTAGTCGTAGTGACAGACCAACTCAACGCCGGTGAAACCCCAGGCAGGGACGAAATCACTCCGCAGATGCTAAAAGCGTTCCCAAAAAAAAGGGTATAGTCTTAGTTGGAAGACAGCAAGAATCATTATAATAGAGAAACCGGCCGAACTACCAGCTTCTTACAGGCCAATTTCTTTCTTATCAGAAGTCTCTAAAGTGTTCGAAAAGCTCTTCCTCAGAAGGTGGAAAAGAATTGTCGAAGAACGAGATCTAATACCAGATCATCAATTCGGCTGCCGCAAGAGCGACTCGACTATCGACCAAGGGCACCGCGTGGCAGCGGTAATTCACCAAACACTAGAAGATAAAGAATTCTGCCCAGCAGTCTTCTTAGACGTGAGTCAAGCGTTTGACCAAGTATGGCATGGGGGACTTATCAGTAAGCTGAACCGAATGTTACCAGGAACCTATGTCTCATGGTCTCAATTATACAGTCATATCTTGGAAAACGACAGTTCGTGGTTCCCTACAACGAGGCTATCTCTAGACCACACTCCATCCTTGCAGGAGTCCCACAAGGAAGTTCGATAGCCCCTCTGTTATACTGGCTCTATACAGCTGATATTCTTACTCAAGAAGGAGTTACAATTGCAATATTCGCGGACGACACAGCGGCCCTTTCTACGAGCAGGCAATACGATACTGCAGTTAGTCGCCTCCAACGTGCAGTCAACAAAATCTTGCAATGGTCAAGAAGATGGAAGATCAAGCTAAATACAACGAAGTCCACCCGGGTAGACTTCTCTCACCGACCGCATGGCTATACGCCTATACGGTCACTAACGACGAAATCATTCCTGTCAGCAAAACGTGGTATGATACTTAGGACTGCATGATTCTAAGCTCAACTGGTCAGAACGTCAGAAAAAAACGCGACCGTATCAATGCACAGCTCCAACAATATATTATTGGCTTCTAGGTTACCACTCACAAGTGAGCATCGAAAACAAAAATGCTTCATCTACAATTCGATCGTAAAACCCTCCTGGACGTACGGAATTCAGATCTGGGGAACCACCAGGAAGTCCAAAAGACTGATTATTCAACGCGTACAAAATAAAGCTCTCCAAATGATAGCGAAAGCTCCCTGGTTCGTCGCCAACGACACTCTGCACCGTGATATCAGTATGGACATAGTCGAGGAAACTATCGCCAAACTTGCCAATCGACACATCAAACGGCTCCATGACCATCCGAATCCGGAAGCGATCCAACTCTTGGACAACTCCAAAGAGACAAGAAGGCTCAAGAGACTTAGACCCAGGTCCGTAGCCAACCACTTGTGTGTGCCAGAGCATTTGATATTCAACCAGGGCATGAGCCATAAGGGTACAACACACAAAATTTTTTGCTCGTTCCGCTCACATGCGCTAGCCCCGGCAGCGCGGCTACGGGCCTGCTTAGATCTTTAGACCTAATTCACTAAATGTAATCTAGTCGTTAACTCAGTCCTTTAATTCTTTGATTTTTACAAATTAGGGGTTCGTCTCAATAGAGGAGGTCTCAAATACGAAGTGTACATAATTATGATATTTACAGGTGTACCTATGCCTTGCGGCAGTTCTTTGAATAAAAGAAAGAAACAAAAAAAAAATTAGACTTCAAAGTAACCGAATCAACTCCTAGTTCAGTCATCAATTTAACAAAAACGGTATCCATTCGGATCAAAATCATACAAAGCTGAATTTGACAGAAATATTCAGGTCATAGCCTTGAAGAAGGGAGAAAGTCCCAGACCCTCCGACCCGAGCTTGCGGTACCGCAGTCAGCAGAAGTCCACAAAATCTGGTTTCCGAGTCATAAGTCGACTCCTCTCTTCTTTATGAGGTAAAGTTTCAAACAAAATTCACTCTGGATCAGTAGCTCTTTACAATTTTTTCGCAGCTGCCCTACATACGTCGTAAGGCCGGGGCTAAAAGTAACACTTTACCATACATTAACATGAGGTGTAAAATTTGCGACATTATAACAATCTCAGTGACTTGTATGAATTATAGAGGACGCAAATTATCCAATGAACCGTTTTCTTAAATCGATATCTACCCACCAATGGGAATTATTTTCATCCTCTTACCCCCTCCCCCATACATACAGCACATGTAAATGTGTTTTTGTGGTGTTTCATTCTGTAATTTGAAAGAGGATTTTCAAAGCGATTTTTGGACCTTCCACTAGCGCGATTCACGCAATCGAGGTACCGTCCAGGAAGAATTCATTTTTGAAAGGGGTTTGACCCTAAATACAGAATCGCGTCATCGCCAGAAGGGAAAGGGGACGAAAATGGGGTGAAATACAATATGGACATCGATTCATACTGTAACGAGATTCGCACAGAAAAACGCACGAAAACATGTACTAAGAACTGTTAATGTCACACTAATACAAACGCACAAAAACAGTAGCTAGATCGCTTTGAAAACGCACAGTTATCGCATATAAAACTAAACTATACGGCGACGGCCAGCGGTCCTAATATATCCCGGCGTTATCGGCAAAACTCCTTATCGCTTTCTTTATCGAACTTCTATTCTGCTGCTCGAAACGTGTCGATCTTTCTTCGCTTATCTCGAATGTTCGGGAATATTCGCCACAATACGATTTTTTATCCCAAGTCGACTTCAATATTAACTAGCCACAATTTCAAAATTTTGACATTTATGGCGGAGAAGGGGCTTTGAAAATGTAAAGAGGCACAAATCAAGAACGAACTTATACGAAATCGTCTTCCCATTCTGACCACTTGTCGTAAGCTTTAGCCCGATTTCCATTGGTGGGTAGATACCAATTTACATAAACGGGCCAGTAGACTCTAAAAATAACAAAATAAAAAATGGGTGAGGTATGTTGAAAAATTGTATACGAACGGAGCAGGTATAAGTAAATGTATGGAAAAAGAAGAAAGTGTGGATGATGAAGAAGGAGGAGGTCCTATTTTAAGATCGGGATTTGACAAAGATCTGAAAGAAATGAAAGTAGGTAAGGCAGAAGGAGTTGATGAAACTGTGATAGCAAGTTATGAAGAATGCAGAAGTAGTTTTAAAAAATTTGTACGGATTAATTTGCAGAATTATGAGGACGGAGAAATGCCAATAGATTTCCAGAAATGTAGGTTGAATATGATTACTAAAAAAGTAGGAACAAAAACTAATGTGATGAGTATTGTACTATAAGTTTACTATCGCATACATCGAAGATTTTAGCTAGGATAATAAATAAGCCAATAGAAAATAAAATGGAAAAAAGAGTGGTAAAAGATCAGTTTGGATCCAGGAAAGGAAGAGGAACTAGGGAAGCACTTTTATGTTTGAGGCTTTTATAAGAAAAAAGACTTTAAAAGAAAAGGATTTGAATAGTATGTAGCATTTGTAGATTTGGAAAAAGCTTCTGATGATGTTGAGTGGTCAAAAATGTTTCGAAGATTGAAGAAAACAGGAGTTAAATACAAAGAAAGAAGAGTAATATAAAACTTATATAAGGATCAAAAGGCTCAAACACAAATAAATTGGTTGGAACTAAATGGGATTAAGTCCAAAAATCGCACTTTTCAGGAAGCGAAAAAAAACTGTTTTATTCGAAAATTTGAAAATCGTGGAATACGTCCTTCAGGGTTGTGGTAGAGGGTCACCATAGACAACTTTTTAAGCCTGGTCCCGTCGAATAAAATTTTGATAGACCGGAGCTGGGGGGGGTCAAAGTTTTTAGACTTTACCCCTTTTGGTCCTGAATGATAGAGTGAGACAAAGTTGCTGTTTGTCACCAGCACTTTGACCTATTTTTATAGAAAAAGTAATTGAAAAAATGAATGAAAGGAAATCAGGTGTGACAATACAAAGGGAGGCGGTTAGAATGATAAGGTTTGCACATGACATTGCAATAGTGGAAAGAAGTAAAGAAAAACTGAAGAAACCATTGAAAAAGTTGGATGAAAAATTGGAAATAAAATTAATATAAGATGAAGATGAATAAGAATAAAATAAAAGTGATAGTAGTCAGTGGATAGAAACAAAAACCAATAAATATGGAAATAGGAGGGGAAAAAATAAATGAGGTAAAGCAATTTAAATACTTTAGTAGTCTGATAACGCAAGATGGAAAAAGTAAAACAGAAATAAAGAATAGAATGGAACAATCTAAGAGAGTTTTTTTTCAAAAGGGAGACATTGAGTAGATGAATGTAAGGAAATCAAGTGTGAAAATACAAGGAAGACTGTTAGAATGATAAGGCTTGCAGATGGCACTGCACTAGTGGAAAGAACGAAAGAAAAACAAAGAAAACGTTGAATGAAAATTTGAAAATAAAATGTAAAGTGACGATGAATAGTAGTTAATAGATGAAAATAAACAAAATATCCAATAAATATGGAAATAGGAGGTGAAAAAATAAAGGTGGTAAAGGAATCTAAATACTTATAGGTAGTTTGATAACACGAGACGGAAGAAGCAAACCCGAAATAAAGAGTAGAATGGAACAAGCTAAGAGAACTTCTTTTCGAAAAAGACATATTTAGGGCAAATATAGATTTGGAAATAAGACTGAGATTTCTTCAAACGTATATTATTTGGAGTATAGCACTGAATAGATGTGAGATCTGGAATACGAACACGAGAAAGAAAAAAGATAGAAGCTTTCGAAATGTGGTGTTATCGAAGAATGTTGAAAATCAAATGGACAGGAAATATCAGAAATGAGGAACTACTGAGGCGAATAGGAAGGAAACGAGCAATTTGGAATATAATCGTAAAGAGAAGAGTTAAAATGATAGATCATAAAGTCATGATATTAGACTGCTAGAGGGAATAGTTGAGGGAAAGAACTGGAAAAGAAAGGCAATGAATGAGCTATGAAGAAAAGATAATGAAGGATAAAAAGTTTAAATTCTTTTCAGAAGTGAAAGGATTAGCGCAGGAGAGAAAAACGTGGAGCGATATAACCTACTTATACTAGTCGAGAGACTAAGGAGTAGTATACATACATACATTTGTGTGAGGTGGCGTTGCATGCACCGAGTGCTCACGTCAGACTTGGTAGTTAGTAGTCCATTGCACTATTCCTCAGGTTGCTGTTTAGGATAAGCTCGGTAGCCTCACTTTTATAGCCAAAGTGAGAATTTTACTGAGCTCTATCCATTTGACTTCACTGGATGCTGGATACTCTAGTTCCAGTGCTTCGCGTCGTACCCCGGGTATTGCTGGGCGTTGACATGTGATATGGATTGAGGTTTCTTCCTCTTCTCCACAGTACCTACAGGAGCCGCTTTTCGCTACTCCTATTTTATACCATATGTGTTTTGTTGCCCTATGACCACATGACCAGTTAGTAGTCCGACCATGGGCCTTGCATGTTTTCTGTCAAGACCTAGTAGGAACTTGGCGTACTTACTGAAGGCGTCCTCGTGTTTGCTGACTTTCATGTCACTGGCCATCCGCCAGTGCATTTCCGTCTGCTTATTTATCCAAGCCTTCACTATGGATTTTACGACGCTGTATGCTACGTTACCTGTTCCTTTTTATGCTCTCCTTCACTAGCTTGTCAGCGATCATGTTTCCCTTTTATGCCGCAGTGTCCCGGTGTCCATAGTATGGTGACACGGTTCTCCTGGGCAAGGGTGTATAATTTGTTAACGCACGAAGGAGTACAACAGCAACTTGTCGTGTGCAGAGTATGTTTGAGCCTCCCTATTTTGGGACTAAGATTGAAAAGAATATTTCAACATTGAGTTATTATTGTTCAAGCCACTTAGTTATTGAGAAAAATGCAGAGCATTGATTTTGGGAGATTTTGCACCACAGGCGTGAATTCTTGTCTGTTATTCACAGTTACAATCTGAGACACATCAAAAGAAAAAAATTACCTCGGAATTAAGTTCAGGTTGGTATTTTTTTTTACCCAATTCGACTGGACTGCGTGTTACTCGTATAAGCAACGTTTCGGACTCGGAGCATTCGGTGTACGCGAACCGTTGACAGTGTCGACCCATAAATCGTGCCCGAAAGTGGCGGACAGGCGGCCGGCGGTGACAACGGACTCAGGGACCCTCCATGACCGCGAATTGAATTCCAAAAGCGAGCCGGCCGTCGGGCGCTTGGAAACGAATTTTTAGCGCTGCGATGAGCAAAGAGTGCGGTAGCCACAACAAACCTACCAAGACGAGTATATGCAGAGTGATCGGTGTAACAGCGGTGGTTAATGCGTTTGTAAATGAGAATTATTTAACGGGTGGCCACGGACGTTTAACATTAAGCTTTGGACCAATTCCAGCCAACAGTATACATCTGACAGTATCACCCGTAATTATATCAAGAGTTGAAAGAGAAGCTGAGGCATACGTGTACCCAACTATCCACCGTTCGACCGTAATTAAGGCTTTGCAAGGGCGTTGAGATAACCACCGCCACCGGCCTCGGCCATTCGTCGTATTTATTTATCGTATTTTAATAAAATAAAAGTCAAACCGTAATATTCGAGTCGTCGGATTTATCGCGCGGGAGTCGCACAGTCTCGTTACAATCGTAATGAACGAATGAACGGGTGAATTATAGGAATTCGATGGCTGCTAACATCATCCGAGAGTTATGTTTACAATGGTTTAGTGAACGCGCGGTAATTTTTTATCGTTTGAAGCAGCGCGGTAACCGGTTCGTACGTGCCCCATTCGGCTAAATCAAAAACAAACAGAACCAGAGATACAAAAGAGGAGTAATACGGTGGACGAATTTTTCTTTTCGTGCCGGACATCCCGCGGTTACGTGCGGCTGTGTCGAGGCCAGCCAACCAACCATTATTAATGGTGGATGTTTGAAACCCTTTCAAGATAGTCTAGGAGAGTAAGACAAAGGAAACAGGGGCTCGGAAGCAAAATTAAGTAAGAAGCGGGACCTCGCCGAGAATTCTGGAATGGGACCCTACAACTAAATATTCTACAACTTCTTCCAAAGGACAGCAAAATCTGCTCCTCCCTCATACTTAAAGCTTCTTGACGCTGTTCAAATTTCGGGTCTACGTATCGTCATTGGCGCCTTCCGCACTAGCCCAGCTTTGAGTATATGCGCCGATGCTGAAATTCCTTCTCTCTTACCACCGAATGCAACGCACTGCCAAACTTCACGTTACAACAGCACACAACCCTAATCTTCCTCCGGTCATTGATGCGATACTCGAAAAGGTAGTTTCCAGGGCGGGGGTGCGGTGTCATAGGTGCCATTTTGGCATGCGTGCATCGCCATACGTCCCACCCCACCATTATTAGGAAAAGGGAAATAAACCCTAATCTACCTGTTTATGAGTATCTCTTTAATCCTCCAAACTACACCCATGTACCTAAATCCTCACATCCTCACTACACTCACTGTCACACTTTGGAGGAACATTGTCCCGTACCTTTTCCTACAAGTAACTACCAACAATTCATACATCAACCCCACCCTGGTTGTTGAATCTTCCCCTAAGCAATTTTGAACTTACAGAATTCCCTAAGAAATCCACACCCTCAAGTTTATCGGACTCATTTGCAAGAAATTCTTGACCACTTTCCTCACTGTATCCTATGCTTCACTGATGGTTCAAAGTACAACCGACGCACCGCTTACGCATACTCCATAGATAGTCTACTACACTCCTTCTGACTTAAAAATACAGCTTCCATCAACACAGCCGACCTCTATACTATCCTACAGTGCACAGTCACGATCTCCTCGCTCAAAGACCCCCCCCCCCATCCACTATCTGGTCCTCTTAGATTCACTTTCCTCCTTAAGGTCTATTTCCGATCGCCTTTCAATGCACGCTCTCGTCCAACGCATCCATCTCACCTTCCATCTCATTTCCTTCATCACCAAGATGTGGATCCCATGCCATATTGGTATCCCAAGAAATGAGGCAGTTGATTAAGCAGCACAGCAAGCTACACAGCTCCCATATATCACTCGTCAATTCTCTATCTCAATAGATCTCACTTCCGCCATTCGCTAGACCATTTTGCGTGAGTGGTTCAAAGAGTGGCGGCATCAAGCCTCTCGGCACAGCGAACTCGCACAGATCAAGTTTACACCTGTCCTCTGGTCAACGTCCCAACGTTCCTCACACCGCGAGGAAGTTATCATCACCCGCCTAAGGATCGGACATACACGCCTCACACATAGGCATCTTCTCACTAACCTATATCCTCTCAACTGCCCACACTGTGAAGATGAAGACCCTCTCACTGTGGACCACCTCTTCTCATGCCCCTCTCTCCTGTCTTCGTAACTCTCACCACGTCCCCCATAGTCGAATCTTGGCCCTCTCTAACTCCCACGAGCACATAAACAATACCCTCACCAAACTTTCCGCTACTGGATACCTCTGCAACATATTAGACAATAATCTTTCCCGAGTCTATAGCCCAAGAGTGTAGCTCCGTGGTTCGATAATAATAAAAAAATAAAAAAATGTCTGATCCAATGACTCTAATTTTCAAGTGATGACCTAAAGCTCCACCCTTCTCAATACTTTCTCAGCTAAAAAATGTCGTGACTTTTCCGAAACAATGCCTGAGTGTTCTGTTTAGATTACCCCTTCCTGCAGTTCAGACATCTGTGTCACATCTGCTGCCAGAGATTTCTAAAAGGATCTGATCCCCTCCTTAATCCGATTTTCTAGAAATCTCAGGAGCCCTCTCATCTGTCTATATACTAAAAAAGTAAAATCCGCCACCGCCACCAGCGCCACTTCCGGGAGAAAAAAAACACACTGCAGGTTGCCTATCCTGCCTCTTAATTGCTCATTTCTCCAGTGGTAGCCTACCCTTGGGAGGGGGTTCATGGTAAAGGAAGGTCGCGGTGATGAACGAGGAGTTGTGGTGGGGGAAGGCTTTCCATACACTAAACAGTAAGAGCCACTTCCTCCTGCCCCTCCGTGGGGATGAATTCCTGGTGGCCTCCCCTGTACCTTAATCTCACGTGTCATCAGAGGTACCCTATTCGGGGGGGGCTTCTCGGTGGAGGTGGGAGCTCCTGAAGAGGGAGGACGACCACGGCGAGGAAGGGCGTCGCGGTGAGCGAGGAGGGGCACGGTAGGGAAAGTGACTGTGATGGAGGAGGACAGCTGTGGTGGGGACTGGTAAAGGGTAGCCCACCTCCGAGGGTGGGGCGTTCTTGGTGGAGGAAAGAGCTCCTGGATGGTGTAGCGCCGTGTTGTTTTCATACAATTTCCATGGAAATTTTCGACGTCTAGAGCCGTATTTACATATAGGCAAAATAGGCACCTGCCTAGGGCGCTAAATTATGGGGGATACGGCAGGCCGTGACGGTGGGGGTGGGGTCGCGAAGTGGCCAGAGGGTGAAGCCCCCTATTATACATTATTAACGTTCGAAAAATAACCTCAAATAAATATTATTTTACTTAAAATTGATTTCTTGTAGAGAGAATGCAGGTCGAGAAACAGTACCTTAAGTGGGACTATTCAGAAACTGGTGTTTAATCGCACCTTTTGCAGCAGACTTCAAAGAATGCAGGAACAAAATCACACTAACAAGCGCGCTAGAAAAATTGATTTTCTTAAATAAACCAATTGTTTTGACTGTTCAGTTGATTATTTTCGATCAATCAATTTTCACTTCATGAAAGAAATAACTAAGTAATTCTACCATTTCCCTTTCCCTTAATAAATCACGGAACGCATCGAGAAACTATAACTGGTATTATCTATCTCCCTCCCCTAACCCCGAAAAAAGAATCACCGCAAGATATAAGTAAAAATTGCAATATCCAAGTTAAACATTTCAATACTGACTCCTCCCCTCCTCTTCGCTTCTTCGATCATAAAATAAGAATAGAACCTGTTTGCAGGAAGCCAAAAATAATTTCACGACGAAGAAGAAAAAAATTAAGACTTTTCACCACCTTCCCCTCCTCCAATAAATAGCAAAACTGTAACTGGTATCATCCGTACCCTCTTCCTTCTAGAACTAATAAATGAAAGATCCAAGTGAAAATTTCCAACATTCGAATAAAAATTTTCAATTATTGAAAAAGTTTAATGACCAAGTAATACCTCGTACTTCAATATTACTGCGGCCCCACAACAGGAGAAAACATGAGAACATTATTTTTTAAAAAGGCCATTCCCCCCCCCCCCAACAATAACCGAAAAATCCAAGTGAAAACTTCGAAGATTGAAGCAAAAATTGAGTGAAAATTTTCGCTCATTGGAAAGTGCCAATAACAAAATTATTCCCACTTAGTATTTTCTCCCTCCTTCCCCTAAAGAAGGGTCAGACAGACCAATAACTTCAAAATATTACGAGGACATATATCAAAGAAACTATCGACATACGGGTTTCTCGCGTCGCTCATTTGGAATATCTCATAAAATCTTCTATCCAACCCTGATTTGGACTCCAAATTTGACATTTTCCCTTTTTTTAATAAGTAAAAATTAAATTTGATGAAAATCTGATGAGATAATCGGGATCAGCGACTCAAAGAAACTTTATTTGTGCAAAGAAATATACGAGTACCAGTTATGGTTCACTGAGCCAATTGTGGACCAGTCCAATAACTACTCCCTAAATTATTGGTAGAGTTTACAACCGAGATCAATGCTAGAGGCATAATGAACAATTCTGTACGGTCCACACTCAGTTACCATGAGTCCCATAGCTACATGAAAAATTACAATTGAGGACCTGACTTCTAAAACGCGCTTTTAAAGTCCGGTTTAGTTAAGAAACATAATTTGCAACCCGCAATACACATCGACAATGGGCATTGTCAAGTTGGAGGGGAAGGACGAGTTCAAGAACTAGTTATCAGCGCCTTGAAAAAATTATGTTTCTTAACTGGACCAGACTTTAGTCCAAAATTACCGAAATTGAGATTTTAGCGCTACCTGGTGAAGAAGAAAATACGCATTCCAGCGTTCACCGCGAATTTCTATCTCCATTAGAAGGCGAGTTATACATGCTCAAAGCACTGATACGACTATAATAGTAAATAGGACCTTGTAGTGGCATTTTTTTCAATTTTCCAAACTTCTGTGTTTTGGACTAAGCCCGTTTTGAAAGTCAGGCCCTCAACTGCAAAAACTTCATAAAATCAACATAATATTTTGGAAGGATAATCGAAGATTTCCAATTCTTTAGTTGTACTGCGTGTTAGGCAAGTGTATTCGGGTATGTTCTGTTATTAGAAGTTTAATCAACAATACAAGTTCAAAATATTATGACTGCATTTCATATCGCAACTTTTAAGATGGAAGTAATCCATAATAGAGTTGTTGTCCAATTATGGATCAAAAATGAAGGTCTATAAAAAGAATCCACTACGTGATAATGAACAAATGAATTATCCTAAATATTCGATAGGAACAGGGACGTACCGATAGGGGGCAGGGGGCAAGGGGCAACCCCATAGGAATTTTTCACTCAGCAGTTGGAAAAATTTACCATTTCGGGCAAGCGACTTGGGAAAATCCAACAAGTTAAAAAGTTTTTTTTTCCTTTGATACTTGCCAATTCTGAGTTGAGTCAGTTAGGACTTTCGCAATTCCCCCCCCCCCTCCTAGGAAAAACTCTTCGGTACGACCCCGGATAGAAATGTAGTAGAGCGTTAATACTCCAACCCCTCGACAACCTAACTTACTGTCGAACAAGCTCAAAAAAGTACTCCATAATTGATACTTTACGAATTTGCTTCATTTACAAAGACAGTCTGGCATGTTAGAAAAAAAGAAATATAGAATTTGAGGCAGAAGTGGGGGCCGGATCAAAAAGCTGATGAGATATTCAGAATCAGTCACCCAAGAAACCCTGACTTGGATAGCTTGCTGAATTCTTTCAGCCAAATCATTTCGATCTCTCAGAAGGAGAAAATGTTGATTCGGGACCAAAATCGGGGCTAGATCATAAATCTAATGAGCTATTCGAAATCAGATACCAAGAACAAACCGATTTTGATCATTTGCTTGATACCTTTTCATTTAGGATTTTGAAGTTGGTAAGCTGTTCGAGTTCCCTCTTCTTTCTAGCGAGGAGAGACAATTTCGGCTTTAAGATAATTTATCCGAACAAAAAGGAATTTTCGACTTCTTTTTTAAGGAAAATGACTGGTCGATAGCAACGAATTTGTATACGGATGGTGTAGTGCGTAAAGGCTGTATCTCCAAAAAGAGAAGCTTTTAGAGTAAAAGAAGAAGACACTTGCGTAACTGTACGTCAGTCAACCTGCGTGCTCTCAATTACTTAGCCAATCGTAAAGAATTCAAGCATCTAGAGTGAAGAAGGTTTACAAAGCAAAGGTCGTAAACATTTTTTGCAGATGATACTAATGTCTCGAAGTTGCAAGAAAACGGGATATAAACCTCGAGAAAACATAAAACCATCCTCACTCTTACCATCGTATAGTAGGTCTGATAGCTGATTGGAAACCGCCTGATTGATTGAAAAAGAGGGATATACATATATCGTTTCAAAACTAAAATCTAAAACTTAAATTCTGAGGAAAACTCCTTCAAAATTCAGAAAAGAAAGCTCTCCACATGTTTTTTTTTTAACACGAAATTGGATCGACGTGGGACAAATTAGGATTTTCAAGTGGCAGATTCCAGTCTCTTTTCCAGTAAAAATTGCTTTCTCTCTCTCAGAAGAGAGATCGCTCTCTCTCCCCCTTCTGACAACCACTCGAGATGTCACTGTATCCTGTTTAGCTATCAGTAGTTCTAACTCCAAAGTATGACTAAGCAGTTATCGTAATCATTCGCTTTTTCTGAGGTTTAACATCCGAACCGAAGGTGTCCGGAAGTTCAAAAGAATTTCGAACTCGAAATTAGAGCGAAATTAAAAAGTAAGGCCCAAGACTGCGTTTCGATGAAAGAGAGCGCTCGATGAATTACAATGAAAGACGAACAGAGAATCGAGCCTATCGCTGTGTATTAGTAAATTGTGTTTGAGCGACGCTCAGTTATTTCGTCCGGATTTCAATTAAATGCAAAGGTGCCGTAACGTCTTTTGGCATCAAGTTTTTCGATGCACTTCGACGAGCGCATTGCACGGCTCGTATTTTTGGAGCACGCATACCCGACTTATTAAGGGTTTCTTGGGGACAGAATAACGCGTCTTGAGTAAGACGATGTCATGAATTTTTGATTACATCTCGCGTTTCCTGCTTCTGCGGTTCGTGACAGCAGCCAACGAGAATCTTGGCTTTTGTTAAACAGAATTTCATTATTTACTTTCGAATCTTCACTCCAGATGACGTCACACGTTAGAATGAAGTATAAGCGGGTGCGTGGGATTTTTTTTTTTTTTTTTGCACAGTAACCGAATTTAAATAAAATTGATGTAGGATATAATGTTGATCCACGATTATCCTTCGGACACTTTTTGACGCAAATGCGAGAGAGAAGTGTTCGAGGAAAGTTCCGATGCAGTATATTTTCGAATTTGTCATCAAAATAATGTGAAAAACGAAACTAACGACCCAAAGACCTAGTTTTCGACATGCAGAATGTATTTCGTGAAAATATTTGTTGTCTCTTCCTCTCGTCTCCTTCCCAAGGTGTTACAGTTTTGATTTCGCGGTCAATATAATATCAGAAATAAATTCAGACACTCCAAAAATCTAACGTTTGGTATGCATAATGTGTTTCAAGAAAATTTTTCTGTTCCTCTCATTGCCCTCTTATTCCGATTGTCCAAGTTTCAAACTAAGCGTCAAACTGATACCTAAAATTGATTCAGTGACCTGGGAAGCTGGAAACTCTCAGAGTACGTATCTGTTTTCTTAACTGCTCTTCCAAAAGGTTAAGAAAATCCACTATTAAATTCTCATCTAAAAAGACGAAACACGACTTTACATATGCTGTATCATAAAGGGGAAAGGAAGGCAGATGCGCTCTTAGGGAGGTGGATTAGGGGGTAACTAGCATCCTCTCTGTTAGAACAAACTCCTTAAAACTGAAGAAAGTCGAAAATTTCATACTCCACAAACAGGATTGCTGTGGGAAAGGGGTGAAAATAAGTCAAAGATTCCAAATGGGCGGAAAGACTTTTTGTATAAATAGAAATATGAAGAGTAAAGAATCAAAACTCACACATTTGCCATTTTACTTCCAGGGCGCAAATAGGAAAAATACTGCACACGAGTGCAGAAATATCTTTGCTGCGCCTGTGAACGTGGAGTATGTTATACACATCGCACATTCACAGGCGCAGTAAAGATATTCCTGCACCCGTGTACAGTAGCGCTCTTGAAGTAAAATGGCCAATGTGAGTTTTGATTCTTTACCCTTCATATACAAACAAAAAAAAACTCAACCATTTTCATTCATTGCCGACTGATGCATCAGCCAGCAAAATATGGAAGTCATGAAGCTTACTAAAAACTAAATGGCCGAAAATGTACTAAAAATGTTGACTTCGAAGATTTGTGAGGGATGTCATCCTCACGTTCCTCTCTCCACTCTAGTACCTCCCATGAACCATATGATATTGGGCGATTGAACCTGAATATCTGGGGTTCAAACTGTTGTAGAAAGATGATTTCAATTCGATTCGAACAAGTAAAGAGAAGACATTTAAATGGTTAAGGGAAAAAAAAGAATTTGAAATTTTCAACTTTTTGTGCGTCACAGGAATGTCTGATGTCAATTTTCACCAAAAACGGCTAATAAAGCAAATTTTTCATTTATGGAGACTCGATATAAGGTCACTTAGTATAATATGACTGAAATGGGACAAGGGAAAAACCTGATGCCTAAATTTTTTACGAGATATTGCTAAGAGTAGTCTCCTAACCAACATATCAAATAACCTACCACCTAACTAGTTCCAAAATGTCTGGAGGTAGCTTCAATGTCAATATAAGTGGTTTTTGGTGGTTTTTTTTTTTTTTTTTTTTTTTAAATTTAGGAGTATCGTATGTATGAAAAAAAAATTCAAGTAAAAATTGTTCGTCAGAAAGACATTTATCAAATTATAAATTATTTCCCAATTATCAAGTGCCACAGTGAGGGCAGAAAATTTTTGAAAACACTCAGTGGGTTGCATTCCAGCCTTAGTTTTCTCCCATGGATGAAAATAAATGAGAACTTCATTTTTTGTGTTTCAGTCATAAACAATAACCAGTTAAACTATTCTGACTATCAAATATTTCTTCTACATATCTCATGATAAAAAAATTTCTATTGTTTACTACTTGAAATCTAACAAATTAAGCTGTTATATACTTTCATATACAGGCAAAATTGAGACAGAAAAGATAAAAACTAGGGAAAATTTATAAGATGTCAGTTAATAGACACCTCATTGCCGAACCAGTTCTGTTTGAAACATTTTTTTCATACATGCTATATTTCTCAAATTTTAGCTACAAACTAGATGGAAACAAGTTACAGACATTTTTAAGATTAGTGATTATGTCAGGAGACTACTTCCAATAATATACCCCAAAAATATTATAATACTAGTTTTCCCCCTTGCCACTCCATTTGGGTCATACATTATGTGTACAAAGCGACCTTGCCGAGTCTTCATAAAGGTTTGGAAGGATTTATGGAGATGCAGCATGCCAAAGTGACCTTCGTAAGATCACACCTCAAGTCCCGGAATCCACGCTCAGACCCGAGGCCACGCTTCGGGGTAGGCATCCCTTCTGCTTACATAAGTCTCCATAAATACAAAATTAATTTCCTCATGAGACTTAATTCAAGAATACGAAAGTATTATTTGTTTTAAATTTTCGAAGGGGTCGTTTTTGATGAAAATCGATATCATCCAGACCAACTCCTACATTATTATAAAGTCAATTATTTTCTTATTATATTAACATTTGAATCATATTTCTATAATAATTTGAACACCAAATAGAGAAACCGCTTCCTTTCATAAAAAATACTACTAAAGCACTGCATCCGACAGAATTTTCTAGAAAGGGTAAACCAACGAAATCATGTTCTGACATAGATGCTCGCATCTCATGAAAAAAGTACGAAATAAAACAAAAAATGCAAAGTCAAAAATGTGCTTGTTTTGTCCGATTTTCTGTGGAACGTCCTATACGGCAAAGGAAAGGGTTATTTTGAACCCACGAGCGACATTTCTGGGGCAATCACAAAAAATTGCAAGATACCGTATTTCTGGGGAATCTAAAGAGCTTTAATTTTTGTCTGAAGCATTTTTCACTCAAAAGTATATTCGGCTGATTATAGCCTAAACTTTTATTCGTATCCCACTTCTCCACAAATGTGAACCCAACAGAGGGTTTTCGGCCTTGGACCAATCTTCAATATGATAATATGGTTCCGTTTACGTTTGGAGCTGTAAAAAGCCCCTCCAAGTCTTTAAAACTCCAAAAGTGGTATGCAGTAGTAAGGGAGGATATTGACTACTACTGTAATGGAGGATAAGTCAAAATAAATATTTAAAAAAGTCGATTTTTAGGAAAATTTTTTGCGGCGCATACTATGTGGCACCCTTCTAAATTCACCTAAAAAACGTTCAAATCGTCAAATAGACTTTTATTTAATAAGTTTTACGAAATAATTAAGCACTTAAACAATACGGCAAATATATCGACCTTCATCAGAACATTCTTCGAGCGCGGCATCGCAAAATTCGTGACTCCATGCGTAACATTTCGAGCATCGAATTCAGTCTTCCTCACGTACATGCGGATTCCATTCGTTTCCAGATCCATTTATTTTTACTTTTGCCATCTGTCAATAAATTCAACCCAAATACATTATTTCGGTGTTATTTTGGTGATAAGAGTAGGAAGGTCACATTGGGAACCAATATTTAAAACTATCAAATCAACTTACCTGAACTTTCGAAAGCTCTGATGGTAAGAACTAATATAAAATATACCATTGGATAACCCTTGAAATATACTTTTTCAAAATCCGTAGGAAAAAATTCACAACACACTTTAAAACACTAGATTAGGAAAAAAATTTCGAAGGTTGTGATTTCGTTTTTCTTTGACTGGTAAGTGATTACGTTTCTGATATAGCTGCATTCCCCGTGAAAAAATGATACAGTACGATTTTTTCCGAGAAATGGCACCATCAAGAGGTGCATTAGGAGAAGGGGTCACATCAGGCTACTTTACCATCAAAAGAGGGTTTTCTGTCTTGAGCCAATCATCAATGTGATCATTGATCTTTATGCTCTTCCGAACTCACATACCGAATTTCTCGTTTGTGATAAATGTCAGATTTTTCTCCACATTCCCAAACCGCACGAGTGAAGCGTCTTCAAAGACACCGACTTTGTGTTCCTGATCGGCTCATGGGGGGCGCATTTTGTGAGAGACGCAGTAACTCGTTCGAACGAACCCGAACTGCCCTTCGGCACGAGCGCTTTCCTCTAGCCGTTGCGGTGCAGAGGCCACCGTCGGATCTCGATCGGCCGGATCTCATGTACCCCCGAAGAAGATTACGATTTCATAACGAGTTCCGGGAACGCCCAGGTAGTCGGACGCCGGGGCGATTTATTATTAAACGAGCGTATCCGAAAATCTGGCGTAAATTTGGCGTTTATAACGCGCCCCCAGCCCCCGTAACCCCGGCCTCGAACATCCCATCGAAATTAGCGTTTTTCGCGGTTCGAGTGTAACGTGCACTCGTTACTCGAACTTGTAAATCGTAAAGTCCTTTCGCGGAAGCGTGGAAGCCACCTACGTCGACGAGTAGGTGCGAGAGCGGGTATACCATCCCACGCGATTTCGCTGGCTCTTCGCATCATTAACAAGAGAGTATATATAACCAAACTACAGAAGAAAAAATGATTCATTTCTCGAATTTACAACCCTTTTTGTGTTACGCTAAGTTTACAATCTGTCAGTTACGCCATTACGTGATTATGGTAGGAGTACTTATGCAGTTTTAACGATCGTTCACTCGTGTCCGATTGAACTTGTCGCCTTTAATCGTACCTACTCGCGATTTTATTCAAAAGTATTTGATACACTCGTTGTTCCGCGGGATTGCGTTATAGGCGCAAATAAGAAGGGGCTTGGGGGCTTAGCCCCAATTGCGAGGCGAGGTACAACGCGAATGCTTCCCTGATTCACTGAAAGTTTCCTTCAAAAGAATGAAAAATTATACGACCGAAAAACGTTTCAGCGGTATTTTGATACTTGTCTATCCCCTCACGAGCTCCCCTCCCCCCGGAATCTCGTTGGTCGAGTGGATAGCACGCTGCGAGGGTCCCGGGTTCGAGCCCACGTAGCAACTCGCTACATTTCGACCTAAGCCGTTTTTTCGGCAAGAAGAGAAGAGGGCTAAGACAGCCCCAATAGTCTCCCCGACGTCTCTGAGGCAATGCTCGAAAGGGCGGATTCCAGGGATCGAGTTGAGATCAAAAATGAAAAAGAGATCCCCTCACGAGCTTCCCCCTACACTACGGGTCGGCTATTTGCCTTTATGCATAGTGTCGCGCAATTTACTCGAAATGAGTACACTGAAAACCTTTCGATCTATTGACCCCAATGGAGAGACAAATACTCGAAAGTCATTCGTATTCTTAGCGAGCTATTTCAAACGAGGATGAGGCCCCATCTTCCTCACCAACACTCGCTAAGGTTGGGGCTAAGTGCGCTGGTTTACCCTTGCTGCCTTATTGTTCAACTCCCTCGTCAACACTATGTCTGTTCGGTCGACATTTCCGGAGATACGAATCAGATCGGTCAGTAAAGTTTTTAGATGGCGAGTATATTTTCAACTAGATTCGTACACACCCTGCTCCTACACAACCTCCAAAAAATACTTTACAACCCGAGTAGGGATGGTACCCTTATTCGTAACTTACACTGAACAAGATTTACAGTAAACTGTAAATAATATAATAGGTATTTGCCTCGTTAAACGTTGAAATTAAAAGGTTCAATTTTGAAGCGGGAAACTGAGTCGATAGCTCGATACTCGACAGCTGACCAATAAAAGTAGAAATTTATTGAAAGCTGAAAGGCTGAAGATTCCACTATTTAACGATAGACCATTAAGAAAAATGTAATGAACTCCCTTCAATAACCCACCTGGAATTAGAGCATATAGATACACCTCGAATACTGACATCCGCCATTTTCAGTCACTTTTGATGCCCGAGCGACGATTCACAATTCGATACGCGGAACGTTCCGCGTAGTGGATTGCGAATCGTCGGGCACCAAGCGACTCGAAATGTCGGATGTCAGTACTCGGGTGTTTCCAGGTGCTCGACTAGAATGCACCTAAGTGCATTTTGTTCTTTCTTTTTCTTTTGAAATCAGGCGATGGAACTTTCAACTTCTCAATATAGGAAAAAAATTGTTTTCTTCTATGATACCACAATATTTTAGGGGACACCGGGGTAAGTTGCCTCAGCATCCATGTCACCCATTTAAAAGGTGTTTTTTTGAATCTGATGACGTCACACTACTCCTTAGTGCACCAACACTTCATCCATACTTGATAGACCTCAATGAAACCGACCCGATTTATAGTGGTTTGATTTTTTGATAACACAAAATTTAGCAAAAAGTCACGTTTTATAAACAAAAAATTCACTCTCATGAGCATAATATATTTTGTACTGGCAAAAATCAAATACTGTGCGGTAAGTTGAATTTCTTCAGCTATATTTGGGTACATTAGAACCTAAAATTACATTTATCCTCCCCCCAAACATTGTACTTTCTAAACCCCCTCAATTCGGGGCAAGTTGTCCCATTACAAAAATTGTCAATTAATGCGAATTTTGGTTACATGTTTTTAGAAAATGGTACGAAAATACGTTCGTAAGACATTTTAGCACATTTTTAGCACAAGACTTACCCCATCATGTATGACAACTTACCCGGGTATGGGGTAAGTTGTCACAAAGAAAAAGGTAGCCACGCTTTAAAATTTTTGGGGCTAACCGTATGGAATTTTTTTTAATACGCCATTTTGTGGCCAAGGCTTGTAGCTACAATTTGAACCTTTGAAGTTTTTCGATCGAATAGTTTCTGCATATTTTTAGCACGTTTTTAGCACAAGACAATTTATCCCATCATGTATGTCAACTTACCCGGGTATGGGACAAGTTGTCACAAAAAAAGTAGCCGCGTTTAAAAATGTTTGGGGCCAAACATATGAAAAACTTTTGTTTTTTTCATACGCCATTTTGTGGTCAAGGGTTGTAGCTACAATTTGAGCCTAATTTAAAGTTTTTCGGCCCAATAGTTTTTTTAAGTATTTTGAAGTTTCTAAAAATTGTGACAACTAACCCCGGTCTCCCCTACTAATGAAAAAGGTCATTTTCAGACGCAGTAAATCTATTCACTAAATGTATTTGGATTCCAAAATGCAATAAGCATAATTTTTGGAGTTTTAACTTATATTTCCCACGAATTTTTAGTTTAAAATGAAACTGTTAGGTCGTATCTATTAAAAGTGATAGCTTCGGGTACGACATAGGAATTTTCTATGGAGCAGCCTACATAAGTGTAATGACTTTTGAAAACAGTCACTTCAGCACAAAACATCAGTTCACTTGCACACATTTCTTCAGAACAGTACATCTCTGTAACAACGTGTCTACTTTTTAGTTGTATTTTTTTCTTGCGAAACTTTGTTCTGAGAACAGTTCTTTTTGGTACAGAAATAATTCACTTTTATAATAAATATATAACTTTTTTACATCGGCATCGGCGGACTTCTATTCATGGAGGAGAAGGAGCAAGGTGCTCTCTAGGGGGAAAAAACATGATTATTGTGAAGGAAAAGCATGATGAATTTCTTGAAAATCGGAAGGAGAAAATGCCTCATTTATTTTCCTAGCAAAATCTGTTTTTTTCTCTTTTTTTCTTTGTTTTTTTTCTTTCTTACAAAACCGTAATTTTTACACAAAATCGTCCGTTTTTATGGAAAACATTCCATTCTTCTTACAAAACAGTTTGATTTTGTACAGAATTATCAGTCTGTTCGTCCATCTATCTCTCCAGTAGCGTAAACAGGATACTTTTCTTGAGAAAAGGGGAGAAAGGTAACAATTTTTTAGCTCTTCCAAGAAAGGTGAAGTACTTAGGAGCATATCTGGATGTAAGACTTTCCTGGAGAGATCACGTCACCGAGAAAATCAGAAAAGGGATTGAGGCTCTCTGGGCTTGCCGCACCTATGTCGGCAGGACCTGGGGACTCTCTCCCAAAATGATGCACTGGATATATACCGGTGTAATACGCCCCAGAATTACATATGCGGCCATTGTGTGGTGGGGCCGGGTCCACCTGACCAAAGTCAGAGAGGCACTAGACCACCTGCAAAGGCTCGTGTGCGTGATGACAACGGGGGCAATGAGTAAGGTGCCGACGAAGGCACTAGAAAGGCTCCTAAAACTTGCCACCACTTCACACTGCTATAGAAGCAGCTGCGATAATGGGGGCTTATCGTCTGGGTCAACCAAACCATCAGGCCCATAAAACAGGCCACAGAAGATATGGGAGATGGCGGGGACGATAGACAAATGCTTTGGGATGCCAAAAGACAGAATTGCGATGGAACACTTCTTTGACAAGCCATACCGTGCGCTAATACCCACATGGGAGGATTGGGAAAAGAGGTGGCCAAGCATTTTAGGAAAAGAGGAGAATGTGTGGTTTGCAGATGCCTCTAAGAATGACCAAGGTGTAGGAATCGGAATTACGGATGCAAAAGGCGCTGACAACTATTCAGTGGCCCTGGGCGAGGGCATCACTATCCTCCAAGCAGAGATAATGGCGATCACGGTGGCCATTCATAGAAGTCAGCAGAAGAGCCTTGTTACTAAACAGATCTATATCTGTACAGACAGTCAATCGGCTATTAAGGTACTATCGTCACACCAAACTACATTCCTGGTGGTGGCGGAGTGTGTTAACAAACTATACATCCTTGTTCAGGAGAACCGGGTCACCATACTATGGACACCGGGACACTGCGGCATAAAAGGGAACATGATCGCTGGCAAGCTAGCGAAGGAGGGCATAAAAAAGGAACTGGCAACACCCAGGCCTTGTCTTCCTGTAGCATACAGCGTCATAAAATCCAAAGTAAAGGCTTGGATAAGTAAGCAGACGGAAATGCACACTGGCGGTTGGCCAGTGGCATGAACGTCAGCAAAACACTGATAGGGGACACCCCCAGTAAGTATGCCAAGTTCCTATTAGGGCTTGACAGGAAACATGCAAGGCTCATGGTTGGACTACTAACCGGCCATGGAGCCACAAAACACATGCGGTATAAAATAGGAGTAGTAAGAAGCGGCTCCTGTAGGTACTGTGGAGAAGAAGATGGAAGCTCGATCCATATCATATGTCAAGGCCCAACAATAGCCGGGACAAGACGCGAAGCATCGGGGCTAGAGTATCCAACACCCAGTGAAGTCAAAGGGATAGAGCTCAGTAAAATCCTCACTCTGGCTATAAAAGTGAGGCTACTGAGCTCATCCTCAACAGCAACTTGAGGAACAGTGCAATGGACTCGAAAGTCTGAGCACTCGGCGCATACGGCCCCACCTCACACACAAATGAAAATGAATGAATAGGTACAAATGGAGACGAGCTTATCAAATTTCACCTGAATTTTGATTTGAGAGAGAGAGAAAAAAGTCTCTTCAAGTCTAAGAATTACGCTCGTACTTTTGAAGCTGTAAAACTTTACTATTTTCTTCTTTCTCGAAAAGAGAGTATACATCCCATATCCCTCATTATATTTACTCGACTGTACCCCTTCGATTACATTTGTCCACAAGCTCACGTTCTATCCATCTACCTCACGAATTACATGTTTGCCACTTATTTCCATGGCCTGTCCACCTCGCAGGCTGGCTATCTCTCGACTCACTGAGTCTTGGATAACAATTATTCTGCCCCAGTAATTATTCCGATTTCGAGTAGGCGATCAGGCCGGCATGTTTTCCTGGACTAGGAGAAAGGGGACTACAGGTTCGAAGTATTCAGAGGGACTATATGAAAATCAATCAAGAGAGGGGTTTTGAAAGGGGCTAAGAAGGGGGAATATATGAAGGGCTTCTCTCACCTCAGGCGCCTACATGCTTCACAAGTCTTCCGATTCCTGGGTCTATTCATCTCGTTAAATTAACTACCAAGATCACTTGCATATTGCTATACTTTTGTTTACTGGAATCTAATTTTTCTATAGTTAAGCCACTCGCAAAATCTTCACTATCTAATGCGCAATAAGTATCTCCCCGTCTCCTTCTGAGGCTTCCTAAATCGATCTATAATGAAGGTAGAGCCGCACTGCTCTATCCGTATTAACATCAGCGTTGTTTATATTCACCTCTCGTCAAGTCTCGTGTACTCCCGATCTAGGCAACAGCCACTTATGTTCCGGTGCCTATCTCGCGCTTTTCTTTCGCGAATAAGAGGCAGCTTAAAAGTTTGCAACGGGGATTTAATGCCAGCAACGAGCAGGTACAGCACGATGCGATGTGAGAAAAGTTTAAATTCCGTTTAGAGGCTTTTTGCAGGACGCCCAGGTAGGGTGTGTTCAAATATTAACGTTCTGCCGAGTATGTAATAAAAAGAAGCAAACATTAAAAGTCGACCGACGGGGGCACGGGGAGGGGGGCGGGAGCGCCTAATGGCGCACATTTAGCACACATGTTCATTGCGACCCGTTGCTGACGCACTTTCCTTTTCGCAGCAATCGTATTGTTGTTACCGAGTGTTATTTCCATTATCATTTCAGTCTATGTTAAAAGTTTAATATAAGCTTTATACGGCCCGAATGTTACGTCTACTGTCCGAGCAATCCGATTTAAAACGAAACAGCCCCCTTTTTTTTTCTCTCCAAAGAAGGGTGAAATTCCAGGGCTGCTTTGTAATTTTTCACACAGATTTTTCCCCCAGTTCTCACCACACACCAAAAGTGATGTGAATACCTACACGTATCCACGTCCTATGTAAATCGAGCTTCGAAATGACTTTTTTTTTGTATATTTTACAAAATAAAAGAAAAAAGTGGACTACAGCGAAGAAAGAACATGCTGGAATTAACGCGAGGAAACACGCCGTAAAAAATATTTTCGCGTGACATTTATTCAGAAGCGGCTTAGGTCTGCTCCTTTCCTCGCCCGCACCTGTTATTAATGCGTTTTTTTGATATACTGTGTTGCGGAATGACGGAGGAGGACATTTTTCACGATGTTTTCTAACACGGATTAAAATTAGGTGATAATTTTTTAACAAAGTTGGCAGCGAGTGAGAACGGTAAACAGCACACTTTTCATTTATTGAACGTATGTTTGTCAGGTCAAAAAAATACATCACGTTCTCTGAGCATGTATTACGATTACAACGATTAAAGAGAAACGAAAATGGTTGGAAGTCGTGGTATCCGGTCTGGAGGACCAGAATGGAACCAGTCAGGTTGGTAAATGATAACTAGTACGGTTTATCTCAAATAAAAAAAAATCTACTTTTTAAAAGTCCCACTCCTGGAATTGATAAAATATGTTTGGCAAATTTAAAAAAAAAAAAAAAAAAAGGAAGATGGTCCAGGCGCCTTAAAGTTTCTTATGGGAAAATGCAAAATGCGTGTAAGATTCAATAATTTTGTCGTAAATATTTCATGAAGTATAAAAAGTAACCTAAAGTAATTTTGAGTTTGAATTTTGTTTGATTTCATAAAATAGATGTGTCACAAGAATGATATCTAGCGAGTGGACTACATTAATCAAGCCCACCGTTTTTTTTTTCAAAAATGTGTATTTACAAAAAACACATGAAACACGATTTCTTCCTGAATTAAATCTTGCTATTTCCTGGAAGTACCTCACTTTTTGCCCCTCTTCATTCCACCCCATCTCACGCCCTCTCTCTCACCACACCTTTCTTTTATTCACCTCCTCTTTCATAAACTTTTATAAAACTATGTACGAGAAAAAAATGATTGTTACCTCTTGGATATAACTTACAACTTTTCTCTTCCATCTTTTACACTCCACACGGACTTTTGAAAAACACGTATTTACAAAGAGAAAAATGCTTGAACATTTTTGAGGAGGGTCACTAAAGGTGCAGGGGATAAGCACTTGGAAGGGCATAAAATCATTTTCTTTCTTGGTAAGCATGCGGTTTTTGAAAATCCATGACCAAAGTAGAAGAGGAAGGAGGAGGGGTAGTGTTTTGTATTTTAAAAAAATTTTGAGCTCTTCCCATTTCAAGGCTTTCACCCAAACTAATATCAAAACTGAATTCTGAGACCCCGAATCCCCCCACCCCACAGATGTTATTTTGATTTGACGATAAGAGCTATGAAAGTTGTAAGTGATCTAATACCAAAGTCATTAGAGACATTGATGAAACACAGAAAAACATAAAATTAGTTTTTTTTAGGATTGCAGGGGAGGAAGAAGGGAAAATTCCAGGAGCAGACAGACAGGCAGACAGGCAGCAGGCAGGCAGGCAGGCAGGTAGACACACAGACACACACACAGAAAGACAGACAGAGAGACAGAGACAGAGACATTGGAACCAATCCCGGGGGAATTAGCAATCTCGCTACGCACAGAACCTCGCAACATTGGGAAACGTCAAAAATTCAACAATTTCTCCCTAATGCCTATATTAATGTATTGTAGTGTTAGGGGTTCTTTCATTCAACCTCTCTTCCCCTTCTTAACCATGTTTTTGGGGTAGTTACAAAAAATTGAAGGAGGAACTTTTTTAAAACATTGTTTGATAATAAATCAATGTTCATCGACTCACCTAGAAATAAATCTGTAGTCGGTCTTCAGGTATGAGTGAAAAATTAGCTGCGTACCATTTTTGAAGTTTGAACTAATTTCACCTGGAAGTCGCTTCTCAGGGAAATCTGTGCATTTAGAACTGTAAGTCCTAGAAATTTTCGAATGTGAAAGACTCGGAGGTTATTTCATACCCTAGGGCCGTAGCTATATACAAATTATCGACAGTTTTAAATTATTAACTAGTACGCTCAACGAATCAACTATACCGAATTTCAGCATTTCGAGAACTTTTGCTTCTATTTGTTAAATTTTGGATGCTTCAGCTGGATTATTACTGATTTTGTAAATCCGATAATTTCCCACAGTAGTATAAATAGAACGTTGAGGAGGGAAGCTGGGAAAAATTGAATTTTGTAGGTGACAAATAGTTGTAGATTTACAAAATTTCGCTCAAATTTCGACTTCTTGACAAAAAAAGCAAAAATTTAAAATTTAAAATTTAAAAAAAAAATGAGGAAAGAAAAAAAGGTCTTGAAACAAAATAAAACGTCCTAATTTGTCTAAAATTAATTAATAAAACGTTAGGTGCTTCATTAGTTTGAAAATTTCACGTTTTCATTGCCTCTGGGAGAATATATTCCCATCTTCTTCTATCCCCTATTTGCCCAGAAAACAGACCACAGAAGGAAATCGGAGATGGAGGAGACAATGGACGAGTGCTTTGGGATGCCGAAAAGTAGAATTGCAGTTGAACACTTCGTTGATAAGCCATACCGTGCACTGATACCCACAAGGGAGGCTCAGGAAAAGAGGTGGCCAAGCATTCTAGCAAAAGAAGAGCATGTGTGTTTACAGATGCCTCAAAAAATGACCAAGTTGCAGGAATTAGAATCACGAATGCAAAAGGCACTGACAACTATTCAGTGGCACTGGGTGGCGTCACTATCCTCACCGCAGAGGTAATGATGATCACGGTGGCCATTGATAGAAGCCAGCCGAGAGGCCTTGTTAATAAGCAGGTCTATATCTGTACAGATAGTCAAACGGCTATTAAGACACTATTGGCACACCAAACTACATTCTTGGTGGTGGTGGACTGCGTCAACAAATTATACACCCTCTTGCTCAGGGAATCGTATCACCATACTATGGACACCGGAACACTGCAGCATAAAAGGAACATGATCACTGACAAGCTAGCGAAGGAAGGCATAAAAAAGAAACTGGCAACGCCCAGGCTGTGTCTTCCTGTAGCATACAGCGTCATAAAATCCAAGGTGAAGGCTTGGTTCAGTAAACAGACGGAAATGCACTGGCGGATGGCCAGTCACATGAAAGTCAGCAAAACACTGATAGGAGACGCCCCTAGTAATTACGCCAAGTCCCTACCAGGACTTGACAGGAAACATGCAAGGCTCATGGTCAGACTACTAACTGGTCATGGGGCCACAAAACACACGTGGTGTAAAATAGGAGTGGCGAAAATCGGCTCCTGTAGGCACTGTGGAGAAGACGCGAAACACTGGGACTAGATTATCCAGCATTAAGTGAAGTCAAAGGGATAGAACTCAGTAAAATTCTCACTCTGGCTATAAAAATGTGGCTATTGAGCTTGTCCTTATCAGCAACCTGAGGAATAGTGCAATGAATCACAAAGTTTGAACACTCGACGTATACAGCGCCATCACACATGTATGTGTCCCCTAAGCCCCACGATCTACAAAGTGGTGTAGTGCTTGCCCTAATTGGCAGAAAGACCCGGTCACACCCCTAGGGGAAAGGGTTTACAGGTGTATTAGATACTCCAATTATTTGGCGCCGAAATCTAAATTTTTCGAAAGGTATTAGATTACTACGAAGTTCAATCTATTCAACTCGCACAGCGAAACGACGAAGAAGTCAGTAACAGATGAACGAACTAAAACGATTAGTTGACCACTATAAGCTTTCGTTAACGTTAATGGAGAATAGCAACAGGCTCAGAGGATACTGACAAGAGTCGACATCAAATTGAACGAATATCCGGAACATTGTCTCGATTCATTGGCGGAAAGACCAATTATAATTAAAAGCCTTTCAGTTGCAGTTTCTCGAAATCGGATCTAACTTGAGTCGGCGGGGGCATTCAACAACTCGGAGGAACCTACACGATATGACTCCGACCGATTCGGGTCGGTCTTTGCAAATGCTGTTTTCTTTCAACCCTGCTGAAACCGTTTACCTGTTATCAGATTCGCGTATACGGCTAATTTTCTTTAGAATTAAATCCGCATTATTCGCGTTGATGGCGAAACAAAAAGGGTACCAAGGTACCTAGTTTTGCAATGAAGACCTCCCATCGCAGAAAATCGTAATTCGAGAATATAATACAAACGTTGAGGTCGGTTTCATATTTTTTTGTGTGTGCACGCCGGCTCCCCTTTCATTTTAAAACCGGTTGTCACGCAAAAGAGGCCTGGTAATTGTATATAGACGGCAGTTCATATTTCGTTTGATTTTTGCTCGCACAAAACCGCGTAATAATTACCTATACTTCATTGTAATTCGGTATTTCTACGCATACCGTCAGCGGTCGGTGTTTTCAAACGAATGCTGAGCTTTCTTTCAACTCGCATTTCAATAGCGATATCTATCTGCATATCTAGCTGAAGGTTCGGAGAGGAGAAGTGAAGAAGTGCTGCGCATCGTCGCCGCGAAATACACAGAACCTGCACACGATTGAGCTTTAAGCCCGCTCAGATATGGGCGACATTCAGACCCTAAATTTAAGGGGGATCGGGTGCTCCGATACTGTTATCGATACTCGTTAGCCGGATTATTTTTACCATCGTATCGGTGGCTCGTCGGCTCTGTATCGTCGAACCCTTTCGCGAATTTATAGACCCCTCGTCGTATTTACCGATACAGCGATACCGGTGGTCGTCGTGGAAATATGTAATACCTCGCGCTTCGTTTACCCAGCACAAGGAGAAATGCTCTCTCCATTCCGGTTATAATTACAAAATCGGAAACCCCCGGTGCACGAACGTTTAGGTTAGTCGATAATACGATGATTTGGAGTATTACTCACTGGGACCGCTACTTTGCTTTTGATTCTACAAATCAAAGTAGCAGTGATACAGGAGCCGAGGGAATGCAGCTGCACCCCCTCACCCATGAAAGTGCGGAAGCAGTAGTATCATTTGTCCCCCTCAGTTACAGCAAAAGAAATTAGAAAAATGAGAGCACACCTGCACGAAATGATATATGTGACAAGAGAAATACGCTCGACGCCCCACAGTGATCTATTCAGGGGAAAAGCTAATCGAAAATCAATTTTTCTTGAACTAAAGAAGTTCAAACTGTAGTATATTGATACTTTTCACAAGCACAACTTTTGACAATCCCAGCACTGTGATATATTATTGCATACTCTTGCCCCGTTTTCTTAATTTCTTATTGCGGATAATAATGAAGCACTGGAGGCAAAATTGAATCATACAGACGTATAAGATGGGTGGTCAGGATCAGGGCTGCAGCAAATTTATTGACAGGGCAAAAATCAAAACTATCCCAATTGTTGAGCAAAAAACCCTCAAAATGCATGAATTTACGAACTGAGTAGTTAAAAATTGTCAGTTTTTTAACTCTGAAGGGTGATGGCAGCGTCCTATCATGTTCCTCTACGGCTACAGCCTCTACTGAAGGCCCTGCAATGCCCAATTTTCTTAATTCCGGCAAAATATTGGAAATAGGCTCCTGTTGAGTTTTCAGTTATTAGTAAATTTCGACAAATCGGTTCAGACTATTGAAACAATATATTGCGTTACCTGTCTGAAGTCTAAAGAATAGGATAATGAGTGATCTCGGAAATAGTAATCGATTCCTTCTCTGAATTGTGTTAACATTAAGAATGTAACGTTTCAGCTCCCCGTGGTGTTCAAAGTGTAGGGGTAAAACAAGAATAACCTCAAAAATAAATTCAGTGACCTGCCGACCCCCCCTAAGACACAAAATGTGCTGGAAATTGAATTTTTAGATTTCACTTCACCCTTTGAAGCACAAGGAATGAAAGTTGAAGACACAACAATCTCAAAAATGGATCTAGTGACCTTCCTGCGTTAGTGTTGAGCGATTCGATTGTTTCGACATCGGTTACCTATGTAAGAGCTAGCCATTCTCACTGCGAATAAGGGGCGGGTGCCGCAGAGCCGCTGTGCCACAAAACAGCTGACATCCGCGGACTTGGTTTGCAGGAGCTGGATAGACGAGGCATTTATGACATCGTACTAATGGGTCTGAGCATGGCCTCCTTAGCTCGGATTACAGGAGCTCGCCACAACTCCCGGCCTGGATCCAGTGACTTAGAAAAACCCTAGTCAGCTTAAATTTGGTAAATTGTTCCAAAATTAAAATTTGCGCACATCAGACCCTTGTGGTGATCAGGAATTAGGGGGGAAATAACCTCAAAAATGGATTCAGTGACCAGAAAACCCCATAAGTCGGAAATCAAATTTCTAGATTTCAACCCCCTAGTGGAGCTCGTGAGGTTGAGATGCGTTGGAAAAAAATACCAAAAATGGATAGAATCCACTTTTGTAGTTTAAATTTAAACTTCCCGAAAAATAAGTTCGATCACCTCCCCCCTCCCTTCCTTCACAACGTACCACTTACAAATCGGTGAGAATGGGAGACTTTCTTATCTTCTGAGAATATCCTCAAGTTACTACCACACGTCAAAATTGGGTGGTTAGAAGGCAAACTCACTAGTATCATGACTGCAATTTTGAGTAAAATGAGTTTGAATTCCAGCATCCCATGTCTGCGGGTTGCATGAAAATTATGCATAGAATATAATTACGAGACAGAATATTTCATGAATTGACCCTCCCCCCTCCTCATTCTTATGATCGCGAAGTCAAATCGCCGTGGGACAAAAAGGTTCAAACCCCAACAATATACAAAACAGAACCAAAATTCGAAATAAGAATGTCCTGGATCGCTGATTTTTAATAATATAGCATCAAATTTTTTGACCCAATTCAATCTGGTCTTAAAAAATCGAGCCGTGTATATCAAACTATGGTGTATGAAAATCCCCATTTTTGGAAATCGAAATGGGACTAACTGGCATCTTCAAAGTCTGAGATCCAATTTATTTTGATACGAAAAATGTCTCCCCACCCGTGGAGGCTGAGAATACCACCGACTATTAAATGTTTAATGGAAACATATCGAAAAAATGTACCAAAATAGGCATTTTCTAGGTTTCAAAATCCGAAAAGTTATTAGGTATTCAATCCAACCCCTATTTGAGTCCTAAAATTTAAATTTGACCCCTTCAAGGTCAAGCGTTCAAAATGAACCCAACTTGGAAAATCGAATAACGTATTCTTGTAAATTGCTCAATACGAAAATATTATCTGGTTTTTGATTCGATCACGACTGAGGCCCCGAATTTGACGTTTCCCTCTTTAACGGAGACAGTTTGATTCTACCAAAAAATTTAACAAGGTATCGGAATAGGGACTTTTTAGAATGCTGATTTTGGAAATTCAATCAGACCTTTGATCCAACTCCGATTGGGGCCTCAAACTCGAAATGTGACTACATCATATAGGTAAAATTGGTCGAACATAGAAAATCGGAGGAAGTGTCGGAGTATGAATTTTGGGATCGCCGAGCTTGAAAATTTCATAGGATTTCTGAACCTGCCCCAATTCGGACTCTACATTTGACCCCCTCACTCCAGTCTAGAAAAATTTAATACTCCCGAAAAATTTGGACGAAGTTGTCGTTTCACTCTTTCCGAAAATCATATTAGATCATTCCATCAGACCTCGATTTAGGCTTCCAAATCCAAATTAAATTCCTTTAATCGAAATAAAGGGTTCTTCGGGTCGCTTATTTCTAACAGAGCATCAGACTTTTGATCTTCACCGATTTAAGCTTGAAAATCTACATTTTGTAGCCGAAATTGGCGAATTTGACTTGTTTTTAAAAACTGAATGAAATGTCGAAATAGGTTTTCCCTGGGGTCAGAGATTTTCAATCAGACTCCGAATTGTATCTTAAATTTGATTCTTCACCAGATTTTGTGATTTTATCTCAATTCACCCCAAAATTTCAAAATTTCAAATAAAAATGTACGAAACTGACTCAACCTAGAAAATCAAACGATCCGAATTACCTACATTAGGGTGTGTCACGAAATTCCTCCATTTTTTCAATAATTACTGGTTATGAAGTCAACAAATCGGGACGACATGAAATGAACAGCCAGTTTCAAGCGCTAAGGACCAGTGTTGGGATAAACAAATTTCCTCTCCCTCAAAGGAGTGCTGGAACATCTCATTAATTATGGAATTTTATATGATATTTGGGCACCCAATATTAAAATTTTCGTACTTGAAATCAAACTTTTTTTTTTTTTTAATGAAGAAAGAGCTGTTTTTATTCAGAGAGAGAAAGCGGAGCACTTCACATTCAAAGCAAGTAAAAGGGATGATTTTTCTTACTTTTATTCAAAGAACGGGTTTATCGAGGAAAGAGAGGTAACAATTTTCATCACTTTCTTAAAAAAAGGAGCGGGGTCCCTTCGAGGCAGAGCGGAACGAAATCATTTGCATTTTCGGAATATAAGAGATAATAGTAGTCTTCCTCGAGGAAAGAAGAAAAGTCATCTCTTCTCTCAAAGACAGGAATAAAATTCCCCTCACTCGGGAAAGGGAAAAAAGAATTTTTTTTTCTTCCTGGAGGCTTTTTATTCAAGTAAAGAAAGAGGTGATTTTTCTTCTTTTTTTTTCAGAGAAAGCAACGTTTTCCATTCCTTAAAGAATAAAAAACCTTCGCGGGAAGAATTCAAGTTCTTCTTATCTTAGAAACAGAAGTTTTTTTCTTATTTTGATGGAATGATCTGCAAATTGGACGTCAGGAAAAGAAAAAAATCACATTTGGGGCCTAAATTAGGATCGGATTAAGCATCACATTGAATTTTCGAATTCAGGGACCTGAAGAAATTCCTATTCTTACACTTCGTTCGTTTTCTTGAACCGAATAAATTTTGATAATTTAAAGGAGTCTAATTTGGGATTTGGAGCCTAAACCGGAGTCTAATCGAATGAACGACACGATAACTCTCTTTAAATGTTTCGGGTAAGTCAGATTGGTTTCTTCAAAAGGAGAAGAGGTGTCCAATTTGAGTTTCAAATGGGAGGCAAGATTGAATTTTCGAAATCAGCTACCCAAAAATTCGTACCTCGATACACCGTTCAATTTTTCAAATTCTACCGATGAATCACTCGTTCGAAAAAGTCAAATTTCAATTTGGGGGCCTTGATCTGGCTGTACCAAAAATCTAATAGACTTTTCGAAAGAACATTACAAGAAAAACTTATTTCCTTGGTCAATTTCCCCGTCTATCACTGGACTTTCAAGTCTGTTGAAAGGGACAAATCTGAAATAAAACAATTTTTGGCAGAATTAAACTGCCCCTTTAAAATATGAAAATTCAGATTTGGGGTACAAATTTTGGTCGAATCGAAAATCGGATTGAACTGTCAAACTAAGCGATACACTGAAACCTTGTTCTGACACTTTGTTGAACTTTCTAAGTTGGGTCAAGTTTGCCCTTTTGAAGGATAAAAATCTGAATATTAGGATCCTAATTGGGGTTGGATTGTAAATTTGACTGACTTTTCGAAATCTGCGATACAGAAATCGCCCATTTTCAGGGTGTCTACCGAGTCCAAATTTTTCAATTCCTTGACTTTTCCTTGACCTTTTCTCACTTTTTCATAACCGTATTACACACATATACAAATATAATCTTATTTCGTAGAACCTTACCAAGATGAAGGGGGGGCTCACAATAAATAGAAACACTAAAAAATACTATGAAAAAGGATATTATGTAATTATCTGAAAAAATTTACGTTACTTTAAATTTACTTGTAATTTAAAAAAAAATTCGTGATAATAATTTTGAGGAAATTTAAATGAAAAATTTATGACTATTTATGACCACTATCCAAAATACTTGACTTTTCCTTGACTGCCTTGACCGGTAGACACCCTGATTTACGATACTTCTATTGATATATTCTTTTAAAAAATTTAAAAGTTGGTGGTGCGCTCCACGGAAAGAAAGGGAAACGAAAAGCAAGAACAAAATCCGGACTCCACAACGATTCCAGAGCCCCTTAAATTCCTGATTCAACGTCTGCGATTTCTTTGCTCAAGGAAATGCCGATTCCGGATCTCCGACTTCACTATGGAATTGAGTCCGCTGACAAGAAGTTGAGCTTTGTTCAACTCTGGGTACAGAGCTATCACGTTTATGAAAATGATAGTTCTGTCGGGGAAACACACATCGATGACGTGCGGGTAAAGAAAGATAGGACTCTTTTACCTTGTATCGGACTCTTATCCTACATTCCTATATTCACGTAAACTACCAAAGTACAAGTAACCTTACCGTTACGCGTTTCTTAGACCTTCTTCGGTCGAACACATTTATGTAAGTTCAGCGGAAAAAAATAAAGAAATACGTAATAAAGTTATTAATTTATCAACTTTTTAGAAATATTTAAGAAAAAATATTGCTTTTTGAACGAATTCGTGTTTTAATCATTCACTTGGGTGAAAAAACAAATGAGGACACTACTATTCAGATAAGAGTTGTTTTTGAGAAATTCTACTACGTAATACTCGTAGCTAGGTCATTCGCGAGCAAATGCCGCGCATTTCTCGAGCTTACATGGGTAGAAAACCAATTCAAGAAACTACCAACATGTTTTAGATAAAAATTGTCCACGAGAAATTCTATTAGATATAATGGCACACGTTTATTCAAGGGCAAATGCAGTACATTTACCGCGAAAATAGATGATTTTCTGCTCTGATGATAGGGGTAGACCAAGGAGACACTTAGGTCATGCTCTTTTTTCGTGTTTCAATTTGCAGACCGTAAATTGCGAATGGTGCCCTAAAAACTAAAAAATTATTCATTTTCGAGATTTTTTTGTCCTACTCGTAGCAGTAAGAGAAGAACAAATAAACGATCAATTATTCACACAAGCAAATCAAATCTATTATTATCCACAAAAATAAAGCAAACAATACCTTTGAAATCACTCTTTCACTATGTTCATGAAAATATGATCTTAAAACAAACAAAAGAAGATTAACAAAATTATTTAAATCTTCGTTCATGCCTTCATTGCTTCCTGGGTCTGTTCATGAATTCGAATGTGCATGCGAACTATGACATGAATCTTAATTGCCAAATTGCATCCGGTACAGGATCCACGAGCCCATTTTAAGCGACCCACTGACTACTGCGGAATGCCGCAAACCAAACGTATTCCGTTCTCATTCGCTTCTACAAGTACTCGACGAGAAATATCGGAATGTATTTGCTATCTGGGAAAATAATGCTTTCTCCCACCGGACAGAAAAAACTGTTTCTGGACATTTCATTGGTCGTCATCTCTTAACAGACGATGACATTTTGTAACCAATCACCAAATAAAAAAATAGCTTTTTTATCTACATGGGTTAACTTTTCTCTGCGTTGATCTGTCGTCCTCTCAAAAAGTGTGTCACAGAAAGCGAATCTCCATCCATTAATTCCTTCGATCCAACATGTGTTGGTCTGTTCGTCTTCTCAAAGAATGTGTTATGAACAGCGAATGTCCATCCACTAATTCCTTCGATCCAACACTTGGGCAGCACGTACAGTAGGTACATTTGAAAGTCTACTGAATGTAAAAATACGATCACGTTTTGAATAAGTTATTCGTAAAATGGCTTTAGCAAAAAAGTATTTCATACTTTATTTTTCAGCACTCTATATTAGAGTTTTTTTCTTCTAGAACCATTATACAGTTAGGGGCTAAAGGAGCCATCACTTCAGGGTGTTTGGCCGGAAAAGGATGTCTGGAGAAATAAGATACAACGGAGGAACATGGTGACCACACGAAATTTCAGGGGGGTGGGAAAATGACCTTATTAAGCATAAAAAATGATCAAAAAATGACCAGAATTGGAGACCTTTGTAATCTTATTTTCTTTTTTATGCTTCTCTTTTTACACACTGCTCGTCGTCGTATTATTTTCAATCTCCCAATTGACTAACTACAATTCGTTGGACGTTTTTGCTACCATCTGCCGATAAATTGAATTTCCAATTTTCTTGTCCTTTTAAAAGATGTACAGCAATTGGCACGACGAAGGACAAAAAAACAAGTCCACGATGATAGGATTAATCTTACAGTTGGAAGCTGTGGGTGATCATTAATACGTTTTGAAACTGTACTGAATATTATAGAGTATGGTGAGCCGCCTACTGATAGTGGGAATCATCTCGAAGTTGACCAGCGCATCAGTCTGGCTGCCTACGAATGGGCGAGCAGCGCAAGTGCTTCCAAAGAGGCTAAAGTAACTTCAGGAATAGTCTGCCGGGTCTTGGTACGTAGCTTAGCGCAGGGAGGAACCGAAAGGTACCCTTCTAGCGGTGGGCACCGACGAGGAGTCAGTGGACTATCTGAGGAGAAAGGGCAACAAGCTGTACTTCCTGGGCCGCCTGGTTGATTTCAAGGTGTCGGTCTGAAGATGACAGAGAGAAGCTACACACAAGATGATAAGAGCATTACAAATTAATTCGCATCAATGCAAAGCCGCCAGGTACGCAATCAGCGGGTGGTTGCAAAAGGGCAAACAAACATATGCCTGTTACAGGAACCATAGTACCATCAAGAACAAGTGAGAGACATGCAGATGGCACAGGGACACCACATTTATGAAAAGACCACGTGCAGCAATCTTTGCATATTAAGTGAGCTGCACAGTTGTGCTGGGATTTATCTCAGGGGATCTTGTGGCGGTCATCTTAGAATATGAGGAGGGAGGGAACCAGAGGGTCGGTGATATGCTCAGCATATTTCCCATCAGATTCTAAGGATCCTCCCCCAACTGATGAGTTCAAAGAACTGGTAGGATACTGTGTGAGGGAATATTTGGACCTGCTTATCGAATGCGATGCTAGCTCGCACTACACTGTACGGGGGAAAAGGCTAATGGACTAACTGGTGACACAGGAACTGCTGGTTCTGAATGAGGGAAGCAAACCAACGTTTGTCACAAAAATAACGCTGGAAATTACTGACATAAAACTCTGTAATTCCAAAAGGGACTGAGAACATAGATGGAGAGTGTTGGATGAACCGTCTCTATCGGGTCACCGATACATCCAATACCAGATTTGGGCACCTAAGGAGGAATAAAAAGTTATCAGGAACTCTATGAAAATTAACTGGTGGGGTTTCAAGAATGATTTAGAACGACTCATAAGGTACAACTGGCAACGGATTCAGGAAGAAAACTACACGAAACCATCTGGTGGACAGCAGAGCTGGGGAAACATGAAGAAAATACTCGAAGAAGGCTGAGGGCTATACTGAAAAATAATACACCAGCTTTGGGAATTATATCATGATGTTTAAAAAACACATAAAAGAGCAGTTAAACTAGCCAAGACAGAAAGGACGGAGACGTTTCTGCGTATTCATAGAAAAGGTACTGGAGACGGCACGTTTACACAAACTCCTGGATAAAGAAAGAAAGAAGAAGCGAGACCGCTCGAACCTTTTCTACTACCCCAAAACAGGCAATAAAGCATCCCACGGACACGCATTTTCTTAGAGCAAGTATCATGGAAAACACATAGCCAGAACCGAGAGCTAGTCGCACGCAAAGCGGAATGGATTAGGAGACGGCGAAGAAAAATGGTTACACCACACAGGGTATGTTGGTCAGTAAACACATTCTCACTATACATTGCACTGGGCCTAGACGGAATCTATCCAGTTTGTCTCCAGAAAGGACTAGTCACCATAATGGGACCATTCATTAGGGTCTTCAGAGCATCAGCAGCCCTAGGGAAACGCGAAGGTGCATGAGTGGTGTTTTTGCCTAAGTCAGGCAGAGACACTTGTCTGGCCAAATCCTATAGGCCGATAAGTCTCTCATCATTCATGCAAAAAAGCTTGGAAAAGCTGATATATAGACAGGCACCGAAGAGAGGTTATTTTGAAAAGGTTCCCACCACACAAGATACAGCATGCATACACGGCAGGCAGGTCAGGAGTCATCACTGTACTCGCTTGTTACGGCAATTGTGAGAGGGATAACTGGCGAAAGGTATGCTCTGGCAACATTCATGAATATACCGGGAGCGTTTGACACGACCTCTCATGAATCAATAGAAACAGCCCTGAGGGTAAGGGAGTTGGTGTGGTGGCACGTATGGCGATGCACGCATGCCAAAGTGGCCCCTGAGACATCGCACCCCCGGCACCAGAAACTACCCTTTCAGGCATCGCATCAGTACCGAGGGGAGGGTAAGGGAGTTAAAGGAAAGCCTAATAAGTTGAATAGTATCTATGCTAAAAAGTAGGGAAATCCGGATAACCTACCAAAAAGAACAAATCCGTGTAACGACCATCAAGGGAATGCCCGCAGTGAGGAGCACTCTCTTCCCTACTGTGGAGCCTTATAGTGGAGTTTGCTGGATGAGTTCAGTGGTCAAAAAATATACACATAAGGCTATGCTGACGATTTGGCTGTGGTGGCAAATGGCAAATTCCGGGACGACACAGTGTGGAGATTCCAATGTGTGGGAAAATGGTATGCGCAAAAAAGGGTTTTTGATAAACCCGGACAAAACTAAGATCACTCTTTTCACTCACAAAAAGAAGAGCAAGGAGTTGATCAAGGTGCAACGTAAAGAAAGACCATTAGCTCTTCCAAGAAAGGTGAAGCACTTAGGAGCATACCTGGACGGAGAGATCACGTCACCGAGAAAATCAGAAAAGGGATTGAGGCTCTTTGGGTTTACCATACCTTTGTAGGCAGGACCTGGGGACTCTCTTCCAAAAAGATGCACTGGGTATGAACCGGTGTAATACGTCCCAGAATCACATATGCGGCAGTTGTGTGGTGGGGCTGGGTCCACCTGGCCAAGGTCAGAGTGGAACAGGACCGCCGGAAAAAGAAGGCGTGGGTGATGACAATGAGGGTAATGCGATCGGTGCCAACAAAAGCACTGGAAAGACTCCTAAACCTACCACTACTTCACACTACTACAGAAACAGCTGCAATGATGGGGGCTTATCATCTGGGCCAACCAAACATCCGGGCTCAAAAAACAGGCCATGTTAGGATACAGGAGATGGCGGGACGATGGACAAGTGTTTCGGGATGCCGAGAAACAGAATCGCGGTGGAACACTTCTTTGACTATCCATACTGTGCAATGATACCCACACGGAAGCATGGGAAAAGAGGTGGCCAAGAATTCTAGGAAAAGAGGAACATGTATGGTTTTCAGATGCCTCAAAGAATGACCACGGTGCAGGAACTGCCCCTGTGTGTGTTCTTAGTCTTAGTTCGGTCTTCGTCTTGGTCATCGAGTTTAGGTCTTGGTCTAGTAGGTAGGTTATATTTCAGTCTTGCTCTTCGGATCAGTGCAGACTCTTTACGCAGAGTAGGGATGTCGTTGGACTGACAATCACTCCGAGGTATATTTTAGGCCTTTCTCTATTCCCATTTGAAATTTGCTGACATTTTTCATATTTCCCGGTTGAAACACTTCTTACTGACCATTTCAAGACTTGAAAAAATTGAACATGCTTTATGTCGGCCCATTGCTTCAGCTAGTAAATTTGGTACTAGACGGTTATTCATGAAAATTCGGCATGTACATGTCCTGCTCTGAACACATGAGCAAGAATTCACGGAATGAGGAAAGTTTTGCTCAATTTGAAGGGAGGAGTGTATACGGGTAACTTGAGTTACACTGGTTGGTAGTTATTAAAGTCTGGCTTAGAGGAAGAATGGTGTGGTGGGACGTATGGCGATGCACGCATGCCAAAGTGGCTCCTATGACACCGCACCCCCGGCCACGGGAACTACCCTTTCGAGTATCGCGTCAGTGACCGGAGGGACGCCTTGGGGCCACGCCCGAGCCCCCATTTCTACGTGCCGGAACGCACCGCGCGTCCTACCAGGGCCACCATGGGGTTCCCGTTTAGAGGAAGAATAATATATAGTCTTTATTGTTACGCCTGGAATTTATTTTCAAAGTATATCTAGGTACAGGTATTCCAATTAATGACTAGAGCAACAAATAAATTTTCCATACGTCTCACGATTTTTTCTCGCACTTCCTCTTTTTTCTATTCATCTACTCAAGCATTTCGGTTAGGATTTCAAGGGATTGTCAACGAGGTACAATATGAAGTCAGTTAACAGAAGAAAAAGGAAAGTATTTAGTATATAAAGTGAACAGGAGAAAACCAAGAAGGTAATCAAAACGTATCAGATGATACGTCTCTCAGGAAAGACGGATATACTGACATAAGTTTATTGTTGTTAAACGCGTAATTATTAAAAGCTGTGTTATCACACAGCAATGTACAAATCCCATTTTAACCGCAGAAGTTGAAGTAAGTCTCCGCAAGAATATTGAATACCTGGAAAGTTGAGTAACACGATATAATAACCAGGGTATTCAAAATCGTCGGCAATATATACCGATAAGTTGCAAAAACTGGTTGACTTTTTGCTTGAAGTTCTTTTGCTTGAGAAATCGTTATAGAACAGAATTGATTTTTCTGTATAAATGATGGATTTGTGATGGAATCTGAAATATTAGAAATTACGTAAGAATTTGTTGATATATTTACATGAAATAAAACAGTTGGCAATCAAGGTGCGACACCACTACATCAAATTTAACACGATGTAGTTCTGAGATAGAAAGAAGATCGATAGGATATAGCAAACAAAACACATATTATATTTTAATTACTTCGAACATTAGAGCTCGTCAGTACTTTAGTCGCAAGCGGACAAGTAGTCAAGAATGGATTCTGTTTAACAATGGTGACACATTGATCACAGCATGGTTGTATGGTATAGTCCGGAACTGAATTTTGCGAGAGCCCTGATGAGGATACAGAAATCAATGATACGCAATTCAAACAATATTATCAATATATTATTCATAATAATTTCTAACTGATAAGTATAAAGCGTACTTGCGTTCAGCTTCTTCATTAGACTCGGGACAGATGACGAGTCAGTGGATATCATTGAAAAACCCTGTATATTCCCCAAATTTACTACAGCTCCGCCCCGTCCAGTTGATGCTTGACTGGGATCGTTATTAAGTTCGCTAGTCGAACAAGTGTTGCAGTAGTAAGTGCAGTTTGAGAGCAACGCCGCAAAGGCTACAAAAATTATAACAGGATGGCTCAAAATGATCACAATGGGTCACACTTCTCAGAAAACAGATTTATAGGAAGGCTTTATCTTACCTTGATAAAGAAAAGAACCATAGAAGTTTTTATAACCATGTACTGTTGTGTTACTATTTTGCACTGGAATTACAGCCGAACAGCCTTCCGAGTTGAAGAAATATATCTTATTATTAACCATCGAGGCAAATCCGATGACACTTTCCATTATACCAGGCTAGCATTTAAACCACATTCTCCTTGATAATAGGCACCTGGTACAGGGAAAGAAATGCAGGGATGCCAACTAGTACAACAAACACAGAAAGTAGATCATTATCTGAACTCATGAAGAATGATCACTTACGTCCAACACATATCAGAGGAACCTGTTGTTCGATAACTATTAACACATACGGCCTATCAGGATCTGTTAGGTAGAACAATGCGTCTGCCGGACCTGATGTGGCATAACCCTGCGACGCCATTCCTGTTGAGATGAAAAGTAGAAAGTTTATATTTTTTCCATTTTTGAATTTTAAAACTTCAATCGGGGTTGAAGCAACAATTTTTGATAGCGTATTCAAAATCAGCGACCAAAAATGAACCTATTCCGATACTTTGTTTTAGTATGCTCTCATTTGAAAATCCAAACTTACAGAAACGTTCTAGCCTCCCTTTTGGGAGATAAGAAATTACCAAATTGAGATCCTGTTTTTTCGCACATAACGAATATGTTTGTAAGTGATGCAACTGTTACACCACTTTTTTTTTCTCTTCTTTTGCAAACTAGAGTGGCATTGCAGTACAGGCCAAATTAAATTGGGCTGAATCGAGATATCGAGCTAAAATTTTCTACACTTATTTAAAAGATATATGTACAGCATTGAAAAATACGTTCTTCCTAAAAAAAAAGGCGTACAGGCATATATACGCCTTTTTTACAAAAAAGTCAATTGAAAGTGTGTTTTAAATAAATCGTTATTACCATAATTCTTAGTTTCTGCAGCATTTACCCAAGATGTGCACATTGTTGTGATCAGTAAGACCGATGTCCAACATGTCGAAATCAGTTTTTCTTCGTACATTTTCATGCGCCCAACTATCAGCCCTTTGTTTTCAGATACTCTTACTTAAAAATGAATTCCTTAGTCGCTACGCGAATCAGTTATGACACAGTAAGTCTGTTTTCATTCTAACCTCGCTTTCCTTCGAAAAGGACTCGATTTAAATATTTTTCGTAACAGTAGAAAATGGGTTTAATTTTATCGGTAACAAGGCCATTATTACAGTCAACTTTTTCTGAAAAGCCAAGGTTATCGATAGTTGCAAAATAATTCTTCCAACGCGGCCGGAGGAACAGCAATTGAGAACCTATTTAATTATCAAAAATAAGGCAATGACGCAGTGTGACGTGCGAAATTTGACTTATCGTTAACATAATTTGCTGATGTAAAAAGAGGTCACCATAAAAAATAAAGCATTTGTAGAGAAAAACAAGGTTTAAGAAATGTAGATAAGGTGTTCGGGGCTTGTAGACTAAATGGATACCCACTAAATTCGAAGAAGCATAATCAGCTGGTTTTTCACCTGTAAGTATACCGATCACGTAATCCCTGATTTAAATCAGGATGCCTGCTCTGATTCGCAGCGTTGTATGTAGGTGCACGCATACTGGCATACTTGAATCCGTGATCAAGTGATCGGTGTACTTATAGCTGAAAACCCAGAGAATTCTGCTGATTCAAATTTGCAGAATAGGTACGCCATATTTCACGCTGACTAAAAATTCCTGGATTTTAATTTTTCGTTCGAATTATTAAAAGCTATTTCTTTAAATGAATTGGAGATCTTTTCGTTTCACGTGCACTGATTCTTAAAATGAAAATCGACATGGCAATGAAATTTTTAACTGAGGTGGTACATAACTGATATGAGACTAAAGATACATATACTCAAAAGGTTTAAGAAGACTTTGGAATATCCGCGGCAGTCCTAATAAGATAGCCTTCATGAGTTTGACAAATTTCTAGCGAATTTTCAAATACATAATATTATTTGCAGTCAAATAAACAGTGTTACAATCAGTCTCAACAAGTTCTGATTAATAATTTTGGAAAAGTACCTATTTCTACTTTCTAAATAGCGCATTTGGACAGTTGCAAGGAAAAATTGGATGGTCTTATGACGAAGGTTAGGAATTCTTCAAAGTTCCCACACAGTCGAGAATTCAATATATAGTATGTACGTTGAAAAAATTCTGGTGACACACTTCGGAAAGTATTTTTCATTTTCAACATTAATCATAAAAAAGTCGGAAGTACAAATCGTTCAAATAAGTAATTCTCACTTATCTACTCATTTAATTACCATCGCTGGGGTAAGAAAATTATTTAAAAAGGGTTGATAATAACTAACTATACATATTTCGGATTTCTCCATCTAAATCCAGAATGGCTCCCTATATCCGTCACTGGTCGCACCAAGTCAGCAGGAGTCTCGGAAATGAGTCTTGACGATCCCTAGCTTTTCTCCACCGCTGGTGGGGGAAAGGAGAGGGAAAGGCCAACATTTTCTAGTATATTAAAGAGGTGGAGAAGACGGTTGGCAATCTGATTGGCTAGAATCCTGGTGAATGGTAGCTTGCTATCGAAAAAAAGTAAAACAGACAGACAGGTAGATAGACAGATAGATTAGCTGATAAGCCGTCTCAGATCTTAGTCGATGGTCGGTGTGTGTGCATCGGTTTCAGATTCTGTAGTTTTTTGAGCGGTGAATGAAGGAGAGATAAGTTTTTGGTATAAAAGGATGACTTTACCCGTAGAAAGGATGGAATGTAGGTTTCGGGACTGATGTCGAGACTGCGTCAAAAATCTGATGGCATATTTGAGATACCCAAAATAATCTAGACCCTGCTACATGAAGGTCGTCTATTGTCCCATTTCCATCCAGCTTTGTGATCAAAAATTGAAGGGAAAAAAAACTAACTGCCCTTCCCTTTCTACTAAGACGGATAGGAGTAAATCCTAGGATCCAGAAAAAATATACAGACAGAGAAACAGACAATATAACGATTTTTGCATAATGGATGTACAATAGACATCAAGGCAGAACGAAAGGATTCTGTTTTCCCGAAATTGGGGTCTCCCCTTTCAAGAGATTTCACTTGGTGAGAGAATAACGGGATTAAAAATGTTTATAGAATTTGATCAATAGTTTTAGTCTGCCCCGAGGAATTCAAGTTCGAGCATACCATGCAGATAGATTTAAAAAATTTGGCTACCCTCAAATTTTCATTTATTATTTATCCATCTATTTGTCTAGATTTCTCCTCATCACTCCATTTTGGTCTATGAGCAGCAACAGTCAAGAAAAATTCGTTTACAATTACACATTATTTGAGCGTGATTTCTTATATCCAACAACTTGATGAGATTGGAAAATATACAATTCTAAATCAAGTTCATGAATTAAAGTCAAATAAATGCATAATACAATGAAGACGAATCAATTGTACAATAAATCAAAATTTAAAGGTAGTCACATTTTCAGCTACGACATTATTCACTGAAACTTAAAGGCACCAGTGGCAACCTAGAAATATTGACCAAATTCAAGGGGGGAAAATATTAACCGCGTGATTTTTTCACAAGACGTAACCTTTCGAAGGAAAAGGCCATTTACTTTTACAAAGAAATGTTTTATCATTTCATCTCAAGTGTTTAGGGGGGCGCTTATTTTCACAATTTTTGAACTGGGGTGACGATCCTCCTCAATCTTCTCTTTATAACCTAAAAATACCACCACAAAATCCTCGGATCTTTGGAAAAATATTAATAACCTGCACCTCAAAAACCTTGAAATTTAACATGGAATTCACGTAAGGATGTTTCCAAAACCGTTTTATGACCGGAAAACGCCTGTACTATAAATCATGAGAGAGTTGTCACCAACATATTCTAAAAATGAATAAAATTCTGAATATTTTCAACAACAAAAATTTCTATATTCCAAAATGAAATTTTGAGGAATTTTCAAAATTGAGGCATTAAAAGACTAAATTTTGAAATAGTATCTTTTCACTCAAAACTGCTCACTTTCAAAGACAATACAACATTTTTAGAGGAAATTTTTGTGATGATTCCGAATACGTGTATGTACTTATAATTCCCTTCTTTTTGACAGCTCTCTCATAAATAGCCTACAGCGTTGCAAAAAATACGATTTTAGGTAAGTGTTTTCTAAGGTCATTCGACGTGGATTTTTTGATTCGAACCCCTCAGGGTTCACCAAACGGAGTTCCGAGTAAATAATTTATTTCCATTTTATGAGATATTATCTAACTCTCAGATTTAGTACGACACTGAATTCAACTTTTATGGAAGTTTTTTTTAATGCTTGGCATTCATGTAAGGGGTACAAAATAGCGGGTTAATTATACCTTCGTATAACTATAGAGCCCTAGTTACACTAAACAACCTAATCGAAATAAGAACATCGTACCCTCTAAATTTTCGAATTACGACAAAATTGACTAATAAAATGTAAAAAAACGAACTAATATGGGATTATTCCACTTGTTACACAATTTCACTTGGTTAGTCTGGTTTTTACATAATTTGCAGACAGAAAGTAGATAAGTTGTTCTATACTTTTGTTATCGTCCCATTACGTAATCAGAGGCATATTGTAAGGGGCATACCCAATTTCCTCACGAATAATCGAAGTTGATATTTTTCAGCAAATTCAGCCATTTTCAGTATTTTAGACATCATTTGGCAAAACCCAAAAATGGTTGACTTTTTTTTGTAGATTTAAAACTTTTTACCCCGAGTCGGCATATTCTTCGTTTAGGGCCATTTAGTCAGCATTTTAGGCAGCCGTTGGCAAAATAGGAACGTCGTTCTTTTTTTCTTTTTGATTGGATGAAAAATTTTTGTATCGAGTCGGCATTTCTCGATCATTTAGCGAAATTTTGGGACGTCAATCAACAAAATAAAAAGGTCATTGGTTTTATTTTTCTTTATTTAGCAGGGCTCGCAATGTACCACACGTTTCTTACTTTGTGTCACTATTCGGCATTGACTCATTATTCGTTGCTAACGAATAAAATTTCAATTATTTCTGAAAACTAGTTATTTTCTGCTAGACATTTTCGCATTAGCCTTACTATCTTGCGTAAAAAGCGGGCTAAGTCAAATTAAAAAATGGAATTGAATGCTATTTACGAGAGTTTCTGGAAAATAACTTGGTATCGCTATCCGAATCGCTTATAAAGATAAACTTGACATTAAAATTGGAGTGAAATATCGTTAACACATCAGCTGTAATACGTTTTTCCTTTCCCAGTAAAACTGAAGAAGTGACTTGAGTCGGCCAGTGTGTACCGTAACGGGCAGTACCGCCCACATTGGGCACTACCAAAAACTTGTTTTGCATCTTTAAAAACCTTGGGCAGCTCCAAAAAAGAAAGGAAGAACATGCTTTTAAAAATCTTCACCATTCAAAAAAATGAAAACGAATGTTAAAAAATCATAATTTTGAAAAATTTATTAAATGATTAAAGAATAAGTAATGAACGTAATGAAAACGAATGTAATATTTAATTTAACAAAATTCAAACGTAGGTAAGTAATGTAATCGTCAGCAAAATTATTTAAACACTCGACGCAAATAATTTTTTCTTACTCTTGGCCGGTTTTTCTTTCTTTTCAAGAATACTACGTAAGTGCAGAGGTGTAGGTTGAAATGAAATTGGATTGTATATTTTTGTCCTGGGAGGGGGGGGGGTGCGGGTTGAGGTACGAAGGTAGGGAAAAAATGGTAAACTATCAATTTTCCAATTTGGGCAACTGCAATGAAGAGCTTAGAGTAGACACTGGAGTCGGCTTTCCTAAAACACTATTCAAATTGAATACAATTTCAAAATATTGGCCATTATTTAGTAGGAATCTCATTTAGTTGACCCCTGTGGGACTGTATCCAGAAACTACCACCTGAATGTCACTATCTTGAAAACGAATAAATCGACTAGCATGTCAAATAACACCACGAAAATTTTGTAGTTTTTGCGATGATGTAGGCTATTTATAAGAAAACTGAAAGAGGGACAGAAATTTGACACACATAATCGGTATAAGCCCGAGATTTCAGTAAGAAAATTTTTACTGCCATCAAAAATAATTTTTTTGGTTGAAAACAGAGGTTATTTCGTTTACGTTCAGGACATGTTAGTGGCACCCCTTTCATTTTTCCCCATTAAGGACGTTTTCAAACTATTACGAGATTTTGGAAAATCCTTATGTAAATCTCACGTTAATTTATCTTAAAGGTACTTGGAGGACGGGTAATATTTTTTAAGAAATTCGAAAATTTGTAGTTGATACGCCTAGTTATTAAAAAAAGATCCAGCGAGATCATCTTAATTTAAAAGACGTTTAAAATAATACTCATCCTAGTGTAGATATTTAATTTTAGATAATAAATGTTTTTTAGGCACGTGAGATCAGAGACGAAGAGTTTTCCTTGGGGGGAGGGGGGGGGGGGTTAATTGTGAAAGTCCCAATTGACTTAACTCAGAATTCCCAAGGTTGGATTTTTTTAACTGACTTAAAATTTGCAAGTATATTGACTTGTTGGGTTTCCCAACTTCTCGCCTCAGTTCTCAACTCCCAAGTATCAAAGCAAAAAAAAAAACATTCAACTTGTTGGATTTTCCCAACTCGCCTGACTGAAATGGTAAATTTTCCCAACTGCTGAGTAAAAAATTCATACGGGGGGCTATAGGTACGTCCCTGCATGAGATCAATGGTACAATGGGAGAAGGGGTTACAAATAAGGTCTTAACCCTTGCTTGCTAGGTTTGCTCCTCCTCACAGAAAATAGTAAATCTATCGTCACTCTTCCTTGCCTCACCCCCTCCTCCGAAAAAACATTTTGTCTACCCCTCCTGATACTTACGAGAATCTGCAAACGAAAAGGAGTGATAAGACCTGAAATCAGTGAAATGTAGATTGAACATCGTTGAGCACATAATGCAAGAAATCCTGGCTGATTGGGAGGGTGGAGTTTCTATTAGAGGAAAACGCACCAACAAAACCTTCCATACACAGATGATACGACAATTCTAGCGAACTAAAACGAGAAGCTGGAAGAGTTGCTGGAAAGGATCCAAAGAATAAGCGCTGAATATGGTGTGCTGGTAAATAGAGAAAAAAATCAAAGTGATGCTCATAGATCGAGTGACAAGTTGACCTCACAGACACGCACATATTGGGTTACAAGGTAATACAATCCTTTGTTTCTCAGATCCCTGATAAGTGGTCGAGGGACTAGCGAGATTGAAATAAGGAGAGCTTAACTTACTAAAGAGACTGTTGTAAAACTAAGCCGTATTTGGAAGAGTCGCGATATCAAGAAAGACACAAAGATCAAAATGGTACCGACACTGATCTTTCCTATTGTTCTTTATGGAGCTCAAACTTGGAGATCAAGAAAAGCACACTGAAACAGACTAGACAGTCTGGAACATTGGATCTGTAGGACGATACTTCGTGTGCCATGGACTGCAAAGCGAACCAATGTGTCCATTGTGAATGAGATAGGAAATCCGGAACAGCTAAGCTCTACATGTACGCGGTGCATGTTGAAATGTTTTGGTCACATCAAGAGACGGGAGAACGACAATCTAGAGAGGCTGGTTCTAACTAGAAAGCTAGAGGACACATGACTTCGTAGTCGCAGCCCAATGAGGACAGACCAAATTCGGAACACATCTGGAGAGCCAGTCCATGTTGTCGCAAGAAAAGCAGAGGACCGAGGAAAGTGGAGAAATTATGTCGCAGCTCTGCCGGTATAGCTATGGCAGCTTAAGAAGAAGATTGACCATTCATCCTTTGCTTGCGTTTCGGACGATAGCACCGTGGCCAGAGGAGGCAACACACGCCAATATTATCCAATAATGATTTCAAAATAAATACTTGAAATGGCCTTCTCGATTCTCATCCCCGGCCACGGCGTAACGAAGCGCACTAACGACTCCAATAATCGTGCAACAAAAGTTATAATCTTCGTTACTTTCGCTCGCGACCATAACCCACCCTTTCCACCGATAAAATAGAGTTTTTTTTTGTTTCGTTTTCGCGAACACTATCGCAAAATTCGAAAGCGCAAAAGCACATCGAATAACGGGTTATAATTTGCCTTATAGAAACAATTCCGTGATGAAATGCTACAACGGTAGCGATGTGAATTATTGGCCATTTATTAGGGAGGCTGCGAAGTGTACACGTTTTAATAACGCCCGCTCGAAAACCAACACTAATGGAGTAATAATTTCTACACTGCCAACCCGTTATTATCCTCTTTTCGCTGTGCGACGCTTTCCGCAACACGAAACCGTGTCCCAAAAAAACCCCGAACTCGGATTACATTCGATTTTACTCGTTCGCCTTCTCGCCCATACTCGACTGGTCGCACTCGGTATACTTTGTTTTCCCGCACCGGACATTCGAACGCGGAAGAAGCGATCGTCTAAAAGCCCGAAAAAGGAATTCGAAAGGGAAAAAGCACCACGGAATGCCTAATTCGAGAGCCGTGTAAACAGTTTCGGAGAAAAGTGCCGCGAGTGCGGAAATACGTCATTTCGAAGGGCGCTTTATTTGGCAGGATACCAGGATGGAAAAGTAGTATTGTGGATGAATAAGGTGAATTATTGGTGGACCCATTTTGGATATGGACTTATTACAATCCATTCCCAACGCGGTTTTCAGAATTAGAACTTGAAACAAAGAGAACTCAAATAGAAGAACTCTGAATGAAATTGATCATTGCTTGGTGACGTTCTACAAAACAAAAATAAAACGCAATAAATGGACATGGTGCTCACCGGACAACAGCACCAGAAATGAGATTGATTTCTGTGTGGTTAATGATATGATGGTGATAAAGAATGTCGCATATTCAAAGGATCTCAACTTACCATCAGACCATAGAGCAGTACAACTTAAAATAGAAATTCCGAAAAGGGGTAAAATAAAAAATAAAAATTTTATCAAAACTTAGAAGAAATCTCTCTATATATTAAAAACCAAAACTCCTCCTCCCCCCTCCTGAAAAAAAAAACTCCAAGGAGCCTGATAGGTATCTAAATCCCCGGCTACTTTCAAGGACATAAGTTTTAAGACATAACAGACATAATAAGACATATAATGACATAATTACCCATACTGGGGTAACCTACCTAAAAATCTCTCTCTATATATTAAAAACCAAAACTCCTCCCCCCTCCTGAAAAAAAAACTCCAAGGAGCCTGATATCTAAATCCCGGCTTTCGTCCCTACCACCTCCTCCCTCTCCTCCGTGGCTGCGGTACCCCTAAGAGGGGGTTAGACATAAAAAGACATATCTCTCTATCTCTCCCTGCGGGTTGCCTACCTAAAAATCAGAAAAACTGCAGGGCAGATCAGCTACTTTCAAGGACATAATCTGTTCTAACATGAAAGATCTCCAAGTTTTAAGTCATAACCGACATATAATAAGACATAAAAAGGCATATAATGACATAATTACCTATAATCTCCAAGATCTCAAATCGCAAGATACAACACATAATCTAACTTAAAGCTACTTTATACTCTCAGATCTCAGGTCATGACAGGCATAAAAAGACATATAATGACATAATCAGGCTTGTTGCGGAATGAAAAATTCACAACTGGTAAACAGACTACGACTACGGAAACGAACATAGCCATTGAAATGAGTACCACCACAAGCACCAGTAAGCCTCCTGCTACGGCCACCGAATATACAGAAGTCACCACTGAAGATGTATCCGAATCAACTTCAAGGATTACTCGCGACAGGACTTCAGCTTCACCAAATGATTTTGAATAACTTGGGTCACCACACATTTCATTTCAGTAGGAATGTAATACATTTCAAATTTTTGGTCTTGTTTCCGTAGGCTGTTATTGAGAGCGGCGATTTGTGAATGAAACCCTAAGTAATCTCAAGAACAACAAAGTATTATTTGTACCCTTTTCCCAATTCAACATTTCTAACTTCTTCAAAAAGAAATAAGTTCGTACCCTAGGTACCTTAGTCATATCTGTAGGTTTCTCCACCCCTCTTCTTCTTCATATGGGAAAATAGTCGCAAACCCTAACTGACAGCCAAACATTGAGCATTTGATCTAGGAACCCTTGTGGAAAACCTTCGGACATAGACTAACTGGACAAGTAATCACAAATACACGGCAACTCAGGAAGTAAAAAAGATTAAAATTCTAATTTGGGGAAAAAGATTTGAGGATGATTTGCAATTGATTTCTTCTCTTATCTGAGGTAGTCGTGATGGTGTGAACAAATGGTGCATCGAAAACAGAAAAAAGAAATCGCTCATTTTTACAAAACAGAAAAACAGAACTAATCACATTGGCTCTTTTTCTAATTTACTCTCAATCCGAGCCCTGGAATCCGCTATTTCGAGCATTACCTCAGAGACATCGGGGAGGCTATTAGGGCTGTCTTAGCGCTCTTCTCATTTTGCTGGAAAACCCGGCCTAGGTCGAAATGTAGCGAGCTACGAGGGCTCGAACCCGGGACCTCCGGATTCCGAGACCAGCGCGCTATCCACTTGGCCAACCAGACCCCCAATTCCATTGGCTGCATCCGAATTTAGTTCCAAAAGGGTAACACCGCAGCCGAGTTTAGTCCAGGAGTGATTCCGAATTTAGTCCACATAAATAGCCGAGTTTAATCCGTGCAAAGCAGTTCAGTTTAGTCCCGTAACTTTATAGGCACCTGCGAGTAGGTAGTAGGCTATTCTTTCGTCTACATAGAGGAGATGTAACGCTCTTGTCAAGCGCGCGCCTGGAATGTTTAAAACGAGTTTCCTTCAAACTGATGGTGGCATCGGATTCAGTGTGAAAAAATAGACCTAAAAACACATTCGTTTGTGTCCGGAAAATTTGCTTTAAAAAATACATAAAAATAAAATAGCGGAAATACTGCAGAAACTTTGAACTTGTTTTTCTCACAAGTTGGGTTTTTATGTTTCCGTGTTTGAAGTGCTGTAACTCTATGAATTTTCATCGGATCCCAATAATTTTTTTTTTGCTCAGTGGAATGTGGTGCATCCGATGAGCGCATTATCTCAAAATCGATTTTTCCGCAACAAGCCTGGGTATTATATCAGATCGCATCACATATAAACAAAGTGTTTATGAAAGTATTAAAAAACAGAATCTACTCTCAGCTGGATGGTGCTTAGCCTGTCGAGCAGGCAGGTTTTAGGAAAGGATATGCCACGACCGACCACATACATACACTCAACTAAGTGATAGAAAAAGCAAAAGCACATCAGGTAGAACTTCATATGGTATTTGTAGACTCAACCCTGTAAAAAAGGGGAGGGGAGGGGGAAATACCCCGGGCTCAAACTTTCAATGGGGCCCGACACTTTTAAAAGGCCGGAATTTCAATCATACTGTACATCAAATCAGTAGTCACTCCTTACACCATGAAAGAAACCTCTTATCCCGTAGTTTGATAATTTTTTCCCATTTAACAAAAAAACAAAAACAACTGGAAGGAGAGGGGGGCATGGAAAATTCCCTCAGGCCTTCTTTTCCTCTCTACGGAGCTGTGTAGACTCCTCCAAAGCATTTGACACCGTGGACCACGAATTTTTATTCATTTATTGCTACATTACTCTAGGACATACAATCATATATTACTCTTAATTTTATTTCCGGTTACAACGGCCCCTAGAAGTATTTATTCCCAGAATGGGAGAAAGCTGCCCTCAACCTTTGCCACTTTGTTCTGCATATTGCCTACCGATGGTACATTTTGTGCCTCAGTAATTTGGAAAAACCATCTGCCCACCTCGTTTTTTGACTTCCTCGGTTTCTTCTCTTCTGTCCCAAGAACCAAAATGTAATCTTTGTTCCCCAGTTGCTCCCGCTCCTCGCTAGGTGTCCCGCCTAATCCCATTCCTTATTTAAACTCGTTTCCACTATATTGTAATTTTTTGTTAACAGTTTCTTAATTCTCCCCCCCCCCCTTTGCCTTATATTCAACATAGATTTTTCCATTTTGTTCTGCGTTGTCTGTAATTTATTTTTGTCTTTTTCTCTCAGTGCCCAAGTCTGGGATCCATAGCAAAGAACAGGAATGACACAGCTATTGTATACTTTGGATTTAATTTTGACCTTGAAGTTACCCTTAAATATTCTTTTTCATGTAGGACGTCTTAAATGACCAAGGAGTAAATGCAAAAATAATCAGGGCACTAAAGGAACTATACTGCGATATACATGCGTATGTAAAATTAGATATGGCTGATCCCACCTTCAGGCTACATAGAGGAGTAAAGCAAGGAGACCGCCTCTCACCAAATCTTTGTAAAGCAGGTTTGGTACATGTATTTCGGAAACTTAACTAGGCAAAAAAGGAAATCAAAATTGATGGGCAAATTTTTGATCATTTGAGATTCGCAAATGACATTGTTTTAGTACGTGGTGACAAGGAGGAAGCTCAAGAGATGCTCGACAACCTGGTGGGAAAAAACAGGAGAGCAGGACTCGAAATAAATACCTATATCTAAACGTAAAACAATGAGCAACTCTACCAGAGGCCAGATCAGGGTGGGAGATGGAAGTTCTGGAAACAGTTGATTCACGTATCTTGATCAAATTACGTCGTTGGAAGAAAAAATGAGTAAAGAGGTAGAAAAGGGGATTCGCCAGGAATGGAAAAGCTAATGGGCCTTGAAGCCGATTTTTACGGGCAACCTGAAAACCTCATCGGAGATAGAAATGCTGGAAGCATGCGCTCTGCCTATACTACCGTATGGGGTCCAGACGTGGTCTCTCACAAGTTCAGATTATGAGGCTGGTGGCTACGCAAAAAGGGATGAAGAGGAGCATTCTAAGTTTGAAGCGAAAAGACAAAATTAGAGCTACGTCGATCAGCAAAGGCTGGCGTGTGTAATGATAACAGGGACAATGAGAACGGGGCCAATGAAAGCACTTGAAAGACTCCTAAACCTGCCACCACTTCACACTGCTATAAAAGCATCTGCGATAATGGGGGCTGGGCGAACCAGACCTCCGGGCCTAGAAAACAGGCCATGAAAGGATACAGATGTCGGGAACGATGGACAAAGGTTACGGAGTACCGAGGGAGAGAGTCGCTGTGGAACACTTCTTTGACAAGCAATAATGTGCAATGATGTCCACACGGAGGTATGGGAAAAGCGGAGTATGTATAGTTTGCAGGTGCCTCAAAGAATGGCCAAGATGCAGGAATCGGAATCACAAATGCAAAAGGCGCTGGCAACTATTCAATGGCAATGGGTGAGGGTGTCACTATCCTCCAAGCAGAAAAAATGACGATCACGATGCTCGTAGATAGAAGCCAGCAGAAGGGCCTTGTTAATGAGCAAATCTGTATTTGTATAAACAGTCAAACGGCTATTAAGGCACTATCGGCACACCAATTAACAAATTATACACCCTTGCTCAGGAGAACCATGTCACCATACTATGCACACCATTGTACCGCGGCATAAAAGGCAACATGTTCGCGGATAAGCTAGCGAAGGAGGGCATAAAAAGGAACTGGTTACGCCCAGGCCGTGTCTTCCCATAGCATACTCATAAAATCCGAGCCCGGGGGAGCGGCAGGCAATGATTCACCCGATTTTTAAAACTGAGTTCAAATTCGATACAAGTAAATATCAATATGTGGTCATGTTGGACCAAAGATTTTCAATTTGGAAGAATTTTTACTGTAGGTCCCACTACAAAGTCCCAGGGGTCAATTCTTCACCCTATAATTTTTAATAATTCAGGAACTCCCAGCGAGTAACTATAGTGCAAGAAAATTATTTGCTAGCGTGATGTTAGAAAACTCCACTCAATTTTCTTTTGATCTCGGATGAAGCTCATTTTTTAAATTTGCAGTTATTGGTCAGAACAAAATCCCGAATTATTCGTGAAAAGCCGCTATACCCTCGTCAATGTTTAATTTAATAATAGGTGTTCGAAAACTTGGTCAACCGGCTCAAAACAATGCCAGAAGTCAGGTCAGCATTTGAATTTAGTTTCTTTTTTTCTTTTACTTGAATTGTTGATATATGTAATTCTTTTTGTATATTAAATTTGACAAAATGAAGGACATTTTTACGTGTTACTTTTAAGATTTGACTAATTTCTGAGACGTACACGATTCTTCTGGAATGGGTCATTTTAGTTGCTGTAGTCCCTCATCATACCTTAAATCTTCGAATAATAGCAATTTTTTTTTTTTTATGAAACAGAAAACTTTTTCTTCCTGAAGCATTAATTTCGAACAGAAAAATATCGCAGTCAAAAGTACATAATTAACGGATCATGAAGGGAATAGCAAAACGGTCTACTGTGAATAACAAAAAATTGTACGAAGACTTTTTAGATTCCGGTACTACTATTGCCATCTATTCAAGAATGGGTGAACTAAGAACGACTTACATAAAATGAGAAACTGTGCGATTCTGGTCAACTTCGTTTCTACATTCTACATCAGTTAAGTTAATTCTAGACATTTCTACGAATAAATTATTATTGGCAATTTTTAAATTTAACTGATAGAAGACTTTGACAGGGGTCTGGTGACCGAGTGAATAGCGCGCTGGTCTCAGAATCCTAAGACAGCCCTAATAGCCTCCCCGACGTCTCTACTACATGGTTTTTTTTTGTTTTTTTTTTCTAAATTAGTGATACTTCGTAGTCGAGAAGTTCAATAAAATTAGTTGGACATGGTCAACTACGTAGCAGACTAGCTGAGGAGGGGGACAGGATTACAGTAGTTTTCAAAATTCACGCTATTCTCCATGTTAGAAAACGATGCCTATATTTTTGACGAGAGAATTTATGTCCAATACACTGCTCTTCTTCCATGTTGCACAAGGGAAGCTTATATAAGTACAATAGCTGGATCGCTTCGCAGCTCTTCTCATTAGATCGTGGGAAAGTGAGCTGGCTGAAGTGAGTTAGATGGAGGAATATTGGCATTTTAAAAAATTTCAGATTTTCAACCCCTTAGTAACTTCTAAATTGTGACAATTACAGTCACCAAATTTTAACATAATTTGAAGAAGCTAACGTAAAACACTTTCAAAAAATCCAAGTCTAAAAAAATTGCGAAGTACAGACAGGGCAAAATTTTATGCCCCCTCCAAATAAGGGTACTTTTTTAAAGCCTAAAACCTTCTCAAAGTTCATACGAACAGTTTCAGGAAATACGAACCCCCCCCCCCACCTCTTACGGTTCGGCTGCCATTTTGCCCCCTGAGGAAAATAAAAGTCTACGCTCATTTCCATTTTGGTATTTGCACGGCTTCGGTTTCCGGCTCTTAGGTCAATGTAGAACGATTATATAACCTTTGCAAAAATATGCATCTTTTCGGTGCTTATTTCTAAATGTTCAGATTTCACTTCATTGGGATGTAGGTCAAAGGCGTTATACCCTCCTCCCCCATAGGATCATGATTATTCAAGAACACCACACATTTTCCGGAACACGACTTCTCTAACACACCGTATGATTTTCACACACCATTCATGATTATTAATCGAATACCCAGCGATAGGAGGAAGGCAACTCTTTTACCCTTTCCATTCACCGATGCGGTAGACAATTCAAGAGACAGGCCGCAATAATTCACGTAAGAACATTGAGCGCCTAAGATTCTCATGACACAATTTCCCAACTGCCTGAAGTTGTAAAGCCTCACTGAATGCACTTCAAAAGAAGTTCTCACACCTGGTGTATTCAAATATTCCGAAACATTCTTACACGTTCAGTTTTTGACGATAAAACATGAACAAAGGTGCGTTGGTACAAATATTCAAACAATGCAATACATGAATAAGGTACATGGTCATAGTCAACAAGTTTCTTGAGGTGGGGGAGGGGTGTAGACAGCAAAAATACCAACTAAAATATAAAATACTAGTTAAAAAAGAAAAGGTCCTAATTTTCCCAATTTTGTCGACAGGCTACTAGAAATTGTCAAACGCCGACATTTTTAACATTCGGAGGAGTGTTAACATGCATGAAAACAATGAAGTGTACTCATATAAACGACTTCTCTGCAGTAGCTATTTTTGGAAGGGGGAAGGTAATAACTTATTATGGCATGACTGATAACCGTTACTTCATCAGGGCACACAAGTAATACAACCAATCTCCAAACTGAATAATTTAGGCCTCAACTCCAGTTTCGTTAGAGTATAAAACTAATTTAAAGATGATGTACCAAAATGTGATAACTCAATACATCATAGTAAACCAAATCAGGTATTTTGGAATGAAAACTGCGATCTTACTAACGCAACTCAAGACTAATATTGTGGGCACACACTACTTAAAAACGAGTACGGGAGATTTTAATTTGAATTGAACACACGATGAAAGTGAAAATCTATTTGTCAATATTCTGTACACATATACATCACATACAATATATAAAATTACTAAATTCAAAAACCTACTTGAATTGCGTTTGAACGCGACGTTATTTTACATCGATTTCCACTTTAAATGAACTTCGATTTTTCTCACTTCCGGTACAATTTCAAAGGCGTGTAATAAAAAGAGGTCACCACTAAAAAATTCAAAATATCTCAAAATCAACATTCGAAATAAAAATTTCGAGTACTACGCAATGTAACAAACAGCCTGTACCTGTTAATCCGATGATGAATTATCACAAAAACCTGAATAATTACATTTTCAGACTGACTGCTCTCTGTTTTAATGTTTGTAAATTTTTGTCATGAAAATTCTAATAGTGGTTTGTCGTGTACTTCTGAAATGATTCTTCGAATATGCTTCATCATTTCTCGGTTTACCGTTTCTACATCGTTATCAGCATCAATAATCTGAAAAATCAATTACGTAAATCAAAGTTAAAGCAGAATCGTACATCATATTATACAAATAATAATTATTCGAAGACTATAGGCAATACGGATGTAAAATTCTAAGTTGAGGTGCTTACGGTTGACGGACAAGCTTCATACGTACGTTTGAGGAATATTCGATTTCACAGATCAATCATTATTTCATGGGTTCATAATAACGGCTCTAGATGGTACGTGTACACTCACGGATATCAGACTGGAGTCCATTTCAGTTCATGCACACGTACTACTCATGAATAAGCACGAAGTACGAACCAATATCCGTACTACGAATGAAAGAGTACAAAGTACGAATTCTGTGTGGAAGAGTACTTTGTTATTCGGGCATTCGTATTCATTCGCGTATAGTACTGGTATCCACGACAAGAGTAGTACGAGTACCCGGTTCTACCAACCAAATCTGAAGCCCAAGTTCATAATACTCATGTTAAGCCTAACAAATTACCTGCCACGAAGAATCCATCATTTTTTGGTAATTGTTGAATACCTTTTTCTGAAAATCGTAATTCTCATACTTCTCGTTTCCGTAGCCATCCCGCCTAGCTGCTTTTTCTAAAGGAAGGTTTAAGAACAACACCAAATCTGGCTTCGGCAATCCTCGCTCTTGCTCCCAGCACCAATCTTCGTTCATATTCTATTGATGAACATAATGTTATTCAATTATTCGAGGAAACAAACATTAGTACACAAATAAGTATACTCGCTACTTACCGGTTTAGCAGATGAAAAAGCAACTCCAGAAAAGGAATACCTGTCTACAATCAACGTTACACCCTTATTTATCAGCTGATTCATTTTCGGTCTGCAATGAAGTTAATAATTAAACGTGAAGGTTTTAATCGATCAGAAAAGGCGATCTATATGCAGTTTTCCGTATTGTTTCCTTACGCGAGTTCTTTTCGATTTTGTGAAAACAATACATGGACATCTTTATCCGATGGTATGTTCTCCATTTCCAACGTTCCTTTCAAGTAGTCATTTATTTTCTTGCCAGTTGAGCTTTCTCTGTCTACAAAAACGGTTCGTTTATACACAAGAGATCAGATGTTTAGTGAAATGTAGCAAGGCCAGAATTATTATTACTGTAAAACTTCAAGTTCGAATTTCGAGAGGTATACCAAGTAAAGCTGATTTCTGATACCGAGCAACATACATTAACAACCGAGACGCACCGTTGCGAGGGCACTTGTACAAATCCATATCAAGACTGAATATACAGAATGGTTCTCTTCGAATGCCAACTTACTCGGAAATGAATACTTCTTCGTCGGTATGTTATCTTTTTCCAGCGCTTCGATTAGTTTCATAGCCTGCGTCGATTTACCAGCTCGATCACAGCCTTCCAGAACAATTAAAGCGCCACGTCCTTCTTTACCTGCTTAACGTTATAAACACATATTTACTGGGACTTCAAACAGTAGGAGTACATGGATTCACGGATATCCATTCATTTAACGCGTACGAAATTAAGTGCGTTTCAGTTTGTGTACGTACAAAGTACAAATTGGTATGCATACTAGGCGTGCCGGAGTACGAAAAACAAGCACAGACATGAAATGCTGTTCAATGCAGCTTTACAATAATACTGGTAGATTCGAAACAGACTGAATATAAGACATTCAAAAAATAGTTGAGATGATTTACCAGGAAATGCCGGATGATCGGGCGGAATTTGGTCCGTTTCCAATTCTTCGGTTAGGTTCATGATTTGGGTTGTCTTATCAGTTTGATGGCAGTCATCAAGAACGCTTAGAGCACTTCTTTTATACATTTCTGCAAACTACAAAAAGAGAAGCCAGTCAAATTAACAACTACACACTGGATTACAATGTGAAATCGTGAAATGGCCACTTATGAGCTTATGGCGATCGGGAGAAGACAAAAAGAATCGACAATTCGAAAAACATCCCGCCAACCGGCCAACCGCAAAGGCGACATGGCGAATCACAACGGGACCTGCATAGAAGTATAGTATGGAGTCCCGTGATAACGGCGTACTACAGCGCACACCACGGCAGAGATGGAAAGCAAGCTGAAGGCTGAAAAGCAAAAAATACTTTTTATTTTTTTTTTACCTAAAAAGCAACAGCTGAAAGCAAAAGCTAGAGCACAAATAATTGAAAGCAAAAGCAAAAGTTTTAATTTTTCCAACTTTTCCAGTATTTATCTATTTATAAATTATAATTTCAAATTTTCATTTTATGATTTTATTTTTATTATCTCAATCTCAATGGTCATGGCCAGTGCTGTTAAGTTTGTTAACGTTAACTGTTAAGCAGTGTTGTGAAAAGTTATTTCTAAAAAATAGAGTTTGCGAAATAACAGTTATTTTATTATAACTGTTATGAGTTATAACCGTTAACCGAAACAAAAAAAAATTGTTGACCAATAACCGTTAACCGTTTAAAAAAATTAGTTGTTAACCAATAAGGGTATCGACCAGTGGCGGATTTACCTATGGGCAAAATGGGCAATCGCCCAGGGCGGCCGATTTTTGGGGGCGGCAAATTTTCCTTTTTTTTTTTTTTTTTAATGTAATAAAAAATAAAATAAATAATTAATAATTAGTAATCATTTAACTCTTTGTATAGTAGGTACCTATCGTTTTCCTATGTTTACCCATTCAACACTTGAAAAATATTAAAAATCCAGGGGCGGCAGACATTCACTTGCCCAGGGGCGGAAAACTCCTAAATCCGCCACTGGTATGGACCGTTATATGTAGTATTAAAATTTTTTTAATCGGTTATGAAACGGTTATAAATGGAGAGTTATAATCTTATAATTTTGAAACGTATGACCAATTCAACAGGGTATAAGGATGTTCTGAGTTCTGACCAATAACCGATAACCGTCTAAATTGTTGAAGGAAATTTGACCGATAACTGTTAACCGTTTCAAATTATTTCGGTCACAAACCCTACTAGAAAATATTATATTGTAGATTGTACACTTGTACAAAATATTCAAAATTTAGGGAAAAAGCCGAAAGTCAAAAGCGGACAGCTGAAAGCCTATGATTTTTGCGTTGAAAAGCAAAAGCCAAAAGGGAAAGCTGAAGATGAAAAAATTTGAAAAGCAAAAGCTAAAGTTTCATTTACCACGCACGGTCAGAAGCTAAAGCCGTAAGCAAAAGTTTTATCACATGGCTTTCCGGATTCCTAACTTTTTTACATTTTTCTTTCACAAATGAGTTTTTTCCATAAGATTATATTATTACGGCAATGTTACTTCTGTCTGTGATCACTCATTCGAAGATGCGATGATCTCACGCCAATCAAGGGGACAGCGGAGGACGGGAGAAATGCTGTCGATATTGGTTCGCGAGAATGCATATTAATTAGGCCGCGGGCGCTAATTGCAGTTTGCAGAGGCATTCGGACAGTTTTGTTTGCAGATCGAGAAATTTAGGGCGACAAAGTGTATCTCGTCATTACAATTCTAATCATCCAATCGAATTTTTAAGATACATCTTTGTCTGAACAACATAAAGATGAAGCGATAAACTGCAAATTAATGAATCAGGATACTCCGAATGAACACAATGTGGCTTGAAGAGCAGGTCTCCAGGAGGTCTGGACCTCCTTTGCAAATTCGTCAAATAGTTTTTCTTCTAGTTTTAGCACCCCCCTCCCACGGATCTAACTCACTTAACCCAGCTCACTTTAGCCCACGGTCGTGATGAACGAGGCAATCGCGAGAGCACTTCTGAGGCAGTTTTGTGACGTCGTTATTTCATATCTCGTTTCGTGTTTTACGCGTGCGTCATGACCCTGAGGACTCGGATTTCCTTCACGTATTCGTGTGTTCCTATTTAGCTTTTGTATTCTCGAATTTTTAAAATATGCTACCATTACGTCTGTCCATCATTATTTGAAATTTCTGAAGCAAAATTGATCGAAATGAAATAATTCATCAAGTTGGCTGTTTTTTAAAGATGATCCACAGCACGAATTACTTTTCGCAGGCTGTAACTTTTGTATTGTGTATTGTTTTGACATGTTACGCGAACCCTTTCAACTGCCCACCAAACGATGTTTGGATACATTCGATGCAGGCCCTTACTTTACTTTTCAAATCATTTTAATGGAATCATTAATCAACTCACAAGTAAAAAATACAAAATAATATCACTTGTATTTTCATGAGATAATAAAGACATAAGTACAAAAATACAAATGTAAAATGGGGAAAAAATTACAAAGTATAATAAAATTAATAATTATGATCAAAATCTGAATGAATATTTTCCACTTCCATATTTAATAGGCCTTCAAATATATTTCTCTTTTCTTGGATTGAAGGTGTCGAAAGACCATGAGCTGATACTGGTAAACGTTTTGTTTTAGTCGATTCAAAACGGAATTTGTTTCTCTACCTTTTTATTAGAAGGCTCCTTATTTTCTTGAGATTTATTTGGAAGCAGTGTCACAATATCCAAAATTTTATTACAGTGCTTCGTAATTGTACGCAACTGTTCGTCAGAAAAATCCTCTTTATTCCTATTTGAAAGATAACCAACTATAGCTTCCACTTTTGTAAGAGTCGACTGGAACAAATTATCATTTTTGACACTGGATTGATTTTCAGTTGATAGGAGAGCATTAGTGATAAAACTACAGGCTCAGGTTCATGTTCAATTATATTTTCAATGCCTTCATTGAGAGGAAAGTAAGTCGTTACACATAAATGTATATGCTTACAAATATTTTCTTTGATTGAGTAGTCTACACAATCACAAGAATACGAGTGTAGGCAAATAGCGCATTTCTCACAAGTATGAAGGCATACATTACTACTTGAACATATCTTCAAGTTTTCTGTTATTTTAGTGACTTCATAAATAACATTTTTATCAGTAAAAGATGAAACTGTCCAAACAGAAGAAGAAACTTGCTGAATTTTTGCAGTTTTCAAACCAGTCACTGCTTTCTGATGACTCTGTCGGATAGCGTCTTCTTGCTTGTGGCATTTATTTTTACTCACTTTCCGCACGCGTTTAAATATTTGATCACGGGCTAGTTTTAATAAGGCATCAATAGATTTGTCAAGGCGTTTATTTTTCCGGCCTTGCAAATAACAATATTTGAATTCCTTATGCAAACTTTCCATATACATATTAGTATTTATATTGCTGAATTTTCAGTAGCAATATGCCCATTCTTTGACTCGTTTCACATAGACTTTTTCAAAATAAGATGCAAATTGTGCAGTTTCATCATCTGCTTCAGTTTGATTTAAGAAACCATCCAAAAGTAAATGGAAATTTAAACTTCGACACTTTGGGAAGGCGAGCTGCACAAACGACGGGTCTTCAGCACAAACGTAGCACAAACGATTGACACTATTTTCAATTCCCTAGGAGAAAGTGGGGGAGGAGGGCTCCCGTTTATACAGCCCTCCTCCCGAAGTTTTCTCAAATATCTCGTGAATGTGAGCAGCGCAAACGATTGATTACCTTTACTAAGAAAGCTGCAGGTGCAGAATTCATGAGAGAAATGTAAACAGAACAACAGCATTTATTTTACTCCAAAATTTGAACAAGGAAGACATATTTGTTGTGTCCTATATATTTAAACTGCGTGTAGCCCATGAAGAAACAGTCCACCAAGTTGCATAGTTACCAAATACAACTGAACAGAATGTGAACAAAATTATGACACCAATTTCAATCCTAAATTCGGAGATGGAGGCTGGAGAATGGAAGTCCCAAATTTGAAACGCGTGTAACTGAAAATGGGAGGGTGAACAGAATGCGGAATTCACTGAACAAAATTGTACAAAATCATGGCATCAAATTTGATTCAAAATTCGGAGATGGGAGGCTGCATTTCTTCAGTCCCCCTGAATTCGAAACGCGTGTAACTAAACAAGTAAGAGTGAACAAAAAGCGGAACTTCCTAAACAAAACTAAACAAAATAAGAACAAAATTATGACATCCAATTCGATTCTAAATTTGAAGATGGAGAGGTACATTTCTTCAGCCCTCCCAAATTTGAAACGCATATATCTCGAAAAGAGGGGGTGAACAAAAATTTCATTTGCTGAACAAAATTGAACAAAACGTGAACAAAATTATGACATTAATTTGGACCTGCAAAATCACCAAGCGATAGAGAACTCACAACCGCTTAGGTAACGCGGCAAAGTGGAATCAGCCAAAATGACGAGCGAGCTGAAAAGTAAAGAGCAGTCAACATCAGCCGTTCCTCAAGCAGTTATCGCAGAGTGCCCTTGTGTCTCTATACCAAAGAAACGTCATCTGAAACGCAACATTCAGAACGCGCAAGTGAAGAGTGGTGCTTACCCCCTCTTCTGAAGTCACGAAAAGGTATCTGCCTCCCAGCTAAGGACATGACGACCCCGCAAGGCGATAACTTCATTTTGTAAGATTCCGACTGTCGCGATGAAAACCGAATGATAGCATTTTTTGGAGTCTTGGCACAAACTATAAGTTTTCTCTCCTATTGCGATCAATTTTCTTTTTAGACGAATTTCGTGCGATAAATTTTCAGTAATACCAATTTTCTGTTATATCTATTTCGCGCGGTCAATGTCGCGCGATCAATTTTCGTGGAGCCCTCTGGAAGGGGTCGGATAAAAATCTGAGCTGATATTTGAAATCAGCGACTCAGAGCTTGGATGGCTATACTGTCCAAAAAATTGACTCGGAAAGAATTTGGAACTTGAGGAAAACTACAGTAACCGGAATTAGTCCCTCCCTCGTAGAGCCTTGAATGGTTTAGAAGGAAGGGAAAATAACTATTAAAATGAATTCTGGAACCCAGGTGAAAAAGCTGCAGCATATCTAACGACAAATGCTATGAAAGTAAAAAGGTGGTTAGGATCTGGAAAATTATGGCATCAGGGGAGGCGGATGAGGCTTCAATTTAAGAGTATCGATAGATACAATATAAGGTCATATATTTTGAAAACAATGGACTTTTCGTAATGCTATAATAATTATTATGCGGTCTTTAGATTTTTTTTTTTCAAATTTTGTGGATTAATTACTCTTCCCCCAAAATTTCGGAGGTTCCTTTCATTCACCCTTATCTACATTTGCGAAGGAGAGGGGAACCGAAGAAAAACCCGATGGCAGGATGTCCCAGAAGGTGAATTCATTGGTTTTCATATTTCCGTTTCATTACGACTTTCTCAAAAAAATGTTTACGCTGGGGAGAGGAGCTAGACTGAATATTCTTTCATTTTCGCGTCTTTTCGCGCCGATTTTCAGATTCTCGCGAACAGGATGCGATGAAAACACGAGACACGAAACAGCTAATATTGGGAGAAGTGTATAGTGATTGGTTCGCGTTTCGTCATATTTTTTGTGAAATGGTTCATGAAAAGTCGAAATACGTTAAGTGTATAGCAGCCTTAAAAATGTAGACGCGAAACGAATACCATAAAAACGATTTCATCACACCAACACACTCTGTACTACTGCGATAGGGGAGGTGGTTGTATTAGTATTACCCACGTCCTTCTCCTGCGAAAGAAAAAAGGTAAGAAAATTGCCTGAACGAAGCGAAGGAAAACATTTTTTTAATAAGAAATAGAGTAAAATCTGTTTGAAATACTACAGAATTTCGCAGTGATTTTTTTACAAAATTTCCTGACTTTTAGGTGAAAAATACTGAAAATTCCAAAATTCCCTGACTTTTCCAGGCGGACAAAATTCCCTGACTTTTCCCGGTTTTCCAGGGTTTCCAGAGAATGGACACCCTGCTCTCTGAATCAGGGGCTTGCTTCTGGTCAGTCCCCTGGGCCCACGCTGTGGACTCCACTGTTCAACGTCGATCAACGGTGACGACTCTGAATAGCCCGAGAAGTTATCCGACCTCACGACACTACCTTACCAACTGCAGCTGCCCCGCGCACACCTTTTCAATCTAGTGTTGAACTCCCATTCAGGGGCATATCAATCAAGGAACGAGCATACTCGCAGAATCACTGCCTTACATAGGAACCTGCTGGGATGTAACCGTCCAGCCGATCCTCCGTAGCCAGACAGACATCCCTCCCAGCGAGATTTACCACTTAAGTCTCGTCCCAGCTCATATCTTCTGGGTAGACAGCGATCCACAGTTCCACCATGGATCCCTGTCTAGGGGGACTGTGATGTGTACCGTGACTTCGTGATTGTTTTCCATTTTTCGTTTTCTTCGATCTACGAGTAGGAAATCAATGCCGAGACGAAGGGTACCTGTATCGCCGAGGAGTGCAGAGAGGAGGAACCAGTCCATGCCTAGATTCCTACCACCGGGACGCCGATAAGCAGTTTTCCATCGCCGTTGCAGTTACTCAATTTTGTTTAGCAGTTTAGTAGTAATTTTGATACGTTAATTGGAAACATATATATATAGATAAGCCCGTGCGTGTATACTTGTATATTCATTCATATACAAGTGTGTAATTTCATAATATACCATAAGGGTATACGGGCCTCCACAATGTCTTTCGGGTAATTTATTCGGTTATGTAGGGGCCGCAATCCCCCAAGTGCATGTTCCAGGTCCGCCGGTGATGGCCATTTTGCAGTTATTTGGACTCCGGCAACTCTTCCGCGCTCTCTTAAGTCGTCGTCAGTCTCCGAATTTAAAAGCCATCCGGGGTACCAGGAATGGAGAAAGGTGATCTGAGTATCACAATAACGAGAATCGTCAAAAATTTTAGGTCATTCCTGTGAGTAACCGCCGTAGGCGGATAATCACGTCATAGGCCCGGAAGCCACGGACGCCGCGCCAGAGGCTCGTTCACTACGGCAAGAGGTAAATCAGTTCAGTCTGTGATAAAGTAATATAGAGATTAGAATATATTATTTTTAACAAACTTCTGAATCCTACCGTAGCTCGTGATTAATTTTTTTTTGTTGTGAATTTCATTCATCGTGTATTTTTTTTCTCTCTAATTATGTTCGACGGTATTATATACGGGCCAAGTTACAAATCAAAGACACTTTTAAATGAAGCTAATCAACCATTAGAAAATTATTTGTTTGATATCATCTCCAAAAACGAACACAAATCTACGGTGTTTATGGTACGTATTTGGAAATTATATAATTACTAGCTGGCCCGCTTCGCGGCTCATCTAGACCGTGGGCTAAAGTGAATTGGCTAACGTGAGCTGGCTTTAGTGAGTCGGATCATTTTTATTATATTATCACGCCATCTTGTACCTGGTCTTCATCCTTTTCTTTTTTTCTTGTCGTATGGTTTCCCGCTCGCTGATTATTCTTTTCCATCTAGTCCCTTCTTGACGTGCGATATGTCGCATGAAATCCCATTTTAATTTCTAGATCTCCTGACTTACCCCTTTCATACCAGTTTCCTCTTTTATTTTTTTATTTTTTACTCTGTCTTGTATTCTATACCCTAGGATTCTTCGTACCATCCTTCCGACCGTGGTTGTTAACCCTTCCATTTGCTTATTTGTTAGGGCCCACGTTTGGACTGGTAGAGTGTATCTTTCCAATATTTTCGTGTTTTCTCAATCTTCATTTTACAGTTATATACGTTCAAGTCCAGAATCATGCCCATGCTTTATTTATTCTTTTCGTTATATCTCTTTCTGATGTTTGTTTTGTCTTGAAACGATTGTGAAAATTCTTTTTATTTCAGTCCCTTTTATTGTGAGTTTACATTCCCCTTCCATGTTGGATAATAGTTTTGTTTTACTTCTATTCATTTCTAAGCCTGCCGCTGCACTTAATTGTTTTCCCACTTTCCACTGTTTTGCGCCATTCTTTCGCATATGATTCCGGTGAGTCTTGACATTTCGTTTCTCCATCTTATAGATGGTCTTCCTCTACTCCATTTTCCTTTGTACAGAGTCCATTCTTTTATAGTTTTATTCCATCTTTCTTTACCTAACCTTGCTGAGTGACCCGTGTACTTCCATTTCAATTTTTGATTGTAAATCTCATCTTTCATTCTCGTTAATAGTCTTATCTGTTAAGTTGGAACTTCATGCCTCAGTTTTAAATAGAGTAAGTATCTTTCCATTCTTCTTTCTGTACTTCTCAGTCTGTTAACCTGAATTTGAGTTGTTACCCAGGATTGGGCTCCACATGGTAAGGCCGATATTGCGCAAGTTTCCAGGACTTTCACTTTTGTTTCTGTTTTACGTTTCCCCTTGTAAATTTATTTCAGCGACCAACAGTTTTCCTGGCTGCTCTTACCTTCCAAGTTAGTTCCTCGTCTAATTTGTTTCCCGATGCTCGTAGCCGACCAAGGTACATGAATGCTTTAATCTGTTCAATTTCCTGTCCTCCAACAGAGTCCGGAGTCTACTCCATCAACGGCAAAGTCTCCAATTTCAGACTAAAGCCAACTCAGTCCATCTTCTCTACCGAACTCACAGCAATCCTCCTCTGCCTAACGTCACTCCTAAACACCTCTCCCCTGTTCACTGACTCCCTTGGCTCGCTACTATCTATTCAAAACCTCTACACCCTCAACTCCATCTCCTATACCACTCCATCTCCCAAAATGGTGGCCCTTTCTTCCTCATCTGGCTTCTCGGACACGTTGGGATTCAAAGCAACGAACTGATGGAGGTTGTAGCCAAAAATCCAACCCACGACTGCCGGTCCTCTTCAGTCGCCCTTGCTTCCGATGTAAAATGTTTCCTTCAAAACACGATCCTTGCTCAGTGGCAGGAAAAATGGACCATGTCCCGTTCCAAGCTCCTTCCCATTAATCATGTGCACTATCTCTCCTCCCTGATAAATCGTCCGCGCGCAGGATTAAATCTACCCTGACTCAGCTACGCACAGGTCACATCAAACTAACCCACTCCTTTCTTCTGTCGAGCCAAGAGTCCCCCGCCTGCTCCCTTTGTGATTCCGAAGAACCCCTGGCAATGTATCTCGCGTTCTCCCACCCTGTCCGATTTCCAACTCTCTCCGCGAACACCTCAAGCTCTCCGCTTCATCCCTACCCCCCACTTGGGCCCCGATTCACTCACACCCAGTCGCTGCTTAGTATTTTCGCCCTTCTTGATATCCTTCCCCTTTCACAGCCCCAAATGGCGTGGCACATAGCTCACTGCGCAGCTAATGCCAAAAAGGTTAGTTCTTCTGGTTTATAGTAGTCCCGATGTCCTACTTTTTTCCACCAATTCTTCAGCCATTTTTTCTAACGCATTGCAGTACCACGTCATTTACAAAGTTAAGGTAACTTATTGTTTCCTTATATTAATATGTTGACTCATCTCCACTCCCAACTGAGACTTCCAAATATACCTGCTATAAAACAGAGTTGAACAAATTTGGGGTTAGCTTTGCATCACCATCTCTCTTCTTACCTTACCCTTTGTTTCTCTTTTAACCTCAATAGACATGCAAGAATATTCGGCGCGTTACTTTCACTTTAATGAAATCTCTCATTCGGGCCACCTTAAAAATGATCAATCGAGCTGAAATTTCTAAGGGAATGTTTTTTCATATGAAATAACCATTCTGGGGGGAGGGAGGGCGAAATATCAAAAAGTGATATTTCGTCATCTATAGCAGAGGACTACCCTAATGTAGAGCATAGTTTAGTGAAATAGGGGTTCACAGGGTTGCTCATTCCGAATATCGCATTTCTGATCGGATCCCGATTTGGAGCCCATAATTGTGGGAAAACGGGCGAAATTGAGTAGTTTGAAGTATCAAATCGATTGTCGAAATAGACGCGCATTATTAATTCGAAGCTTGGTGTAAAAATATGGACAAAAATTTTGGCATCTCGAGAAACGATTGAGGTAGTGGCTGAAGAAACAGCGTTATCTCGAAAAGTGCAATATAAGTAAACTTATAAATAAGTTCGTAATGAACTTACATGTTAATAATTTTCGTAAATGACTAATTAAAACGGAAAGCGAAAACGTGTACTTGGTGTAGGTATAGTTTGTGTATTATGACTCAGAAAAATCTGAGTCATAATTCTTCGAATTTTCATGATTTCATCATTTTTTTCTTGGAATAAAAACTATTGGAAAGATTATGTGAATATTTACAAAATGGTGTCAAGCGAGCTTCTGTGGCTTTAATATCAAGCTAGAAATTCGAGTTGAATCGCAACCCAATGGGCCAAAACACAAATTTCCGCAAAAATTTTTTGCATCTTTTTGCATTTTATTGTGTTTTCCGTACAAATTGTACCAGAACAGTCAGTGAATTTATTGTAGTGTGTATGATAACACGTGTGAGTTGATAAATTTTGTATAAAAATGATAATTTTGGAACCTATTTTGCGAAAATTTGTGCTGAAACCTGACAAAGTCTCATTGTATAAAATTGTGTCGATTTGCCCATCGGGAAAACAACATGTGAGTCACAATACACCACTAGAGTAGTGTTTTTCTCAGGCATGTCCTGGTATATTTCTTTACTATGGTTCTGGGATAGCCGAAATGCCATAACGGTATCGAGGCTCATCAATAAATCGTACCCGAAATATTTTTTATTTACGATAAAGACTAATATTTGTTTTTCGATACCTATTCATAGTTTTAATTTTTAAGAGAGCAGCTCATTTAATTTTTCCTCTCTCTCCGCTCATCGTCTTGAAGGTCAAGGTTTTCAGTAAAATTTTTTTTCCTTTTAAATTTCTAAAATAATCGTTGGTTACCATAGAGATGTTCGCTCCCGAATCGTACAACCAGTTACATAGTTTCCTTCGATTGTAACCTTTAAGTCGATTAACGGAAGCACATCTAGTATTTTCCGTTTATTGCCTGTCTAGATTACTAGCCGGCCTAACTATTAATTTCAAAAAATCGGTAATATTCATGGCACGAGAGACCCCAACAAAAAGTATAAAAATCGGAGACAACGAAATTACATTGGCAAACGTTCATATATTTAGGGCAAACCATCGCATTCGAACAAAAAATGGAACAGGAGATCAGGAGGAGGGTGAAGCGAGCATGGAAAAATTTCTGGATGTTAAAAAGGGGACCCATTTATCGGCCCACAATGGTAATGTTGAATTCACGAAAGAAACATGCTGTTTGCACGAAATATATATAAATGACAAGCGCAGTAACAAGTACGAAACAGAAAAAGAAAGAGTTTGAAGAAAAAATTAAACTTCAGAACGCAATATAATTCACTTACACGATAAAATAAAATACGCCCGGAATTTTAATACCTTTTACACACAATGAAAAAAAGAGACACCATATTACTGCGCCCGAAATAAAAAGTTTAAATTCTCGGCCTCCATCATACTTGCCACAAATTTACAATTGCGCACAAATTAATGTCAAAATCAAATTTTGGAGCCATAAAAATCTATAAATCGATTCTCCCCCTCCTCAGGAGCCACAAATTTAGATTAAGAGCCAAACCGATATCAAAAACGAATTCTTTGAGTTCGAAACCCCTCGGTGATTTCGATGGGGTCATTCGCATAAATAATAGGTCTAAAAATTCCTAATGTACTGTAATAAAGGGTAATTTTTACACGCACACTCTTTTTTTGTCCTCTCAACCCGAGCCCTGAAATCCGCCCTTTCGAGCATTACCTCAGAGTTCCCCTCTATGGCGTTTCTAGAGTACTTAAGAAAAAATTCTTAATGACCGTTTTTATAGAAAATTGGATCCCTCTTAAACTCACGGATCTCCTATCTCCACGAGTATGTACGTTATCCGCGATGACGTATAATTTTTGTGTTTAAACAACATAATATACCGGATGCAAGTCATTTCGTGATATCGATTTTAAAACTCGTCATTTAAACTTTTTTTTTCGTGGCTTCACATTTCGTTCAATCACACTTTTTATTTCGTGCTATTTAATACTTCCCGTTAAAAAGTATACTTAAAGGCAATTTCAAGTTAAACCAGAAAGCCGAAATATACAATGCATAGGTACTACCGACGATGATGTACGGATGTGCAACATGGACCCTTTCTGAGAAACTAAAATCAAGGATCACTTCCACCGAGAATGCGATGATGAGGGCTATTCTAGGGTACAAAAAAATCGACAAAATTAGCATAAAAAGGATGAGGGGAAAATCCCAAAACTCCAACACGCAATAACATACCACAGGAATATGAAATGGGGTTGGGCGGGTCATGTGGCTCGTATGGACCCTGACAGGTGGACCCACAGAGTGACCTTCTGGAGTATGGCGTTCAGAACAAGAAGATGCGGAGGCCAAAGAAAGAAGTGGAGAACTGAAATTGACCGCTTCCTTCAGCACAAGCACTTTCACCGCATAGCCACCACGAGATCCGAATGGGAGCGGGTGAGATATACCTTTGCCCTAAAAGGGCCGAAAGCACGTTCAGCGTACCTGTAACAGCTTCCATAATGTAAAGGAATAAATAAATAAATAAAATTGCCTGTCTCTCCTCTCCAGAACAAATACAGCTTCGAGAAAGTGAACCTTGAGCTGTCGAAAAAAACTTGTCTCCACCGCCAAATGAAAGAATTTAATCTATTGCAAGATGAAGAGATAAAATTTATAATTAAAAAACTGAAGAAAGGAAAAGCCTCAGGTCACGACGAACTCGAGTGTCTCATGCACACTTGACCTACTCGTAAGTGACATTTTGACGAAAATGAGTTTAATACATATTTTTATAGATCTCGATGCCCTCTATCGGGCTACATTCGCAAATGATGATTTACTTCCTTTTTTAGCCCGCTAGATGGTGTAAACCATTTGAGCCACGTATATGACACAACATTGTTTATAATTTTCAAATCGCTCTCCTGAAGAAAACCGTTTTTGTCACTTAGGTCAAATGTGCATGAGACACACGAAATTATGTACGGAGGTAACGAACTAAAGAACAAAATGTCCCGCGAGATTGGAAGCACTCAGATACGATCCTCATACTCAAAAAAGGAGAAAAACACAAAATTAATAACTATAGATCAATCAGCCTGAGCCCAGTCCTAGCAAAAGTATTTTCGAAATCCACAGAACAGAAAATAAGAAAAATACTTGGGGACCAATAACCGAGGAACCAAGCGGGTTTCAGACAAGGGTTCTCGACTATATACCACCTACACACGATAAATCTATTAATCGAAAAATGTTTAGAATACCAAATTGATATCCCCCAAGATTATTATAACTAGAGAAGGTTGGCCAGACCGGGTAGGCAACCGGCAATGGCAACAACTCATCCGTGCCGGAATTCACTTCATAAGAAAGTAATGGAAAAATTGAATTTTTGTTGTAGAGGGCTCTTTTTCTTTTTTAATGGTAGCCACTTGAATATTTTATAAAATAATAGAAAAGTATGTTGACGGCATCAGTTATGAGTAAAAACCTCCCGATCAGACAACACAAGATTGGAAGTTCCTCGTACAGCCGCTATCGCTGCATTCCTGTAAGCGGCCTATATGATTTGCACTGCAGAGACGTCATTTTCGTCTTCGCGTCTTTACACGTCTGGACAACCTTCTATGGTATAAAATAATCTTGTTGATATCCACTTCCTGTTAATAGATTTATCGTGATAAGAAATTCACCTTCTGCAACTTCGAAGGCATTTCCACGCCACGTCATTTCGGCTGGTGTCACCTAGCCGCCTATCATCAGTCTATTCTCGTATTTTCGATCCACCGAAGAATTGTTCGAAATCAAACGACGTCGCAACCGTACAGAAAAACCGTCAGTAACTCAGACCTTGAGAAGTACCAGACATACTACCCGACCTCATTTCTCGACTCGATGACACACACACACACACACACGCCTTATTCCTCAGCGACGACTTCAAAATTCTTAGAATCCGCGACCGTACGAATTACAAGCGTATAACAAAGCATAAGTACCGCTCGCACCTCCCGCCATCGGTCTCAGCGTCAATTCGATCGAAAACTTTCGACGATCCATCGACAAGCTCTTAAGTACGTCATCGAGTCCGTGCGGTAGAGCCTTGCTCACACTCCGCTCACCCGGAACTAAACCACCGCACGCGGCTCTGACGTTTCAAAATCATCTCAGCTGGGAGAATCCCCATTCCGCAGATGGGCCGAACCTGAAACAGAGCTTCGGCCTTATAAACTCAATACAAGGGCCGAATCGTCGGTCTTGCTTCAGTCTTGCTCTCTCCAAAAAGTTGGGTAGAAACTTCGTTCACGTCTCTATCGCATCCAGGTCTGGGACTTCGAAAATTAACGTTTAACTAATCTCATGTCGTGTCGCGTGCTCTCGAAAAGCCTAGTGGCAACCTGTCATAACGTTCACATAATGTAAAGCTTAAAGTGCTGTTAAAAGTATCAACTAATAAAATTTATTCAAACTCTGATCTGACTCGGCCAAGTCATTTTGTCAAGCTGAGAATCTCTAACTAGGGGCTTGTTACCGATCAGCCCCTTGAGTCCACACTGTGGACTCTTCTGGTCATCGTCAATCTACTACACCAAACAGCAGAAGCCCGAGAGGCTCTCCGACCTCACGACAATATTACACGAAGGCTTTTGACACAGTCAACCACGAATATCTACTAAACGTGCTAGAAGTACAATGAATGTACCAACACTAAGAGAACATAATCGTAGATATGTACACAGATCTGAAAGCCAGAATTATAACAGACACAACTGGACCATATTTCGATACAAAGAAGGGAGTCAGGCAAGGAGATCCGCTATCCCCCATCTTATTCAACAGTGTGCTCGAGGAAGTGTTCAGAAACATAAACTGAATAGAAGGGGGCTAATATAAATTGAGACTTACACTCAGACAAACGACATTACAAAAGGATTTGAGGCAAGGAGACGCGCATCTCTCCTCAAAGTGTTCGAACACATTTTATTAATTGCTAATTTAATGTTCCTACCACCTACATACGACAATTTTCAGCTAAGAAACAAGAGTTGACTTTGGAAGCAACAAAGATTCCTCTCCCAACAAGATGTTCAACCACACATCTATCGTTTCCAAAAATTTCTTCCCACTTTAATGGCCGCTGTTATGTGCAGGCTTTCCACGATTTACCTTTGTTTCTGGTTTTCCCTCAGATACTTCAGAAAGAGCCAATTACATGGGAATAGCAAAACAATTTTAGTAGCGAATCGCATGGGAAGAAGTCAGCGAATTTTCCGAAATTTCTCGAACACTTTGGAATCAAAGCCGCTGTTGGTGGGTGTATACTGATCTTGCTATGATCCATCGAATACTGACGGTTTGTATATCTAGGATATTCCGATCAGTTAAATTATACTTCCTAAGAAATGTGCCAATTAATGTGAATAGAAAGACCAATGATGTAGTAAAGCGAATCGCATAGGGAAATGAAAGCAGACGAATTTCCCAATTCGAACAGTATTTGGCATAAAGAAATTTGCCTATATTTGTCACATAACACGTAGGTAGTAGGTACCTCCTTACGTAACGTACTTTTGCTGTAGGTAACTCATTACAAATTCAACATAATTTATTTTTTCTACTATCCATTATCACACTATCAATATTCGCATACGAAATGGAAATTAACTTAAAGTGGCTTTAATTTCAACCTTATCTGCGAGTTAATCATGAACATGAATGTTAACTGCAACTTCTTCATGAAAATCTGTTTTGTACTCTGCATAATCGCGTTACCTTGAACTATTTTTCAAATCAGTCTCTCATTGACTTATTGTACTAGATGCCTCAAGAGGAGCCTCCCTACATAAAACTGCAACTTTTATGTCCCTTTAGAGTCAGTCATACTTCAATTTGTCTGCCAATTAGATCGCATCCACGACACTCGACGGTCCATTCACGCTCCTCTGCACTTAAACAATGTATTCGATATGCAAGTTCAATTTCATGACTTCCTTTATATTTGTGTTTTGAAACTGGACGCTGTTAAGCTTACGGAAACCAAAACCGACATTTGTAAATAAAATGAGTGATTAGTATCACATTGGATAGAGCGTAAAAAGTAGAATTTTTCAAAATTGTGCCCCTGATTCAAAAATGTGTACTCATGTTGAAAAAAGCTTATCAGTAAACGCTATGTCATATAGCTTCTATATGGCTCTTAAACTTCGTATCACGTGTTCTCAAAAAACAAATTTTGCTGGTTGGTTCCCTTTCGCTCAACAGCGTCCAGCTCAAGGTTGCGCACCATACAGTAATTCCATTATTTATTTATTTTTGTGGCAATATGATGAATTTTAAAAACCACGAGGGCAAGTATCAGAAACATGAACATTGAACAAGTATTTCACATTCGTAACTTTTTTTTTCTTTTTTTTTTTTCAGAGGTGTTAAAGCACACAATTTGTATCGCTCGTCCTTCGGTAATATTTTGTTCATCTGGACACAACCGATTGTTAAATGAAATTAACAGTTGTATTCAATGCATTGAGCATTTCGTACTTTTTGACATTACTGCTGGAGACCCCACATCCGTAATATCGTTTTCAAGTCTGGTCCAACCATCGGAGCCATCACAAAGAAGATACGAAAAAATTACGAATCATCCCGATGATACAGCCGTAATTTTTTTCACCAGTGGTACAACAAATTTACCTAAAGGTGTAATGCACTCGCATAAAAATTTACTTCTTGCGGTTAAAATACACAAGTAAGTACACCATTGTCAGAATAAATAAATGCACCTAAGACGAGGTAAGTATATTCAGAGAGGCAGGAAGGAAATTTGGTTTCTTTGTTGTAATCGCCCTCAGTGAAGGGCGAAAGTTGGAAAATCAAATCATCAGCGGAAATTATTAACGTACTGCTTCGATCAATTTAATTATCCATTATGTTCCATTTTACAAGGGAAGAAGGAATAAATGATTACGAAGGAAACATTACGATTGATACGACGGCGAAGTTCCACATCTCTGGCTTCTTGCACAATTTGATTTCGATTGCAAAAACCGAAACCCGTGTTATAATGAAGAAGTTTAATCCTGAGCAGATGCTGTCCTTGATTGACGAATATAAAGTACGTTAAGTTACATTTTGGTATTCTTATTTCATTTCTCCAACTACTGTGGTTCAATGTTCAAGTCGAGGCTCCTACAAGTTTTTGAGTCGCTGTGTGGCCAAGAGTGGTAACGTGCCCGTTTCGCAATCCTGGCGTCTCGGGTTCGAGTCTCACCAATGCCGGAAAGCTAGTGATATTAGAATATTCCCACTAACATCCTATAGCGAAAATAGCATCAAATGAGGTGGAAACATAGTACGTCCTGTAACCAGCGCCAGGTCATAGAAACAAAGGCATTACAATCGTAGGGCGTTTTACCACCAAAACAGAAAGATCGGTACTATGCATGTGCACGTCGTGGACAGCTTGGGGCTAGTAAGCGAACTGCGATTGCACACTTTTTGGTACAGAGCAGGAAAACTGTAACGCGCAACAAAACTCGCGATTGCCAACGTCCGGCATCGATACGACACCTGAAGAAGAACACTTTTTTGAGTGGTAGTACGAACTTTGATTCTATGACCTATAATTTGAAGAATCCACTCATCCATTTATATTTTCAATTGTACAAGTATGCCCGTCTTCCCAGAAACTTTTCTCTCTTTATATCTCTTGACAAAACTAATACTCATCCCTTCAAAGGCGATGCGGTTGCATCACCTTAACCTCGGCTTAGGAGCTACTAGAGGCCCAATATTTCACGTGAATTCACGCCTTATGGTGGTATATGTGCGCGTAACAGCCTGCTAGAGTGTACGGTATTTTAAACATTTCTGCAGCTGGATGAATGACCTGCCAGATCTTTTCTTTATTATTGTCTGAAACTGTTATCTGAATTTGTCATCCAAGAAACATAGCGATATAGAATTCAATGCTTGTATGCTTACAGGTAGAATTTATCCACTTGGCGCCGCCGTTGATCGATTTTATTCAGAGGACTTTACCATCAAACAAGTATGATCTATCGAGTCTCAAATATATCGCGTACGGCGGAGCGCCGTTGAGAAGTGCTACTGAAGAAGCTCTTCGACAGAAACTGCCATTGAAGAAGTTGACGCAGATATTTGGAATGAGCGAAGCTTTGACGTGCCTGGTGCAAAAAGGAAACAGCAAAAAACGGGGATGTTGCGCTCCGATTCCCGGCGTTCAAGTGAAGGTCTGCACACAGACTTCATAAATATTATGTTTACAACCATAGACACCAACAAAAATACTTGGAAGAAGAGTTTAGCCCCATGCCCTCCTCCAGTGTACTGAGAATCTCCTGGAAATGATGAAAATTATGTACCGATGATAAAGGGGATACTGCACGGTGTTGTATCAAGTCGCAAGCGAAAAATAAAATCAGACGTGATAATACAAGGAAGGACGGTTTTAGAATGATAACAGAGAAGGTTTGCAGATGATATTGCTTTAGTGGAAAGAATTAAAGAAATCGCAACACTCATCCTTGTATCAGCCTGAGAGCACTATGTTCCTTGTATTAGCCTTCGAGTACCACGCTTCGCTAGTGCATCAGTTTGCAGACGAAGGAACATAGTGCTCTCAGGCTGATACAAGGATGAGTGTTGCAAGTCGGCGGCGCCTCGCGCCCAGCCTCGATTTATACGATTTACATTTCGCACCATTGGTATGCCAGCATACCTGCAGCGGAAAATTGACAGATGCCAGATGATGCTAATCCTGTCAGCGGATCTGTCGTAGAATGTCAGCATGAGAACCAAATAGCCACATCGCTAGCTCAATACCACCCCCGACACGCTCTCCGGACACGAAGAGAGTCTGTATGATTTAGCTTTTCATAGTGATATTTCAGTTCAGTGACTGACATTTCTACAGTCTCCAGCCGTGTTGTTTTTATACAAATGTCCATGGACATTTTTTTAAATGTAGGGTAAGATACAGTCAGTCAGTTAGCCAGTCAACCACCCAGCCAGCGAGCCTAGTCAGCCCGTAACGCTATTTTCGTCACGCTGTAGAGTAACCCTTTTTTCCGTTGCCAGACAGCCTATATAGCCAGCCTGTAACGCTTTTTTCCGTCATGTGCTAAAGTAAAAACATAAAAATGTCAAAAAACTAAACAATTACAGAGAAAGATCAGTTATTACCCTCTCCTTCATTACTGAAAAGACCTAAAGACTGTCGCGTTTCGAGACCGCGGGGCCATCAAGACGCGCTTTTCGGGGGAGTATGAGCACTAAAGCCGCGAGGATGAGTGACCTCACGGGGCACATTGGGGGAACGTGTAAGCTCCAAAACGCGAACATCTTTGACGCGAAAAATAGTACAGAAAAATAATGACACGGGGGTGTTAGATAGATATAGATATATTAGAAGTAATAGTATGTACACAGGGGAAGCAACAAGATGAACTAAGGACGCGGCGATGGGAATGATAACCACACTGCTGTACAAGTTATAAGTTAAACCCACAAAAGTCGGGAACGACGGCGAATGTTTACACAGTAAGGGGGCCGCGACTAGCTCCCCGATCAACACTAGCACTATACACTGCGAAGTCGAGTCGAGACGCGGGTAACTCTCTACACTATAGCGACGGAGGAAAAGAAGGTTGGGGGAGTCGAGGTGACTGGGTTCTAGTTAACGCGCCAAAGGATGAGTCGGGGTGACTGGCTTCCAGTCAACACGCCGAGAGAAGGATGGATAGCAGAGAAGGCAACGACAAAAAGCGGTAAAGCGGAAATAGCTTGTCGCAATAAGCTTGTCCGAGTTCGGATCTGACTACCCTAATTTCCCCGGGTAGTTGAAGAGGCAGGAGCTACCGACTTCATCTGCGACTAGCCAACGAACCAACCTCGCACCAAAAAATCACCCTCGCGGTACGAAGCTGTTTCGCGCGACACAAAAAACGTTCTCTCAATAGCCGAAACGCGAGACCCGGTTTTGTGACGCAGCGCTCGACTCTACTTCTAGCGGTGGTGAATTCGTGAAGTATTTACTCGCCCGAGTAAACAGAGTACGCGTGTATGTAACAAGACAGACATTATACTGTCAGTCTATGGCTAATAAGACATAACGACATATACAAGTGAAAGACATAAGATAGGCATGAGACTTACACTGTATCCGATATAAATATCACTAACAGTTACCTTCTCCTTCCCTACTGACAAGGTATTAAGGCAATCTCCTTCCATAAACATAAAAACAGACATGAGACTTGTCTATATATTTTTTATGAGACAAAGGAAAAATTCAAAAAGTTGACAAGCTACCGTCTCCTTCATTACTGATAAGACATTATGACAGATATGATACCCTTTGATAAGACATAAAGAAAAATCCAAAGAACTGCAGGGACAGATCAGTCACCTTCTACTTCATTATTGAGATCAGATCTGAAGACAGACATGAGACTGCCAGTCTATGCCTGATAAAAGACATAATGACAGAGAAAGATATACGATAGGCATGAAAAGTCTACCTGATATAAGTCTGACAGCAACGTTCTCCTTCTCTACTGATATTACAACAGTCTCATTTCCTACTGATAAGGCATAAAGATAAACATGAAACTTGTCTGTGTATTGCTGATAAGACACAAAGGAAACAGTCCAGTCAATCAGTCAGTCAGTACAGTCAGTCCAGAGGTGGCTTTTACTGTATAGTGTACAGAAATTAGAGAGCCCTCTCCCACCACAACTCCTCCTCGTCCTTTACCGCAACCCTCCTCCCCCAAAGCTCCCTCCACCATGAACCTCCTCCAAAGGGTAGGCTACCCCTGGAGATAAGAGCAATTAAGAGACAGGGTAGGCAACCCGCAGTGAGTTATTACTATTATTATTATTATTATTAACGTGGCGCGTGAAACATCACGCATGAAAGTAACGTTTTTTCGGTTTGGGTGCCAAAGTAAAGACATAAAAATGTCAAAATATCTGGCTTTCTTTTGATAATAAATTAATTTGTCCTCCTACCCGGGTCTGGAGGGCTATTTGCGCTCATATTTACGATCAACATAGATGTTTCAAAAACATTTGGTTAAACTCACGAGTGTACAATGATGAGTTTTATTTTTGATAGGTAATAGATACTGAAACAGGAAAGACTTTAGGACCGCATGAGAAAGGCGAACTCTGCATCAAGAATCCCAGCGTGATGAAAGGGTACTGCGGAAACGAAAAACTAACGGCGGAGATCATCGACGAAGAAGGATGGTTGCATACGGGAGATATAGCGTACTACGACAATGATGGAGACTTTTTCATCGATGGTCGATTGAAGGACATAATCAGATATGGTAATGGTTTCCTGGTAAGCAAAGCGCTTCAAAATAACTGCCGTTAACTGTGGAAGATCTAAGGGGCGTTTTTTTCTTGTTGAAAAAGTCGCCATACCCAGAAGCGTCGCTGTTTTTTTTGGTGGGGGGAGGGGTGTAGTATGTTTTATCAAAGTGTCTTAACAGTCATTTAAGTCATTTACTTTCAGTCATGGTCATTTAAAAATTTAAGAATCAGCAAATTATACCTTGAAAGAGAAAACAAATAATTTAGATTTGGAAAATTCTATTATAATGACTAAGGCTGCTATTTTTATGGGAATGCATATTTCTATCTATGGTGTATAGGTATAAGTTTCAAAAGATCTTCACGAATCACAGAATTCTGAGTCAAGTGAGCCGCACTTCATCCTGCATATTTCGCATATTTTGGCATTTACCGCATATTTTGCACCAATTCTGCTTATTTTTCAATTTTTCCCCCAAAAAGTTATTTTTTCCCCCAAAAAAGTTATTTTTTTAGTTGTGAGAATGATGTCCGACTCCAAAAAAAAAATTAAAAAAAAATGAGAAGACTTAATGGTTAATGAATCAGTAGAAAAGCTTTTAGAAAAATATGTTCTTTTGCACGTGAGATAACCTTTCTCTTGCCCACATCACATTCATCAATTATCAAGAAATTACGAATAGGTGCATTATCTCCTAGGTGCATCTCCTATTAAAAGAAGATTGGACTCTTACGGAGATACTTTACTGGATTATTTTAAAATATGATAAAAATTGTCTCAGTGTATCCAACTAAATTTTTCCTTTGAAATAATATACCCATATTGTATTAGCATATTAATGCATATTTTACCATTTTGGCGCATATTTTCGGCATATTATTTAGAGTGAATTCAGTGCATGAAATATGCGCATATTTCGCAATTTTTTTAGCATAAAAATTGCAGCCCTGATAATGACAATAAATCGAAATATCAGCTTACAAGAGTCTTCGCATGTATGACATGCTCATGTGAGTCGTGTGAGACGTGATCATCATGCGCGTATTAAGGTAGGTGAGCTCAAGAAGGCCCTAATTTAAGGTCTCGGCTATCCAGACTTTCATGTAAGTGATTTCATGTTTTTCCTTTTTTGTGTTATAGTCGTCGACTGAAATATTTAAAAATTGGCTAGCTTGAAATTTTTCTATACTGCTCCACGTTCCAAGATCTTCTAATAAAAATACCCCTTTTTCAAAACTTGGTAAGGCCAGCGCACCATTGAAGGCTGGGCCTATAACCTAAAAGACCCAACCTAATACCTAATAAGCCTGACCTGAAATTCGGTAAATAAAAAGTTAAGCGTGGTTTAAATAGAAATTTATGAGTAAGTTATACCTGAAATGATAATCAGTTGATTTTACCAGGCTACTATTTTTCGTGATCCATTTGCAAACATAATACTCATAAATCCCTCAAGTTATACAAAAGACACATCGGAGCACTTTTACGTTATTGGAAAATCATCAACCGGCATATCTTGCACCAGTGGACTAATATCTTGATAGAAACAAGTGGACAGTGTTGCCATATCATGAAGGAACAAATTTGCTGTACGTTTTAATATAGCAGTCAAGATTGGTACATTGGGCCTTATATTGGACATCCGGGCCTTATTGGGCGCATCTACCTTATGCAATAAAATTAGTTTTTTTCCTCATGAAAATGCAGTATTATAGACGGAGAATTAAGTATATTTAGCTTTAGATTATTATTTTAGCGCATTCATAGCACATGGGGGAGGAGGAGGTCATTTATTTTCAGATTTCGAGTTTATTAGGCACCCTGTGTGTGTGTATTGCGAGTTAAGTGTATGGTACAGTGCTACTAATTACAGTATCACATGGCACTAATTCGTTTACAAATTTTTTGTATCTACAAGTATAAATAAAAAATATAATTGTTGGCCTTTGAATTTGGGGGAGGGGTAACTTTGATTATTTCTACCCCCAAAAAAATTGAGAGGAGTATTACCCGTTTACCCCCCCCCCAGCGACGCCCATGGTCATACCCCTCAGTAACATGCATGAACTTGCACCGAAGCCAACGAAGAAAAAGTTCAGCTCCTATTTCAGAAAACAATAATGACTTTAAAAAAAATTATCGAATAAACTCTCCTCCTCCCCACAAAATAGAATGATCGACTTTTAACTTGTTCTATTGGAACTGCAAGAGAATAATTTCAAAAATGTTTTCTATGTAATGAAGATGCCCCCAGGGGAAATGGAAAACGCACTGATGAAACACGAAGATGTGCAAGATGCAGTTGTAATTGGAATGCCTGATGGCCAAATGGGAGAACTACCAAAAGCCTACGTGGTAAAGAAACCTAGAGCGCAATTTACGGAAGACCAACTTATGCAGTACGTAAGAGGTATGTCCTATTTTTCTATGCTACACTTTCTATTTTATTTGTGAATATATATTTTTTTAAACGAAAATGCGCTACAAAAAGGCGGGGTACCAGATTATACAGAACACAGAGTCCTTCGCGACCCACAGAAGTCATTCACACGAGCTCATACTTCGATTTTGGCATCTTCATCTTCATCGGTATCGGTGAAGATGGCAGAGATGGTTGCGAGGCTGTGCCGTAAACATTTTCGGAGCGGTAGGTAGGTAGCGTCCTTGTCTGCCCTGCAGCGTGGGTTCTCAGCCTCTTATTTGGTCCGCAAAAGCATTAAGACGTGCACTTGGACCGCATTTTAATTTGAGATCGTCTCTAGCATCAGATTCACAAGGTTGGAAGTAGTAATAGTAACCCCTAGCTGCATGGGCGCAGCTAGGAGGGGTAAACTGGACCGCTTGCCTTAGTAAACAGAGACTGAAATTATACAAATAAGGCTATTTAGCACCTGCCGCGTAATTACATGTGCGCATATTAATAGTGACTCCCCACACTGCAGTAAAAAGTCTGGTTATATGCCCATGCCTAGCTGGCAGATGAGATCTGCGTATAGACCAGTTTTGTGTGACGTCACACCAGTGAGTTACTGTTAGTAAAAGTACCCGTATTTTTTCGTACGAACGTATTGACTCCCATAAGAAAAACACATGGAGCAAAGATCACTATGTTACTACCTGAGAATAAGAAATTTGTTAGAAAGCAGAGGTATATATTTTTAATCCAGAAGGTTCTTAGCATTTGCTAATAAACTTCTGACCTCTAACAAGCTTCTTATTCTCAGGTAGTAACATAATGATCTTTGCTCCGCGTGTTTTTCTTATGGGAGTTATTACGTTCGCACGAAAAAAGACGGGTACTTCTTCTAACCGTAACCGAGAGTAGTAACACACTTTGTGACGTCATCACAAAACTGGTCTATTGCATCACCCACGCGGTACAGTCAAAAACTGTGTGTTGAATATCATCTCATGGCATCCCTACAGTGGACCCGAATTGAGCTAGACATCTTCTGGTATTTTTTCAAATACGCACTGAAGCACCCTGGACCGGATAATTTGGGTGAGGTGAAATGTCAGTTCACGATGCTGTCAGCAAACTTATCTAGCCACGTTGTTAATCAACAACTAGGTCATCCATGCTCCGTTCACAGCCACTGCTAACTGCTCCTGCCATTTCACCAAGGTGGCGTTCAGGGCTTCTCACATGACTTTCTTCTTTCTTCTAGCTCAGGCTGCACTGATTGCTTTTTTTGCATTGTAGTTCACTGCTCACCCTTCTGCGAGTAGCTCGGTGGGTGGTAGGCTTGCCAAGATGTACGACGCCTCATACAAGACGGTTCAATACGCTGGCACGCTCTTCAGGGCCGCTCTCCGCTGGATTTTCTGGATCATCGTTACTTCTTTTTATTCGACTTGATTCATCATTCGATGATTTTTATTGTTAGGTTGAAAAGGAAAAAAAAAAAATCGAAAACTGTTGCATTATACTCGGTGATTTTATATTTGTAGGGCATAACTCCGATAAAGGGCAGTCAAAAAATAAGTTCTGAAATTGGGCCAATGATTCAGTAATTGGGTCATGACAGTTGATAAATAAGAAATTGAACCAATATGAAGCGAAGCCCAAAAAAGCTTTACAAAATATTTACATTATGTTATAATCTTTGATTCAATTTAGAAACGGTACCGTGGTATAAAGGCATGCTCGCGGGAGTTACATTCGTCGATGAAATGCCAAGAAATTCGTCCGGAAAAATACTCAGAACGAAGCTAAAACAATACTACCAATAAAACACTGTAATATGGAATGCAGAGGTTGCAGAAATACACGAACCAGAATGTAATTCATTCGTGAACTTCCTCTACAATTTTTAGAGATGCAGCTCAACTTGTCATGATTTCAAATGAGTTCTTTTCAACACCGAATGCGAGAATTTGAAATTCGAAGAACCAACATAAATACGCAATTAGTTTGATAAGATACCTTGATGTGATGAGTTTTACGTGTTTATGTAAAAATGTTTTTTGTTTTGTTTTTTTTATATTTTTAACAATCTATAGAAAGATCATTTCTGTGAGTTCGAGTAGCTGTATCCTCAAACATATCCGAATGTTTCATGGAAACAGAAAATTATCCATACATTTTGCAGGGCTTGTACATAAATATCTACTACCTAGTTCATAGTTGAATGAAAGCAACTGCACTCGTCAGTTTGTCACATATAATTAATAATATACTTTATTCTATCCGAAAATTTTTTTGAAGAGAAAATAAGAAAATTCAAAAGAACAAACCACTGATAACCAGACTCTTATATCCAGTAGAAATTAATTAACACTAATTCCCTCAATACCCAAAACATGCCAATGTCACAGAGGTAAAACAATGTGTTTTTTTTTGTCGTCCGAACAGGTGTACCGGCACACACTGTGCACAACGCCTGGCGTCGCCAGTGACAAAGATGGTTTTTTCCGTTCAAGTGACATTAAATAAACGCGAAATTAGCGGAAGAAAAATTGAGATGAACGAGGTATGAACGAGTGACTTACTCAACACCCCTGCTCTCTGAAAAGGACCAATGATAAGCTTCAACATGTCGATTAACTATATTACTTATTCGATGTTCGTCATATGCGACATATACCAAATACCTCGAACATTCGACATAATTGATTTGGCATTTTTTTAAATCCCTCCTGCCCCTTTGATCACCATTCGTCAAATTTGACTCATTTGACTGATTTGACCGGTTGAATGGCTATTTGACTTGACACATGTTGGGCAAATTCAGGTTGGAAATCGGTCACCATACTCATAATCATTAGCGACCCAAAAGACCCATATTTCGATGGTTTGGTCGATATTTCGTTGTCGAGTTTGTTTAGGTCTGTTTAAGGGGGCTCAAATTAATGTTGGATCCGAAGTGTTCGGGGAAAAAAATTTGGAGCATTTGTTTCATATGACATCTTACATTAAATTTTATAACAACCAACCTACACATGACCAGGAATGATCAAATACGATGTACCTATATCGAACTAAATTTACACATCAGTTTGGTTGCGTACCTTTCTCTACTTGAAGGGATGATAGATAGCCTCATACACTGACTGAAACTTGTTGAGTAGGTACATTTTATTTTGAGGTCAGGTGATTTAGCCTAAATTTGTATTTGTAATCATTGAAAATGGAATATCCTCTGCAGTTCTAAGGTTACCTAACTTATTGAACATTGCTGCCCAGTCTTCCTTTGCCATCATAAGTATCGCAAAATTTCTTAGAAAAGAATGATTAGAATTTTTTTTTAAATCTGAAAAGCCTTTTCTTCAGTTTCTGAGGATCATTGCTGGAAAATGAAACTGAAATTTAGAAGTCTTAGGAAGATTTGATAGACTTGAATGAAGGTAAGTGTGCGACTACAGCGGTTTCTTACACCTAGATAATTTTATATCGGAGTTAAAATATCAAAAGAACACCCCAGAGTCAGTCTCTAGTAACAATAGGTACATAAAATTGTATAAAAGTGGTTAGTACTTACTACAAGTATTCATCAGTGTGGCACAATTTCCAGTTCCAGGGTTGGGAAAGCCGAAGCTTATGAACTCAGATTCGGATTCAGCTTAATTGCAAGTTGGAAGGATGTTTCAGATTCGGTTTCGGCTTCGGAAATGTTCATGTTGTAGCTTCGGTTTCGGATACAGCTTTACTGATATAAATTTTTTCAGCTTCAGATGTTCAGATTCGGCTTCAGCTTCAGCTTTGAGTTACTTATAATACACTCACATCAAGTTGTAAGCCGAAACCGAAGCCAAAAATCTGATACATTACGGCTTCGCTTCAGCTTCAGTAAAATTGCATTATGAACTTCGGTTTTGGCTTCTCCCTCGCAGGGTGATTATGATTACATACGACATACGACTTTGACGATTACACTCAACTTTGAGCTTCAGATTCAGAGACAGTAGGACTAACAACGCAGAACTTTGCAGGACAGCACAATTTCAACCTCAAAAGTTCGAGATTCGTTTCGGATTCGGCGTTCCCAACCCTGCTAGCTGCTACACACAACGGTCGCTACTAACTGTCCCTACTCTCCATCAAGTTGAAGTCTCTGACAATCAAATAGATTCCAAAATACATGAAGCTAAAGCCCTTTATGTTATTTTTAGAATTTAGAATATATGACGTCATCCCGTTTTGCTTTCCTGATTTTTGATTGGATGAAAACGGACGATCCTTATTATGATTAAAATATTCTAGAAATGAGCCTATCGGTACTGTTTATTTAAGGATTTTTTTAATTTTCGACGATTGAAGTCGGATATCCGAAAAATCTGGATTTCAAGGCTAAACGCTAAACTGGCTCGAGCGCTTGATCTAGCTTGAACGCTTGAACTACAAAAATTATTGAACATTCGAATTTCCATTTTTACAATTTTCACGTAAAATGTGAGGAGTATTGAGTAGTGCAATTAAAATTTGTTAATTTGTTCTTTATTGCATTGTTCCAGTAATTTTGCGCAGTAAATCAGAGTAATGAATACCGTAAATATTCTACGCGACGGATGTCGTGTTTCTTATCAAGTGAGGCGTACCATCGCAACATCCTGCATCAGTTACGGTATGAGAAATTTCACGAAATTTCGTTTGATCTGGCGTGGTACTGAACTTGAAAAGAAGAAAAAACGCGAAAATCCGGATCGTACTGTTCTTGGCTGGTGTAAGTGTTTACTCACTGTATAGATTCTCTGCTGGCCGAATTCCGGCGTACCGGTAGAGAAAGATGATAATGGAAACTTACTAATTGCATTGGCGTAGCTCATGGAGTCAGGCATCCTGGATACTGGATTGGAAACCGATTCGTCCTCATTCCAGAAATGGTACCTGATATTGTGGTTCCAGATTTGTCAAAATGCCAGGTGAATTGATATGGGAACGGGAATGAAGTATATTATTGGATATAAATGCTTTTAGAATACTCTTGAACACACGTACCGGTCATGAAGTAAATTCAGTGACAGTTGTTATCTATATGATATTACAAGGGTACAAACACGATATTATTATTTCAAAAAAATATAGATTGAAACTACTGAGCTAACATGCTATAGTGTGTTTCACAAGTAAGTGGATTACTTTCTAATAACTAAGTCGGGAAATTTCGCCCGTCATCTTGAAAATATTGTTTACTGATACTGTCGTCGGATGTTGTTCAAGTATTTCTATTCTTATTTTCTAATAGTATTATTTTTCAGTTTCAGCCTTACGTATCCTACCGTACCCCTGATATAATACAGGAAGAATTCACTGCATCTGACCTTTTTAATGCAGTCTATGCCGATAAACTCGAGGAAGACTATAAAAATAAAAAATTAGATGAAGATTGCAATTCTTTAGAACCAAGCGATGCCGAGAAATTAACCGCAACTGAAGCATTCAATAGGGCCAGACAAACCGGCGCAGATTTATTCTCTCAGGATAAACCTGAAGTAGATATACCTTGGTATAAAATAGACCCGCCTGTTACGTAAATTTAACTTGGATTATTATTTTTTTCGTGATTAAGTATCCGTACGTTTAAAATATAGTTTTCATTTGTGTCAGCGAGTCGTTATGGTTCTAAGTTTTGGCAGGGTGAGAGCACGATTAAGTTTCCATTTGTGCCAGAAAAGTGAAAGCCCTTAATGTATCGTTATTTAGTTATTGAACCTTCGATTTACCCGAGAACTTCGTTTTTTTTACAACATTTATTTCTCATACGTTATATTGTATTTTACGTGTGCTAGGGAAATATGTTTTGTTGAACCGCTGAAACTTGGAGAAATTAGGATATCACGATTCCAATTCAGTTTGAGAAAATCTGTTCGTTGGTGTATGAATGTCCACTACATACTTAATGCATAGGATCTGCTCACAAGTATATTGGGCTGCTGGAATGTTACTACTGCAGACATTTTATTCGTCTTTCATATTTTCCAATTTCTTAACCATTCTGTGTTCCGAAAGGGTTCAGTTTTTCCTTCTGTAATGACTGGTAACAAGGTCAATATCATGGGTAATGAATCGCCAAAATTTTTTGAGATATTGTTGAACACAGTTTTAAAGTGTCTGAATGTTCAGCAAGTTCTGATTGAACATTTAGGATTAACGATTCTGACTAAGGCGTAGGGCTTATCTGGACCAATTTGTGTTAGGATCTTCCTTGTACGTGTCCTGTGTCCAACTCCCACGCCCGTTACTTTTCGTTTACGATGAGAACATCGTCCCACCTCGCTCATTCAGGATGTGAAACTTGTTCTCCATAGGAGTTACCGCCATTATCACCTTTATTGAACCCAGGCAGTAGATGAATATTCTTATTACTTTACCCTGATGTTAATAGAATCATCCGATATCCCAGCTATTCAGGCGGGAACCTAATCAGCTTGATTCACAAATGAAAATATTGAAATCCTTTTTCGGAAACTAATTCACTATATAATGTTTTAAGGTAGTTAGCGATCTGCTATGATCGAATCTTTTTCGAAAAGTAATGTTTATGAACGTGATTGTACCTGTACCGCTTGTTTGTACATTCCTGAAGTAGAGCTTATGTTTCACTTACACCTAATAATGCAGTCCAAAATTTAAATAATCATATGCAAGTGCTTCCAAGTATCTTCTACGTCAGTAATTGGAATAACCACGATACAAAAATTTTATTGTAACGACATATTCGGTGAAAATATAATAATGCTTACAATGAAAAGAAAATGTATTAAAATGGAAAATAGGACCTTCGAATTCTTATCAATTCCGATTACTTTTAACTATTTCTTTATTGTCGGAACAACGATAATAATTCATCAACATAATGATGTATAGGCTCTAACTCTAAGTAAACGTGTATGAATTAAGAATTCTCGCGTGCGACGTTGGTACCTCTATCATTCGATCATAAGTTTATCGAACTGGTATGCTAGGATTATAGTAAAAATTATTCAGGACTTTGAGATTTAGTGTAATATTCAGCTCGACGCTCGTCATACTGCGTAAAAACTTGCGAACGCATAACAAAATGTAAAACGTGAGCTTGTATAAAAATACAGAAGTACAAAATGTTGGTATAAAAGAAACCACAGAGTAGTTATATCTGCTGCTGGTTCTGTGTGTACCTGCACTGTTAGACCTCGCAAGTTGCAGTTTGCTAAGAAATATCTTGGAGCTCATGTTAATTTTACCGGATGGTTTAATAGTGATAATTGAAGGTATGAAATAATGCAGAAAATAGCGTTGGTGTTTAGAAATGCCCAGAATTTGCACATTTGACTGGCCTCGAATTGAATGAAATGTGAACGAAGGGTTTCAAGTATGCAGTGAATCTGGTTTTTGATTTTGAGAATTGAATGAAGTAGGAATTATATGAAATGTTCTAGGTTCTGTGTTGGAACTCATGATTTGTAAATAAGATGGATCACGATGGAAAGGTTCAAAAAAGCGTGACAATAGATCTTGTACATTTAATTCTGGGTTCAGCCTTTATACTTATGAATGCTGCGGTGAAGCACCCACGTGTTCTTTCCCGTGATACCTATGTCCATATGAATGTTCCATGTCATATCCATGTGGAAGAAAGGGACCCCTAGATACTTCGAAAGAACATTTTCTTGAAGACATTTGCTAGACGTTTTTATTAATTAACTGGCTACAAAGAATTCGTGTTGACTTGGAAATTGAAAATAAGTAGACGTTTTTATCTAGTAAACAGTCACTACAGAATTCATGTAGACATGAAAGTTAGAAAGAAGTTTGCATTTATGTCCACTCGATGTTTCATGTGCACATTAATATCACCACTATCTCGACTGACGACTTGGACATGATGTCCACCGAATGTCAAGTGAATGTGTGTACATTCATGTCAGCGGGTCTACTTGAACTCATTTAATCTTTTTTATTCCATATAAAATCATTTTATGCACCTACCAGAGCAGTGCACGATACCCGAGTACCGATATCCGTATTGTGCACTGCTCTGGTACCTACACAGTAACACTCGTTGATATATCATTGTTGAACTTTCTTTAAAAAAAACAAGTTCTTGGGGTTAGTGTTTTAAGGGTTGATGGAATTTAGACTTCGATTTATTTCGCCAGTTTAATAAGTGCCCTAATTGCAAACACGTAATATATTTGCGGTCTGATATATATTACAAAATGTCTTTTTTTTTTTTTTTTTTTTCTTTCTTCGAAATGTAAATATTCAAAATGTTTATTTCGTTAGCTTAGCCTTCAGAAAGTGACGTTTTTCAGCTGCATCTAAATTATTGACTCATGCAATTAATCCATAATACATGAGAAAATTGATTGGAAACTAAATTTGGCATATGTCAGATAACAGTCTTGACCAACGTACTAAAAGTTCCGTGTAATCCGAGCTAGCAATCGAAGTTCTCAGGAGAGTAAAAGATATGACAAGACTGAAATTTTGACAATAAGTCGAGATATAATTTATTTTATCGATCAAGTCTTAGAAAAAGAAGTACGCTAGGTCATTTTACATAGAAAATGGTCAATCGATTTTCCCCCAATTGCCCCAGGAGTGTCGGAAAGTGGTTTAAGTCCGCATACATAGTATAAAAATTGTTTAATAGGTTTTGAGGACCAATGAATCCATTTTCAACCTCAATTTGTACTCAACCTGAAAATTGAAGGAAGTGAGAGAAGAAATGGAGGAGATCAAATTTCTCATAAAATAAAATGTGGATGTTTCACAGGATAAAAGGGTCACTAAACTCATTTTCATTCTTGACACTGAAATTCGAGTTAGAAGAAAATTGATACTTGATACATAAACATTAGGGTGGAACGAAAACGGCCGTATAAAATTGAATTCGGAGATAGGGTTGCATTATGGAATAAAAATAAAATCTGCCAAATTTCGTTGAAAAATATTTAAATCTTTCTATGGTACGTCCAAGACGATGATTGAAGTTTCAAGTGGAAGTATACTTGTAAATAACAAGCTTGTTCGGTTATTACGAGTATGTGGTTCTTTTTATTTAAATATTTAAAAATGAGCAAAATCAACTATTTATGTTTTGAGTGGGAGTTTTTGGGTCCCTAAATCCGTTTCTGATGTTATCTTAACTGTACCTCTGCCCGGATGTTGTCACACAGGAGACGGTGACGTGCAAAAATTAGTAACGTAATATCATATAGGTACCTACTAGCTTCAATGAAGTCTAGTTTTTCTTTATTTTTGTTTGGGGAGGGGCACTTATTTCATGTTTGATGTAATTTTGAGTGTAACCTTTGCACCTGTAGCATCACCCATCTTGACCTGAATATTCGTAAATGAGTACAATTCAAAATAACTTTTACCGTATTCGTTCCACTCTAATAGTCCATTTCTGATGCTGACAGAAAAACACCAATTTGAAAATGTGGTGTCTGCGGATGAGGAACACTTTTCAAGGGCGGTTAGGTAGCAATACAGAGAAACAGGACCGGGATGATTTGCACCTCTTCTATTCGCTGAAGCCGGTAAGATTAAAAAAAAATATCGAAGCAGACCTGTAATATAGTAGTCTACAAGGTAATTTTCCGGTTCCCTATTCAACGTTCTTAAGAAAGTGACTGTCGACTGACCCTTGGTGCCAAGATTCAGTTTCCTATAAATTTTTCATGTAATTGCATTTTTTTCACATTCCTTTTTTGTATGTGTGGGGGGGGGGGGCTAATTGTTCTAGTCTATACATTCAAGGCTGGCGCTATATGACACCCCCTCCCTCATTATGGCATCATTCTCCGTGTTAGTATTTTGGAAAATTTTCTGTAAAATCGAGTAGCCGAATTTCAATAGGGGTGTTTGCCTTTTACCCTCTTCCAAACATATTTGTTCGCTCCGACCCTGTTCATACTTTTATGTGGTGATGGAGGGAGGGAAATAGCCGTTTCCTTATCTTGGGAAAAAGTGACTGCCTTCTTAAGGATCTAGAGATGTAATAGCAATCAGGCGACGTTTTCAGAAAAAATTTGGCAGCATTTGGGGGGGGGGGGACCTGAAAGGGCACTTTTTGTTTTTACTAAATGACCGTTTGTTCCGTTGTGTATTCAAGATTTATTGTCAAATTCAAAAAATCTTCTGTTACAACTCAGAAGGTCAGATAAACTGAAAATTTTACTTTTTTTTTTTTTGCTGGCCTATGTGTAAGAAAAATTTGAGATAATGGGAAAAAATTGAAACAAAAAATCTTTCAGCTTATCTGTAAAAATTCAGGATCAAATCAGTTTTTCTTTAGAGGAGGGGTGGTATGGTTGTTCTTCTCAATCAAAATTTGGTACCGGAAATTCGGTTGCGAAGGACGTATGAGGAAACTTGGAAACTTCCGATTTTTTTTTTTTAATACTTGTCAGAAGTGTGGCGCGTATTGCAGTTTCAGACTCGGCTGAGTAGAGATGGGCAAGATCTGATCTTAATATGATCTTAAGATCTAAGATCTTTTTCTCGCGATCTTTGATCTGATCTAGATCATTTTCAAAATTCGGTGATCTTTTTGATCTGCAGATCAAAATTTTTATTTAAAAAAGATCTCAAAGATCAGATCATTTTTTTCCCTCTTCAAAATGACTACAGACAACTTCTGTAACAATAGAGGTTTAAACTTGGCTAGAGTGCGCTGCAAAATCACCTGTGCAGGTGAAAATGAATGAGTGATCATGTGTACTTTTAAAAAGAAAAACTGCTATCTTCAGGAGGGTAAAAAAAACGAATAAAAGTTATTCTACCAGTATGTCCGATTATAATTCAAATTTTTTGTGATGATTCAGTTAAATTTAGGACAAATTTTCTCGGAAAGTGAATTTCTAATCGACTTAATGACAGTTGAAGTTTGCTATACGCTTATGGTAAATCATACATGATCACTCACCTATATACAGGGCTGCCAACACTTGAAATTCTAAGTCTAAATCCCAATTAACATAACTCTTTTCTTCAGTTTACTTCTATAGTTTTTGTTTTGTGACTATGAGAATCTGTGACATGTCACAAGAAAAGGTTGTTAGTGTCGGGGACAAGCTCAAGATCTTTAGAAGGTTGATCCACTTGGGTAGGCAACCCGCAACATTATTCTCATCTCACCCACGCTATAATTTACTTTATAAGAAAGTAATGGAAAAATTAAATTCTTGGTGTAGAGGTTTTTTTTTGTTGTTGTTGTAACGGTAGCCTGTATTGAATGTGTTGTATATGGTAAGAATAATAGAAAATTATGTCGGAGGCATCAGTTATGAGTAAAGATCGAAAACAGCTGAAAAAGCTGTATTCCCATGAGCGGCCTGTGTGAGTTTTAGTACAGGCCTCCCAAGGACGCACCGATAGGGGGGCACCCCGCTGTAGGAATTTTTCGCTCGGCAATTGGGAAAATTTACCATTTCAGCCAGACGAATTCGAAAAATCCCACAAATTAAAAAAGTTTTTGTTTTGCTGCTTTGATACTTGGAAATTTTGAGTTGAGTCAGTTGGGACTTTTACAATTTTTACCCCCCCCCCCACGTCTAGTTATAAGGATCTTGGTGAAGGCTAGCCAAAAGCTTAAAGTTAAAAGCCAAAAACCAATGATTTTCATGAGAACCGAAAGCCGAAAGTCAGAATAATTGAAAAGTTGAAACTCAATAGCAAATCTTTATTTTTTTGGTTTTTTAAAACTTTTTCTGCAAAAATAAGTAGGTATCTTATTTTCAGAGAGGGGCATATGATTTGATCTTAATATGATGTTACGATCAAAGATCTCTTCAAAAAGATCTGTGATCTGATCCTAGGTCTTTTTTGGCTCATGATCTTTGATCTTGATCTAGATCATTTCAAACGTGATCTTGCTCATCTCTGCGGCTGAGTCGTATTTCCTCCTTCACATTGAACCCTCCGCAACTTTTAGTGTTGTAAACATCGAAGAGAACCAGATCTTTTTTATTTTCCCTTTCTTCTGCATTATTGCAGACATTTCGTCTTGTAATCTCGTACAAGCTGGACATTTCTCATTTCCTATTTTCTGCATTAATGAGAAAAACAATCGTAATAGAGATATCCTACTAGACACTTAGTTTCTATCCTTATTTTCATCTCTACGTTCATTTTTTTATAGGGAGTAATTTTTGGACCTATTGTCGAACTGTTTCTCATGCAACCTATATTGATTAACTATAATTGATGATAATTATCAGAAGAAAAAAAAAAAAGAAAAAAAACGAATGAAAATTAACAACAAAACGAATACAATTCAGCATAACTTGTTAAAATACCCGAGCTCAGTGCCCGTGCGAGAGTCGTTTGTTAAACTGTCATCGTTATTTCGTCGCGTTTTGAATTATGGCTTCTGGTTTTTACGCGTATTTTCTACCTTTGTGCGTCACCCCAGTTGAAAATTTTCTTCCCGGTGTCCCAATTTTCGTGAGTCAGTCTGGGGTAGCTATCGCGTCGGTTGTACGCCGGCAAAGTTCGAAAGTCGATACCTCGAAGAAGTATCACATAGACCTCTCTTACGTAATGTAACTTTTTATTGATTTTCCAAACAACGGGTATTCCAGTCGCGAACACACCCCGCTGTATTAATTGTGAGCGGTTTGCTAAATACGTTAATTCGTTGTACGATTTGACAATAAATTATTTTTGGTACTTATTGGCGGCTCACGAATGCCTTACATAAGATATGTGGGGGGAAAAAAAGTAACAATATAATGACTAATCGAAGCGAATAGGGTCGAAAATTGATTAAATTCCAGTATGAAAAAATAGAGAACAAAGAAAAAAACTAGAGGAAGCATTTCGCATCTTATTAGCCGCGCACAGCTGAAAAATTAATTCTACACTTTTTCCACCGCGTCCATTTTATAAGAGCAATATTTTAGGTTCTCTCAGTCCAAAAGGCTCTGCTTACAGAAATCTAACGCTGTCTATTCTCAGTACATCTGTTTCTTCTGCTCAGTACCCTCGTTATGTGAATCGATATTATGCAATAAATTTGCCGCAAATACCAGCACACCTTTAATCGTCACGATATGTCATTAAAAAAAATTTATGCTCTTAGTGACACGCGAGTTTGTTGACATTGCTTCCTTCGTATCGACAAGCTTAACTTTCGTCAGTCTCACTAGACCTCCAGTGTACTTATTATACGATTCAACTTTTATAGTATTTTGATGTAATTTGTTTCGGAAGACTCGTTCTCGATTCACCCCCTTAGAATGCATTTAAATTTTCGAATATAAAAATCTATGACGTCATGTTGTTAACATGCCTATTCGTAAGCATTCGTGATTCGTTTTCTGACGTCACAATTTCTACTAAAATGCGCTGTCACGCGACTAAATATGTGAGAACTTTCGTCAACTGCTCTAATAGACCAACCAGAGGCAATTTTTGGAACTCGTTTACTGTTCGGCCTTCATCGTGCTGTGCAATTTTCGGTTTTGTGCGTGACTTAATACCGGGCACTCGTGTTCAGAAATCTACTTTGCACAACTCGTTTTAATCAATCCTTTACAACTGATTTGCTGGAATGATATGTGTTCCCCATTGGACTTCGGTTTAACCGTTAGCGGACTTGATAACGAGTACACTTTGTTCTCTTTAAGCACTAAAAAAGGTCTAGAATTATCGCCATTCTGAATCAAGACAGTAAGGAATCAATGGAATGGAAACATTCGATTTAGAGGATGGGAGGGGGCTTCTTTTCTAATTTACTCTCCACCCGAGCCCCTGGAATCAGTCCTTTCGAGCATTACCTCAGAGACGTCGGGGAAGCTGTTAGGGCTGTCTTAGCCCTCTTCCCTTCTGACCGAAAAACCCGGCCTAGGTCGAAATCTGGCGAGTTGCTCCGTGGGCTCGAACCCGGGACCTCCGAATTCCGAGACCAACGCGCTATCGACTCGGCCAACCAGCAGGCCCCTATGGGGAGCGGGGCTAAGTAACTAGCAGTTTCTCTACCTCTTTCTACGTCTGCTTGTCTTGCGGTTAGGCTGGCTATCATTCACTATCTCGGTGTGCCCGCTTGTCTACCTCTCAGTCTTTTTTGACTTGATCTTAGGGACGCAGATCTATCCATTTAGTTTTTATTGTAATATCTATCCCTCACAAATGTTGTCACAAAATGTATCCAGCTAGATTGTACATTGCCGGGGGAAACCCCTAGATGTACAACATATGCGTTAGTTCGCCAGAAACATCAGGGTTTTCTCCTGGAAAATGTTTTTTCTTCCTATACGAGTGCCTTACCATAATTAGAAAACTAATTTAGTGGCGGCGGTTCGATGATAAGATGCTAAAGAAGCTTGAAAAGAAAGAACAATCATCAATATCAGACTTAATAAGGTGGCAAAGAAACACCTGCCGACCGACCCCCCCCCTGCCCCCCGTAAAACCATCTGACCTTTTTTTCTTCAGGGACAATGTCAGAATTTTGCAATATTTTTCGCCTACGAGGGACCTCTAGCAAAATTTTCTGACTTTTTTCAGAGTCACGTACTAAAATCGAGTGATATTTTGCGATAAGGAGCCCCAGCAAAATCGTTTAAATCTTATTTTTTTTTCTTTTTGGTGGGGATTGAAATCGGTGCAACCGTTTGTTTTTCAGCTTCAAAATAGTGAGTCCCTCAGAACATTTGCCAACTGGGCCCTCTGTCTTGAATTCCCCTTGGAATTCCACATGAAGTGTTGAGAAGGATTACTCTTCGAAGTGGTCCTCTAAACCAAAAATTTCTCGCCAGCCTTACCCCTAAAAGGACCAAACAAAACTCGTTTATAATTTTAGTTTTTTAGGGGTTTCTAGATATCTGTAGAGATAGCAAAAATTCATATGTGCTTCAATTTTAACTGCGAAATGTAAGCGAGGGGTCCAAGTGACTTTATTCTGATGCTTCAAAATGGCGATTCAATGAATGTAGAATTTTAGATCATTTTCTTCTGGAACAGAAGCCCTTGGCCACCCTTTACATCACCGTACTTCTCAATTTCTGTGTATATTTTCTGCTCTTCGCCCCCATCGCTCCGGAATCCCACAAATATTTAATTGGCTCCTGCAGGGACTTTTCATAGGTAATGAAACTTCTCTTCATTGCTCTATCTGAAAAAATGAAGTAGAGATGCCTACGTCGGGTTTTCGAAATCGTGGAATTCGCTTCTGATATTGGTTGAACCCTAAGTTGAAAACCGAGGAACTTACTGAAGTAGCCGGGACAGGAGTGTCAACATTTTCATAAATAGCTATATGGGTACCTTTCGTTCCTCGAGTTTCTCGTGGCATCGATTTTCTTTTTAATATCATTTTGACCCCAGTTGGAAATGTGGAGCACTTATACTGAAGGGTCGAAGGCCAATATTTTCCATAATTTATAGATGTATTTTCTAAAGTTTCTAAAATCCCTGAATTCGCCTTTCATATCAGTATGCCTCCAAGTGGAAAACTGAGGAACGTACGTGGGCGGGAAGGAAGAGGATAGTCAATATGTTCATTAATTACTGTGCGAGTGTTGTTTCCCAGGTTTCTATGGGCTCCGAATTTGTTTATGATATAATTTCGGGCCAAAGAGGAAATTTTGTACACATGGCTGAGGGGGGGGGGGCTAAGAGTCTGAATTTTCAATAATCTCAATATATGTACATTTTCTTCAATTTTTAGTGCTAAATACCCCAAGTTGAAAACTAAGACACTTTCCATAGGGCGGCGGAGAGAGGGACAGGATTTTCAAAGACAAAATTTTCAATAAATAAAATATAAGTATTAAGTTAATTCTGAAGATTTTGGAGTCGTTCAGTTCGTTTTTGATATTATTTTGACTCCGAGTGTAAAACTTGGCCACTTGCTAAAGGGTTCAGGGTCAGCATTTTCGGTTACATATTACAAATGGGTATCGTTTGGTACATTTGTAAAATCGTCGAATCCGCCTTTAGTACTTTAACCTAAATTGAAAATTTGGACACTTTCTATGGAGGGGGAGGAGGGCATTGTGATTTAAAAAAACATTTTCAGAACCTAAAATATGGGTATTAGTTCTTAAGTTTGTAGGATCGCTGAATTCGTTTTTGATACTATTATGACCCCAAATGTGAAATAGGGGCATTTCGTGGTGTAGGGATTCGAGGTCAGAGTTTTCAGTCATTACAGTATGGATCATTTTTGAGGTCGTTGGATTCGTTTTTAATATTAGTTTAACTCTAAAAAGGAAATCAGGACTCATTCTACTTCTATAGGAGAGGGGGGGGGGTGGAAAGACAGGACTTTCAATAACTATAATATGGGTATTGATTCTTAACTTTTCATTCGGTATTTTCTATGTTTATATTATTTTGAAACCAACTGTAAAACTGGAGCAGTTTCTTGGGTGAAGGGGAAGTTGTGGATCAATAATTTTGACAGGAAAGTACCTATATCGATTTTCAGATTCTTAGGGTTGCTTAATTCGCCGCTGAATTTAATTCGTCCTACAGATCAAGGGTACTTATGAGGGGCGGGAGGAAAAAGTACATTTTTAATATTGAATTACAATATGCGGGTCATTTCTTAACTTTCCAAGGTCGAAAAATTGGTTTTCAGTACCAGTTTGACCTTACTTTGAGAAGTAGGGCATTCACAGATGGGAGGGACTCAAAGAGTTATCGGGTACAACATTGATCACTAAAATAATTTTTCCCAGCAGTCAGTTCCTTAGGAGGAAATTAAGGTAACTGTGGGTATAGTAACCACAATGGGAGGACTGGAATGATAAAATGCGCATAAATTACAATAAGAGTATAGGTAGTTTCTTAGGTTCTTACTAAGGTCACTAGACACTATTTCGACCTTAATTTGAGAATTAGGATACTTCTGGAGCAAGAAGGGGCGTTTGTAATCTAAATATCACTGCAATAGGAAGGTTCAAGAACTTGTAAGAAATTTCTTAGTGCAAAGAAAAATACCCACAAGTAGTTCTTGAACTGAAAAAATCTGTTTTCCATTCTAACTAGGAAGGACATTTTAATGCACTCACTCGGTCTCCGTGGATATGTTTCTCTTCATTCGCTCTCCATCTTACACTGTTTACAGCCTCATAGAGGTGAATTCTAGCTCTTCTCACACCATCATCATAAGAGCCCACGTTGAGATTAAGAAAGTATATTCATCAAATCACGCGTTCTAATTTAAATGAATATTGCTACTATCTCATGCACCTTTTCATCTGACGTAAAAAGAAAGAATGTAGAACTAATTCACTTACGCGACCCCACTGTTCGATTAGTGGAGTTTATAATGAACAAGAAAGAGGAGCATTAGAGTTCCCAAAAACAAAAAAGGAGCCTAGCTGATTTTTACAACAATGTACATTAACATTTAAACCGTATCAAATAGTAACAAAAAATTGAAAAAAAAGTCGTCGACGATTTAATAATTCGCTGTTTACCTCTACGATTAAAAACTAAAACACACTCGCACTTACGCTCACACGCGCGCACAAATTTAATGATTGAGTAATGATACGTTGGAATAGAACCGAATCAGTCGGGCAGTAGTCGACCTCAGTCGCTACTCAGTTTTCGGTTCTGCTGTATGCGACTTCGCGGTTCAATATCTCGATTTCGAACCCGAGTCGAGCATCGACTAGAGCATCTACTTCCTAGAACTGGAATAAGTCCGATTCTGGGACAGACGAATTCCAAGTTGTGATATGTTGATTGGTATCGTTTTGCGAGAGCATCGATGTGGACGGCAGATCTCGATGCCCGCTCAGGTAGTCCTCGTTCTTGTATCCGTTGCTGCTGTCCTCGACTATGGTCGGGATATCTTCGGTGTACGACTCCAGCGGTACCGTCGTCGGTTTGTGCTTCAGCTGTCTGAACAGCTTGCGTCGACTCCTCGACGGACTCATCTCGGCGTGCGGCAACGAGTTCTGCATTATCTGCGAGTACGCCCCTTGCTTTTGCGCGTTCTGCCATTTCTGGTGCAGTTTCGTAGGCGACTTGCACGGCAGCGAGCTGCTCGCCTCCAGGAACACGTTATCCTTGTCCGCGGCCGAGTCGTACTTGTAACTTTCGTAGTACGGACTCTGTCGCATCGAGTAGGTCGGGCTACGCGGAGCCGAATACTTGATCTTGTTCTCGTAGTGCGACTTGTGCGAGTACGTCGACCTCTGCGACAGATCGTCGTCGTGCAACATTATCGTGTCGTACAACGACTTCAGATCGTAGTGTTCCTTGGGGAGATCGTGTAGCTCTAGAAAGCCTTTAGCCTTCTCGGTCAGGTTGCAATACTCAGGGCTGAAGATGGCGTCCTTCGAGGTGCTCTCTTTCAAGCTGCTGGTCTCGGCGTTCTTACCCTTCTGCTCGTGCTGGGTGACGAAGCCGTCGGACGCTCGTCGACCTTCGCGGAAGTCGCTGGGAGACTTCATGCCGCTTCTGAAGAACTGGTACAAAGGCGGTTGTTGGCTTTGAATGAGCGGGCTGTACCTGCGCCAACTACTCGGACACACGGACGGAGTTTTGCGCTTCTTCGTTTTCGTCAGCGTAATGCAGTTGCTGGTGCCGGTGCAAGATGGCAGACTCGAAGTGACGTCTTTAATCTTGTCTTTGTAACTTTCAAATGAGCTTTGGTTGGTGAGCGCGTGGAACGAGGAGCACGACTCGTTCTGGCCGAAGCAGTTGTTTGGGGCGCCGACGCCGCTAGACGACGAGGAGCTGCCGTAGGAAAGACGTTGGCTGTGATAGTTCTCGTCCATGTCGGCCTCCACGCCCTCGTCCGTCGAATTCGAGTATTGAGCGGTGATGCCGACACTCGATTCCGGGTACGAGAAGCGTGGCGAATACAGACTGTCCGATTCAGAGTATTTGAACTGCATCGACGACGGACTTTCATACGAGCTGCCGTTGTAGCCGGTATCCGACTCGTTGAGGTTCTCCATCTCGTTGATGATGGACGAGAACTGCGAATTGACTAGAGCGTAGTTGGGTGACGTGTTGTAAGACGAGTTGTACGACAGCGTGGTCGGACTGCTCATCTTGATGGAGTGCGCCGAATGTGAGGAAGGTGAAGTGGAAAGATGTGGCATCTGCGGCTCCTGATAAGGGGATATGAAATCGTTGGCGTTCAACGAACTCTGCGGCGAGTGACTAGAGTTTGATATGTTCGAGGACTGATACGTAGGAAGGTTCGAGTTCATCAACATCGGCGGCGGCTCTTTGGAATAATTGGAGAAATTCAGCAAAGGGGCTATATTGCTGATGACCGTTTGTTGGTTGATGACGTGCACGTAGCAGGCGGGCGACTTGTGGCGGTTTTCGCCGATCGCATCCAGCGCGGAGCAAGGACTAGTTTGAAAGAGCGGACTCGAATTCAGACTGATGTCCTGCAGAGCGCTGATGTCTTTGGTAGATTCTTGGATGTACGAGTGGCGAGACTCGCCGGGAATGCGCTTGTAGCCGCCGATGTTCGTGTCGAACCCGGAGTTATTGAGGGAGGAGTGTTGGAACACGGGCGTGTGCGCCTGCTTCTTGGAGTTATTGCGTTGGCGTTGTTGAATAATCTCGAAATGACGACTCTTCTTGATATCCTGGATAGGTATGGTGTGATGCTGGCGCAGGTGGTCGAGGAACAGATAGTAAATCGCGCCGTAGTGGTCGTAGTACTTACAGCGCAGTGACTGCAATTCAGAACGAGATGGGATGAGTGCGCGGCACAGAAGCGAACAAACGATTAGAAGGTTAGCGACTTACCTCACGAGTGTTGCCGGAGTCGATTCCAAGGTTCTGCATGAGTAGAAGAATTTGTTCATTGGGTTCGGACTTTCCATCTCCACCAGTACTGGGCAGAAGTCGAGGTGCCTCCTCCACCATCCAAGAATGTCGTTTGATTTGTTCTATCGTGTACCTTTTCTGCGGCTCGAGCACCAGCATTTTACGGATTAATGATTCGCAACCTGCGGATAAGCTTTTGTTAGTTTTCATTTACAACCGTAGGAGTTGCAACGATATTACGATCAAAATTGAATCTCAAAGACAAGTACATACTCTAGGGTGCTCAACTAAAAACGGATGTTCGGGGGGGGGGGACGAAAATGATGGAATGAAAGAGAAGACAGAAAAAAATGCAAGAAACGCCTTATTAAGGAGAAAGACAGATCGGAGAGAAGGAAGGTTTTTTTCTATGACTTGCTCTTTTTCATGATTCGCTTAAATCTGGTGCTGTGGTCTTGAAAGATTTTTGAACAAATTTGTGAGTTAGATTCTGAAAAGTTTCGAGTTCTGAATGAGTGTCCTAAAATATGAAGAATCATGAACAAGTCAAGAAGAGTCTCAAGTTTGTAAGAATTTTAACAATTTCTAAATGACTCTGTAAGAGTTTCAAACAAGTCTAAGCGGTTTGAACTAGCCTGGAGAAACTTACAAGGGAGGACCTGACTTCCAAAACTCGCTTAGTCTAAAAAACGAAATGTTGGGGAAATTGAAAAAATCATTCTGACTCGCGAACGATAAGTGAATGGCGTGGATGGGAAGAGGAGGGGTCAATGCTAATACCACCCAAGTAAGAAGGTGAGCGTGCGAATAGTCTTCGAGCTATAGGAGTGCAATGTGAGGGAAGTCGTGGACTTCGCTTATTTTGGCAGACAAAGTCATACTTATGAAAGGTCAAAATTCGTACATCTTGACCTAGAACATGTCGGAAATCCGAAGATACAGCTTAGAGACGACCAATCCGGTGAACGAGGCACACGTGAAAAATTCTCCCCCTTCCCTCTATCCTTCAGACACCCTTGTACCCCCACGAACAGTGAAAAGCAAGTATGACTTACTGTCGTAAGAGTCTTATATTCATAAAATTTGAAAAAACAAGTAAGTCAGTATTATTAAAAAGAACAAAAGAAAAGTTTAGAGCTGGCTCTAAGTCGTGATAAAATCGTGAAACCAACTCTGAAAGGTTCCTTTTGACTTCCTCCACCAGATTACGCTAAAAACTCGATTTTCGATTTTTTGGACTAAGCGCGTTTGGGAAGTCAGGTTCTCAAGTGTCTTAATATGATTAACAGAAGTGTGAACTATCGGCGTCAGATTCACCTGGGAAATGAAAAAGTACATAGTCCACATGTGCTCAGTAAATTAATTATAACTGAAAAGTAAGATAATGAAAAAAGGCAAAGAGAATGGAAGAAGATATAAGTATGGAAAATTCATCTTGATGTTTTGCTCTAAAGCGCACTTTACTAAGCCAGCATTGATTATGATATTAGTGGATCCTTACCTGTAGTCATGTAATAAGGAATGCGAAATCGACCAGATAGTACTCTGTCTCGGAGGATATGTAACGTTGGTCCGTCAAATGGCAAAGCACCGCAAACTAGTACATACAGCACCACTCCCAAACTCTGTAATATGAAAAACCACATCAGTTGTACGAATGAAGAATTTGGCTGAGCCAATAAATTGACATTTTAGACGGTGGAATTGGGTGGCGGTGTTTATCTTCCCCTCAAACCTCCTAAAGCCTTCCAGAAAATTTCATTTTTACCCAAATTCTCTTCTTCCAAGGGCTTTGCGAGTCTCAAGCCCTCCCCCAGGAAAATATTGCTTTATCACTGCCTTAGATTTTAGAATAACCGCTGGCTAGACAAGGTGTGTTTGTGGCTATTTTTTACATTTTCACATATCTCGACATTATCTGAATAAAACTGTTATTTGAGGCTATCTTGATCCTATGTGGTCTGACATTGGGACACTGTCACTCTCAGTCAATTTCCAAACGTTTTCTGACTTTGTGTGCATTTCAGTTCAACTTGATATTTTGAAAACATAATGTGAGTGTAAATATTAGCACAAAACTGGAATGAGTCCTCATTTTTGTAAACATTTGCTGTATTTCCTGATTTTTTACCAAGTCAAATTCTAGTAGTTATAGAGGGGTCCCTAATGTTGCAAGTTTACACTCGATGAGTGAGCTGTATCAAGTCGATTTGGAAAAAGGAACTGTGCCTCGTGATTGCGAGGCAATTTTGGGTCTTTAATTTCGGAAATCCAATCAAGCTCTTGACTCCGGTCATACAACAAATTTTCGATTCATGTTGCATACGTGATCCGCATCAAGCAATGTAGGGAGGGGGGTGATACATTATACTATCTCAAAAATGGGTGGTGAAACCACTTTTTCCACAAGCACAGGTAGCTTAGTATGTGAACTCCTTACCCAAATATCTATTTCCGGTCCAATGTACTTCTTCCCCTCGAACACCTCGGGTGCGGCGTAAGGCGGCGAGCCACACCACGTGGACAGGTACTCGTTCGGGTTGTAATAATTGCTGAAGCCGAAGTCTGCGATTTTTATATTCATGTTGCTATCCAGCAACAGGTTTTCAGCCTTTAAATCTCTGTGCACGATTCGACGATTGTGGCAGTATTCGACGGCCGATAGAATTTGCCAGAATTTGCGGCGCGCCGCGCTTTCTGTCATCTTTCCATGTTTGGCGATGTAATCTGCACAAATAACCGAACCGGTGAATGGGAAAATAATAAACTATTATTGTCTGCTAACAGGAAAATGATGGAATATAATCTTACCAAATATCTCTCCTTGACTAGCATACTCAGAAACTATGAATATCATATCGTTTGACTCCATTACCTGGGAAAAAAAAGTGTTGGGATAAGCTTGTACGTTGTGGTGATCTGTGATAAGTGATTACTGCCGCGATAGAGCTAGATTTGCATTAAGTCTGAAGTAAAGCCACACCAAATGTCTTTCTTTTGCATTTTTCAAATTATTATTATTATTGCAGTTTTCTCGCCCTCCTCTTCTTTGACGACTAACTTTCGATATCGGCCAAATAGGAATAATCACAGTATTCGAAACTGTTCTTAAATCTCAAGTATTTTATTCTTTACGATAAACAGCCATGGAGGAGTAGGTAAAAAGTCTGAACTCGAATAGTGAACAATTACATGACTGGGAATAAGTAGGCAGCCCAGTCGGTCGATACAAAAAACTACCTCCGACTATAAGAGGATAATTTTTTACAACGGATTTTACATCCCTCCTTCTTGCTTCAGTCGTACGTTTCTTGTGAAATGAAAGTGGATATCAGAGCTTGGAGTGAAAGATCACGTTTCAGCTAAGCTAACATTTCAACTTCGTTCGCAACTTTGTATCGAATGTGCTCCTAGCTTGCATTTTAATTAAATATCGAACTGTTACGAACTACGAGCTTGCATTGCTTTGCCTCGACGACAAAACATTTTCTCGATGTATCTGGAGTTACATACTTATAGTTTGTTCATCCTTTGTGGACTGAAAATTTGATTTCAGTGCGGGAAATCTGTATTTTCTCTTTGGCTTATCTCTTCAAGGGTATACGTGAAATACTAACGAACATATGTAATGTCACATTCGGTTTTTTATAGCCTGCTGGTAATTCAGTTTTTGTCATCATATTTACCTAGTTTTAGCGGGGGTGAGGAGAGTGAGTGTTTCCAGACTTGAAATACACCGAATAAAATCAATTTGCGACTCCTATATCATACTTTTTCCCCAACTCTTGCCACCTGGTAGGAAATACGGCACTGCAAACAAGATTGTTTGCACTATGATGAATATTGTTGCCTCGTTATTTTGCGTTGTTTCCGTGCTTTTTAGGGGAGGGGGCAGACTGACCTTGAATATCAGTGATGGTTTTAACTACAGGAAATTGCTAGATTGTATTTTTAACGGAAACGTAGACATGCGAGTTTCATTTCCTAGCTGAAAAACAAATAGGTTGTATGTCGTTGAAACGAAATAAACTGCTTCGTAATTTCTACGAATAATGACATCTTCCCCCCACCCACGCCTGGGAGTACTTTAATAAAATTTTCCCGCTTTCCTAATTCTTTCTTATCACTGTTTCCTTTCCATACGAAATGTACGAAAATTGAAAAAGTACAACTCACTTGATACAGTTTTATGATATGCGGATGATCCAACTGCTTCATAATATCCACTTCTCTGTATACTTTTTGTAAATTAACAGCATCTAATCTTCGCTTTTCGATTACCTTGATTGCGACCTGTGAACAAAATCAGCGAATAACTTTAATTGTGGTTCCGCGTTAAGAATTCAAATAATGAATGTATTAGAGACTAGTTTTTGCTCCGTTCTGGTGGCTGGGCTGGTGTTGTATCAACCTGGGCCCAAGGTCACATGTATTAGGAATCTCTGTGATTTACATTGCACTGATTCGTGGAAAGGTCATCAGTTCATCTGTCGGCAGCGTGTAGTCTTGAGGGGCTGGGACAATAAGCTATGTTTCTAAGTTTCAACACAGCATTATCAAAAGTTATTAGAATAAAGAATAGATAAAAGAAAATACGTTAAACAAGATAAAGGAATGTAAAAAAGAGGGGGCGAGTAACCTCTGTAATAGTTTTTCTCAGTTCTCTGCAGCAGTTCATCTGCGAGTAGTTGCAGAGAGCAAGGGGGTTTCTTCACTATTTTCAGGGTTTTTGCCAATCAAATACCTTATTTGTTCATTTTATTATTATTTTTTTGAAGCCTATGTTTACACTCTTACGTCGTTTGTGTATCAGTGTTAGCCCAGTGTTCCAATTCCAACAGGTGATCGTTCCAATGTACTCATTACATTGTAAATGAACGGTAAAAGAAATGGACCTTCCGCGATTGCATTTAGGTTAATGAAGTGAGACTTTTCATTTTCGTCTGATTCCTTCTTATTTTTCTGTAGTAAAGTTGGATGCTGTTAGCGCATTGTAACCAGTGTACTAATTTCTCGACAGCGTGGGAAAACGTGCTATTTTTTTCATTCTTCCGTGGAGATAGGTGAAATAGTAAACGAGAGGTCTGGTTGGCCGAGTGGATAGCGCGTTGGTCTCAGAATCCGGTGGTCCCGGATTCGAGCCCACGTAGCAACTCGCCAGAATTTTCGACCTAGGCCGGTTTTTCGGCCAGAAGGGAAAAGGGCTAAGACAGTCCTAACAGCCTCCCCAACGTCTCTGAAATAATGCTTGAAAGGGCGGATTCCAGGACTCGGGTGGAGAGCAAATTATAAGAAGAGAGGTGAAATTGTAATATGTGGTGATTGGAAAAGACTTAGCGCTCGTTGAGGAGAACTGAATGTTCTTTTTACTTTTCATTTTATGACGTTTGTGTTCGCATCATGAAATAGTGAAAACTTTAGCCTTTTAACTTTCACTTAATTTTTACTTTTATTGGTGGACTTTATGACTCAATATTCTAATGTTCCCACTTCAAACTCGGACGTTTTCATTTCAACTTTTAACAAGGCAAGAACCTACAAGAAAATGGTTGTTACCAAACTTATAGACCCCCAAAAAATTAATATTACTCATTGTCGTCAAAAGTTTGATAGGACTTGCGGTTCCCTGGATAGAATTTTTCGAAAGAAAATCGACTTCCCGCACTTTGGGTACCCCTAGCTCTTGACCTGATGGATTGATTGGATGATTGGACTCATCATGAGGCTCGTATTACATTAGGGTTTTGAAAGTTCACTATAAAAATTTCAGCTCACTAGGTTGATTACAGACGACTAAAGCCTCGAACAACGCCATGTCCCCCAGGAACGTACATTTTGGCACCCCGCTCCCCTCGCAAGGTCCGATTAGGTCCATTAGTTCTGTCAAATTAACATCAAATATAACCTAAATAGGAAAAAATTGCGATAAAAGGTTTCTTTGAGGATTATTGTGCGAACTAGCTCACTGAGTGAACTACATACGAGTAAAACCTTTTGCCAGCATGGTAAATTTGTCATTTTCGTCTATATTTTTCGAATTTCGTACTCGAATAGTGTAAGGGATATGGAAATGGTTTATTGTATCGAAAATACGCTTTTTTATGCGAGATACGAGGAGCATTCAAGATTCCGTATACAATTTCTTATAAACTGTTACCAAATATGATGCCCCTAACATAACGAGAACCAACAAGGGAGGATCATCTAAAAAGTAGGATTCCTGTTTTCTTCGTTTTTATGTATGCCTTACGAATTATGAAGTATTTCTTCAGATCGTGCTTTCTTGGTGGCTCCCTGTGGTGGTTTCCAGTACGTTAGAGGCATAGTATTTAATATGTATTATTTTGTAGGAAATTATAAACAAACTATTTTAGTAGTACGAATGTTTCCCTTATCTTGCATGATGAAGATCTACTTCTTAGTCTCTCGACTAGTAAACTGCATCCATCCACTTTTCCCTGTCCTATGCTAATCTTTTCATTTCTGAGAAGGATTTACACTGTGTATCCTTCATTATCTGCTCTTCATAGCTCATTCTTTGCCATCCTTTTCAGTTCTCTCCCTCAACCATTCCCTCTAGCAATAATGACAATATCCCTGGATGTCTTATGACCTATCATTTTAATTCTTCTCTTTACGATTATATTTCAAATACTCTCTCTCTCTCCAAAAATGTTTGTATTCGTAGATTCGTACATATGGTATACATTTCAGTTTTTTTCTTGTCATCTTTCGTTTATTCGCTACATATGTTGACTCATACCCATGCACTGACGTGTTCATTACTCATACTCATGTCTGCGAGCTTCTGCATTATGGAAAACCCTTGTCCTACCTGTGCACCCATTGTTGTGTTTCTCGCTTGCATTAGACGTACGAGTGCTGTGAAATTCGTAAACAGCAAATTTTTTCACATCTACGTGATTCTTCAGTCCTCACTCATTACACAACACACCAAAGTTTTTAGAATTCTTCATTTGTCTCCCAACAGCGGATGGTCTCTTTCGTTTTCCTCCAAAACACGATTTTTGGAACTTCTCCCCACCCGCCCTTGTGACCCCTGGATACTCTATTTTTGGTTGTTGGTGTATTTTGTATGGTAGATAGTAATGGTCCGTATCGATCTCACCCATCTTTGTACTCTGTCCTTTTTGAGTCTAATAATTTTATTTTCTCATCCTTTAAATTATTTGTTCTCTTTCTTCTTGTTCTAAAATATCTTTTTACTTTGCTATATATGCCTGATGATCGGTTTTTCCTGCTTTTATTTGCTCCTCAGTTTTCTCACAATTCTGATTAATCTATTTTTCTTTAACCCTCTACATTCTCTCTTTCTTTGGTTTCTTGAAGCCTTCAAAACATGTTTTTTGTTTTTTTTTTAATCCAAATTCTTCCCAGAACTGTCTTACAAAGTCCCGGTGAAGTCCTGAATTCTGGTAAACACCCTGGATACTGGTTTAGCTGTAATTCTCACCATTAATATTCTCTCACAATGTTGATTATAACTTTGCCCTCTACACATATTCCTTACAGTCTTATTCATAATAATACCTACACTTTGCTTACCCTCTTTTCACTGCTATATTAATTAGTCTATACGCCCCCGTCCAAACTCCAAAACCAGTTTCTTCTGGCAATACTTCATTCAGTGTCCTTACTGCCATGTCCTTATTCTTAATTTCGATAGTTTCTCACTCGCTAGTCTCCGCCCGGACATCCGAATTGTAGACTTTTTACGTTCGGAATGTTTACTTTGTGAGTTGCCATCATAATTGTTGTAGTGGTGATGCATCTGTAGAGGAGAATACGGATGTAGTTTTCCCTTGCTTTCATCAGGGTTTATCTGTCGGAGTATTCCTGCTCTTATGTGCCTTTAGTTCTTCATTAAGCTCCCTCACCACGCTAAGGTAGCACATATAGAGGTGGAGTATAATGTATGCCTTAAAATTATGAAGTATTTTTTCAAATCTTGCTTTCTTGGTGGCCTCCTGTAGGATGATTGTTTCCAGTGGCGTAGCCAAGGGGGGGCGAAGCGGGGCGATCGCCCCCATGGCCTTTTTTTTTTTTTTTTTTTTTTTTTTTTTAATGAAGTCACAAAAACCTGATGAGCAAGTCTATAATAGAAAATCCCGTTTGACTGGTACTTGCGGAAATCAGCTGAAACTTCACTCGACGTCTTCGGATAGTCGAACCTGACAAACCCGTATTTCCTTGATTCGTTGACACAAGTGCTGTGTCGCTGTGTGATGGAGGGGGAAAGTACCTAGTTATGTTCCAACACTTTATCTAACCCCCCCCCCACCAAGCACGGCATGCCACACCACACAAAATTTGACATTTAAAAAATGCCTATTTCTCGTTCTGAAGTTTTCGCCCCCCCCCCCTTGACCAAATTCTGGCTACGCTACTGATTGTTTCCCTTATCTCGGATAAATTCCCATTTATGTGTTCAGAAAAAAAAAGAAGAAAAAATGAGAAATATCTACTGTTTGGATGACCCACTGTGGTGCTCCCCTTTGCGGCGAAGGCATCATGTTTAGTATCATTTTGTAGGAAATTTTAAAGAGCGTATTTTCGATCCGATGAACTATTTTAATATCACTCATGCTTTTCGAGTTATTTGGAAAAAACTGACAAAGGATGTACATTTGCCACCGTGCTGGAAAACGCACATGGCTTGGGGATAGGTTTCGTAACTCAGTTACAATTCTCTCTATCGTCCCTTATATTTCGGATAAAAAAAATTAATTAACTAACATTGCTGCCCAGACCCGTAGTCGCGGGGGAGGGGCATTGCCCCCTGAGAAAATCGGAAAAAACTGTTTTTACTTTCTAACTACCCCAGTAAGATTAGGGACTACTATATTATACATTTTATATTATACATTTTTTGAAACTTTATTTTGGTATCACTGATTCCTTTCTCGTTCGTTCCGCATCAGGGTTGTGCTGTAGAATAAACTGATGTAGATTTTTTAATTCTACGCGTAGAATACACCATGTATGAATTCTACACTTTTTCTTTGGGGGGGGGGGGGGTAAAATTTTTTGGATAATTTTTTAAAATTTTCGAGTCACAGACAAATTTTTTTGCATTGAAAAATTTCTTTTTTTATTGACAGAAAAGAGGTGTTCATTTATATTTTTTTTTAATTTAAAAAAGGAAGGTATGACTTCGGCGATATTTTTTTCACATTTTCCTTCTTGGCTTACTTTATTTTGGATTACAATTTTATCTCCTGTATTATGAGTTTTGGTTTTTGTTTTGGTGTTGTTATCACAATCCTATTTTGATTTTTCTTTCGATTTTCAATTCTTTTCTTTGTGACTTATGCGTTTGTAATCAAATTTGAAATGTGATATTTTATTCTGTTTTTTTTTTTGTTTTAGGGGCCTTAATGGGCAGCACTGTCCATGTTGGGCAATACCAAAAACTTTTGTGGGTAGTTCCAAAAAAACATGTGGGCCGGAATTTTTTTGTCAAGGAAAATTATCCAAAAAGAAATGGCGATTTTTCTTATTCTTTCTTAAGGACAGGAATAGGTTCTTCTCACGGCGGGAAGAAACCAAATTTTTTATCTTTTTTTAACACAGTGAATGAACATGCTTCTCCTGTTTCAAAAAATGAAATAATTTATTCGGGTTTCTTTCAATAAAAGGTCCAAGTTCTTCTCATTCAGGAAAATTGTCATGTTTTGATGAATTTTTGGAATTTGAAGAAACTGAATTTCGTCCATTCTTCTTTTTAAATCTTGGGCAAAATTTTCTAATTTATCAAAGTATTTTATTAAGTGTTTTCTTAAGCTGTCTGCATCGTCGCAGCAATGAATGAATTCATTAAGTAGCTTAAATTCTTCATTAAATGTTTCTGAAATTTACCAAGAAATGGATTTTAGGTATACCTTACCTACAGATTTTTTTTTAAATATTTCTTTGAAGATTTATATAATTTTCCTCGTTGCTTCCATTATTTGAATATTCTGAGCTATCGGATAAAATAATATTAGAACTGTTCTTCGGACCTGGTTCGGAGAGGTCCCTATCTGGGTTAAATTGTCTCCTATTATAATTTGGGTTAGACTTGGGGACTTGGAGTGGTTCCTGTTTGGGCTACCTACTAGCCCTTTACTGCTTTCTTGATTTCATAATTCGGAGTTGGAGTGGTTCTTTTTGGGGTTGCTTAGTGTCCCTTCTCTGTTTTAATAAATTTTTCCAATAAGTTTACTATCATCCGAATCGGAAGTAATCATATGAGATATACACGGGGTTAATTTTTGGAATATTGAGGCTGACTTTTTCGCGCCCTCATTTATAACGTAGTTTATTTCAAATTCAAAAGTTTTCAACGTCTGTGAAAGTACTTCCCGTTCTTGTTTGATTTTTCCTAAGATTTCTTCAAATTTTTCTATAAGTTTAACTTATCCCTTATTCCATGGTTCTCCAAATTTCTTGAGTTTGTATTAGGAATTAATTTTTAAGTGAAATTTTCATCAACGGCATTTGATTTTGGGAGTATCGGAGGTGGTTTTTTTTTTCACTGTTTATTAACATTTCGATTTACATTATGTTGCACTTTGTAAATTATTAATTTTAGATCCTGAATTAATAAGAATCTGATTAGGGTTCAGATTGAGTCAGAATTTCAGTCACGTTTTAACTAGATTTTGTACGAAAAAATACACCCGCATCTAACCGCGAAGGATAAATTAAAAAGAACTTGATTTTTGAAAAGATCACTAAAACGCTGGCATCTTCGTACTCAGAATTTAGTCAAACAGGACGATTTATACAAAACCGTACATTCGAGCATCATTATTGGCAACGCAGCAGGATCTCAACTTGGTCAGTAAATTTCTACCATACATGTGTGTGATCTCACCTTACTCATTTTTTACACCGGATCTTATGTTGTGCTGAATTTATCATCGAATTTTCTTTCCAATTTCCTTAACCCCTCCGTGGTTGTAACGATTGAACTTATATTTCTAAGTATTTCGACCTAAAATATACTCTGAAATACAAGTATTTTAAAGCCGATCTCAGATTGTCCACTTTTTATCCGAATCACACCTTGGTCAAAAAACCTATATGCACCTATGTACTTGATTTTGACAGATTTTCAAAACATAATTTGCCCCCTCAAGAATCATAGTCTGGCTACGGGCCTGTTGCCTACCATTGTATGAGGGTAAGTTCCATGTTTCCAAAAATCAGTTTTTCTGCTCCACTCTCGCCGGGTGAGAGTTTTGTGTGTATTCGCTCGAGTCAGCCTGCCACCCGGACTAGCGAATCCCCGTACTTTCCTCATTACTCGGGCCGTTTACCTTGAATCTGCCTCTGGCCTCAGTCGCACTTGCATCCGACCGCACCATAATTTGCTCTTGCATTCCGTCGAACCTGGACGATGCTCGCGAGGCGGCCGCGGTTCGCCGCCTGTTTCGCAACCCATCGCAGGCCGAAAGTTTATTTATCGTTATGCAAAATGCGCTTCGAAATTGGCGTAAATTATTCGAGAATTCGTTTTCTGTTTTCAAAAACGATTAACGAAGGACGGGCGAGGAGCGTCCAGATGACTCACGGCGCGAATCCGCGCGAGCGTCACGCTCTTCCTCCCACAATAAGCGAGTATGACGTCCGCGTAATTATACTTGGACACGTTTTCCGCTGCTGTGTTATTATTTACGTTTATACGTACCAGATGTACGTACTTTATAGTATACGGTACGTACTACGTAGACCGCACCGGGACCACGAGTGTATTTATTAAACAAACGCGAACGCGTTTTTCCGCACAAGAGGTAGACGACAATACCCGGCTTGCGTCATAACGTACGTACGCGTTTCGCTCTCCCCCCGTTGCCCCCCGCCAATGGCTTTCTTTCTATCGAGCAACAAACGGATAAGCCGCGCTCGAATTTTTGGTGACACAATCGCAGCCGATTGCTACAATGGATTTGTGATTGTGCTGGCTCGTCACCGACCATATACGTACCGAAATATAACTCAGAAAGATTCTATCAGATTACTGGAAAAACCCATTACGACCATTTTTAGCTTCACTCTCGTAAGTTGGGTACTGACTGGGAAACTGAATAAGATTTTGAGAATTCAGAGCTTCACTATAGTCCATGCTCGATACCGGAACTTGTCTTTCTACGGAGTGGAAAACACTCATTTATTCAATTTTGTGGAAATTTTCTACGGAAAAATTATATTTTGGTCGATTACGGGGGGGGGGGGATTATCCCCCGAATCCCTCTTAAAACCGCGGTTATACTATTGTCGGAACATGAACGAGTCAAATTTGTAAGTAAGATAATCAACGTTAAGGATTAAAGTCGAAATAATCTGGAAATTAACCCAATTCAGTGACGCCAAGAACTTCATTTCCAATATGCTTGACTGTTTTATCTGCAATTTTTAGCCCCCCCCCCTCTTCCCCCGTGGAGCCTTCAAAATATAAATTTGTTTTAAAAATTTTAGAAATGGATTTAGTGTTTCTGAAATCCGAATATGTGATCTTTTTCACGCTATTATTCATTGTACTTTTTACTACAAACTCAACAGAGGTCATTGGCCTCGGAACTGACTTCTTTTTTTTCCCCCAAAATCCTTGGTAGGTATTCCATCCTTATAAAATGAGAACGATCTTGTATAGTAAAATAAATTTTTCAATTTACTGAACTCAATATCGTGGAAACATAAAGCAAAATAGTAGACTTTTTATGGCCAATCCCGGCGGGAACTCCTCAAAACTATTGGAATTCAAAAAAAAAATTGGCTAGTGGGCAGTGAGAACAACGGGAATAAGTTTAACCACCTAAAGCAAAATATTTCAAAAATAGCTAAATTTTAAATCACCCTAGTATAAACAGTTATGTCCTGGACTTGATATGTTTCAACAAAACATAAAAATTTAAACTTCATTTTCTGGGCTCAGTTTTTTACTTTATACTATTTCAAGTGTACCAATCGATGCGTCTTAGAAAGCAGTGTTATTATATTTGAAATAGTAAAAATTGTTTTATTTTTTATTTTAAAAAAAGAAAAAAAAAAAGACAAAAAACATGTAATTTTAATTATGTTAATAATATTGTAATTGGGTTTCAGTAGCTGTTGAATCTACTTATGAAGATATTTCTTCTGAAATTATCGCCAACAATAGTCCATAGGAACTGGGATCTGAGAAATAACTTCAACAATGAATTCAGTGACTACAGAAACCCTGTTATCGGTATACTTAAAGGTATATCTTGAATAATTTCGAAGTTTTCACGTCCCACACTGGGCGAAACCGCGATTCTAGGCGGCCAAAACCTAACTCCACGGGTTTTTCAATATTTGATCGATTCCAAGTCAAAATTTTACCTTAACTGGTACCTAGAAACAGTTCCTTTCGTTCCAGTGGTCAGTCCCTATATACAGGGTGTCCTCTTGGTCCGCTTCACAAGTAACATACAGGGTGTCGCACAGTGGGAGATTTCAAAATTTGAAGCTGTAAAAATCGGATTCGTAAAACTATTAACAACAATATATCAGTTTAGGGGTATTTTGGAAAGGGTGTTGGTAAAATGTCCTGTCGGGAAAACGGCTTCTGGTAAATATCCGGGAATCGTATTTTGGCTCACTGAGTTCATTTTTGAGCTTATTTTTACCCCATCTGATAACCTACACCCTTTATTGGAGGATGAAAATCCAAAAATTTTGAAGAAATCAAATTGGGTATCTAAAAGTATGTTTATTGAGACGCTGAATTCGTTTTTGAGCTCATTTTTACCCCACTTGGTAACCTACCCTCTTTATAGGGGGATGAAAATCCAGAATTTTTGAAAAAATTGAGTTAGGTGTCCAAATATATGTTTTCTGAGGCGCTGAATTCGTTTTTGAGGTTATATTAGCCCATCCGGTAACCTACCCCTATATTGGGAGAAGAATATTCAAAATTTTTGAAAGAATCGAAGTGATTATCTAAATATTTTTGTTTTCTGAGACGCTGAATTCGTTTTCGGGTCTATTTTTACCCCATGTGGTAACCTACTCCCTTTAAAAGGGATGAAATACAAAATTTTTGAAGAAGATCGAGTTGAGTGTCTAGATATATGTTTTTCGACACGCTGAATTCATTTTGGAGCTTATATGCAGGTACCCCATCTGATAATCTAAACCCTATATGAGGGGGGGGGGGAGTGGAAATTCAAAATTTCCGACAAAATCGAGTTAGGTATCTAAATATCAATTTTTTATCGCGCTCAATTCGTTGTTGAGCCTATTTTTGTCCTAACATTACAAATCGTTCCTCATTATTTCCTCTTTTTCTCTGAATGTCGCAAACGGTCGCAGCTGAATGATGTCAGGATAGTTAGATGGACGTTCAGAGAATAAAACTCATTCAATATATATTCGGATCGACTTGGATTCATAAGGTTTTCCCAGTCCATGAAGTGAAGGTATTTGGTATAGCAAAATGAACAGTAGTGTTGAGTTTTAATATTTATTTTGAAGTTAGAAATGTGAAGTTTCTTTTACAAAGAACTCATTTAAATTGAACTGTATTTATCGAGGAATAAAAATAAAAATATTAAAAAATTCTACATCAAGTTCTGGCTTTGGTATCGTCATTTGAAACTACCCTCCATTTTATCATCTTTTAAAACAGTCTACTTAAATTTTATAATGTTCAAATTGATATCCAGCTCTGCATTCATATAATATTTTTAGGGAGATAAGTTGGGCTGTTTTTAGGTCGTCTGACATTGAAGAATAATAATTTCCACCATTTATGTAAATTTGGCTCGCTTCATTTTATGGAGTTTTGGCCGCCTAAAACCAACATTTCGCCTAGTGTGCGTTCCTGCTCCCTAAACCCCCTTATTAGTAGAGGTGAAAGTCAAAATAACCTCAAAAACGAATTCAGCTGCTTCTAAAACCCTATTGTCGGTATACTTGGAGTACTGGTGTATATATGCTTGAAGTTTTTTCCCTTGCCCCTATAAATCCTTACTAGTAGGATTTATAGTCAAAATAATATTAAAAACAAATTCGTCGTTTTACTTGACGGTATTATCTTCAATTTTTAGAGGATCGTATTATTGGGAAAATTCAGGAAAAAGGGGGTCCTCTCCTCAATAGTGTTTGAAAAGTCGGCACTAGGTAAATTCTTATAGCTAATCAGTTTGGGAAAGTGAGGACTTCGATTTTATGCGAATGAAGTGTAGCCGCAGTACCAACTTTGTCGGTCCTAGTTTTCTAGATAAGGCGATTTTTGTGAATCAAGGTCAAGAGTGTAGAAATTAGGATTATTGACGATTTCTGTTGAATAAACCCTCCTCTTTTTTCTCCGCCTGCCTTCGTTTGCCCATTACAGATGAAAACGTAAGCCCACCTGCTCTCTGTTTTGTCCCCACCCAACTCAATTTTCTTAAAACTGAAAATTAGACTCTTTCATTTTGTATTAGTTTTCTGAAAAGGTTCCACTTTGTTGAAGAAATTTTATATAGCATTACTGATAAAATGATGCCTTACAGAGCTCTGTATAGCTTTATTTGTCTCAGAGATATGCCACTTTGAATTTGTAAATGTTTATTTTTTTGAACTATCTTTTCGATTGAATTTTCTTTAAAATCAGACTTTTGAAATCTCAAATTTAAACAGCCATATAGCAAAAGATGGAAGGAGTAAAAGGAATATATTAGTAGTAGAATAGCACCAGGTAAATTAGCATTTTATCGAAGAAGTAATCTTTTCAAATCAAAAATAAATTTGGAAATCAAGAAATCGTTCTTAAAAACTTATGTTTGGGGTGCAGCCTTGTATGGATGTGAAACGTAGACCATAGGAAAACCAGAGAAGAGAAGGATCGAAGCTTTTGAGATGTGATTGTATAGAGGCGGATACTTAGCATCAAATGGACGGATAAGATAAGAAATGAGAAAGTACTTAACAGAGTAGGAGATAAAATGGATATTTGGAATTGTCTGAAAAGAAGAAGAGATAAACTAATAGGGCATAATTTGAGGCACCCAGGAATAATATCTCTGCTGCTAGAAGGGAGAGTGGAGGGAAAGAATTGGGTAGATCGGCAATATGTTCAACAGATAATCAAGGATGTCAAATGTAAGCAGAAGCGGAAAAAGGGCTCAGAACTGGCCCTCATTATGAAGCAACACCACCCCCCGTTTTTGGTGATTTTTCAGTATTTGGGGGGCTATTTAGAAGTTGGGGAGGCTAAGCCCCCTCCCCCCTATATGCGCCTATAAATGTAAGTGTTATTACGAAATGAAAGAACTTGCACAAGATAGGGAGAAATGGAGAGCTGCATCAAACCGATCGTAAGACTGATAACCTTATCATCATCATCATCATCATCATCTCGGCGAAATTCGGAGTTGGGGACCTCCGCAAGGTCTCACTTTGTCAGAAATGTTATCAATTTTATGCTGGTACTCATATAACTTCATATCGACAAAGTGGGACCTTATTCGTTGCACTGTCACATCATGTGCTTTAGCGACCAGAAAGTACTCCACTCTCCACTGATCCTTATGTTAATTTCCTTCTCCGTTTTTTGGTCAAATGATACTGTTTGGCCCAAACAGACAGTTTTGGTTACCAATCCAATTAAGTTACCGTTGATTATTACTTTTCTTGAGGGGGAAGGGGGAGGTGTCTCTTGTCATGATTGTTGATTTGTTAAAGTTAATTGTTATGCTCAGCTTGTGAATCATATAAGTAATTTAAATCCGTAAAAAAGTGTCCGATGAGGTTCCAGAGGGAGTATTGGCGCCACAGACGAAATAATAAAACATGTGTGGTTTCAAAGTTGGATACAGAGCCTTTGCAATTCTGTTTGAGAATATTATTTCAAGTACTGTTCCCGAGGAATGGAAACATTCTGACTTGATACTTTTGTTCAAGAAGGGAAACAGACACTGAATCGAAATTTGTCAACTAAGTCTCTTGCCTACAATTTCTAAAAAATTCTCGAAGGCACGATAGCTAAGGATTAGGAGAATACTCAGTCCCGGCAACCTCCTGAACAAGCTGGGTTCAGAGAGAACTACCTCACGCTCTTCATCTACACACACAATTAATTAGATCCTGAGAAAAACATACGACTGTACGATTTCAAAACCTACCTTACTTTTATATACTACAGTAAGGCGTTCGACTCCGGGGGGGGGGGCTAGTATATTTCTAAGGCTCTGCGAAACCAGGGAGTAGTTACGCTAATTTGAACAGTAACAGAAACGAATTCACTATTACCGTGGCCCCGTTACTGACACCCCCTCATTGTCCAGAATATGCTTAATAGAGTGCATTTTGCGTGGCAAGCATTCATGGCTCCCCGGAATTTCGATCGGGAAGTTGGCTAATGACTTCAACGATCTGACTTACTTCAGTCTTTGTGATTCGATGTCTGGCTAGTTTCACTTCGGCGAAGTTTCCTTTGCCGATTCGCCGTTCGATGGTGTAGAATCCTACTCGCTCCAGTTTGTAACTGTCGCTCATTTTGCCGCCCCGATGCTTCGTCGCGGTCTACGTCAGCATCGATTGCGGTGCGCACATACGAGATCGTCGCTCCAGTTACCGGTGCCGTATCTGCAATCAACGCGAACAAATGGGTCCAATTAGTGACACATCGTAAAACACTGAAATACGCCGCCGTCTCGTAACTCGCGTCACCAATTTCATCACCCGCGTGCGCAACTTAATTTCACGTCTAATTATGTCCCAGAACCACGTCAATGGGAGCCGAAAAAAACGTCATCGGTAACCGATTCCGGGAATACGAGTAAAAATACTCCCAAATTTTGGCCATCAGCACCGACGCTGGTTTCGATCCGATTTACGTGTCCCTGAACTTGTCCGCCAATTCGAAGCATTATCGAGACGATCATATTGTCACGTATTAGTATGTTGACGTTGGTACCAAATATTGGACTTATCGTCCCTTTATCAGCTTCCGATACTTCATCGAGTCCTGACCTGCTACATATCCTGCATCGCAAATTTTGGTTCTTTCGAGCGTGATTTGTACCCTTCCCCCGCTCCCAACAAATGCGACACGAATTTACGATTTTCCATTATTTTCTTATTTGTTTCTCTCTTACTCCCGAACTAATTACCGGACTAGTTTTGTCATCGCGAGAGGGCATTTGACTGCTGCGCTGAAACTGGTGGGTGACGGCTAAAGGTTATGGCCGCAGCCGCGTGCACTTGCCAAGGTTGAAGATGGCGAACGAGGTTGACTGAGTTCCGACATACAGTCGCATATTTGTTGTGGTTACGTAAACTGTACGAACGTGAAGCAAATTTGGAAGAAAAAAAAGCGCTTTCAAATACGAATACGTAATTGTCGGGTTTTTATGAATGTAGTCGGGAACTTGATCGATACGCGATACGATGTACAAGTTAGTTAAAATGAAGAACTGTGTACTTAGTGGATAGCATGTGCAACATTCACTTTGGACTATTAGCTTGATAAGTGCACATCCGACCTATGCATACGAATACGAGGACATGAAAATATTATGCGGACGATAGAATGTGAGATAGTCTTCTGGTCTGGCATGTTTACTGTGTAGCTTCAGCTGTTTTAGAATCGAGGGGCAAGATTATTGAAGAACTTCCACGAGGCAAGAAGGGTCTCACAAGCTAGTTCTTGCATGAGAAAGAGTAGCCAGGTTTTTTTTTTTGGAAAGGGAGGTGAGCAAATTGGGACGCGGCAAAAGATATCAATGTATTTTTATTAGCGGAGGCACACCAAGTTCAAAGGAGAGCCGTGTTCTCACTCCCTCATAACCCTCGTAGTTACGGATTTGGAAAAACCTACAACATAGTTAGATCATTCATGATGAAAAACGCGAGCGAGCTCTGCATTTTGTGAGCAAAGGGAAATATTAAGTTGACGCCTCTCTCCATTCCTAGTCCTGACCTATTATGAACACTATAGATGGGACAGTTTGATCATTGATGATCAAAAATTCGAACGAACTTTGAACTTTATGATCGAGTAAAGGGAAACGTTCAATTGACTCCTCTCTTCATTTCTAGTCCTGACCCATTATGAAAAGAAGATATATTTATGGATGGGGTACATTGATCATTCATGATCAAAAATGTGAACGAGTTCTGCACTTCGTGTGCAAAGGGAAACGTTCAGTTGACTTGTCTCTTCATTTCTAGTCCTGACCCATCGTGAAAATTACACTTATGGATGGGGTAAAGTAGGAGTTTTCACCATTTGGTTTCTTCACTACGGGCTCTATTCAAAACGTAAATCAATTCGAAAGTATTCTACGTGAATTGTCAGATAGGAAGTACTATACTTCTCTCCTAATTACACACATTCACACTTGAAAACTCCGCAGAGGATCGAAACGTACTGGGTACAGATTGAAGTAGGTACCCTCAAGTTTATCGATAACAGAGCAGGGACGTAGCGAAGAGTTTTTTCTGGAGGGGCAAAAATTGTTAAATTCCCAACTGATTAAAGTCAAAATTCCCAAGTATCAAAATTTGTTTGTACTAGCAAAACCCTTTTTGACATGTCGGATTTTCCCAACGTTTGATCCGTCTACTAAAATTTTTCAACTCCGGCGGAGGCTTGGGGGCAGGTTGCCCCCTTGTCCCCCCTTATTTTCGTCCCTGTAACAGAGTTTTTAAATTCATGAATTCATTACTACTTTCAGCTGTGTATAACCTATCCCATACGGTCTTTGAAAGCTACAGCTTGTAATATCAGCTGTTACATAGTATATTACATTGACATACATGATATGAAAAATATACTGAGTTTCAGGTCAAGAACCGAACAAACCAACATTGGGGAGTGCTACCACCTTTCTTTTTAGTCCCACCGAAAAGTCTCGCGGTGCGCCACAACTGGAATATTGAAGAGGGGAGTTAACTGAACATTTGAACTAAATAAATTATTTTGTTTACCGAACGCAGGGTTCGGGCCACGAACAACTGAATTACGAGCACGAGGTTTCCCCCAAAAACTTTGGCCCGTTGGTAAAATCGATCCTCAGTAGAAAACTTATAAAAACTGAATTCGTTTCTCTGTTGATTTTCTTGTCCTAAATCTTCCTGTTTGCAAAATAATTACTGTTTTAGTTGGAGAAATCAAAGTCCCGTCTCCCAACTTATCAAAAAAAAAAAGTCGTTTAGGTACGTATCTGATGTACAGATATTGTGAAGACTGTGGCTAACAAGTTTTTTCTGCCTTGGGGAGGGGGGGTGAGGTGTAGACGGCTAAGATGTCGACTAAAAGGTAAAAACTTTCATTTTGATAGAAACACCCTTTAAAAAAATTTTCAGTCTCCTAATTTTGCTATCGCTTACTAGAATATGCCGAGTACCGAATTTTTAAACCGCACTCAGGTGCGTACGTGACCCCCTCCTTTGTCGCTATGGCTTTACGACTTGACCATGAATTTCGAGTTTTTCATACCTCGTAAATACCTCTATGATCACAGCTCTCACGTGACTGAACTGCCACTGTGAAGTGCACAGTTGTTGAAACTGATGATGCCATAAACTTTTCAAGTATAATCAAATATAAAGGTGTTTTTTTTTGTTTTTTTTTTTGAAAAAATTCAAAAATGTATTTTTCTTAGAAAAAGAATTCGAAGTAACTTTTGATTTTCAAATAGAGAGTACATAAATAATTATTAAGATTCTATTCAGTGGCGTAGCCCGGGGGGGGGGGGCAAAGTGAGCGAATGCCTCCCCCAAGGCACCTGAAATTGAATGTAAAATATGCAAAAATGAGTAAATTTTTGCATTTAAAATACGTTTTTTCGAAAAATTTTTGCTCGAACAGTGATTTTACCTTCATTTTTCATAAAATAGTCCTCTAATATAGGCAATTTTTAAAAAATACCTCAATTTTCGACTTCTTCTCCCTTGAAAATCTTACTTCGTCCCCCCCCCCCCTTGGGAAAATCCTGGCTACGCCACTGATTCTGTTGACAAACTTTAGTTGAAATTCAGAGTTTGCAAGATTTATTGTGACTAATTAAAACTGTTTTTAGGACACTGTTAAGCATCATGAAAATTTTGTTGAAGCTTATCAGATCTCGTTGGAATTCTTGTTAAGACTTTTAGAAAACCCTCAATACTCAGTTAGGGCTCATTCGAACTAGATATGACTCAGTCCAGATTCGTTATAACTAATTTAATTTTTTGAAATTTCTTAATATTCTGTGAAGACGAATAAAGACTTTTGTTCAGACTCTCAAGATTATCTCCTGAGTTATAAAGGCTGCTTAAGATTTATTGAGATTACGCTTAAACTGTCTAATACATATTTAAAACTACGTTATGACTCATTATGACTAATTGAAGCACTGATAAAATTCATTGAAAATCATAGAACTTGATTGAGACTTAGTAACTTCTTAATTTTTTGTGAAGACTGAATGAAATTTTGTTCCTGAGTGCGGGGTTCATGGGGTATACTGACAAATATCAACATAATGTTAAAAAATCTTAAGTTTTTATACGTTTTCAGTACGTTCGGAATGCTTTCAGCGGTTTTTGATGGGCTAAGTCTCCCAAGCCACCCCCCTCTGCTATCTGCACCTATGGCTCGGCAGTAGTATTGTCTACTAATTTATTTTCTTACGATTTGTTGAAAGAATTGTCGTGACTCGAGGAGGGCAATTCTACTCCTTTTGCTAATGCGATGCCCTATACTCGATGCTGGGCATCTCCTTTTCTGTTTGCCTATTTGTCTGTCTATTTATTTGTTTACGTGTTTGTTCCTATCTGTGTGTGTGTGTGTACATATTTTCCTACCTATCTACCTATTTGTCTGTCTATATGGTTATTAACTCGTTACTTAACTGGGTAGCCAGCGGTCTGTCAATTCGTTAGTTATAAATCCTTGACGATTTTCTCTCAATAGCGAAAGAAAGGTCGGTTTCTCCCGTATATCTATGTACTCATCCTACTACTTTTCAGCCCCTCCTCCAGAAAAAGAAGAAGCGAGTTGGCTACTATGAATATCCCAAAGACTGTGACAGCAGATCTGTTACCTCAAGATCCAGCCAAGGAGAGATAGGGGCACTCAACTCGACTAAGAAAAAGTCAGGTACTTCCCCGCCATAAATTTCAATGTAGTCAGATAGGCAGGAAACCAAGCTACATAAAAGAAGAGAAAAACAAGTGGACAATCAGGTGATTAGGAAGATTAGAAACACAAGCAGAAATAAATACCAATTTTTAATAATACTGAAGGGAATAAAATAGATAAATTAATTGAAACCTCGACGTGAACATTAATTACCCGAAAATAAAAAATAAATATAGCTATAAACCTAGATGAAGAAATAAATAGATAAGCCTCTCCCTGAAAGAAACTGAACTGAGAATTGAGATCAGAAACCGAGAGGCAAGATTTCTCCAGCTTCTCGGGGTTCCATACATTTAAAAAAAAAACAGATCTGTTTTTATAGTTTTACCAACTGAGAATCCCATTTTGCTAACTCATATGAAGAAAAAAAAAAAGATTAAAAAATGGTTTTTCAACTGAGGCCGCAAATTTTCTTACTTTCACTTGTTAAGGACGAGTATGCTAACTGACCATCAAAATATCTCGAGGAGGCTTCCGGCCTCACTCCCACATTCATGTATTTTTCATGAAAAAAGTTATTAGAGATCCCGTCCGTACGTCCATGACCACTATGACGGTGCTTCTTTCCAACCATCTCAGTTAAAATTTTGAAGGGATGGGCTTGTCAAATTTTCATTTGCTGATCAGAGCTGATGTCTACCCACTGTGCAATAAAATTCTGTGACAGGCAAATATCCTCACTTCTTTGCTGTTGCTGTTAGACGGAAAGTTGAACTTTCCGACCTTCCTTTTTTGTTACAGTTCTGTTCATTATTATCTAACCCTGTCCACAGAGCATTCTGTAGGTTCGAGGTTATTTCATTATTATTCAACGGCTCAACGAGCCTTTAGTACGATGTATATATTCGTGAAGAACGGCTACAGCGAGTCGGCAGGCTTAAAGATCAAATTCTCGAGAGTGCAATAAATTTACACAGTTTTTTTGTACGTACGTGCTACGTCTAAACGAGTGCTCTTTTTATCTAACAAAACTGATTAACACGAAATTCTGCGTAAAAATTGTTATAAATCTCGCTAGTATTATCGATATCGAGCAGGCTCTAGAGTTTTTTTCTGTAAAAAAGTGTTGACATAAAAGGGTTGTGAGAAATAAATTGTTGGATTAATACACGTGACAGCATTTTTTGTGCAATTTTTCATCGGAAATGTGAGTTTTCTTTTCTAACCCTCGTTTCGGCCTCTAAATGCGTGAAGGACAAAATTGGAAGTGAAGAACATTCACTCTAAATTTGGTCCCGCGCAATTATTTGTGGTAACGTACTCGGGTGCCTGTAGCAGCCCTTAGAAAGTAGAAGATCAATGCTGAAATTATTTATTTATTTGTTTATTTACGAGCCACTATAGCTGCATCAAGGGCTATACGGCTCGGGTGGTGGGGATGGTTAAATTAATGAAAAGAGGTTTGTGTCGTGGAGGAAGGAGATGAGTTTAACTACATGTATTGTAAGTGGGTTGTTTTGGAGCATGCTTTTCGTTGTTGATGTTTTTGGTGGTGAGAGTTAAGTGAAGGGCAGTGAAGTTCGACAGCTAGTTCATTTGAGGAGCATTTAGGGCATTGCGGGGGAGAGGGATGTATGGATTAAGGAGGTGCGGGTGAGTGAGGCGAGTATGTCCAATTCTAAGTCGTGCTATTACCATTTCTTTGCGTCGTGATTTCCGGTTGGAGGTGATCCCTTATCGGTTTGTCTTTTATTGCACGGAGTTTGTTGTTGGATTCATTATGCCAAAATTGGTGCCAAGAGGAAAGGATTTTTGATCGGTAGGTGACTGCAAGGTCCTCGGATGTTTTCATTGTTAATTTTCCTACTTTAGGGTGGGATATTGCTGTTAGAGCGGTTTCGTCGACTAAGTCAGCTTGTGCAGTGCCGATATGGCCTGGGATCCAGACGAATACTACTTTTATTTTCCGAATGTGTAAAGTACGTGGACTATGAGTTGTATGCGTTGTACTAATGGATGTGTAGAGAACATTGTGCAGATAGGAGGGCCGATAGTGAGTCGGTGGCAATAATTGCTTTATTGATTATATTAGGTAAATTTTGAATGCAGTAGAAAATTACAGCGAGTTCGGCGGTGGGAATAGATGCTGAATTGAGTAATCTGTGAGCTTGGATTTTTGATCCGAGGGAATATGAACAACCATTGCGATTGTTTAGAGCCGTCTGTGTAGCATAATTAGGTACTCGGGGTATTGTTCGAGGAGTTTGCCAAAGAAGAATTTGAAAGTATGGGGGGATGTTGGTCTTTTGTGATGTAAAGATAGTTCCAGATGGAAAGTTGCTGGTATGAGTTTCCGCGGTGGTAGGTCTGTGTATATGGATAGTAGGGGTGAAAGAAATAAACGAGTGCTTGTGGTTTGTTCTATAATTGTCGAATGTTGGGGGAGTTTAATTGAGGTGGATCATCAACCACGTCTTTGGAAAGTGTGAGTTGGGATTTTTTCATATTTTGAGCAAGTATTTGGAATAGAGGATCATTCTGCGGTAGAGTAGGAGAGGTTCGGCCATTTCCGCACAAAAACTGATGGATGGACTTGTCCGGAAGGCTCCTCATACTATTCGAAGAGCTGAGTTTTGGATAGTGTCGAGCATTTTGAGGGCTTTTGGCGGGGCTAGTCTGTAAACTTGCGCTCCATAGTTTATCTGTAATCGGATAAGTGTTCGGTAAAGGTTGATAAGTGTTTGTCGGTTGCAGCCCGTATGAGGGTTTGCTAGATATTTTAGAATGTTCATGCTGCGAAAGCATTTAGCTCTGGTGTGTTTTATATGAGTGTTCCAGTTGAGTGATTGATTTTTCGATTATCCATAGTTGAAGTACCTACAAGAACTTGGAACGCACTCAAAAGTCTTCTCATTGAAATTTGAATACCAGTGTCACGGTGTTCTACCGTACATGATTGTGTCTCCGGATAAGTTCAAAAATAAGAGGGCACAATGAAACCTGTTCTAAGTTTAAATCAGGATGTACTGAAGAGAGAATTACAACGGCCCCCGGTATGCTGCATCAAGTCATCATCAGTTAGAAACATTACAGAAGTAAAGACATTCTTTCTTTCTCGTTGATTTTGAATTATCTGAAGTTGGGAAACGTGAACGTCAGATGTTGTTAAAATTAAACCCCCGCCCCTTTGCATTCGAAAAATGTCTCTACGATTTATAGTCGGCCCGAAGTTTCATTCATTTGAAGTAAATCGTGACTTGGAGAAAATCTGCAAGGATGTGATAATGAGCTAGAACTGGACCTTATTAGCACAAGAGTGGGATTGAGGAAAAATGAACGCCCTGTGATAAATAACTGAAAAGCGTTCCGCCTGCGCTCCAAGTATATTCGTCTTTTAAAATATACTTAGAAAGCGGATCATTTTGTTTCTGTCTGAACTCTGAATGAGCTTCTTTCAGCTCCCAGCGTCCTTGGGATATGAAATAAAACCAAAAGATGAATGCTTTGTGCAGCCTCCTCGGTCTGGAAAATTGTGAATATCCGGGTCGAAAACAAAATGAACTTCCGGCGGAAAATTTTGAGAAAAATATCGTACACGTCAAAATTAAGACGGAAGCGATTCCTTTCCGCTTTTTCGTGTAATACCTGTACAATTTCATTCTTTCCTATCAATTTTTCTGTTTCCCACTCTTTTTTTCATTTTATTTTTTACGATTTTGCGTTCTCGCTAAACACCACTGGCCTTTTTGTCTACGTTTTACCCCTTGTGTGAAAACAATGCTATTTAAAATTCTTTCATTTCGTTTAAGACTTTTGCAAACTTGGTACTATATCACTAGACCTTTGAGAGTTTCTCGGAGAGTCTTGAATTCATCTGTACACGTGTTAATAAATTTAAAACGGTCCTAGACCGGTTGAAAATAGGTTTGGCGTTTACAAAAGGGGCCTTGAAGAGTCTCATAGCGTTATAAATAAATCTGGGGTTGTGATAAAAAGTCTGAATTAGGTGTGGAATGATCTAAAATGAGTCTTGAACATGTCTGGAAATAGGGATGTGTCTAAAACGTGGCTAGGGAATGGGAAACCAAAAATTTTTGAGGTTTTCTTATTGGCAGTGTAAGACTTAAAAACTGGCCGCAAGAACTCGCGAATGAAACGAGCAGAAATGGCGTTACATTTAGGAAATTCGCAAATTCCGAAGTCTGTTGGGGGGGGGGGTATTAAAGAGATTTTAGATTTTGCTGGCAAAGAAGTACATCTAAATTCTGTAGGTTCTGAATCTTATCTATTTTCTCCATAGGCGCCAACCTGGCATTTGGGGGGAGGGAGCGAAGCCTCTCAATGAAAACGTTGATAGAGCGACGCTCCCCAATATTTTCAACTCAAAAATGGAAAAGGTACGGCTTTATCTTTCTAATAAGCTACGAATATCCGGTGTGTTCCAGAATCTAAAAAAATCAATAATATTTTTAATTATTTAAAATAGTAAAATATGATATAATGAGAAGATTATAATTTTGGCACCAGAATAGATGGAAGACGACCATTCGAATTTTCAAAGGGAGAGATATTCGACCGCTCCTAAAAACCGTGATCCCCCCCCCCAATATTTTCCATAAGTCGACACCTATGATTCTCTCAAATAATAATATTGAGTTAATGATACAGAAGTACATAAATGAAATAAGTAGTACTGATGAATTAGATTTCAGAAATTAAAAAGAAAGAGAAAACTGAAAGTAATAAAAGTAGCTTTGGAGATCTGAATGTTTGAATTTCAGTACAGCTGACTATTGCTGAAACTACTAAGCCACATCGCCGTCTATGAGGCATTACAGTCAATGTTTGCTACACCCAGAGAACACATATTCGTGCATTTGGTAAACTGAAAATAAAATGAATAATTCCGTGTATAATAACTGCACCTCCTTCCTCAATATAAGCTAAATTGATGAAGAATGGGCATTACGAGTGCATAACGTAAATATTAGAAAGGAACATATTTGCGCAGAGTATTGCCGTCTGTATTGTAATATTTCATTTAACAGCTGTTGAGTGGGCTTCATGACCCTATAAATTTCAAAAATCTTATCGACCGTTAATCCTACGTGAAAGTTTGGTTAGATTAATAGATCTCAAAAAATGATATTACATTACTCTTTCGCCAAAAGATCGATAGGCCTCACGATTTGCAAGGAAGAATTTTTTATGAGAAAATTGACTTCACATACCTACTTTCTATATTTCTTGGTTCTCAACGTAGCATGCCGATTGGGCTCATTTTCGAACTTGAATCACCTTAGGGTTGTGAAAGTTCTTCATAAAAATTTCTGCTGACTAGGTCAAATGCAGACGATTAAAGCGTCCAACAACGCTATTTCCCACTGAAACACGAATTTTGGCCCCCACTTCTCCTCGAGTGGCCCGATCAGGTCCATCTACTGGTTCAACTTTCGAATCGTTATCGCCGTCACATAATAAAATTTCAGCTTCCTACTCAGTTACAACTCTCGCTATTGTCACACACTGGTTTTGGATCAATGAAAAAATGTAACAAATAAATAAACTTTGCCACCATTACATAAGCATAAGAGCAAATAATAACCGATTTGAAGTCAGGAGGGGGGCTTTCTCTTTTCTAATTTTTGCTCTCAACCCGAGCCCCTGGAATCCGTCCTTTCGAGCATTACCTCAGAAACGTCGGGGAGACTGTTAGGGCTATTCTAGCCCTCTTCTCTTCTTGCCGAAAAACCGGCCTAGGTAGAAATGTGGGCTCAAACCCGGGATCTCTGGATTCCGAGACGAGACAAGCGCGCTATCCACTCGGCCAACTAGATCCCTGAGGAGAGAGGCTTAGAGCTATAGAAAACTAACAAGTATCAAAAAATATGTTACTATTGTATAATTTTTCAGTTGAAAGGGGGGGGGTCTTCTAAAAGATTTAGGAGGGTTAAGCCCTCTCTGCCCCACCTCTATTTGTGTCTATGTGCATTTCATTGAAATAAAAAAAATCGTTATTTTTTTGACGGATAAGGAAATTTTGCTGCCGTTTGACCAAAATTTAAGCGAAAAATATTGATCTTTTTCGGAAGCAACCTTAATTTGAAATCTGTGGTCCACGATTTGACCGGTAAAAAAATAAAGTGCTCCCTACTTCCGTTAGATAGATCCGTTTTGTCGGGAAAACCCCTCCTCCTCCGGTTCTAGTAAGGTAGAATTGATCGAGAGGAAGAGGAGCACATGAGCCAGGGCCCCGTCCCCCTCAAAATTTATCATTTTAATTATTGAATTTTTTTCTCGACCGCCATTAGCTTCGGAAATTCAAATTTCTCAATTTCGTGAGGTACTGTATCTACTAATGACGGGGTCTCTATGGTAAAGCGATCTAATTTGATGTCCCCTTTTAGTGGTTTTACAATTGGGGGGGGGATTGGCGATAGGAGTCGATTTATGAATTTTTGCAGTCACTGAATTCAATTCTGAAGGTGGCTCTTCAGTTGGTATAATTTGGGGAGGGGGATTGGCGATACTAATTGATTTATGAATTTTCGGAGTCGCTGAATTCAATTCTGGAAGTATTTTTGGTATCCGATCTCTCTGGGTGCCACCAAAAGTGGCTCGAAACGTCATAGTCTTCTATTCAAGGTGGTACTCGAATTATAGGTTATTGCGGTTGTTGCATTCAATTTTGAAAGTATTTTTTAGATCTGATTTCTCTGGGGGCCACCAGAGAGTGGTTTGGACCAAATTTCTGTCATTCATTTAAGATGGCATCCCAACTATATGTTATCGGGGTCACTGAACTCAGTTTTGCGAGTTATTTTTGCAAGCCCCCATTACAGTGAATACCGATAAAGTTAGAATTAAAATATACGAGTAGTTCTCGAATCGAAATCGTTTGATATTTGTCAATTAATAACTTATTCAATAATACCATACTCGTTCAAGCAGTAAAATAATAAGAAATAAAATCAAACGTGAAGAAAAATTAAATTGAAAATTAATAATTGGTACAACATTACAGATAAATCTTTTTTGGTGTCAAATTTTGCGATAACATTTTTCGGGAAATAATTTGGTGTAAGATGTACCCGTCTTGATTTTCTCGGTCACACACTTTCGCTGATGCATTATTACGAACTGCTTAACCCGTTCGACTGCTTGCGTATGACATGGAAAATTTTAACAGCATCTCGTATGTTTTCAATATCGACTACTCACACTAGTCGTGGCTCAGTTATGGTTATGCTTTGCCAGTTTATTATGTTATCAGAATCTTTGGCGTTAAAATTTAGCCTCGAAACCGTAAATTTTGATTATTTATTATTTTCATGCCCTCTTGAATGAATACAGCAATTTGGTCCAAACCCCCGCTAGTAACACTCAGAAGAGGGGTTAAAATAGAATTCAATTACCAAAATAACTTATAATTCGAGTCTCATCTCGAATGAATGACTGTAATTTGGTCTGAGCTCCGGTCGAAAAGGGTCAGATCCGAGAAATACTTTCAGAATTGAACTTGGTGACCCCAAAAACCCTTAAATCGACTCCTATCTTACATTTTTTCTACCTCTCCCTTCATTATGGAGCCACCAAGAGGGGGCATCAATGTAGGTCGCTGTACCATAGTGACGTGCGTCGTTAGTGGACATCGGACCTTCTAAAGTTGAAAATTTTTAATTTCTAAAGCTGATGAGGGGCCGAGAAAACATTTACCAACTAAAATGATGAATTTTGAGGGGGGGGAATTCTGGATCACATACCCCCATCCGATCGATTTGCAATTTGGTAGTAATTTTATTCTATCTTAGTGGAACCAATCTGAGGAGGATAGTTTCCTAACGAAATGAATCCATTTAAACGAAATAAGGGAGATTCAGTTTTTTGTCGGTCAAATCTTTGACTCAAACTTCAAATTAAAGATGGTTACGAAAAATGTCAATAGTTCAAATTCTGCACGCATTGTTTTTAGGTCAGACGGAAACAAAACCGATTTACTCGTCGAAAAATAACGAGAAAATTTTTTTGTCTGTTTTCACTCAACCTTAATGTGCATATAAGGCTACACTTCGTTTGCCTAAACCTACATCTCAGAAATCTCAAATTCTCCAACATTTTCCAACTGAGAGCCGCTGATTTCCCCAGCTGAAGTCAATAATTCAACTTTTCGGCGAGAAAGCTTTCCCTCCTGCGGTACACCCATGTCTGAGATGTGCAAAGCCTGAAACATGTTTCAAAGTGTCCTGAAGAAAGTCTTGGTTCTTACAAATTAAATCATCTCTGAACGTTCTCAATGGCGGATTTCCGGGGGGGGAGGAAGGGGAAAGTCCCCCCAATTCAAAAAAAGGAATGGAATGAAAAGGATAAAAGGAGAAAAAAGAGGGACATTTTTTGTAATGTTACACTTCTCTCTTCACTTTCGTTTAAGGAAGTTTGTGAAACGTTTCAAAGAGAGGGCAAAAAATTTTGTACATTATTTCCCAAATCCTCCCCATCCCCAAACTTATTCCCTAAATCCACCTCTGCGTTCAGCAGCGCTTGGGTTAAATCATTTTCCTGAAAGATAGGTGGGAAAAAGTAATAGGTAGCGCTCGCATAGCAAGTGCATGGACGAGTTTCTGGTCCCACAAACATATTTTAAAACGTAAAATGAGGATATTTACGAAAACTAAAACGCCCGGAATCTTGTGTGGTACCTAAGTTGGTATATGGGGCACAGACCTAGGCGCTGAACTGCCGACAGACGAGGAGACTGGAGACGACATTCAATAGAATATTAAAGAGCATCCTGAACGTTAGGCAAAGTGACAGAATTAGCCTAGCTGAGATCAGGAAGAGAACCGGGGCGAAGAGCATTGGTCCGTAATTAGATTTAAGCTTGGTTCGCGGCCGATAAGGGGAGGTGTCAAATAGGCAAAAAGATTGGTAGAATGGACTTCGTGGGATCCTAAAAGAAGGCGGGGTAAACCCCAGCCAGGTGGAGGGATCTCGTCAGTAAAAACTTTGGGGTCCTTTAGAGCTGACATGCGGCGAACAGACTCAGCCGGAGGCGTGCGATGATGCCTTTGTCCGGAGATGAGCGGACAGGTGGAGTTTGCGACCAATCTTACCAATGCTGTTATTTCCACGTGAATTTGTGCAAAGGTACTAAGTGTATATTGTCTAGTGGCACTGTGTAACGCGAAGCCGCTACTACTTTTCGGGCAAAAAATAAAAAAAAATTAAAAAAAACATTGCCCCCGCCTCCATTTTGACAACTGTGACGAGTGTAATACCTCCCTTTTCTCCGAAACGTTCAACTCCTTAGGTGAAGTTCAGTGAAATTTGGCATATCATTTGACACCTACAAGTTCTAGTAAATACGTGTAGCATTAAAATTCAACATTTCCTCCGTTCTGGCTAGATCTTACAACTGGCCGAACTCTTCCTCGGAATTGACGATTTCCATCTTACAATCACTCAAGCCCGGTAGAAGTTCCACTTAGAATAATCACTGTCTGTAGGTCGTACTGCGTCAAGCTCACTATCTCCCGAAATTCTGGCTTATCTTTATCGATCGTAAACGGTCCGTTCGGAACTCTTCCGTCAGTTCGAAGGTCCGAACTTTTCAACTGCCCAAAATGTCCAGGTATATTGAGTTCTAAAGCCTCCTACCACAAGTTGCCGGGTCGCTTGTTCGGCACCCCATAGGCTCCGCGGATGCAGGCCTCATCGTGTGAACTACTCGTAGATGGGGGTGCGGGGGAGGGGGTTCCAGACGTTGGCGAGCATAATCCCGTATCACGCGGACCAAAAAGCCTGTCGGGGGTGCCGTCGATTTCCGCGTGCGACCAACAGCGCCGAGACACACCTACAGGAGCGCTGGCAGACATTCGGGTGCTCGATTTCCGATATCGAGCGCGAGTGCAGCGACATGTGGCGATCATCGGCGACCCCGGCCACCCAGCTGATTTATTTATTACGTGTTAACTAAATATCTCCGGCGTACAGACACGTACGGAAAATGGATTTTTCAAACGCGGCGAGTAATAATTTCAAGTGGTTACCATTTTTCGAGGGTGTCGGCTATCGGCGGCCACGGCGACGGAGGCGACCATTGGGACGGCGCATTACCTGAGGCACAGACGACGAACACGACTAATGAAAACGATGGACGCGATTTCGCGAATGGATTCAGCCAGCAATCGAATCGGGATTTTTACTTCGCGACTGTCACTGATTCGAACGAGGGCTCGAATGAAATGCGTTCGTATCTGCGGCGCTACTGTAGTAGCGTCGCCGTCGTCGTCGACCGAAGTATTGACGCTGCTCCGGTGCCCGCACTCGGCGTCTTTGGGTGACGTCACGCCGGTACCTCCCTCTCGACTTTAAACACTCTTCGGACTCCGTACGAGTATAATACGATACGTTAAAACTTTTACAGCTTAAACATCGCAGTGTTACCGGTTGACGTGGAGTGGAATGTGTGCTTGCAGCCGGGGACCGGGGAGCGAGGACCCCCAGGACTCGCTAAATAGTTGTAATGGGTAACTGTGCCAGCTCGAAAGCAGAGAATCAGAGATTTATCTGGTTGCCGACTGCGTTAGGGGGTTAGGATGAGCCATCCATAGACGACTCTGGATCAGTGGTGAAGTGTGCTGACAGAGCAGACTAGTAACCCGCTGACCTTTGTAACCTCGCGAAGGTACGCGTGTTCGAATACCTCGTACAGCGAGCAGGCAGTGGCGAGAGTTAAAACATACAGCGTTAATATAAATATTTTCCCTTTCACTGATAGCGAGTTTTCGAAAAATCCTATATCTTGTAGGTGCACCTACTCTCGCGTGGCACAGGAATTTTTCGAATACCTTCGAGAGATAAAGGCGAATGGCACGCGAGTTCCGATGGTATTCCTCGTGCCGGCGAAAATTGTGCCTCTCGCCGTTGGCGGGTTATTTTGGAAAAGTGAAATTTATACGACCCGGCGTCATTATACACGTCAGTATTTGGAAATCCACTTTAGGTAAACGAGTCTTGTGCAATGGCCGCGATAAGCTGTTCATTTTTTGTTTGATCCAAGCTATGTTCGACGACAGCGAGAGCTGCAATTGAGTGAGCAAGTTCAAATAGTGATGTGTTGTGAACGAAATGCTCAGAGTGTGAGGTCTGGCGCGGGTGGCTTGAGCTAAAGTCAACTTCGCCCCCGCTTGCACTGCTACTCGTGTGGCAAAATGGAATGTGAGCGTTGAAGCGTTCAGTCCCTTGGAACATTTTTCGAATATCTGGTGCAACGGTCGTACTGACTGTTTTGACTTATTTGAAATAGTAACGTATAGCCAGCGTAGTGTTCAAGGGGGTCTGGTCTTGAACAGAAGGTGTGCGGTGTTAGTGGGAGTGCTAAAATGATAAAAATCTCTACTTACACGAAATCGTAAAAAACGGGGCCGGCACTGTTTTATTTTCTCGTGTGTAGCAAGAAAAAATTTACTGAGACTAGTCACGAAAAAATGAATCTTTATTAGGGTTACAAAGACTGAATATGATGCTGTAGCCAGCCATCAGCGGTAGGGGGTGGGGTTTGAGGATACACATAGTATATAATGTGAAGATTCCTATGAGGCAGTGGTGTAGCCAAAGCGGGGGGGGAGAAGGGGGCTAATGCTCCGTCAAGGCACCTGAAATTGAATGTAAAATATGCAAAAATGAGCAATATTTCGCTTTTAAAAGACGTGTCTTTTCGAAAAATTTTTGCTTGAACAGTAATTTTATCTTCATTTTTACAAAACAGCCCTTTAATATCGGCAATTTTTTAAAAATCCCTAAATTTTCGACTTTTTTCTCCCTTGAAAATCTTACTTCTTACTTTGCCCCCCCCCCTCCTTGGGGAAATCCTGACTACGCCAGTGAATCATGGGTTGAACAGCTGGGCTGTACATTCGAATCATTCGATGAAACTGGAGGCTTGTTGTTTAGGCTCGAATTCGAAGAAGTTGGAGTCGAATCTGTATCGTCGCATTTTTTGGATTTTACCGTAAATTTTTTCAGCCACTTATCCATCATGTTTAAAATAAATAAACCAAACATTCTGGAGGAAAACTAGCAAATTTATAGTGTTACATTAAGAACATTGAATTTGGTCTCATAATCAAAACTGGTGATTCAACTTGCGACAACCCATTGAAAAAAAAAAATAGAATATACGCGTGAAAAAAATATTAACACTTTTACACGGATCAAATTTTCGAAATTTTGGAATTAAAAAAAATCTTATTTCTGTGGACTTATCAAATTATCAGTTCTCAAACAACCATCCGGGCGTTTAGCCATCGATATTCAATGTTAACTGGATCGCGAGCCTACCACTGTGTTTGTGAATAAATTGTAATGTGACACAAGAAAAAGACCCTGTGTGTCTGAAACTTCTGGATGGACATTTGGGCCCTTTTCTCGTGACATGTCACAGATAAAGAACGACAAGCACATGATTCATCTATCTTTCAAGCAAACTCAGTGTTGCCAAGTTTATAAAAATTAAAATGTAGAGGAAAGAAAAGTTTTGAATAGAACTTGCGAGAAAAATGTAAGGCATTTTTTATTTTTATTCACGAATTTTTACCAGGCACTCCTCTGGCTACGGGCCTTGGTGCGACCGCTAAAATTCATATTTTCTCATGTGTAACAAGTACTACACAACTTCTGTAACTGGTGCCGGCCCTGGTAAAGGAGGGCTGAAACCCTCTCGACCTTCCCTGGCAACACCACTGATTTGAAAAAACGTGAAATCAAAACTACATGAAATAACTCGATAAAAACTCACTGTATTATTGTACTGTTCAAGTAACAAGATATAATAACAAAACCTGTGCAAAGTCTCATTTATTTAGTAATAATCATTTTTTGCAAGATCAAGAGTTTATGAAATTTTGGTCGTTTATGGAGTCGTGAGGCCCACTCAGTACCTGTGCAACGAAATTTTACTGTATGAACGGCATAATTCTACGCAAATATGTTCCTTTCTGATCAAGGGGGTCCAAAATTTAGTTCACAATGTGAATGAACTTTCCTTAGAAATTGTGACTTAACTTGTGGGACCCCCTGTTATAGGTCGTATTAATGCCATTTCTTCGTCAATTTGACCCTCACGGGGAATGGGGTGCAGTTATCATACAATCTCAATTTGTTATCAGTTTACCAAATGCGGCGGTGCGCGTGTAGCAAATATTTTATAGACTGGGTTGTGGCTTCGTGGTTAAAGTCTACTGTGGTCAGTGGTTCAAATCCCAGTGGGGTAACTTTTTCCTCTCGTTTTTCTTTACATCCTGAAGAATATTTTGTTTTTTTAATTTACCAGTACTATTTTATTCACTCAAGTCTTATTTATTGTTTTAATTATTCAATTTCCGCCGACGCAAAGGGAGGGGACTTAGGGGCCACATACTCTGAATGTCCCCTCCCCTCCACCCTAAAAAAAAAGTTTAAAAGTTGTATGTTGTTTGTTATATTTCTGAATCTTTCGACCAGTAGGTGTCATCTCTCCACTTTTTTCTTTCCTGCGCTAATCTTTTCATCTCTAAGAAAGATTCATAGCTCATTCTTTGCCTTCCTTCCCAGTTCTTTCCCTCAACCATTTCCTCTAGCAATAATAACAATTTCCGGGATGTGTTATATCTTACGACCTATAATTTTAACTCTTGTCTTTACGATTGTATTCCAAATTTCTCTTTTCGCTCCTGTTCGCCTCAATACTTCCTCATTCCTGATCTTTTCTGTCCATTTGATTTTCAGCATTCTTCGATAACACCACATTTCAAAAGTTATATATATGAACGAAAAAAATGTCTGCGTTATTTTGATATTTGTCAATCTTCCTATGAACTCCGCCCCCCCCCCCTCCCCGAGTGATAATTATATTGCAGTTTTATGTAGCTGAAATTTTCAGTATGTTGAGCATATTATTGTAGTGACTACCAAATTTTAAGCTGTAATAAATCCAACTATTGGGGATGCGGTTATAGGAACTTATAGTCAGTAACTATTGAAAGTTAATTTTCCTTTTTCATTTATTACTAATTTCTTATTTCATTTTTATATCTTCCTGTTTTGTTATACTGTGTACCAGTACTGTTTCTGCACTTTGGTATTACCTACTCGATAATCATTCAAAGGATTGGTTAAATGCAACACGTAACTGGGCTCTGTCTTACGAAAACTGTCCAAGCGTTGTACAATTCCCACGTCGAAGTATGATAATAACTTGTTACTCGATTTCTATGTCACTTGAACACTTTTTAACTGGGGAGAGTTGCCTAAATTGGATGTTTTCACTTTGAACTTGCCGTTTTCGGCTGCTTTTGACTAGAATTCAAATTTGAATATATGTCATTATGATAAGTCATTATTTGGCTGCATTTCATCAAAATTTGGAGGCCAGATGAGAATTAGGTGAGCGGGGGGATAAGTTTGGTGACCAAAATCTCTAAGTGGTCCAATTCAGGAAACCGATGCCTAAGTTGAACCATGGTCTCTTAAGTTGGACCTCCTAGTTTCTTAATTTGGATGTCGAAGTCCTACACAAACGAAAGTATCCAAAGTTGAACCAGTCCAACTTCAGAGCCACTTTATTTCTACATAAGTGCTACTTTATTTCTGCTTAAGCCTTATCTCAAATGCAAATCTCTCTCGCTAAGTAACTTTTACTTTGCTCAACCATTACATATACAGCACGTAAATACGGAAAACTGTTTCAGAATAAGATTCTTCCTGGTGGTTCAATTTAGGAAACAAAATTCAGTCCAATTTAAGCAACTTCCCATTTTTCGTACCATCATGGCCGCCTAGAGCAACATTCGAACGTTACAGCAAATCTCATTCGTCAAAATAAAAGTTTCAATTATGCTTAGTTTACTGATGTAGAACATTATTTTGTTCTAATTACTCGTAATTTGCTTTGTTTGGCCATCGTCCAATAATTTGGCCAAAATTTGCAAAAAATTCATGTTTCTTAAAAGAATTGCCAAACAATAACACGAATTCGTTATCGCTGCGATTTCTCCCTGTGAACTAAGTCGCTACACTCACAGACATATCACTGGAATTGGCGCGCTACCTAGCGGCAAACACGAGAGACTAATGATGGTACAACCAGAGATCAGTAGCGGATCCAGGGAGCAAGAGAGATAATTCAAAATAATAAGAATAGTTAAAATTTTATAGGCCTCTCTCCTCCTGAGTGCTGGAATAATCCTCTCGCCCTTACGATGGCAATGAAATGAGTAGATAACCAAGAAGTACATACTTAGTCTTTTGACGACATGCGTTGCTGATTTTTCTTATTGATGTTGAAAATGAAAATGCCTTGTGAAGTGTAGTGCCTAGTTCCTTTAATTTGCCGGATTCCCGATTTAGAGATGGGTTTTGAAGAATCTTCAATGTTCATCATAGTGCCATCCAATCCCCCCCCACCTAGGGGAGAGGGAAGTGATTTCTAAGACTGGATAAGATTATTTCATCTTCAATGCTCATGTAACATTATTTAGACTCTTCAAACTCCTTGATGATTTTCCGAATTTATCACGAAGAGTATTCAAAACTTGTTTAGGACTCCCCATGACTCTTCCAGACATGATTATGGTTTTTTCAGACGTGATCAAGACTTTTTATAATACAGTAACAGCTTCATTCCCAAACGCATTAAGTCAGTTTGGTGAAATCGAGTTTGCAACGCCATTTGTTGGAGATGGTTGATACGCATCGTCGTGGTCTCAATTGGCTAAAGTAGAATACAGCACGTTACAAATTCGATTAGAAATTTGAGAAACTTATCGTCAGTAGTCAGAGGAAGACGTCTCATGAAAAATTACTTTCTTGATTTAATGCATTTTGGAATGAGGCGCTTCAGACAGCTATTTAGGACTTGTATATGGTTCTAGAAAACTCTTTAAAACTAAGATTCTTCAATGCTCGTTTAACTCGCCCAGACTTTCAGACTTGTTTAGTACTTCTTAAGGCCCTTCTTTAAAACGCGCTGACTGTTCAAGATTTGTTTTGAATATTTTTCTTCGACTCTGGAAAACTGGCTCAAAACTAATAAAAATGTTTCCGTACTTGTTAAAACCAAAGATGTTCCTACGTTCTTTAATATTCTCAAACATTTTTCTTAAGACTGTTCAAGGCTCGTTTGAGCCTCTTTCAAATTTTTTTGGACTGAATCAGACGTTGCAAGACGTGATGATGACTTTTTCAATTCCCGCGAGACTATAAAACTTAATTTTCAACACTCGTTTAGGACCTCTAAAACTTTGTTCAGGACTCTGTAGCCTTTTATAGACTTATTTAAGAGGCGCTACGACTCTTGAAGACTCGTCATGTACGACTTTCGACACTCTTTCACACTTGTACAGGATTCCTTGAGAAACTCCTTAAAATACTGTAGCGGATTCGTTTGAGACCTGTAGATGTAGACAGTTATGTAGCGTTTCTCCTCCACTGCCTCTTCTGTATATCGACTTCTCATTTTCTGAATACATGCGGATAAATTGTTACTCGTATCGTAAATACACGACGGCTTAATCTGTTCAGTAGCTGAAGAAATGAAGTTGACAAGTTGATACCCAATATCTAAGTTCCTTCAAAAGTTAGGTTAGCGTATTACACATGTGCTGAAGGAGTAGCATATACCGGCAAAACGGGTATTGCACATTTGGTTTTGCTTTCTTACTAAATGATAATTCAAGTCCAAGAACATGAGCCATTTTTTCAAAATATAACATACGGTCAAAATGATACGGAATCTAGAGGTCAATCCTCCCAGACAAAGCCGGGTTACGGAAATGAAATCCCACTAAAGTAAATTTTGTGCTGATAGATTCTTTTGCTCGATGACTTCGGAGTTTTGACCAATAACCACCGACCATTTCGCGGGTACTTATCGGGTACCTACGTATACTCACCCTACGTTTGAGCCCAAATATAAGTGTGTCAGCCCAGCTGTTCGGTTGAGAAGACTGTTATTTCGCCACGGCTAGCCACGACGGTAACACTGATTCGGAGAGAACGAGCGACTACGTGTATGTACGTGTACTCAAATTCAGCACAAAAGCTGAAAAGTACAACAAGCACGCCTACAAAAGATAAAACGTGCGCAGGTCGCGTGCAAGTTCGATAACGAAAATTCCGTTCTATTTCGTCGAAATGTCCTGTACAGCCACCGTTGCGGCCCCTCAAATCACTTTTAATTTCTTCGTTCGTTTAACCGCGCACGAGGCGTCTCGTGACGTATGGCCGTTAATGGGCCGGATACGAGAAGCCAATTTCGGGGCGGGGGGCGAGGAGGGAGCTGTTGTCCCTGTGTTCGGCAGGCCTGAAATGGGATTCAAAAAGGATGTTGCGTTGGCTGCGTTGTTGGTCTATCGTATCCGTCAGCTGGTTGACGACATTCTCCGAATTCTCTTGGAAATTAGTTCACTTCGGACGCATGACCCATTTATTGAATACTCTAGGGGAATATGAGAAAACATGGTACATGTACATCCCAGCGCAAATATTTTGAAAGTTTGTGACGTGCGTCTGATCGTCTAGTCATCCGATGCTCGGTCTCGCCGCCGATCTTAACTGTCACCGAATTAAATTCGATAGTTATATTTCGAGGAAAAAAAATATTGAAAATCCGAAGTCCACTTCAAATACTCCGCATGTTGATCGGCAAAATACGTACAAACACATTTCAATTAAATTTTCGCACAAAATTCTGGCATAGTGGGGGATAACTTATATTCATCAAGGGGCGTGCAGATGGGGAGCCTCTCCCAAAGTCTTGACAATTGGCTTCATTTGGAAAATGTGAAATTTCGTGACACATTTTTGCTGGTTTCTTGGACTTAAGACAGTAAATATCATATTGTTTTGATCTTCCCACCCGCTAGGTTAGAGGCTTCCCAGATGGAAAATCTTTTGGGTGTCTCTCCCACTCCTTCCCTCGCAATTTTCGTTCGGTAAGCCTTGCATTCATCATTTACACGATATTTACAAAGCCTGTCTTTCCATGAGATATGTAGTTCCGCGTTCTGTTTATTTATTCATTTTTTAGGCAAACAAAATGTAGCTAGCCTTATGCAGTGGTCACGATACGTATTTATTTATTTATCATCATTATTATTATTTTTGTAAAATTCGCCCAGCTATGTCCGACTAGCGAGTACTGTAACTGAGTTAAAAAACTGAAATTTTGATATATTGTTCACAAAAACCAAACGAAAATCGAGTTCGTAGATAAACTTGATCGGAACACTTACGAGGGTAGGGACCAAACTGAAGGGATCTGGTTAGCCGAGTGGATAGCACGCTGGTCTCGGAATCCGGAGGTCCCGGGATCAAGCCCACGTAGCAATAACTCGCTACATTTCGACCTGGGCCGGGTTTTCGGCAAGAAGAGAAGAGGGCTAAGACAACTGTAACAGTCTCCCCGACATCTCTGAGGCAATGCTCGAAATGGAGGATTCCAAGGCTCCGGTTGAGAGCAAAGATGAAAAAGAGGGGCCAAACTGTATGTTGCAGGGGCAGGGACGTAGCCCAATGCTCTGGTTTTCTGTAATTGACTGAGTGAAATTTCTATGTATAATGAAATTTTCTGAGCCTAATGTGGTTTGAGTTTAAAGATAAGTCCAGATAGCTCATTGGGTCGGGATCCAGGCATACTCAACGTACGCGAAGTTCATGTTCGTTTAAAAAAAAATCTATTTCGCAAGCCGTTTGTCCTATCGAACTTTTGGTGATAACAGTTTCCTTCATAAGGCCGACGGTTAAAGAGATTTTTGATGTTTTTGAGTACTTTTCTTGTTTTCAATATACCAAATTCACTGGTGCTATGGGCATAACAAACAGTGACTAGGAAAAACGTTGTGATCTAGAGGCTCCAGTAGCAGTTCTCTACGCGGGGGTCGGTAGTTCAAATCTTAAAAGTTATTTTCCTTTTTAGTAAAAAGAGTTTTTTTTTTCAAAAAAAAAAAAAACAAAACATATTTTCGAACGCCTGCGAGAAAAGGGACATAGTTGTCGATCACAGTTTTGGCGCCGCAGCCAATTTTGTAAAAATGAGTGAAAAAATCGATTTTGAGATTATGACTGATTCTAACAGGAAAACTTATTTACTTCCTTGTGGTTTTTGTGGCAACGCTGTATATAGCTTCGTTCTCACGTGAGATCGAAAAAAGTGTCTTGTGAAAAAGGGACATACATGTCGAGTTCAGTGTTACCAGATCACAAATTCTGTTGGCGGCTATACTTCTTTCAAAAACGTGCTAAAGAGAGCTAGATTTTCTTTCGAATAATGCTGAAGACAGAGCTGAATTTTTTCTGAAGGAAGTTTAAAAATTAGGCTACTTTGTATCTACTCTATATTTACATGATGGAAAATAAAAAAATTGATCAGAATTCAGAAATCATATTTATTATATAAATATGAGTACTTGGATACTTGGAATAATTTTTTGGCGCTAAAATTTTAGAATCACAAACCTAATATAGTATGAGGAAAACTATACATGCAAATTGTACAAAAATATTAAACCTTTTTAATAGGAAAACCATGCGTTTAATTTCCCTGAATGACTTCCCCGACTAATTTTTCATGACATTTCCCCATAAGATTTTCTGAATGATTTTAATACATTATTTTCTTACATGATTTTCCTATATGATGTCCCCCCATTTATGATTTACTTTTACGATTTTCCTTATACAATTTCATCATGTTACTTTTCTGTATGACTTCCCATTTCCCTACATAATATTTCCGCATGATTTCTACCTATGATTTTCTATACGATGCTCTCATACATTTCTGTGTATTTTCATTTCGAAAGGGCCCACTCTGTCGATCGCAGTTTCCAAGATGTAGCTATTTTTATGAAAAACTTTGAAATTTACCGGATATTACGCTTTTACTGTTTCGGGTATTTCGAACCTTGGTCTACGACATACCGTACGCGAAATTTCGATTCCGCCATTTTTTATTCAGTTAGAGAACAAAACGCATCAAATGGAAAAGCGCTCACTTTGTCGATACCGGTTCCCTCTCCCTCCTTGTGTACAATGGTAGCCTGTGACCAGTGTATTGTTTCGGCTGAAGTCTCCAATTAGGAAACTAATTATTATGTCGAAGTAATTTTGATTTTTTTTTACTCTCAAAGAAAATGTTAATCGAAGTTGTCCAAAAATTAAAGTATGTATTCTTGTTGAAGCAAACGATTTTTCTTTCAAAGATTAATTTTTACATTCATTTTCATGAAAGGCCCACTTTGTTGTATCACTTTCTTTTCCATGAAATTGTTCCAGCGTTTTTCCAGCGTCGAAGGAAATACCATTTTACATCGAAAATAATCTAAATTCTTCATTTGCGGAGCAAAAATGTACATAAAATATGACTTTTGTTTTCAAAATTTAGTACCAAAACCTTAAACATGTTTTTCTCAAAACTTCAATTTTTTTATACTCAATTTTCCAATTTCCATGGAAGGCTGAGTATTGCACCTACAAGCCTTTGGTTGGGCTCATTTTGACCGGAATTTAATTTACTATGACCCACTTATCTTTACTCAGTATCGACAAAGTGGGCCCTTCTGATATGGAAAGTACACAGTTTTCCGACACGAAATAATTCCTATAATATATGATCTTTCTATATGATTTTCCTCTCTGATTTCTCTGTATGATTCCAGTATACAATTTCTTTATGTGATTTTCCAATCTCATATAATCTGACCTAGTGATGGTTTTATGCGGGGAGGGGGGGGGATTATAATGGACTTCCTTAAGGTTTCGAAAGTGAATGCTACGCATTTGCTCGTCATTACATTCTCACGATAATCGTGTTTCCTGCATGATTTTCTTATATGCGATGTTCATGTGTGATTTTTCCGACGAGATTTCTTTAAGTAATTTCCCTGTATATTTTCCAGTATGATTTTCCTATACGATTTTAGTGTATGAATTCCCTATATTATTTTCTTATACCATTCATCCTACATATTGTCTGTGTATGATTCTCCTGTAGTTCTCGTGTGATTTTTTTTTTCATGTAATTTTCCTATGTGATTTCCTCGTGTGATTTTCTTGTATGCTTTTTCATGAGGTTGTCTGCATGATTGCCATAGGTACATAATTTCCTATGTAATTTTCTAATATGATATTCCTATACAATTTTCTTACGCATTTCCCCTGTATGATTTAATTATCTACATGAATTTCCCGAACTTATACTTCTCTGTATGATTTGTTTGTATAATTTTCCTGTATGATTATTTTGCACAATGTTATTGTACAATTTTCCTGCGTGATTTCCTTTTACAACTTCCGCGTTGTAACTCCATAATCATTTTCTTATTATTATGTTTTCTCTATGTGATCTTAACTTGTGCTTTCCTTTCTGTATGTTTTCTATATGATTTCATATAGTTTTCTCAAATGAGATCCTTAATACATGATTTTCCTAAAAGTATGTTTTGAACGAAGGATTGAAGTTTGTTCCGAAACCAATTTTCGACTCTGGACGATTTCAAGAAAAGTCGTACTGTTTACAAGGATTTATATAATTCAGTTTTTTCTATTAGATATAGGTGTACTAAATCCGCGATGATGTCGAATTTGAGGCTGGGAGATAGTGTTGGGCGACTATGTTGCTGGTATTTAGGGCAGTCATGTACCATATGGTGAACCGTGATGCTAGTATTGCAGTCTGTGCACATAGGAGGAGGTTGGCGTGAAAGCAGGTGTTCATAGGTAATCCGAGTGTGTCCCAGTGACTTCTGTTGATCGCCGTTTCAATATCACGCAAGTTGCAGAGTTTGCCAATTGATTTGGGCCAGTCGTGGATGTCCGGTTTTATGTTACGAAATTTGCTTGTAGAGTTTCTTCATTCTTATAACCGAGCAGTGGTTAATAAGAGGCGAGTGTGAGTTTTTATGTCTGGGGAGGATTAAGTAGAGGCAGGTATAGGGTTGCAGATGTTTTGGATGCTCTGTCGACGATGTCGTGGGCCGTGAGGCTGCAGTGTCCTGAGATCCATACAAATGTGATTTCCTTGGTTTGTCTGAGGTGATGGATTTTTCTAAGGACTTGTGTTGTGATGACATCTTGTTGCATAGATTAGTAGGTTTGGAGTTCGCGAAAAGTGACTTGAGAGTCAATGAACACGATGAATTTCGAGTAGGTTTCGGTCGGTAGGTGGAGGAGGCATTGGTACATCGCTGCCGTTTCGATGGTGTTGATGCTCGAGATGGAGAGTAGCTGGAAGACTGAAATCGTAGTGTCTATCAGGTATGCTCCAGTAGCTCGTTCGGGCAGCCGAGGTGATTAGGAAATTGGTTGAGGATATTATTGGATTCGGTGTGTATAGCTTCGTTTGTTGCTGATTTGAGTTTTTCGCGGGTGAAATTCCACAGTATATGGATAGAATTTGGGTCCTCACGAGGGAGAAAGTGTAGACATGTGTTGGATAATGTTGTGTGGACGAATTTCGGGATGGTAATTAAGGGGTTCGAGAGTTCGCTGCAAGGTTTCTGGGCTGTGTTTTGAGTGGATGTGACTTGGGATTTTAGAAAGAGAGTAAATAGCGTGGTTGGCAGTAAGGAGTTTTCTACGGTAGGAGAGTGGAGGAGTTCCGTAGAGGGATTGCTAGCTGAGAATGGGTGAGGTAGGGAAGGCCCTGAGAGCAAGGCGTATGCCAGCATTTTGGACTGGTTCCAGTACTCGAAGCATGTAGTCTGAGGCAGAGTTGTACACTCTGTAGAGCCGAAGTCTTAATTTGGGGCGGATGAGCATTTTGTAGATACCTAATAGTTTGTCCGATATGGGTTTAAAAAGTTTGTTATTCAGTAGCTTGAGTATGTTGAGCAATGTTAGGCAGTTTCTTTTGAGGGACAAAATGTGAGTTTTCCAAGTCAGGCGGTTGTCGAAGGTTAAGCTAGGAATTTGGCTTCAGTGGTGAATTGTATTAAAACGTTGTAATTATGCTTGTTTTTTTATTTATTTATCTGTTAAATGTCAGCGTCATACATTCCTGAGTCTATGGTCTGCAGCTGAATTGAACTAGTCGTTGAAAATTGCACTGACATTTAAGTACTTTCACACATTGCCTGCCTTACAACCATCGTATATTACGTAATTTCGTATTATCTTCCTTGCGACGCATGAATATTGTATTCGAGAGTTGAGATTAAAGTGACTCGGCGCGATGTACGAAAAAAAAAAGTTTCCAAAAACGAAATTGTCTAAGAGCGAGAAAAAGAGACTGTAAGTAAATAATTATCATTGTAAATTTTAAAACCGTCTTGCGTTTGACGTCAAATAAGAACTTTCTTTGACGTCATAGAGTTAGAGAACGTTCTTTTAATCAACATACTTGATACGCGGTGTATTTGCGTGAAATATTAATACGTTAAGCCGAATTACAATCTCGATCCGAAGTAACGAATTCGAATTAATTATTAATCGATTTTTACTGTGCCAGTGGTGTGTGGGTGCAGGTAGGTCAACCCCGGGTCAGCTCAGCTTTGTATTTTAATCGGCAGAGAGTTTGTATAGGTATAATAATTGTTTGAATTACTAGGCTCGGTTGCTATATAGATGGCGAATTCGATTCGCATTGCATCAAATTTATGTCGAGTACATTTTCGCAAAATGAGCCAATGGCATGAGAATTCTAGACTCGGAAAGATTTAAGATATCAGTTCCTCGGCGCATTCTGGAGATGGTGCCCGGTGCAAGGCAGCTGGAGTGAGCGAGCTTGGCATATTTACGGGCCGTGTCAGAAGATTTCATATTCTCGCACCGCGAATGAATTTCGCGAACCGTTATTCGCGTCATCAATTTACCGTCGTGCGGATACATCGAGAAATCAAATTCGCGCGACAGACGAGCTCATATCGACCAGCGAACGAAAAATAAGCAGCACGTATGACCCATAGCAGTTCCGCTGTGATGTCAGTTTGAATATTTGTAAAAAATGAAAATAGGGAGGATAAAATGTAAAAAAGATAGAGTATAACAGTATTACTGTTGGAATTTATTTTACGCTGGTATTTCCCGCCGCGGTCGATAACCCGAATTCTGCGACGTATTCGCTCGAATTTCTGCTCCATTCCCGAACGAACGTTAATTAGTTTTTGTTCGTCGGATGTCTGTACATCAATCCGTGTTTTGGGAAGACCTACTTTAGATATTCGCTTCCAAAAGGAACAATGCGGAGTTCTAACTTACGATAAATTGGTGAAAAGGAAATACACAAAATGCTTTATTGCTCGGTTGGGCGTTGGCTGAATTGGTATGAAAGTGTTTCTACGTAGGGTTTCTTATTGCGTGGATTTGATACAACAAAAGTTATACTTTTTTACCCTCTGAAAGCACACTGGCTTATTAAGAAAATGAAAATAGGTAGCTTCGATATTACATCTTGTTCCCTCTCGATCCCAAGGACTAGACTGAAGTACAATTTTCAACTGGGACTCCAGCAGGATTTTCCCCATTTTTTCCGGAGATATTCTCGAGCATAACGGGCAACTAATATTTCCTGAGGATTTGTCACACCTAGGAAACACATCCGCACTCGAAAAATCGTAAAGAAACATTCATATACGTGACGCAGCTTAAAAAAGGTATCTTAAGTCGGAAAAATCTTTAAACGCCATCTTATAAGGTATAAATTTCGTGTTACAGCAAATCCACTAGATAGATTGGAAAATGAGCGAGGCAGGAAGAACATTTTTTAAATAAAATGTAAAAACTACCACCTAAGGCCTGGATCTCTCAGAGTGTCTACTGGTCTGAAAAGTCATGATGTCAAAAAATTGTCATGAAAGTCATAAAAAGTCATGATATTTCATCATGTCATAGTTCACAATATTTCCATTACGAAAAAAAAAATCAGTTTTATTCATTCAATGAGAAAAAAATATTGAGTAAATATTTCTTACGGAAGTTTTACGCGCTCTGTATTGAGCCCCCGATGAGGCGCGACGTGCCGAGTTCGCCCCCCTCCCTTCCACTTCCTTTTTCTATCCCTGATAGTCATGAAAAGTCATGATATTTTGTTTCCCAAATCAAGCAGACACCCTGATCTCTGTTGGTGGCCGAGGTTGTGTGGAAACAGATCGAAAATACGTTATATGTACTTTTTAATCCTCTAAAATCATGCTGGCTTATTTAGAAAATGAAAATAGGTACCTCAATATTACATCTTGTTCCCTCTCAAACCCAAGAACTAGACTGAAATACAATACATTTTCAACTTGGGCTTGAAAATACTAGAGCATAATTTTTTCAATTTTTGCCGGAGACATTCTCGACGATTTTTTTATTTTATTTTAGTACCTCGACCCAATGTGGGGCATATCTATACACTATTTAACTTATTCAAATAAACATTTTCTTAGATATGATAGGCAGATTAATCTTTTCATCCACCAGCTTCACCTTCGATCACTCACTGATGGGTGATGGTCTCCGTCACGTGCTTCCACTTCGTTCGACTTCTCGAATATAATGAGAAACTAATACTTCCTGAGAATTTGTCACGCCTAGAAAATACACCCGTACTTGAAAAATCCAAAAGAAAATATTCACACGGGATACAGCTCATAAAAGGGTGTCTTAAGTCGGGAAAATCTTTCAAACGCCATCTTATGCAACAGATTTTGCCGCAGCAAACCCACCTGATAGATTGGGAAGCGAGTCAGATAGATAGAACATTTTCTAAATAAAATGTAAAAACTACACCAAAGGCGTTGGCCCTGTTGGCGGCGAGAGGGTTGGGAAAAAAGGTCGAAAATGTAGATTCCATCAACAGAGTTTCTTATGTTGATTGATGTTGAAAATGCAGCCTGAATGACACTGTAAGCGAACAAAACTTCCGAAAAATGTCGACTCGATACAATAATTTTCCATCCGAGCAAAAAGAAAAAAAAAGTCAATGATTTTTCGTGGGTTAGTTGATGAAATTGTCGATTTTGTTTGCTAAAAAGTACCCCTTTACAGATTCGTGAGGAGGGGGGATATCACGCTCCCACTCGTTACACTCCTCTGCAGCGTAATCGGTTACTTTTAATTAATTAGTTGCTTCTGATTCTTCAGTCTCTTCCCATTCATGGTGAATAATAACTGCTGATAATAATGAAACTTGACTTACCTCCAACTGTTTCACTCCGGTGGAAAATTATAATACAAGTGACGCGAATGTATCTTTCTTCTCTCCGCCCTACCTATTCCCTTTCGGAGAAGAACATATTAAATTGTAGTCGTTATGAATACATGAATAACTTACTCGGATAAAGTTTCTGTAGTGGACAAGGAAGGACGTAAAACGGCCTCTAATCTTGAAGTCCACTTTGCTGGGAATTTCCTCCGTAAAACTTTTAGGCTCTCGTGTCTTCCGTCTGTTGCGCCATAAATGAAAAATAACTGGAACATAAACTGAAGTGATTATAGCAATGCCTTAAAAAAAGTTCTCGCAATATTTTGCAATAAAGAATTTAGAATATCCCATTCGATTTTTAATCAGTCCCGATTTGAGTAGTTACCTACCCAGAATATGTATATAAATTTTTCACGCGACTCATAGAGTGGAGTGTTGAATTGACTTAGCCGAAAATCAAATAATCGGAATAGAAATTTCTGGGGGAATCGTAGATATATTCATCAAATAATGTTGCACCTGGTCTCACTCGGTAGCCGAAGTCCAAATTTCATGCCTGAATTTCGAACTTTGCGTTCGAATTGGAAATAGATCGAAAATCTGATCAAATATTGAGATCACAGCGATCTGAAAAGTTCCTGTTTTGATAGTTTGATTTTCTTATTCAAGTCAGTTTTGTCAATTTCGAATCTGAAATTTAAATTTTTGGACTCATATCTAGGCTGGATCTAAATCCTAACGAAGTATTCGATAATTTCGACCTCATTGCGTACTTCGGCTCTGTTGAAAAACTTACTTTTTCGACTAAATGCATTTTTCCTGAGTTGCATTACAAATACTCAAATATGAAGAGAATAGGTATTCTTAAATGTCCTTAGTTCGAGAATAATCTTTGAAAATACTCGCGTGCTTCTTACACATTTTTTATTTATGAATATTCTTTGAGATTCCGCATGGCTCAAAAACGAAAAACGTCACTAGTACAGTGCGAATATCCTCTCAATTGAATTTTGTTTAGTTCGGGAGAGACAATTTCTAAACCAACGGTGGCGATCATTCATTTCATTTAAAGGAACACCAAGTGCTTCTTTTTTTTTTTAGGTATTTGTAAGTCAAAAATGTTAAAAATTTCGTGACAAACACTAAAAATTTCCTCCATGACTTTTTGTGGGGATGGAGGGGGGTGGAGGGAAAAGGAGGGCAATTCTGTCAACTTCGTAACGAACGCCCTAGGATTGTTACTACTGTTTGAAATAAACGATTCAATATTATTCTTTAAAAAAGTTAATCATGAAGAATATTCTATATGAATATTCTCTGTAATTTTGTCGAAGAGATGTGGTTTTAAAATGGTTTGCGAATCACAATTTATACAATGGATTGAAGAGCTCTTTTGCCAAGTTGCCCGAGAGTCTTTAGAGAATGTGAACATTTTTCTTATAGCTTTTGTAGCATATCGGATGTGAGCATGTTTGAGATAATATAAAAATATTACATGAGTGGTAAATTTGAATGAAATTTTTGTTATATTTTATCGGTAGATACAAGTTATATAAAATTTAACAATGCTTGTTCCCAGATTTGAAGTCTGTGGAATAAATAATTTTATCTTTTGTTAGGAACTAATATTAAATGCAAGAACTGTCCCAAATATTCTCCCTATCCCCTTGTATTTTAAATATTTAAATACCTCTGATTTCAAATACGAGTATGAAATACCTTTAATTAATAATAAATTGATACATTTGCAAGAATTTAGATAATTTTATGAAAATGCAGGTTTCTGAAATTAATAATTTTTGTGCTTAAAACATGGAAGTTCAAAAAAGCAAATTGCTTGCTCGTGCTCCTGGCTACAGAAATAATTTTAAAAAGTTCAATGTTCGTTACACGTTACGCGTGATTTATTATGAGAGTGAAAATGGAATGCAGCAAAAATTTATTAATTGCATGGAATAAAGTCCCCGATTCTAGTTAATATCTATAAAGCTGTAAAAGCACTTATGTTAAAACTTGAAAACAAAAAAGATACTTATTTTGATTTTAGAAAGATAAAATGATGATTAATATTACTTGATCCGAAGACTATAGGTGGCCATACAATGGTATTGAAGAAAAAGAACAAAACTAGAACAAATTCATTCTCTCTTCTTCTTTCTCGCCCCTATTCTTCCATTAAGTTAAAGTTAAAATAGAATTTTTTAAATTTAATTCCAAAAATTAGTTGAGTTTAAACCATGTTTAAACTTCAAATGTTTCAACTTCAATCTGTCAGTGTTTGATTAATATTCATATCGTTGAGTCTTAATCCTCAGTGAAAACGGAAAATCTGTTGTTACATAATTATTGTCCAATGAAATTAAATTAAAAATCAAGAAACTGGATAGAAAAACATAATGATCTTGCTCGCAGGTCACAGCCTCGCAGCTACCGAGCTAATCAGCATGTCCGACTGGCAACGTAAGCAGCGTCCTTCAGTAACATCGTAAAATACATAACCAATCAGAACTGCTCTCATCTGTTCTCCCCTTGCTCATTGGTTTCCGCCAAGCAAATGCTGGTTCTCAATTTATACCTGCAATGCCAAAATGGTTGAAAAAATAAATGAATTTTGCATCTTCATCCTGTCAATGACTGGTCGTTTCTTCATTCTTGTTTGAGAATGAACGATGAAAATTACACTTGAAGAATGCTGTTCTATTTGTAATATTTGTGCATCAAAGTTCTTTTCTTAATCGTTATTGCGCATTTCTTAAGTGAATAATCTACGTGTTTATTATATTCTCGTCACCATGGAAGAACTCGGTATCGTCTTGGACAGGGTAAGTGTTTCATCGTTTCTAAGCCAGTTTCCCGAGAAGTGGTATAAACTTCCCGGTTACCATTGTAGTCGTACAACGTTGTGTAAAACTTCCCGTTTCCCTGTTCTTCCAGGATGATACATTAGACAAAACTCAGGCCTCCGCTCGTACACCAATAAGTCATCAGCTGGATGAGCTAGATGAAAATGACCTGTACAAAGAATACAAAGTGAATATTCCTTGTTTGTTAGTTTGTACTTTTGTAATTCTACCTCCAGATCTCATTTCACGTATATTTGCAGAAATTGCAACGTCAACTGGAATTTCTCGAAGTACAAGAAGAGTACATAAAAGACGAGCAACGAAACTTGAAGAAAGAGTATTTGCACGCTCAAGAAGAAGTCAAGCGTATTCAGAGTGTTCCACTCGTTATCGGTCAATTTTTAGAAGCTGTAGACCAGAATACCGGCATTGTTGGAAGCACAACTGGTAAGCTCGAATCGTAATTGTATTCAGTTATCGATGCGTACATCGACTTTCCGCCCATTAGAAAAAGTTGAGGCTTCGTTTATTTTAATGTCACGCTGACGTATTGCTGTTTATTTCAGGCTCAAATTACTATGTAAGAATTCTGTCAACCATTGACAGAGAATTGTTGAAACCATCAGCCAGCGTTGCTTTACATAAACATTCGAATGCTTTGGTCGACGTTCTTCCACCGGAAGCGGACTCGTCTATTTCGATGCTTCAAGCTGGTATTTTATTCTTCACACCGAATACACTACGAACGTTTTACAAGTACTATTTTTTAAATCTGCTATTCCTGTGTAGATGAGAAACCAGACGTCCAATATTCTGATATTGGAGGAATGGATATGCAAAAACAAGAAATACGAGAAGCAGTTGAGTTACCATTAACTCACTTCGAACTGTACAAACAAATAGGAATCGATCCCCCTCGCGGGGTGCTCATGTTTGGTCCTCCAGGCTGTGGCAAAACTATGCTAGCCAAAGCTGTGGCTCACCATACGACTGGTTCGTCTTGTGCTATTTTGATGAACGATTTTGTACGGTTCTCGGTATCATATTAGTGTTAAAATTTTTCTGTTCTTCTTTAGCCGCCTTCATTCGCGTTGTCGGCTCCGAATTCGTGCAAAAATATCTCGGCGAAGGACCTCGCATGGTTAGAGATGTATTTCGATTAGCGAAAGAGAACTCCCCGGCCATCATATTCATCGATGAGATTGATGCGATTGCGACAAAGCGATTTGACGCGCAAACGGGAGCGGACAGAGAAGTGCAACGAATTCTGCTCGAGTTACTGAATCAGATGGACGGTTTCGATCAGACTACAAACGTGAAAGTAAGCGTCAATACGCGAAACCCGCTCCTTTGATGAGTAGTCAGTGATACGAGTAATTATGAACAGGTTATCATGGCAACGAATCGAGCGGATACGTTGGATCCGGCTCTTCTGAGGCCTGGTCGTTTGGATCGCAAGATCGAATTCCCATTACCGGACCGTAGACAGAAACGTTTAGTCTTCTCGACGATCACATCGAAGATGAATTTGAGCGAAGAAGTCGACCTCGAAGATTACGTCGCTCGGCCGGATCGAATATCAGGAGCCGATATTAACGCTATCTGTCAGGAGGTAACTCTAGTTCTGAGTTGGTCGGAAATAGCACTAACTCTACTGAGAATAATCGGTTCTGCATTTTGCACGATAGAATTGTTTCGTTACGAATGGGCAAAACTTGTTCTGAAATGAGTTGACTCGGGAACTTTTCGAGGTTGCAGTGTACATATCAGCGGTGTAGCACGTTGTAGGACTTGATGAATTCAACGATACTGAGTAAAATATACAAAGTTTTTTGAAGAGAGCAGCGGTGAGATTTAGTTGGTGGCGAGTCTTACATGCGTATTAAAGTTTGAACAATTCTTTGGCATAACCAATGATTTTCCACCGGGAATAGATCAATAGCGTAATGTTGAGTGGCAATATCGATCCCCACAGATGCGCCAGTACCTTAAAATTTGGTAGAATCCCCCCCCCCCCCCCGTAAGCTCAATCAGTTTATTCTAAGTGGAATGTTGATGGCATAAATTTAGAAAAGGTTATCGACGCTGTAGACAATTAACTACTCTTCTTATGTGAAAGTTTCCTGGTCATTTCTTTAGTTGATTGATGCTTAATCAGAAAGTATTCTATCTAATGTTTATACACTAAGTGGCTCTTAAGTTACTTTTTTTTTTTTTTTTTTTTTTGTGAGAAATTTTTAGCCGATAAGCAAGGAGGTTAAACTCTAACGTAGGATTCCCCATAAGAAAAACTGTAATTTCCTTTATAAATAAAAAATAATAAAAAAAATTTCTGAACTCCACAAAGGACTCGACAGGACATTTCTTGAAAAAAATTTGTGTATTGAATGCATGAATCCCAAAATAGAGCTATTGGGGGACTACTGACGAAATAATGTCTTCAAATAAATGTCACATGGTAACCTACGTCTACGGGTTCCAAATTTGCTGGATTAATTTTTAAGCTTTTAAGATGCATCCCCATTCCTCAAAGTATTCGGCGTCAACACATAAAAATAGAAGTTAGTATCTCTCAATATATCGATTATTATATGGTTTCTTGAGTTGCCAAGTTCATTTCTAAAATCATTTTAGCTATAACCTCTGCCCAGAAGGCTCCGCGGGGCCACAACCTGAATTATTGTATATTTTATACGAGTGTGTATCGAATCAAACTTAGAATATTTTGAATCACTGAGTTCATTTTCGTGGTAATTTGAATTGTAACTTCTACCCAGAAGGTCCTACAGGGAACTACGACTTGAGCCCAAGTATTCGATTTTCAGTATTTCAGGTTGTAGCCTCCTTGTGAAGTGTCCTAAATAGAAGTTACAACTGAAATTATCGCGTTAGAGTTTCCTTCTCTGTTCGAAAAAAGTGCAGCCGCGGTTCGTTTACTAGCCACGTGTTTCACGACGTTGAATAAGCTGTCCACGATGTGCACACGCACAGTACCAATCTTTCTAATCTGGTGGTAACACGCCCTGCGACTGTAATGCCTTTTCCATGTGAATTGGTGAGATCGCGCTATGTTTTCGCGCCTGGATTGATATTGTAGTCGCTTTGTTCGCTACGATGTCACAGTGAGGGTATTTGAATATCACTAGCTTTTCGGCGTTGGTGGGACTCGAACCAGAAACGCAAGGATTGCGAAGTGGGCACGTTACCACTTGGCTACGCAGCGATTTTTGTTGTATTAAAAAGAAGAAAATTTTTTGGATTAGATCACGTTTTGTAAACTCTACTTGTAATAAGTTTTGAAGAAAATTGCATTTTTTTTTCTTACTGGGAATCCTATGTTGTTTAGCTCCTTGCATAGTATTATAAAAGTTTGTATTTTTCAAAAACATTTTTACGTTAGCAAATCATGACGATTGAGATGAGGTGAATTTGAAACTGAAATTCAAGAATCCGAAATAAATGAAATGGGAAGATGAAGTAGGAACACGGTTTGTCCGTTTGTTCCCCAGATGAGTTAACTCCGACGCGTTTGATGAAATGTTACTGTGATTATGAAATTCTTTCCAGAAATCCTCTGATGCACTGGGCTATTTCCAGTGGATTCCAATGTATGTAGTTTTTTTGTGTGTCTATAAGCAGAGTTACGAATTTTAGCGAAGTAGTAAATCTTATTCTTCATAGTACGGAAATTTATTTAAAAGTTGTGTTTTGTTCATTGTTGATTATTCGTAATTTTTCAGGCCGGAATGCATGCAGTACGAGAAAACAGGTATATCGTTTTGGCTAAAGACTTCGAAAAGGGTTACAAGAATAATATCAAGAAGAGCGAACTGGAACATGAATTCTACAAATAAAGTTTTTGTAAATTATTTTTTTGTAAAACTTTGTAAGTAATAAGTTTAATGAAAATATCATTTTTTATCGTTTGCCAGTCCGTGTTCCGTAGTTTATTGGTTCATTCTTTGTGATAATGATGGTGTCGATGTCAGCAGAAAATGATTCATATTGTTCATTAACATTTTGCGTAGGCATTCGATTGCGTAAAACGTGGAAACGTGAAGTTGTTTTTGGAGAATATTGGTGTCGATTCGCGTGTCAGGAACTTCGCACAAAACCTATCTATTGAAGTCAAAAGGCAGCCGTTGGAAGTGAAAATGTCGAGTCAGAAGAAATATCAATAAGAAGAGGCGGTACAAAGGATTGTATCTTGTCTTCAATACTTTCGAATTCTACTCGAAAGCCATCTTGGTACAGGCGATCAGAAGCGATGACGTCTTCAAAATTGGTGATGCATACACGTCAAGTATACGCAACCCAGATGATTACAGTCCTGATTTCTGGAAGTTTGAACAGACTGCAGAGTATGCTTACACAAGTGTCAGATGTTAGCCGCGAATTTGGCCAGGAGATTAATATAGGAAGACGAAGCGGCTGACCATCCGTAAGAAGTACGATGAAGATGAAAGAGCTGAGCTGACCTCTAAAACTAAAGTTAAACGATGGCCTTATTGAATGAGTCGCTCAGTTCTAGTATCTCTGTACATTTGAGGAGATAGATCAGACTATAGAAATACACTCGGGAACAGAGAGTGCCAGAGACATATTAACAAAAAGAATTTAGTGACGCGCAAGGAGCTGTATTTGCAGCTTCGTATGCGTCTAGGAAGCAGCTATGTGTGGTCAGGCCTATTAAGAGGTCCCGGCCTGAGAATACGAATTTTCAACGCAAGTTAGTGAAAATAAGTGCAAAATAGTCTTGTCTTGTATAAAATTTACCAAGAAAATGAAAACTGTTTTATTCTACAGTAGTAGAGGGCCTCAGCGAAGACTCGCCCTCGGCTCGGATGATTTGCTCTCCTCAGTCCTGTGTAAGGTCTGTTCTCCTCTACGACATAGATAGTTGGTACTTCACGAAGTGGAAAAAATAGTCGAGACCCGAGAAATGTATATTTACCGAGATAATATACTAAACATGTAAACATCTTGTATCTTGATTGAGTTACCAATGTTGAAGTGTTTTAGAAGATGTTGAAGAAAATGGAATGTTAGATTGGATAAATAATACTTAATTGCCGGATACTCTAGCACGTGGTTCTATGATATATCTAGAACATAGAATCTAGAATTTTAATCAAGATTTCGAAAAAGTTGGAAGTTCTTGGAATATGACGAATTTTTGAAATGATTTTTCGCAATCAAAATAGCGAATCAATTATATTCTATTTCGGTTTTATTATATTGACCCATGGGCGTTAAATTATGCCCGGAAGAAAGGACTTGAAACTTTTGAAATTCAGTATCCTCTTTTCGAGATGTATGTGAATTCATAATGAACACTTGACCACTGGATGTGCTGACCATCGACTAATACCTAAAGGAACGTTATTACTGATAATGGTAAGTATTTCAATGATACCATAATTTGTTGCAGTAGATAGGTATATTAACTGCATGTAGGTATACTTACACATATCAACGTGAATTCTTGTAGTTAGTTTACTGCGGGTAATCCAGTCAACTTTACAATTGTTACTTCTTATTTGATTAATTGTTGAGGGCGGCGTGTAATTTGTTCTGAGGCAGTGAAAGCAACGCTCAAATTATAGTCAGAAGTTTTTTTTTTTTTTTTTTTTATATAAAAGTTTATTGCGAGGGTGTTAAAAATATTGTTCGATTACATTATGTACTTATTAAATCAGGTGTATTTAACATTGAAAACATGAAAACAGCGTGATAAGACTACAGAATTTTGTGGTGGTCAAACAGGATGACCGTGTTTATTCAAGTACACCTTAATCGGATGGTAACTGTGTAGTACTTGATTGTGGTAGGATGTGGCGTGCCCGTGACCATGGCCACCACCATGGATATAACTCGCACTGGCACCTTGTGAATCGTAATCTGGAATCCTCTTGTATACTATTCGGCTGCAGGCTGGTTGTGACAACAGCAACATTAGTAGCGTATAACTGAGCACCTGGAACTGAACAAACAAACAATGTCAGTGCCCGCGTGAGAAACCGTTCTCTTGTCCCCGTCGTAGATTTTTCTCCAGAAGTGTTCGATGAAATGGAACTGGTACACCCGGTATTTGCGCTAACCCTGCACTACTAAACTACGGGCCTTAACGCAGTCAGTGAAGTAGATCATACGCGAAGAAAGAAAGAAGAAAAAATGGTATAGAAACCTGATAAACACTACTGTTCTTCGCATCGGTGAGCGTATAACCAATTATGATAAGAGTTGAGTTGCCGATATCTTAGGTGCGTGTAACTCGAATTCAATTGACTAATGGTACCAGATACCGTTGACTGCGCTTAACTACGCATACGAGTGGCTATAAGTAGCCTAAGACATAGCGATGAAGAGTATAGCACCGAAAAAAAGTCAGTGTTCATTGAAATCGTACAAAGGTACTCGACTGGAAAATCTGAGGGACAGTATTAATTAGTTTTGCGAGTCGATTTTATGGGTAGACCAGACGCACCTTGAAACTGAAGCAATTCATCTGCGGTGTCGGAATAAGAGAGCACGTGGTTGAGTTTGATTGCATTCGTCTTGAAGGTATCTGACTGTTGAGTGCCCGTACAATATTAATTTTTGAACGTGATTGCTTTGTTATTAGTGACTCTTTATCGATAGGTGTAAGAGATTTCAGCGTGTTTCGACTGACGCTGATAAAAGGGTTAACAAGCATTTTTTCTTCCCTGTGAAGAGTAATTGAAAATATGTTGGCAAAATAGAATAATTTCCGTATATTTTGAATACTGGGAACTACTACTGAATCTATGTGAGGAGAGAGATGCTTTTCGGAATCAGCTTTACACTGAATTTCCTACAACCACGTACGAACCATACATATACTTTTGCTTATTGCCGCCTATCCTATTTCCCTCTTCTCTCTTCAAATGTATATAAAACCATCCCTCGTTTCATTTCACCAGACCCAATGAAGTTCCAGTACTGATGCTTTTAAACCACAATTGAGGGTAAAAAATCAGTTAATTCAACGGCTTTTTACCCGTTCCTCTGGATGGGAGAAGGATGAATAGAGATATTTCCCCCCTCGAACTAATGATTACCATCGTGGAAGATTTTTCAAATTCAGGTGCAGAAACCAAACTAAAAAGCTATTTTTGCGTATGTACTGAAATTAGTAGGTATAAATTATCATTCTGACCCTCTTTAACTCCAAAGTTAGCCCCCGCCCCCGAGGTCACGCTACGGGAGTGAGCCTATTCAGAGGTGATGATCATGGCGATGCGCGCATGTCAAAGTGGGCCCCTGAGACACCGCACCCCCGACCCCGGAAACGACCCTTTCGAGTATTGCATCAGTGGCCGGAGAGATGCTTTGAGGCCGGCCGGAGCCCCTATTTCGCCTTCCACTTCCGGTGCACGCGTCCTGCCAGAGCCACCGTGGGGTTCTCTAATGACCGGGGTTCACACTCCCCGAGCACTAGTCTGGAAATTTCTGGTGAACCACAGCCGGACGCGCTTCCTCTTCCCTCACCCCTCATCTCTTCGTCCTGGTACGTGTGGCGATGCAATAAGGTGGTCAGCGAAAATTATGGACAAAAGAGTATCTCTACCAGCGCGGATAGCTGATGGGCTATTTTATTATCTCTCTATATATTTTTATTTATTTATATTTTTTTAAATACTTTTTCTCTCTATATACTAAAAAAGTAAAATCCGCCGCCGCCACCATTCGCGAAAAAAGATGTTGAGATGTCCAAAAAATTTTCAAGGCGTGATTTCAAATGTTGATTGTATAAATGTGGTTTATCGTAATTAAATGCGGTAAATTTTAATTAAAAGTGAAGATTTCAACATTATATTGGTGCTCGATTGATTTGGAGAATTAATTTCACGCAGGTAGTTGTAATTTTCTTTGTTTTGAAGTTTCTTTCAAAAAGTTCCCTAAATTCGACCACCACCTAAATCATTTCATGAAATTTTTTCGTCTGTTTATATCCTCTAGTGATGCCGAAAGAATCGGAAAGTCGACAAAAAGGGCCAGAAAAAGCAATGATGGATGCTGTAAGATTATCTCTGTGCATATGTGCCCAAATGTGAATACTTGGGGGATGAGGTTCCAATCTGCATTTGCAGGGACGAAACCATTGTGGGAAAGAAGTGAACCCCCTCCCCAATAATTTTGCAGTCGGCAAATTTTGTTTATTTCACGATTAACTTGTTACTTTTATCAATTTTGGGGGTGGTCGATATTAGGCGCCCTTTTTTTCAATGCCCAAATTTGACACCTTTCAGAAAAAATTCGGGAAAAATCGAAAAATTGGGGATAAAACTTGAATAGTTGGTCTACGTTTCGAGCCATCAACGACCTTTCTACGCGAATTTGGGGCTGAGTAATTCGAAAAACAAAAATGATGGTCGATATTTGGTACCTTTACTCTATGTAACTTTGCAAGTAAAATTTTATGATTAATTGTATCAAAAGCATTTGAAAAATTTGTGTAAATTGCATCTAACTGCCCTCTATTAGAGAAGGTTGTATGGATATCATTTGTGAATTTCGTCAGATTTGTTTGCACTGAATAGCCTTTCCCCGTGCTGATTGGAATATGACATATTCTTGGTTTGATTTTACAGATATTTGTGTATAATTGTTTCAAAGATTGTTGCAGCCAGTGGAATGAGACAGGGTGATAGTTTTTTATTTCATTAATTTTGCCTGATTTAAGCAGGGGAATAATTACTTTAGAGATTTTCTAAACAATTGGATACACACCTGTTTTCAGAACAATATTGCAGAGATAAGTCAATGGAGCGACCAGAAATTGAGAACAGGCAAGAAAGATTATACGGGGAAATAGAGTCTGGGCCACATAAGAAGATTTTGTATAATGGTCATTTAGAGCTCGTTTCGTATCCTCAGTACTGATATCACGTAGAGATTATGCCCTCGCTCCCTGCGGGTTCCTCCGCATGCGCATTATCAATTGAATTCAAAATTGCACTTTTGTCGCTGTATATACTCGCAAAGTAGTTTGCAAACGCCTCCGCGATACATGCAGGTATAGGGTTCCGCATTACACCTATTGCTTCGCCATCAGCTATGTCCCGCCAAAATTCCTTGAGACGATTTATATTGGTTCCACGCCCTTGTCATCAGAACCTTTATTTCGTTCCTTATGTCCCTAAATTTTTGTCTTAGTTGCTCATCACTTATGCAAAGTAGTTTTTCTTATCAGTTTTTTAATTATTTCATAAGTGAACCAGGCAGGATATTTTCTTTGACATTTGACCTTTTTTGGCACAGTTTTATTTAGAATAAGAAAAACTTCAATTGCACTTTGAAATAATGTTAATGAACGATAGGAAGATAACCATAAAATCGAGTGTATGAACGATAGGAAATGTGCCAATTACACATTGCACGCTTTTCTACCATAAAAAAAAACATTAATTTGAAATGAGTACGATCAGTGGTGGCAATCCTGGGGGGGGCACGGGGGCACATGCTCCCCCGGTAAAATTATTGTTTTTCTTTGAAGGGGTGCACATGAATTATAACTCTTGAAAGTAAAAAGTTTAAAACTGAATAATCTGGAGTTTAATGAAGAAAGTGCTCACATAATATTATATATATTTATACATATCATCAAACGTAAACAGAGATGAAACAAAAGAAGCACTGCCTGAACTGATTATTACAGGGTTGGTGCTAGCAAATTTGTAGACTGCACAGTGCATACGGAAGCCCGCACCTTGTGAACGATATAACGATTTTGTTTATGATGTAGAAAAAGCAACTCACGAATTTATTGTAAAGAATTCAATGCGACGAAACACATTTGCATTATTTTAATGCAAATGTGTTTTTACTTGAAATTTCTTAAACATAATATAGTAATTGCATATTGATATTTGTAATATTCATTTCCAGTAACAGTGAACGCGGTTTAATTGCACTTCTTCTAATGAATCAAGCGAAGCTATAGTGTTATTTCTCCGAAATTACACCCCCTCTGCCGTCATCAGTGGAAAAATATCAGTAGATCATCAGTTTGTGCCCCCCCCCCCCCAGGAAAATCACAATTCGCCACCACTGAGTACGATTGAAAAGTACATAACACTTCCTTTTTTTTCGGGTGCCCAGAGCCCTCCTGAAGTTTCTCTCAACTTTTTTTCAAGCCCAAATTGGAACTGCCAGCGTGAAAGAGTCGCCCTCTACAACTTCAGGCGCGTGAAAAAAAGGAACTACTGAAACCCTATACATTTTAGAAAAATTTATCAGATTGAAAGAAAAATGGTCTCAATGGAAGAGAAATTGTATGTACTACAAATTTTGTTCTATTCATTTTTTCGATAAACCCTTCTGTTTTCATAATATTTTGAGATTTCTTCATAAACCTGTAAATGAAATATTTCCCTCGATCAGGGTTTCAAGGTAAAAACAGCAGCGCGCCACCGCTTCGAGCAGCTCCAATTAGTTTTATCCTTTTGCAGCCGGTATAGAATAAGGAAAAATTTATCACCATCAAAGGACACCTACCCCTTTCTATGTTTCCCCAGACAAGTAGCCAATTCCTCCTCTCTAGCATCGTCACACAAGTATGACCTAGATCCGAGTCAGTTTTACCGTTTTGAACTCTCCTTCACCATAAAGATCGCTCACCATTCTTAGGTTTACTATTCATTTTTTCAATTTTATCCCAAATATGTTTTTCCAACAGCTCTTCTCAAGTCTCATTCAAATGTTTTTCAGATCCGAGTCAGTTTCGCCTTCTTGTAGCTGGTATGGGAAAAGGAAAAATTTGGCTTCATCAAGGTACCCTCTACTTCTTTCCGCTCTTTCCCAGAACTGTAACCCAGTCTTCTCGCCCGCCACTCCGATCCGAGTTATTTTTACTTTTTTTGGACCCCCTCGGTTTTAAGGATCCCTCACTATCCTCAGGTGTGTCATTTACTTATTCAGTTTTCCCCAAGTTCCTGTTTTCAGTGCCTCTCCTCAAGTCTCACTGAAGCATTTCTAGAAATGAGTTAGTTTTACCAATTCGTGTGCATCCGGGAGTCAAGTTTATCAACGTGGAGTGTGTATCGCTACCTAATCTTTTTCAAAGTATTTTGTAATTGGGCTAACATTTTTTCCTAACTGAATAGAAATATTTTATCGTGCACCCATTTCGTTTATGGTTCTTTACTTCTTTTTTCGGAGAACTCATTTTTCAATCGTTACATTTTTCGTCCTCATCGTTCGTACACCCTGTATTATCGGGCGATTAAATGACACCCTTTAGAATATTGAGAGCAGATTTTGAAAATACCTCCGCCGCTGGGTTACTGTCCTCAAGTTTGTACAACGCACCCCAATCCTTAAGTTTAAATAAATGGTGCATTTCCAAAAAATTTGTCTTGCAAAAATTATACCTTGGTAGATCTTGTGAGGTGTAGTTCCGTTGCCCTGCCGAGGAAATACTGTGCAACCTAGCTTATGAGAATATGAAGGAATGTAAATATGTAAAGCAGTATATCATAACACAGGGTCCCCTTTTGGAGATGGAGCCCCCTTTGAAATGTTTTGCGCCACATCCTAAACACTGAAGCACGCCCCTGATCATGCTAGGCAGGTGGAGTAAGCCTCGGATATCAGAACGATGTGAGTATGTGAGATGATTTTGTCATACCAGGACTTCGAAGACGAAAGCAAAATTTGACAATACGTCACTTGGATTACGATACGATACTACGAACCAGTCAATATTTGCGAACCGAATAGCATTTCCCAAGTGTAAAGAAACAGAAGAACCTCTCAGCTAATGCGTGTTTTCGATTCTTCGAGCAACCTGCCCGACTTCTCGAGCTCGTCGACGAAAGCATTTTTGGAAAAGCCTGACAATCGGAACTCTAGAACCAAGCAATGTTAAATTATTCATACTCACAATGACACGAAAAACAGGAGCCGGCATCGTGGAAACGGCGAACGCGAACGACCGAGTAAATAGACCGAATTTACACTTGATTTGTACTGCACCAGCGGATAACGTGCGCCATACACTCAACTCGCCTGGAATCGTCGTCAGTCAAATAGTTTTCATTGATAATTTTCCTCCATTATATACCGTTGGATGGAGTGGATGGCCAACTGAGCAGTGACATTACACGGTGGCCAGTGCCACCACACCGCCAGCTTTTCTTCCTGATGCACGGTATTGTCGACGGCGACTCCTAAATCCAAAGCCTCTGTCACTTGCCCAATAACTTTTTTTTGTTTTTCGCTTTTATTATCATATTTTCGTTCACTTAATCCCATTTAACGCGGCGATACAGCGGCCAAAACTATTCTAAAAGTAGTGACCGAGTTACCCAATCGTGTCATACGACCTCAATAGACTATTTTTCGAGCTAACAATCGACATTGTGTCGATTAATTACTTCTTTCTTCTGTGCCATCGCGCCGAGAACGCATTTTGGTACCAATGGCAAAAAAAGAATCGGTATATGGAAAAGAGGCAGCGATGTTCGTTTTAACCGAGATCGTAAAATTTAATGCTGCTCCAGAAAAATGTGGAACTGGACTGTAAAAAAGAACTTTCTGGGAACCAGGTGATTGTATGGCGAACAAAGAATCATATGTTCGGGTTCGAATTTCAGAACAACGCCGGAGTACTTTTAGATTTGCGCCCACATGTGTGTCAATTTTTACGGTGGAATAACCGCGGCGAGTAAACGCTGGATGGAAGTCCCGCGGGAAAATTTCGCTTCTAACCTTTTAACGACTCGCTTGGCTTTTGTACAGCATTTCGAGCTCTCTCGTTGACGTTAAACGTGAAAATGTCGGGGTTTAGAAAAATACCGTAACGTGGATTACTAATTGGTGCGGAAAATTCATCTGATTCCGTGTGCGATGCACAGGCATTCCACGAGGTTGACGATAAGGCTTTTGGGGGTGATACTGCACTCGACTGAGTTTGAAAATCGTGGTCGTCGAGCTGAAACATACGATGCAATTGTTCTGGCGATACTCCCTCCCAAAAACTGATTTTCCGATCTTATCTCGTGGTACAGCTGTAATCTTACAAAAGTTTCTAGCGAAAGTTGTATCAGAGTCAATTTTCCCATGTATGGTTCTTTCGTACTGGAATGCGAATAGCTGTAACCAGCGGCTAAGAATACCTTTTTCGTCGTCTTACATTTACGGAGTTCTCATTGGCAGGAAAACAGGACTTTACGAAATCCCAAGTAATCTAGTCGAAGAACAGAGATAACTTCGTTCAGATGTTTTATACTGCAATCATTTTTTAACTGTGCACTGCCTCCACAGAAACTACCATTACTGTCCTCAGGCATGAGTGCAAAGCTCGATAAGGATGAAGTTTGAGAAGCTTCCAAAAATCAAGTCCTGCCACTAGCGCCAGCGAGGGTGGAGTGAGTGTTACTTCTTCCCCCATTCGTGAAATTATACCCATAAGTCGGGAAATTCCGACCTCCAGTCGGAAAAATAAGGTGGACGAAGATTTTTCTTCTGACTTGTGGCAGGAAATTTGTAATACATATGTCATGCCAGAAGTCGGAAAATTCTATAACCCAGCCGTAAAATTTGAAAGAATGAACTTTGTTTTTGTTTGACAACGAAAATTACTATCGGGATTTTTGGTGAATTCCCCCCCCCCCTCCAAAAAACAACATGTTCTTCACACCGGTCCTACTTGTCAATGCCATCGTGAGACGTACCGAAAGTCTTTTCAGGCGGCGGGAAGGAAGATCCGGATTTTTCCAATACGATGCGTCAGTTTTTCCCAACTAGAAAAAAATTGTGATGATTCAATAGAAAAGAAAAAAATTTCCTATTTGGAATCAACCTGGAACTTCTAATGGGGAGGAGGTCGCTCTTTCTGTTTCATTTTTGCTGCCACCGATTTTTCCTCTAGGAAAAAAATAACTTGATGATCCAAAAGCCAAGATATTTGTAGCCTTTTAAAGTCTCTGTTAGTCTTTATCTGTCTGTGTGCTTGGGGGGTGGTAATGAGTGTGGGTAGGTGTTGACATTTTGTTGCGGATTTTTATGGAATTAATATAATTGTACTTGATGAGAAAATGCATCTTGGCTCTTGTGGAAAATCCGGCATTCAATTTTAAACTAGAAATTTGGTAAACACATAATATAAAAACGCGAAATATCAACCAAATAATTTTTACAATATTTTTTTAATCAACTGAGGACCCTACTTCCAAAACGCGCTCAGTCCAAAAAACGAAATATTAGAAAATCGAAAAGAACATTCTGACTCGCGAACTATAAGTAGTATTACTGATTCAATTGCGTGGATTGGGAGAGGAGGGGTCAATGCTAATACCACCCAAGTATGAAGTTAGGGTGCGAACAGTCTTCAAGCTATAGGAGTGCAATGTGGGAAAAGTCGTGGACTTCGCTCGTTTCAGCGAACCATGTCATACTTGTGAAAGGTCAAAATTCGTACATCTTGACCTAGAAATGTCTGAAATCGGAAGATACAGCTTGGAGACGACCATTCTGGTGAACGAGGCACACGTGGACAATGCCCTCCCTCTCCCCAGCCTTCAGACATCCTTGTACCCCCACGAAAAGGAAAAAGCAAGTATGATTTACAGTTGTAAGAGTCTTATATTCATAAAATTTGAAAAAAACAAGTAAGTCAGTATTATAAAAAAGAACAAAAAAAAAAAAGGTTAGCTGACTCTTAAGTGGTGATAAAATCGTGAAACCAACTCTGAAAGATGCCTTTTGACTTCCTTCACCAGACTGCGCTAAAAACTCGATTTTCGATTTTTTGGACTAAGCGCGTTTTGGAAGTCAGGTCCTCAATTTTAAAATTAATTTATGTACTTGTTTTATTGAAGCAGAATGTGTACGAATATTGCCAAATTTCAGGTACAAATTTTCAAAAATTATTTTTTATGATTTTTTGAAAATCACAAGTTGTTTATGTAAGCCAATGTACTTTGGTTTTCAATCATAAAAGTATTAATATTAACCCTAGCGTATCTAACGGAACTGAAAAATGTGAATTTATAATCTTATAAGTCTTTCGTATACAGCCTTACGACAGTCTCACCGACTTAGAAATGGATTTTAGTAGTCTTGACCGAACTTCAAGGAATTATAATCAGGCTTAACGAGTCTTAGTGATGCATCTTGAAGCATATTTAACAAATCCAGTCTTGACAAAATTCGGTGTAGTTCAGTCAATTTATAACGAGTCTCAATAGACAATCCGTCTTCAGGAGTCTTGAAAACTGATAATTTAGTCTTGAAAAATCTTTAAAAAAGAAATAACAGTGTTAATAATAATAATAATAATAATAATAATAATAATAATGATAATAATAGCGTTTATTTTGGGTATCTATACATCGTTACCTTCACTATACATGCGTCGGCCCGCGTCGCGGGTCGGGAGGGGTACCGAACTCCCCCCGCCTATTTTCCAGTGCTTTACCCGCCCATTTCTGGGAATACGCCTCCCCTATTTCCCTCCATTTTTTTCTGTTCAGAGTATATCTCCTCCACATGGGTCCGAGTTCCTTTCGGAATTCGTCCCGCCATCGGATGATTGGTCTTCCTCTTTCCCTTTTATGGTCGTCTGGAGTCCATCCCTCTATTTTCCTTTCCCATCTCCCCTCCTGTCTTAAAATGTGACCTCCGTACCTCTATTTACATTTTTTCACCTCCTCCCCGATATCCGTCAGTCTAGTTTTGGCCCTTATCGTGGATATATCCACTTTATCTTTCCTTCTGATTCCCAGAATACTACGTTCCATCGCCCTTTGGGTGGTTCGCAACCTGCTTATATTAGCTTTAGTTAGCGCCCATGTCTGCGCACCGTATGTCATTGTTGGTAGGATACAGCTCCGCCAGACTTCCGCTTTCGTCGATACTGGAAGTTTGCCTTTAAATATGTTTTTCAGGCTCCAGTATTTTCCCCACCCGTTTTGAATTCTACATGAGATTTCTCGCTCTCTGGCCCCCTTGAACGATAGAATTTGTCCCAGGTACTTGACCTCGTTTACCCACTCGATCTTTTCTCCCATTAAGGAAATTTCAACTTCGCACGCATTTGATAGTAATTTCGTTTTGTCCATATTAATTTCTAATCCAGCTTGTTTACATGCATTGATAAATTCGTTTGCGTTGTTCACTAACTCTGTCATATCCTTCGCAATCAACTCCACGTCATCGGCAAATCTCAGGTTGTTTATAAATTCCTCATCTATTCTCAGCCCCGTCCCTTCCCATTTCATTTGCCGCATTGCTTCCTCTAGGACACAGTTAAACAGATTTGGTGACAATGGGTCTCCTTGTCTGACTCCCCTCTCAATATTGAAGTTTTCCCCACGTTTGTCCAATTCTACATATGCTGAGGCACCGTCATAAGCATTTTTTAATTATATTTATTTATTTTTGTCCTATCCCCTGTGCCTTCAGCACCTTCCAGAGATATCTGTGGTCTACCGAGTCGAAAGCCTTATCGTGGAGTGATTCCTTCTGAACCCGGCTTGCTCCCTTGGTTGGTGCCAATCGAGCTGCAGGTAGAGTCTATCTTTTAAAATTTTCATGAACAATTTTCCCAAATTTGAAGTAAGACTAATAGGCCTGTAGTTTTTAATTTCTTCTTTTTTCCCTTTTTTGAATAGCAAAATTATTTTTGCCTCCCTCCATTGTAATGGGGTGGTTTCCTCCTCCAAAATTCTGTTGAATAGTTTCGTTAAGATAGGAATCAGTTCTTCCGCAAAAGACTTTAGGGTCCCATTGTCAATCCCATCTGGACCTACTGCTTTGTCCACCTTGCTCGAGTATATTGCTTTTCCCACTTCAGCCTGAAGTATTTTTGGCATTTCGTTGGAGTTAACAACAACTCCCCCGTCCCCTTCCAACCCTTCGTCCCTCCTTTTTTTCCATATAGTTCTTTAAAGAAATCTGTGGCTGTTTTTATTATGCTTTTGCGGTCAGAAATCCTCTCTCCTTCTGCATTGCGTAAGCTAGGGATTAGCTTTCTATCTGTGAAAAGGGCTTTGTTTACTTTTTTCGTTGATTTGCTTTCGGCCAAGATGCTCTCGATCTGTTTGCTATCGTAGTTCCTTACGTCTTTCCTTAACTCCGTCTTAACCCTTTTCCTCAGTACAAGCAGTTCGATCTTTTCCTTTACTGTCTTCTGGTCTTTTCTCTCGTTAAGTCCCAATAAAATCTTAAAGATGCGAGCCTTAAAACTTGAGAATCGTTGTAAGCCTTAGGAATTTCTTACAGTTTTAAAATAAGTCTAACGGAGTTGTACAATTCCTATTTTGTTGAATCTTAGGAAATGTTAATCAGCCGTAACAAATCTTAAGCGGTCTGAAGTAGTCTCTCAAGAAAAGCCAGTGGCTTCAAAATCGGTGAGGGAGAGTTTCGTATAATTCTATATTTTTTGTAATGAAGCTTCATTTCGTTTTTTTTTTTCTGGCTTGGAGGATATATTCCGCAGTATCCCCCTTTTTTACACCGATGTTCCCCACATTTTTCTCTGCCATATATTCCCCCATTATACCCTCCTCATATTTGTTATTCATATACTTCTTTTGTATCCCGCCGTCACCACCTACCTGCGTCGACAGACGTACCCAGACGAGGAGGTGAGGGGTGAGTGAAGAGGAAGCGCGTCCGGCTGTGGGGGACCTGAAATTTCCAGGCTAGTGCTATGGGAGCGCGAACTTCGGTCAGTAGGGAACCCCATGGTGGCTCTGGCAGGACGCGCGCACCGGAAGCGACACGGCGAAATAGGGGCTCGGGCCGGCCTCAAAACGCCCCTTTGGCCACTGATGCGCGAGGCCTAGGGTGGGTTGTCTTAGGGGCCATTTCGGCATGCGTGCATCGCCATACGTCCCACCACACCACTTCTTCCGTATACTTTCTTCATATACGTCCCCCTAATAATCTACCAGTATATTCTATCCATGCACCTTATCCAATGTGCCCGAATACTTCCCTCATTTATGAAGTTTCCCATACACTTACTGTCAGTGCCGTATCCAGGAATATAGCGAGTGGGAGGGTATGACCTAACATATGGGGTTTCTAATGTTCCTGAGATCCACATTTTCCTGAATTTTTAAGCGCACAGCCGTACCCGAGGGGGGCAGATCTCTAACCCCCTCCCCTTGTATATGGCCCTGCTTACTGTACCCATATAGTTTCCTTGTATTCTGTTCCTGCATACTTACTATCTATATACTTTTCCCATATATTTTGTGTATATCTTCTCCACTTCTTTCACTGATACATATGCTCCCCATTACACTCTCTCATATTATTTCCTCATATGCTTCCTCGGTACACTTTTCCCATTGTACGTTCCCTCACTACTGTGCCCATGTATTTATGTACTTGAACCATATACTCTGTCCAGATACGTTGCACGTATAAACAGAGTGTCCATATAATTTCCCCGTGTACTTTTCGAATCTATCCTCCCCATATACTTTGCACGTATCTCTGTCCATATACTGATTCACTGCTCCTATGTACTTTCTTCATGTACTCTCTTTGTATACTTATTTCGTATATAAAAAATTTCATACCGATATAATTCACCAATTTCTGGGCCTATAAGCACATTTTTAAAAGCAATTTGAACGTCAGCCTGAAATCAAAAGTCTTCAGGCAGTGTATTGAGCCGACGCTGACCTACGGAGCCCAAACGTGGTCGCTGACGAGGACACAGACTAATAGGTTGAGGGTGACGCACAACAGAGTGCTTCGTAGCTTGCTGGGGGTCAAACTTAGAGACAAAATCAGCGTCCAAAAAATAAGGGAACTTACTGGCACAAGGGACATCGGATGGACTGCCAAAAAACTCAAACTGGGCTACGCGGGGCACCTGGCTAGAAGCCCGGCTGGTAAATGGAATAAGGAAATGGAGGTGTGGTACCCAATGGATTTAATAAGGGGGGTAGGGAGGCCCCCAACTCGATGGCGTGACGAAATTCACAGGAGATTCGGACTCCTTTGGCAGCGGACAGCCCGGAACAGAGAGTCGTGGAGGCAGGCGGTAATAGCCTATACCCGTGATTGGGTGGATCCGACGGTCTGACGACCCCCACCGGGGGGCCACTAGTGCCATTTTAGTGTGTTGGAAAAACAAATTTTGTACAGTTTAATCTTAGTCGGAGCAGGCTTTAAATAAAAAAATAATAAAATAAAAAATAAATAATTCACCAAACACCGAGCTTTGCTTTCTACCAGCCATTTCCTGAATACTATTCCAGTTGAATATATATGTACTCACAGTTTCACGAGTTCGTATTCCAGATCTACCCGCGCAATTTCAGAGGGTTTTCAATTCGCAGCTCCCTGATGTCTAATTATACTCGAAGGGTTCTTTCGAAGTTGAAAACATTTCCGCATTGCAGCCTCTCTATAACGTAAAATAATTATTACGATGGCTGCACAATAAACCCTGTGACTTATAGACTGGAAATGTTATTTTAACTCAGTTTTCTACGCCGAATACAGGCTTCATGGGAGGGTTGGGGTTAATGGGTACACGAGCGATTCAGTATTCCATGTTTCGTGTGTCTCTGTTCGCCTAATCCTTTGATGCTGAGCTCAGTTAGTCGAAATTATCTTTCCAGGTGAGAATACCCGCGTATGGCTCGTTATCGAGCTACATATTACTTCGCGAACTCTTCTCAAAATCCCACTGTAACCACAAGCCTGACCACTGTCGGTGGAAAAGATAACATTTGATGGGATACGACGATGAGAATAAGCATTCAAGTCTGCTGTAGCGAGTTACTATATCACCTGTGCAACCTTTTTAGTCCTGATGGAAGATGGTCGGTGTCGTATGTGCAAAAGATTATCAACACCGTATGCAGCAAAAAGGTGTTTTACGCGTAGTCGTTAGTCTCGATGTGAGGAACGCTTTCAATACACTGCCTTAGATGCGTATTTTGAAAGCGATAGATGAGTAGGATCTCCCGGGGTATCTATAAACGATCATTAGGAGCTACCTGGCGGACAGAAAGATAGCATATGTAGACGCAGAAGGCCGCCAGGTTCAGAAGATCATCTTGACGGTCCTAGAACCCTTGTCTTGGAACTTGTCTTTTGACAGAGTCCTGTGACTCACACTTTCGAGAGGAACCCAGACCACTTGCTTTTCCGACGACACCCTTCTATAAAAAGTTCGCAGCAAGTCCATACACGGCGTCGAGATGGTATCTCACTGGATGCAAGCAAATGGCTTAGAGGGGACTGCCCAGAAGACAGAAGCCGTCCTTTTCCGCGGGCGGAAAGTGGGCAGGCCACAACCATTTAACTTAACGGTACTGGGCGAACCAGTACGTCTACAGCCTCAGATGGTGTACCTGGGTATGACGGTGGACAATGAGCTGTGTTGGAAACCGCATATCCGCACGACGGCAGAAGAAGCAGAGCGGACGCTGAAGGCGTTGTATCAGCTTATGCCGAACCTCTGGGGGCCGAGTGAGAGCCGAAGAAGGCTGTATTCAACAGTAATCCACTCGGTTCTTCTCTATGGGGCCCCAAGTGGACGCTAGTCGCAGAACTCCGTGAGCCAGTGGGCTGCGGCACTATGTATAATCTGTGCGTAAGAACCGTCTCATATGAGGCGGCTTTTGTACTAGCCCGAATACCTCCTAAGTACCTCCTATTGATCTGCTGGCTGGGGAGAGCACTATGCTTTAAGACGTTCTCTCCAGCTGATAGAAAAAAGAAAGGAGCAAGGGAGAAGATAAGAGAAAAGTCTGGCGGCAAACAGTTCAGGAGTGGGTGGCTCGCCTCCAAGAGCCCGTCCATGGTCGGTGGACCCTGGGGCTAGTATACGACCTCGAAGCGTGGCTTCGCGACGGCACGGCGAGCGCTCACCGGGCATGGGGAGTTCAACGGTTATCTTGACCGTTTGAACAAGGTACCCAGCCACTACTCGCATTGTCTAGTAGCGGTCGGTGACGCGCAGCATACTATCTTTTGCTGCACTGTGTGAAACGACTCACGAGCAGCGCTCAGGGCTTTTGTCCTCACGAGACGATGGTTGAAGTGATGCTGGCTGGCCTGCAGAACTGGCCAGCGATGATCCAATTCGTTGACCCAGTGATGCGAGCCAAGGAGGACGCCGAGCACGTGAGACAGCAGGCAACATCCACGCAGCTCATGTAATCCACGCAACAGGTCTTGAGCGACGACTCTCCATAAGCGGGGAAGGCTCCCCCATCGGATGGTCGGCTCTGCAGCTGAAGCTCGTCGCTGTCTCCGAGAACTCCAGGGTACCACGGCAGTAAGGGGGAGAAAATGGACAGGACGACGGCAACAGCACGCATAGATTGAATGTTTGGCTGGTGTTCTGTAAAAAAAAAAAAAAAAATGGAAAGGAGAAATCATCGGCAGCATTTGACCCTTGAAAAAGGTAATTAGCTGTATAGCAAAATGAAGACAGTTCTACCGCAAAGGCCGAAAAGGTGAAAGGAACTCTCGGATTTCCCAATCCGGTGTGGAAGAAAGTCAAGAATGAGGTATTCGCCGATTTTGATGTTGGCGAGACTAGCACGCCTCGCTCCCTCAGCGAGTGCAGTGCCCACCGCGTGAAATCAATTAACTGCAATTTTCGCCAACTAATTAAGCCGCACGAAGCCAAAGATTATCCCTCCTCTCATTCGTAGTACTTGATATTTTCTACGCCCTTGAGAAATGGAAGATAAATGGCGTGCGGATTTCAAAAGTAAAAAAACCACACACTTGGCGTCTAATTTGTCTCGTGGCCGCGTAAATATTCGTTTTGTTTCATTTGTTTCACCAATTCTGTCTCTCTCGAACCAGTTTGTTCGTTTGCTCCTGTCTCGTACTCCCTCGAAACAACGGCTTCGCATAGGTTGCGTAAAGCGTCTGAGGTCTGATCGGGACCTGTGCTCTGGCAAACATGAAATGCACCGCGATATCCCAGACAAGGTCTACGCGATGTCATATCGGTTCAGTTTCCGAATTGATATTAAAATTTATCGACTTCGTCGCTGGGAACCGCTCTACTAGTATGCCGGTCCGAGTAGGCTGTTTAACGGGCAATTAGGAAACAAAATTAATGGGCGAAGAAAATTGTCGTACCGGAGAAGATTTACGAGATCTCTTGCTCGTTCTGGTAGGAACTTGATTAGGTCAGGTTTTATGCTCTCGGATTGAAAAATAAGCGTAGTGAGGATAATGGTTATTGATTTGAGGACGTGATAGAAAAGCTCATGGAACTGATTCGTCTACTATTAGCGGAATGGGTTATTTCTTTCATTTTGTGTAAATCGAGTCGAATATAGACCGATGAGAAATGACTCAAATGGTGTCACTTCCGCGATGGCGTACATTTGAAATTAACTGGAGCGAGCATGTAGCTATTAATCAGATCCTTCTCCTTTACCGCTATAGCGAAGAGTGAAGCCGGTTCCCTCGTCATTTTTGAATCTGAGGATAGCTTGCTTTGAAATTCGGCTACCTTAAGTATCTGTACCATCCTGGGTTGTGTTAACACCCATCACAAAACTTTCCAGAAGAAGAGCAAAGAAGGAAACTGAAGTGTCAAGATCGTGAGAAAATTCAGCAACTCAATCCCGCAGACAAGCTAGTAAACCTACCGCAGGAAAAGAGTTGTGCTAGAAAACGAAAGTTGTTCCCCGTACTGACTGAAATCTACATAAACAACTTTAAAAATGAAACTGTAGTTGAAACCAAATACAAACACAATACACGGTTTTGGCGGACAGGACTGGGGAGAAAAAATCCGGGCCTGGGGCAAAGTCTTACTAGCTCCCTGTTTTTGCTTAGATATAATTTCCTATAATATTTTTGAGTTTATTAATGAGACATTCTGGGAGCTCGGGCCCCTTTGTCCAGAACTGACACGGAGCAAAAAGCTCCAGCTGCCTCCCCTCTCGTCATGCTTGGTGGCAAAGCTATGGGGATGACATTCTAACTGTGAGAATTGACTGGACCCGATATAACAACTGGCCTTATTCCTTACCAAAACAAGTAACTCAAACGACAATATAAAATTCACCGTGGTAAGAAGAAACAGAGCTATTAACTACCTGCACTTGACAATGCCAATAGATGATAATTAAATACAGTGTATAGCATACTCAAAACAACACACACCGGCTCAATACCAATTACCAAAATGCTTCGACCACGCCACAGCAGACACAAAATTACAGTGCTCCACCCTTGAGGTCTTAGTTATTTCTGCAGCTGATAAAAATGTTTGAAAGATCTCCACCCTTCCCCCTGGATACTTCTGTGTTGACAAATTGAGTTCAAGATGAGAGTGGATTAACCTTTCGGTCTCTGAAATAGAAAACTTAGTTTCTGAATGGTGATTGCAATTTGGGTGGAGTGGGGTTCGAAAATTCATGCTTTCGATTACTTTTTTAATTCTAATGTTCACATTGTACCGAAATCTAAATTCAACTTTTGTCCCACCATGACGAATGACATAAAATTGTGGGGGTAAGATACATGTCCCTTTCTTAGAGGTCTGATTGACCGAGGGGATAGCGCGCTGGTCTCGGAATTCGAAGGTCCCGGGTTCGAGCCCACGTAGCAACTCGCTACATTTCGACCTAGGCCGGTTTTTCGGCCAGAAGAGAAGATGGTTAAGACAGCCCTAAAAGCCTCCCCGACGTCTCTGAGGTGATGCTCGAAAGGGCGGATTCCAGGGCTGGGGTTGAGAGTAATATGAAAAAATAGATGTCCCTCTCTTATCGGTGGCCGTTTTAAGTCTGTGCAACAACTTTTGACATCCTTAGATTTGTAGTTTCGCCTAGTGATATGTACGAGTACATAAAATTACCTACTTCTATGACGTCACAAAATTTGTATAGTACCTAAGCGCATCGATCTGCAAAATCACCTATGTGTATAGTCTTCTTTTTTAATTTGCTCTCAACCCTAGCCCTCTGGAATCTGCTCTTACGAGCATTACCTCAGAGACACCGGGGAGGACTGCTAGGGCTGTCTTAGCCTTCTTCACTTCTGGCCGAAAAACCGGCCTAGGTCGAAATCTGGCGAGATATTACGTGGGATCGAACTCGAAAGCTCCGGATTCCGAGGCCAACGCGCTATCCACTCGGCCAACCAGACCTCTACCTATGTGTGTAGTGCATACTTCCACTGTTTCCTGTTGAGAGGGCTGTAAAATAATTAACACTTCCTATGTGCTTTTTTTTTTTTTTTTTTTTTAAACCCCTATGTACGTGCAACCTATTAAAAAAAAAAGACTTCGAGGTGAAGCCGGCCATCTTACAGAATCCTGAGTTGAAGTCCGAAAAAAATAATTTGTTGTGGCTGAAGCCGGAGCCACGTTCACAATTATTTTCCCGGGGCCAGAGACAGAACCGAAGCTAACTTCCAGCTCTTCAATCTCTCTACCCTCAATATTTTCCCGTACCCGTCCACCCTCTAAAAATGACTTGAATTCATGTTCAAAGTCACTGCTCCTGTCCCGGTCCCCGTGGATCATTATTAGTGGTGGTTTGAAGGGCGGGGGGAGACTTCAGAAATGAATTTAGCGACTACAGAAACCCTATTACCGATATACTTGAAACTATATGTTGAATAATTTCGAAGTTTTCACGTCTCTGTCTTTTGTGTTGGTAGTAGTTGTAGTTAAGATAACTTCGAAAACGAATTCAGCAGCTCATTATCGATATACTTGGAGACATGTTGAATAATTTTGAAGTTTTCTCGTCCCTGTCCTCTGTGGAGCCATATTGGTCGGGGTTACAGTTAAAATAACCTTAAAAACAAATTCAATGACTCCAGAATCCGCATGTTCGATGTACGTACTTAACTGAAATATCTACAACTTTTAGGTTCTGCCCCCTCAGTGAAGCTTTCAAAATTGGAATTTGGGTCCAGAAATTTCATAAATGGATTAAGTAATTGTTTCTGAAATCCGATCAGACAATCGTTTTATTCTTTTATTCGGTTACTTTGCTCTGTAATGTTCAAAGTACAGAAAAAGTGTATATCTTACTCAGAATTTTAACAGAGGCCGTTAACCTTTGAATCAACTTGTTCACAAAGTTTTCAGTACATTTCCTTATGGGAAGTCTTACGTTAAACTAGCCCCCCTCCCTCCGGCGAGTTGTATTGGAATTATTCGATTTTAATAGAATTGTGGCTGGTGAGTTTTTACACCCAAAAGAGCACGTTTGGCCACTGAGAGCCCAACATCTTGAAAATCGCCAAATTTTGGAGCAGCCTAACGCCTGTAGATATTTTTATTTCATTCTGTTTTGTATCTTATTTTCTTTAGTTTTGTTTTTGTCTTTTTTCCCCTTTCTTTTTTGCTCTATTTTCACGAGTATTCATTTGATCTAGTTAGCATCCTCTGTTTTTATAGGATGTCTTAGATACTGCGAAGGAGCTGAAGAATTTTTTTTTTAAATGAAATAAGTAAATGGAAAAGTGGCTTGGTGGCCGAGTGGATTCGAACGTTGCCTCCTAAATCACGGAACGCGGGTTCGAATCCAGTACGGACGGCAAATTTTAAAGATTGAAATATGATAGGAAAATAATAAAATACAAGAATATATGGAAAGGTTTAACATTCGACCAAGCCACACAAATTGTAGCAAGAGGTGGAGTTCAATTTAATTGCTCCGCCGGAATTCAAAAAGACTACAATTGGGTTAGCCACACCAACACCTGACTAGTCTGGTGTGCCATGCAGGATGCATGCCCCTTATAGAGAAGGAAAACTCTTTCATAACCATTCCCCAGTCATGGCTTGTCACCAAGGGGAATTAGACTATAACCCTTATATCAAAAATAACTGATCAAGGAGGCCTATGTCCCAGTGGGTGGACCGAAATATCTGTTTCAAGGCTGTATTTATTTATTTTAAGTAAATGAAATATTGAAAAATAATGAGAGTATTATCAGTGAATTGTCCCTGAACACTTACGAAACTATTTTCTCCACTCAACCTAAACTAGCCATTTTGTCAACAGCAAACAGTTCTTTACTTCTTCAAAATTGGCCTCTTTGGGTCGAAGGTTACCGAGAATACCTTAGACTCTTAATCTCCCTTCTTCACTGAAAAAAAATAAAAGGTGTGAGGAATGACAGGCAGAGTACGAGCAAACTGAATTTTGGCAAAGACGTGTAGTCTTAAAACAGCTGGGAACTTGAAGCAAAAATTTTGAAAAATTCAACTATGTGAGATTATTTGCTCAAGATGGACGAAGGACGTATTGGCCGTGTATGCTGGTCCAATTCAGAAAATTTGGGCTATAATTTTCAAACTAAATCTAACCGCCGAAAGGCTTCTAATGTTGGCCAATTTTCAACTTTATATTCTTAACAGTAATTATTTTCGTCCATTTAACATAATGACACTTGCGAATGATTACAGGAAACCGAATTATGCATCTTCAAGATCAGCCCCACCATTGAATTTAGCAGAACTGGAAGAAGCACTTTCGGTCATCGGACGAGGGTTGGCAAAGAAAGCGGCATCAGAACTTTATTGATTTCCTCGAACAATACTCAGCGACGAATTGAGTGGCAGATATCAGGAAGATTATACAGATCCACTCATTAACTTGCCACAAACGTACGAAAGCATGTTAGTGTAACGGCAAGTCACCAGTTTTCTATTTTTATTTAACTCAGATGAGGAAAGACCTGGACTTGAGCCTGCGAGTGAGACTGGTCTGGTGTTACGTCATGCCCGTGCTGCTGTATGGCATGGAAAGCTGGGTGCTGTCACGCGAATTGGAGAAACGCATTGAGGCGGCAGAAATGTACATATATCGTCGCCTCTTAAAGATATCCTGGAAAGATAAAGTCACCAATGAAGAAGTATTGAGACGTATGTCCAAAGAACGAGAACTATTAAACATCATCAAAGCCCGCAAACTGCAATATCACGGACACGTCCATGAAACGAAAAGTATACGGTTTTCCAGAATATACTGCGAGGAGGAATAAAGGGCAAAAGAAGCGTAGGAAGGAGAAAACTGTCATGGGAGGCGGATTTGAGAAGATAGTTCAAATGTTCCCCGACAGACTTGTTCCGTAACGCTGCGAATAAGGTTGTAATAGCCATGATACCGTCAACTGGGGTAATATTGGACACTGGTGGTAATATTGGCCATTCATAATTTGTTATAGGAACGCTAGTATCGTTATCAGTAAAGTCCACTGGGGTAATATCAGACACTGGTGGTAATATTGGCTGCTCATGACTTGTTGAAGGAGCGCTAGTTTTGTTATCAATAAACAAGTCATGAGTGGCCGATACTACCACCAGTGTCCGATATTACCCCAGTAGATGGTAATCGCCAAACTTCAGTCGGAGACGGCGTCATGAAGAAGAAGATATGTTAGAAGATTTTACCTGAATAAAATGTCAAATAATAAAGTTGTGTTCCTAGAAAATTGATGTTTTAAATTAATTTAGGTATATGGGCTACTGGAGTGTCGATAATTGGAAAATGCAAACTTTTCCATGCCGACTGTTGTGCAGTATAGTTTTTCCTACCTGGTGTGGTGGGACGTATGGCGATGCACGCATGCCAGAGTGGCCCCTGAGATACTGCACCCCCGGCCCCGGAAACCACCCTTTCGAGTATCGCATCAGTGGCCGGAGGGACACTTTGAGGCCGACTCGAGCCCCCGTTTCACCGTGCCGCTTCCCGTGCGCGCGTCCTGCCAGAGCCACCATAGGGTTCCATACTAACCGAAGTCAAGCACTAGCCTGAAATTCAGGTCCTTCACAGCTGGACACGCTTCCTCCTCACTCACTCTCACCTCCTCGTCGTGGTACGTGTGGCGTCGCAGGCTGGTTGTGACTGCTGGGGATCCGCAGCAGCTGCAACAGCTCTCCTAGGATAGTACAGAGTTATCTTGTTCGATGGTGTGGGTCGAGCTTGGTTCGTCGGCCCTCTGCCTCGATCACTCCGTCTGCATCTTCCTCTTCATGATGGCCGAGCTTCATCATCTCCGGAACCAGGGTGTCCAGCGCGAGACGGCTAGTCACACCGTCGCTATCGCTCGTGTTTCCGCCGGCATCGATCACTGTTGCTGTCCCGCACCTCTCTTGCTCATCCCAGGCTTTACATTCGAACAGGGTATGCCAAGGTGTGTCCTCTACCTCTCGATCACAGTGCGTGCACACGGGGCTCGGCGCTATCGCCAACCGATGTAGGTACGCGCCGAAGCACCCGTGGCCGCTCAGGACTTGGGTCAGGTGGAAGTTCAGCTCTCTGTGCGATCTTCCTGCCCGTACATCGAGGTCGCGTATCAGCGCTCGGGTCCACTCGCCCTTGGTCGACTGGGCGAGCGCGTCCTTCCACTTCCGAAACGTTGACCCGAAGTGAGTTTTTCCTACCTAGGTACTATGTATTTTCAATTTTTCTCCGAATCACTAATTCTTAATGGATGAAATGTATAGTGTACTAATGATCCTAGACAGAGTGACAAACATTTTAATTCATATTTCATTGAAAATATGAAATAATTCGTTCAGAAACAAATTAAAAAATTGAAAAATGTCTCAAGTTTGTCGGCTATTTGCGGCTTACCTGAATTGTGGAAAGATTGTGAAGAGGAAAATGAGGCACGGTGCAGGGGCAATAAAAATGAATAATAGGGCCAGTGTTATGGAATTTAGCCGGGAGCTCTTTGGTCTAACTAATCCGCCCCTGCTAACATATAACGTTAGAACAAATGATTGACTTCAGGTGAACAATTACAATTAGGCAGGACGGGTTCTGGACGGGGAGGAGCAGGACGGATGATCGGTTAATTATTCGGTGTAATTGAATCTTCATTTCTGAAAACGGATGATGAATACTAGAGCAACTCGCATTAAGAGGAAATACTTTCCAGAAATTGAAAAATCGCATAGAAAATTTCTACCGGATAATCAATGGGCAGTTCATCGTGCCTGCACTTCGTTAATTAGCCGAAAACAACCGTTGAAATTGTTTCGCAAACAAATGTGACTTTATACGCGGGTTAACGAGCACCTTGACCGAATCGAATCAATGCTGTACGCCGTGCTGTATAGTTTACATGTTCTTCGTTTGCTTTGTTTTCCCCTCTATGTCATTAAAAAATTTTGACGGTTCTGGAAACAGGGTGCCCTCGTCTCTGATAACAGTCATCAATGAGTGCTTTTGCAAAATCATTGCGGGCTTTTCGGATTCGAGGGTAGTAATTGAGAAACCTTCGTGTCACCCCATTATACGGGGTTAAAATTACTGTCACCGGTTATTCAGCTACTCGAGAGTCGTTCTCTCGGAAGCTTTTTGGATACTGATGGTTACTGAAATGCAAAAAATCTATGAATAGACGGATAGACGTTTTTTCGGTGCTCGTGGTTATGAAACACAGTACCGAATATGCCCACTCAGGTAGACAGAGAGTCGATACATTAATACATTATTTCAGTCGGTTTGGATATTTGTGTATACGGTCTCCATCAGTCATTAGTGATGTAAGAATAAATCGAATTACAGAATTTATGTAATACGTTGTTGACTGCTGTTTTTTCTTTTTCTCACCTGGTCCTGTTATACCACGAACTGATTCGAAATGATACGCTTAATTGAAGCTGTTTGGCAAGTTGCAGAGGAATACATGGTTGAGTGTTTGCCGTTTTAGGAAATGGGAATGAGATCGAGGAAAGGAACGGGAGCGTAAGAGAATAGTGTCGGTAGCCCAATGGGCAACATGTATGCTTTGTCTTGGAATGTCTGTAAGACTTGAAGCAGAAATCACGACTCTACCGAGCTCTTTTGCAACGCATCGTACCACTGTACGAGTGGTTTTTCTGGAGAGTGGCAGGGAGGGAGGGGGTATCTTGAGAAAGAAACTGGAAGTGTCCAAGGTCCTGCTTATAACTGGAATCCAAAGCGCATGGCATGCGTGCATCGCCATACGTCCCACCACACCAATAATAATAATAATAATAATAATAACTTTTTTGCAAAAAAAAAAAAATTAAAAAAAATAGAATCGATAGGCGATGCAAGGGCTTTAGCATTACTGAATTATTTTGTTGGGAAGTACAATACTGTGGTGCTAGGGGGAGAAAATATTTTCATGACTCAAATATCGGAAAAGCCCCGGTGGAACATCGTAACCGACTCGATATGTCTGCCGACGTGACCCGAATGGACTGATTTGAGGTTCTTTTCTCTTTGATTTAGGACCGTAGCTTCGAGTGGGGAAGGTTGATTCGTTAAGTTGTTTTACTTTTTCTGGTTGTTTTTGCTTTCCAGGTGTAAAATGTGCTGTTTTCTCCCAAACTGCCCTTCCCCAATGGAAAAGTTATCACGCTATGGGCTAGCGATGATCGCACCATGTTCTGCCAAGAAGGTGTCGATATTAGGTTTCTATGGCACCTGAATTCTTTCACATGATTTGGACTCCTGAAAGAGCTGCAATTTTAGGTTTCATTTTCCCGTGACTTTTCCAACTTCAGCTTATTGATATCTTAAAAATGTGCTAATACAGGAGCCACGTATTAGGTTTCAAACACTGACGTCTGCATATAGACTAACAATTCAGCCACATATATTTAGAATAACGCTTACATTATGTAAGTGCTCGTATACTTATTGACGGCATTTGCGGCCAAGTGATGAGAAAAGTAAATGTTATTCGAATCCGCAATTCGATTTTAATACCCCTCCCGTCTGTGGCACGCAAATACGAATGTACCAAATAGATGAACAGTGTGTCAACATTGTCAAGGGTCGATCGCCTCGTTCAACTTCAAAATTCTCTCACGTTCCGGCAATTCAGCCGATGAAAGTCCCCAAGCTACGTCCCCGGAGACCTCGATCTCACCTTTTCGCTCGTTAGCAAATACTCTCACGTAAACAGTCTTAAATTCTCGTAATTCGGCGCACACGTGACTGGCTCACGTATACAACAAATCTTAGTAAAACGCGATATTTTTATAAATGTAATTTATTACATAAAAATATCTATTTATCTGATACAAGAGTATAATGTACAGTACAAAGATTGATTCACACCATTTCTGATAAACCTGTTTCGTCATACAGTGTTATTAAATTAGCTGACAGTTGTGAGTACAATGAGTTTTTAAAACAGTAATTAGATATATAGATCGAATGAAGGTAGAAGGTAACTAGGTAACTCTATTGACCGCTTGAATCGGACCAAGTTAGACGATGATCGGATACGAGTAGTACGTGGGCACGTACGAATGATAGTATGAGGTAGCCAACGGGTACGAAGGCAGCACGCCCGAATAATACAGTATGGCCCGTTTACCTTTGGCAGCTCCGGTGTGCGGTTCGGCGGCGTCAGGGGCGACCGCTGGCAGGGCCAGGGCTTGGACGGCGATCATTGCGATCAAAATGCAGACCTGTGGCAAAGAAATTTGAACGTTAATAGCTAGACTCTTAAGTATCATTATCGAGATCACCGAACGAATTCTCATCCAAGTGTAGAAAAGACAATTTTAAAGAGACATGACCCTTGTCCCGGGTAAAAAGCATAAGACACTGGCAAAATAATACATTTTTCAAAATTTAGGTGGGGGAATCAGTAAATGCTCCATTTGCCCCCTCCCTCTTGGCGTTGGTTATGGATGAAGTGGGGAAAATCAGCAAATACCCCATGTGCCCCCTCCCGCTATGGATGAAATGAGCAATTTGCTTTATGTAGTTATTTCAGTCAAGTTCGTATTTCGTTGGTACGTATTCGAAAAATGGAGGAAAAATTATTATTGTCTGTACATGTACAATAACTGGGAGATGAAGATATTTTTAGCCATCGCCATGTATTTTTCTTGATTAAGAGTTGAATATATTTTCGAAAGCTGTTTTTGGATTGGGGAGGGGTAAATTTACCTCGAATTGCTGACGATCTTCAAGATTGTCACTGACATTTGAATATTGAAAGAACATTAAAGAGAATTTGTGGATAGGAATTATCGTTGCTACTAGTGGAATAAATTATCGAATTATTGAGAGAGGCAGAATCATGTTGGACGTATTGTAGGAGGAGTACCTTCAGCCCTTCGCTAAAAACTATGAGTCGGCAGACATTTTTGAATCAGAATTGTAAACTGAAAAGTACTACTACTAACTAAATGGGAGGTCAAGTGTTGCATCGTAGGATTCTACAAGAACTTCCAAAGTCTCCAGGTTCTATAACTACAACATCTGAAAAAGAAAACCTTGCTCCTTTTTGAAACTTTTTACCTGAGAATGAATATCCAAATGAATTTTCCTATTTCTTTTTAATTCTCAGGTATTAAAATCTCTAAATCGAAGAAGCTACCGGCGAAGTTATTGTAAATCATTCGGGAAAATTTCAAAATCTTGAGTGAAATGTGAGCGACGTAAAATGAGAATTTTGTCGACAGCTAACACTACAACATAACTGGAATCGCCGATTTTTGTCGCTTATCAACGTGTACCCATTCAGCTTTTAAGGTTTCCAAAGCTGTAGAGCTTTTCAATTTGTGGAATATGTAGAGTTAAATTTTCCGTCATTTTTAAGAAAATCACGAAGTGAGACGATAAGTGAATTGAACGGAAAAGATTTTTTTTAAATGAAAAGAACATACCAAATGTCATCGAGGTTTCTTTCTGCAAAATAAAAAACCTATGTTATGAACATTCGATTTCTGAAGAATTACTCTTTTTCAGTAGCATAGAAGGGCCTTGGAGAATTCTGACATTGGCAAAAATAAAATAAATCTATTCGGTTTGTATATAAAATGTACCATTTCTCCCTTATAATATTTCGAAAAGTGAGGTAGGGACTAGAATTTTATTTGCTTTTACCGTTATCGGCTAAGCTACAGAAAGTTCTAGGAACTTACCGAAGAGGGGAGATTGTGAAAATGTTCGAAACAGTGGAGGAGGGGGGAAGGATCCATTTGGTAAGACATCGGTGATGAGTGTATGAATCTCCGAATTAGGTATGTTCTTTCTGCAGTGAATTATTTTGACAAACGAAATTAAATTTTCCCGATAAAAGCAGAAAATTTACTTCGACCGCTACCAGTCAAGCTACTGAAAGTTCCAGGGACGTAGCCAAACACCGAAAAGGTATATTCTAAATTGAGAGAGTAGAATGAATTTATTTGCTTAGACATCAGTGTCATCGGTGAGCATGGAATATAGAATTAGCTGTTCAGTTCCCAGGGAATATTTTTGCCAGCAAAATTGTAAACTGAACGTACTTATCGAAAAAATCATGTTTTCCTTCGCCTCCGAAAGGTCGAACTATTAAGAATTTCAGTAGTGTGCCGAAGAAGTGATTGTGAAAGCATGAAGCTCCTTTTCAAAGTTTTGTCAAATGGCAGTATTATAAGTGCGATCAGGGAGAAGCCCTTTTCGCTATAATCATCTGAGATTTTGTTTCACAGTTGGTAAATTTGGAAGAGGCTGCGGCCAGCTTGCAAACGGGCAGAGTATTTACGAAAAGAGTCGGGTTTTGTTTATCAATGTCAAACTGATTTCGATGAGCTAACTTCAAATTTATTTTCATTAGAAAATTACAGGGTGTCTACAGGTGCTGAAAAGTCCTTCAAGTCCTGAATTTTGAAAGTAGGTCTTAAAAGTCCTAAAAAGTGCCGAAATTTAAAAAAAAATTCAAAAGTCCTTCAGTTTTGCTAATACTATTATTTTTAAAACCACACCCCTCAAAAATCAACGTTCGTTGTGAAAGATTAGAATTTTCAATAATAATAATAATAATAATAATAATAATAATAATAATAATAGTTACAGATAGGTAATAAATTTGTTTCCAGTACTCCAAAATAAAATTTTCGATCATTAAAAAGTGTAGCGCAGGATCTATATTCACGAGGAGGGGGGCGTGGGGGATCAGAAAGGAGGGAGATGTAAATGGGGATAAAACAATTGGAAACCAAAAAAATAAGAAGATTTGCTTACTCGGGAAAAATATGGGAAAAATGACGGCTCAAATCCTGCAAAGGGTCCTGAAAAAGTACTTCATTTCACTTTTCAATTTTTGTAGACACCGTGAAACTAAAGGTCCCTCGTCTCTCGAAAAGTCACTTCGGTTTCTCGCTAGTACTGACGAGCAAGTGCTGTTCAATGTAAAACTACGTGAAAAACTGATAAAGAAAACCAAAGTTAATATTTTTAAACAGAATGGTCAAAAGAAATACTGAGTATATAGGTACATATAACTAGTAGAATGCAAAGTTTGGTCTGAGCTCTTTTGCATTTTTTTTTTTTTTTACTGCTTAACAGTCAACATTTTTCAATATAGTTCAGAAACAGTAATGCCTCCCTGTGGGGACGGTACGAGACTTTTTTCAGAAGGAACTAGCTTATTCCACAGGAAAACAAAACGTCTTTCTAAAAAAACGAACGTAATATTCTTGATGAAAAAAATGAATGCTTTGGAAGTCCCAGGGAAAATGTCCCATTTACCCTTTTGAGGAGTATGTGCTCCCTCCACTTTCAGCTGAAATCACGTCGTTTTACTGCAATACCGAAGTATATTGAGTATATTGAGGCAAACATAAATATACGGAAAATTCTGAGATTTTGGCGGCTTCAGATGAGGGAAGAGCCCCAATCACCCCAGGAATAATCCTGCCCTCCTTTCGTTAATTCAGCATATTAGAATTAAAAAAACAACTGCCTTAAAATTATTAGAAATAGATAAAAAGTGACGCCCGCGCCTCTGGTAAAATCTGAAATTATTTATGAAAGATAAAGTTGGAAAATTAAATCAGTTTCAATTTTCAATTTAGTTGCCCTGATATAATATACAGATCGCAGATCACTACTTACAACACATTAGCACTATAAACTGATTCAAGTATTCTATCAAAAATGTCCCGGAAATTGAGGTCTGTGGGTCAAAAATTCATGGCGCCCTAGATTCGCTCTAATCTGAGAGCAATAGAGACAAGTTCTCCTGTCTATTCCTCGAAACTAAAATTTGAATGAAAATACTTCGCAAATAGTTGACTAGGTGGAAAATTCAATGAATTGGGACTAGCTTAGCAGCTCAGTAATTTTTCTTGATTCAAATCAGAATAGTCTGATGAAACCTTTGAACCCCTAAGTATTCTTTCGTTGTGCCCCGTTTCTGAGTGGAAATTGAATTGGTTTGGCGTCAAAAATTCTTTATGATTGTTTTCTAGTTGATCTGTCTACTGACTTGGAAAGATTCGACGAGACATTTCGAATGATATAATGTTTGATTAAAACACAAAACAACTTTTACGGGTAGAACAAAAAAATTCATAAACAAATATTTTATAAAATCATTTTTTATTTAGAACACATTTTTATCTCTTTTCCCCAGCTCCAAACATGTGCCCCGAGTATTTGAATTTGAATTTTTCAATTTTCTTTCTATTTTCACATTTAATATGAATATGGTCGGCAAAAATTGTTCCAAACAGTTTCGTTCCCTTTTTTACTCAGACTCAGTCACTATCTTAAGAGCGTAGAAATAGAATGAACGTGCCTAGATGAAGTAAAAACCATTCAATTCCTATATATTTCGTACCTTTCCAGATGTTCCTTTCCATATTCCCTTATTTACCCCCTGCAGTGTGATAACTAAACTGCAAAAATGCAAATAAAAATACAATTTATCCAAAAGCCTTGTACTTGACTAACTTAACTAGTATGTCACATCTTTTGTATTTATCTAATTTCAGTTATACATCAATGAAAACATTTTAAATCGATATTGACTCAGTGTTCTAGTACCTAAGATTAGATCGCTAATTCGAAATAAAAGTGGGAAAATTCTTCGAATCTGAAAGAAATTTTCGTTTATTCAACAGTTAATATAGGATGGATTCTACTGAAAATATTTCAAAATCTGAATTTTTGTCTTATATTAATCCGAAAGCATTAGAAAATGTTCACAGAATTTCGAGTGGATGTGAAACTTTTTTCTTTCTTGTGCTGAGACTTTTAACGTGAACAAAATTTTATTGATTAATAGAATGGGAGAAAAAGATGAATTTGTAGTCTTTCCAATCACAAAACACAAAATGTTGATTTTTCCAACTAGAACAAGACCGAGGTTGACTTGCAAAAGAAAGAATAAAATGAATTAATTAAAAAAATAACAAAAAACAGTTTTGTTAATTTCCGATGCCAACGAGTAAAAGGAAACAAATGTACGGATTTTTCTTCTTCATGCTCACATGTTCTCAACTTTTCTTCGATGAGAGGAATCTGACAAGAGTGTTTAGCCCCGTCCTCCTAAATATGTCCCTGCTGATACCTGACACCTCACTTTCTCAAAATCTTCGAAAATTAAAGACTATATGCTAGTCTACTAAGGCAAGAATATTTGGTTCAAGTTTTTAAGGGTACTTGAGTACCGAACTCTAAATAAACGGTAAAAGGAAAAAATTGGAAGTATATTCACTATTTGTTATTTCTAATTAAAAATGATCCAGCTACCACGGCTTGTTTAGTTGTACAGGAGAAAAAATAAGTTGTGTAAAAGACTGGACCAACAAGTGGGCAGAGTCTGAGACTGTCATTTACGTTTCAAAGAAACCAGATGATATACAAAAGCACTGATACGAGTTAAACGATTTGAGATACTAAAATAGAGACTCGAGTAGGCGGAAAATATCACCAGGCACAAACGAAACCGCACTGAAAATTCTTTTAAAAGTTTTTAGCAAATTAAATTTCCAAATTCAAAATCCTTTTTTCTTTCCGTTAAAAAAAAAGAAAATTAACACTCGTAAAAAAACATTACTTACTACGAAGAATTTCATGTTGATGATGTAGGGTGCTGCGAAGCAACAAAACGAAAAAAACTGCAATTACGAATTGAATCGCGAAAAGGCAAATGAAATCAGATGACCACGTTGCCTCGGACAGGCGCTTTTATACTAAAAATGTAAAATAATTATGCGAAATCGTGGCCGATTAACATGAAAAGTCGAAGAAGCCTACGTTGATATATTTACGCAATTTGAGATGCTAGTAGTTGACCTACGTATTCGTACAAGAAAAAATTAGTATCGCACAATGAGACGATTTGCATTACCTTGTGAACAGGTCGTTCATGTCCTTAACCGATCTTAAATAATATTTTTTACTAATATGTCAGTTGCTGATCTGGATATAGTAATGAAAATATGCGTCTGTTATTATATGAAGCAACGGACCCCGTACCGAGCAGAAAATAAATCCTATATTTTATTCTTGTACGAATATTTTCCGTCAGTCTACATCTTTTTGTGCGTGCACATTGGAATTTTTGCAGAGTATTTACGAATGTTATTAATGGTTCGGGAAATGAAGACCGAGTAGAGCAGGTGGCTATCTAATTTTCCATAGGGATGGTTCGTATCTTCGTATTCCAGCATAGTGAAGTACGAGCTAACTCGTTAATGATATCACACTTATCCGAAAAATATCTCAAAATACATATTTATTTTCAAAAGTCTCAAAAATTAACTTCAGGAGACACTTATTTGTAAGAATATATCCGAGTCTTGTTACACATTCGCACATGAAATTAAATTTTTTTTGGATATGAAACGTTTTTTATGCTAAAAATTCCCAAAGGCTGAAACCTATAGTACCTATTGTAATTCTAAGGAAATGATGAGGGAGGGAAGTTGAGTTTCCGTGGAGTTACATTGCTTAACCTTTCTTATAGGGGTGCTACCAGAACTTTTCTTTGTGGGGGTTAGAATTTAGAAGAAAAAAAACTTGGGCAGGGGTGAAAGCTGGATTTGGTGCCTACCTGATTTGGTACCTACCTATTTTTGTGAGCTATAAATTTGTACGAACCTACAATGCAACGAAACCACATCAGGTCATCGGTATTATTTTTTTCGTTTCAAAATTGATTTTGAAATTTTTTTTTGAGCATTTTCGGATGGTGCTATAGCCCCCTAGCCCCCTCCTTGGTTGCGCGTTTGCCTACCTCCGTTTTTTATCATTTCTCAGGTCCAATTTGAAGAAAACAGAAATTACAGAACGATGGCAGATCCCATCAGGGAACCACTCTAGGAGGGATATTTCCAAATACGTACAAACAGTTATAATTTTATCAATCCCCTCTTTGTGAGTATTTGGATCATTTTCTTGCCCTCAAGATGATAATTGACTTTGTAAATTAGAAAGAAGTAGATTCTCAAACTATTGAACTATTTATACCACTGTAACAGTTTTCTTTTGACGTCGAAAATAAAAATGCCGTGTCAAGATAGTAGGTACTGTCAAATACTGAATTCTCAATGCGACGACAAATTTTGTATAATTTTCAGTGGTTATCATACCATTCTATTCTTCTCCCGTCGAGGGAGAGGCAACCGTGGAGACTCTAGTCAGTTTTATTCAATCTTCAGTACTCAATTCTTAATTACTTTGCCGAACTTACTTAAAATTCGCTAAAACTGTGCAATCTCATTTTTGATTCATTGTGCAGTGCATTTTGCAGACTTGTTCATGATTGTGGAGGAATGATCAAAATTTTTCAAAACTCTTACAGTTATTTAGGACTCGCATAAAACGCTAAAAGACTTTAAACCTAATTAAAATTTTTCAAGGTTCTCTTAAGACATCCAGGTTTGAAAATTTTTAAAGCTCTACTTTAAAACTCACCGGCTGTTCAAGATTTGTTGAAGATGTATTACGACTCTTCGAGTTAAGGCTAATTAAAATTCATTCATACTTGTTTAAACCAAGTAAATACTCTGAGACGCTTTTAAACGTTCTTACGATTCGCCAAGACCATCCGAAACTCATTCAACACTTCCTATATGACTCTCTCAGACTTACTAAAGACTTGCTTGGACTCAATCAGCACTCTTCAAGATATATGATCGTGACTTTTTGAGTTTTCTTAAGATTCTTTAATACTTTTCGAGATTTGTTTAAGATTCTCTAAAACTTGTTTGAAACTTTGTAAGAATCTTTTAAACTTGTTAAAAATTCACAGTTTTTGAAAACTTTCTCCTGATTATACAGAGGCTCTTTCACACTAGTTTAGGATTCCTCAGAACTCATTAACGGACTCTACTAGGCTCGTTTGAGACATAGTAAAACCTTGCCATTTATTAAAGTATTTCGATGTTAATATTATTCTTTAGAGTGCACTATTGCTCTGATTGCTTCCAGAGACGAAACTTACTTTCAATTTGGGGGAGGGGGAGGTGGAGAAAGAAAATTTGTCGGCAAATTTTATTTGAAAACTAAAAATTTGCCGACAAAATTCTTAAAAAATTTAAAAATTTGCCGATTTTTTAATCAAAATATTTTTAATTGAACGTTCTTCGAAAATGAAAAATTCAAATTAACAGTTCCAAAATTTGCAACTGCCAAATTATTGGGGTGTTTCACCCCTATATAGTTTCGTCCCTCCAAATATAGATTGGAACCTTATCCCTCAAGCACTCACATTTGCGCACATGAGCATACCCTAGTCCGGGAGGGTAAGCTGGAAGGATGTTAGGAATACTTGAGAGGAACACACATCAACTTCCTTCACACAGGTGGTGGTTATTTACTCTTGGTGATCTTTTTTTCTGAATTTCCTTTGATTCGTCTCCTAAATTGGTTCCAATAAAATCAATCAAAAAACAAAAACCCTACGAAGTTTTAGGTCGATTGGATTAGGGGAATCCGTGCCACAAGCTCCCTTTCGTTCTTATGGGGAAAACACATGGAGTTTTGACTTTTATTCCAGACTAAATTTCCGTCCTATATTCACCAGGACCGAAGCGCGTAAATTAAACAATAGAACATTTGCTATCGGATTCAGCTTGTGACATTGGAAAATATAAGTCTTTTGCTTTCAACTTTCAGATTTCAATAAAATGTTTAACTTCCTCAAATTTTAGGCTCTGGTCAAACAGAGAATCTGGTAAAAACAGAATAGTCATTGAAATTCGAAATTCAATGTTTGCTACCGACTTCCAGACTTTTGAAATGTCTTTCACATTTCAGCTTTGTATCAAACTTCCAGATAACTTTCGGTACTCAGCTTGAAACCTTTTTTGGCTTTTGACTGACTAGTCTCTGACAGGAGTCCAGGGTACTCCATTTTCAGAAACGAAATTTGACTTTCAGTTTGAGAAGGTGGTTTAGAAAAATGTGCCGACAAATATTTTTTTTTAATTAAAAATTCCCCAACAACAGTTCAAAAAAATTAAAAATTGGCCGATTTTTTAATCGAAATATTGTTTAATTGAAAAAACAAACAAACAAACATTCACAAAAAATGAAAAATTCAAATGAGCGGTTTCAAAATTTGCCGACTGCCAAATAATTGGAGGGGGGAGACTATAGTTTCGTCCCTGATTGCTTCCCCCCTGTACCGAGGTGTGTTAGAGAAGTTTTTTTTCTTCTAAATTTGTTTATATTTATTAAATATTATTACACGAACGTGTTCTCTGCCAGGGTTTTTCAATAATAAAGTTTTTCACCCCGACAGGAACTGGACCACTTTTACTAAAGAAACAATATAACATCTAACATACCTATTCTTCTTTCTTAGCTATTGTTCAATTCTTTTTTCTTTTTTTTTTTCTAAGTACCTCTGTAACATATTTCCCCAATTTCCTGTATCTTTTCCAGTCGTTTAATTCTTTTGCCTCCAGGTCTTCCCCACTGACATTGTATTTTTCTCTTACTGGTTTGAAAATTGGACATGCTTTAAACGTGTGGTCTGGCGTATCTTCTTCTTCCCCGTATTCCCTACATACATCGTGTTCAGTTATTTTGAATCACAGAAGACGCTTCAACAGGATATTTCGAATTTTATTTGTGTTGGAAAACATCATGCAAAACTGATGACAATAATGAGTTTTATGAACAGGAAGAATGAAAGGGCTTACATCCGTATATTTAAGATTCGGAAAATGGAAAATTCCAGGTACATTACTTCCCCAATCGGACAGTCCCCCCCCCCTCTCCGACAGAAAAACCTAGATTTTTCGATTTTTTTTTTATTCCTTTTTTGTTTTCTTCTTGTCTTCCGTTTCTTTTTTTCCTTTCAATTTTTAGACGTATAATATGCCATTATACCCAAGTTACTTCTTCCTGGAAGAATGGTCACGAACCCGCTTTGAACCTAGACTTATACAATGGCTGGATATGTAAGACGGGGATATGATGAAGGGCTTTGGTCAATCGATGATATTTTCTCGGTAGATTTTCAGATCCCTATCCGCCCCTGTTCTTTCGTAACTCGTCCGAACATTGTGAAGAATAAATTTATAAAAAGTCTTAGTGGAATCCAATGTGCCTAATATTCTGATTTCCTACTTCCTCAACTTCTGAACCACGTACCTAAAGTTGTAGAAAATAGTCCAAAATTTAAAAATTTGACTACTGTTGAATTTTAAATTACGTTACTGTAATCGGATAATTTGTCTTGAATTTCCGATTATGAGTGTACACTCGATTTTGATCTATGAGGCGCAATATGCCAGAAAAATTTACTAATAACTGCGGGCTATTGGAGCCGGATTTGGCTTCCTACACGTTCAGGGAGTATCGTGCTTAGACTTTGAACGACACTAGTGGTTTAGAGTTTCAGTATAATATGAAGACATAAAGCTTGTGATAATTAATGCAGACTCTTTGAGACGTTTCAAGACTTCTTAAATGAACGAATTAGACAACCTCCCCCACCAACCCGATACTAGCCTTGCCAATGTTGACCCTTGTTTAGTACTTCGTAGTAGTCGTAGTTCGTAATTCGCTTTCTGTTTGCATGTTTGTCGGGATGGGCTGACTGTTCATCTGATATGTCTGTCTGGGTTTCTTTCTTTCCTGTCGTGGATTTAGGCAGAAATCGTGTGATATTTCTAGGAGATAACTCAAGCCCAGTAATGCTCTAGATATAAAGAGACCTTGGTTAAAAAATTTAACTCACTCAGGGAATGACGTCAAGTGGTTTTTGAAAGATGAGCTTAAAACTGCCTCCCTAACATTTCCTAAATTCGACATTTGATCGTGGAGGTTTTCCCCCTGAAGGCAGCAGTGACAGGTGACCAGGTTCAAGACATCTTACAACCTATTGAGTCCCTATTACGACTCATCAGAACTCGTTAGGACTCATTACAGTTCACTGAGACTCCTTTTGAAAATCATCTGTCTATTTTTAGGTTGTTTTTTCTGTTTTGTTACCCGACTGAATTTTCGAGTAACGAACTTGCCCCTGTAATTTCCGAATTCTCTTAAGTACACAATCTGTAAGGGTTTTTTCAAACGGGTATGGGAGATCAGGTTTTTAAAGTAAAGACAAGTTTACTTTTATCATCTTCGTTCTCCCTTTATCCAGTATTGGTGAAAATTGCTTTTTCATGCGCACAGCTTCGACTTTTCAAATCAACGAGACGATGCAAGCGGTCAAGTTATTGTAAGGCGTTTGCTATTTTCCTAACCATGAAAATGAACTACACTCAATGATTATGGGTAACAATGAGACCCTATAAACACCATAAAAACGATATACGTGACCATTGAACGTTGAATTAACCAATATTGGCCGCAGACACTATTTAAGAGGTATTCTAATGCAATTTAGTCTATCATATTTCTTTGTTTACACAGAATACTTCGCACTTTATTGTTATATTTATACGATGTATAAAAAGCGTCTTACTTATTATTACCTATGTCGGCGGTTTGCATTTGTCATGGCGGAGACTGCGCACAGGTCTGAATACAATGATTCAGCTCTCAGCGCCGAATTATAAAATCTGCAGTCACGTGCCCATTATTATACATGTAATTGACTTCGATACACTCGGAAAGATTCAATCGATACTTACATTCATACAAGATCTGTCTCACCTTCGCACTAGGCTCGAATCGTAAATGTCTTGGCCCGTATGCCACCAATTTTCCCAGTCAGAAGTCCGAATATCAACCCCCGAAGAAGACTTGTTTTAAAGAGCAGTGAATGTTGGATTTTATGGCAGAAGGGAGATGTGGATGAGAGGTAATTGTAGTTTGATGCATATGCAAACAGGGGAGAAGATTGGTTAATACCCGAGTTTCTCATGGACTCCGTAAATCGTGTCCCCAGGTCGAAAACCTTGACTGGGACTGAACATGTAAACACGACGACGATCCCGTAGGCTCCCTCTAGGGAGAAAAACTCATCATTAGTCCCCCCCCCCCGTTACTTCAAGAACCTTCTGTACTTACCACGTCTAAAACTTTCAAAGTGGTTACTACATGGACTCGGCAAAATGCGTTCAAATTGTAAACATCTTCGAGATAATTTAAATTTTTATGGATCTAAGACACGCGCTGGTACGATTACCTGTCAAACAGCGTCGTAAAATACGTGGAAATTAGAAACTGTAAGTTAAATATAGAAAACGGGAGGATCGCACCGCGAACCGAACGCGTTTTTAATAACTAATATTAATATTCATAAATAACGATAAACTTCAAAATTTACGAATAACCAAAAGTCATTTTTAAACCTTGGAGAGCTTACGATGTGTAGTCGGTATCCTTTCTTACTCTAAATTCCTGTGTCACAACGAAACATTTCCTAGCTCAAAATAAGATGGCGATTATTTACAACTGGTCCATTTTTACGCCTTCAGTGGTGGCATGATCGGAATGTAATCGTTTCAACTCATTCAAAAACCGCCGTAAAACTTGAAATTTTAGAATGAGATTCAAAATTCAGGCTTAAAGTAATTACGACTTTTAGGATCCAAATTCCGGAAAAATTTGCAGAAATTTTTAAGTTCACTAATGCAGGAATACGTAGATTTCGCCAACCACACACAAAAAAGACGGTTTGAGTCAAATACGGGGTAAGACGTGAGATTTAGCGGATAACTGTCCAGCATTGTGCTTTCAGTATGACACCAGACATTACACGTACATCCCTTTTGATTTGAAAGAAGTGGAGCCCCACTGTTTTCGGGTAGATTTCGAGAAGTCGATGTTTACGTACAGTTCAAAGTCACCTGTAGGGCTGCCGGTGAGACACAAAATAGTAAAAACCCCATCGAATACTAACGAGACGAACTATTAAAACCATTTTTGGTTCACTGTTCAAAAATGGTGAGGGCCAGGATTCTCGAGAAGGTATTGAGGAGAGACATCAGTATCTCAAAAGGGAGAAAGGCAAATTTGAGCGTAACAGAAGAGCAACTCAGTACAACAATTTTTTTTCAAAAATGAGAAAAAGCGTGACCGTTGTTTTTTGGCAGGGGGGGGGGGGCTGGTAGTTAAATTTAAAATTAAGAACCGCATTTTTAAGTAGAATGCTACTCCTGTGCTCGGTCAGTGGCAAATTTGATGTACTTTATAATTCTGCTCCTCACTCTTTGACGTAGTATAATTAACCCGTGAAAATTTCTGTACAACAAGGCTTGAGTGATAACCTATGATAAGTTCATCAGGAGTGACTCCTAAAGACCAATTAGGATATGCTGACACTAGATTCAGACTTTCAAGATATTGTTAAAACTTTCAAACTCGTAAGGACCTTATGATGACGGTGGTACTACTTTACCGATTCCTGAAGATTTTGCTGACACTTGTGAGGACTGACAAGAAGACTATTCAGAACGTATTAACTCCTGTAAATACTGTATATGTGTTGAGACTGGGTCAACACTCATCAAGACTCGGTAAGACTTTGATAAGGTTCTTACTGATTGTTAAGATTCATTACAATTCGTTAAGCTCTTGTTAATAAACTACCACACATGAAAAAATGCTACTGAGCCTGTCGAAAATATTACTGAGAAACAACTTAATATTGCTCAAAACCATTTAATTTGAGCAATTTTGAGTAGCTTTGCGATAGTATTTTCGATAAGCTCAGTAGTATTTTTCATGCGGCAACTGAGACCAATTGAGACTTCTCAAAAAATTAAAAAACTCTATTGTGTCTTATTGACGATGTTAGAACATGACCATACTGTTTCATAATTTATTTTTCGGTGTTGCTAGTCAACTCTCAAATTTATAACATTTTACCGGGAACCCATTACTGCCTTCCATATGGAAAAGTATGACTATGGTGTGGTGGGACGTATGGCGATGCATGCATGCCAAAGTGGCCCCTGAGACACCGCACCCCCGGCCCCGGAAAACTACCCTTTCGAGTATCGCATCAGTGACTGAAGGGACGCTTTGATGCCGGCCCGAGCCCCCATTTCGCCGTGCCGCTTTCGGTGCGCGCGTCCTGCCAGAGCCACCATGGGGTTCCGTACTGACCGAGGTTCGCGCTCCCCAGGAACACTAGCCTGGAATTTCGGTCCCCCACAGCCGGACGCACTTCCTCTTCACTCATCCCTCACCTCCTCGTCTTCGTGCGCGTGGCGACGCAGGTAGATGGTGAGAGCGGGATGGGGAGCCCTGCCAGGGGGGGGGGTCTGCAGCAACTGCAGCAGCTCTCCTAGAATGGTACAGAGTTGTCCTGTTCGATGGTATCGGCCGAGCTCGACCACTCCGTCTAAGTAAAATGCTATTGAAAGATACTCAAATTGCTCAGTGCTTTTTTATGTGAACTCTGTAATTGTCAGCTTAAATTTGTGACCCTGTTCCGACACAGAAACATTTTTATTGTGCTTCTTTCTGATGAATCGATTAAATGTAATTGATCATTTGTGATTCATCAGTTATTCATGATAAATCAATTATTATTTGTAACTAACCGATTACTTGTGATTAATCGACTATCTATAGTTGATTATTTGCGATTAATTAATTATTGATATTAATTGTTTGTATTTGATTAATCGATTTCTTTTGGTTATGTCCATCACTCTTCCATAGTTAGGTTCAGATCTAAAAAGTAGTAGAAATAGCTTAACCCTCAATTCACTTTCATCACATAAGGGAGAAGGGAGTCAGGTTTTTGTGCTGTACAGGGTAGTTCCGGAATCTCCTCACTTTTATCTTTGACAGCCTCAAATCACCGAGGGATAAAGCAGTTTTGTCTTTTGGCGCCTAGCTCTCAAAATCCTTTTTCTTCCGGTTATAACTACGCTATGACAAGAAAGATCCCTCTGGGAGCAGGAGGAGCGCGGGGCGGCAACGATCAGCCATCTCGCGCTACACCTTGGTTCTGGAAATATTAAAGAGCGGAAGCGGATGAAACCAGGTGTCGGCCTTTGTCTCGACCATCATGAAAAAGAAGATGAAGACGGAGTGGTCGGGGCAGAGGGCCGACGGACAAAGCTCGGCCCACAACATCGAACACAACAACTCTGTACCATCCTAGAAGAGCTGCTGCAGCTGCTGCGGCCTCCCCCCCGGCAGAACTCACCCGCTGTTACCATCTTCCTGCGTTGCCACAAGTATCATGACGGGGAGGTGAGGGGTGAGTGAAGAGGAAGCCCGTCCGGCTGTGGTGCACCCAAATTCCAGGTTAGCGCTGGGTGAGCGTTAACCTCGGGCAGTAGGAGGTGCCATGCTGACCCTTGCAAGACAGCGCGCACCGGAAGTGAAACGGCAAAATTGGGTCTCGGGCCGGCCTCAAAGCGTCCCGCCGGCCACTGATGCGATACTCCAAAGGGTTGCTTTTGAGCCTGGGAGTGCGGTGTTTCAGGGGCCACATTGGCATACGTGCATCGCCATACGTTCCATCAGATATGACAAGAAAGATCATCAGTATAAGAAAGACATGTTTTCTCGTGAAAGACTGAGGGGAGGGGGGTCCTCCCAGATTTCACGGAAGTTGGACGAGCTTGAACATTTTATTTGCTCCTAAAATTTAATTTACCACCCAGTGACCTGATTATGAGCCTGCTCAGTGTATAGTCTGTACGATTTGAAAGACTAATGTATCATTTCTGATTCTTGAGATTTAGTTTGCGAAATTTTGAAATGTTTTCATTGTCTAGCTGAGCTAAAAAATGACTTTTGACTACACATAGTTTCTAGTTTGAAGAAATGTGAATCCGTTCTCATATTTCCCAATTTCACTTGAAACATTGATTAACTTCAAACGTAAAGAAAAGTCAAAACGATGAATTAGGCGTGCACAGGTGGGGCTCTCATTAGCTGTAAATGTAGCACACTTCCCTCCAATGGGAAACTTATTGTCTACGCTCCAGTTGAACTTGGTACCAGTGTGACAAAGGCCGTTTTTCTGTATACATATTTTCAGTTGTTTGAATTTGTAATTTTGTATTTCTTTTCAATCGCGTAGCCAGGGGGAGGTCGAGGGGGTCTAAACTCCCTCTCTGCGACTTCGTCAAACAGTGGTTTTTCTAATTTTAGCACCCTCTCTAACCATTTCTCTCACTTTGGTTAGGACCAGACCCCCTTGAACCCTAGGCTGGCCACACTACTGCTTCTTCTCATTGCTTTTTGACGGTTCATGTGTGATAAAGATTGTCATTTGTAATAAAATCCAAGGTTATTCAGGAAACGACGGAGGAGAGAAGGCTAAACATCCTCTCCTATCTCGGTGAATCCAGAAAATGAAAATAACTTCAGTTCTTCAACGGCAAATCAAAGTCTGCTCGTGGCTCTCAGGTCAGAATACTGCTGACAAATGGGCCACGCCATTCGAACTTGAATTCGGAAAAATGAATAACCAGACCTCGACACCACAAATATTGCGCGAAATAAATTTACAAGAATCTGTACTATGTTAACACAATGTTTTCCGTTATGAATGATAATCCGGTTTTGCAGCCGGGATACCAGCGACCATGACGGAGAATCTCATCTCAGATTTGCACACTGCACGAGGGGGTCGCGTGACCACGACATTTCTAGACGACTGCCGAATAGTTTCACCAATTTCGAAATTTAAAATCGTGTTTAGGTCGACTGTGCCAACATTAATGAATTCGACCACTCAACAGATAGACCTACCGCTGCGGTTAATTTTCATCGGGTTAACGAATCACCTCACTTCGATTGTCGAGCCAACATTGAAATTACATCGTAGGGGGAGGGGGATTTCGTGGTCTCGCTTGCGGACATCTGCATGGCCGTTGAAAAGCGTGAAACATGCACCGAAATAGCATCGATTTTAATTACCAGAAATTGCGCACGATAAATTAACTAGTCCGATTACTGGAGACCTGCAAAGCAATCTTGTACTTATTATACTCTTTGGTTGGCATGTGTGCCATGAGCTCGAGGTTGTGGAAAATAAAAATGATTGTCCTTGTGACAGACGACAGGATTACAAACATTGAAAATTTCAGCAGATAGGAATTAAAAGTTATAGAGATTTTTGACCTCCTTTTGGCTTTGAAATGAGGATAAGCCCAGTTGAGGACAGGAACTTGGATCGCCGAGAAACATATTATGGAGGTCTAACCTGTTAGTTAATTAATTAATCAGTCAGTTGATTCATGAGTCTTAACGTTTCTTCTTTTAAAGTTAATTGTAATGGAGACTAAATAGCAGTAAAGACTGAATAGCAATGCAGACAGGGTATCAGAGGTGCCAGACAGCAATTGGACCTCAAATAGTAGCGAGAGACCAAAAATCATAATGGAGGTCAAGTGGCAGCAGAGACTAAGTAGCAGTAGAGACCTGACAGCAGCAGCGACCGAATAAAAATTGGAGACCAAGTAGCAGTGGAGAGTCAATAGACGCGGAGACTAAATAGCAATAAAAACAAAATAGCAGTAGAGATCAAAAGAATAAGAATAGGAGCTAAATGGGCATAGAAATCAAATGACAGTGGAGACCCAGTTGAAGTGGAGATCAAAATGAATGCTGGAAATGCAAAGTATGCTAAGTGCCAAAAACCAAATTTCACAGGAGAGGAAAAAACAAATTTGCAGTGCATATAACGCAATCTGATAACGTCGTGTTGTTCAGCGTAGACTTGGATAGCACTTCGCATGGTTTGCCTGAAAATAAGGTTATGGCAGTGGCGTAGCGTCGGGGGAGGGGGAACGAGGGGGCACGTGCCCCCAATATTTTTACATAGTCCTTTAATATCGGTGACTTTTAAAAAATACCTCAATTTTCGACTTTTTCTCCCTTGAAAACCTTATTGTGCCCCCCCCCCCTTTGGGAAACCCCTAGCTACGCCACTGGGTTATGGAGTTACAGACAACGAAATCTTCTGGTGGAAATATGAACCTCTTTGAATAGTGTTCCGACACTTATGAATATTTGTATGCATGTCGGATGTGACTTAGCGTATTTTGCACCAAAGATTTTATTTCGAAAAAATTGCACGTAGCATACTTTTTGCATTTCCGGCATTCAAATACATAGCAGTGAAGACCAACTAGCAGAGCCTCAGTAGAAGTGTTTCCTATTACTGCTTAATTTCTGCTACTATTTGGTCTCTATCGCTATTCGGTTTCCACGTTTTTTTTGCCGTTTAGTCTCCATCCATCGATGAAATTAGCAGAAGTGCAAATACTGCAATTTTTCGGTAGCGTTAAAAATTTTTTGTGTAGATACATTATGATCTCACAACTGGATCCATGACAGCTTGAATGCTTAAATTTACATTGTCACAGTACTGGTTTTTGAATTATGATATTTTTAAACAAACGTTATTTTCACTACATGAACTATAATTCAAAAAAAAAAAAAAATTCTCGTGTGTGTTCTCAAAAATAAAAGACTACATAACCGAAACCGATAGCTAATTCGTGAACTAATGATTTTTTTTTTAAATACGATGAAGTATGAGGTATCATAATTATTTGTTTCAAATCTATTTGACTTGTAAATTTCCATAATTTCCCGGGAAAATGAGAAGTTTATAGGAAGAATGCAGATTAGCTTGTCTGGAGCAGAGCAGTTTTGATGTATTGACAGTCTTGTGGGTCAGTCTTCCAAAAATGTAAAAATTCACTGATGTAAATTTTGTGTACGTTACTTTTAAGTATGCAGTAGGTTGAGTAGATTGATGTATGTAATGGAACTTACAATTGCTCCACTGCGAAGAGGGTAGAATATTTAGAAAACTAACGCTGCCACGACGTAGGAATATCATTCACGGCGGGCGGTAGAAATTATCAACGGTAAAGTTACCGTCCAACATTCAGTTTCATGCTTGTGTCTGTGTATAATCGGAAATTTCACTCTAGAAACTCAATAGTGTGAACAATGACAGCAAACAGGAGAATTCAGCTGAAAGTCGAGGTAATTACTTGGATTTCGAGACAGAGTGGCCACTTTCCTGGAAGAACTGGAAATCAGGGAAAAGTCAGGGAATTTTTTTCAGTCGAAGAAAAGTCATGGAAAAGTCAGGGAATTGCGTGGTTTAGAAGTATCACGGTGGTTGGTACCTATGTTTAGTTTTATATAAGATTTTTGTTAACTGCCTATTGGTAAAAAATTATACGGTACTAGAAATTGAAAAAAAAATTGAGTAACAACACTCATTAATGAACTTCCAACTACTAGGCTTACTCGTTTAGAAAAAATTGAGAAGTGGATCCGGGAAAATCAGGGAAAAATCCGGAAAATTCATAATTGAAGAAAAGTGGCCACCCTGCGAGAATAATTCCTTACCATAAAATCCTCTCATACTCCCCTCTCAGAAAAAAATCTGAAAAATCATGACATACTGTGAAAATTTTTTTCGATCAAAAGTTGTTCTTCATGGAGTGGGATGGGTGGTTGGTACTTTTTTTGTGTTAACCTCAGACTCGTCTTCAATGGGGGTTAATATAATTCGCTAAAACACTACACTTGAAAACAAACTCGATGAAGAGACATAACTGTCTTGGTATTTTCTTCTTTCCAGACGGTTTTGAGGTTAGAATGGATCTAAATTCATACAAGTACATGTATAGTCAGTTTCACACATCTGTCGATCTGTAAGTACCTATCCATCACCGGTCACCTGAAAAAATTAGCGATGGGAGTCCAGATCCAAGATTAGGAAGTCAAGATTTATCTCCAAGATCTCTTCAAATTCACAACTCGTTCATGTTTGTGGGTGTGCCTTTCTGCTTCTGTTTCTACTGAAAACGTGGCACCCATTCCCGACACTCTCCAGGGAGCATATATCCGAGAATCAAGGTCTATCGTTTGAAAATTCCAATTAGTCGTTTCCATGAGAAACAAATCCCGCACAGTGGTCTGCGGCCACAAAAATGCGAGCATTCCCGGAGAATTGCGAATGAAATTGGAAAATTATGACGAAAATGTACCACAACGTCAGCATTTTCCTGTTTTGTATTCGATATTTTCTGGATCTCGGTACACTGGGTGGCATCTCGTTCTGTTCACTTGGGGGAGGGGGGGGAGACACCAGATACGGAAGGAGCTCTAAATAAAAAATGAACGATTTTCTCAGGAATCATTGGAAGTTGTTTAGAGATGAAGAAACAAATGGTTTCAAAAAATCAGCCCTATATCTCAGTGTTAGATCAAAAGTTCTTATGAAGAAACTAAAAAAAAGTGATTTTTAAAAATAATAAATTTTATGTTCAAGTTGAAGTTTCTGAAAGCGGTTAATATTAACAGGGCTATAATATATCAAGATGTCGGGGAAAGTACGTACTTTCATAATATAGTAATATTTTGATACTGTTGCCGTATTTTAGCGGGAGCAGGGACGTACCGATGGGGTGGGGACTTCCCCCACATAGGAATCTTTTAGTCAGCAGTTGGGAAAATTTACCATTTCAGTCAAGCGGAGTTGGAAAAATCCAACTAGTCAAAAGATTTCTTGTTGATTTTTTTTTGTTGCTTGCTTGCTTGCTTTGACACTTGGGAATTGAGTTGAAAAGTTGGGAAAATCCAACAGGTCAAATTTTTTTTTTTGCTTTGATATTTGGGAATTTTGAGTTGAGTCGTCAGTTTAAAAAATCCAATAAGTCAATCATGTTTTTTTTTTTTTTGCTTTGATGCTTTAATACTTGGGAATTTAGGTTGAGTAAGTTCACAAGATTTACTTCCCCCCCCCCCCCCCAGAAAAAACTTCGGTACGTCTCTGAGCGGGAGACGAAAATTTCACGTGTGTAGCTCCAAATATGGAATGGTATGATAATTTTGGTAATTTTCAGAAACGAAAATAATGAAATTAAGAACATATGCCTCAAGCTATTGCGAATGTTCGGTCCGGCAGGCTTAATTATGAAAAAGCTGCCAAGTATTACCACGTTCCCATTATTTCGTTGCACTTTTTATTGAAAAAAGAAAGTCCAGGCTACTTCAACAAAGCTTGGCAGAAAACTTTATTCCTCCGAAGAAATCGAAAGTAGTTTGGTCGAGTATTTACTCATGTTAGAAAAAATATTTTTTGGAATGACCAGAGCAGATCCGTGCCAGGTGGCTATCAAAAATGATGTGAAATATATCCGTTCGCCGACGAAGCTACTGGTAAGTGTACATCGCATCGCTTAAAGTAAAATTTAAGAAAAAATGAATCAGTATATCTTACACTCGAATGTGTGTTATGTTTTAGGTGAAAAATTGCTGAAATTATTTATGCAGCGACATCCTAGTTCATCATTTCTAAAGCCAGAAAACACGCCCATTGCTCGCGTTAACAATTTTACGAAATCAAAAGTATAAAGTTTTTTGATTTGATGAAAGATGGAATGAAACAGCATAAGTTCGAGTCCAATCGTATTTTCAGTGTCGATGAAGCCGGGCTTACTGTGTAGTGCAGTTGAAAAACCCTGAAGTGATTGCCTTAAGGGGCAATTCCCGCGAAGAAATATGTTATCAACGGAGTCGATGTTCAAAATGATAATCCGGAATCAATTCCTTTCAAGAAAATCAATACGGTGAAAAGTGGATTTGTAGTATCAATCCTCGTTGTCGTTGTTGGTTGCATGAGATGCACCGGTAATAAATCAGATGAAACATTTGTGTGCGAAATTTGCAGTATTTTAAATTGATTGATGTACTTATTTAAAATAGAAGTTTTCTACTCGAATTTCAGCATATTTTTCGTTTATTTCTCATATAAACATCCAGGGACGAAAATAAGGAGGAAGGGGCCCGGGGAACAGCTTGCGACCTCAATCCCTCAAGTCTCCACCGCAGTTGGTATTTTAGTGGATGGATCAAAAGTTAGGAAAATCCAACAAGTCAAAAGGTTTTTTCTTTTTTGCCAGTACAAACAACTTTCAAATCTTGGGAATCTTGACTTAAAATCAGTTAGGAATTTAACAATTTTTGTTCCTCCAGAAAAACTCTTCGTGGCGTCCTTGTAAACATCTCATTCTACATTTGGGTACTCATCATTCTATATTTGAAACAATTCTCTTTTTATTTGTGACATTTTTTGGAAGAATATTTCTTATAACAAAATGGATTGGCCAACTATTTTTAAATTTCAGGGATACAAGGTAGGTAGATTGGGCTACACGGGATATTTTTCGAACCAATTTCAACCAATGCTTCACCCCCTAGGTCGCCTAGAAGAGATCCCGTTCCATATTTGACGTCTTTCCACCAAATTATTCCCAGTGAGGAGGCGAATAGAGACGTTCCAGCTTTCGTCCGGGGAAGCTGCCAGAAGACAACGCGCCTAATTTAAGCGAAAAAAAGTCTTCCCTATCTGAGTGCTTTCCTCATCATTGCTTCTCCGATCTGCCGGGTTGGTTAAAATGAAAACATTATTCGATCATTCTGTTACACGCCATGAGGTACAAGTTTTCGAGACCGAACCAAATTACCTCCAGCAATTGTATTCGGTCTACTCGATGAAGAGAAAAAAACACGTAAAGAAAATTAAACGACGTCGTAATGGATTATATTGTTGTAGGTAATGCAATAACGATATTTTGCTCCAATATGAAAAGTAAACCGATTAAAGCGCCGTTTTTATTCGCATCAACTGGCTGGAAATTGAAAAGGGATTGCGTTTTATTTGCTGCTTCGGAGGTAATGGCCGCGGCTGCCTGCTGAAGGACCCATTTAATCGACTCGAGGTACAGTTTTCCCGCACTTGGCTAGAGTCCGAAACTGTTTAGCGTTTTCTTCGTCCTTTCAGTCATCAACCGTTATTTTCATGCCCTGTTATAACGAGCAGTCGAATGGATGCACAAGTGCCTGAGGGTAATCTGGCTGGGATGCAGCGGGACGTCGAATCTCATTTGGTGTGCGAAAGTCGTAAAGCCGCCGACGGTGGCCGGGAGATTGACGACAGATCGTAAACTACTGTACGTCACCGGCGCCATTATAAGTTCTGTGGTTCTGCCGTAAATTCTGTCAAATATAGCTTTTCGATGTGTTGCATAAAAATCGAACTCGTACGTGCCTTCTTAAATGCCAGCGTGCGAAATTGGGCGCTCTGAGTTATGGAGACAGTCGTGGCGAATTTATAAAATATACACGAAATCCCGTTAATTATGAGGCCGAGGATGATATTTCAGTCGAATTCCAAGGAAAACGACGACAAATCGTGATGGGCCACAATCGTTCGAAAAACTATAACTTACTAATCCCGTACATTTATGGTACACGTCGTCGGAATACATAATACGGACTTACGAACGCAGCCTTTTTCGCTTATTGCAATTTGGACATGCCGCTGCAGTCTAGTCTTCATTCCATGTCACGAATAGCCGAAGAAATTATAAATACGTAGAAATCGGTCAGATCAGCAAATGACGCTATCATTTGGCAATAATTTTATGAAGATTGGTTTTCTTATGAAACTGGAGAGGAAAGGACTTCGTTGTATAGGAGAAACTCTCCTTACATTACATTACATTTGTGTGTGAGGTGGCGCTACATGCAACGAGCGCTCAGACTTTGCAGTCCATTGCACTATTCCTCCAGTTGATGTTAAGGATCAGCTCAGTAGCCTCACTTTTATAGCCAAAGTGAGAATTTTACTTAGCTCTATCCCGTTGACTTCACTGGGTGCTAGATATTCTAGCCCCAATGCTTCGCGTCTTGTCCCGGCTATTGCTGGGCACCGACATATGATATGGATCGAGGTTTCTTCCTCTTCTCCACAGTACCTACAGGAGCCGCTTCTTACCACTCCTATTTTATACCACATGTGTTTTGTGGCCCCATGACCGGTTAGTAGTCCGACCATGAGCCTTGCATGTTTCCTGTTAAGCCCTTTTGATTAAAATACAAAATATAACCTCAAAAAATGGGAAAATAGCCGGAATATTTCTCTTTGCGCTATGTATGGTTCTTATCTTTGTCACGTACTGTGGAGATCATGTACAATGTTCACTAGCAACAATGCACACTCTTGTTGGTCTTGTCGCAGTGGCGTTATCTTTGTCACATACTATAGTAATTGCGTAGGATGTTCACTAGCAACATTGCACACTCTTGTTGGTCTTAATGCAGTGGCGTTATTTTTATCACACTTACTATGGGAATCGTGTAGGATGCTCACTAGCAACATTGCACCGTCTCATTGTTCTTGTTAAAGTGGCGCGTTATCTTTGTCACATACTACGGGAATCGCGTAGGATGTTCACTAGCACTAGCAACATTGCATATACTCTTGTTGGTCTTAATGCAGTGGCGTTATCTTTGTCACACTTACTATGGGAATTACGTAGGATGTTCGCTAGCAACATTGCACACTCTCGTCGGCCTTGTTGCAGTGGCGTTTGCAACAAAGACCACAAAGAGTGAAGCGGAGACTTCGTTAATTTAAATGGCAGGGTGTTCACCAGCAAAAATGAACGTTCTGGAAGCGCATGCGCATGCAATGTGGTGAGTGGGTGGATGCAAAAACTTCATTCTCCACTGACACTCATCATTTATACATACTGATACTGATCATAAGTTTTTGATACTAGAATAACCGCCAGCTTCAATTTCCATCCTCTTTCGAGTGTATGAAGATTGCTCCATAGGAAGTGATATCAACTCGCCTTTACAAAGTTGATTCTTATTTTCGAACTAGAACATTCGAAGGACGCGCGAATGAAACTAGATCACGGTTTCGCGATTGTAAAACTTTGTGTAACCACCATGTAAGCATAATCCATAAATGTCATATTTGAATTAAAATTCCACGCGTGCTAACGAGAAATATGATATCTTAATAATTTTTCGATGTTTCGTGAGGTTCAGTCGAATAAATTAAGGTTCATTTTCGTCGTCACGATAGTTGTCGTAGGCCGCAGACGATACAGATACAGATTGTATTTACGAATGCACCACCGCACCGGGGTACTTCTCGTATTTGAAACCGCCAACCGGTTAGGAAGATATATCGAGGATAGCTGCAACAATAAACCATAAACCGAACGCGTTTATTTTATTAAATACGCGCGTATTATTTACGACTCCATATTCGAAAAATATGAAACTTTTAGGTCTAATTATTTTCAATAACCAGGATAGAGAGAAGACACTGTCATGCTAGAGGAAAACCTTAAGAACTTGCGACAAGTGTTGGTGTCGGACGTCGTCTCCGGTTTTGATTTGTTGGTCAACCTTGAACGTTGTTTTCTTAATCGCAGGTACAAGTACCTGAGGTGTTGATGATTATTTAAATACCGCGATTTATGGGTTTAATATCTAGTCTGCTGTGGGGATCACTTTGCCTAAGCGTTTCGTTTACGCATCTCGGCTGTGTTTTTAGTGCGTGACCGCCTTCGTATTTTGAAACGGTCGATTGTTGACAGAAGCGTAGCCGTAGCTGTTATTTTTGGGAGAGTAAAAACAGGCCTCAAAATGTAGGATCTCTAGTCCTGTGGAGTTGGGGAAAATAAATGCAAAAACTGGAGTAGTTCTGAAATGTGGTATCGTTGGTCAGTTGGGAATATAGTATATAACATACTGATTTTCCTTCCGGAATTGTGCTTCTTCACTGGGGGTGGAGTAGTCCACCAAATTCGGAAATTCCTCGGTAAGTCGACAAATATTTGGTTTCACGAAAAAGTTTTCAACTCAGATGTACACTTTTGAAATCGAATTCAGCTAGTTCGATTTTTCCAACCATGAAGGCAATTACGCCAGCTGTACCGTGTTTCTGGGATGGGGAGTGGAGAATATTCAATCTTCTAACTACCAACGTGCTTGTCTCCCCCATGCTGAAATTTTGTGATCGGCCAGATGAAAAAAGTCGTATTCAATTTCGTCAGCTGAGAAAATTTCTCAATTTAAAAAGCAAAAAGACTGTAAGGCCGACAGTTTTCAAACTTTGACAAATCATCAAATTAATGTTACCAACTTCACATACAGAATGAGAAAGTTTTTTTTTCGATTTCCTAGACTTTGCTGTTTTGGACTAAGGGTGGGTACTGTGAATCAGGTCTTCAATTATCTCCCTGGCAGATCTTCTCACCAAACAGAAACAGGTCAGTCAACTACCCAAAAATACGACAGAGACACGTAGTGTAACATTTTGTATGCTTTCGTACCCTAATAAAAGTCAGTCAGCTCAGTCAGGTCAATCGGTTAATCAGTCAGTCAACTACCCAAAAATACGTATCTCTTACAGCGACACGCAGTGTAACATTTTATATGCTTTTGTACCGTAATAAAAAATGAAGAGCTAAAATCATACGGACTGGCTTCGTGTCGTGTGGGGGGGGGGCATGGACATTTCTCAATAACACGGCTGCAGATTGCAAGTGAGGAGTTATCTGTCAAAAGGGTCCCTTTTGCGGAGATGCTGATCTTCGAATTCTCCGTGTCCCACTTTATTAGGAAACCACCGCTCTATGTAACAACATGTATGATATCCAGCAAAATTGACGCCAATAAGCGACTACAAACGCATTGGTAGGAACGCGTCATAAACATAATATAGTTAATGAAACCAAGCATACATTACATTATATCATAGAGTGGAAAGCGAGTGACTCCATCCAGGATAATGCACCTCAGAAATTAGCAAAGTACACATTTTGTTTGCATTATGAGCAGGGAGAGACTTTTTCGCAACTACATTAGCTTCAATCACAAGAATGGACAATAGTTCATCATACCGCAAGTTAGGAATTGTATTGTTTCATAAGTTGTATTAATATATGGTAACTAGCAAAGTAGAAGAAGGAATGCATAAAATTCACCAATATTATCATGGGAAAACAGTTACTGAGAAACCACGACACGTCCCACCACACTAATTTTCCCATCGCTCTAAAAAGGGCCCCTGTCATCTTCCTTCTTTCTTAATTCGTCCGCGTTTGTTTCTGAACGAACTAAACAATTAATCAGTCATTTCTGTTAATGGAGTCACCATATGAACACTTTTATAATAACATATTTTTCAGTTAAATCAGTCTGAAAGGAGTATTACAGCTTGAAAACTTTGACGTTGTTTTTCTCAAAATCATCATTGCTCACAGGGGCCCTTTTGACAGATAACTCCTCAAATGTCAACCACTGAATTCGTGTTGGTGGAGCGTTAGGTTTTGACATTTTCATGTCTACGTTACTTTCAGTTGGGACGTTTTGCGTGCTACGCGTTATATTTGAGGGAAAATGAAATAATCATTTCCTTGGAAATTTATTTTGACATTTTCTTGTCTTTACTTTGGCATATTCCAGCCATGGGTGTAACACAAACGGGAAAAACTTTACATTTGAGGAGGGACGAAAGGGAGTAACGAAAAGGAATTATCATTTCCATGGAAATCGTTTTGACATTTTTATGTCTTTACTTTGGCGCCCAACTGAAAAAAGCGTCACTTTGGAGCGTGACGAAAAGAGCGTTATGAAAAATAATGATAATAATAAAACTACTGACTGACTGACTCAACACTTAATTCGCCTGAAAGTACCACACTACTTGTATCAGCCTGTATTCCCATGCGAGCATCACGTTCCTTGTACCAGCCTGCAAGTACTACGCCCTGCTAGTGCGTATGACTCTTTACCCTACCATAAATTAACATAGGCCTTATGGGAATTCCCTCTGGTCACTGATGCGATACTCGAAACGGTGGTTCCCGGAGCCAGGGATGCGGTGTCTGGGGAGCCATTTCGACATGCGTGCATCGCTATACGCTCCATCAAGTGAAGCCTCACGGAAGAAATTGCTAAATTTTTCACATCTCAGCATTTTATGCGCTTTTAGCCAGTGTCGTATCCACGAATATGGCATGGGGGGGGGAGCGTTTGACCTAACATATGAGGTTTCTAATGTTTCTGAGATCCGCATTTTCCTGAATTTTAAAGCGTCTGGCCGTACCGGGGGGGGGGATCAGACCCCCCTCCCCCGCCTGTATACGGCCCTGGCTTTTACTACTGGTTATACTTGAATTCTTCTTCTTTCTTCTCATTTCCAGCTCAGTTCAGCTCACAGCTCTTTAGCTCTTCATGGTGACAATTCAGTTCAGTGGTTGACATTTCCATTTTCTTCCAGCCATGGGTATACTTGAGCGAAAACCGTAACGCTCCCCCAACACGCTCGGAAACCGTAAAACACTCCTCGACAGGCTACCATGACACGAATTCAGTGGTTGACATTTACTGTGTCATGGGCGACTACAGTCTGCAGCCGTGTTGTTGCTGCGCGACTGCAGTCTACAGCCATGTAATGTTACACTGCGTGTCTCTGTAGGAGACACGTATTTTTTGAAACCAAAATCGGGTGATTTTATGGGGTTTTCGCTGATGCTTGAAAGTCTGACAGATCGGTGAGGCTGTGAGATCGTGCAAAAGCTTACAGAGAAGAAGAAAGGAGATGCAGTTTCGAGGAAAAATATACAACCAGGAAATGAACTCTTTCCAAGGTTCTGCGATAAACAATGACCCAATAAATATCAAAATCAAACAAAATAAGGAATACATAAATGTTAATCCTGATTTTGAACTGATTAAACAGAGCAAGGGAGCACGAATTGGTCTGGCAGATAACTCAAGATGCCTATTGATTTCCTAGAGAAACAGAGCCATCAAGCATACGAGTTTTACACAGAATTTAAACATTTTCATGTTTTTACTTTAGAACACAAGGGAAAAAAGCGTTACTTTGGAGCGTGATGAAAACAGCGTTACGGGCTGGCTAGGATGGCTGGCTGGCTGAGTGACTGACTTTTTTCTTATTGACACTTTCATGTCTTTTCTTCGGCACACAAAAGGAAAAAGTTACATTTTGCGTGTTACGTTTCTGACTGACTGGTTGATTGACTGAATGACGGCCTGGCTGACTGTGACTGACTTAATGATTGAATGCCTGGCTGACTGACCCGACTGACCTGACAGACCCCGCAAGGTCATGCATACGCGAGCCGATGTATCATACTTCTTCCAACCATCCTCAGTATTAAGAATTTCCGGAATTAACAACAAGGCTACAAACTGCAGTTGCCCAGCAACAACACGGCTGCAGAATGTAGTTGCGCAGGGCGCAGCAATGTTGAATTCCAGACATGAAAATGCTCTCTCTGTTGTTGCAGGCCCGTCTGCAACATGATAAAATAAAATAAAATGAATAAATAATTTCAAAGGGTAGTCACTCCTGGACCTGTTTCTTTAAACGATAAAGGAAAAAACAACAACACAGAACTCGAGATAAAAATTTACCCCTTTCCTAGAAATTATACCCCCGTCAATGGTCTTGAGTTTGCACCTAATTGGAAAATAGAAAAAGTGCCGACCGTGACAAAGAGTGCGTTATAATTCGATGAGGTGTAAAAATAAACAAATTAATAAATCTCGTTATAGACGATAGCGGTAATTAGCATAATAAAAAGTAGCGTCGAATGTGTCGGGAATTTTTATTTATTTATTTTTTCGTTTATGTGCGAAATCAAAGACGTGAAAATATCAAAAATTTCCATGGAAATTTTAACCGCTGAACTGAATTGTGACTATGAAGAGCTAAATCATACAGATAGAAGTATAACGTTTTAACAGTCTGCAGCCGTGTTGTTAATACAACTTTCCATGGAAATTTTTTTGTTCTTTATTTTTGCTGAACTGATAAATTTAAGCCACAAAACCTAGCTTATGGCTGACTTATGAGCTCAGAACCAACTTGCAGATTTCGCCTGCTGAGTTTTGGCTTAATGAATAACGACCAAAACTGTGACTTGAGCTTAACATCGCTGCTGGCAACACGCATCGCAAATGGAACGTCACCAAAACTTGTAAACCAGGAATTCTGGGCTATTTACGAAAAGAAGCGCTAAACACAATGATCTTTATCGGAAGATTCCTCCCAGTCTTGAGAAATCACACGTTGAACTTTGAGATTCTTTCTTCCTTTTATAGACCTCAAGTTGTGGCAGGTGAAACTAGAGATTGACAGTTCTAAATTAATCATGTATGAACGCACCGATTCCTCTCCTCTGTCCTCATTCTGCATATACGTGAAAATCTACACGCGGATTGATACTGTCATATTACCTCTCCTCCCTTCTGCCTCCTACGGACTGACCTTTTCCTTCTTCTTCCGTGGGTAATCAGCCGGATAAAGTTTTCCTACATACTTCACTTCCTTCGGTGACGTGATAACGTTAACATTCCAGAGGTTTTTATGAGTTCACTTTTGAACGAGATTTTAGTTGCATTTTTCTTTCGGATTCTTTTTCCTCTGTGAGCAGTTTTTACCATTTTCGCGGGTCTGCGAGCTTTCCACCATTGGAATTTTCACCGCAGTGACGAAAGTTTTCTTTGTTTTCTTTCAACATTCAGGAGCCCAGTCGACGAATGTTAGTTTTGGTTTCCAATTCCGCCACTGCCATGTGGTCTCGTTTCTTTTTGTCTGTAACCCCAGAATAAAATGTGTTATGGTCATGTAAATTCTTTCTGGGGGGTGAGGATATGAGCATTTGCAGGAGAATGTGAATCGTAAGTTTCCCGTTTTCCCGCTCTTTTTCGTTCCGGAACTCGAAACGTGCTCAGGGTAACCACTTTGCTCTCCCGGGCAATACAACTCCTGAGAAGTCTCATGTGAGCTAGTCGTGGCACTCTTTTTGGCTTTCTGAGCTTTTGGTCCGCTGACCTGATACGCCGATTTTTGATCTAAGCACGTCCTCCGGTCGTAATGCAGGAAGGTGCCACCGGAGACAAAAGTCGGTATTTTTTGAATTCTCAGTATCTGTTCGTTCCTGAAAAATGCAATAAAGTGTCGTTGGACTAATTTTTGATCACAACTTGTCACTGGTATCTGTCGAGGAGGAGGGGGCTGGAAACTGAGGACATCAGCAAGTGCAATACAGGTGTCATTTCTTAGGTTTTGAATGTCGCCGAACTAATTTTTGATAGTACTTCGACCTTATTTTGCAAATTGTGGCATTTTAGGGGCGAGGATGGGGTCACTGCTGATGATATTTACAACCAGATGCTTTATAGACATCATTTTGTAGGTTTTGAAGGTCGCTGTAATACTAGTTAGATGTTTTTTGCTGTGCAGCGACCTGTCTTCGCAAACTCGAAAACATTCAGGGGGTGGGATACTGCGCCGAGTAACTAACTTTGGCCCTCTTGAAAATATCGACACTTACACCTGCACTGCATAATGATTTATGTTTTCTCACCATCTGTTCGTTTTCTCACGTCTTCGTGCTCAGTGTATCCCACAATTTGCAATTTTTAGGGTTAAAATATCGCCGAAAATCAGATTAGCGACCATCCAAACCGCGAAATATCCCCGTCCCCTCAGAATGCTACAGTTTGCAAATTAGAGTCGAAGTATTGTCAAAAATAAGTTCATAAACTCATTTCTCAGCAACATTCAAAATCGTAGAAATGACGCCCATATTGCGTTTATTGGTATCTTTAGTTCGCAGCCTCATCCTTCCACTCTATGGATACCACAATTTGGTAATTAGAATCAAAAGCTCATCAGAAATGAGTTCAACGACCTATATGAGACCTGTGAAAAAACATCCGTATTGTATTGCATGAAAATAATCCACCCTCCTCCAGATGCCACAAATCTTAATTTACTGCAAAACTAATAAATTTAAATTCGGTGACTGATACCCCGCTGAAGGTATTTCGACTTGAACATAAAACCTAATGAAAGTTTCAAAAATTCTAGCTCTCAAGTTATTGCAGAAATAGTTAAAACAGATGAAAAATACTAAGTTCAAAGTGTGGTTTTTCAGGACTGGGGAGGAGGCAAAATTTCCAGGATAGGTAGGGGGTTGTCGAACGAGTTCGGGGATAATTTACACCGTCGCTGTCTGCAAAGCTTGTTGGTACTCATATTGGAAAAATGTCAAAAATTTTGCGATGTCTCCCATAAGGCCTGTGTTAATGCATGCTAGTGTAAGGAGTCATTCTCAACTCATAGAGCCGTTTCTGGGGCAATTAGGAAAAATGTTGAAGAATCTCTCCGAAGTGAAACCTTTTGTTTCAAAAATTTTTTGATAAACCCAAAATACTTCACCTCTTGAGGGGAGAAGCACAACTCAAATATTCGGGGGAAATCAATATTTTGACTTCCGTGTACAGTTTTTCTCAATGATTTCGCTACATAATTACCCACCCTATGACTTCCTTTATCAGATTTCTCTGTGTTTTCTTTGTAAAGGGTGTTTCACAAATTGATCTCCCTTTGTTTTTGTTTTTTTACCTTGATGTCGGGTCCTGACAGAGGACTAAAATGGATCTTCAAATGACAAAGCCGACATATTTTCTCTTTTTTTTTTTAATAAAAAAACTTTTCTCTCTCCCAAAAGGGGAACTTGACCTTGTCTCATTTGAAGATTCATTATGATCCCGTGGAGCTCCGATTTCGTGATTTGAAAAAAAAAAAGGAACTTATGCATGAAACACTCTGTACAGTTTATTATCTTTGATCTCCACCCATAGAACAACTTATCCATCTTTTGCAAATTTCTTATTTTCACTCTTAGTTTAGAGTTTGGATTGATATGCACCCATTTTCCCTGAGATACGTGAAAATCAGTGCAAATCTGGCATTTGCCTGTTTACACGTTCTCTCGAGTGACTTCATTTTGGAGTAATGGGAATTGGTGCTTTTAAACTGACACAACAAATGTACGTGAAACTCTGCTGATTATTTCACTCTTGCTATTTCCACTGATGGATTTCCGTTGGCTGTCTCTTGAGAAACAGGAATTGGTCTAAAAATTGGTGAAGATTTCAGCGTAGTGAAATCATCGTTGCTATTATGTACCCTTGTATAATACCAGTTCAGACAAACAGGAGTTCCTTCCGCGAATTAGGCTGCGACATAAACATCCGCCGTGTGTGTAGATTTGTATAACCTTATTTTAGAAGGCGATATACTCGTGCTTCATGAGACAGAAGCCCCGTATATAAATACATTCCATTTTATACTCCGACACCTGTTAATCTCATGTCTCGCATCACATATGATTCGGATGTAGTAGTATTCGCCTACCTTGCCGTGACAGCGATGTTTTAGTCTCATTTTCTCGCTGAAAATAAGCGCGGGAAGACGAAATCGTTTTCGTGTTTCCTAATTAATCATTTTTGAACATGAGTCTAGAAATGGAGGTAAACCCGAGCACACTCGTGCTCGCGGAATAATTGACTTTCAGGTGTTTTTCATTCGTCTTCTCTTTCAAGTCCCCATGCGAAAATGGTTCAATAAGTGAATGGCTTACCTCACGTCGAAACGGTTGCCATAAATTTCGAAACTTGGGCACGCGATCAAATGTGAAAATATCGCGAAGGGATTGATGGCGAGAATACAGCGAATTTTCGTTCGGCTTGGCCGGGTTTGCAACGAAAAACGATGTGATTAAGTGTATATTTGAAGTTATATGACTAGAAAATAAACGATGTCTTGCGAATATTATTATAGACATTTTTCTCCCGAGACGGGTAAATTATTTGGAAAAACTGCAATTCACGATTGCTTTAAACTTCGCTTTTTTCTCGCTGCGAAGGTTGTCAATTTTCGGTAAAAATTGGAACGACTGTTCGATGTTGATTTTGCATGACCAATCTAGTTTTCTTGCTCGGAGTCCGACCATGAGATAGCTTCACAATTTCTAGAAATTAATGGAAGGCAGAAAGTAAGAAAAGAAAATTGAAATAACTGGTGTAGATTTGTCATTCTGGAATACAAGTCCATTTCACTATCTGGTGCTTGAATTTTAAGAATTAGGTCTACGTCATGTCGATTTTTAATCGGTAATTTCGCGACATTCAAAACCCAGTATTCGATGTTCATGTGATTCATGATATGTCAATGCTTGACCTACATTGATCTTATTTTCAATTTTAAATCACAGTTATGACTACGAGAGGGCATTTCCTCCTAGCCGGTTCACCAACCAACCCTGTGCCGACTCTTACGTGACTGATGTCGACTTCATGCTCTGCATTTTGCACCTCGCTTGTCGATCTGGCTTTCTATCGATTTATTTTGTATCCTGGTGTTAATCAATACGAACAGGCAGGTGAATTGAATTCAGAATTTAGAGAGGGTAAATCGTCTTGATCTATAAATTGTAGTTCCTTACTCTCAGCTCCATGCCTGTCTTGGCGTAAAGACAAAAATACATAATTGGTTTTACGAATAGCTGGAGAAGTCTTGACTCTAGGCTTCATTTTTCCCTCGTTGAGGAGAAGGTGTCTGCCTGATTACCTGTCAAGTTGTCAATCTATCTGTAGCGCGGAGTATCTGTCTGTTCCTCTCAGATCTTGGGGTCTTTTATCCGAATTTTCGCGACGTTTTTGTGCACGCTTTTTGTTGATACTTCAGTTTGAGTTTTCGAAATTTTCCCATTTTCAAATTTTTTCTAGAATATTATTATTATGACTCTTTGATCAAATTTCCAAAAGATAACTTAAATTTTGTAACATTTTTGTGTACAATTTGTTTGAGGATTTGTGATATCGGATTGAGCTAAAGTTTTAGATTTACCTAATTATCAATGTTGGTCATGACTCTTTTATTATTTTTCTGAGAGGATTACAATTTTACGAAAATCAAGTTGGCTACATTGTAGAGTATACGAGCACTTTATAGACTCCTGGTATCAAAATTCCCAATTCTGTAAAATTTTCAAATTTCTTCAAAATTGTATCGTTACACTTTCATTAGCTTGTCAGTGGTGCTTGTAATTTCTTTTTATTTGGAATCGATATCAGGATGTCTTCAACCAGCTTGTTTTTCATTAGATTTATTCACGCAGATGCAGTAATAAATTGTAACTATTTAGAGAAAATTATGAATAGGTCTTGAAAAAACATGAATAACAAAAATGATAACGTGGAAGGGTGGAGAATTGAATTAATTTGATTCAACTTTAAGTCAAGTGATCACTTTGGAAAAATATGCCAAGTGATGTGATAAGAACGTAAAAATAATGAAGAATTCGACAATAAAATTGGAAATTTAACATAATTTGATGTCACTAATATTCAGTCAACTCGTATGCCATAATTCAGCGAGATTTTTTTGGAAAACTCTGTTGTCATCTTGGAGAAATGATCCCGTAGTTATATTAGAAAAGCCTCAAAATATTTAAAGTGTACTACAAATTTAATAAATTAAAAATTCAACTCAATTCGCTATTAAGGGTCTTCAACTAATTCGAGCGCGAATTTTCAGCGAGATTCGTAAACATTTTTATAGGTACCTACGTTGAAAAAATAATCACGAAAATTTCGGAAGATGTCTCAAAATTCGAACAACTTTCCAAAATTGAAAACTGAACTGAATGCGATATTAAAAGTTTTCTACAAACGTTCGCAAAAATTCATTTAAAATTGAACTTAATCCGATATTAACAGTCTCAAACTATATGCCACACAAAATTTCTGTAAATTTCGTGAAAAATTGTACTCGCCTAGGAAAAATGATTTAAAAAACAATTAAAAAAACAACATAAAATTGAAAATTTAATAATATTGGACAAAATGAGTTTCTAACCCATGCCCGGATCCAGGCGATCATTTTTGGGAGGGAAATGGCAGAAAGAAAAGCGCGCGAAAATTCTTTTGCTGCGCCTCTCCCATAGATTGGCCCCTTCCTCCACAGATTTTTCCTTTTTTTGGTTTTAGGGGGGGGGGCTTCCCGTAGATCTGCGTCTGCTTACTAAATCACATACCAAAATTCAGGAAGATTTATGTAATACTGTAGTAATTTCGAAAAAATTATCGTAGACAAAAATTTTTAAACAAATTTGAAAATTGAAAAAATTATACAAAATTGAAAATTGAACTATTCGGTATCATGAATCACTGACCAACTCACATATGAAAATTTCGATTGAATTGTGGTCATCTTGGGAAATCATCCCAGAAGTATAAAATATCTGAAGACAAAAATTTTCACAAATTGAAATTCAAACTCAATATGATGTCGAGAATATTCAATTAGCCTGAATACGAAATTTCAGCCAGACCCATGAAAAGCTGTAGTCCTCTTCAAGAAATATCAAAAGAATTTGAAACAAATCTCAAAATTTGAAATATCTGACAACAATTAAAAAGAGTCTTCAATCGTATCCAACACAAAATTTGAGTAAATTTCATAAAAAATTGTAATCACCTAGAAAAAATGATTGAAAAAACTTCAAAAATCTCAAGAAACTAAAAAAATTGATGAAATTGAAAATTGAACAATTTGATATCACGAGCTCCCCACTAGCTTGTATACAAAAATTTGGGAAGGTTTATGTAAAAATGTAATCACTTGGGAAATGAGTAAATAACTATTTTAAATATTTTGAAAAACTTAAATTTATTAGCTTGAAAGTAAAACATAATTCGATATCAGAAATCTTCAAATAACACAAATACGAAAATTCAATTAGTGGTTACCTTGGAAAAATTATCCCAGAGCTACGGCTTCAAACAAATCTCAAAATTCATTACAAAATTGGAAATTGAACAATTTGATACCATGAGACTCGTACACAAAAATGCAGAAATTTGTGGTCATGTGGGGGAATAATCAAAAAATTATTTAAAAAATTTTAAGAAAATTCAAAACACGAAAAACTTGATACGGAAGTTAGTGTGGTATAAGAATTTTTCAACTAACTCGAATACAAAATATCAGCCGGACTCGGAAAATTGTAGTCATTTTAGAAAAACAACCAAAAGAATCTTGTTTATTCTCATCAAATTTGGAAAAATTTGACAAAATGGAAAGCTGAACTTAATTTGACATTTGGAGTCTTCAGCCAATTCAAATACGAAAATTTAGCCAATTTCGCGAAAAAAATTTGTAGTCACATCGGATACGAGGTTAAATTTTTTTGTAACTACACATTGTATGGAAAGTTACGTATAGAGTTCTGAAAAAAATTGGAATAAATATCAAAATTCAAAAAATGCTACAAAGTTGAAAATTGAATAAACTGATATCATGAGCTTTCAGTCTACTCGTATGTAAAAATTCGGGAAGATTTGAGTAAAATTGTGGTCATTTTGGGATAATGATCAAAAAGTTATGTTAAAAACGTGGAAAACTCTCAAAATACGAAAAATTTAGTGAATTGAAAATTGAACGTAATTCGATACCAGGCGTCTTCAACTAATTGGAATAAAACTTGCCGGCTTGACTCGAAAACTTGTGCGTGCATTTATCTTCGAAAAACGATCAAAAAAATGTTGGAAAAAATCTCAAAATTGGAAAAATTGTGAACTTAATCTGATATTGGAAATCTTCAACCAAGTCGAGTACAAAATTTCAGCCAGTCTCATAAAAAATTATAGTCACTTTGGAGAAAAAAAAAATAGTTTTAACACCCGAGTATGAAAATTCAGATAGATTCAAGGAAAATAATTAGGGGCGTCCATTAATTACGTGAGGTGTTCAGGGGGGGGGGGGAGCTGAATCTCACTCAATCTCATGCGAGGAAGAGCGGAAGTCTTGACAAGTATCACGTAATTTTTTCCCTGTAAAAAACAGTGTAAAATTGTAAGAAAATTGGGTAAAATGAAAGCAAAACATGTTTTTTGACTAAAATATAGCAAAATCTGACACGATAATATTTATTGTTGTTATCCGAACGCCACAAAGCAGCACAGTAGCCCTTCGATAATTTTATTAAGGGTCTTCAACTAATTCGAGCGCGAATTTTCAGCGAGATTCGTAAACATTTTTATAGGTACCTACGTTGAAAAAATAATCACGAAAATTTCGGAAGATGTCTCAAAATTCGAACAACTTTCCAAAATTGAAAACTGAACTGAATGCGATATTAAAAGTTTTCTACAAACGTTCGCAAAAATTCATTTAAAATTGAACTTAATCCGATATTAACAGTCTCAAACTATATGCCACACAAAATTTCTGTAAATTTCGTGAAAAATTGTACTCGCCTAGGAAAAATGATTTAAAAAACAATTAAAAAAACAACATAAAATTGAAAATTTAATAATATTGGACAAAATGAGTTTCTAACCCATGCGCGGATCCAGGCGATCATTTTTGGGAGGGAAATGGCAGAAAGAAAAGCGCGCGAAAATTCTTTTGCTGCGCCTCTCCCATAGATTGGCCCCTTCCTCCACAGATTTTTCCTTTTTTTGGTTTTAGGGGGGGGGGGCTTCCCGTAGATCTGCGTCTGCTTACTAAATCACATACCAAAATTCAGGAAGATTTATGTAATACTGTAGTAATTTCGAAAAAATTATCGTAGACAAAAATTTTTAAACAAATTTGAAAATTGAAAAAATTATACAAAATTGAAAATTGAACTATTCGGTATCATGAATCACTGACCAACTCACATATGAAAATTTCGATTGAATTGTGGTCATCTTGGGAAATCATCCCAGAAGTATAAAATATCTGAAGACAAAAATTTTCACAAATTGAAATTCAAACTCAATATGATGTCGAGAATATTCAATTAGCCTGAATACGAAATTTCAGCCAGACCCATGAAAAGCTGTAGTCCTCTTCAAGAAATATCAAAAGAATTTGAAACAAATCTCAAAATTTGAAATATCTGACAACAATTAAAAAGAGTCTTCAATCGTATCCAACACAAAATTTGAGTAAATTTCATAAAAAATTGTAATCACCTAGAAAAAATGATTGAAAAAACTTCAAAAATCTCAAGAAACTAAAAAAATTGATGAAATTGAAAATTGAACAATTTGATATCACGAGCTCCCCACTAGCTTGTATACAAAAATTTGGGAAGGTTTATGTAAAAATGTAATCACTTGGGAAATGAGTAAATAACTATTTTAAATATTTTGAAAAACTTAAATTTATTAGCTTGAAAGTAAAACATAATTCGATATCAGAAATCTTCAAATAACACAAATACGAAAATTCAATTAGTGGTTACCTTGGAAAAATTATCCCAGAGCTACGGCTTCAAACAAATCTCAAAATTCATTACAAAATTGGAAATTGAACAATTTGATACCATGAGACTCGTACACAAAAATGCAGAAATTTGTGGTCATGTGGGGGAATAATCAAAAAATTATTTAAAAAATTTTAAGAAAATTCAAAACACGAAAAACTTGATACGGAAGTTAGTGTGGTATAAGAATTTTTCAACTAACTCGAATACAAAATATCAGCCGGACTCGGAAAATTGTAGTCATTTTAGAAAAACAACCAAAAGAATCTTGTTTATTCTCATCAAATTTGGAAAAATTTGACAAAATGGAAAGCTGAACTTAATTTGACATTTGGAGTCTTCAGCCAATTCAAATACGAAAATTTAGCCAATTTCGCGAAAAAATTTGTAGTCACATCGGATACGAGGTTAAATTTTTTTGTAACTACACATTGTATGGAAAGTTACGTATAGAGTTCTGAAAAAAATTGGAATAAATATCAAAATTCAAAAAATGCTACAAAGTTGAAAATTGAATAAACTGATATCATGAGCTTTCAGTCTACTCGTATGTAAAAATTCGGGAAGATTTGAGTAAAATTGTGGTCATTTTGGGATAATGATCAAAAAGTTATGTTAAAAACGTGGAAAACTCTCAAAATACGAAAAATTTAGTGAATTGAAAATTGAACGTAATTCGATACCAGGCGTCTTCAACTAATTGGAATAAAACTTGCCGGCTTGACTCGAAAACTTGTCGTGCATTTATCTTCGAAAAACGATCAAAAAAATGTTGGAAAAAATCTCAAAATTGGAAAAATTGTGAACTTAATCTGATATTGGAAATCTTCAACCAAGTCGAGTACAAAATTTCAGCCAGTCTCATAAAAAATTATAGTCACTTTGGAGAAAAAAAAAATAGTTTTAACACCCGAGTATGAAAATTCAGCTAGATTCAAGGAAAATAATTAGGGGCGTCCATTAATTACGTGAGGTGTTCAGGGGGGGGGGGGAGCTGAATCTCACTCAATCTCATGCGAGGAAGAGCGGAAGTCTTGACAAGTATCACGTAATTTTTTCCCTGTAAAAAACAGTGTAAAATTGTAAGAAAATTGGGTAAAATGAAAGCAAAACATGTTTTTTGACTAAAATATAGCAAAATCTGACACGATAATATTTATTGTTGTTATCCGAACGCCACAAAGCAGCACAGTAGCCCTTCGATAATTTTAATAGTTTCCACTTACGAATTTTATTGTTAAATTTTATCACTGTGATCTTAGACTACAATCTAAACAATCTTAAATAATAGTCTTCACTAGTCATAAGTAAAAAGAATAATGCAAATTATGTTGTTTAAATAACTCCAACACATTTAGGTACACTGAAATTACAAATTTTTAAGAATCTCACGTGCGATATGAGATCGGGGAGGGGATCGAGCCAAATCTCACGACATCTCACCAGGAGGGGGAGGGGGTCAGAAAATCGTCAAAAATGCCTCCCGTAATTAATGGATGCCCCCTTATATTCACCTCGGAAAAATTATCCAGAAGTTCTGAAAAAAAAATTTGAAACAAAAATCGAAATCCAGAAGATGCTACTAAATTGAAAATTGAACAAATTGATAGACAGTTATGTTCAAAATGTTGAAAACTCCCAAAATGCGAAATATTTAACGAATTGAATTCGACACCAGGCGTCATCAACTAGTGTTAATACCAATTGCTGGCCAGACTTGTAGAAAATTGTATTTATTTTCGAAAAATAATCAAAACATTTTTGAAAAAAATCTCAAAATTTTGACAAGTTGAAAGGTGAATTTGTTCTGATATTAGGATTCTTCAACCAAGTCGAATACGAAATCCAAGCCTGGTCAGCATCACATAGAGAGCAAATATTCAACACAGTTGATGGTTACAAGAAAATTTTCTGATTAAGAAAATGTCAAAACTTCATGTATTAACTCATAAAAAGACGAAGGGGGCGTGTGGTTCTTGTTTATTTTATCTGGCCTAGCTAAAACTTTGAAGGCATTTCATTTTATTAGAACCGATTGGAACAGACATGGGGGGGGGGCTGATGGAAATTATGTTCGAAGATCAGGGTCACCATATTATGTACTTTACTATTGGCTCTCATGATCCGCTCTAGGATTCCGTATACCGTTAATGAAGGCTGAAAGCATTCTTGAAAATAATTAAATAAGCTGTTGCATCAGAAAATTTGGATACATTCCGTCTGTCATCGCTCCTCCATTTCTAATTCCTAATTGATATTTCAAATTATCGACAAATTATTTTTAACGACTGTGCCATTCATCTAGACGTGCATAATCTCACAGAAAACCATATACCAGATGGTGCAATGTTGAATTTCATCAGATTCTCGCGTAATTCATCGATACATAACTACAAAAATGATAAGTGATCACTTATGTGCAAATGGAACCATGCTGCGCCCGTAACGAGAGAAAGGTAACCAGGTTGGCGACATTGTTCTTGTATCAGCCGAGCATATTCTATATGTATCGTGAAAGGTGTCACTGAAGGATCAAAAGGGTCTGGACCCCTCTTTGCGACTTCGTTAAATATTGGATTTTCTAATTTTAAGCACCCCTTCTAACACCCTCTCCCCTTTGGTTGAGACCGGACACACTAGGCTGGCTACGCTACTGTCTCCCTTTTTGAATTTTCTGGGTACTGCGAACTTGGATCTCCGCTGGCCAAAATAATGAACATCTTGAGAGTGCTATCTGCGCTTCTGGGCCCAGATTGAGCGTATCTTCCGCCGCTGACATCAAACCGAGCCAAACCAGTTCCAGCACGCGCTTATGTGGTCGATACAGTCGCGAACGAGGAAGAAAGTTCTCGAATGCTCGAAAGCACGATACCGGATCGTATATTTAAAATTCAAATATACAAATGAATATTATGACAGCGGGTATGTTTTTCGGAAGTCCAAGAAAAGGAAGCACCCGTCTGGGAACTGACCGGCGACTGATATTTTGTCGCAAAATGCCAACGACCGGAGACAATTTAAAATAACGCTTTATGTAACACCCAGCGATGGCGTTTCTCAAAACGGTTGGTGCTCTTTTTTGGGCTGGAACCAGTTCGTCGAAATGAGTTAGAAGTCGTCGATAGAACGGACTTCCTCGTCGAGGTGTAAATTTCTATACTGAGGTACTACAAAATAGTGAAAATTTATTAACATTTCGGCGTGCCAGACTGGTCTGGTGTCGGTCGCCGAATTATTTAAAGGCCATCCGGGCAGACGTAACGACGACGAATACATTAAACGAAGACGAAAAGAGTAAATTTGATACATTTGCATTAATTATGTCATTTCTTGACGACTTCGCTACAAACCGTCTGAATCGCCGACCATACAGTTTCCATAATGTCGGATTTTCGTCGGGTATTCACTTTCACCGCAGTGCGTACAGGGATCGCCATTTGTGACGAGTCGATTGAAATTCCACCGAAAATGTAGACAACGGCGGTGTGGCTCGATGTGATGGGTGACCACGCCAAAATGTGGAACTGTTCGCCAGTTTCTGGTAACTTCCTGTTGTAGAATTTGACATTTCAAGTCTCACGTGTTGCGTAATGTTCCACTTTTCAACGCAGTTCCTACATTCAGAGTCGGGGCAGATGCGTTGGCTGGGAAATATGCCGTCGAACTGCATCGAAATTTCGTTCGATAAAGTGACTTTTGAAGCGACCTAATTCAGCCGATGAGAAGGCCGAGGCTTGCGAACGGCTGTCTGAACCTTCTAATTGGTGTATACGTAATACTTAGTTGGAAGCTCGAAATACTATAGAATAAACAATTGAAACAAAAAAAAAAAAAAAAAAAAAAAAAGACTCAAGAAACTGGCAACCGAACCTGAGGATTTCTCTAAATTCGCAAGGCAAGGTTTTCTGGTTTCAGTTTATTCCTCGCTAGAATTTGCAAACCATGTACAAAACGTCATAAAACTGAATTCAGCGACCTTGCAAGCCTGTTGTATTTTATAAAATTATCGACCCCCCCCCCCGGTAATGCTATAGTTTCCAACTTACAATGAAATTGACATCCATATATCGGATTAGTCGTACTGTAGAATGTGATAACTAAAAAGTTTCTCTAATGCAGTACTTTAGCATTTTATCGTCCCTGTTACTATTACATCATACTAGTGACTATACTTGAGCGAAAATCGTAACGCCCTCCTTGACATGCTTCCCCCGACACGAAGCCAGGGCTCTTTCATTACCTCAGAACCGTCGGGGTTCTCTTCTCATTTCCAGCTCAGTTCAACTCACAGTTCTTTAGCTCTTCATGGCGACATATTTTCTTCCAGCCATGGGTAACTTTAGCGAAACCCGTCACACTCCCCCGACACGTTATCCTGACACGAATTCAATAGTTGACGCTTGCTGCTCCCTGCGCGACTACTGTGTGCAACCGTGTTGTTGATAGACATTTCCATGGAAATATTTTTGATCACGGTACGAAAGCATATAAAATGTTACACTACGTGTCTCTGTAGAAGACACGTTTTTCAAGTTCCCTTCTCCCCTCCCCTCCGCGTTCAGATTTCACAGGTTTCGGAGAGGTGTCAAAATATACTTCTTAATGAGGCTTCGCAGGGTTTCGGTAGGCAGAGTCAAAGATGATCACTTAGGGAGAAATGTGGGGGAGATTTCTGCCAGCCATGGGTTTACTTGAGCGAAAACCGTCACTCCAGCCATGTGCTCATTGATCTTGATCTTTTTTTTAACATTTTATATGGTTTTACTACAGGGTATACTAGAGCGAAAACCGTAACGAATTACACGTTCATTTTACAATGCCGTAGCCGTGGGCTGTCCGAAGGGTCGGCCCCCTTCACGACTTCGTTAAATAGTGTTTTTTTTTCTAATTTTAGCTCCCCTTCGAACACCCCCTCCCCTTTGGTTACGACCAGACCTCCCTCTAACACTTGGCTGGCTACGTTACTACTTTTTTGACACCAATAACACATAAAAGTGCAATCTCTTATGTATTGTACCTAGGGGGTAGGAAAACCTATTTTAAGGGTAATCTGGGGACTTTTTTTTTTTTTTTTTTTTCAAAGGAAAACCGGGGTGATTAGCTTTCCCGCTGCGCACACAACGCGGTACAACCTAAAAAGGTGTCAAAAATTTGACTCCGATTTAGACCCCGAAATATAAATTTTGTCGGCGGAAAGGGTCAAATTCATTCTCTACCGTAGAAAATTGACCGCACTATCGAAATAGGGTTTTCTGGGTCCCTGATTTCCAGTATCGTATCAGATTTTTTTAAAGTAGGCTCAAATTTAGGACTTTTCTCATTTTAAAATGTTATCGGAAATTTTTTCATGATTCCTGGGACAATTATTAAGGAGCCCACCATTTTTCATGCATTTTGTGTAAATTTTCGTATACGAGTTAGTTGTAGGCCCATAATATCAAATTATGTTCAATTGTCAACTTTATAAAATGTTTTGAAGTTTAAGATTTTTCCCAAAATTCTTGTCACAAGTCTTGGATAATTTTTTTTAGGTGACCATAATTTTCCATAAACCGTTCGAATAACTTTCGCGTTGGTTGAATACTTCTAATATTAAATTGAGGTGAAGTTCGTCAAAATTTTTCTATTCTTGACTTTTCTTTTTAATTCTTTTAGTTATCTTTCCGAGATGGCAACACTTTTTTTTTATTAAATTATTTTACAGAATTTAATGAAATCTTGTATTGGTTGAAAACTCTTAATATTAAATTATTTTCAGTTTTGTCAAATTTTGCAAATTATAAGATTTTTCAAAATTTTTTGATAGTTTTTAGTTTTTTAATTGTGACAATAATTTTTCACGAATCTGCCTGAAATTTCCCTGATATCAAATAAATACGATTTCCAATTTATTCAATTGTTCGAATTTTCATTTTTTTTCTTCTTAATTTTCAACGTAACTCTTGATTATTTTCCCTAGGTGACGCGAAATTTCAATAAATCTTGCCATATTTTTGCATACGATTTGATTGAAGGTTCATGATTTTAAATCAACCTCAATTTTTAATTTGTATTTTTTTTTTTTTAGAATTTTGAGATTTTCTTCAAAATTTTTGTTGTGATTATAGGATAATTTTTCAGAGCTGAATGAAATGTTCCATATATCTGACTGAGTTAACTTTTCATGCTGAAGTCTTTAAATATATCAAATTAAGTTCGAGTAAAATTCTGTTCAGTGTTTCAAATTTTGATATACAGGGTTCTCGAATTAGCCCTCCCTTTTTTTGAACGCGAAATCGGATTTTCACGGGATAAAAATTAATCTTGAAGGGACAAGGTTTGGTTTCTTTCTGATAAAAAAATTTCACTTCTCCAAAAAGAGGGCTCGAACATACCACCAACTTTGGAATTTTAAGAGGAAAGGTACAGAACAAAATATCTAAGTAGGGGTTTCTCGGATCTCTAATTTCGAGTATCACATTCGATTTTTAATTCTGTCCCGCTTTTGACCCGGAAAATCCAAATTTTGGCCGAAAAATGGGTAAAATTATATTGGATTCAAAGTATCAAATTAGAACTTTCTTGTGTCGTTGATTCCGATTGTCGCAAGTGGCTTTTAATTCGACCCCGGTTTTGGCCCAGTATTCCAAATTTTGGACCCATAATGGGCAAAATTAAATTGGCTTTAAAATTTCAACGAGAATCAAAATAGAGGTTTTGTAAGTTGCTGATTCTGATTATTGCAGTTAATTTTTGATTCGGTTCCGATTTGGGCTCAGTGCGATGTTCTAAATCAGCGACCTAAAAAACTCCTATTTTGGTACTTCATTCCAATTTTCAAGCCAATTTAATTTTGTTCATTTTGGATCATTGAATTTTTGAACCTAAATCGGAATTGAATCAAAACAATTTTCTACAAAATTTTCGGAATTTTCACGTATAGGTACCGATTTTGTGATATCAAATTGTTCAGCTCCCAGTTTTCAGTGAATTTTAGAATTTATTTCGAGCTGTAATTCTCGGATACTTTTCCAAGATGACTACGAGTTTCTGTGCCTCTGGCTGAATTTTCGTATTTGAGTTGGTTGAAGACTCCTTGGAACGTATTAAGTGCAATTTTTAATTTTGTGAAATTGGTCAAATTTTGAGATTTGTTTAAACGTTTTTTGATTATTTTTGTAAGGTAACTATATGAATCTGGCAGAAAATTCATATTCGAATAAGCTGAAGACTCTTGATATTTTCTATTTTATTAAATTTTTCGAATTTTGGGATGTTTTCAGAATTTTTAATGTAATTGTTCGATCATTTCACCATCTTGCCGAATTGAGTTTATGTGAAGGCTCGAATCCAGTGACCTGGAAAACCTACGAATCGAGTGCCGCATTGAAAAAATTCGTTACAAATTTTGTTTGGTCTCTTTTTTGGGGAGAATTTGAGTGGGAAAACTATCAACAATCGTTATGGTCCAGAAGGTCATAATAAACTGTATAAATAGACGTAATTTTAACTTCAATAGGGACCGTGGTAAAAGAATTTGGAATAAAAATATCAAAATCCTGTGCATTATGTCATAAGAATGGCCGGCAATTACGCACGGTTTAATATTATCCGATCGAGCTCAAATTTTGCGCACATTAAGGGTGGAAAACCAATGGAGGGCAGGGGAAAATGAATGAAAATCGGAAAGTAAGGACCTCCCTAATGAGTGCACTTACATTAGGTTGTCCCTTATTTCGGATCCTTGATTTTCGGGCTTGAAACACGTGCCACAAGCCCCATGCCCTTCTCATAAATAATAATATCGAGTTTTAACTTTAGTGTTAAAAGTAATTTTTGATGGAGCGTATGGCAATGTATGCATGTCAAATTGGCTCCCCAGACACCGCACCCTTGGCCCCGGAAACTACCTAACTACCTTTTCGAGTATCGCATCAGTGACCAGAGGGAAAGTTGAAAGTATTTGCATGAAAGTTTGGAGTAGAAGTTTGAATGTAATTTGAATATACAATTGTTTGATTCCATAATCTGGATTGATAGCTCCTGGAGACAGCTCCAGAAGGGAAAAGCGGTTAGGAGGACTTTCATAGGGCTTACAGATCGCTGAATTTGATTCTATGATTTTTCTCCCGATTCGACATCCCAGGGTGCCACTAAAGGGGTTTGAGGTCTGTTAGTCGTTTTTTAAAATTATTTTCCATTTATAGATTTTTGATTTCGAGAGCAGTTTTTACATTCCAGTGTCATCAAGGCTTAGATAAAATATTACTAATATTTCGAGGTGTTATTCCATGTATAGGTTTTCAAGATCACTGAACTCAAATCCGCGAATAATTTTGAGATATGACATATTACATGCTGTCAGAGAAGGTCATATCCAAATGATAATCAATGTTTGAAAATTACTTCAGAAATCGACTTTGGCGACCTCAAAATTTTATAAATTCAGCTAGCTACTTTAAAAAACGAATGATAAAAGGCCTCACATTCACTTGGTGGCATCCCAGAGGGTGGACTTCTTACGTTCAGTTTCGAAATAAAGTGGGACACTAAATTAAACCCGTTCAATGTGCAGTTCGAGTGTCGAACTAATGGCTCACTTTTCTGAGACACGGCTTCAGCTCTGTTTGGCGGCACTCCCACTTCTGGTGGTTGACTTGTTACTCCCTGTTTCAGGGACGTACCGACGGGGGGGAGGGGGTAAAAGAAACACGAAAAAACAATGGGTTCAGGCGGAGAGGAGGGCGTATCTGTGACTGGTTACACACGTGGTACTCAGATCTAAGAAAAAAATTTATCTTAATCGCAGCATCCCCCCTTACTTAACCCTTGGGTACAGCCTTGCCCAGTTTTGAATTAGAATGGGACACTAAAATAAGCCTGTTCAATTTTCAGTTCGAGTGTCGAACAAATGGCTTACTTTTCTGGGACACGGTCTCAACTCCATTTGGAGGCACCGCTGAGGTTGACTCTTTACTCCCCGTTTCGAAATAGAGTGGGACACTAAAATAAACCTGTTCAATTTGTAGTTCGAGTATTGAACTGATGGCTCACTTTTCTTAGGCACGGAATTAGCTCCACTTGGTGGCACCCAGTGGTGGTTGACTTTGAGGTGATCCTCTTTTCTTCAATGTACATTTTCGTATAAATTGTCCTTCCTGGCTACTTTCTGCGTAGCACGATCCGAACGTCTAGCAAGCTTATTTTGTCTCCTGCATTCCTGTACTTCTGGTACGTGATCTTTTTAAAACCACGTTCTTCTTATTATTATTCTCATGACTCGCTCTCTTATTTTGTCCCCCTCGATCAGCCCGGCAGAACATTCGTTTAGTTCAATTACAGTTTATGTTCAGCATTTACCTGACTTACTTTTTAGTATCGATCTATCAATATGCGCGCCTCTGTTACAAACTCTCGTTTCTTTAAGTTCGTATACTCTCGTTGCTGTCCGAACCAAGGGCGTAACCAAAGAGGGGGCCTAACGGCTATAGCCCCTCCAAAATTTTTCGAAATTTTTTTAGAACCAAGTTTGAAACAAAAATAAAATTGGTACCGATGGCATGATGCGGTTACGTTGCGTCGTAGGTTCGTACAAAATTTCGACTTATGAAAATACGTAGGTACCAAATCGAGCTTTCACCCCTGCTTAAGTTGCCTTCCTAGATTCTAGCCCCTAGGTTGCGCGCCTGGTTCGAACTGACCACTTGTTGTACAATTTCTGAAAACCCCGCAACTTCGTACCCCCAGTTTCAACATAGAGTGGGACTCTAAAATAAACCTGTTCAGTCTGCAGTTCGAGTGTCGAACCAATGGCTCACTTTTCTGAGACACGAACACCATTTCCTTTCATAAAATGAGTAAATTAAACCTGTCGGGATTGTATGAGACACGTTTTACGTGAAATTTTACACCGTATATAACTCGTAGCTATTATAACAACTGAGTCGTGGCTTCCGAGCGAAGAAGTACAGTAACACATCCATAAAGCTCAGCGAGATCGTAATATTTTGGCAGGCTGTATATTTCATCGTATTCGTGTCATGTTACGAATCAAAGAAGTCTAAAAAAGGTGAAAGAGCAAATAGCGATTGAGGCCCAGAAATCCCGGCAGTGAGAACACGTGATCACGCCAACCTATTAAGGTAATAACTGTTTGTTGGGAGTGCGTGCGACGGCGTCTGCTGGCCGGGCACGCGAACCGCTTTGCCAGAAAAGTCGACGCGGTATTTCGCTTCCGGGTGCCGATGCCGGGATGCCGGCTGGTGAGACAGCCGGACGAGCTCGTAAAGAAGCATTGGCACGTGGTTCGCCATCCAGCTGAAATGGCTTTTCGTTATCGACGCTTCCCGTCGCACCGACCCAAAATTGGGTTAACAAAAACATTTGTCGCTCGTCTGTCCAGCGCCGAACGAACGCTTCTAGTTGCACAATTAACGCCCGCGGACCAGTTTGATATTTTATGACAAAGTACTCTGCGGTCGCATCCTGAAACCGGACGTTACATTAGATTTCCAGTTTCCGATAAACGATTAACAATAAAGGAATCATCGGCATTTTAGCGGATTATGTCACACTATAAACTGGTTTAACGCGTGTTCCACATACATTGGTACTTGGTTGAGTCACTGACTGTTTCACGACACCGATTGTATCTGCGGATTCTCCTACATCATATTTTACTGTTCGAGTATTCGTGTGATGGAGATTTATTTTGAAAAATACTTGTCGCCTGCAGCCGAGTGAAAAAAACACGTTGAATAAATCACGTGGCGCGGGTTGGGATGACTTCACGAATCATTAATCACGGGTCGTGTAGAAGAATTGAAGACTTGCTAACGCGGCAGTTGTAGGTTAAGATTGACCCAGGTGAAATTTATTGGAAAAAGAGAGGTGTTTGGTTGAGAGTATGGCGATGCACGCACGCCAAATTGGTTCCCCAGACACCGCACCCGTGGCTCCGGGAACTACCCTTTCTAGAGCCCTATAAACCCAAATGGGGAAATACGCCATTTTTTATCCAACCGTGCCCGTGGATGCCGAATCCGACTATGCGGAGCGTCCCGCGTGGTCAATTCGGCATCGACGGGCGCGGTTCGATAAAGAATGGCGTATTTCCCCACTCGTGTTTATTGCGCTTTATCCTTTCGAGTATAACATCAGTGACCAGAGGGACGCATTGAGGCTGGCCAGAGCCCCCATTTCGCCTTTCCGCTTCCGGTGCGCGCTGTCCTGCCGGGGCCACCATGGGACGCCCTACTGACCGAGGTAACGCTCACTTAGCATTAACCTGGAATTCGGGTGCACCACAGATGGACGCGCTTTTTTACTCACCCTTCACCTCCTCGCGCGACGCAGCAAGGTGGTGACGGCGGGTGAGCCCTGCCGGGGGGTCCGTAGCCGTTGCAGCAACTCTATGATGGTACAGAGTTGTTTTGTGTTCGATGGTGTGGGCCGAGCTTTGTCCGTCGGCCCTCTGTCTCGACCACGCTGTCTGCATCTTCTTCTTCATGATAGTCGAGACAGAAGCCTACACCCGGTTCCATCCGCGTTCGCTCTTCAACATTTCCAGAAACAAGGTGTCTGGCGTAAGACGGCTGATCACGCCGTCGCTGTCGCTCGTGTTTCCGCCAGGATCGATCGCTATTGCCGTCCCGCGCCTCTCCTGCTCCCAGGCCTCAGACTCGAACAGCATGTGCCAGAGGTTGTCCTCCGCCCCTAGATCACAGTGGAACGCATTCAAGGAGGTGGAGGAAAAATGTTTCCCAGAAGTTTTTGCAAGCAGGCAATAAAGATATCACTTATTTTTTGAGAATTTTTTTTTCGATCCTTTCCTAAATCTTTTCTTTATTGAATAGAAATGAATACCGTAAGACGGGGTAACTTTGACTTCGCGGGGCAACTTTGATCATTCCAGTCTTTGCCAAAAATCACCCTTTAGTGGTGAAATGAGTAACTATTTGGTGGGGTGGCTTGATAGCCAGTTATGTAGTAAAAGATTGATGCTTGAGATTAGTCATGCGATGTGAATTATGAAGTTAGTACTAATTAAATCTGAAGTGGTAAAATTTTCAGTTTTTCGAAGTTTGAAAAAATTGATCAGTACATCATTGTTGGCAACATTTTTAAAAGTAAGTGACATTATAGTATTATTTCTAGGTTCAATAGCCACCATTTTAAGCGAATTTACCTTTAGTGCAAAATGACTGGTTTCTTAGCTATTTCACATTTTTCTGACGGGGTAACTTTGATCACGTAATTAACAGGTATTGCGAAGTAATTACTTCACTGTACTAAGCTGATCAGCTGATAGTGGTACGATGTGGTGTAGCTTCGCCGAGGGGGCTTTGCACCACGCAGTAAAGAAACGGTGATTGGTCGATCGAACTGTGGAATACTTCAGCCTCAAGCACGAACTGAAATTGCAGGGGCAAGAGACGGGCACACTGCTACAGTAAAATCACGTAAATTCTGAGTTAGCCGCGGCATGTCACATATTATTAGTTTCAAATGGTACGAAACTACAAAAGTAAGCCGAAACAGTTAATTCTTTCTCTTATAAAAATAATGAGTAACTTAATAATTAAAATTAACTAATTTATAAAATTTTGTTACAGATACGGTTCCGTTACGAAAAATGTAAGAAATAGTGCCATGGAAAATGTTCTTCCAGCAAATCTATTTGTATAATGTGTTTATAATTTAGAGAATAATTTATAATATCTGAAAATTTTTAATATTAAATTTTAAATAGGTAACTATGATATTTTAGTTCTTTTTTTACTAATTTTATCAACTTCCTGTTGACCGACTGGGCTGAAATTTGGTATTTTAGTTATGTGTAGATTCACGTTCCGATGAAAAAAGTGGGGTGATTAAAGTTATCCTAAAGCCAGGGGGAACTTTGATCATCCTACTAAGCGCTCCTATAGGAATACGCAATGAACAATTTAGCTTGTAATAAGTAACATCCAAAACTGAAAGATTCCCCCCCCCCTAATCATTGGCTTCATTGAGAGAGAGAGAGAGAGAGAGAGAGAGAGAGAGAGAGAGAGAGAGAGAGAGAGAGAGAGAAGTGATCAAAGTTACCCCGTTTTACGGTACCTGGAAGTTTTAGTCAAATACGATAGTAATTACCTTTTTTTTAAATCTCGCAAGGGGCCAAGGCCCCACCCGACGGTCAGTCCGGAACTTTCTCCGGTGGCTCCTTGTATTCGTTAAAGAACATAAAAATAAAAATCAGGGTGTCTCCCACCTGCTCCAACTTGAGCTTGAATTCGGAAAACATATGTCCGAGCGCGTCCGAACGCGCAGCGGCTAGCATCTCGTGTCGCTCCGCGTAGCTGATGAAAGAATAACGGTGTTGCGTATTGAAATGGGAAAATTGTTGTTTCCCACCATTCAATGGACGAGACACGTTTGCGCACATTTGTTAGAAAACCGCCGAAGAGACATGGCACGTTTGCGCGCAGGACATATACACGATTGCGCACACACTAGAAACACGGAACCGCCGAGGAAGATTACTACAATTGCGCACAAGTATTAACCTTCCGCCGCTGATCGGTGTTTGGGTAGTCACTTATCATCATTACGTTATCGGTTCTCTATTGAGGAAGCTTCTACTACGCTACTCCTCACGTACACCTTGTTGTTGATGCGCTGAAAGGGGTCCAGATCCCCACTGATCTAATAATCAATTCGATACGCAGAGGACGAGCGAACCCCCGCGCAAATGAAAATCAGCCCCGCCGTGACTTGCTAAAGAAGGTCTATGCCCAATATACAAGCGGCGAATATACCCGGCTGTGATACCTCCAAGTAGTGGGGTATCACTGCCAGCCGAAGAAGAAGAAATAACACCACCGAGGTACATTTTTAATCACTAATCACGCCTGCGCAACCGGCGTTGTTGTTAGTTCGTAATTTTTCATGTCAATACATACGTTCGGTCAGTCCAAACTGAAATTTCGTCTTGTTCCTTTAGCCATCGACCGAGTAGAAAGGCGCTGTGCGCAAACATGTACATGGTCTGTGCGCAAACAGATGATCTACGTGTGCGCAATCGGGTTCTTTTTATGTCGAAAGTGCGCAAACGTATACCCCCCCCCATTCAATCACTCACTTACCCTCGAAATCAACTGATTTTCCAAAGTTACCATTTTCATTTCAATTATTAATCTTTAATTGATTTATGTCTAACGTGTAGTCTTGAGCACGTATGTGCATTAGAGCAGTCCAAAATCTGGCGATTTTTGAAATATTTTGCTCCCCATGTCTAAACTTTACCCTTCAGCCTAAAAACTCACCAGCCGGAATATTTTGAAATCGAACACTTTGAATTGTCCTGCCGAGTGAGGGCGTCAAGTTTCACCTAAGATTCCCTTTTTGCTTTTAAGCTTCCAAACATAGAGTTTGATCGAGAAAATTGGTTTGTCTGTAGAAAATTATCCCCATTAGTATAAGAATGGAGTACCTTTTGAGAGTCAATTCAAAGGCTTATGGCTTCCGTTGAATCCGGGGTAAAAGTATACTTTTTTGACTTTGAATGTTACAGGTCAACTAAAACCGAATAAAAGCATGAAAAGGATTATCTACTTGGATTTCAGAAACGCTAAATCTATTTATGAAATATTTTGCTTCAAATCTCCAATTAGAGTGCTTGAGTGAGGGGCAGAACCTGAAAATTATAGATAATACCGTCAAACATATCGAAAATGAGATTTATAAAGTCACTGAATTCGTGATTGAGGTTATTTTGACCGGGACCCCTTTTAATGATGTTCCACGAGGGGCAGGATGAGAAACTTCAACATTATTTAACACTTCAGAAAAATAAAGAATGTTATAAAATAAGTAGCACCTTGAGTGGAAAGGGGGCTGGTCAACAAAATTTCAAAATTTTTTCATTTTAGATGTAAATATGGCCGGTGTTTCACATGAATTTCTACGATCTTATTATGGATTGCCAAGACTATCCCCTCGTTTTGGCAGTAGGAGTGTTCAAGTCAAACCTCCTCACATAGTGAATTTCGAGAAAATGAATGTTTTTTATTTCCTCGATGAAAACGTTACCGAGAAACGGTCGCTAACGGAAAATTCGAAATTGTTTAAACGAAAGCCATATAAAAAATTTAATTTTCGCTTTTCTCGGTTTTTAATGATTATCATTCTAGAGATATGAATCCGAAGGCGTGACTTATTACTTTTCCACTTTATTCGACTGGATATTAAATGTAACTAAGACAGTTCTCATATTTTCTCGAAGGTTATAATTATGAAAATTTTTTATAAATATTGATGTGCGACAGACTTTACATATTTTCGAACAGATGTTTTTAATTAAATTAACTCGTGGATTAGTTATTTCGTTACACTGAATCCAAATGGTGCGATACCTTTACCAAAAAATTTCATCTTTACGAAGATCAGTCAGTAAGTTACAACCTACGGCTTGAGGGTGTGCTGTCAAAATGCTTAGGAAAGTGAATCTAGTGGAGTAGAGGTTAGCTGAAGAAATTCATTCGGAAGAATAAATATTTCAAACTATCGATATCCTCAGCTTGATTTTTACGAGCGAAGGAAGTGGCAATGTTTTCACTTTTCTATATTACACAGGAAGATATTTAATAATAATTCATTTACAACAACCATCAAAATTTGTAATTATGTTACGAAATAATTTGACTACCAGTCATGCTCCTATATAGCTTTTCGAGGTCACTTGTGAGTGTTGTCGGTGTAGTGGCAGGGACGTACCGAAGAGTTTTGTCTGGGGGGGGGGGGGGTAAAATTGTGAAAGATCCCAACTGATTCAACTCAGAATTCCCAAGTAGCAAAAAATAAACAAAAACAAAAAACTTTTTGACCTGTTGGATGTTTCCAACTGACTCAACTCAAAATTCCTGAGTATCAATGCAAAAGAAGAAACACTTTTTATGTTATTGGGTTTTCTCAATTTCTCAACTCAATTCCCAAGTACGAGTATCAAAGCAAAAAAAAAAACCCCTTTTTAAATTGTTGGATTTTTCCAACTCGCCTGACTGAAATGGTAAATTTTCCCAACTGTTGAGTGAAAAATTCCTACAAAGGGGGGGGGGATAAGTTGCCCTCTACCCCCTATCGGTACGTCCCTGTGTAGTGAAATCTTGAGATCAAACCTCGGATATATTTGGGTTTGAGGAAGGCTGAGAAGGACAAAAAGGAACCAGTAGACAGACCAGCACACAGATAATCGAGCAGACGTACAGACAACATTTTTTTTTCTTCGAATCAGTTGAGAAATGTCTCATTACCTGCCTAACTATTTGTTCCGATTATAGAGTCTCTATCAGTGACCGAGGGAGGGGGTGCAGATTTGTAGTACATGTAGCAAAATTAGGCTTGAATGAAACTTGCTTATAACCTTTTGACACTACACATTCCTCTGACACGTTTAAGGCTCAATCAACCTCTTTTGAAACGTGAGAGAACTGAAATTGATGTAGGAAAGGCTATCGATAAGGTACATATATAGAATCTTGCTGAAATGGGAGCGGACACCGGGATCCTTGCAGATTGGTCTGAGAAATGAAATTAATGGAGCGTGAGTTCGGCGTTTAAAATCTTCCTCTAAGTATTTTTCCTTTTCTCAAGATTACTACGTTTGTTCAGTAGTGAAATTATAGCCTCATATGCGTAAATCATTTCATTCAACCGCGCGTGATAAGATTATCGGATTAACGGGATTCGAGCTGCAACAGTTCAGGTAGTAGTCCGAACGAATCAGGTGGTACTCTTTCACCACCTCAACCAGAAGATACAGCAATAAATATGCTGCAACTGCCTGAGGAAGAAGAGCTACAGAATGTGGAAATGAATCCTGCTCTACCCCCTACAGAGGAGCTTATTGAACTTGAGAATCAAACGGATACGTGCCTACCGACTTGATTCAGGGAACTCCTGTTTCGTACATATGTCGATCAAATAAGAGAAGAATTATTAGTACTGTTTGTCCCAGAAATCACAAATCCTCTTTCTCAAGATTTTCCGAGCCACAAGGATTTAAAATCAGCATTTGCGAGAATTTTACGTGTAGCTGGTGTTTAGGAGAAAAATATTTAATTTTCTGAAATTATTGTTTCTGGGTAGCTTATGTATAATTCTTTTTTAGAAGTTATATTTTGTACTGTAACGTTTCTAGAATCGCACGAGACGAAATTCTACGTTAGGTGTATAGTATTTTAATTAGGTTAAATTATTTGCTATCGTACGCTTGTGGATAGGTACTGACCGACGTCTTTGTGCATCGAGACATGTTGGTCGTTAACCTATTCGTTTGGAACTTCTTGTTTTTCCCCGTCGAAAGGTTGAAAATTACTAATGACACTTACGTTTGTCGATGTAGATGACGAATCTTCAGCACAAAGTTTTGATAAAAGTCCTAACTGTTGTGACACAGCAGCAGTTGAAGAGTGCTGAACATTCTTTCGATATCTGTCATATTGAATCGCAATTAAAATTCACGAATTCGAGATTCATTTTGGTATTTGGAAAAAAAAAAGTCATTTAATTTGTGTTGACAAAAATTTCATCTCTCATTGCCAACTGTTATAACTTGAATGAATGAAAAGAAAAAGTGACGGACGATATCGACGAATGGTGATATTTTAATATTTTCGTTCCATTTTTTCTGCTGAGTGAGATAAGTAATTATTGTTTCTCTCGTTTTCAGTCAAGTTTATACAATTGTACAATTTGATTTTTTTCTCATAAGTATTAATATAAGCGTTAAACATCTGTGAGGAGAAAGGTTTCGACATCTTTTGTGGAAAAATACGTCTTTCGTTAAAAATTGGCCGAGAGATTATTTTTGGTAGAAGACGTTGAAAAATATAATCTTTAAATGTGTAACAAAGTTACATTTACATTATATTTTAAGGGTTGGAAAATTTGGAGCGATATTCTTGAGGCATCACAGAATAAACTGAAAAATAGGCTGCGATACCAACACGTAACTTCCCCATTCGTCGTAAATCAGTAGGAAAATGTAAAGAAGAATATAGAAATGAACACACTGAAATCTTTTCGAAATAAACCTTATTGTGTAAGCCGGTTTCAAGTTTACTCATCATTGGATTTTCTATCAGTTTTCTCAACTTACGTCAGAATATAGGTAAAAAAACATCTCTCTGATTTCCCTAGGAATTTGTTATAATATAAGCTCTGTTAAAGGTTTAGATTCGATCGGATAGCCGTAATCTATGTATCTAACCAACACTCCTTTCGCGGCCTTATCTGACATCGTAGACCTTAACTCATCTGAATCGTATGCTATCGAACCGACCAACCTTAAATTTCGAAGATCCGGCTTAAGATAAAAAATAATTCGTACGGAATCCTCCTAACTTCCGTATTAGCTAATGACCTAATTAGGGGTCTGGTGGGCCGAGTAAACAGCGCGCTGGTCTCGGAATCTGGAGGTCCCGGGTTCGGGCCCACGTAACAACCTGCTACATTTCGATCTAGGCCGGGTTTTTCGGCAAGAAAAGAAGAGGGCTATGACAGCCCGAACCGCCTCCCCGACGCCTTTGAGGTAATGTTCGAAAAGGCGGATTCCAGGACTCAGGTTGAGAGCAAAATTAGAAAAGAGCTAATGACCTATTCGATAAGTAAATTGCTGTAGCCACTGCCTCAGGCCAGAATTTTTCACTCGGGGCTGTGTCACTTAAAAGACACTTTGCTCTTCAGTTCCACTATCACAATGAATTTCTTTGACAGTTTCCCTTGTGAAATTTTCGACAAGCTGAATATAGCTCTGAAGTTTAATCTTGATACAGTGCATTTTAGCTAATTTTGAAAAATCGTCTATAAAAAGCCAACAAAATACAACTCCCCATATGTAACTCTTTGATTGGAAAGGTTTTTATATCAGTATGAATTATTTCAAGAATATCTTTAGCCTTTCTTCTATTATTTTCGAACTTTAAAATTAGACATTTTGCACTTCAGACACATTTCACACGTTGTGAATTCTTGGTTAGAATTGAGGTTTGACGGTAGCCCCTCCGCTAAATTGTTCTTACATAGAAAGTTTTTAAATCTTTAAAATTTATGTGACCCAATCTTCTATGTCACCTTTTTTTCTTTGTTACTTTACGCGAATTTGCTTTAACTATATCATTATTTACGTTACTGTGCACTAGATAGCTTTTAATATAATACAAATTGCGATCGTTTCTTCGCCCGAGCAGTTACTTTTCTACTACTACAGTTGATAATATCAACAAAATCACGAAAATACAAATCATTGTTCTTGCCTTCTGTAATCCTACTGACACTTAACAAATTGTTTTCTATAACTAGTACGCAGAATACACGATAAATTGTAACTTGAATATATGTACCATCAACTTCAAAACACGTTTCAATTTGACCAACATTGTCAGACATACTTGATCTGTCATCTCCGACCTTCACAGGAATTAGCTTCTTCAAGTTCACAAACTTTGTACTTCGTGTAGTACTTTTCATCAGTGATAATATGATCCGTGTCACCAGAATCCAATAACCATAAAATTGAACCAGAGACGTAACGAAGAGTTTTTCCTAGGGGAGGGGGGGCTGTGAAAGTCCCAACTGACTCAACTCAAAATACTAAGTCTCAAAGCAAAAAAAAAAACAACAACATTTTAACTTGTTGGATTTATTGAACTGACTCAACTCGAAATTTCCAAATATGAAAGCAAAAAGATCCTTGACTTGTTGGTGGATTTTTCCAACTTCTCAACTCAGTTCAAGTATCGAAGATAGAAAAAAAAAAAGCTTGTTGGATTTTTTCAACTCCGTCTGACTGAAATGGTGAATTTTCCCAACTGCTGAGTGAAAATTTCCCACGGGGGGGGGGTTGTCCCATGTCCTCTATCGGTACGTCCCTGAATTGAACCATCATTCTTTCCAACCTTGGAACTCACTGTATTTGCAGATGCAGTAATTCTGACAGAGAACGCATTTGCCACATTCTGGCTCGATGACGCGACCTTTCCTCAGTTGACACAGTACCAGCAAAACGATTTTTTCACCAGATTGATAATTTTGATTTGGTACTTGTCTGCGAGTAGTTCCGCTCGGCAGCCTCAAAATTTCGATTCAAATGCCCGAACTTACCGCACTTATGACACTGCATTTTGCTTTTCCAGTTGCCATTGTTTCGATCGTGAATCTGGTATCCATTTGAATTGTTGAAATTTCGTACATATTGTCGATTCCTGGCTGACACCGAGGCTTTGAACGCTTGCTGTGCTTGCAGCTCGTCTCCGCCTGAGCTTTCTTCAGTTACCGTCGCACTAACATTGTCCTGTCTATACCAGAAAACGATCTTATTTTTCATAAATTCGACAGTCTTTTCTTTTTTAGTTACACAATCCAACAAACTAGCAACTTTCAGGTAACGCTTTGGCAACAAAGCCAACAGCAGCCTTCAGTTCATTACTTTTCCACTCCTAGGACATGAAGAAATCCATAGGGTCACCAGACATTTCCATTCGGAATAGATCGCACATGATTATAGCCTTCAACGCCGAATTTACCTTCAAGTACTCCTTATTTAGTTTCGAGACAATTTCGTATGGTGTCGCTAAACCTTTAATTAGCTTCAAATGATTGTCGTCCACCAGTGCCTTGATGTAGCCTTTTGTCGTTGCCTTCATTTTCTTTCAGTCCTCTGGTTTGATTCCGCTCGGTGAATTTTCTTTGATCGCCTCCAGGCAGCCTTTCAATTCAAGAACGGTCTTCATTCTATCCTTCCAATTCACATAACTGCTACCCTTAGTCAGGCGGCTTATTTCACTTCCAAGTTCGGGTGCCGTCGCGAACCTCCGAAAACAATGTTGAACCTCTTTCAGAAATAAAAAAACCACGTCTAGCTACCATGTTAAATGAACTGAGCGCAGTCAGAATTTTCCGTGTTTATTCCATGATAAAGATACCACACTACTGACAGTTAATTATGTATGATTTCAAACTTGACCAGGCCCGTAGCCAGAGGAGTGCTAGGGAGCACCCCCTAGCGCTTGTCAGAGTCCCCCTCCCGGCAAAATTTTGTGAGCAAAAGTAACGAATTCTTTATATTTTTCTCGCTAATTTTGTTCAAAACTTTTCTTTCTACTACATTTTAATGTTTATAAACTCGGCAACACTGATTTTGTTTTGAAAGATAGACGAATCGTGTATTTGTCGTTCTTTATATATGACGGGTCACAAGAAAAGGGCTCGAGTGTCCATCCAGCACTTTCAAACTCAGGCATTTTTCTTGTGTTACATTACAATTCGCAAACACAGTGGTAGGCTCGCGATCCAGTTCACATTGAATATATCGATGACTAAATGCATGAATGGATGATGTTTGAGAAATCCTAATAACTTGATATGTCCACAGAAATAGAATTTTTTCACTTCCAAAAGTTCGAAAATTTAATCGTTGTAAAAGTACTAATCTTTTTTTAGGCGATATATTCAATTTTTTTTTTCAATGGGTTGTCGGGAAGTTGAATCATCACTTTTGATTATGAATTTTGAGACCAAATTCAATCAGTGGCGTAGCCAGGATTTTCCCAAGGAGGGCGCGCAAATTAAGATTTTTATGGGAGAAAAAGTCAAAAATTGAGATATTTTTTTAAAAATCGCCGATATTAGAGGACTGTTTTATAAAAATGAAGTTAAAATTACTGTTAGAGCGAAAATTTTTCGAAATAAACTAGCGAATCTTTTAAGGTACAATAATTATAATTGTAACTTCAAACATTGTTACAAAATCTTGATAATGATTATTTGAAACTGACCATTAAAAAGATCATAAGCCCAAAAATATGAGCTGTTTAGGAAAGAGGAAAATAAAATTTTATCTGGACCTAAAACTGAAGATCTCTTAGAAAAAAACAACGAGTTTAGCTTCTCAGTGGACTTACAAGCCTCAAGATGGTGAACTCTTTGAATAGTAAACCCTGCCAGCGGAAATTAAGAACTCTAAAAATTTTTCTGATGGTGATTATATATATATGAACTCCAAGAATCATAAATTCTGTGACTGATGAACCTGAGAAAGTGTGAAATTCGAAAATTGTGAACCTTATTAGTGCATCCTGGCAGTTACGACCCTTAATGATAAATAAGAACCGTATAGTAAGAATAAAATGTAAAATATATCAATAAATAAATAATTAAGAAAATTTGAGTAAGAATAATGCAAAAACCTAACCCAGCAGCCTTATAAACTCCATTTTTAATACCTACATTGCATTTTTTGGAACATTTTAGATCTTGACTCCCCTACCCGTAGTACCACCGTTTTCAACTTGGAAAATTAATAATATGTCACAGACGGATCTGCAACCACGGGAAAGCATTTTCACGTCTCGATTTTAATATCGACTCATCAGTAATCAAGGTTAATATCGACTTCTTAGTAATCGATTATAATTGTCCCCAACTTCCTCGTGTAGTGTAACATTTCATATTACCCTTTTGTACCCTAATAAAAAGAATTTCCATGGAAATTTCTATTAACAACACGGCTGCAGACTGTAGTCGCGCAGGGCGCCGCAAAGATCAAGATCAGTGAGCACATGGCTGGAAGAAAAATAAATTTCCATGGAAATGTTAACCACTGAACTGAATTGTCGTGTCGGGGGGCATGTAAATTTTTATTAGCAACATGGCTACAGACTGTTGTCACGCAGGGCGTTGAAAATGTCAATCACTGAATTCGTGTCGGGAGAGCGTTCCGCTCAAATATATCCGTGGCCGGAAGAAAATGGAATTGTCAACCACTGAACTGAATTTTCACCATGAAGAACTAAAGAACTGTGAGCCTAACAGAAAATGAGAAGAGAAAAGAAGAAAAACTGTAGTCGCACAGGGCGTAGCAAAGATGAAGATCGGAGTTTCAGTTTTCCTCAAGTATACCCACGGCTGTAAGAAAAAAATAAATTTCACGGAAATGTCAACCACTGAATTTGTGTGAGGCGTGCGTTACGGTTTTCCAGCGTGTTGGGGGAGTGTTACGGGTTTCGCTCAAGTATACCCATGGCTGGGGGAAAATAATAAATTTCCATGAAAATGTCAACCACTGAATCCGTGTTGGGGAGCACTCTCGATCAGCTATTTTTCTTCGTGACGCTCCAAAGTAACGTTTTTTCGTTTATGTGTCAAAGCAAAGGCATGAGAATGTCAAAAACGTGTTTTAAAGGCGAAAAATTGCTCATTTTTGTATATTTTACTTTCAATTTCAGGTGCCTTGGGGTATTTGCTCCCTTAGCCGCCCCCCTTGACTACACCACTCGTAGGAATCTTCACATTGTATACTACGTGTATCCTCAAGCCTCCCCTGGTAAAAAGTCAGCACCCCCTACTGCAGATGGCAGGCTACGGGCCTGAACACGATTGCTTATATTATCAAGTTCAGAACTGCAAAATCTGATATATGTATAAACGTTCGATATCACAACAATTCGAGACTCTTGAGCTATTCCGGTGCGGTAGTCATCAAGTCCTCCAAGGCTTTGTAAATTTGAATGAAAAATTGACTATTTTTCGTTTGAGATTTAATAGTTTTGTGGACTCAACCTGCTACCATTTGTGTTGAAATTAGGGGCGCAACAGTCGCAATCACAATTATCTGATGATTGAAACGAATCTGAAATTCGATAGCATGCCGATGCCCTTACAAGTCAGTACGTCACCTCCATCTGGACTGCCGTTCAATACGACGCCGAAACCGACGAAACTAACGAAGTGGCCCCGACAAAGTAACCTAAACTTGATTAAAAATTCGAAAAATTTTCTTTTCTGAAAATTGCTCGAGGTTGGAAGTTTCGTTTCGGTCGCATTTGCGGCACCTGCTAGCCGAACTTTTCGGAGAACGCCGGTATAGCCCACGTGGGTCATAATTCGAAAAGTTGCCTAGATTTGTCAATGTCGCCGTCACCACGCGTCCACGCTTCGACATGCAGCTGGAATTGATCGACTTTCGGCCAAATCGAATTCGCTAAATGCCATCGGAAGTCGTACTCGCTAATTACCTAACTAACACGCAGATACCGAATGAAAACCGGAGAAAAATGGAAGATGCGTTATCGTGGCCGCGGGCGAGTCGAGATGTCGAGAACGAGTAAGAAAGAATACCTGATTCCGCGGAATCTATCCCAAGCAAATGAACCTCTTCGAAAAAATATATGTAGTAGGAAATATGAACCAGTAATCTAGTGAAAGCTGTAGACTGGACGGGTATGAGGGGAACCTACATAATCGGCCTAGTCGTTTTGTATATATTTACTTATTTAGTATAAAATACACTAGATTATATTAGGTAATTCGTCTCGTGATTTGGTCAATGTATATTCGGATGTGTTAGCAGTCGAACACACGAAGAATTTGTTGCCGATATCGTTACACGCAGTTTCAGTTCATTCGTTTCTGTAGTCGCCGCTAATCTTTTTAGTGAATTCAATATGAAAATTTCAGTAAGTTTCACATTTTCAATTACCGATTCGAAGTAATGTTTTGTGGTACTCGGTGTTCGTGAGAGTGAATGTAGTTCGCGATACTCGATCTCTGATCTATCGGATTTGCGCGATTTTTGCAGCTCGCTGGTCTGATTCTCAGCCCAAGCCGCTTTAAATAATCGGGTGGTTAGCGATAACCAAAGGGAGGACCCGACTTGTGGTCTCTTGAGGTGCCACGAGCTATCAGAGCTGTACATTCTCGATCCAACATACACGTTTAGGCCAAAAATATTAAATTTTGAATGGAATTCGAAATATTCCCTAGTTTCGAGCTAGCGACCTGGTTAGCTCGGCCGAACGTTTCAACTATTTATCATTTCGAAAATGCTCGAATTCGCTCCTAAAACTGCCTAATCGTGATGTTAAATTCAGCCGGTTGAAAGGGTTTCCGAAAACGTCTTGCTGCTGCGGGGATATTGAGCCCTTTCGGGTTGTAAACGCTGAAATGATTTCATTTTTTAATTTCAGAATTAATCCTTTTGTGGTTTTATGGGCACAAGAACATTTTCAAATACCTAAATTCCAATGTTTTCTGGTGGTAAAAAAAAAATACTCCGAGCGACTTCTTTGACCTTCGAGAAGCTCGATTCGAAATTAAAAAAAGAACAGGTCGAGTTGATTTCCTTTTGATGTAGATTTACAAAGAGGGAACCTACGTAATTTGAAAACGTTTTTTAAATCAAATCTACCTTCTCTCCTCGGGGTGTTTTCCCCCCCGTCATTTGGAAACTGTAGTCAAAGGTTTTTTAATTCATTTCTTTTTCTTCTTTTTTACTAATTACCTTACACTGTTTCGGGAAGAAGATGCGATAGGGCATACTCGGCACGGTTGTATTTTATATTTTACATTTCCTTTCGAATTGAATATTTGAACATTTGTTTTTCTGCTCTCATTGAATGTAAAATGTTATGGCTCCAAATTTTCAGAAAAGTTTTTTAATCGTGTACTCGTATTGCATTGACAGGGGGTAACATCTTAAAGGGCTATACACACTCGGGGGAAATGTCGAAATTTGTTATCGAAACTCAAAGGAACAACTGGCATTGTTATTTTGTTTTTCGGGTTCGTAGCTTTGTTTTTAAAGAATCCATAAGAGGGTTGACAGTGAATCCAAAAAGCTTAGTTTCCTTTAGTTACATGTATGAATGATACTCACCGGCTTCTAATAAAACCTAAAAGCATATCTGCTAACTGTCTATTTGTATTGAATGAAAAATTGAGAAAAATATTCGCAATTTGGCAAATAATGGTACTTGAGTTAGTTGTACAGAACTGGCGCCCGAACAATAGCATAATCTTCGTAAACAATTCTAATAGAGATTGTAAACTTTTTGATGTCATAATAAGTTCAGCAATATTTCCTTGAACAACTTACAGTCAATTCTAATTACTTACATAGTTCTTAGATGCTGTCAAATATTAACCAACCCACGTACAGTGAAGGAGTTGATACTTCTAAAACTGTGTAGAATAAAGAATCGTTTAAAGATGGAAATATTAGAAAGATTTTCATCCGTTTTGAAAACAATATACAGGCCATACATTAATACTTTCCTGATAAGTCATCGTAACCAACATGAAACAATGTCTGACAAAAGAAATCTAACAAAAATTTAACACGCATTTTCGTGTTTCTGTCGTGGGAAATGACGTCGATATTATCAAAACTGAATCAGTTCTATATTCACCATCACCCCTTAAGAAGAGCATCAGATGAACTAGCTACCCTGATTATTGAAAGAGACTTAGTTTGTCCTCAATTTTTGTAGATGAGTCTCATCTCTTCTTCTTGGTATCATTTTCTCAGATTTTTGGGATGGAAAATAAAAACCAGCATCTGATTCAAAACTGAAAAGATAACAACAAGGTAGACAGGTATCTCTACTTGAATAATTGAGTCTTCTTTTAGTATTCAAGAAGGTCAATAGAGATATGTTATTAATCAGAGACCAAATAAGGCCATCATATGTTTTCTATCTCCATAAACCCGTCTGTCCCTCCTCCATCGCCTACAGGTTTCAACTCAGAAACTCGAGCTTCTGATTCAGAACTAAAAAATCAGCAAAACGGTAGATAGGTATCTGTATTTGAAAACTTGGGTCTTATATTAATTTTCCCCATCGTCGCTTATAGGCTACAGCTCTATTAGCTTCACACTTTGGGAGCAAAGACGCAAAAACTCTGAAGCCTGACTACAGAAATGTTTAAGCAGTTGTACATAGTGTATTAAAACGAAAGCTAGAGTATGATCAAGGGCGTATTAAAGTAATTTCGCCGGGAGGATTCTAAGCCAATGGTAAAAGTTTTGATTAATTGGAAAAAAACGTTGTGGTCGACTAGCTAAATTAAAGATCTTCACTTTTCGCATAGGTACATATTACAAACTGAAGGGGTCTGGTTAGCCGAGTGGATAGCGGGTTGGTTTCGGAATCCGGAGGTCCCGGGTTCGAGCTTACGTAGCAACTCGCCAGTTTCGACCTAGGCCGATTTTTCGGCCAGAAGGGAAGAGGGCCAAAACAGCTCTAACAGCTTCCCCGATATCTCTGAGGTAATGCTCGGAAGGGCGGATTCCAGGGCTCGGTTTGAAAGCAAATTAAGAAAAAGAGAGACATTATGAATTGAGGATCGGGTTTCACCAGCTGATAACTGATTTTCGGCTCTGGAAAAAGTATCTGAGGGGCCTTTTCCAAATCTCCTCTTGTAAATACGTATCTGCTGATGATCTTGTATAAAGTTAGAAGTCCTCAGTACATCTCATTAGTGAGGATTTGGAGATTTCTTTCCCTAATTAAGCCGGCATAACACTATACATGATGTTCGTGCCATTAACTTTGTATTTTTCAGGAGGCTCATTCTGACAACTTCTCGCTTCTTTTTCTCATACTTTCATTTCAAGCCTTCAAAAACAGGATGATTTTTAAAAATTCAAAAAATTATGTTTCCGAATTCGTGTAGTTGAATTCTAAGCTCTTCTATTTGGATACTTAGGAAGAGTTACATTCTAATTAGCGATGGTATGACACAACTCAGAACACGAGATGAACTCGCACTTTACTACAGGTCAAGAGTATATCAATTACCGATAGTAAAACGATTATCGCTAAACGTTCACGATTTTTCATTCATGCTCGGCTCATCAACCGGTTTTTACGTTCGTCGGTCAATGAAACTAGTTTGCGGTATCATCAACCAAATAATGATCAATTAAGTTGGCGAGTTCGGATACGCTAGTATTTGAAGCTGCTCCGTAAAAAATTTGTCAAATACGTTGAATGGGATAATATCCAGGCCCACCAAAAATTTTGCCTAAAAATGAACGTGTCTGAATAGGGAAGGCCACCCTTACAGGAAGCGAGCAAAATCTTATGCATTCCCGCTGAATGTGCAATTCCAGTATAAAATGTTATGGAAAAGCTTAGAGCTTTGGAACGTCCCTGTGAGAAACTTTTAACTGTAATTTAAACATTTGAGCCGTATACTTGGGTACTGTCCTTGCACAACACTACAGGAGTGCACAACCGTTAGTATTATGATTGTTGTAAGACATATCCGACATATGTGTGGACTAGTATTCTAAATCAATGCTTAGTTGTCATACCAAGCTTCTCAAGCCTGTAACTAGGATGTTATAAAATGTTCATAAGGGTGCACAACTGTTATTAGCTTTTAGTCTGGCTGACCGCAAGTACGTAATAACTTCTCAGTGCAGTCTCTAGCTGGTGTTTGAAAAGGCTTCAGCCATCATTCTCAAGGAAGATCCCGATTTGAAAAATTGTTATGTGTCGTCAGCTTGAGCGTGATGGAAATATCAAAATCTTAGAAAGTTGTCTCGAGTGCGAGCTCTGTTTCTGGATTGCCTGAGCCGATTTGCCAAAATATTACTAATACCATCAATATGCTATGAGTGCTCCTTATCGGACTATGCCATGTGCCGACTTCCCATAATGCGCTACCCAAGTCTTATTTTGGCCCTGAAAGACTATTAATGTCAGCAGATCGGGTTTTCAGCTAACTAAATGAGTTCAAAAACATAATCAGAAATCTGAATACCGGTGTTCTATTAGCTCTAATCAGGAATAGATATGGATGTTCTCTTACATAACATGTAGTTCTTATCCTGACTTCATCCGTTTAGATAAACTTAGGTAGAGCATTCGAGTTTCTTAAAATAATCTGCTACTAAATAAACTGTTTACGCACCAGTCGTTTACGTTATTTGCGACAATACAAACTTTTCCTCAGCCTGCACATCCCCTGCCCTCCACTCAACCGCGAGATTTCAGTACCACCGAGTACTCAATACTAATGTTATGTTCTCATTTTAGATCTTCGTATCTCTTATCTGCGTCTTGTACGCCCAAGCCTCCGACAGTTCGTCCAAGCAATCTACCCTCGGCGTAGTTATTGTTGAAGACAAAGCGCAGACATCGGCCGAAGCGGACAAACAATCTAAACGCAGTCTACCTCATCACGATGATCTCGGCTATGGAGGATACGGTGCCAGCTCATTTGGTGGCTACGGCGCCAGCTCATACGGTGGCTACGGACCTGGCGCCGCTCTGGCCGTAGAAGCTCCCTTGCCCGTAGGTCCAGCTGCCCTCCCTGTTGCCGCCCCCATCGCTCATCCACCTGTCGGACACGGAGCCGGGCTATACACCGAAGCCATTCTCCCTGATGCTCTGCCCGTTGGCAGCGCATACGCTCCTGCATATGCTCCAGGCTATGGCGGGTAATTAAACGCAAATTACTTCAGTACATGTGCACATAGTAGTGTTGCCATTCGAGTAAAGCTCGTAGGTTCATTGGCTGTACAACCACTCGACTCAAGCACTCACTACATCGGTCTGTAGAAACAATATAAGCGAGGAATTGGTCATGCGTTTTAAAGCATTTAAATGTCTGGTCGAGTCGAAGCAAAAAATACCTAACGGCATCCTACATGCACGGGTGGTTGTTACTTTTACATAACAATTACCACACTGTAATTGACCTATATTGATGAGATACTCGCAGCGTGGTTGAAGTTTGATGACGAGGGGTATCGAACTCGTGAACTTGAAACAAACGCTTGCAGATGTTTGAAGTGAAGGACAGAGTGTGACATTGATGAAACTTGAAGAACTGTTACTAGCAGGGAGGAGATGGCAGGTCTTCCTTGTTTCAAGGACATTCTAGAATACCTAAGAGAGAGATGTGAGCCGGTAAACTGTTCGCAAGTAAAAGCATTTTCATGACTCGAGTTTCTGAGATCTGAGAGTAGACCTTTGATTCCTCGCGACAAATACCGAGTATGCGAAATTACTTTCTTATATTAGATGTGTGTCATCCTTAATTTTGAAGATGCTGCGAAATGAAGATCCTGACCCTGATAATAACGATGTTTGATTTGTGCGAAGGAAACAAGAAAACGATGAAGCGTTATTGGGAGCAAGCAATGTACGATATCTTCAGAAAGAAGTAACTCGGGATTGCAAATCCTTCCACTCGAGATGGCGCTTATACTTGGAAGCGCGATTGTTCGCGATTTTCAGTATTTGTTTTGATATAGAGATATTGGATACGCTAACAGAATTTTTTAAATGTTTGCACAGCCCCGTCGGTGCTCCACTCGGCGGTCCACTTGGCGGTCCACTAGCCGGTCCACTCGGCGGTCCAGGCGCGTACCCACTTGGCGGTCCAGGCGCGTACCCACTCGGCGAACAATTAGTTTCTCAGCGTGTTGAAATCAACCACGCCATACCGGTTCCGGTTTACCGAACGGTCGCAGTGGCTGTACCGCATCCAGTGCCAGTTGGTGTACCACAGCCGATTGCTGTCCACGTGCCCCACCCCGTTCCTTTCGAAGTTCCTGTCGTCAAGACCATACCATACCCGGTCGAGAAACCAGTTCCGTATCCAGTGGAGAAACCCTTCCCAGTGAAGATCATCAAGAAAATCCCAGTTCCAGTACCAAAACCGTACCCAGTGCACGTGCCCATCTACAAGATCAAGCACATTTACCACCATTAATCGCACTCGTGGTAAGGCGCACGTTCCACCAACCTTCGTAAGACTGCCATAGTGTTAAGACATGCGTTTAGTGTTGAGTCAACGGGTTCTACCTGGCTTGAAAAGTAGGTAGGTACTTTGAAAGAAAAACAAACAAATGTAACGATGCGTTTAATACGACAAATTATAAAAAAGAAAAGAAAACAAGGATACGACAATTTAAAAACATAATAACATAAATTAAAAACAAATAGGTAAGCTAGCTCGTTGTCGAAAAAAAGAAACACTCGTATTTCATCGTTCGCTCTTGTATGGGCGAGCACGTTATCTCAGTTCCTGTCAGATTGGATCGGCAACCCAACCAACACAGTAGGTTAAGTTACATGTAGCAGTATAAAGGCAAATTTTTGTCTTAAGACTTTCTATATTATATTACGTGTTTATGATTTAAGACCTTCATTCGACTGATCTTACCAAAATATCGTTCATGTTATGTTAACTTAGTTGTAGCACTGTTATATCATTTTAGGAACTTTATAATAAAAACAATTAATCGAACTGATTGGGTTTTCATTGATGATGTGTAAAGGTCTATTGATAAGTTGTGCACCGCATACATATACGATGTGGAGGTTCACAACTTATATACACAATGCAGCAGCACAATGTACAGCTTGATAAGTGGCGTGAGGGTGTGCAACTCTATGTAAGTGTGTGCTCAACTCGGTACGTTAACATAATACCGATATTTTGCAGCCCTAATGCGAATTGTGTGTGCACAACCTCTTAGCAAAGCGATTTCTTGATTAACAAACTGAAATTGAGCAATTAGACTGATAGATTATTTGAAAGACAGACGTAAAAACAGTTTACAAAAGTGGAACGAGGAACGCGGGGTCTACATTCTCTCGAACAATGCGAGCCAAAGACTATAATGCCAACTCATTCAACACAGATGCAGTTTGATTCCGTCTGAGTGATGAATTGTAAATTCTTTTGCTGACTTTTTGGGAATTTGAATTATGTTATGGAAACTATAACAAAAGTATGACAACATAACGGTTTCGCAATTCAGTAGCATAGAGATTACATACACCTTAGGGATACTCGACGGCGGAGAAGGCTAGGGCTTCTCTGAGGATCAGGAACCCAGTCAAATTGGGAACTCGTTTTGGACGTCAATTGGTCCAGTTCATTTTACTAAGCCTACCGTATAAGTTCACTGAACCAACAATACTTTCCTGATACGTATAGTCGAGGTATTTCAGTCCTGTGTTAGTGAACCTAATTTCACGATATTCTGAAAAATATCTTGTTACTGACATAGTGGCCATTGTTTAGCTATCACTTCGTATTCGAAACAGGTGTCATATAATTAGCATATTTACGTATTCGATAGCATGGAATTAGGTGAAATGCTGATACTTTTCGATTAACCTGTTTCCATGGACATGTATGAAGTTTATAATCAGTTTAAAGAAATGGGATAGTCTCTTTTCAAACGGTAGAATGTGGAATATTTTTGGATGCTATAAGGAGATGGAGTAGAAGTTATACCCCCCCCCCCTCCGTCTTGAGAAAGAACATCCTCGGATTCAGTTATTTACTCACATATCCAAAAACATATTTCAAGTCGTTAATATTATCTTCAAAATGTTACTCAAAAGCATCGCGCCTTGACCGCTTTTCTGACTCAGCCCCCTAGCTGACAATCAGTTGGCATTTCTGCTTGGTGTTGAGGGTTTCGCTATCTGTCTATTGGTCTGGCATATCGGTTAACTACTTATCAGGCCATTTGTCTAGCTGACTAGGTATGTCTCCCTGTTTATGTGACTGATTGTCTTTCTGACGGACTATTTGCCAGTTTTGATCCCCAAAGTTTTGCAACGCGCGGTTTACAAAACACTGTCAGAGAATCGGGGAAAACTGAACTAATTTTCAAGGTTCGTGTGTAAAAAGTGAAGTGGAAGGGAATAAGTCGCTACTAGTAAATACAGACTAAAATCTTATATATTTAAGTTAACAAGCAGTTGAAGCTATTCTCCATTTTCTCAGATTTGCCGGCTGCTTATTGACATCCCCAAGAATCCTCCAATACTCGTTATACCAACTTTAAGAATAAAGTTCGTGACACCCCTTTACCTCTCCTTTTCATCGATGAATGGTCGCAGCTTTTGTTGTTTTAACCCCACGCAACACCCCGTGACCCAAAAATATACTAGTAATCTGGTCGGGAACGAATTTTAAATTTGTCCCCTCAGTGATTTAAATTTCACGATTTCAAGACTGATTATTATTTTGCATTTTGTTCTGAACGTCTGCAAGTTTCTACTTTGTTACATTTATTTATTTATGTAAAATGCAGTGAGAAACTCAACTCTCATCAATTTCGTTTCAAACATTCCATGGAGATGGATGACTTTCTTCAAATAATGTGTCTGGCAAGGATCACTGGTGAGCTGAAGATAGATTTCATCGCTCCCAGACTTGTACTTCCCCCAAGATGGACGAGAGAAGAGGGAAGAGGAAGACATTTCTATTTTTGGATCGAGAAACAAAAACAAAATGATTCTTGCCTCAGAAATTTCGTGAAAGGCCCCTTAAATTTTATTTTTGGTTCTTGAAATGACAAAAATGGTATTCAGTAGCATTTTTCCGAGTTAAGCATAGACCTCTAAATTGTTACAAAGGAAGGCAGTTTCCCCTCTATCCACCCTCCCTTTCCTAGGATTGCTACTCCTCCAGACACTTGCTCCTTGGCAAAATCAGTTGAATTTGAGAATAGTTAAAGAAGCTCAGTTCCTCGGTTGGCATCAAAGTTCATCGGTTTCTCACTGAATAACCTTTCTTCTTTCTTTCTTTCTTTCTTTTTTTCTGAATCCACTCAAAAATGGTGGCGGTTGACAGAATTGCTCACAGTAGAAAGAAATTGAAAACTTGAAGCATCAGCTGAACAAATTGAAAGAACAAGGATAATTTTGTTGATTGGATTTTGACATTAATGATAAAATCGGATCTTCAGATAATAAGCAAAGAAGCAGTAGACTTTTTTTTATTTTAAATTATTGTAAAATGATTTGATTTGGAATTGCCCCCTCATTAGCTAGAATCTGAAAAACTTCTTGCATCAGTTACTTAACAAAATGAAAAAAAAATTAAAATTTATTTGTAAGCGGATTTGAAAAATTGCCATCGCTTAACAAAATCAGATCCCTGAAATAACTAGGAATTCTGGGAATATTTTAGTTCTGAATTTATTTCTTCATATGGAAAACTTCTCCTCTCTTCCCCTACCGTAAACGTTGGTTGGGGTGTTTACAAGGATAACTCGAAAAATTGCTGGATCAGGTCTTTTACCTCAAGATCACGCTAGACAGAGAGAAAGCCAATCGAACAGTGAGTAAGCCAGCTTACGAGATTGACAGATAGATAGGTAAACAGGCAGACAGACAAATAGATAGACATAGTCATGTAAACAGATTTATAATTTGACAGAGACGAATACATACATTCCGATGGGAGGTGGGAGGCCGCCATTCTACCAGTAAGTCGATCAGTCAGCCAGGTTGATAGACAAACAGAGACGGTAGATATAAGCAAAATAAGTATTGGCGAAAGGGTTGGTGTTGTGAAGCGATAATTGGCGAGGCCCTATAGTATCAGCGGAAAACCCCAATTTCTCCAAGCTGCAGAGATTGTCGATTTAGAAACCTGGGGCTTTATTTGGAGTTTTTGGTGTGCACACAATAATCTATATACGAATGTCTCTCATTATCATCTTACTGATTTAAAGAACGGAGCTGTATATAACGATACACTTATTTAAATACTCGAGTAAGGCAACATTATAATCCCTCCATTGCAAGTGGAGTCGGACACTTGCAATGTAAATTGAGAACAGTCGCGAAGATTTCTTCAAATTTACTTTGTCGACGAATGAATCATTCGGCAACTTCAAGTTTCCACCAGTCTAGCGTCTCACACCTCCCGAATCAGTTTATATCGATCAAATAATTCACTGTATGACAAGTGCAATTTTATCACCAGATTATTCTAAGGGGTTCGGTCAAATCACAAAAATTCATCACTCAAACGCTTCTCCAAACAACATCCTCAATTTCTCCTCGCTTCTGATTTCTCGGGACTCTTCTGGTCTTTTTCCTTCAAACTAGAAACTGTGGTGACGTGACTACTCTCCGAGGGTGCCAAGTATTTGTCGTCGCCTTCCTGCTCGTACACGTAATCGCCATAGTCGCTCTTCCCGTGCTCTGACTGTTGCGGCTGATTCAGGTGGCCCAACTGTTGCAACTGGCTGGGATGGCCAAGTTGATTCAGCTGACTTACTTGTTGTTGGCCTTGCGGCTGACTTTGATGATTCAGCTGATTCAGCTGACTCAACTGTTGTTGGCCTTGCAGCTGGCTCTGGTGACCCAGCTGAGCTAACTGGCTTTGATGACTTAGCTGAGCCAACTGGTTCAGCTGAGTTAACTGTTGCTGGCCCTGGTGCTTCTGATGGCGGCTCTTCTGCGCTTTCTTGGGTATCGAAACCGAATACGGTGGCACTGACCGTGTGTCGACCGCATTCTGATGGGCAACCGTTTGCGTCGAATACGCAGCCGGCGTTTTCGTGTCCACGCTTGCCGGTGTCGAGGGAACAGCCCCATTGTTCAGGTATGGTAGTCTAAATATGTTGTGGTTCTGGTAGTGCACGTATGGATTGTACGCTTCTTCTACCGTCCTGAAACCGTACGGCGCCGCGTGCTGGTACTGGTAGTTTTCAACCGGCACAACCGTGTTCAGAGCGTCGTTCTGTGTGAATCTCGAATTGACGATGTCGTACGGGAACTGGTGAACGTTTTTAACCTTGGCACCTGGGTTCAGTACCTCCTGGTTGTTCACATACAACCCAATGTCCGAGTTGAAAAACGGCCCGTTCAGCTGCTCCTGTGTCAGCGGAATGATCAACGCCGGGATCGATTTCTTGCCGCCGGCAGAGTTGGTTTCGATTTCGATATTCCGAACAAAACCCTTGCTAAGCGCGCTCAGAGGGTAAGGTTGGTAGAACTTGCCCGGATAAGCGTTGTTGTCTAACGGGGCGACGTTCAACAGAGGGGTGACCTGCTGCTGGTAATAATGGTAGTTGTTGAACTCTGGCTGGTATTTGTAGAACTGGTCTTTGGGCGACTCCTGTTTAATGCGAACTTGCGGATCGCCGACTTTGCGCGCTTCTTGTTCCAGTTCCTGAAACATGGCGTCGGTGATCTCGAATTTATCGCTCTGCTTCAGCACGTTGTTGTGGTCGAACAAACCTCCTTTAGGCGGTCGCATGCTTTGCAAAGTATTGGCCACGTAGAGTGCGTGCTGCGGAGACATGTATCCGGTGCGCACGTTCTTCGGCACATTCTTGCGTTTCTTGTTCAGCTTCTGCTCCTGCGCCCGATCCAGCTTTTGCGAGAAGGCGGGGTGCTCGGCCGATGAGGAGATCTCGACGTTTGGGCCGAGCTGCGTCCACGAGCTACTTTTCGCCCCGGGTGGATCGGTCTTATCCACGAATCTGCCGGGGTTCACATACTGCGGGTAGTTTTGCTTCTCCGAAAAGCCGAAGCGAGTTTTGGCCTCCTCGGGATGACCGGCGTCCGGACGAATCTCAGTCTGCTCGGGTTGGTGTATCCCGCTTTCGCCTCTGTGGTTCGTGTACGCGTACCGGTATTTCTTGAACGCCTTCTCGTGTTTCTTATTCGCATTCGCCGTGGACGCCGCGTCTCCAGGATGCGAGCCGTCGAACTGATGCTGTGGTTTGTAGCCGCCGACCATATCCTCGGCGTAAACGTTCTCCTTGCCGCCAGCCGTCAGGATATAGTTGTACTCCGGATTGAGTTTCTTCTTCTGGAACTGCGTCTCTTTCTCGGTGAACTGACGTCGAACATTGAAAGCCGGTTGGTGCTTCGCTGGTGGCGGGCCGTGGGCAGTAGAATGATGGTATTCGTGTTTGGCGACGAAGCCGGACGGAGACGCCTCTGGCAAGTGGTGGCCCGGAGCCGACGTTCGCTGCGGTTGATATTCGTGCTTGGTGACGAAGTTGGATGACTCTTGCGGGGTGAGGCTGTCGCCGGATTGCATTGAGAAGGTACTGATCGCCGTTGGTGTGTCTGGTACATCTTGAACGTAATTGCTATTGGTGCTGGAGATGTCTGACTGAACTCGGCGAGGGAGGCGGCGGTGCGCGGCGAACGCCGATGGTAAAAGGATGACGATCAGCGTCGTGTGCAGCATCTGGAACAAGTTATGGAGAGGTGTTGAGTAATAATTACGAAATAATTATCAATTCCTCCAAGTAATCGGGTTCAGGGAGTGGACCCAACTACTTTTTAGCGTCTCTTCTGAGGAACAGTTATTTGTGCTGGTTCCTCCTAAAAAATCTGTAAAACAACTCAAGTTACAAATATGTAAGATACTTTGCAGAGCTAATTTATTGAAGGAACACAAATATGATCAGGTGCTTCGAATATTATTGCAGAATATCTACGCTCGGCGTAAATTAATAAAAAATTCGAGTTAAAAGACTACAAGTTTTTGACCTTTTAAAGGCTATCGAAAAAACTCTGTTCGGACGTATCATTTTAAAATAGTTAATTAACTCATATTTGTGCCCCATGTTAATTGTGGTATTGATATTATGGCATTGTATAGCAGCATCTCTTACTCGAATGTAGTAGCAATTACATACTCATCTTTTACTACGGCATTTATCCAGAGGAGACTTTTGTCTCAGAAACTTTTCAAAGAATCGTGCGGGATGTAAGAATCATCAATCACTGATTAACAAACCGATTATATAGAAATAGTGAAATATATCAATGTCACAACTGAAAGATTCCTTCTTTGAGCGGTAGACACCGGGTAAGGCTCCCAATGTTCTGAATTTGTAATATCGGAAGTGCACTCTTCCCAAGGGACATAATAATGGTGAATTTAGAGTTCTAAAAAACATAAATATTCTTTTGACGTCATCGACACCAATTTTCCCCTCGACCGTCAGAAATGAAAATTTTTCATACAGATTCGATAGGATGGTCGGGATATGTCGGTTCTGTTAAATGACTTTGGTGACTCAAAATGTTAAATTGTAGATGTATCCATTTTTGGAAAATTATCCTTCAATTGTTTAAATTAGGAAATAATTTCTGTTGGACAAAAACTTTGATTTTGGCGAAAGAATAGGTCGCTTCATGTATGTTTCTCCATACTCTGTTCGCCACCTATAACTACCCTTCTGGATTCGTATGAGTTTTCTCAGCCATTTTACAATTTAATTAGGTACTTACGTAGTGCGATGTCTTGACCGGATACTTATATATAGGTATCTGTATTTAATTTTGTCTTCCAGGCTTCAATTTGAATACAGTCAGATCTCTATCGCTGGGGAGAGGAGGCTTGGCGCTAGAAAGTGAAGGCCGAGAGCGGTTTTCTTAAATTGCGAGGGAGTAAGTCCCTTATCTTCATCTATGTATGTTACTGTCACCCAGTTTTCCTCCTCTCAATCTCTTCTCTTACAAATTGGCATTCGTTTGAAAGTTGTTTTGGATAATTTTAAACACTTATCGCCCATCTCACTCACCTCGAAAACGAATTCAGCAAACTCGAATATAAGTGAATTGTTTCTTTTCTAGACTGTGTAATTAGAAATCTGAACCCTCTATTTTGCAACGAAGGTTCTGAAAATCGGGTTTTCGGTTAACATGTTTGGTATAGAGGATCTCTTTTGTAATGACCCCTTCCACCTGGTAAGTAGGCAACTTACCTCGACAATGTGTAGATATGTTTGCATGCTCTTACTTATGAAGGAGCAAAATTATGGTCAAACTTTATATTTGAAATTCTTTTTTCTTCTCACGACTGGGCATTGACAGAAAAATTCTACCAGTAAGTAATAGTAGAGGGCGGTACCCAAAGAAAAAAAAGTTCGGTAGTTCAACAGGGTGTTCATAAAATCAATTTAAATACAAATTGTATCAGAAAATTTTCACATTTTTTCAATTTCCCATGAAACTTGCCCTCTTAAGCTACTATTTTTTTGTTTGCAGTAGAAAAGTTCAATATTAGTATCCAAGAATTGGTTCCAAAGGTTGCTAAATTCGGTTTTGGTAACATTTTGCCATAAACAGTAGCTTAAGAGGGCAAGTTTCACGGGAAATTTAAAATATGTGAAAATTTTGTGATATAATTTGAGCTAAAATTGATTTTATGAACACCCTGTTAAACTGATACCGACCATTTTTTTCTATGGTTACCACAACTGCCCTCTACTATTACCAACTGGTAACATTTTTCTGTCTATCTCCAGTCGTGAGAAGGAAAAATATCTCAAAGACAGAAAACGTTTCAAAATTTGACGACAATTCAGCCCCTTCAAAAGTATGAGTATGCAAACTTATCTACATATTGTCGGACTAGGTAGAAGGGGGGTCGGTGCAAAAGTGACATCCCTGTATAACTCATTGTGTACATCAATTTTCAGTAGCCAGTTTTCATCACTCACAAATCGGTAACATGAATAGTATGAATTTTCTAATAATTTTGTAAGCCTTAGAGGGGTCTGGTTGGTTGAGTGGATACCGCGCTGGTTTCGAAATTTGGAGGTCCCGGGTTCGAGCTCACGTAGCAACTCGCTGCATTTCGACCTAGGCCGGTTTTTCGACAAGAAAAGAGAAGAGACTAAGACAACCCTAACAGCCTCCCCGACGTCTCTGAGGTAATGCTCGGATGGGCGAATTCCAGGGCTCGGGTTGAAAGTAGAATTTGAAAGGAGAAGAGGAGACTTTTTTCTCAGGTGCAGTATTGGAAACTTTTAACATTTCTACCAATAGTAATTCAATTATTAAAGCTCTTAATTCTGAGGATTTGTCATTCACAATTTCCGCGGTCAGAACCGGTGATTTGGACTTTTCCAGATCATTGCAGATATTTTCCTTGTTGCCTTCCACCCCCTCTCGGTAAATTAAGATGGTAATAAAGCGATTCACCCCATCTTTTCTTACCCTTCCCATACAAAGATTTTATTTCCTTACGCTTGCTTTTCCAATTCATAAGGGATGTAGTGGTCGATCTCAGTTTTCGAGATATGGTCTTTGAAGTAATGTAGATCGAAAATGTCGATTTGAAAATTCTAATACAGTAGTTCTTAATGAAGTTGACAATGCTTTCTCACTTCCCGTTGGTCACAGTCTCCTAACGCTCTCTTAATTACGAGCTACATAATCAAGAAATTCCAATAACAACCGATAAGTTGCCTACAGATCCAATCGCAGGGGAACAATGCTGATAACGATTTGCACGCAGTCATTTACATTCAACTGACTCATTTTATTTCCGGGTCAAAAATTCAGGGCTTTCATTGGTATTCGTGTATTTTTGTTGTTTTTTTGGTTAAAATTGTGACATATTTTTATCTTACAAATTGTGTTTTTCAGACTTTAAATTTTAAATATTTGTAAAAAATTGAGTATTACAACTAGAAACCCGTACTTGTGCTAGGTACATTTGGTAGCGGATCTACGGAGAGAGATTCTAAATCCACCCATTTTTTTCTCTGAAATCCTAGATCTACCACTGGATAATTTTGAAAAAAATTTCCTAAATTTGCACACTTCAGTTTTAAGTCTATATCTATCACCCGACCCTTGCTGCTGCAGCTGCGTTGCGGACCCCCTGGCAGGGCTCACCCGTCGTCACACCGGCCGTGGGGGACCTAAATTCCAGGCGAGTGCTCTGGGAGTGCGGACCTCGGTTAGTAAGGAACCCCATGCTGGATCGAGCCGGCCTCAAAGCGTCCCTCCGGTCACTGATGCGGTACTTGAAAGGGTAGTATCCGGGGCCAGGGGTGCGGTCATAGGGGCCACTTTGGCATGCGTGCTTCGCCATACGTCCCACCACACCATCACCCGATCCCTAATGGTTGGGTCGTACACAGGTTGAATTCATGTAGCCTTGTATAACACTCAGCCCATCTTGGATGCAGAGTTGTTGTATTCCTTGCAGCTTCAGGATGTAGCACTTTCTATCCCAGTTGTATGAAAGTCTTCTCTATTGATGGGACTAGCGTAAAATATTTTATAACGATTATCGTACATATTAAGTCTCAGAACGATTGGTAGGCGATTAATTTGCTTCGTTGAACCCGAAGGGTCCATGAAAATTGCCCACGGCAAACTGACCGCAAGAAAATTGTCGGTAAATTGGGCGCCTAGTAAAACTGATCGTTAGAAAATTGACCTTTCGTGAGCAGTGTGAACCTGGGAATCTCCAATTGATGTCCATAATATTGTATTTGTATTTCTCGAATTCTCCAAATTGTAGCTTCAGCCCTCACCTAGGTGACTCAGTGTTCAGTCAAGTTGTTACCAAAATTAAGTCGAGTGACCTTTGAAACCTATGATATGACATCCCTATTATAATTACTGATAAATTTAATCCACGATCCCCTCTCATCCCACAGTTCTCAAGTTGGGTGAAACTAATATCAAAATCAAATTTGGCGAACCTTAATACCTATGAAACGACTCATGAAACAACATCTATTATGCATTTTGTGAAAATTTTGATCTCCTGCCCCAGTTTGGTAAAGAGGTTAATGGTCAAAAATTAAACATAAAGTCTATACCTTCCCACACAAGGCTTGTGCTAATAATATTAAATAGGAAAATAAAGTTTCATTTTCAATGATGTACTTAGGGCTTCTGGAGAGCAACCACCTATTTAGGGCATCTGGCGGGTAATTTCGAAAAAATGACCGAGATTACTTCATGCGTTATCGCATGCTAATGTCTGCGCGCTATATCTTGTGAACATCATTTCAACGTAGACGGTCAATTCTTCATTTTATGACGGTCAGTTGTATCACGACCAATTTGCATAAGCTGCCTATTTTCCATTGGCAAATTTTCTCGCAGGGAATTCTTCGCGGTCAATTTTCCTGATCCCGAACCAGGAGGTGAGTAAATCATAAGGACAAAAAGCCTTCAAAAAGTTTGATAAATTTTTAGAGAATGAATAAGTGAGCTTTGACGTCTTAGCTAGTTGTAATATGCTTTCGAAGTTCATATCAGTCCTAAAGAATTGTAAACAAGTCGTATGGAATTGTTCCAGAAAGTCGTAATAATGTCTTAACAGCATTAATCAAACCTGGAAGAGCCGTGAAAAGCCATGAACGAGTTTTGAACAGTCTTAGCATGGGTGAAATTAGTTTCGGAGGGTCTAAAAGCTTTTTCAATGACTTGACAAATCGTGGCTAGTCTTAAATATGACTCATCTTATCGTCTTACTCTCAGAGAGAAAAAAATCGAATGGTATATTGCAAAAGTTTCGACATTTTAGGCTAAAAAAATGACAGACAGAATTCTGATTTTAATTTTTGTAGAAAAATATAAAAGATCAGAATGGGAGAATCTCCCCCCCCCCGCGCTCTGTCCAGAAAAGCAGTTTCATCACATCTGCAGCATTTCTGTAAGATCTAGTGTAACAGTTAACGGTATCGTTTCTGAAGGACATATCCTGAGACTCGCCATGCAGACTCTGCGAGTTTATTCACGAATAATTTCTTAGCATTTTCATTCATTTCTCAGAATCCTTGATATGTCTTAAATGAATATTGACAAGTAAACGAGCCTCAAACAAAACATTTCTAGAACCTGCAAAAAGTCTGGTAAAGTTCTAAACGAGCATCGAAAAGTGTTAGCTAGTTGTAATGGTTCTTCGAGTCTCTTATGGGTTTTAAAATAAAGAGTTTTAAATAAGTAGTATGAGAGTGTTTCAGAAAATCTTAATCATGTATTGAAGGGGTTTAACACTTTTTAGAAGAGTCGTAAAAAGCCATACCGAGTTTCAAATCAGGTTGGAAAAGTCTATCCTAAACGACTATTGAAATATTCTGGCTTGCCTTAAAGATTTCTTGCCCCATGTTTCCCCCACCGAGAGGAAAAATCGAATAATGTTGCCATTAACGTTGACAATTTGTTCTAAATTGTCATTTAGTTCAAAATTCAGCGAGTCGAAAAAATCTAATAGCTTATTCAACTTCAGAAGTTTTTTTTTTTCCCCCTACAGCAATGAGATCAGCACAAATGATTCGAAACGCCCAGTACATCTCACTCTGCTCGCTCAGCCATCCTCTCGAGTGTATGAAAATGATCTAAATACTCAGGGAGGCAGAATTTTTTGATAAGAAATTCTGGAAGCTCGTCGCCTTTTTGGAGCATGTGCTTGGGGCGAAAGTCTCTAGCTGTTCTTCCCTCTTGTCAAGCCAGATAACGAGTTGATTCGAGACCTTGTAAATATGTTTTTTAAATTCATAAAGTTAGCCGTTGTTGCAGTGTACGTGAAAGATTAGTTCCAATTCTTTGAGATGCATCAATTTCATATTAAAAGCAATGTGATTTGGCCAGAAAGTTTTCGGGTGCTATCCCATCATCAGTGACTTAGTTACTAACAATAAACTGCGTATATGGTGAAGTAAGAGTGCTGCGAAGCTGGAATTGCAAAATACGCTTTAAAGAGCCCAAACAGCATGTATCTCTTTATCGGATTTCTTCAGGAACAGGCGGATTTACTGAGGGGCATGCTTTATCAATTTGTTTGAATTTGAATTACAAGGTTTTTTTAATTTTAAACTGAAGCATTCGGGTTCACAATAATGCACTGAACAGCTCTTGACAGCCTTACGGGTTTTCAATCATATTTCGTGTTCTCGCTTCTTAGAAAAATACTTTTTGCTGCACTTTAAATATGCCGTCACGCCTCTGCTACGGTGTCGCCCCGAATACAGCCCTTGACTCAAGTATCTCTTGGCCTTAATTAACGTCGCCAAGCTACCCTGAGTGGCCAATGAGTCACTCCCCTCTTGATCCGACCAGATAACATAGCCACCCTGAGTGGTCACTGAATCACTCAATTCTCGGTTACAATTCGAAGCTTACCTCAGATATCCAATCTTTCCACGTACCAGCCACTCGCTTCTCGGTTACAATCTGGAGCTTACCTCGGATATCCAAACTTTCCACGCACCAGCTTGGTTATTTGCTTATCTCGCAGAGTTGCACACGCTCGCTGAATTCGGCTTTTAATCGCGGTGAATATAGTGAAAAATTGGACTTACGAAGCTCAGATATCGCTGCGCGTTCATATTTTCGTGGATACACCAAAACTCGCGTACTTTTCGGAAACAACGAGAGCGTTCACATCGAAAGGTCGTAATGCCAGCATAACACCGTTAACTACACCGTCTATCGAAAACACTAGCCATAGACAAAAGAAACAACGGCGACTGTGGCTGCGTTATTATGTTCGTACTCACATATTTTCACGAATGGGCACTTAAGTCGTTACAACGTGTGTTCCGGAGCAGGTGAACAATATGAAAACGAATTTGTACGCGAATAAGATTATCGTAAAGCGGCGTGATTAAGAAAGCGGAAAATATTATTAATTAAATAAAAATGACCGACTGCGGCAGCCTCGTTAGAGGCAGTTGTGTGCGCTGAAAAGCACGTAAACCGACGTTCGCGACTGAGTCGCCTGTGGCAACCGCCATTGTACTTTTCCGAGCATTGGAAATGCCATAGGCAGGGTGTGCGAAATCGTGAAACTTGAGAGATCCTCGGCTTCTGTACTGAACATGTTCGGTGCCCGAGATTTGAGTGGTAATTCGAGAAATCTTGGACCTTAGAGTCAAACCTAATTATTGGTAGCCTCTTCTAGGGGACTCTTTCGATTTTCAGCCACCTCCCTTGCTCTCCATCCTTCACGTAAAATGAGGGTTGGAAATGTACTCAACGGTTCTCAGAACATTAGAACTGACATTCACATTGCAGTCTGTAGAACGGATGACCTCAACAACCATCACCCGTGTCCCCTCTACCCCTTCCACCCTTCCATTAGATCAAGGTTCAAATTGAAATAAAAACGAATTCCACGGACTCGAATCCCAGTTGTCGATATCTCTACCTGTGTATACTTGAAGACTTGATGTAGAAACTTACTTATGAGGAAGGAGAAAAAGTTTCTTCAGTATTTGAGGGTTCGAGGCCAACTTTGTAGCCAACTAAAACAATTAACAACTCACGTTTATTGAAATTTCGAGTTCGAGAAGGGAGGAGAAGGATAAAGGAAAGTTGCGATGCGAACTATGTACCATTATAACGAAAAGAAAGAGAAAGAAAATCGAAGTCATTTGATATTTTAGTACAGGATGTCTACCGAGGTCGAAAATCAAAAAAATAGGATCGGGGCACTTGGGAGGTATTTATGTTCTAATGTCGGGTAACTTGTTCAATTTTCCTCTGTTGATTTTCAATTACTTCCGCAATATATTACCTACATTATTTCAACATTTATTCCGGAAAAATACTAAACTTCCAATTTTCGGGAAAATTTCTATAAAATTACAAGATTCTTCCCCCCCCCCCCCCTTCATGGGAGACTGGTAGACATCCAATAGGATTTTAAGCATTTTCCAACATTTTGTAGATTACGGTTTAGCGAGGAGTAAGAAATGTATATACTACCTGTTTATAAAGGGTAGAATTATTCATTTTATTAAGTTGCATACTTGCAAGAAAACAAGAAAACAGGCACTCCGAGAAAACATTTCTAACTCTCATGGCAAATCGGAACCGGTTCTAGTATACCTAGGGGCTAACATTTTAGATCGATTATTGAATCATACAAAGGGGGAAATGTAGCGGTTACAGAGCTCTGCTCCGAGAAACTATGCAACATGAACACCTTACAGGAAAGGGGTGTAACTTTTTCGATCAACGAAAGTTAACAGGGCAATCGAAAAGTTTCAAGATTGAATTCAAAATTGAAAGTAGGGAAAAATTGAGGTATTTCCGGATAATGATTTGAGTTTTTCTATTCAGTCTCTGAGAGCGATCTAGCTAACTGACAAAAAGTCCGGAGGATTTTCTCTTTCCTGATTCTATGCAGTTTATAGTGGTCGAAAAGAAAATATGAGTGATTATTGAGAAGTTTGCGGATTCATTTTCCGAGTTTTCTCTGTGGGGGGAGGGACTTTCTTCAGTTTTGTGCCGTTCATTTTTACAGCTCGTGAAAGAAAATTCGTATTTCGTACTTTAATTTTGGAAAAAGCTCACCTTTCGAATTTTGGCTAAACTCCTTATAAAACTGAAGACTTCTTGGAAACTTTAGGGTTTGAGTGTATCAGTGAACAAGTCAAATCAAAACCTTTATTTCTGAGGAAGCAGAGTTACAGCGTAAATCTACGCGGAAAATGCTTCCGGTCCTCTTAGGGCAAAGGTATACCTCACCCTTTCCCATTCACCTCTCACTTGGACTACTCGATGAAAGAATTTTTTACGAAAAAATGTATTCAAATCATCCCTCCATTTTCACCGTTGGCCTTCCCTTTTTCTTTTTCATGTAGGCGAAAACCCAAAAGGTCGTTTCGCAGGTCCATCTTTCGGGAGACATTCGGGCGGTGTGCCTCGCCTGACTAAATTTTAAATTCTAATACGGACTATTACTTCTCCGAAGTTTGAAATTTTCTTGTTTAATAAGCCGGTTCTTATTTTGTCCGATTTCTTGACCCCCAAGATGAACCTCCACATGTAATTTTCCGTACCCATTCATCTACTCGTTAGCTTTTTTGTAAGCGTCTTGATTGGGCAGTCGTAAGTTGAAGTTGATAGAACGCACATGTTGAAGATCTCTCCTATTCTCGATGTGACTACATTTTTGGTAGATCTGACAGAGATGTCGTACCCACAATTATAATCATAATTTATAATATATAGTAATAAAAATGACTTGAGTTTTACAGGGAGAAGCTCCATTTCTTGAATACATCAGCAAAGTATTTTTTCTACATTACAAGCTATACCTCTCATTCAGTTCTCCGTGAAATTTTGAGACTCGTATACTGTTGTTGTCATCGTCATCTAGCATTCTGACATTGTTGGGGGTGATATTCAAAATCGATGGAAACCTTAGATAATCTTGATGATGGAGTACAAATAGCATTCTAAAATTGACGAAGTCTTCGTCACTCAATCTCTCGTTAACGCTGTGAGCCCTTTGCCCTGCCCAATACCTCTTGCCATATTTTTTCCAATTTACAGCCTATTTTCCTGCCAGCATAGATGACAGATGGATTTTTTCACTGTCAGTCAGTCTCCCATTCTCACGGGCTAACTGTTTCTCGAGGTAACTGGAAGCTCTGCAATTTTCGGCATTTCAAGTAGGCAACCAGCTCTTCGTCTTTTTTCTCGGTGAAGGTTTTTATTATATAGAGGTTACTCAAATATTTCTGAAAAGAATTGCATTGGCATTCCCGGTAGTAGATTTAAGACTTGTACAAAACCTGAAGACGGTTGATCAAAGGTATAATTTATTTTGTTTCTGTTTGCGCAGGAATCATCGAAAATAAGTTCATCAGTTATTTTTGGTTTCGTGATATCTCTAGTGACGGCATTTCTAGTTAACAGAAAACTTGAATGCGAGTGACAGAGATACACTTATTTTGCGATCGAAACTTCTCAAGCAGGAATTCGCTGATTTCTATTCATTTTTTGTCATCCCTGGTGACGTTTAACAGAACCTGCAGATGAATAATGATAAGACATTAAAAAATATTCGTTGATGGTCCTGTAAGAATTACCGAACAACTTTGCCGGTCACTTCTGGCTTCGTAGCTTTTGGTAATCACAAATTTAAAGGAAATTGAGATCTTTTTAATATTATAGAAATAAATAATAAATTTAATTCTATCAAATTAATATATAAAATTAAATTTAAATTTATTAATAAATTTAAAAATAATATTAATATAACTAATATTATTAAATCACCTAATCGGTTTATAATAATAACTAATATTCTAAAAACTAAGCATCTTTGGTGATGATTCTCCTAGGGAGCACAAACGGAATTATTCGACTTTTTCGTTGTCAGAACTTCTGAAATAGGGATGAACATGCTGAATTCTTTCAGCTTTTTATCATCTCTGGTGGTGAATTAAAAACTTTTACAAATAATGTTGATGACAAAGCACGAAAGTATTTATTTGTTCGGTTTTTACGACAGCACATCATATTTTTACAAATTCTGAAGAATATTGATAATAAAGAATAAAAGCATTTATTTCCTCAGTTTCTACAATAGCGCATCCAGACATTTATGACGGCTTCTGACGAAAGATTTACATTACATTTGTGTGAGGTGGCGCTTTCCTAAGATTGCTGTTAAGCGTCAGCTCAATATAGCCTCACTTTTTATAGCCAAAGGGAAAATTTTACTGAGTCCTATCCCTTTGACTTCACTGGGTGCTAGATACTCTAGTTCCAGTGCTTCGCGTCTTATCCCGGCTATTGGGGGGGCATTGACATAGTGCCTACAGGAGTCGCTTTTCGCTACTCCTTTTTCGTACCACATGTGTTTTGTGGCCCTTTGACTAATTAGTAGTCCGACCATGAGCCTTGCATGTTTCCTGTCAAGCCCTAGTAGGAACTTGGCGTACTTACTGAGCGTGTCCCCTATCAGTGTTTTGCTGATTTTCATGCCACTGGCCATCCGGCAGCGCGTTTCCATGTGCTTACTTATCCAAGCCTTCACTTTGGATTTTATGACGCTGTATGCTACTGGAAGACACAGCCTTGTTGCTAGTTCCTTTTTTATACCCTCCTTCGCTAGCTTGTCAGCGATCATGTTCCCTTTTATGCCACAGTGTCTCGATGTCCACAATAATGGTAACACGGTTCTCCTGAGCAAGGGTGTATAATATGTTAATGCAGTCCGCCACCACCAGGGATGTAGTTTGGTGTGCCAATAGTGCCTGAATAGCCGTTTGACTGCCTGTACAGACATAAATCTGCTTATTAATAAGGCTCTTCTGCTGGCTTCTATCAATGTTCATCGTGATCGCCATTACTTCTACTTGAAGGATAGTGACGGCCTCACCCAGTGCCACTCAGTGGCGTAAATAAGGGGGAGACAACCCCCCAGAACCCTTTAAAAGTTTTTCTCGGAAAGTATTTGTGATCTCAAAATTGACCATTCGAATTCTTTTTGCTTATCTGAGCGATTCTTTTTACTTAACCAGTTTGTTTCTTTTTTTGAATATCCCTACTTTTTATTCTATGATTCCAATCCCCCCCCCCTCCAAGAAGGAACGAGTAGTTACGCTACTGGTGCCACTGTATAGTTGAAAGCACCTTTTGCATTATCATTCTGATTTCTGCACCATGGTCATCCTTTGAGGCATCTGCAAATCACATATGCTCCTCTTTTCTTAGGATGCTTGGCCACCTCTTTTCCCAAGCCTCCCGTGTGGGTATTAGCGCACGTTACGGTGTATCAAAAAAGTGTTCTACCTCGATTCTATCCTTCGGCATCCCAAAGCATTTTTCCATCGTCTCCGCCATCTCCAATATGCTTATATGGCTTGTTTTTGGGGGCTGATGGTTTGGTAGGTCCAAACAATACGCCTCCATTATCGCAGTTGCTTCTCTAGCAGTGTGAAGTGGTGGAAGGTTTAGGAGCCTTTCAAGTGCCTTCATCGGTACCGTACTCATTGCTTCCATTGTCATCACTCACGCGAGCCTTTGCAGGTGGTGTAGTTCTTCTCTGATTTCAGTCAGGCGGACCCCGCTCCACCACACAATGGCCGCATATGTGATTCTGGGACCTATTAAACCGGTATGTATCGAGTGCATCATTTTGGGATAGAGTACTCAGGTCCTACCGACAAAGATGCCGCAAAACCAAAGAGCCTCAATCCCTTCTCTTATTTTCTCTGAGACGTGATTCCTCCAGGAGAGTTTTTCGTCAAGATGTTCTCCTAAGTACTTCACCTTTCCTGGGAGGGCTAACGATCTTCCTTAGTATTACACCTCAATGAACTCCTTGCCCTCCCTTTTGTGAGTGAAAAGAGTGATCTCAGTTTTGTCTGGGTTTATCAATAACCCTTTTTTCGCATGCTATTTTTCTACACATCGGTGTTCCCCACTATGTCAGCTCTACGATGGTTCCCGAAAATTTACTAGTTCGCACCACAGCCAAATCGTCAGCGTAGCCGTGTGCGTATATTTTTTGACTATCTAACTCATCGAGCAAACTGTCCACTACTAGACTCCACAGTAGGGGAGAGAGTACGTCTCCCAGTGGGCAGCCTCTGATGGTCTTTGCATGGATTTGTTCTTTTTGGTAGGTTATCTGGATCTCCCTGCCTTTTAGCAGTAGATACTATCCAGCTTATTAAGCTCGCCTGACTAAATTTTAAATTCTAATACGGACTATTACTTCTCCGAAGTTTGAAATTTTCTTGTTTAATAAGCCGGTTCTTATTTTGTCCGATTTCTTGACCCCCAAGATGAACCTCCACATGTAATTTTCCGTACCCATTCATCTACTCGTTAGCTTTTTTGTAAGCGTCTTGATTGGGCAGTCGTAAGTTGAAGTTGATAGAACGCACATGTTGAAGATCTCTCCTATTCTCGATGTGACTACATTTTTGGTAGATCTGACAGAGATGTCGTACCCACAATTATAATCATAATTTATAATATACATATAGTAATAAAAATGACTTGAGTTTTACAGGGAGAAGCTCCATTTCTTGAATACATCAGCAAAGTATTTTTTCTACATTACAAGCTATACCTCTCATTCAGTTCTCCGTGAAATTTTGAGACTCGTATACTGTTGTTATCATCGTCATCTAGCATTCTGACATTGTTGGGGGTGATATTCAAAATCGATGGAAACCTTAGATAATCTTGATGATGGAGTACAAATAGCATTCTAAAATTGACGAAGTCTTCGTCACTCAATCTCTCGTTAACGCTGTGAGCCCTTTGCCCTGCCCAATACCTCTTGCCATATTTTTTCCAATTTACAGCCTATTTTCTTGCCAGCATAGATGACAGATGGATTTTTTCACTGTCAGTCAGTCTCCCATTCTCACGGGCTAACTGTTTCTCGAGGTAACTGGAAGCTCTGCAATTTTCGGCATTTCAAGTAGGCAACCAGCTCTTCGTCTTTTTTCTCGGTGAAGGTTTTTATTATATAGAGGTTACTCAAATATTTCTGAAAAGAATTGCATTGGCATTCCCGGTAGTAGATTTAAGACTTGTACAAAACCTGAAGACGGTTGATCAAAGGTATAATTTATTTTGTTTCTGTTTGCGCAGGAATCATCGAAAATAAGTTCATCAGTTATTTTTGGTTTCGTGATATCTCTAGTGACGGCATTTCTAGTTAACAGAAAACTTGAATGCGAGTGACAGAGATACACTTATTTTGCGACCGAAACTTCTCAAGCAGGAATTCGCTGATTTCTATTCATTTTTTGTCATCCCTGGTGACGTTTAACAGAACCTGCAGATGAATAATGATAAGACATTAAAAAATATTCGTTGATGGTCCTGTAAGAATTACCGAACAACTTTGCCGGTCACTTCTGGCTTCGTAGCTTTTGGTAATCACAAATTTAAAGGAAATTGAGATCTTTTTAATATTATAGAAATAAATAATAAATTTAATTCTATCAAATTAATATATAAAATTAAATTTAAATTTATTAATAAATTTAAAAATAATATTAATATAACTAATATTATTAAATCACCTAATCGGTTTATAATAATAACTAATATTCTAAAAACTAAGCATCTTTGGTGATGATTCTCCTAGGGAGCACAAACGGAATTATTCGACTTTTTCGTTGTCAGAACTTCTGAAATAGGATGAACATGCTGAATTCTTTCAGCTTTTTATCATCTCTGGTGGTGAATTAAAAACTTTTACAAATAATGTTGATGACAAAGCACGAAAGTATTTATTTGTTCGGTTTTTACGACAGCACATCATATTTTTACAAATTCTGAAGAATATTGATAATAAAGAATAAAAGCATTTATTTCCTCAGTTTCTACAATAGCGCATCCAGACATTTATGACGGCTTCTGACGAAAGATTTACATTACATTTGTGTGAGGTGGCGCTTTCCTAAGATTGCTGTTAAGCGTCAGCTCAATATAGCCTCACTTTTTATAGCGAAAGGAAAAATTTTACTGAGTCCTATCCCTTTGACTTCATTGGGTGCTAGATACTCTAGTTCCAGTGCTTCGCGTCTTATCCCGGCTATTGGGGGGCATTGACATAGTGCCTACAGGAGTCGCTTTTCGCTACTCCTTTTTCGTACCACATGTGTTTTGTGGCCCTTTGACTAATTAGTAGTCCGACCATGAGCCTTGCATGTTTCCTGTCAAGCCCTAGTAGGAACTTGGCGTACTTACTGAGCGTGTCCCCTATCAGTGTTTTGCTGATTTTCATGCCACTGGCCATCCGGCAGCGCGTTTCCATGTGCTTACTTATCCAAGCCTTCACTTTGGATTTTATGACGCTGTATGCTACAGGAAGACACAGCCTTGTTGCTAGTTCCTTTTTTATACCCTCCTTCGCTAGCTTGTCAGCGATCATGTTCCCTTTTATGCCACAGTGTCTCGATGTCCACAATAATGGTAACACGGTTCTCCTGAGCAAGGGTGTATAATATGTTAATGCAGTCCGCCACCACCAGGGATGTAGTTTGGTGTGCCAATAGTGCCTGAATAGCCGTTTGACTGCCTGTACAGACATAAATCTGCTTATTAATAAGGCTCTTCTGCTGGCTTCTATCAATGTTCATCGTGATCGCCATTACTTCTACTTGAAGGATAGTGACGGCCTCACCCAGTGCCACTCAGTGGCGTAAATAAGGGGGAGACAACCCCCCAGAACCCTTTAAAAGTTTTTCTCGGAAAGTATTTGTGATCTCAAAATTGACCATTCGAATTCTTTTTGCTTATCTGAGCGATTCTTTTTACTTAACCAGTTTGTTTCTTTTTTTGAATATCCCTACTTTTTATTCTATGATTCCAATCCCCCCCCCCCTCCAAGAAGGAACGAGTAGTTACGCTACTGGTGCCACTGTATAGTTGAAAGCACCTTTTGCATTCATATTCTGATTTCTGCACCATGGTCATCCTTTGAGGCATCTGCAAATCACATATGCTCCTCTTTTCTTAGGATGCTTGGCCACCTCTTTTCCCAAGCCTCCCGTGTGGGTATTAGCGCACGTTACGGTGTATCAAAAAAGTGTTCTACCTCGATTCTATCCTTCGGCATCCCAAAGCATTTTTCCATCGTCTCCGCCATCTCCAATATGCTTATGTGGCTTGTTTTTGGGGGCTGATGGTTTGGTAGGTCCAAACAATACGCCTCCATTATCGCAGTTGCTTCTCTAGCAGTGTGAAGTGGTGGAAGGTTTAGGAGCCTTTCAAGTGCCTTCATCGGTACCGTACTCATTGCTTCCATTGTCATCACTCACGCGAGCCTTTGCAGGTGGTGTAGTTCTTCTCTGATTTCAGTCAAGCGGACCCCGCTCCACCACACAATGGCCGCATATGTGATTCTGGGACCTATTAAACCGGTATGTATCGAGTGCATCATTTTGGGATAGAGTACTCAGGTCCTACCGACAAAGATGCCGCAAAACCAAAGAGCCTCAATCCCTTCTCTTATTTTCTCTGAGACGTGATTCCTCCAGGAGAGGTTTTCGTCAAGATGTTCTCCTAAGTACTTCACCTTTCCTGGGAGGGCTAACGATCTTCCTTAGTATTACACCTCAATGAACTCCTTACCCTCCCTTTTGTGAGTGAAAAGAGTGATCTCAGTTTTGTCTGGGTTTATCAATAACCCTTTTTTCGCATGCTATTTTTCTACACATCGGTGTTCCCCACTATGTCAGCTCTACGATGGTTCCCGAAAATTTACTAGTTCGCACCGCAGCCAAATCGTCAGCGTAGCCGTGTGCGTATATTTTTTGACTATCTAACTCATCGAGCAAACTGTCCACTACTAGACTCCACAGTAGGGGAGAGAGTACGTCTCCCAGTGGGCAGCCTCTGATGGTCTTTGCATGGATTTGTTCTTTTTGGTAGGTTATCTGGATCTCCCTGCCTTTTAGCAGTAGATACTATCCAGCTTATTAAGCTTTCCTTTACTTCTCTTTCCCTTAGGGCTGTTTCTATTGATTCATGAGAGGTAGCGTCAAACGCTCCTTGCATACCCATGAATGTTGTCCGGACATAATTTCCACAGTCATCCCTCCGTCAATTGCCGTAACAAGCGAGTGCAGTGATGACTCTACGATTTGCCTGCTCTGTATGCTGCTGGTTCTCGTGTAGTGGGAACTTTTTCAGGGTAACCTCTCTTAGGTGCCTGTCTATCAGCCTTCCCAAGGTTTTTAGCCTGAATGATAAGCAACTTACCGGCCTGAAATACCACTCTCACACCCCTCCATGGTTTTAGAATGTGCCCTAGGGCTAATGATGCTCTGAGGACCCTAATGAACTGTCCTATAATGGTCTCTCGTTCTGTCTAGGCAGACTGGATAGATTCCCTCTGGACCCGGTGCTTTGTATGGCGAGAATTTGTTCACCGTCCATTCTCAATCTGTTCCGCTTTGCGTGCGGTTGGCTCTTGGCTCTGACTGTGACGAGAAATTTACTCAACCGATTTTGATGTGCAATGCATCATTCCCACACTAAAAGTTTGATCTTTCGCTAACAGATAAAATGTTGGAAAAAATGAAAATTTTCGAAGATACGGGAAAAATTCTAAAAATATCTCATTGTAGAGCGCTCTTACTCTAATTCTTACCAGGAAACCATCATCCAAGATACTTCCAAATGCATTGAGCAGTTGAGTTTTAAAAGCCCCCTGTTTCGTACATAGAAGAAGCTACTTGTGTTCAGTTTTCACAGAGTAAGTCACTCTTGACTCATTTCTCATACTTGTATACATTCTTCACTGTTGAAAATTCACACACGCCTATCAGTAGGCAACCTGAAATAAACTCGATATTTTTCTTCCAAACTGGTGTCCGCCTCCTAATAACAAGACATCGAGGCAAATCGTCGGCAATATCGCTGCCACCATCTACTGTACTTAACTTCCCGAAATGTTTAACTATCCGATTAAAAACCTCGTAATCGAGACGAGCATTTGGACGGACGAAAAATGATGCTCACAAAATAGGAAAGTTCATTAGGGCAGTACTTGTGTAATCGATTTGGAACTGGCTCTTTGCGATACCATTAATCTCGCCCTTGCTCTTCCCGCAGCATCCTCGCCATCGCGAGCTCGTTCTCGTAATTTATTATTCTAATGAAATATGAAACGCACGCGAGCGAAATCGGTGTATACGTTCGATGAGCAGAGAGCTCATCGCATCTGAGGAGTTATTGTAGTCGCTTTTATCTGGATAATAAATCAAAATCGCGATATAGTTGCTACACGATTTCGATTTATTATTTCGAGTGGAGGAGGCTTTTACATTAATTGTCGGTGACACATTCCAGCGCATCCAGGGAATACAAGTGTATTTGAGACAACCCCAGCCGCTCCGAATTTTGTCTTAAAATTTTCGGCTCCCTCGGTGGATACCATCTGTAGAACAGTCGTAATTTCAGAAAAACTCTTTTTACGATACCGAAGACGATAGGCATTTCGCGTTACATTTTACCATCCGAGCTTTTTGAGCGGTGTTGAATCTCCGAGTTCATCAGACTGAAAGAAATGTAGTGATTGGTGGCTTCGGCAATGACAGACTCATCGAAAATGGATTTTTAATCGTACCTCGTTAATAATCGATTCAATCGATAAAAGTTCCGCCTATTTGTCGGAATTAAAATGTGTGCCTCGTGGTTAATATTATTCGCGATTCATGTTGGGGAAATGTCACCACCAGGGATACCAGAGAGCTAAAAGCAACTGGCAAATTTCTAGTTCTGTTTTGGGATGGCTAGCTAGCTGGCTGTTTCTCTGTCTATACGTCAAGGATCCAGGATTTTTTTCGGTGAAACTAGATCTTCAGCATAATATATAGCGACTAAATCCCTTAATATTATTCTATAGAACTCTGATGAGACTGCCATTGTGACTTTATGGCTAATTAAGATTAGCTATAACATCCTCTAAGATTTCTGGCCACTGATGCGATACTCAAGAGGGATACGTCCCACCACACCATAGAAAAATAAAAAAAATGAACATTCTCTATGATTGCATAATACTCTTGAGAATTCATTGACATTCGTTTAGACTCTAATTTAAATTCCTCAACATTCAATTCAGACTGATTAATCATTGCTCGGACTATGTTGTAAATTATAAAGACGTTTACCCTCTATTGGCGGGGGGTAAGAATACGCCAATCGTAAGCCTGCGTGTCGTAGAAGGCGACTAAAAGGCGGCTGTTGGAAGCTCCCAGTGAGTGATTCCAACAGTGACAGGAATAGTGAACAAGAGAACACAAGGGGTGAAAAGTGGGGGATTCACAATAAAACTTGCGGTGTTCTACGACTGTTCCTATCCTTGGCAAGCAAGGCCTGCCATAAAAGTCCGTCCCTTTCCTTCGCTCCAAGGAAACCTTCTGACTCTTAGGGAGGGTTCTTACTCGAAAGCTGGAAGAAGGATACTCTGAAATTAATTTCTAGTGAGGGTAACAGTATCCACCTGTACTATAAGGCATCGAGAGGGGCTCCCGACACTACTTATTAAGAAAATCGCTTACCAAATGCTTGGACTCAAGATGAACTCTGACGGGACTAAGGTTCTCACCTGCGATCTTGTCGAGGATTCAGATGGCATAATTCTCGATACAAACACCGTAGAGCATGTAGATCGTTCAAGTGTATCAGATGCTTTGTAGCAGGGGCGCAACCAGAAATTTTCTTTACGGAGTGCTACAATTTCGAGTTGACTTAGTACCTACCCTTTTTTTGGGGGGGGGGGGGGTGAAAAAGTTAGTACAAAACTCAACCGTACCTTTTTTTTGAGAATTTTGGGGGTGCATTAGCCCCCATGCACCCCCTTGGTTGCGCCACTGCTTTGTAGGCAGTAAGAATAGCCTCTAATCCAATACAGCGTTGAAGCGGTAAACTTGGGGACTGAATATTTTGTAATGAGGACCTGAACATTAGCGTCAAGATAGTGGTGTGTAGAGTGATAGTACGTCTCACTATCCTCGGTGTCTGTGAGATCTTGATGCGCTATAGAAGAAAATATGAAGGCGTTAGAGTACTTTAGCTTCGCAACCTCCGGAAATTCATGAACATTCACTCGAGCGACTTCGTCCGGAATACTAAGGTGCTGCAAAGGGTAAGATGCGAATACACCGAGCATTTGCCGACTACAGACTTTCTAAACGACCCCTGTACAGAGAATGTTCTGAGGACGAACGTGTGTCTGGCGGCCAACAGAAAATGTACAAAGACGCCGCGCATGTCATCGCTGAAAGCATGAGTATTGCAGAAAAGAACTGACGACAAATACAGAATAGTGACGCATCCTTTGGAACCACAAGAATCTACTACAGTCCAGACCACCTCCGAAGAATAGAACGCCTCCAGACATCTGAATTTGTACGGTATATAGTAGAATAGTAGAATATATGGCTCGCAAATTGGACTGCTCAGGCACTCATGCACTCACCAACGTTGTGGAAACGGGGGGGGGGGATCATGGCGATGTCCTGCTAAAAAGAAGAAAAATGTTGATTATTGACTGAAACTAGACATTTTTTGAGCAATGCTGGTTTTATTCGAAATCGCCTTGGAGCAAATTATTGAAAACCATCTTTGCTCCTGTTTTCCACATTGAGTCCCTCCGTTTCTCGGAGGATTAAGAAATCCGTTTTGTTCCGAACACGGGCTGGGAGTCCATCAACTTTTCTCTTTCTAAAGAAAAGGTATCCTTTGAAAATAAGTTGTTTGGTGTCTCTGTTACTGAATTCGAACATCGTATGAGGTGGAGTTATTTGATCCAACTTCGATTTAGGCTCCAAAATGAAAATTTTATGTTTCTAATTGACGACAGTGACTCGGCTTCAAAGTTCGAAGTGTCGAAATAAAGGTTTTTGGGTCGTTGATTTTTAATCAGATCCGAATTTCAGTCAACAAAATTGAAATTCTACTTCTGAGGATATCAAAATTGACTTGACATAGAGAATCAAAGTGTCAAAGTAAAAGTATTTCAGATCATTTTGTTCGAATATTCAATCAGATTTTGCATTAGGGGTCTAGAACCTAAATTTGCGATGGAGAATTATGATTATTTTTGATTTAAAATTCAAAGTTAATCTCGTGCGTATCGTCTCGAAGCCGATGTTGAATGGAATACAAATCTACGAAAAGACTGAATTTCCACATCCGTCACTTCACACTGGGTTCGAAGACAACTTGGAATTGGCAAAATCGGCTGAACCTGAAAAAGCGACGAAGAAATAAAATATACTCGTAAATACATAGAGGTTACTAGTCATTGACTTCAATCATGGCAACACATAATTTGATAGGAAACTTATTAACTCGGATCCTTGAAATCAAATCTCATTGCGCAGATTTCTCAACTTTTTGAATTCTAAACGAAAAAATTGCTGTTTATGCAAGTTTATGTTAGAAAACTTGTGGCAATAGGAGTAAAAAATTGCGACGAAAAATTAAAAATATTCTGTTATCTCTCAGTAAATTGAAAGACAATTTGAGATGGGTGAAATTCAGTGGCGTAGCCAAGAGAGGCCTCTCTGCGACGTTGTCAAGTAGTGTTTTTTCTAATCTTAGTATCTTCTACAATACCCCCTCCCCTTTGAGCGAGACTAGACCTTGCCGAACCCTAGGCGGGCTACGCCACTGGTGAAACTGACTCTCCCTCGTTGCGGATTCGAAATTTTACTGTAATACTCGTAATATATGCTTTTTCAGTCGTAGACTGGAAACTGTAAATTTAAATTTTACATGGAGGAGCCGCATTCCAAACTGCCCTTAGTCCAAAAAATTAGAAGTGGGAGAAATCAATGAAAACTTCGTCGCGCAAGATGCAGTTGCAATAACTTTTTGAAAGTTTTTGATACGTGGCAAGCCAAAATGTATCTTCGTAAGAAGCTACATTGAAAACTCGTTTCACTGTAGTGTAGTCTGAGATATAAGCTTTAAAGTGAAGCAAAGTCATGGATGGACTGAAGGCAGTTTTAAATGGGGCTCCTATTTCATTTTTGTACTATGTACACTTCACAGATCTTTTGAAAAAAAATTAATTGAAATTGGTACTTTCACTTCAGATGGCATCTTCACACAAACCATAGAAACGCTTATTGTGAAATCTACAAGAAAAGAAAAAAAAAAACTTCTTTAAGGAAAGAAATCTCGTGTGAGATAGTTGGTCGAATGACAAAATTTCAAATTTAAGATGTTGAAAAAATACGAGGTGTTTCCATGGCTGTTGATTATTAGAATGTATTCATCATTTTCACTTGGCTTTTCATCAGAAGGGTTACAATTTAAGAAAATGTAGACTTGTGGAGTAAAATTTGAATTTTCGGAGCTTAGATCGAAGTCGGATCACACTCTTCCGTAATCAAAATAATAATTGACTAATACAATCCCTATTTATTATTTTTAAATTTCGTTAGCCAGTCTAAATTTGTACACTTCAAATTTCATTTTGCGACTCCTTGTACTGTCTAATGTTAGAAATCTCGATTTTCCCAACGATTTTCTAATTTCACTTCACTGAGGCTTCGCAATTATGTTCGTGAAGATGACTCGTGTAAAATTTGTGAAATCGTTGTATCATGAAATTTTAATTTCAAGTTTTCAGTTTGCGGCCACATCAGAAATTTGATGCAATATTTGGAATTAGCAAAAATAAAATTTTTTAAATAGCGTTCTTAGTCTTTTTGACCGAGTCGATACTGTCCATTACATCTTTTCTTTTGACCTATAGTGTCTGACGGAGTAGGGGGGGGTCAAGTTTTCTCAAAATATTTGTATTTTACGTGACACAAACTTTCCAGTAGTGTACTTTGATACATTATCTGATTTGTCAAGTCAAGTCTACTTCGTTCATTCAAAGGATACAATTTTTGTTTTGACAGCCAAATCGAAGCTGGCGAAACATTTAGTCAGCGACCCACTCTACCTAGATAGTTTGTGCAATGTATTCCGATATATTCAAAATTTTCATGCTGAGATGGACCTTTTCCTGCCCTTGCATCGGCGGAGGGAAGCATTTTGTGACCCCTAACAAAACTCTCAGCACTTCAAAATGAACGTCCTTCGTTTTCTATGTTGGTTCAATAAAGAGTAAAAGCAATAAAATCATAAGCTCATGAAATTAATGGATGGGTATGCTTCGTGGTCAGGGATACAGGTGTAGTGGAGTGATTGACTTGGAAGAAATTTTTGAGAAGTCAGGAAGCATAAACGCAGCTTTCACAGGGGCGAAACTATAGGGGTGTGTGGGGTAGAAACACCCGCCCCCAATAATTTGGCAGTCGGCAAATTTCGAAACTGTTCATTTGAATTTTTCACTTTTTATGAATGTTTGTGTATGTGTTTGTTTGTTTGTTTGTTTTTAATTAAAAAAGATTTCGATGAAAAATCGGCAAATTTTAACTTTTTTATAATTCTGTCGCCGAATTTTTAGTTTTCAAAAAATATTTCTTGACCAAATTTTTCTTCTCCATCTCCCCGGATTGAAAGTCAAATTTCGTTTCTGAAAATAGAGTACCCTGGACTCCTGTCAGAGACTATCCAGTCAAAAGCCGAAGGTTTCAAGCGGAGTATCGAATGTCATCTGAAAGGTTGAAACGAAGCTGAAATCTAAAAGTCGGTAGCAAACGCTGAATTTCGAGTTTCAATGACTATTCTGTTTTTACTAGATTCTCTGTTTGACCTAGAGCCTGAAATTTGAAAAAGTTGAACATTTTATTAAAATCTAAAATTTGAAGGCAAAAGACTTGTTTTCCAAGGTCACAAGCTGAATCCTATAGCAAATGTTCTATTGTTTAATTTACGGGCTTTGATCCTGGTGATTATAGGATGGAAACTTAGTCTGGAACAGAAGTCAAAACTTCATATATTTTTCTCATAAGAACGAAAGGGAGCTTGTGGCACGGATTCCCCTCATCCGATCAACCTGAAACTTTGTAAGTCTTTTTTTTTTATTGATTTTATTGGAACCCGTGTAGGAGATGAATCAGAGGAAATTCAGAAAAAATAAAGATCGCCGAGAGTAAATAACGACCACCTAAATGTATAAAGGAAGTTGTGTGTTCCTCTCAAGTATTCCTAACATCCTTCCACCTTACTCTCCCAAACCAGGGTATGCTCATGTGCGCAGATGTGAGTGCTTGGGGATCAAGGTTTTAATCTGCATTTGCAGGGATGAAATTACGGGGGGGGGGATAAAACACCCCTATAATTTGGCAGTTGGCAAATTTTGAAACTGTTCCTTTGAATTTTTCAGTTTCTAAGAACCTTTTTTTTTTTTTTTTTTTTTTTTCACTTAGAAAAAAAATATTTTGATTAAAAAATCGACAAATTTTCAGATTTCTAAAACATTTTGTCGGCGAATTTTTAGTTTAAAAAAAACATTTGTCGGCAGATTTTCCTTTTCCAAATCCTTCAAACTGAAAGTCAAATTTCGTCTCTGAGCTTTCATGCTAGTATTCCTCTGACACCAGAACCGGAAAAGAGTGAATGAGCCGTTGCTCAAGTTAAAGACAATCAAGACCGTAACCGAGTACATTGTTCGCTTAATTTCTATGCAACCCGCAAAGTGTGAATATGAAATTCACGTAGACAATAAATTTTTTGCCAAGATTGTAGTCCAACGTACTCGACGTTGCAGTCACGTTACTATTATCCCTTTGTCACCACCCGTCTTAATTGAGACGGCAGTTGAAGTTTTTCCGGAAGAAAATGAGTCATTTTCTTCTTTTTTTTCTGTTTGAAGGAAAATGGGCGTCCAGCGTTTTTTAGAGGTCATATACCATATTGTGTAAGCAAGCTCTCATTCTTACAATTTACCTTGTTGAAACTAGAGGGTGCAAATTGATACTACTGTCTCTCCAGCATCACGAGTGGGGAATGTGCCCCTTGCCCCTGGCTCTGGCGTCACTGTTTCCATGAATATTTCATCGCACTTAGGATTCGAGAACGTTCTTTTCCTGATTTCACGCCTCATCCCTGACCCCCTCCGCCAGTAAATGGTCTCGCACCCAACTGACGGACACTCTCGGAAGGCACACGGCTTGCGAGGACCTACTCGACGACTTAATTGAACGCGGAATTTCTCTTCGACGATTTAGCTAAATCGCTGGCTCGTTTCCACATACTGATTTTTTAGGCTATCGTTAGTTATTAGAAACACTTTCTACATACACACACTGCTAGATGGATATTCAAGGTTGCAGCTCTGGTAATTGCTCTAAGCCATCTTGTCCAGCCTTAGCAGCCCACAGGTCTATGGGCCGAGAGTCGTGCGCGTGCTCGCGGGTACCCGGGCGCGTATAATATCGCGGGCGGGGGAGCGGGACGCGACGCGTGCCCGGCGACCGTTTCTATTGTTTACAAATTACCGCAATTATGCGCTCCCGTCTTGCAGAACTCGATTCATATATTATACTCGATTCGCGGGTATAAGTACGCCGGTGCTCAGCTTCCCCCCCCCCCTCCCCCCGCTCAGCCCCTTCCGACCATCAGCTCTCGCGCCGAAAGCGAAATTAAACGAGTGTCGTCGAGATCGTATCGGCTCGCGACGAAAATGAAACCAAAACAAAATTGCACGCCGGTATTTATAAATTTTTTATTACGTTATAATACAAAATCTCCAACCACGACTAGTAAATAAATTAATACACCTGGCGTAACGTGGACGGGCAGGCGCGCGGCAGGGGGAGGGCACACACGAAAATATAAAAAAGAAAACAGTTTCACAAACGACTTAACTCGAGCTTTCATGGTTAATTTACGCCTAACTGTATAACACTCTGTAAGATTACAACGTAATTAACAGAAACAAGAAACGCCGTGCTTTTCGATTGTTCTGTATAATAAATTATCCGCTCGTCTGGTCCTAGTCTAGCAGTCTAACTGTCTAACTGTAAGTCCTCTGATGTCTGAGCTCTGGGAATACACCAATGGAAAGTTTCTTTTTGGAGGCAGTGTCGCCTGCGATCTGTCTCGAGCTTATCCTCGCAGTTTGGTGTAATCCGGCTTGGAGAAGTCTGGCGAGGTGTACTCGAACCGGTAGTTCTGGCTACCGATCGGCACGAACTTGTCGTCGCTCTTGGTGGGCACGGCCGGGGTGGTCGATTTCACGCCAGCGCTGTACACGCTCTTTTGGGCCGCCTGTAGCGGGTAGAAGGCGTTGTACGTCAGGTATGGCGAGCCAGCTGACAAACTGACCGGCTGGTAGTAGGGTTGTTGCAGAGCGGCTGCGGGCAGGAAGTACGCTGGAACCTGAGGAACCTGAGGAACGGCCTTCAGCGATGCTGGCGCGAGCTGGCCGGGCTTACCGGCGGTGGCCTGCAGCGATTTGTAGTAGTCGTTTAGGTTGGCCGACGTGGCTGGAACGGGCGGCTGGCTAGCCTGGGGCACGTATGGGTAGTTGCCGGAGAAGAAGGGAAGCTCGTACGGCGACAGTTGCTGCGGCGCTTGAGTGTAGTAGATGAATTGCTGAGGAGGGCCGGCTTGGTACGCGGTTCCTTGTTGAGGCACCGTGAATAAGGGTACGCCTGCGGCTTGTTGTTGGCTGTTTGCAGGCGCCGCTTGTTGTGGCGGTAGACTGTACAGCAGTTGCTGTTGGTTTTGCGTGGGGTATTGAGAGTACTGCGGCACTGGCGAGCCTTGGCTGGAGGACGGCGGTTGGGCGCTCTTCAGGTTGTCTTGCTCGATGTCCTCGAGTTGCACTTTGGATGGAGGCTGCTGGCTATAGCTGGAGCCTTGCTGGGCATAGCTGGAGCCTTGCTGGCCGAAGGAGTGGTGCAAGGCGAGGAAGAAGAAGAATAAGCTGCGGAGTTTCTGGAGAAAAACAAAATTATTACAGTCTATTAGTCAATCATTTTCGAAGAGAAGTAGCTGATTATATAATGTTTGCGAAGAGAATTGTACAGTAGCAGTTACGACTGTAATAGTTGAGGGTTAGAGGTGTGAAGGTCTCCCCAGACACTCTGTCAGTGGACAAAGTTGTCTTCAAGAGAAAATTCAGAAACTGTACCACCGCAATAGGAAAACTGGAACACCAAATACCTATACATTTTTTATAGTTCGGTAATTTTGAAAAGTTCAACCGCTGGTAGCTTCACAATGTAAAGACTTCTTTTTGTGGCGCCTTTCGATCTCGACATTATAACTGGCTGGCAAAATAAACATTTTGAAGGCGAAAAAGTCAGGATCCTCTTCCTCTCCAAGAAAGTCACTTCAGTGCGCATCCGGGCTGGTCGATGCGGAAATCTAAATTAGATGGACCGAAATCATTTATGACCATCTTAACTTCTGACCTTTCTGTTGTATCACAAGTACTATAAGTGAGTACCGTTATAGAAACTTAGAAACCATGAGAAAGGTTTAATGTACTGAAAATTTCCCCCCACGTAATTTGAAAATTATATTCCAAGTTCACGAGCGAAAATAGTTCTAGCCCCCTCCCCATCCCTTTCTTGAACATCTAATGGCGTTTATCGTAGAAATTCTTCCTGTAGTCAGCTTCTAAGTGAAGAACTAAGAATGATACCCTGAAGGGTGAACCTATGAAGGTCATGCACTGAGAATCATAATCAGGGCAATTTTCATGAGAAATTATGGGGAAAGTGAAAATCCCGAGCGTAATTCTACCATTAGAAGTTTTATGAACACCTTGTTCAACCGACTTCGACCATTTTTTTTCGGTGGTTACTAACACTGTTTTTTTTTATTGTGTCTAATTTTAATCATAGGAGAACAATTTTTTCTTATCTTAAAGAAGGAATTGACCCCTTCTATTGATCATACCTCAGCAGTGGTGTGGCCAGGATTTCTCTAAGGGGGTCAGCAAAATGGGTGGAAGGGGTACACCTAATATGAACTGTATGTTCTTACATTGATGTATCAGTATGATGTGCTTTTCAACTTTAATTATGCATCTGAATTTAAATTTCATTTCGCGCATTTACTGTGATACTGCCAGCATATAAAAAATTCTCATCTCAAGGGGAGGGGGATTCATCCTCCTAATTCCCACCCCCTTGTCTACGCCACTGTAGCTAACCTAAGTCCCTATAAACTCATATCTATTTAATTTACTCTTTGCCCATCTACGTTTTACGAATGATTGATGATTATGTTTTCCCTTCTTTCTTTTTTCCCTTTGTTCCTTTGACGAAAATTTTTTTAGTAGAAAATGTTTTTCCTGAGGACTCGAAAGACAACGTATTTTCAAATAACCAATTTTCCTTCTTTCTTTCAGTGAGAATTGACCTTATTAGGATTCAAGCGATTACTATGTAGTATGCGTATTAGATGCGTACCAATGCGCATGTTAACCTGGTTGCCTGTTGGCAATAATGCTGGAGAATATTTAGCTCAGCCGTAGATAGGACAACATTCGCGTTTTGATAAAATATTACTGAAAAAAAGAAACTGTGGCAACAAAACTGAATCCACTTTAAACCGAATGAGGGGAGGGGAGGATTAAATCAATCGTTAATAAAAGTCATAAGGATGACTTGAAGGGAATTGAAATGTGCGCGATCTCACAGCTCCTTATAACATGGGATGTCACCCTGACTTGACTTGGAAAATTAGAGTATCAAAATTGAGGTTTTCTAGATCGTTTGTCTCGAATATTCCGTTCTTTGCGAGTAAGAAATTCGGATTTCGAGACCGACTATGATAGGGATCGAATCAAAAATCTAATGAATAATCGACATCAGCAATCTGATGAACCTTTATTTCGATATTTATTATTATTATTATTATTATTATTATTATTATTTAAATGTTTCACTTCAAGTCAATTTCGCCCTCGTAGAAGGTGAAATTTGATTTTGAAGTACATAATTGAAACTAGATTAAAAATCTAACAAGGTAAATTCGAAATCAACAACCGGGAAAAAAACATAATACTTCGATAGTTCTTTCAATACGCTTCTATTAGCGATTCAAAGTCGGTGGTATTTTGAGCTTCCCTTCATAAACAGAGAATGTTCCTACTGAAAAAGAAACTGGACCGTACCGTTTGAAAATCCTGCCCATTCCGGATTGATTCGACTTTGCAGTAAGAATGCAGTCTTTTTACAAATCCTGTGTGAAATTCAAAATAATAGCAACTCTATTTTATAACCAAAAAAAAGGTCAAAAATGTAGATTCCTTTAAGTTTATCATGTTAAAATCAACTAAAATTCACTAAATAGGCTCACACAAATATTCGGAATACGTATCTATCAGAAATCAACATTCAGTATGTTTTATACATTATTGAACAGATCATAGCTATTTATGGGAAGCACTAGCAAATCAGGGAGTCCCAAACCGACATTAAGGGGCAATCATTCGAGATAGGTAGGGGAGAGACAAGGGGACCCGCTTTCCCCAAACCTATTTAACCGTGTACTTGAGGAAATATTTAGGGAACTAAATTGGGAGGAGAAAGGCTATGGCATAAGAATTAATGGGGTAAACCTGAGTAACCTAAGATTCGCGGACGACGTTATACTAATTGGCAAAACAGAAGAAGAGCTGCAGGAAATGTTTCGAGGTTTCATTGAGAAAAGTGAAGTTAAGGGACTCAGATGTAACATCGACAAAACAAAAATGATGACGAACATGAAAGAGGAAGGTTGCATAAAAATAGGAAATGAAAAAAATAGAAAAGGTGGAGGAATTTAAATACCTGGGAAGAACTATATGTCATTTAAAGAGGGAATGGAAAAAGAAATAAAAAATAGGAGAGTGGCAGCATGGAAATCATTCTGGGCCCTGAAAAACATCCACAAAAACAAAAAGTTGGGAATAAGAACAAAAATCAAAATACTAGAAGCTTGTACCCTACCAGTGTTGTCCTACGGGGCGTAGACATGGGCAATAACAAATACTCAGTTAAACAAATTAAGGGCAACACAGAGGTCAATGGAAAGACGTATACTAAACATAAAGAAGAAGGACAAGGTTAGAAACAAGGAAATAAGAGCAAAATTCAAGGTAAAAGACAGGATACATAATGAAGAAGGCAAAATTAAGGTATGCGGGTCAGATGATAAGAAACAAAGAGGAGAGGTGGAACAAAAAAATTTATGAATGTACTCCTTTAGATTACAAAAGAGGAAAGAGAAAACCAAGAACCAGATGGAGAAAGAAAATATGTGATAGGGCGGGGATTCTATGGACAAGAAGTGCTCAAAATAAATGTACCTGGAGGAAAATTAGGGAGGCCTATGCCTGGCAATGGGCCGGATAACGGCGTATCGAATAGAAATAGAATAGACATAGATTAAGGAAAGTAAACTTTAATACGCTGTAACAATAAATAAATAAATAAAAATGGTAGTACCCCAATCAGGCACAGTCGTACATTTAGTTGACAAAAAATCATTATATAAATATGCAGCCAAATTTGTTCCCAAATTACTGAACGTAACTCACATTAAAAAATTAATATAGCTCCATTTCTAATACTCGTAATAATCGTTTAAAAATGGGTTTTCGCAGCTTTCGGTTGACCAAATTCGCAAAATGTATAAATTCAGGAATGTACCGAAACGATTTTCTTGAAAGGAGAAGAGCTTACTGCCGATTGAAATTTTAATTTTGCTAACTGATGAAAATTTTTGAAATTGATAAGCAAGAGAAGAATAAAAAAGAAAAGCTAGCAAACTTGCGAAGTCCTGCCAATTTACGAAAATTTTTAATTAAAATTCCAAATAAGTCGCCCGTTCGAGATTTTACCAACTGGAGGCCAGTTTTCCTAAACTTGTCGACTCTAAAAATGTTTGGAGTTGGCTCTTTCCATGTGCCCCTTCAGCACGCCCTTCAAACAGTTGAAGTATAATGTTTAGGACGAATGGTTACTTATTAGGAATGTTTTCGAGTGGCAGCACTATTGCGATGTCTTATAATACTAAGAACGCACCCCTCAATAGGGCACCCTCCCTCAAGACTTTTGTTTAAAACTTTCTGACTGGTGAAGACTCGTTTCAGACTTTGTTGACTCTTCAAAGCTTTATTAAGACTCTTCGAGACTTATGAAGGTAGTTTTAATAAAAAGTGCCTGTATACTTTCAGTTCTAAGTGCCAGTAAATTTTCCAGATTTACTCCATCATCAAGGTACAATTCTGTTACGAGGACAATAAAAGTTTACAACTGAAAGGGAAATGGTCTTTTTATTGAAGTTATTATCCTTATATACCTCGAAGAAAAGATGGATTTACAAAGATTTCTCCATAGGGGTTCAAGACAACGAAATCCTCTTTAAGGCTCTTTCAAAGTTTTTAAAGATTTACTGTGAGTGTTAAAACTCGAGCCTAAATTTTCTATGGCAGACTGGTCAGAAACGTTTTAGGACTTTTCACAATACGTCGTTTAAGCCTCCGTAAGACCTTCTTATGTGCGTTAAAACACGCCGCGACTCTTCAAGACTGGTGAATTTCGAGATTTTTTCATACTTGTTTAGGATTCTTTGAGACTATTTATAACTTTTCAGGCTTGAGACTCATGCTTTCAATTCCAGTTTTCATCACCTGAAGGAGCAGTTGCTCTTATTGCCCCTCGAATCTGCAACTCTTTTGCATATTATTTGACGCTCGTTAATTTCGCTTCTGTTTGGGTGCCGCTGATGGAAAGCGAGCTTCCTCCAAAAACATACTTTTACTTTCTTTGTCCCTCGTTACCGGAGATCTCTAAGGGTCGTGTCTTTATTATATGATAATTAGGGCGATGAAAACCGCGTCACCAGTTTGCAATTATCCCGTATTTAATTCATTTTTCGTGTTCTAATTAGCCCGAGCCGTGATAACAAAATTGATGAATTATTTCGAAACGACCCCTGTCGAGTATTTATACGCGTTCTGCGTCGACGAAAAATTGCAACGCCGGCCAATTTTCGGTATAGTCACCCCCCGTTGTAATGAAAATCAATCTACTGCCCCCCTCGTTATTTATTCAAAAATTAATTAACTCGGCGCCGTTTTCGTCGACCCGTCACCAGGCTGTTCGCTGGCTCGCGATGATTAAAAAGGCGGTAGATTTCTTCCACATCGGTCCGGTCGAATTTGAATAACCTAATTGGAACGGGGCCGCCCGAGGAGTACTCGCGGCGCACAAAAAGGCGAAATCGAAAAAGCCCAGCTCGGATTTACCGTTTCTCGTCGGCCGGTTGAAAATGAAAAGACGCCGGAAGCTGGCGGGTCGCGGCCTCGTCAGCTTCCATTTGCACTAGCCGACGCTCTCGACAATTATTCGGCGGTCAATTACGACGGGCTGATTGTTATTTAAGACAATACCACGGACCCGCGTCCAGCCGGACACTTTCTTGGCGAAAAATTACACGTGCTTGGATTAGCCGAGGCGCGCCTTTTAATTCCCTAACTCGAATCGCGTTCGCGATTCGCCGGACACAAATTTTAATTGAATTTTCGTCACGGCTGCTTCGCCAAAAGATGGTCGGAAAAACGAATACACGCTCTCGAAACACAACTATCCAGAACGGCTGGTAATCGGGTACGTCGTTTTAAGTCAAATTTTAACGGATCTAAGCAAACGCTACTCGAAACGGCGAAAAATTGCGAAAAACGGCGTGAATAAAATGAAGTCGAGAACTCACCAAGAATTCCATGACGATGTATGGAGGTGCTGAGTGCGTCGACGAACTAACTGTGAACCGGTGGTAGACGAGGCCGGGTACTTTTTATAAGCTGCCAAAGAGCTGATCAGTCGTCGAGTCAGTCAGCGAAAGTCTCACACGAATCCAGTTTCGGAAGTAAAGCTGCCGTACTACGGACACAGGAAGCGACTATCGGCTGTATTCCGGTATCGAACTAGTTTAGCTCTTTTTTTTTTCTTCTTTCTCTCTGTCTCTCTCTTTTTTTTTTATTATTATTATTTTTGTACTCGCGTACTCGCTTATAATTTTATTTTTTGTTTATAAGGAAACGAAGATCGTGTTTCACTTTCGTTATTTACCTGTACGTACGTATAAAATATACAACCACTCGAACGTCTTGACATTTGACGACGACGCAGACCAGTAACATTTACGCGGCGTGCATGGGCACCGCAATTTATGACCTAATATATGGAGACCGAATTAATACGTGAAATTCCGAGTGTATTCGGATGATTTCATCGCTTTCGATTTCGTAAGAGCTGAAAGCATTTTTAACGAAAAAAATGAACCGGCTGGAAACCGAGATCGATGCACTTCGTCTATCCAGATTCTGTGCGGAATATTCTCGATTTAATTTGTACCGATGCGATCCCACACAGTCTTCATCTTAAGTTGGCACTGGACGGATTGAAATGCGAGGAATAGCATCCTGACTCATACTCGGAACGTTCTCTTAAACCCTTTTAAATTTTCCTCATCAAATTGAAGCATAACTATCGATTTCTAAAAGTGCTGATCAGACAGGTGTAAGTGCAAAATTTTCCACTCAGCTCAACTCGATACTCACTAATCTCAGCGGACGATTTCAAAACAGATAGACGTCAAGGGAAGGCAATAGGGACAAAAATATTGAAATCAGGAATGTTTCATAAATGGCAACGGCTTACAAAACTCTCAAAAGAACCTCTGTTAGAGCTTTTTAGAGTCTATTTTTTTATAGCTCTGGCATTAGGACAGTGGCGTGTAGTGTGTTTTTCTAGAAAGTAAGCGATAAGCGTAGACAGGGATGTACCGAAGAGTTTTTCCTGAGGGGGGGGGGGGCAAAAATTGTGAAAGTCCCAACTGACTCAATTCCCAAGTATATCAAGTCAAAAGAAACCTTTGACTTATGGGATTTTCTCAACTTCTCAACTCAATTCCCAAGCACTAAAGCAAGAAAAAAAACTTTTGGATTTTCCCAACTCTGCCTAACTGAAATGGTAAATTTTCCCAACTGCTGAGTAAAAAATTCCTACAGGGGGGTAAGTTGCCCTCCCCCTTCTGGGTACGTTCCTGAGCCTGTAGAGTTGAAATAAAAATCAGAATAGAAGTATGAAACATGATACCACAAAAGGGCATTGATCATCAAATTATTCAAGTTGTTGTATCCCTGTGTTAGGTCATTCCATATGCATTTATCCTTTTCTATGATGAATAATAGACATGGCCAACAAAACATTTTTCCAACATCTTCACAACGGGTTGACCACGAAATGTTTTCATATTGCGATGTGTGGAAATGTCTGGGTAAAAATCAAACCACCTTTCTCTTGCTCAGTTTTCAAAAACGGTAATTCTGGTTTCGGCTATAAATTCTAATTGTTCATTGAAAGTAAATCGCGAAAAAGAAAAAGATTCTTCAATAAATTCCCAGGGACGCATTTTGTGGGCAAAAAAAATCTGAGCATTCAAACATAAGGTTTGGTGTAAATTGTACGCAGGTAAATTGTACTCAGGAAATTGTACGCAAGCGGAAATTGTACGTAGGAAAATTGTACGCAGGAAAATTCTTCGCAGTGAAATTTGTACCAATAGGTTGTACGTACGAAAATTGTTAGAAAAAAAAAACACGCAGATGCATATCCGTTTGGCCCCCACTATTCCTCATAGCTATGTGGAACTGCTGTGAGGCCGCAGTCGAATCTATGCTGAAAACGAATAATGCCGTGGAGGGGTGGCTTACAGGATTCGAAGCGACTGTCGATGCGACCCATCCGAATATATTTCGGTTCATCGAAGCCCTTCATCGATAGCAAGTCTTAGCGGATGTAAAGTACGAGCAGTCATCGCTGGGGAGCCTCCCACTAAGAAAAAAAAAATTTATCGTGATTGCGCTGCAAGGCTTCAAGCACTCGTCAAAATGACAACGAGGACGAGAAAGACCATATGCTACGCTACTTACACAGCATCGCGCATAATATTGCCTACTGAAGTTTTCTTGTCAATGGGTGTGCTGGTTTTAATTTTGCAGATAGTTTTCATATAGTACTTGTACGTAAATACTGTTTCACATTCTTCATTTTTGACAAATAATAATGTTTTATTTCCTTTATTTTGGAGCTCACAATTATACCTGCTTACAATTTTTCTGCGTACAATTTACCTGCGTAAAAATTTTCAGCGTACAATTTTCCCTTGCGTACAATTTACTTGCGTACAATTTCCTGCGTAGAGTTTACCTGCGTACAATTGACTGGACACCCAAACATAACGCGTAGACTAGTAGAAGAACATAATCAATTCACTATCAACTTCAACGTTCATTTGTAGCCAATCCGAAGTAAGTCTGACTCAAAGCGCTTCCAGAACGCAACGAAACGCACAGGTTTCGTCGCGTTGAACATGCTAGTGTGTTTTTGTGATGGTAATTAACACCGAGGTGGAGCGTAAGTTGTGCAGTGTTACATGCAGTATGGAAAGGAAGCGTTAGATCCGACACACATCTCACTGGCCTATACGAATATATGTACAGGTACAAGGATTGCCTAATTCCAAACAGTATCATCTCCCATAGATTTATTACATGCTTAGCGTAAGCGTCGTAAGTGTCAATATGGTCGCTGTTTTGCCCAGTGTTTCATTATCTTTTATTTGTTACAAGTTGAAGTTCATATTGTACATAAAAACTTATTTTCTCGGAAATTTTCAGGGTAAGCGGCGCTTACCTTGCTTGCCTGGAATGTACGCCACTGTATTAGGATGCTTATGGAGTCGCAGTTCGTAGTTTTCGCACAGTTGCTTGATAATGTCACAAGCTGTGGGGATATTCAGGTCATTCAGCAGGTCCATATTCTTGGTGTAACGGTAGGCGTTGGTCATGTTGCGTATGATCTCTGCAGGATATCGATATTAGATCGGCTAGCTGTGCCCCACTAGGGCGCTGCATATTTCCAGACTGGGTGAATGACCATTGTGTACAGGAGGCGTTTGTTTTCCAGTGACAGCGGAGAGTATTTTCTTATCAGCCTATAGTGGGCTCGGTATTTGAGTAACGTGGCTTTGGATTTCGCAAAGATACAAATATTTAGAGTCTGTAAATTCTAAACACTTGTACGAGTCTCGAAAGTCGTAAATGAATCATCAATATTCGTAACAAGTCTTAAACAAATGAATCTTCAAAATTCGTCACAAGTTTTAAACAAGTCTAAAAGTGTCTTACGGAGTGTTGAACGAACCCTCTCAGATATGTAGCCGACTGAGAGAGAACTGGCTGATAATTCTGTACACTTGTGATATAAAATATTTCTTAAACGTAATTTTCAACCATATTGCCTACTTGGCTCCTTAACCTTGATAGAAACTTGACAGAAAGCTAAAAAAATGAATTTCTTCAATTCCTACCAGGCTTTTTTGAAAGAAGAAGAATTTATCTGACTCACTGAGCCCAGCGGGGGATTTACCGTGTGCGCAAGATTGTGCACTTACACAGGGCTGCAAATATTTAAGGGCAGCAAATTTGAAAAATAAGAAACAAAATTCGTAACTAATATAATCGAGATGCAGCAGAATAGCACCTGATGCGACTGGGAAATAGGTTTTCAGATTTGCGTACAAAGAGGGGTTCTATAATTTACCACAGAGCGTTAAAAACTCCCTTTTTACAGTTTAGGCCAAGGGCAGGAAGAAAAATTTTGCGCACAGCAACAGACTTTTTTTTTTTGGTTTATCTGGTTTGATCAAAAGACCAAACTACGGGGCCACCCCTATTTCGATTTTATTTGTTGTAAATTTTCAGTATTTTGTAATTGATCTCATCCAGCCCTGGGGCTGAGCGATTTCTAGATTTCTTCAGCACATTAGTCACTTCATTGTCAGTTACATAGCTTCTAGGTGGGGAGCTCCTCACAATGGAATCGAAGCCTAATGAGATCGTTTTTTAGTCATGTTTCCCGAATTTGGCAATTAGGAGGGCTGTGTAAGAACTTCTGTGAAATAATGATAATTTGTATGCTAAAATACTAATTTATTGCTGAGATCCTAGTTTCTAAAACAAAAGTGTCCTTCATCGAGGACATCAACAGCCATATTGAATTTACAGCTCGGAATTTGTAAAAACGAAATAATATATCTAATGTTGGCCACATTACATTCAACAAGATGTATCAAATATTCTCCGCATATTTACCCAATGGGAAAAGGAAAAAAGCGATTTTGTCCTTAAACGGGGACATAAAATATTATTCAACGTGGATAGTCACGTATTTCGTGTATCCACGTTGAAGGACGTGAATCTTTCGACACGTAGAGTAGAAACAGCCTTTAAACTCTTCTTCGTGCAGAGACTACTTTCCTAGATGAATTGTTGGTACTTCATAAAACCGTGATCCGTGAGATTGTAACCGACGGTGCCGCTGTGTGATCGTACAGCCTCATCTTATCACACTATGTAAACGTGAAAAATTTGTCTTTCAACGTGGACAACAATTTTTTTTTACAACCCCTCAAAATCAAATTGAAGCCCAGCCGGTACCGGAATATGGTTTCTCAATACCCCTAGTATCGATTTAACGAAAAATTTGAAAAGTAACCTCATTTCTTTTGTTTTTGTCCACGTTGAATTGTCCATTTTTCGGGGAATCACCCAAAAACAGAAATAAAGAGTAGAATAGAACCAGCTAGAGAGAGCTTTTCTTCAAATAGCAGACATATTTAGGGCGAATATAGATTTGAAAGTTAGACTGAAATTTCTTAGGACGTACATTTGGTGTATTGCATTCTATGGATGTGAGACCTGGACAATAGGAATACAAGAAAGAAAAAGGACGGACGTTTTTGAAATGTGGTGTTATCGGAGAATATTGAAATTCAAATGGATGAAAAAGTTCAGGAATGAGGAAGTATTGAGGCAAATAGAAAAGGAAAGAGAAATTTGAAATGTATTGTAAAGAGAAGAGTTACAATATTAGGTTATAATACAAGACATTCAGGGACATTGCTGTTATCGCTGGGCGAATAAGTGGTTGAGGGAAAGAACTGGAAAGGAAAGCAACGAATGAGCCGATAATGAAGGATCGTCATCGTCTCCGGTTTCGCAATTATGCCTGGTGGCCCGTCTACGGGGGTGCATCTGTCTCGGATGATGCGGATGTGATTTTAGTAGGTGTTTTTTTAATACAGGGGTGCATCTCCTCTTGTATTCTCGGTATGATCATCCTTTCCGAGGTTAGATGCTTCCATATGACGAAGAAGGTGATTCATCCGAAGTAGTCACCAGGGATATAGCTTGATAGTGGGGCTGCCACTTCTGCTTTCAAGCAGGCAGATTTTCTGTAGGATTTCCTCTCTTAGCCTTTGGAAAGTCAACTCCTTACTGCATGGCAGCAATGTGACCTAACCACTCCATTACAATACTCAGCTTTTCCGCTCCCTGCGTATCCGCACTTGCTAGTGATGGGGAACTGTGGTCGGGTTTAATTTACGGAGTTTCCTTCGCCTACGTCTTATCACATAGGTCGCCGCCCGACTGTGTCACTCGACTTAACAGGCTCCACGCACAGCCTGGCTGGGGTAAAAAAACCTATAAAACCGAGTACGCGCATACGCCATTCTGGAGCACATCGTGCCCGTCGATGCCGAATTGACTACGCGGCACGCTCCGCATAGTCGGATTCGGCATCCACGGGCACGATGTGCTCCATGGCGTATGCGCGTAAACTTGTGCTTATAGGTTCTCTAGCTGAGGGTGTGAAGATGCAAATGCATCCCGGGCCTTTCAACCTATTGTGGCCTTGTGGGACCTTTAGGCTGGAAGGTCAAAGGTGTAATGATCTTTGCCTAGTTGGTACGGTGTACACGTGTGTGATAAAATGCGCACCTTTCTGTCGCAATTCGCATCACTGAAAATTTTTTTAAATTTGTTGACCGAGCCCCTTACGTTTTGCATCCCAAGAATTTAATCGCCAACTCGTGCCTGGAAACAGGGTTGCCACGGGAAGGCTGTGAGATTGGGCTTGAATGCAGCAGTGGTGGCGGGCATGGTTGACCCATTCGATTCGAAAATCTTCCATTACTGTTCCAATTTGACCCCATGGTAGAAGAATACATTAGCACAGGAGAGAGAAAAGTGGAGAGAGGCAACCTACTAATCGAGAGACCAAGGCATTTATCATCATCATCATACTACAGTAAACTTGCTGATGCCAAATGTTCGACATACGAAGCAGATTTAAGTCGAGAGAACTGGATTATTATAGTTACGTGATCGTAGTCGAAGATCATAAAAACAGTGCTGGCTGTTTGACCTGACCGGATCGCTTATGGAGTATTATTTTCCGCTACCTATATTCGGAGTGAGATTTAGCATGCGCGATGTGTGTTAATGCGAATTACGATGTTGAGGCGGCTGCCGAGTCGACAATGTTGGCAACTTGGCGTCGTTACAAGACGATTACACTCGGATGGGTTTTACGGAGGACTTACGCTACGTGCGCGTTCGTTTACGTAAGGCTACGCGGTTCAGACTCGCACATAGCCATCGAGCTGGCATGAGAGTAGAAGGCTGCAGCTCGGCTTCCTCATTACCATATCGTATGGTGCGACTGCGGCTAAATCGAGCAGCGTCTTCGGAAATAACACGAAGAACCTGGGGACGCAGCCGCCGCATCTGGATACCGGTGGCGACGAATCAGTGAAAGCGAACTTATTGGAGGCGACCGATGACCAGCCAAATGTTACCCTTTATTCGCTGTGTATAGTTTTTACGCCATGCACGTGGTTTCTTGTACGTGCTACATCAATTTTTGATCCTTCTTTTCTTTAACCTCGTATAATTAACGGGTAACGGTTCACGAACGCCATCGCATAAACCAGTTACAAGTGTCCTCGGAGCGCCCGGGTCGAGGAGACAAAATGTGGGCGACTAAAAGAGAGAAAAAATAACGTCTTCTGTTGCGTAACGCTTCCGGCTCAATTTCGACAACGGATTTGTAAAATATTGGGTAAGGCATTGGATAACAGATAGATGTATTGTTTTAGCTTTCGCAAATATTTGCTATAAGTTACGATGCACGTTTCAAATCTGGAGCGTTCACGCCAGTGTCTATGTCCCAAGAGGAAGAACATGGAATGCTGGTGTTGACAACACCGGTGGCCCGAATTGACAGGTTCATCGCGTTCGTGATTTACGGCCAACGGTCGGCCGCGTCGCCGTCTTTGGTGTTAAATTCCTCCGCGGCCGAGATATTATGTGCGACGTGTGTTCACACATCGCGAGTGTTGCAGGCAGAATTTTAGACGTATACTTGAGAAAATGGCGGGGAAAATAAACAAAATTAGTGGCAGGGCCTAAAGCGTTAAACAACCCCGGGGGAAGGACATGTAAATCTCGAGATCAAGAGAGTAGTACAGCAAATCCAGGAGGTATTTCTGGAAATTGAAATTCATGATGTGCAAAAATGGAACATATTTTATATCCTGTCGTCTCTGTCTGAAAATTTAAATCATTTTTATACCCTTGAGATAGTAATTGAGTGAGCAGGTAAGGGAGGGAATACTAGCAGTTTTAAATCATTTGCGCTACCAACTTTTTGCTTATACTTAGGGTGTTTCATTTAATCTCCACTTTTTCTTTTCATCGTTGAGGAGAAGATCGTATGGAATTTTTATTTAGGGGTGCAGTGCATCTTTCGGGACAAAACAATTTTCTCTCCTTCTCGGGGGGCTGGAACGTATCACCAACTTTAGTAACTTAAACGGAAAGCTATCGACTAAATTATCGAAATAGGGGTTTATTTGAGTCACGGATTTCGAATATCGTATTCGATTTTTGATCTGGCCTCGTCCTGGGTTCTCAAATCTGAAAATATGGGAAAAACTAACTTGACAGGTTTTTCTTCTCGAAGAGAAAAAAGTCGAGTTCTTCTCATTGAGAAATGAGAAGTGACGATTTTACTCACTGTGAGAAAAGGAAAATGCGCTGTTCCTTCAACTGAGAAACTAAGTTTTTTACTTTCACGAAAGGAAGAGATGATGTTCAGTTTCCTTAAGGAAAGAACAAGTTTCTCTTTCCTCTAAAAAAAAATTGAAATTTATTTTATTGAATTTACTTTTATTTTTCCTCAAAGAGGAAGCTCTGCTCACCGAGAGCAGAACTCAGTTTTTGTTTCCTTCTTACAGACCGAACACATCTCCCATTCCCCAAGAAACGGTACAATTTTGCTTCGTCTTACTCCAATAAAAGGACCAAAGTTTTTTTGGAAAAGTCGATATTAACTATTTTGTACAAGAATCACGATTCTTCAATATGAACAAGTTATTTTCCGACTCTTAAATGGAGGGCGAGTGGCTTGGTGGCCGAGTGGATTCGAACGCTGCCTCCTAAACCACGCAACGCGGGTTCGAATACCAGTACGGAAGGCGAATTTTTGACATTAAAATATGATAAGAAAATAACAAAATACAAGAATATATGAAAAACGTTAACATCCGACCAAGCCTCACCAATTGTAGCAAGAGGTGGAGTTCAATTTCATCGTTCCGCCGGAATTCAATAATACTGCAATTGGGTTAGCCACATCTATTGACTATTAACACCTGACTAGTCTAGTGTGCCATGCAGGTTGCATACCCCTTGTAGAGAAGGAAAACTCTTTCATAACCATTCCCCAGTAATGGCTTGTCACCAAGGGGAATTAGACTATAACCCTTGTATCAAAATAATTTATCAAGGAGGCCTATGTCCCAGTGGGTGGACCGAAACATCTGTTTCAAGGCTGTATTAAAGGAAAAACAAAAGGAAAAAAAGGAGGGACGAAATTTTTGTTAATCAAAAAAAGTAACGGGCGATTTTTCTTCTACTTCAAAGAATAAAGAAAAAAACAGTACTTTTTATCTAAGAATATTTTTTCTTTTTCCTCGAAGAAAACAACAAGTTTCCTTTTCATTTCTTAAAATTTCGATAATTTATCTCATCGGAAACTGTACGAGCCTAAAATCCAAGTACATACTACGTTTCAAATGAGCTAAACTGTTTCTACTTGAAAATACAAATTTTTCCCTCGACAAGAGCAAAATTTTGTAAACCAAACAAATAGTCAAAGCTGGAAAATGAAGAAGGTAACTGTTTTTTCCTTTAGAAGCAAGAGTACCTTTCTCAGTCAATCATTCTGAGAACTTCGGTATATTCTTTGCGGGAGGAAAAATAAATCGGCCCTTTCCTCTCCCCAATGTAAGGGATGTGAGGAAGAAAGAGAAAAATTTTATTTTGGGATGAGAGAGAAAGAAATTATCCCTTCGGTTTCTTGAAAGAACATCTTTTCTTCGGGGAATAGTTCCTCTTCCCACAAGATAAAAAAAGAAACAAAATTTTCTCATTCAGAAAAGGAAAAAAGCTAAATTTCTAGTAAAAAGATTTTCTCATTTCTATCTAAATTTGTTTTTAATATTATTTTGACTCTAATTTTGATAAATGTGGAACTGAGAGAGAAAAGAGGAGCTGACGTTGAGAATAAGCGAAAAAAACGTATTAATGTTCAGTGGAGCGTATGGCGATGCACGCATGCCAAAGTGGCTCTCCAGACACCGTTTGGGTTATCTCATCAGTTACCCGAGGAATGCATTGAGGCTGGCCCGGGCCCTCATTTCGCCTCGCCGCTTTGGATTCACGCTGTACTGCCAGGGCCACTATGGGACACCCGACTAACTGAGGCAACGCTCACCCAACATTAACCTAGAATTCGGGTGTACCATAACCGGAAGTGTTTCCTTCTTTCACCCCTCACCTCCTCGTCTTAGTACGTGTGTAGCAATGCAAGCAGATGGTGACGACGGGGTGAGCTCTGCCGGGGGAGGGGAGAGGGTCCGCAGCAACTGCAGTAGCTCTAGGATGGTACAGAGCCGTTGTGTCCAGTGTGGGCAAAGCTGCCTCGACCACTCTGTCTGCATCTTCTTCTTCATGATGGTCGAGATAAAGGCCGACATCTGGTTCCATCCGCTTCCACTCTTCAACTTTTCCAGAACTAAGGTGTCCAGCGGAGACGGTCAATAACGCCGTCGCTGTCGCTCGCGTTACTGTCAGGATCGATTGCTACTACCGTCTCGTGCCTCTTCTGCTCCCAGGTTTCACACACGAACAGGGCCTGCCAAGAATAATACATACGTATTAATGGTTGGTGGAGTGTATAACGATGCTCGCATGCCAAAGTGGGTGCCCAGACACCGCACCTATGGTCCCGGAAACTACCCTTTTCAGTATCGTATATATTAATTCTTGAGTTTTATAGGAGTTACTGAACTCATTTTTGATGTCAGTTTGGACCTCAACTGAATACTGGGGCACCAAAACGCGGATGAGACAAAAATCTGACGAAATACAATATAGGTAACGAATATGGAGTTTTCGAGGCAACTGAATTCGTTTTTAAAATTACTTTGACTCAGGCTTCGATAAATGTAATGCTGGGGGAGGATGAGGAGGAGGAGAAAATGAAACTCAGAATAAACAAAAAATGAAAGATTTTGATCACCTTATTTTTCTGTTCTTGATTCAATCGATTCTAGTGTTCTGTTTTTTTGTGGTTTTTATTTGGTGGGTCTAGAGTTTTGTGGTAAGATTCTTTCTCTTTTCGTTGCGACCTGTTTTGGTCCACAGATTTTGCTGTTACTTACCGATTTATAACGTTGTACTTACTCTAGTTTCCTTCAGTTTCCTATTTCGTTGATATTGCCTGTTTCATGTGGTTTTCAACTCTTCTGGCTGTTCTTTGATTATTTGTTGTTCTTTTGGTTTCCTCTGTTCTTGGTTTTGTTCTCAATCCAGTAATTTTTCCTATTTTGGTATGGATAAATGTCTAATAGCTCGCCTCGCAAAAAAAGAAAAATTCCGCAGGAAACCTTTCGCAAAAAACGTTCCCCAAATAAATGTTACCATCGTGATGTAGTTGTGTATTCCTTTTTATGCGGTCATTCGTTCCATGACGTTTCGACCAGCCGACACGAAGAATGCCGAGCGACGCCGAGAATGGACGACTATGGCATTGGAATGTATAGTATGCGTGTTAACGTGGTTGCCTGGACGACATATCCATGTAAAAATTATCAAAATAATGCCGAAAATTTTTTCGCTCGTACAGTTTTTCAGTTTTGTGCAGGCATTCATAGGATTGGGGGGCTAAGCTCCTTATTTGCTCCTATTCTGTGGTCTTCTTTTTCCGTATCTTGTGACATTCAATATTCAATTGATAGATCTTGTTTAATTTCGGTCTTCTCTGATCTCGTTCTTGTAGTCTTAGTTAAACGGCGGTGTGTATTTTTTGATCTTGTCAGGTTGTAGAATGATGTTCTGCAATGTTTTTTAGTATTTTCTAAAATGTCGTAGTTAGGGGGAAAATTGCGGTGACAACCCCTCGTACTTTTAAAGTTCATGGATTTATCCGAAAACAGGTATAATAAAGAAAAAGGAGGTGGGGAAATTTCTAGGTCTCCTTCTCTGTTAATCTCCACAGTAAGTTTCCTAGCCACACCACTGCGTATAGATTTAATCCGAGGGAAGTTTCGCATGAAATTTACATTCTATTTTTCCATATTTATCATAAAATATTGCTACATTGAGGTTTATAATGATTACTTCCGATTTAAGGAGAAATGTGTCTGAAAAATTCTAAAATGGTTATTGGAAACAGCCAACTAGTGAAGAATTTTCATATGTAAAGATGCATTATAAGCACCACTACACTATTGGATTCTTAATGTAGCTAATCTCATTTTTTTATTATTAATTTGATTCGATTTTGCCCCTGAGAAAAACTATACCAATTGGGCGGGGGACTGAATTTAAAAATTTCATAAATTATCATGTAAGCACATTACATCAGAGGTTTGATTTTTAATGGTTACTGGGTGTATTATTTATGCTACTTTGAGCGTAGTTCTAGAATTGAGACAATATGTGGTTCAAAAAATAACTGAGAGAGAGCGATTTCTTGATTCTGAAGAAACTAACAGAAAGAATTATTTTCTTATGAAATAGATAAAATGATGGAGCTTTTTAGTTATAATAGAAAACAATTCAGCAGCGATGAAACCTACAAAAACTTCATCGGAAATGGCTTAACATTGCTCACAAAATCAGTTCTCACCCGCGTTGAAAGTATACTGATTAGGTATACGTACCAAAAGAAATATAAGAGTTACGAGGTTGGGTCAGAGCTATTTAGGAAGATTATGTACAAAGGAACCCTCTTTTGGTGAAATCAGAGAGCAGTTTTAATGAAAAGAAGTTCCCTTATCCTGTTTATATGAGTGATAACGTCTACTGAAGAAGTGAAAATACTTCATTAAATTTTTTTTACTCGCATAGCTCAGCTCCTTTAAAAGTCAAAGTATGCAAACATCTTCATATCGCCGGGATAAGTTGCTCGCTTACCCAATTAAAGGTGCATCAGAGCTTTTTCATTTTTTAAAATTTTTTTGTGGATTTTAGAATATTAATTTTCTGGAATGTGGAAACAGATTATCGAACATGTATTAGGAATTACGAAAAATTTCAGACATAAGAACAGCAAGTACGTAGCTTTGCAAGTAGCTTCTAGATAACTGAATGCGTTACTGGCTTGACATTATTTTTTTCTGTATTTCAGATAATGCTGAAGATGCGTAACCTATTACTGAAGTAGACCCGAAATCCCATGTCTATTGTATTTGCTGTTATTTCAATCTCGGAATTAGCACGTATATTCGTTTACAATCCCCTATTTGTAAACAAATCAGACCGGACTGTCAGTGTTTCTGTCTCCAGAGGGTTAAATTGAAGCCGGGGTTATCCAGCACACGTGTCGGATTCGATGTGCAGCTCAATCTCAATTACCGACTACAATTTTGTTCCAGTCTTCCAGTATTCATTATTGATTTACGATGCGTACATGTACAATACATACACTTATCAACATTTTTTCCTCTTTTTTTTTTTTTTTTTTTTTTACCAGTCTGACTGATCTTCTCATTTAACACTTTCACCGCCACTAAAATCAGTTTGTTACTGTTTCGCCTTCGTCTACACAAATACGGTGGTTTTGTATGCTAAAAGAAAATGTACTGTGAATAATCGAATCGCAGTTTATGTGATACGCTGGTGTCGGTTAATTCGCTGTCAGAATATGCATGCGTGTACAAAAAACTCAACTAGCTGATAATTAACGAGTCTTACATTGAGATGCTTATGCACTCGGATTATAAGGAAAAAAATATGTTTGGCTAAACTCGGCGACACGGTGATTTCGTGGGAGCTGAAAACGTGTTCACAAACCTTTTATATCCGGTTTATGTGATCTTACCATCGAGTATTCGCTGAGAATTATCGAGGATAGCCCAAAAAGTGTCGAAATCTGAGCGTTGAAGGCACTGTCTCCTGTCTGTATCAGACCTAATGCGAGAGCTGATATTGACAATCCAGTTTAAAGAAAGTTGTCGAACAATATTATCTTCGAGTGACCTTTAAATTGGTCGAATGAACTCGTGGAATGGTTATTAAAAACCAGAAGCGTAAGTGTTCCCTTACAGTACGATGGGTGTAGTTTCGACTTGAAAATGTAAGAATTTAGTGATTTGCGTGAGTCATAAATTTTCATTGGTGAAAGAGGATGGAATGAGTCTATAGCAAATATGCCCACTGAAATCTAGCAAACTTCAGTTTCCTCAATTTTATTGACTTATGGTGGAGTGGAATGAAAATCTATGCGGACGAAAATAGTACTGTTACCTGAATATATTTGAACTGGAAGTACCAATTATGAGATAACTGGAGAAAACTTCTACTATATTTCCCCCTCCCCATTGGACCATAATGGTTTTTGGTATCATCTAGCGCTTGGAATGTTGGAATCACTTAGCCTACTTGGTAATACCTGTTCTTCAGTAAGGTGTACTGATTATTAATTCGTAGGAATTTAAATCGTTAAACTCAAACTAGAAGTTTGAATTTTGACTGAACACCCTAACTGACAGAATACCTCACATGAGGGAGTGTTTCAAAGGCACAAGGGTTCTACATTTCGGATTTGAAGTAAAATTTTGTTTAATTTAAGTGAAAAAATTGGTACCTAGCGCCTTGTCCTTTTGTCTATTTTGGATCCTGCGTTGTAATTAGTTGAAAAATTGTTTTGCCTCAAATCCCATTTTTGGCAGTTTTATGTGCCAAGACTTTGTGACCCTCTTTTCTGTCAATCGGAACGTTCTAGAAACTGACTTCAGAGAAATAACGGCATTTACACTCCCCCCCCCCAGTGTCCTCCGGATAGATTTTCTTGGAAGATTGCTCTAACTTTGACATTAGATACTTGATTCGATCCCTTTCTGGAAATAGCCCCAAATTGTAGCAGTAACTCTTCCTTCTTATACTTACAAAATAATATATTTCAGTATACGAGTTACTGTTTCTAAATGTGGGGATCTGGTTGGCCGAGTGGATAGCGCGCTGGTCTTGGAATCCGGAGGTCTCGGTTCGATCCCACGTAGCAATTCGGTACATTTCGACCTAGGCCGGTTTTTTTTTGCCAAGATGAGAAGAGGGCTCAGACAGCCCTAACAGCCTTCCCGACGTCTCTGAGGTAATGCTCGAAAGGGCGGATTCCAGGGCTCGGGTTGAGAGTAAAATTAGAAAAGAACGAACTGGTTCCGAATGTAAATTAGATATTTATTAGGTCTTTTCTTGGAGTCGTAGCATTTTAAGTAAGAGAGCAATAACAAAACTTAAGCAACTTTGTAATATGGAGGCTTGCCCTCACCACTGCTTCGTTAAAGTTAGCCCTCCTCGGCGCTCCGTGTCTCCCTAGCAAGTCCTATATCTTCATTCAATTCAATTTTTTCTCTGGAAAGGGACAGTGTCAAGTAAATTTATATAGTGTAAAGAGAGATGAATTTTTCCAATCAATACGAGAAAATCTTTCAAACCGAGAAAAGATTAGGACTTCATAATGAAATCAAAAGGACAGACGAAAAGACAGGAAAAAGTAGGTACTTGTTTTTGACGATTGTCTTCATAAGTAACTTTTTTTGCTTTGGTGATGGCTTTGAATTCTATTGTTGAAATGCCTGTTCCTTGCGTCGGCAAGATGTATGGAAATCTTGGCTCTGAAATTTTGGACGGTGGTTACAATCTCGAGGAAGTTAAGTTATTAATGAAGAAGTTATAGAAAAGAAGAAAGAAAAGAAACGACAGTCATAGAGAGATGGTGATCGAATGATTGAGTGATGAGATTGCAAATAAACCGAGAACCAGATGAGGAATCAAGAAGCCGAGAGACATGAGACAGCAATACTAGAGACGAAAGGACTAGAAATGGAAAGCTTTGAAGCGGAAGTGTTACAGACAGAAAGACTTTTCTAATTTTGCTCTCAACCCTGAGCCCTGGAATCCGCCCTCCCGAACATTACCTCAGAGAATCGGGAAGGCTGTTAGGGCTGTCTTAGTCCTTTTCTCTTCTTGCCGAAAAACCGGCGTAGGTCGAATTGTAGCGAGTAGCTACGTGGGCTCGAACCCAAGACCTCCGGATTTTGAGACCAGCGCGCTATCCAATCGGGCAATCAACCCCCAGACAGAAAGACTATCTGTACAGGCAGAAAAAATATGAATACAGAAAATTACTGCATATTATAGAAAGACTCAAGACTGAAAAATTAGAGATATAAAAGCTAAAGATAACAGGATAGTAACACAAAGACAGAAAGATTGAAAACAGAGCAACCAGGAATATAGAGATCATACGGATAGGATAGAATGGCTGGAAATCAAGACGTACTGAAGGAGGGAACCTCCCTCTACAGGCTTAAAAATTGGAAAATTAGTGGCCCTTCATTGAGAAATCTTGAATAATTTGAAATATTTTGCGACTTTCTGACTGTTTTTACAAATCTTTGTAGCAAAATCGCGAATATTTGTTCGCTCGCTCTGCTTGTAGAATATGAGGCTTCCTCTTTGGAAAAATGTTGCCCCTTAGCTCTTGCAATTTTCTTTAGGTACATCCTTGATTGGAATCAGAAATACTAGGTACAGAAAGCTCAAAGATAGAGAAACCACAGATGGAAAAATGGAGATAAGAAGACTATAGTGAGAAAAACTGGAGAGCGAAAGATTAGAAAAAAAGTCTCCAGAAACTGAGAAATTATAAGAACAGGAAGGCTATAGCGGTAAAGTTTGAAGAAGGAAAAACTGCAGATGGAAAAAGATGGAAACCGAAAAGACAAGAGAAAAAAGTATAAGGGCAGAATTACCAATGATCGAAAAACTTGCAAACCGAAATAATGAAGATTCGGATCAGTGATGGATCCAGGAAGCGATTATGGGAGAGGCACCTCAGAGGATGTAAGATTTGAACAGTTCTATCTTCCCCTCGATATTTTGATAATTATATGCCCTCGTGATGGTAATTAAATGAGCAGATATGCAAAATTCATAGGAAATTTTGTACGATTTATGCTCAAACTGTTTTTTCATATGAAAACGCTCTCCAAAATATCTTATCAAGTTTTTTCAACTCAGTGCATTGCCATCTGGACGATAATTTTTGGTAACTTTTTACAGTTTATTGTAGTACACTTAGATTTTTCTCTCAAGGAAGGGCAGTCTTTAAGATTAGCCCAGATTCTTTAAAGTATTTCCAAATATTCTTAAGACTCACTAAGACTGTTTAAAACTCGCTTACGGCTTTTTATATATTTTTCTGACTTACTGAAGGCTATTGAAAACATAATGAAGGATTTCTCAAGAGTTTTCTGGCGTGTTTAAGATTTCTTAACATTTATCCCCGACCATAAGATTCTCTGAAACTAGCTGACTTTCTTTTAGACTTATTGTAGACTCTGTGAGGATCTCCTTTAGGATTCAATATCTGTGAGACACGGTTTTCAATAAATTTTCAAATTTTTATCAAGGCACTTTATCACTTGATTCAAATCACCATTTTCAAATCTCTTTCTGTATTCTTTAGTTCATAAATGTAAGTAGTCAGTTCATCAGTCATAAATGTATTACATCCGGTTCGGTTTTACAGTTGTGTTTTCTATTTATTCTTATGAAAATTTGTACTCTATGCTACTATGCAAGTAGTTGCTGGAGTTAGCAGAAAACGCCAAAAATTTGGCAATCACGCGGATTTATCAGAAGGATGTCATGCTTTTGCATTAATGTAGACCGAAATGCGCAACTCTGTTTGAATTAGAAGGAAACCCAGAAAAAAAGAAGAAAAAGTAATGTCAGATACCGAGAATTGCCCAGAAGGAAATTCCCTAGTGAAAATACAACAACCTTCCTAACTTTTATAGGTCTTTCAATCCCCCCCCCCCCCTGTTAACGCCATTCCAGTCAGAATTTCATATTCGCCAAATACGAAACAAAAATCAAATAATAGCGGGAAAACGCCAAAATTCTGAATTTGAATCGACTTACACATTTCTATTATTCTTTGTCAAATTTATTCATCTACTGATCCCTGCTCTCAGCGTTCGCGGTGTACAAAAACATCTCTCACCTTTCTTAATTTACTTAGGTACATTTCCATTTCATCGGCAGGAGACTTTTGCCTGCCTTTCAACAGTGTTCGCTTTGTCGTGTTCAAATTAGCCAGAAAAAACTGAATAAAGTTGATTTCGAAGACCTTTGAATGCGTTCTCTCGTTTGGAAAAGTAGTTGCTATTTATATTACTGCATATTATTTCATATCATCCCCCTTTGGAATTTCACTGTTTGTCGTTCGTTTGCGAAAACACTGAAATCTTTCTGAACCCGGCTGCTGCTTTTAGATTCGGCTATTCAACGAAACGGCAAAAAGCAAACAAACTCGTCTTTTCAACCCGATTTAAATATACTTACTCCTGTTTTATAAAAAATATAACTTTATTTCACCGTTGATTTATACAAATATACACTTTTTTTTTTCAACTCGCACAACTTACACCGCGAAACAGGCAGTAAAAGTACTGATCGCCATTTTACCCATGTCCTCCATCATTCTGCCGGCTTCGGCTCATCAGCAGAAATATTCGTACTTTTCGAGGATCGAATTACTCATATTAGTTCAGGTTTTTCCTTGCCGCACGATTCTATGATCTGGATGTTAAGTAGTCTATAATAAAAGAATAAGTTATAATCCAGGCAATAAGGAAAAAGTTCGACAAAAAATGTCGTATAGCTGAGAATACAGTTGGTCAATAAGGGAAGCTCATGAACGCCTAAAAGTGCCAAGAACTTTCGCAAGAGTATACGAATACATTCGAATTTCGGCGTTGGATATCGCTCGATATCGGCCAACTTAATTCCAGAATTGTCGATTTGGATCGTTGTTGATCGATATAAGTCGAATATTACCAATACCAGTCGATTATCGAAGATAACCGAGCAAAAATTGGTCAATATTGAGTAATATCGAATTTCGAAATCCGAGCAGTACATTGAAGCTTCGTTCCCTGAGAGTGAAAAAACAATGATGTATTTTTGATTGTAGGTCGGCAAATATTTATTGTATCAAAAAAATATTATTTCAAACGCGAATATTAGGTACTCCGGATTAGGTTCTACATAAGAATGATACCCTACAATTTTTCGATTTTTTCACCAGAACTTAGTAATGTGGGAGTACAATATATTCCTTTGCACTGCTACACATCAACAGAGCGTTAGGGCGAAAATGTGGGATTTTGGATGTTTTCTTGGTTCATCAGATTTTGCGAACTGAAGATATGTTACTGATCCACAACCTATTTCCATACATCCATAATTATCCATCCGTGCTGGGACGTACCGATTGGGGGGGGGGGTCCCCCCCGCGAAATTTTTCACTCAGCAGTTGGGAAAATTTTCCATTTTAATCAGGCGGTGTTGAAAAAATCCAACAGGTCAAAAGTTATTTATTTATTTTTTATTTTTTGCTTGCTTTGACACTTGGGAATTGAGTTGAGAAGTTGGGAAAATCCAACAAGTCAAAAGGTTTATTTTTTGCTTTGATATATGAAAATTTTGAGTTGAGTCATTAGTTGAAAAAATCCAATAAGTCAATCAAAAGTTTTTTGTTTTTTTTGTTTTGATGCTTTGATACTTGGGAATTTTGAGTTGAGTCAGCTGGGACTTTCACAATTTTTGCCCCCTCCCAGGAAAAACTCTTTGGTACATCCCTGCATCCGTGAACATTTTTTCGTCCCTCACCCCTGTCCCTGTAACTTGAGTGTACCACGCATATGTGAAGTTGTTTTCGAATATACTTCATAAATGGGACTTCTTTCACTGAGTAGAATAATAAAGGAAATCAGAACATCGACTCGTGGGTTTTCAAGGCTGCTGAATTTATTTTTAGGTGCTAGCCTGACCATAAATTAGTACCAAAAGAGGAACAGCTAATGAAAAATATGTTTAAAATAATACGGATATCGAAATGTATTTTTTAGGATTCGCGGAACTCGATTCGGACATAAGTTTTAGCATGCTCTCAATATTGAGGCACCTAAAGAGGAAGAGCGGGCTCAAAATAGAAGAAAAGATTCAAGCAACATCCGAGGATATTATTTCAGTTTGTCTAGATCACCGAGTCTATTCATGAAGTCACTGTAACTCTCAGTTCAAAATTGAGGGTTCCATGGGGGGCGGGCGTCGATATGAATACTTATAAACGAGTGCACTGTGTGTAATTACAATTTCTTGAAGTATCTGAATATAGACGGAGATTTAGAGGAAAAGCAAGCGTCTTTAAGAACCCATAATTTTCAAGATAGAAAAAATGAAGGTTAAACCAAGATCTAAAAATTATTCAAATCAAAAAGATAGCAATCTAATAATCGTTAGATTTTTGATCTAAACAGTTGTGATCTTTACTTATTTTTCAGATGATCTAAAATAAAAATGATCACAAGAATTGGAGAAATCCTGCTCTAAAGATCAAAAGGGAAAAAACCAAAAGTTCGTGATTTTCTTCATGGTCTGAGAAATTTTTTTTAGTGTGAAGTTTTGATCTAATTGTAATATTTTCCAATTTCTCAATGTTTTAAAGATTAGATCATGCCCATTTCGTGAGTAGAACGATGAGATCGACCATTTCGGAAAATGCAACTATGAAAGTGCGGAGATGACTCAGTTGTATTTATTTTTACCACTCAAATGTATGGGAGAACCTGAAGAAACTTTTATCGGGATATTTTGTAACTTTTTCAATAATGAGTCTCCCCCGCCTCTAGCTGCATCCACGTGTTGCTTTATTGTTAATAAATGTCAGAATCGAGTTCAGCGACTTAAAAGACTTTTTTCGAAATCCAAATAGTATTTTACGCAATTTGTGACCCCTGTTTCTGCATGTGGAACCCCATTAATTTTTGAACTTAGGCTGGACTGACACCATGAGTGGATTCGGAAACATTCACGAACTGAAAAATGATACCTGCAGTATACCTGTTGGAGATTTTAATGATGGGCCCCTCCTTCACATCGTAGAAGCCCTAATTTTAAAATTGTGCCTAAATCAATGACGAAATCACATTTAACATATTTGAAAATTAGAATGTACGCAGTTTGTCTCTCTTCAATTTTGAATGAATCTGGGGCTGTGCTGACGTACAAAATGGACTCGATGACCTCTAAAACCAGAAAAAAGGATACCAATGTTCTACATGTTGAGTCCCCCCCCCCAAAGGTGATCAAAGTTAGCTTCTTGAATAACTTAAGAGCTAAGTTTCGAGAAGCTTGTTTTGAAGACGCTAAGTCCCTGTATTCCTGAATGTTGAGCTTGAGGGCATAAGCTCTGAAAAATTGGTGAGCTTACGAAAAAAAACTGAAATCTCAAGAATTTGGAGTATTTTGTATGAAAGGGATAGGAATGCTACAATTTGTAAAGAGCTTAATGACTAAGCTCGGAGCTTGAAGCTATGTTTGGAGGAGCTGTGTTTTAGGGAACTAAGAAAATAATTAAGTTTTTTTCGTGGTAAGCTCTCAAAAAAGTAAGAGCTTGATCCCCCTTTAAATGCCTTAATATTGAAATTACGCCCAAAATATTGTTGAAATGATATTCTATTTTACCTATTTTTGATCTCTCTCATTCCCTCCTGTATAGTGCCTCAATTTAGGATTGGGATCAAATCGATAGTAAAACCAATTCAGCTGTTTCTGAAACTCACTAGTCGATATTTAGATTTCTTTGTGATACTGAAACTCAAAAAGTTACCCTTCTGAAGTTTAATTTGAAGTCAATTACAATACACAAAATCACTATTTTATATGTGCTGTATTTAAGGGATGAGGATAGGAGGATCAAAAAATGTCGCAGGATGAATAGGTGAAGATGTTGGAAAACAAGTCTGGGGGCCATTAGTACCCCTTTAGTTCGCACAATGGAGGGAACAAGATTTTGTACATTTTCGCCCACACGGCGTATATTAATACTTAGCCGTGTAGTTTTCGTAACACCTCCTTTTTGAGATTCCGGGAGCAGATATCAAAAAATTGTAAGAATTTCATCAGTCTAGTATAATGTTTGATCGAAGCATTTTTTGATGTAATTGATATTTGTCGACTTATAATCAAAAGCCCATTTTTGAAGCTCTTTGAACCTCTGTAGCGAGATTTCTTGAGACGATTAGGATGTTCCTCAAGTTGTCTTGCTGACTAACTATACCAAAATTTAACTTTACGATAGTCTTTGTCGAACTTGCCCTTTTCGTCTAGCTCTCCCGGACTATTATAAGTTATTGGGCTACGTGAACGAATCGTTATCCGAGTCAGAGTCTTGTTTACCCAGATTGCCCTCGGTCGAGGTGGTCACACGGCTGGTCGTGTCCTCGGACGGACTCATTCTGGGCTCCAGCGAGTTCTTCTTCTGCGGATAGTACTTGCCGTTTGGCATCGGGTACACGTTGATTGGCCTCTGCAGCAAACCGTGAAAATGGCTGTTCGCCGGCTTGGCGAACGAGGTAGGTCGGAACAGAATAGGCGGCTGTATCGACGCCGGCGTTATTGGCAGCACATTTGGCGCCGGCGGCACGCCGACGTTATTATATGACGGCGCCGATGACAGCTGCAGCGTCGGAATGCTGCCGCCGGCATACGATTGGTGGTTGGCCAGACCTAGACTGCTCATGGAGTGGCTGCCGTCGGCCGGGATCAACATGAACGTTTGGAACGGGCCGCCGCTGCCAGTGCCGGTGCCGGCGTGACCGGCGTGCACCAGCAAGATCATGGGCGCCGATGGTGATTGAAATGGCAGCGGCGTCATTGGCAAGCTGGGCGAGAACGGTTGAGTGTTCGTCTGGTACGTGGACTGTATTTGGTACGTAGACTGCGGCTTCATCAGGTATTTGTACTCGGCCTGGCTGGGCGAGTACTGCTGGTGGTTCGGCGAGTACTGCTGGTGACTGGGTGAGTACTGCTGGTGACTGGGTGAGTACTGCTGGTGACTGGGCGAGTACTGCTGGTGGCTGGAGCTCGGCGGGTACGGATCGTAGTTGCTGTTCTGATTGTTGTACGGGGTGGCCGCGGGTGGTGGACTTAGGAACTGCGTGAACGACGAGTACGGGTGGTTGGCGGGAAACACGTATCTGTAGGGGAAGTCGTTCTGCATGTGCACGTTCGAGTAACGCGACTTGGCTTCCTCGCGTTTTGTGTTGGACGACTTGCGGCTTCTGTGTTCGTCCTGTACACGAATGGCACCAAATTCGGATGCAGATAACGCTATCGTCATCCACAGCTGCAACACAGTTACAATAAAAAGACAATTACTTCTGCACTAGAATTAAGAATCATATTGTTGAAAAATTGCAATTTTTTCATACTCAACCCTGTAGGTGAGGGCCTGAGAGTATATAAAACGACTGAAATTAAGTCTGAGGCCAGATATAGGTATGTTTTCTGTAAGGAGAGATGCGTTGAGTAGATTTCTCATAGGTTCATTGAGAACAATTTTTCAAAAAAAAAAAAAACCTCTAATTAGTACTTCAATTGAATGTCTTTCATAGAACCAAGAATCTATTGCAACTCTGAGATCAAATCTAGTTTTAGCATGAAGAGACACCCTGCGTAGACAGCTCAAAGGTCAAATGGAAAGAATTTTTCAACGAGATCCATGATTGGTACTTAGATTAGAAAGCAATTACCCCCTCGTTGATCGAATAGGAACTATTTCTTAAGGAGATCCATGGTTGGTACTCCGATTTGAAAGAAATTTCCTAAAGGGAATGAATCGCACTGCAGTTGTGTGCCCCGATTTAGTCTTTGCATGGAGAAGTACACTGAGTGGATGGCTCATAGGCTAAACAGGAACAATTTTTCAAGTGAATCACTGATTGGTACTTTCACTTTGAAACAGTTACCTCAAGAAAATGATTGCACTGCAATTCTGAGACCATATTTGGCCTCAGTATAAATTGATACGTTGGGGAAAATTTTCATGGACCGAATAAGAACAATTTTTAAAGGGAATCTCTGATTGGTACCTTAATTTGAAAGTAATTACCTCAATAAATTGAATTTTATTGCAGATCTGAGACCATATTTGGCCTCAGTTGGAATAGATACGGTGAATGGTCTCCTCGTAGTTCGAATAGAACCTTTTTCTTATGGAGATCCAGGATTGGTATTCTGATTGGAAAAAATTAGCTCAAAATCACAAATTTCATTATTATCGTGAGATTACACTAAATTCAACATAAAGAGGTCCCCGGAACAGAAGAATAAGAAGTCCAATAGGAATAATTTTCCAAGGGTATCGATGATCGGACCTTGTATTTGAATGCAAATATCTCAAAACACATACATCTTATTGCAAAATTTAAAATTAGATTTGCATTCAACGTGAGAAAATACATTGTTGTATTGTTCACAGTCGTATAGAAACGATTTTCCAAAAGATCCACTACTGGTACTAGTATTATAAAAGCGTGTTTTACAAACCGTACGCATGTATGATAGTAGTCAAGATTCAGATTTGGAAAAATCAAATAACATCGAGTAAATTGTTCTTAGGTTGAATCGGAACAGTTTTCTCAAGGATCCGTGATTGTTACAAGTGTTATAAATTTATGTTTTCAGAAATAATGTATCCTACTTATTGTAATATTGATATAAGATCTTGGTTAGATAAGAACTAATGCATTGAGTAAAATTGTTCACTGGTTGAATAAAAACAAATTTCAATCCTGCGGGTCAACTAGAGGTTCGGGATATTTATAAAACTAAGATCTCCCCGACTTTGGAAAGCTGCTTCAGTATACCACTGTTCTCATTGCGGAGATTCCAATATTCAATGAGTCTGGAGAAATCCGCATTACAGTAAAAGCGTTGTGGCCAAGAAGAAGAAAGAGTTCACAACAGGCCAGGGACTGATTCTTTGACTGAATGTAAGTAATAGAGGCCTCTTTTGGTCTATCCGCGAGCCAACCTTCATGCTGACATTCACTCAGTCTCTTGTTCAGCTCTGAACATCTTGATTTTTATCAATATAGACCACTCGTCTGACTTTTAGTTCTGAGAGGTGACGAGAGGCGGAAGCCACGTTTTTTCTCGCTCTTCTTCGACAGAGTTTTCTCGAATACTTGGATCCATCTCCGTTCCTCTTTAGGTACTCTTGGCAGGGAAGGCTTTATTACCATAACTCTCGAGCTTGCGCCATTGTTTATGACAGATACAATTCTGAATCATGGTGAAAAATCAGTGTTTCTCAAATTTAATTACCAGTCAATTTTCCATCGATCGATTTTTATCAAATCATCTGTGTAATCTTTGGTTCGTTAAAAATAGAAGAAAGATTCAGGAAACGTTGAAATGGGTTATCCAAAATTCCGTAGGCGAGGTCGTCTATTTATAGAATATCTTTATTTTATTTATACTTTTCTGTATAATTGCGTGAAACGAAAAACCAGTTTCGGGTCACTTTTTCTGAAATTATAAACGGCACTGTTTGAAATCTTTCCAGAAAGCGAATGTTTGGCCCCATTATAAAACACGGGTTCCCGATCAAAATTTGGTTTTCTGCGAATTTTTCCTGAGGGTCTATTTCATCTTCAAACGGACCTCCAGCCTGATTTAGGATCTTAACTTCTGAATACCTCACGAATGTGGTCACCTCTGTATATTGAACAACTTAATTCCTCTGTAGGAAGGATTGCAAACTGTTGATTCTCAACTGAAACACTGATCCACAAGGGGTAACTATTACTTCTGGCCATGAATCATCGCCTAAAAATACACGAGGTTGCCTATAAAGATGAAGAAGCGAAAATACTGAATGCTTTATTTTCTTGGTTGGAAAAATTTCTCGCAAAACCTCACCAAAGTTGATGAGCAAAAGAAAACCTCGTGAAACTGGCCAATTGCCTAATGAAATACATCAAAAATTAAAAAAAATAAAATAAATTATGCCGAATTTTGAAATCAATTGGGGTGTTGCTCCCTAATGATAGCTTTGGATGGAGGAGGCAAATGAATTTTTCGATTTCTAAAAATTCTGTCTTTTAAAAAGTAGTTCCTTGGAACCACTGTAAATGAAGCCGAGAACATTCGATGTGAAAAATAGTTGCATTCGTTTAATTATAAGTAATTCTGTGAGTCGAAAAGCGAAAACTTTGGAAGATTGAATATCTTTAATAGTGGATAATTGCGTATCAGTCGATTCATCTTGACTTTTAATTTCAATTTTTCTTTATTTTAAACTATAAGCCTTATCGCCCATATATATCTAGTTCAGAAAAATCAGCTGAATACTCTGCTATGTTTTTAATAAATTATTGAAGAAGAGTGTATTTTATGGCCCAGAATGAGGCGTAGGTATTCGTCAGGTCTTAAGGGTAGTCGATTCTGTGAAATTTAATCCGAGTTTATCAGTGGCGGATCCAGGGGGCATGGGGTACACACCCTCCCATCAGTTTAATATTTTAAACGCAATAATAGGAAAAAAGGAATAAAAATGGATGAATTGTATTCGTCATTACGTATCCCACATTGGATAAAGTATTTTTCCGGGAGCACCCCCGCCCCCACACCCCTACCAACATAAAAGCAATAGCTAATCAATATACACCGCCACTACTGTACCCTCCCCCGATCCTCTATTTTTTAATCCGCGCCTGGCGTTTATAAAGAGTTTTGCTTTCCTAATGTGCCTTGAGTGCAAGAAAGATGAAGCTGAATAAGTATCGGTCGCTGTGCTTGCGTTACAGAGCCAGAGATTTCCAAAATGTAAAGGTTAGACCGTTCAACATTAACTTGAAAAATGGTATGTAATAGGACTCCAGATTTGGCTCGTAAAATGGGTAACCCGTACTATCCGTATCACGGATACCTGTGCTGCATGTGATTGAACACGTGGAGTACGAGATACGAGAAGTACGAATGTGTGACGTACGAAGCCAGGCCCGTAGCTAACGCCAGGGTAGTCAGGAAGCCTTGGCTGGCAAGTGAGTCGCCATGACTAGCACATTCTCAAAGAAATAAAAATTTCAAAGAAAAATAGAATGAAGTAAAGAGGATGAAGAAGTAGATGGTAGCGGAGCGAGCAAAAATTTGTTATGTCGTACCCTTATGGCCCTTGCCCTGGTTGAATATCAAATGCCCTGGCTCACACAAGTGGTTAGCTACAGGCCTTTACAAAGTACGAATTTGCAAACATACAAAATATCCTTCCCACTTGCAAAATTAGAAATACCCTTCCCCTCCCTCGCTGAATTCGGACTTCGTACTCTTTCACGTGTAGTACAACGTATGAGAAGTACGAATGTACGAATGTCCGGAGTACAAATGTTCGAACCCCTCCCTTGAAGAATTAGACATACCCTTCCCATTCGCAAAATTCTTACTTCGAGTACTCATTCACAGGGAGTACGAGACACAAACTAAAACGGACTGAAATCCGTATGTGTTAAATAGATGCTTGGATGTTTGTGAATCTGTGTACATGGACTATCTAGAGCTCAGGGACGTACCGAAGAGTTTTTTCTGGGGGGGGGGGGGGTAAAAATTGTGAAAGTCCCAGCTGACTCAACTCAAAAGTCCTAAGTATCAAAGCAAAAAAAAATGTTTACTTGGATTTTCCTAACTCGTCTGACCGAAATGGTAAATTCTCCCAACTACTGAGTGAAAAATTCCTACGAGGGGGGGGAGTTGCCCCCCTATCGGTGCGTTCTTGCTAGAGCTCTAGAATCATATAGAAATTTTTGTTTGGGGTACGAAAGTTCCCTCTTCACTTATGTTTTATCTGCAGTCATAATAGTTTTTGGAAATTCAGTTGTATGGTTTGATGTAGGGTTTGAACAGCTAATTCTTTCACCTCAGCCTAATCATGCTATCTCGTATTTCAGATCATGTACTCCAAACATTTTATGGATGACGATCAAATATAGTCACTACTACTTACAGAACGATACCGATGGGTTCCCAAATTCAGATAATAAAAAAATTGTTAAATAATTAGAAGGAACACAAGGGTGAGGAAAACGAATTATACAGAGGAAGTAACCTCATTCAACAACAACGTTCTCTATTGATACTCCGGTCAAGATTATCACACTGTCAGTTGAACTCAGTTGTCATAAAAAACTTAAGGCCACATTTATGAGATTTTGTGTTATAAGCTCCAGCTTAGACTATCAGAGTGATTCTGTCCACTGGCTCCTTACCGGTCGATCGGAATTTATTGGTAAAGTAGTAAAAATATTATATTTTGTTATATGAGCAGCCCTTATTCTTTCCAACCCACACCTAACTTATGAAGAAAGAGAACAATGATTTTTGATTTATGTCACCAGTTTTGTTTAATTGGCTCAGAGATAACAAAAGTAGACTGATGAAAAATTGTAAATTTGCATTTTGGTGCCTACACTGTGTACACCTGGAGTTTTTTCTTTAAATTGAAAATTGAACAGGTATACTACTCCAAGAGTCCTTTTTCAGTCCCTCAAATATCTTAAAATTTCGGTATTTAAGCAGGTTCTGAAAACGTCTGGCTCTGTAACCAAAGTGCTAAGAATATTTCAAGCTGTCTGTTGTAGGCCATACAAGATTATTCAAAAACATTTACGAACTATTTCAGCTTCAAGCAAAAAGCGTCGCGATTTGCAAAATTTTGAAACGAACTTAATGTGACGACCGTGCGTATTCCGATGCGAAAAATCCCGCCGGTTACCCGGGTAACTAAAAGGGAACCATAAGGGTAACTGACGGGTTTCTGGGTAATCTAAAGGTAACCGAGGGTTACAAATGGGTAACTTTTCCGCGGGTAACTAGAGGGTAACTGATTGCGTGTCGGGTTATGCCAAATCCCGCCAGTTACCCGGGTAACTAAAAGGGAACCAAGAGTAACTGATGGGTTTCTGAGTATTCTGAGGGTAATCTGAGGGTAACCGAGGGTTGCAAATGGGTAACTTTTCCGCAGTTAACTAGAGAGCAGCTGATTGCGCATCGGGATCCCAGACGTGAGCCCTTTGACGGAGTCCAAAATGTATTCGCTATTTACCTTCTAAAATTCGTAACTCACCAAAAATAACAGCGGCTCTCTGGGCGCCTGGTGGCCGAAAATTCTGAATATCATTTTTGCGCACTCTGCACACGCGGTATTTTCCAATTTTACACCACGCACAATACCCGAAAAAACGAATTCAAAAAGAACTTATGTGATTGCACCGCACAAGCAGAGTTTTCGCGCACTCTTTTGACTTGAAATCGAGCCGACGCGAACCGCTACATCGATCTTATTTCGTCGATCGTCGTCTTCACGGTCTCAATCTTGAACTCATGCATGGTACATTGCTTTTCCACGCGAACAATGCTTAATAACGAAGAAAGAGTAAACACAGCCGAGGAAAACGGCGGCGAAAATGAACTCGAGAGATGATCGCGATCGGGATATCGCTTTCATTATCATAAGCGCCTTTTTTTCGATTTTCTTGTATTTGTTTTCGCTTTCTTTCCTCACTTCTTGTTCCGTAGTCATTAAGAAAGAACGAAATCGAGAAGGCGGATTTCGAGCAGAATGTACGACTGAGACTGAGAGTGCAATAACTGGGGAAAGAGCATCGACCATCGTGGATATTGATAACGGCTTGCCTCATCGAGGTACCGCTGAATGGCTTCGCTAATTACGAAATTACTTTTCTATATTGGCCTCGAGCGAGTGCTTCCGCGTTATTCGATGCCACCAGGAAAACATTTCGAACTTCTAAATGACCAATTCAGAAGATCCAAGAGGGTGGCGACGTGAATTTGCTGTTGAAAAAGGAAGTTCGTATTTGTACACGGAACGGCGGGGTGTATCAGGGGCTTTGTACTGAATACGCGAATTTAGTACGACCAGTCGGCTCCGTCTTCTGGTCGCTTTGCAGATGAACCTTCACTCCGACAGTCTGACGCTAATTTCGTCCGTGTCCATTATCAACTATCTATGTCTTTGACCACCCAACCCTGCGCCTCTGAATCTTGCCTGACGGCTGTCTCATCAATCCGATATCTAACTTCTGCTTACTTGCCAGCCTATTTTCGATGCAGACATTCTGTCTTGTTAACTGGCTGGTTTTCACACTTAAATCGTGGGAGTGTATATTAGATCGAGAAATTTAGTTGTACAGATCTGAGTTTGATTGAAGTTAAAGGCTCTACTTATTATCACAAATTTTGAGGTATTGGAAATGAACTTGAAAGACTTTGCTAATTGTGTTGAAAATATCTGATGTGATCCACTGGGGGGGGGGGGGTGATGGAGAAGATGAATATTTGGGTGGGGTGGTGAGAAATAGCTGATATCTCAAAGTTCTTCTCAAAACTGAGTGTATTGATATCATTTTTGATGGAAATAGAGGTTAGTAGGTTAGATTTTACTATGATGCAGGACCCACCTCTAATACCTTCGTACGGCAGAAATTGTTGACCACATCGTAGTCCTGTGTTTTTAGGGCTGCTTCTATTCAGTTAACCGCAATATTCATTAATGAGCGCAAAACCGATTATTTCTTTTTCTGCAAGTAGTCATTCGTGGGGGCCCATTTTTCTGGTGATGCCTGGAATATTTTCTGCCAAGAGCACATGAGGTCTTTCGTTTGTTTTAATTCTTGGTTGGGAGGACATGTTAGTTTTTTCTAAAGAGTTTGATGCCATTAATATGTTGACAGGATCGCAATGTTGGGTTGACCCTAATCTCACATGGTAGGGGAGAGGTTCCTCTTTACTAATTGGAATGAGTTAGGGTGCTCTAGCGTTAGATAGGATACAGGAACTGGGGAGGACTCGTGTTATACCTGCTAATACCTTTACATTCGGAGCATGTTTATTTAACTTCTTTACAAGCATATGATGATATATTTTATTGTTTTTGGTGGGATCACCTGCTGTACGGATGGTATAGAAGTTAGGATGGCTGTGCTGAAGCCTGCGTTCCCATTTTGTAACCTATCCATCAGCAAAAATCCTGGCGTAAGTTTCCCATACCGGAGTTGGAGAAAGGTCATCCTTCTTGGTCCCGAATAGAGGCGAAGCAAATTAATGTCGAATATTGCATCATGGCCCGAGGCTTTGATGATGAAGCCGTGGGTCCAGAGAGGGGAGCGATGCAATGCTGGTCGGAAGATGTCGTAACGGAGTTGATGAGAGCATGGTGGATAAAGTCAGTTGACGGGTGCATATAATTTTTATTCTAGTGCCGTGGTACTGACTTGACGTAATGGGCGACCACATGGGATGGTGGAGCATATTTATAAGGAATATTACGAGAGGAGGATGGATTATGCGAACTCGTTATTAATATGATACATCGTTTGTGGAGTTGTGAAGACGATCGATTAGGAGTGTGAATGAGGGTGTATACGGAGTCAGGGGTATAAGTAGGGGTAGACTGCCTTGGGCAAAAAACTAGGTTCTAACCCCGGTCCCCCACTGAAGTTGGAATGCTTAATGAAAGAAGAGATGGAGAAGGTGAGGAATTTGGTGCTGGCTTTCACGGGCCTGTTTCAGTTGGAGTTCAAAGATAATAGCTCTCCCGGAAAGACTCCACTAAGATGCATTTCCCTTTGTAGTTCAAGTTTAGACCATGTTTAGTGTAGCTAGTACACTCTAGCTCAAGCTTTACATTCAGGATTTTGATATGCGAATAACAAATACTAGATCTCATAAGGTTGTTATCTTGTTGTTCACTAGTATCTGTCTATTTCTCAATTAATCGGGTCGAATGGCGCTGTAATTTTTCAGCTTTTAAGATAAAACAACCCGTTTTCCCTGAAGGCAGTTGTGGATTCAACAGGACCACAGGTGGATATTTTCAATCTAGATCATTTTTTAGAGGCTCCAGCTCGAATTTAGTCATTAACATTTTTCTCAAAGACGTACCAAAGAGTTTTCCCTGGTGGGGAGTTTGAAAGTCCCAACTGATTCAACTCAAAATTCCCAAGTGTCAAAGTAAAAAAAAATTGAATTTTCCCAACTATACCGAAATGTTCCAACTTCGGCTGACTGAAATGGTGAAATTTTCCCAACTGATGAGCAAAACATTTCCTACAAGAGGGGGAGCTCCCCCCTTCCTCCCTATCGGTACATCCCTGATTTATCTAGGGGCCTGTGTTTTCTATTTCCTACTCCATGCCAGAATGGTACAAGTTTTCTCTTCTATAATGGATCCCAGCAAAATCGTCTTGAAAGTGTGTATTGAAATCATTGCAGTTTTCTTTTTTACTTCCTAAAAATAGTTAGGACCTCCAAAACATTTGCTTAACTCGACCTTTTTTCTTAAATGCGCCACTGCTGACGAAGAGGCAGAGCTAGGTAGAAGTCAAATTTGTAGTGTCTAGAGATAGACACAACAACCCCATGCTACCATTCTTTGACACGCTTTAGTGACTATCGGTGGTAGTAATTTCCTACAGAATGTCTCCAAGAATTGGGTGGGGGGCGAAGATACAGTGAGAGAAGCCTCACACGGGTAGTTGAAGATAGTAGATACAATATTTTGAAAGTAATTTGTGGTGGCTAAAATAATTTTTATATTTGTACTCGTACCACAAACTCTCGTTTTCACCTCCGTCCCACCCCACCAATCCAGCTAATGAAAAGTTAACGTCGAGTAAGTTTCTTTATCTCTAGAAAATCGGGAATCGAACAGAGCAAAACGGTACCTTGAGACAACCAGCCATCCACCCTGCTCTCCAAACAGATAGAAAAGCAAGTTGAAATGAAAGCTAGACATTAGGATAACGGACAGTCAAAAAATCTAGCACATTTCCTCTGCTTGGGATAAACAGACTTTCCAAGCGATAAGAACATAGATGAGGGAGATTGTTACCAGTGAGGGAGGGGGTAACAGTAAATTTTCTGTTGAACTATGGGAAGCAAACCAGGTTACCGAGGATCAATATTCATATCCTCCGGGTACGACTTCGTATTTTAAAATAATAGCCTAATAGAGTCTAAAAAAGTCTGAGAAAGCCTTGAATGAGTGTTAGTGAGTTTCAGTTTATTTTAAAGAACAGTTTTATGCAAATCTTGAAAAGCCATAATGGTTCTAAAAATTCTGATCATGTCTTTAAAAGCAACAATCAAGTTTTAAAGAGTCCTATGAGTCGTAAACGAATGATTAAGGGTTTGAGCGAGTCTTCAGCAAATTCACACAAAAGATGTGGAATTCTTAACAAGTTAGAGAGAGTTGAAAAGACTCTTATCCGTACGAACATTGAAGAATGAAAGGTCGGGCTGGTCTCAAGGATTACTCATTTTCCCTCTCGAGGGGAAAGAACGTTGAAAATTTCCAAACATTTCTCCCAGTTGCTGCGCGGCAAGTACTTTCTAGTGCAGGGATCGAAGCGGCCCGCGGACGAATTTTTTGCGGCCAGATGGCAAGTTATTCCCATTAACAAAATACCTCATAATGCATGATTAATAAAGAAATTTAAACATTTTTTTGTTCTTTCTTGGATGTGCGGCTCCCAAGCTTTGGCAAAATTACTATGTGGCCCTTCAAGCTTCAAAAGTTGCCGACTCCTGTTCTAGTGGGTTATTTCCTAGAAACTAAAAATATTAAGGTGACCATTTTTCTTTATTTTCTAATCATAATAATACTTAGTTTATAAGTAGTACAGATTATTCAACAAACTTACAGAGTAAGAGCACCCAAATTTAGAGAGGGAGTTGACTTTTGCCCACGCTTGTCCATGGCAAAAGCACTGATATCCATGACTATGGATAAAACAGCTTCAAAATTTTTTTTTTCGGGAAAAGTTTGAAGATCGTGCTGTTACATGCGGCAATGATTACGATCTGACACCTGGATCGTGTTCAGAGATCAAAACTGTACCAGTATAAGGTACATTTTCTTGCACCAGTCAAAGACTGACTACGACAATGGACTGAAATTCCTGGTAACAAAACTTTACGCCATCCCTCTTCTGGAAATGTGAAGTCATTGACAGCAAATTGAACTTCTGAACATAAATGTACTTCCAATCTTTCTGAATAATAATTTTGTAAAAAAATATAATAGGTATTGAGACACGATAGTAACATTCACAACTAGTGAACCCTCTCTTTGCTTTTTCCATTTAAAATATGGTAATTCTCCTGTCTGATGAAATGTATTAGTGGAATTAGTTGAAAATGTTATTGTGTAACCCCAAATAACCCCCACTCTACTCCACTCAAAAAAATTAGGGTTTAAAATTAGTTGATAACAAGATACGAGTATTCTCAGTTTCTAGAGAATGATCCTAGTATAACGGGACGAACTGAATTTTCGGAGGAATAAATCACAGCAAAAGAAGGGATGATCATGGATTTTTTGGCCAAAGGAGAGGGAACAATAGATTTTACAGCCAGTGGAGGGGGAAAATGGATTTTCGGGTTTGCTCGGAGGCGCTATAAGCCGAGTTAGTGGGGGGGGGGGGAATTCTGCATGTGCAACCAGACCTGTCCAGTTGAAATTCAGCGAGTTGAAAAAATCTGACTGCTTATTTTGAAATGTCTTACACAATCTGAATTACCCTTTCCAGGATGACTTCCTCGATCCGCCACTGCTACTACTCCACTGCCTTGGCTGATTAATGATTTTACTAATACGAGTATACAGACATGGCGCCAACATGGCTGCCGGTGGACAAAGCTCTAAAATAGGCCGCCGATATTATTTCGGAGCCGATTTTAATCCCGTTCGTGAATTAGTTGCGTACTCGCTTCAAATTATTTAAAGAATAATGAATTAGTTCCGCTCTTACTGAACGTGGCACGACATAACTTGCACTCATATATCAACTTATTATCGTTTATTTACCACCATTTTTTTTTTTTCTGTAATAAATGAATCGATCTTATCTTTTTGTACCGGTCCATATCGAGTTGGACAAACTGATTCAAACTTTCATCGCGAGTTGATAAATTTGTGCGCGCCTCGCCGGACCAAAAGTGAAAGGGCAGTGCGAAAAATTTTTTCTTCAATGTGGTGGAGACGACGAGGCAGAAAAAATTTAATTAATTCCGCGGACGGCTAGAATTAATTAGATAAATTACGCGATTACAATCGCGAATGTCGACCGAGTAAAACGAGCGATAATTAAGCTACCGTTTATCGAATTTAAATTCGTCTCAATTAAAGGACAATAATTCGATCGTTTTTTTTTTTTCGTGTTTTTCTTTTTAATAAACGCGATCGATTATTCGTTTAATTGTATTTTTCCTGGTGCCGTCAGCGTCTTTGAACTGGGTTCTGTCAAAAGTGAAACTCAGCGCGGTTCGATTTATGGGCCGACTAAACGGTGCACCGAAGAGCGCCTTAATGATCGCTCATTTCAGTTGCTCACTTATAAACGAATTTCATTTTAATTCGAAAAAATGTTAATTGTTATTACACGCGCATTCGCGTGTGTTTGAATTGGTAACGGTTTCTGAAGGAGCTGGCGAGAATCTCAGAAGTGGTTTGCGGCGGCAAAACGCGGTATCTAATTCCATCCGCGTTCATAGTGCAGCATTTTCAAAGGGCAAGCTCGGTTTATGTCTGATAGAATTCTGCTCAAAGGCATCAACAGTGAATAATATCTTCTTCTTCCTCTTCAGGCTCCATATCCGATGCCGGACGTTGGTGGTCGCAGTTTCAGATACGCGACTTTCCTGTGCAGGGTTAGCCAGGGTAGTTTTCCGTTGCCTTCCCCACGGGTTGTTGCGTTTGAGTTTTCCTTCGCTGTGTCGAAGAGTGTGCAGCCGCTGTTCACTTACTAGCCACCTGTCTCACGATGTTGAGTAAGCTGGCCACAACCTGCATATGCACAGTACCAAACTTCCTGATCTGATAGTAACACGATCTGCGATTGAAATGCCTGTTTCGTTCGAATTGGCTGGGGTTACAGAACGCGCTATGTTTCCACCTCGATTGATACGGTGGTCGCGGTGTTCGTTGGGATGTCAGTGGGGGTATTCGAATATCACTAGCTATTCTGGGGTTGGTGTGACTCGAACTCGAGACGCAAGGATTGCGAAGCTGTCACGTTGCCAATTGGCCACACAGCGACGTAGATCATATACAATAGCTTCTTGAATTAACAAAATTACTGGCCCCTTTTGGCGGATCCAGGGGCGTTAGAAATATGGCATCCACCTCTCTTGGACCAACGACTTTAAATTCAAAATTGTAACGGAGCTCCACCGGGGACTGGATAGAAGCGGGGATAGGCTATTTGTACTAAGGGTGACAGTGTGGAAGTCTCAAGCAGATAAAGTACAATAGCATCCAGAACTCTAGCTAGAAGGGCTACTGTCTCTCACACAAGAGCACTGCCCGATCGGCTTGTTCGATCTTGCCATCCAACAAGTATACTGTGGCTATAGGTACCCATTGCACTCAGCGCAATGGTATCTTGAATTTCGCGTATATGTCTGGTCAACAACAATAATAACATGTATTTTGCAACTGTTGTAAAAGAATCCGGAGATAAAACAGTCCCTCATTCGGATCTCCGAGAGGGGGTTGTATCAGTTTTCAAGAGTCTCAAGTAGAGATTCAGAGGCGGAATGAGCATAGGAGCCGGACTATGCTAGATCAACATAAAATACAGCGGCTTGGAAGATCTACGATTATTGATAGAGAGCTAGCTAGATGTAACGAACTTTGCTGCTCTCAGTGAAACCCTGTGCAATGAGCTAGACTACTCTAAGGGAAGAACTACAACTCTTATTGGCCAGGAAAAGACTCTCGGCATTTGGTGTACAACAAAGACGAGATCATGAGAGCTCGAAATATAATAACCACGCAAGGACAGCCAGAGATGAGGAAAAGACAGCCGTGGCTGACAAAGGAAACCACTGAACTGATCGAGTAGCGGAAAGGTGCCAAGTGCAAAGGAGACGAGGAAGAATGCAGGAGATTGAACTGTATGGCACAAAAAGGGTGTCGGAGAGACGGGGAAGCCTACGTCCATAAGATTCGTGGAGAAATGCAAGAGCACGCAGATAAAAACGAACCAGGAGTGTAAGAAGATCAGGCAGTTCACCAGAGACTTCAAACCAAGGGTTCGAGAAATCAAGAATGAAAACGGTACTGTCATCTAGGATGAGCAAGGAATCCTAGATAGATGAAAGACGTACTGCGGTCAGCTGTATCAAGAAGATGTAGTGAAGGATCTCAACGACACGCTGTCAACCATCCAAGTGGATGATGAAGACGAACGAGAAATCGTTTGATGAGGTAAGGGATTTTAAAGAGAGTTCCAGTTTCGGAATCGAAAGAATGTAGGAATTTTGATAAGCAACCCACCTTTACTTATTTAATTTAGAGAACTGAAGAATTCGAAGAATTTTCGAGAACAATAAACACGAGTAAAAAAATAAAAAAAGAGAAAAGGGTCTTCTTCAAGAATAAGGGGAGGCAAACACATTTACACTTAGCCAAGATATGTTGCTCACTTTCCAATGAAAAGAGGCACCACTCGATCTAAAAAAACCTGCATGTCTGTCTCAATTCAAATTTTTCCACTTCACTAAGAGTCTATAGCTTTCTTGAGGAGCACCATCATTTGACTATTGAACCTTTTCTTTTGCCTGCCTAGGCTCTTTTTTCCATGAACTACTATTTCTCCAAAGAGAGCAATCCGAGGGAGCTTTGTTTCATCCATACATCCGACATGTTTCAAGTATCTCAGCTGACTTCTTTCGATAACTCCAATTGGCACTGGAGTTTGGCGCGTCTTAGAATTCCTTTATTCGAAATGAAATTGTCCCATCTTATTTTCAACATCCACCTGAGTGATCCATGAGCAGAATGTAGACCTTTTTTGTAAAAACATTCGATATTTTAGATAGAAATACCGTATGGAGTGTGTTGGAGAAGTTTGGTTGCCCTCAAAAGATGTTGCAGATGATCAAGAGATGATTAAGGATCCACACTCAGACAACAAAGAGTTGTACTTAGTCATGATCCTAGCTCATTGTGGAGTCCGGCAATAATGCGAATACTCCCCCCCCTCCTTCTCCACAGTATTTTCATTATTCACAAAAGCAGTGTTGCACCGGGTTGATTTATATAAAACTAGCAGACAGAAGTGTGTGTTTCTGATCGAGGAGTCGTGGAGATATATTTGACTTACGACGCTTAAAAGGAACCTCTAAATGTAAGGGAACATACATCTTGGATCTTCAGAAAGCTGATGACTGTGCACTAACTCCGGCCTCTCGAGAATAACTTCAAAAAACAATCACGTGGCTTAACGATGCCTACACTGCACCCGGGATGAAAGTAAATACCGGCAAGACCAAGATCCTTGTCCTATCAGAAACAAAACTAGAATTTGCAGTAGATCTTGGAAAATGTATCCTCCCTTTTTGCTACGTTGGAAACACTGTAACAAATCAGCTAAACATGGACACTGAAATTCAGAGAAGAATCTAGGCCGCATTAGGAGCCATATGTACAAACTGGGGCAAAGCGTTTTCCGCAATCATGATACATCCATCTAAGCCAAAATTGCTGCATACAGAATTGTTATTATCCCAGCTCTCCTCCATGGCAGTGAAACGTGGACTCTGTACTGAAGCAGTTAGAGATGACCCGCTAGTGGCAATTCAGAAGGATATTGAGAATAAGATGGGTCAGTTTCATTTCGAATTTCTCCGACATGCCAACCTCCAGCCAATTGAAGTTATCAGCAGAAGAAATCAGCTCAGAGTTTGATGATACAGAGCTCTCTAAGGTTGCTCTCTTTGGAGAATTAGCTCATGGAAAAAAGGAGCCCAGGTGAGCAAAAGAAATAAAAGTACAACGATCAAATGAAGGCACTGCTCGAGTAAGCAAATCTAACATCTAGTTGGCTATTCATAATCAATGATCGGGAAGCCTGGAGAAAAGTACTAATGACTATAAAGGAAATGAATATCACATCCATTGGCGTAGCCAGCAAGGGGCAAGGGAGGGGGCAGTTGCCCCCCCTGGATTTCGGAAAAAAAATTATGTTCCGGTGCTCACAAGATTATTTTCTTATTTTCGAATATTTAAAACCAACTGAATAAAATTCGCAGAAAATAGGATGTGCCCAGAGGCCTAGACGCTAGACAACTAAAATGTGTGACTGGCGCCACACTGATCGCTTATAATTCTAGCTTTTTGCCCCTCCCTGGAAAAAGTTCTTGCTACGCCTATGATCACATCGCTCAACGCCGGTCAAAGATTGAAGCGTCCGAACAATGTGCTACACGTCGAAGGAAGATCACATCCACGATTGGACTAATCTCACATGTCAATGCACTCACGAACTGAGAAGGCTGACAAGCTATGGAGTCGATCGACTAGAAGCAAACGTATAATTTGGTACTCAGATTCTTATGGCACATGAAAGTCGAAAATGAAGAGTCGACGACCACCAGTCTCGTTAAGAATAAGAGTAGGCGGCTTCGTCTGATGAATGTTAGAAAGCCACTGAAACGTGACGGGTCCCCCGGAAGGAAGTTACCAAACTGTAAATCGTAATACCTGCTAGATGAGGCTGCAGAATTAAGGTTGAATGCTGCATATCGAACGGACTTAATTTCCGATGCAAAAATTACATAGTCAGTGAGCTGCAGTGAGCAGTCGAGTTTGACCGTTTACAAAAAGCATAACTATGTAAATAGGTGTATTTTCGATGGGAAAATTGGAAGTATTCGAGAAAATGTTTATTTACGTTGCCACGAACGATAAGTGATTTCGAAATTTTAAGCGTTAGAGGCTTCTATATCTCAGGACTTGGATTCACCTTATATAAAAAACTGGTCAGTGATGAAGGGGGTCGACATCGGAGAGACGAATAGGTTTTAGACTCTATATCCTTCGCGGCAGATTGTATTCATAAAGATTACTTATTTTTAAGACAAATATTCGCTCCTTATGGCTCTTCCAAACTGTTTCAGGATTTGCTAAAACTGTTCAAGACTCGTTTAAGACTTTCTCAGATTCCTCCAGACTTTATAACGACTTTTCAAGACTTCTTGAAATTCCTTAAAACTTAAAAACTCGATGCATACCTCTAAAGCATGTGTACAATTTTCGAAACTCCATAATTGTTCAGGGTTCCTCGAAATGTGGGATTCTCCAAAACTGTGGCACTCTTGGTCTTTTTTGATGCGTTTTCACTTTCATCTTTCCTCGGTAGGTGGGGCAATAGCCCACTACCTCTCCGTGTATCAGCATCTAAAAAGTTTGTTTTCATAAGGTTTCCCTATATCTGTGTTTTCATTTGGTCCCTTTCCTAGGACACCGCAAACTGGTAACTGAACACAGACAGCTTAGTTTCCAGACTATTTGTATTAAAGGTTACGAATGAGGGATCGCATAAGTAAATTAACTTAGTGAGATTCGAGTACTCGGGCAAAACTCTCAATTAAGTGGAGTCATCGTAATCGTGATGGCCATTGAACCGTTTCCAATTAGTCCCTTCTCTAGGACATCGAAAAATAAATTTCGTCACCATTTTCATTGGTACAATAGCTCATAAATGGCTTAGAGTCCACAGACCATTTTTGTATGTAACTTTACGGTTGAGTCAGCGGAGAGTATTTGACTACGCTTGATTCGAGTACTCGGGAAGAAGTTTCAGTTATAGTCATCATAAAAGTTGAGCCATAAGACCAGTTAATGGTAAAGGTTGCAGGTGTTAAACTGATCCTTAGTTTTGAATTTTCTCCCGGTCGATGGTTCGGTCCCTCAAATTCTTTCATTTATGAAGAATAATCTCCTAAAAATTTGAGGATGATCGAACAATTTTAACCTGTGGCGCCGGTGGTGGAAAGTTACCGATTTTATATGAAAATCGATCAGATAAACCAAATATCATCAAACATCGCTGCTCCGACTTGTCTTTTTCTATTTATTGAAATTTGGTGGATTTTTGAGGTATGCATTTTTAAAAGCAAATGAATAATGAAATTACACTAGATTTCTAACCATTGTACAAAAATGAAAAATAGCGAATTGTTAAGATGTAGGAATATTTTAGAGGGTGATTCTCAAATTTGGGGAACGATATAACATCGTAAAGTTGAAAAAACCTTTTGTTAAATTTTCAGAATTTTTTCCCTGGAATGTTTTGAGAGGGCACCACGGCCCATTGACTTGGTCACAAGAACTTTGAAATTTATGCTGTAATCTTAAACTTCACATATGCCTTTAGTAGTACTAAATGAGTACTATTAATATACCAAATTTGAAAAAATCAGTGTTACCATTCTGGAGATATTCAATTAGGACACAAATCGTTCCCTAAATTTGAGAATCACCCTAGTAATACTACATATATCTACATACAGTACACGTGACCATTAACTTTAGGAAGAGTACAAAGTCAATGGCGTCACTTACACCTCCAAATTAGGATTTAAGAAATTTCGAGGGAAACAGGACTAATTCAGTTTTGGTTGTTTCAGAATGTTTTGTGTTTTTTTTTGCAATATTTTCATTTTGGATGACCAGCGCCGTCTATTATGATAATTAGAAACAATTGTAAAAATGTTATACACGTATAAAAAAGTTATTCCAATGATTCTAATTTTCTAGACTTCTCAGAATTAGAAAAAGTGGCTCTACAAAAAACTTCGTAATTACCTCCGCCCCATTTTGAGTAGATTTATTCTGAGATTGGAAAAAGTGAGACGTAACTGGTAGTTTTATTTGAAAATTAGATCAGGGGATAATGGGGGAGGAGTATGGAATAGTCAGAGAGAAAAATTCCCCTCCCTACAGTGAACATGAATAAGAGTCATCAACATAAGATAAATCTTGGCATTTTTTGGGTTCTTACATTTCGATTTTTGCTACCGTATGGCCATTTATGGGAGATGGGGGGGGGGGGTACGAAAGTGGAAGAAAACTGTTACCTATTTAATAATAATAAAATATTAGCAGCGCACCACATGTCTCTATTCTATATATGTGATGCGATCTGAGAAACCATACACAAACCCGGGAGAATCAATTTTGAGATATTGGCACCACTGCATAGAGGAGGTTATTAAGAACATTTAAAAAAAAATCAGCCCAAAAGCTCAATTCCACGTCGAGTTATAGCATTTTGAAGTTTGAAATTTGAAAAACTTCATTTCAAGAAAATCGCGTTCAAAGTTTTTGAAGCTACATTTCAGGAAAAAAATTTTTTACACCCCTTTCAGTACGTTTATAGTTGATCAAATGATGGTTCCCGGATCACTTTTCCACTCTGAACGCGATGGTGGAGTCCATTTAGCTTCAATTTTAATAGTTCCGCTATAATTTGCAAGGAAAGTACGAAAAGAAGTACCTATCTCGCGAAACGAAATTAGAAAAATTTTCACGCCCGTTTGAACATGTTTATCGTCGATCGAATGATAGTTCCTGGATCACATTTTCACGCCGAACACGATGCTGAAGTCCGTTTAGCTTCAAATTCAATAATTGCGCTGCAATTCAAACGGAAATAACAAGAAGAAATATCTTGCAAAACGATTTATACGATTTATTTCGTCAAAAAACGGGCAATCATCCATGTTGTAAACAGAGCACTGAACTGCGCAGAAGTGAGAAAATGAGGTGAAAACAATTTTTGAGAGCATGCTGGACCATAGATGATAAGAAATAACGTAAAATGCCGAGAGCAAAGAGCAAGCACTAGTCCGCCGAGTTTGTGTATGGTTTCTCTGATCAGACATACTCGGCTTCCTTCGGCTCTCACACGGCTTAGAAACGACAAACGAATTTAAAAACGCTGTGAGAGGTAGTTCGAGACTCCCTCTTCACGTTTCCGTTGGAATTACGATTGTCATAATTTTGACCCGAACAACTTCAAAACGCTGTATCTCGCAAACGTGTTTTCCGGGTTTGTGTATGGTTTCTCAGATCGCATCACATATTAAAAAAAAAAAAAAAAAAAAAAAAAAATGAAAATTACATAAATTTATAAAATTATCATATTACAGGACCTCCTTCCACACCACATTTGCAGTTTTATAGCTTTCAGGTTGTGCTTGGATTTTTAAATTATTAAACGAAGTTGTCTGCGACAGAGCTACGTATAATTGTCCATGACTGAAGACATACTCGGGTAGATATATCCCAACCTTCTCCAGCGTCTGTCCCTGGGCTTTGTTGATCGTCATGCAAAAGGCTAACTTTATTGGAAATTGTCTCCTTTTGAATGAAAAAGGCAAGGTGGAATCCGCTGGCGACAGGTCCCCTCTTGGGAGTAATATCCTTCGACCGCACTCCACCCCAGTTATTATTTCCAGATACAGTGCATTCGTGTACATGTTTCTCACAATTAGTCGTGTCCCATTCAGCAGTCCAAGTGCCACATTCATATATTACGTAGCAACATAACAATCGCACCAACTTTTAAGTGTAATTTATTTTGTGGTAAACCTGTCAACTCAAGGCTATCCAGAAATTCAACGGGGCATTGCAGGATTTCACTGTCATTTTCACTGATCAGTCTATTTACGCTTGTGTAGGTTTTGGCTTCTCCAGGAATCAAGTCCAAAATCTTGTCGTTGATCTTCTGACAATGATCATTCTTTGGTGCCAGAATTGCAACATTAGAAAATTTCAGGACATCCTCTGAAGTGTCAAACTTTTCACCATCGACATCTCTTATAATGTCCTGAGAAATTATGCCTGCAGGTAATTCTATAATACCCCCATTTTCAGAGCCAGAATGAGGGAAAGTACCATTACCAATCTGCAGCAAAAATTCTTGGAACTCTTTTTCTCTTGCTTCCGCTCGCATGTTCTGGGTCAGTCTCAGCGTCTTGAATATAAGCCATAAAGGAGAAAACTTGATGGAATTAGCAATTGTAGCAGCTCCTGAACCATGTGGAACTACTGGCAGAACCTGCCTAAAATCTCCACCCAAAACTACAATCTTGCCGCCAAACGGCACGTCATTTCCCATGATGTTCTTCAATAGTCTGTTTACACACATCAGAGCGTACATGTTTGCCATTAGAGCTTCATCCCAAATGATGATTCTTACATTCTTGATACTGTTGGCTTCTTTGCTGTTGACTTTCAAACCAGATATTGAATGTTCGTGCAGATTCAGAGGCAATTTAACACGACTGTGAACAGTACGTGTTTTTGGTTGTACCATATATAATTGGATAATGCTGAAAGCCAATCAGAATGCAGTATTTTATTTGTGTATGGAACGGATTTGAGTGATCAAAAAAGGATATCAAAGAGGTTGTTTCACTGAGTGTTCTTAGACTAAGATGAACATTGTAGGTCAAGTAGTTCGTGAGTAATGGACAAATAAGTGGAAGAAATGCGTGTGAGTAGTGAGGTTGAGTTGGTTGTTACCTCATAACTCTCCTCAGAATCAACGGATTCGAGTGATCACAAAAGATTCATAAGGAGCTTGATTCACCAAGTGTTTTAAGATCTTAACCAGCATTGTACAATAATTAGGGCCTGAGATATAGGTGTTGAATTTCATAAAACCCAGTTTTTTAAACATATTTTAAATAGATAGATAAACTGTAAATGTGAAAAAAAGAAAGAAATAAAGAAAAAGAGAGAGAGAGAGAGAGAGAGAGAAGAGAGAAGAGAGAAGGGTGAAATGGTACGTTAATGCCTATTCGACTTAGTTAGAGGGGGGCGTCTATTTTACAATGAAGGAAGGAGTTTGTATACTTAAGGCAACGAGAATAGCTGGCACCTTACCAGCAGAGTGTCCATTTCGAAGCCTTTAACCAAGTCTTTGTGTGCGATATCTAGCGAATAATATTCAAACACTTTTTTATACAGGTACTTTAGAAATTTCTTTTTTGATTTTTCAATCTGTTGTATTCCAGTTTTCTTGTACAAGCTCCAGATTACACTTCCAAATTCTAGATGTGATCTCACATAATGCGAAGTACGGTATTTTGAATGTGGTCGTGTTCGAAAAGTATGCACCTGTCCGCATAATGAAACCTAAATTTCTAGTTGCCGTTACAATGATTTAGCTAATGTGATCCTTATTTTGATACTTGTCAGCCCCCCCCCCATGAGATTCTACTCTCCAGGTCGGCCATTTGCGCTTATAAATAGCGTTATTTCTCGTGTTCATTCCGCAACACTGTTGCATTATCCAGGTTACTGGCTGAAAAAAATGATCTCATAGAGCATTAATAAATAATATATTTTAAAGTGCAACTTACATAAGAAACGCTGGGCAATACATTTACATTTAACATAGTTTCCAGATTTAAGAAGAGCCATACCAACGCCCAAATTAGTAACGGACTTAATCTCTTTTGTGGCTTCGGGTTTTGCCAGCCATATCGAAACATCGAAGAAATTGCGTAATTTCGTCGAGATTCCCAAGAACTACACACTCGTATATTATAACAGTGGGGAACTTCTTATGCAAATAACCAAATCAATTTATAGACTTGCTGGTCCGCGTAACTAGATTCCTCGTGTGATTGCGGCTGAAATCAATCGGAAGTCGTTTGGGCACAAAGCTAGGCAGTAATAAAAATCTTTAAAAAGAAAAGAAAAAAAGTAAGAAAACGAATGAAACTTTAAAAAATTGTCGATAACGCAAACTAGTTTCTAGAACAAGATACATAATAATGTAGTTACTCGCGAGATGAGCCTATTGGATCAGATAAGCGAGACTCCGAGCAATAAAATATCCTTGTAAAGTATATAGCCTAGAATATTCGTTGGGTTCTTCGGGTTTATTAGCTTCATTTTATTTTTTGATTGTACGTCGCATTCTGAAACCCAACAGTTGAGCCGTCAGCACACGTCAAGTCCCAGTCGTCAGTTTCGGATCTTTTTCCGCATTCGACGTACGTCGAAAATGTCTGAAAAGAATACGTCAAACGGAGGTAATCTCTACGCTTTAAGACAAACCGATGAGTATGATTTGGCAACCGGAAATAGGAGAAGCTCGGATGTGGGATTTCGGTTGTCGACGAAGCGTAAACTAAAGAGCTCGAACAATGAAAAAATAAGTTATAATGGTTGGTAAAAGCAGTGATAAGAAAATAGGGGCTCTTTTTTATACAACCACATCAGCAGTCAATATGTGGTACGTCGTATAAAATCGATGCTACTGGAAATATGTATTTTGGTTTTACTTTTCCGCAGCAGCGTTGTTGTGTTTTTTCATCGCACGATTTCCTCATCGACGTCGGTCGTCAATTAATCAACGTAATCGACGATTCGACGTCTGTCTGGAACGAGAGCGAACCCGAAGAAAAGGTCGTTTTCATTGTTAACAAAGTATAATTACTGTACAGTTCGCAGGATATACGGACCGAAATCGCTGGAGCGGAACGGTTTCCTTCATCATTTGTTCTCTATCTGTTGTTTGAGCTAGCGCGTGTTCGCCAAAATGTCTGCTACGAAGTCGACGCTGAAAAGGAGGGTTTTTTGAGAGCTTTTTATCACACTAGGATCAGCCGAGAGAACTTTCTGGACGAGACGAGATCGCCAGGTGGGCAAATGTACGGCAACGCATTTGTGGGTAAGGGGTAAGGGTAACGAAAAACAACGTGTAGTGTAGACGGATAACATATTTGCGGCGCTGGGTTATGCAAAAATATTAACATGCCGAATTGCGGATAGTGCACTGAGCCTTGTGAAGGCGTCGGGGATTGTTATTGAAAGCTGGCCGATCCGCGAATGAGTTGGAGTTACGCGCTTCCTTTAACCACCAGTCTCGGTGCTTCCTTTGTAATTTGTAACGTGGGCGTTGCTACCCCATTTCCATAATTCGATCCTCGCGTTTGTATATTTTGCGTTGGAGGTGAATGCCACCTGTTATGAAGTTTTTAAACCGTTTCACATCTCGTATATCAACTCGAATCTTACTCCAGATGCGTTTCGAAGGAGGGTTATCAATTATCTTCAGTACCAGAGCAAATAAATTGACGTAAATAGTACAGTAACTAAATCTATGAATGCCCTCAAAACGTGTGCAGAGATTTCAAGATAATATCCTTAATTTTATGTTCGAAAATAATTTTCTTGGTTTACGTTGGTGTCGCGTTTTTGCAAAAACGTCGCTGGAGGATGAATTTCGGTAAGTACAACAAACCCATTGCAGAACTATGTTGCCTGTAGAATGGAATTTGGGTGATGCGTGCTTTCGGTACATTTTTAAAGCTGCATTTAAGTACCAGAATATTAGAAGACTCGAAAATGCAGTGTCTCATAAATAGCCCCGCCCTCTTTTCTGTAAATTGCGAAGTTGGATCTTCACGAAAAAATGCATCTTCAAATGACAAGGTTTAGTTCAGGAACGTGACCCCCCCCCCCCTTCGTAGGAATTTTTTTCACCCAGCAGTTGGGAAAATTTACCATTTCAGTCAGGCGAGTTGGAAAAATCCAGGAAGTTAAAAGGTTTCTTTTTCTTTTTTTGCTTTAATACATGGGAATTGAGTTGAGAAGTTGGGAAAACCCAACACAAGTCAAAATGTTTTTCTTCCTTTGCTTTGATACTTGGGAATTTTGAGTTGAATCAGTTGGAAAAATTCAACAAGTCAAAAGGAAGGTTTTTTCTGCTTTGATAGTTGGGAATTCCGAGTTTAGTCATTCACAATTTTAACCCCTCCCCCTCCAGGAACAACTCTTCGGTACGTCTCTGGTTTAGTTTCATTTTGAAGGGAAAAAAATGTTTTCTCCCCTAAAAGAGAGGCTCGAACGTAACTTTGGAATATTAAATGGGAAGGCATTGAATAATAAGCCTGAATCGAAATACGGGTCCCTTGGATCGCTGATTATTTAACATTGCGTACGATTTTTGATCCAGCCTTGATTTTGGTCTAAGAATCCGAATTTCGAACCAAAAGTGGGCCAAAATTAGGTTCTTTCGGAAAATTAAACAATTTATTGAAATCTTTTTGGCACGCTGATTTCGAATATTGGATCAGATTGTTGATCTGGCCTCAACCACAAACTGAACATTTTCCCCATTGCAGGAAAATTGACTCGGATTAAAAAATTGAACAACGTATCGAAATGGGTTTTTGGGGGTCACTAATTTCAAATATCGCATGAGATTTTTAATCAGACTGCGATTTTTCATCCAAAATTGAGCTGTGTATCGAAAAAAGGGTATGCTGTACCGCTTATTTCGATACTTACATTTGACTTTTCTCTTTAGACCGACTATGGGCTTTAATGTTAGAATCGATTACTCTTTTTAAATAGCTGAAATTAATGTAACAAAAAATTGAGCGAAGTATCAAAATACGTTGTTATTTCTAGGAATAATATAATTAAATTTTTCAGTGAACACGGACTCGACTGCCAAATTTTATATTGTATCCTGAAAAAGAACGAAATAGTCCGGATTGAAAAAATGAACGAAGTACTATGAGAAGAGGGCTACTTTGGGGAGGATGGTTGTTCATTCCGAATATTGCGTTGTACTTTCCATTTGGCAAAAATTACACTTTATTAGATTGATTTGGAAAAGTATCGAAGTACTTTTTTTTATTACCAAAGTTCAGGTATCTCATTACTTTCAGCATATTTGACCTCATTCGAAGCCAAAAGTTGGAATTCATAATGAAAATTGACAAATTTTTTCGTGTAATTTGAAAGAATTTCCCAAATATTATTTATAATTTAGTATCAAGTAAAATCGAAAGTCTTTAAGAAAAAAAAACAGCTTTCTTGCCCTGCTTTATCACACTTGTGAATCAAATGGAAACTTCTGGTGTGTACTGTCGAATAAACAAATTTCATAATAAAAATAACTATTTCTACAGTTTTTTCATTTTAAGTCATGAGGACGTGAGGAGCGAGTAACATCACAAAATCATTGTAAAAAGGTCAAAAGTCTCTCTCTTTCGCTGTACAGCAGCAGATTGTAAAACAACTTGAGATAAAATTAACTACCTGAAGTAAACACATAAATTTTTAGGAAGCTGTATCAAATTTATGAATTTTTTTAATTACTCACTCATACTGGTGCTAGGTTTATGAAAGAAAAAATGCGTGAGAAACAATTTCCATCACTCATTACAGCTACTTTACTGTTTCAAACCAAACAAACTTTGCTGCTTCTTAGTCGCATGTCCTTTTGACACGATGTGCGACACAGAGGCCAGAACTTCAATTTTACCAAATAAAGTTGTAATTCCATCCTTCGCAAGCTCGTCCCGTCAGTAATTGAAAAACAATTTGAAACATTACTCTCACTTTTGAAAATTGAAAATAGTGGTCTCATATGTAACCTGATACAAAATTTAATGTTATAATACGAACTTCACTACCATGAAAAAACTTATCGTGATACTTCATTTCATTTTCCAAGTTAAATTAATCTCCTCTCCTAGCGTCCCTCCGGCCAGCTCTGGCCACTGATGTGATACTCGAAAGGGTAGTTTCCGGGGCCAGGGGTGCGGTGTCTCAGGGACTACTTTGCCATGCGTGTATCGCCATATATCCTACCACACCATCCCCCTCCTCTTCAAGATAACATTTTGGTGGTGGGGGTCCAAATTCGTAGTACCTACTGTTCAGTTTTTCAACCCGAGTTAATTTATCCTAGTCAATGAGATGTTGAATTTGTGCTTCAAATTGGGTCCGAACTACAATCTGATGTGATATTCAAAATTAGCTCCGCCCCCTCTCCCAATAAAAATCAATAATTTACTATATTGTTCAAGCTAATTGAATTTTGACCCCTTTGGAGTTTCAAATTCGGATTCTTGGACCGAAATCGAGACTTACTCAAAAGTCTGATGCAATATTCAGAATCAGAGATTCAAGAAGGCCATAATGCGATACTTTGGTTAGTTCCTTCTCATTCAAGATTACAAAGTTGGTGATACATTAGGGTTCCTCTTTTGGGAGAGAAAAAATTGTTTTACCCGAGAAGAAACTAGATCTTGTTACTTGGCGGTCCAACTTTGCTATAAAAAAATTGGGTGGATTTCATGATACAAGCTTGTATAACAGAGCGTAGGAAGCTGGGCCGAAAACTATAAGATACGAATTTGAAAATGCAATAGGGTGAAGAAACGGATATTGTATCAAATAGGATTACTCATATTTTGTTTTATTTTGTATATCAAATATTGTGCCCTCTATAAGTGTTATATCAAGTAGTAACAGCCGTATTCTATTATACTTTTTATATTAGGCCTTGAACCTTTTACCAAGTTTTCAAAAATTGTGGTATTTTAGAAAGAAAATGGAGGGCTGAAGCCTTGATGGAAAAAATAAATAAAAAGTGGGTGGTGCTACTTGATTTTTACTTGTCTTATCTTCAGATTTTAAGAAAAATGTGGTATTCTTGGAAACATTCAGGGTCCGGTTGAAGACTGCAGACTTTACATAAAAATAAAAAGTATCCTGCATGACCTTAAATCTAAACCATCTTGTGGCCCTGATTCCATATCACCATACATATATCGAGCCTGCTCACAGTTTTTAATTACTTCCTTAACTTATCTCTGCAATATACTGTCTATGAGATAGGTATTTACCCAACAACATGGAAAATATAGAAAGTTATTCCATTTTATAAATCAGGTAAAATAAATGAAATAAAACATTATCGTCCCGTCTTTCTAATTCCACTCGCGGCCAAAATTTCTGAAACTGTCTTGCACAAATATCTACACAATCAATCCATAAATACCTAATATCCCAGTCAACCTAGTTTTAGAAACGGATATTCAGTGTAGACAAATCTAATGAACTTCACACATGATGCCAATATAACCCTCTCCGGGGAGGGGGTGGATACTATTTACATGGAGTTTTCAAATGCTTTTACCACTGTCAACCAGAAAATCTCATTCTAAAAACTGTGCAGCTTTGGATTTTCAAAAGATCTAATAATTCTATTTCACTCCTACTTAGATAACAGAATGTAGTTCGTCGAGTATAAAGGAGTGACCTCGACGTGTTACAAGAGTGTGTCAGGTGTCCCAGGGTTCGGTTTTGGGTCCATACCTATTCCAAATTCTTTTCAATGATATTTCTGGAAAAATCCAATAGTCAAAATTATTGCTGTGTGCAGATGATATTATGGAAATTTATAAAATTTTAAGATGATTGTGCTAAACTGTAACAAGATCTTGACTCATTAGTTGAGTGGAGTGATAGTAACTTATTACCATTTAATACTGACAAGTGTGAAAAAATTAGCTTTTCAAGAAAAATATGTCTCATTTTACCCGAAAATAAAATAAAAAAAGATACGCTCGGTGTGTTAAATTTGTAAAAGACTTAGAGGCATCATTTTGGATTTGAAATGAATATTCAATATGCGTATCGATCATATACGTTTAAAATCTAAAAGAATGGTTGGCTTCAGTGGCGTAGCTAGGATCTTCCCAAAGGGGGGCAAAATAAGATTTTCAAGGTAGAAAAACTCGAAAATTGAGGTATTTTTTTAAAATCACCGATATAGAGGACCATGTAAAAATATTGGGGGGAGGAGACACGTGCCCCCTCCCCCTCCCGACGCTACGCCACTGATTGGCTTCATAACGAGAAATGGAACTTGTTATAAAAATTCAGAAACAATGGAAATTCTTTATTTTAGTTTTGTCAGATCAATATTGGAATTCTTCTCTGTTGTATGGGATTACAAAACTCCGCAAGGTAACGATAAAATAGAGAAAATTCAAAAAAAAGTTTTTCGAAATACTTCTTTGTACGTTGCAAAAATTTTCAGATATTATCCTTCTGAAATTGTACGTAAAGAACTCTTGGTTGACTTTGAGATCATAAGGCTAAAAAATAAAAAATGTCTGGCAAAGCTGATCTTGAGAGACGTTCTGAATCACAAAATTTTGGATGTATTCCCTGTAGGGTTCCTCTACTTTCAGTGGAAGAAATACTGATCTATTTGTGACACATAGAGGCTCAGCATCACGTATAGACAATACTCTAGCATTGTATGATAGTATTACCCCCCCCCCCAAAAAAAAAAAAAAAAAAAAAAAAACAAAAAAACTGAGATCAACATATTTTTCATGAGTAGGAGACAGTACATTTTATCAGTCATTAAAGTACTCGAGGGTGTATAGGTCCTAGTCTCTGCAGCGTTTTCCCTTACACCGCACAAGTGTGGTTTGTTTCGGCCCATCGGTTTCCTTCAACCCTCAATTCTCAATTCATAACCTTCAACTGCCACCGGTAGACCTGTACGCTCCTCGCCTCCCGCTCTGCCCTTGCTCTGTTACCTGTCTCCCCCTCCCTCTTTCTGTCATCTATTCTTTCTTCTTTATCTCCCTCCCTTCACTTAAATAGTAATTTTTGTTAGTTTTTAATAATTATATTGTGCATACTGTCTCTCCCTATCAATGAGACCCTCCGTCACCTGTTGGGGAGGGGGGGGGCTCAAATATGAAATAAATAAATAAAAATGATAAACCAGGGGTATTTCTACGCTCGTCTTTTCCCTTATTTCATGTTTAGGTTCAAGATTTTCAAAATCGGAGCTTATAAGAAAGGCCTCCTTAAGCTGCAGGTTCGTAACCAACATCTTGTATCAAAAAGGGCTTTTATGTTTTATCAGAGGACAAATTCAGTTGCTGTTACTTTGTAAAGTCTTTTCTACTCATGCTGTGACATCGAACTATCTTTCGGAAAATGTTTCATAAATGTTTTCGTATTTGTTACTATGTTTCGGGTATTCAAATTGCGTCGAATATTGAGAATTATGAGCAATATTCCATTTTTGTGTTACTTACCGATGCCTCTGATCTCGATAACATTTTCCTTTAGCTGCATTTTCAAAAAAATAATCTACCTCCTTGAATCTTCTGTTTTGAGACATATAATTCCTTTTTCTTCTTTTTTTCTTCTCATTTTTCGATCCGCTGAATTCTTACTCATAAACTATTGATATTCTGATTTTCATATAACATGTAAGATAGACGCGACTGATCGAATTAAGTACCGCTCGCTATGTCCGCTATGAATTACGTGCTATTTAATAGCGCTCAACGATTCAAAATGAATAACCTTTAATGGTAACATGTGGTTAATATTCTGTTTGCGAAGTGATTCGTTCCGCATTGATATTTACAGTTGTATTATAATTGTTATTAGCGGAGCAAACGACCACGAAGTCTTTTATTAAAATCGAGAATATTATATAAAAAGTATAATTTACTGATTTTTGTAGAAAGAGAGACTGAAGAATTTCATCCAGAAGTAGCTCACACTTGAACGAATTCCTGTATTTATATCTATTGAACCTTCCATTAGATATCGTCCTTATTCCGGAAGTGATTTTCGCTAGTTCAAAATTTCTCGAGACCTCTCGCTTTGTAACTGTTCAGCAGACCGGGGACATACATTTTTTAGTATAAATTCTCATAAAATTCTCATGAAAGGGTAGTACAAAAAATAAAAATACTTTCACCAAAGGAGAATAGAAGGAAAGAAAGCAAAAAATAAAAAGAATGTGTGGGAGAGGAAAACTGTTACATTTGGAATGTATATTTTAAACCCTTAACTTTTGATTATTGAATATTGAGCTACTGAAGACAGTGAAACCAGTGATTGCGTTTTGAATTTCTCGCACCAAATGCATTATCAATATTGATCTTTTTATTTTGTATTTGTAGTTTTGAAAATTACTATTACAACTTGATGAAGGCTACTGCCTCTTGAAAATTCCTAAAAGTCTAAGTTTACATTCTTTCAATTTTGTCGTTCGATGCTCCAATGTTTCTTAAATTGCTCTAAACAATTTCACTTACAGACCAAAGTGCCTGGGAAGTTTCTTCATGTATTCCTTCTTCCATAAGTCTCTTATCAACGCAGGAGGGCATTGCTCCTCCCCCTGAGACGATGGTTTGCTTCCTGATCTGGCGGAAAGGTCAAGTTCACTTTTTTGCCTTTTTTGCGCTTTTTTTACTCGTTTTTCGGGTATCAAATTCGTAATTTTGCCTCAAGTCCCCTCTCCAACGTAAAATCATACATCGAGGGTGTTGGATCGTTTCTAGGGGGGAGTTACGTTTACACTTAAGGAGAAAGATCATGCCTAAATTTTGATCTGTGGAAAATGTTAACAGGATGGAATTAACTAATAATTGAAGAAAATTAATCATATTGAAATATTTTACAAAACAGTGTTGAGTTATGAATCTAAATTGCATCGTCTCCGTCTTCTCTACGTTGTCTTGACTCGAACGTAATGACAAACAAACATTTATCGTCAGTCGAAGAACATAATGAGAAGGGGAAGAGTTTCTTGTATGGTACACTACTTGTACAAATTAATACGACCACGAAGGTAAAACTCTCCCCACTGGGTGAATGTTCGAGGTTCAAAAAATCCTTCACACTGAACTGAATTCTACTCATAATTCAAACTGATACGTATTCGTATGGATAATTTATTTCAACTCAAATTTATTGGAGTAATGATGACTTTTAGCGATAGGGTAAGGTAGCCTAAATCGTACCGTCTCCTAGATCCCACTACCAGTGTCATCACCAGAACTAAAATTAGTTAGCGCGCTCTAACGGTAAAACTCTTTACTAGAAGTCATTTTAACACTCTTGAGCCGAAAACTTGGCCGGTGAAGTGAAATATGTATTATTGTACAGCGACTGATAGAAAACATGAGATTGCAATATGATATTTTCTACATCGAAACGTTTCTGTCCAAAAGGTGTTATCTCCAAAAAAACGGTTTTGTGGGAAAATACGAAAAACAGTTTGTCTCAACACTGAGAGGTGGTAGAGTTGCGAAAGTTGGTATAGTGATTCTCTCGAAATGAGATCCACATGACAGAAAAATTTTCGAATTGACAGATCTTAAAATACAGACAGGCAAAGTGAGCAATCTCGAAGAAAAACGTCAGTTATTCTACCAAAAATGAGGAAAGTAAACATCGTAAATGAAAATTCAGCCTGAAAAATCTCTTATTTCGTTCAGTTTTATCAATGGAGTTAAGATTTGGAAAAGAACATTTTTACCGCAGAGTTGCCAACCGCAACATTACAGCACAAACATTAGTAGTTTTGTGCAGCCAGTGCTACCGTTTGGTGCGGGCCAACATTCTATGAGAGAGAATCAGTGCTCACCTCAAAAAAGTCAAAAATGGAGATAACAACTTTTGGAAAGAAACGTTTCATTGTGTGAAAATTTCATAAAAGCGAATTAGTAAAGGTAAGTAACATTTACTTCTTCTGAAAGTTTGTACACTTTTAGCAATCTTTTCATGTATTCACGATTTTTTTTTTTTTTTCAGTTGTGAGCTGAGTGATATCGCAATTTCATTCCAAAATAACACAGTTTCCTAAATCGTACGTACTTTTTAACTTTTTTACAGATTACATCATATCTGACGAGAAAACTATAAGGAAAAATATGGAAAGTGGACGTCTGATGATACAGTAGAGTTTTTAGAAGAACGCGAAAATGAATGGTTTTGTCATTTTGTGCTCCGATATCAAATGTGCTGGCGTTGATTATGACACAGGTGCTTACGAATACGATTGTTGTGCTTGAGAAAATATTTTTATAATAAATATACCGCGTTTGTGACATTTTTATGCGCATTTTAGCTGCAAATTGGATTTGGAGGAAGTTTTTTTTTCTAAATTCTAGCCCCCACCAAAAAAAAACAAAAACATTCTGGTAGCGCCTCTGCACTAGTTAATCGCCCAGTTTAGTGATGGGTAAGATCATCTGATGTAAAATCGAACAGATAATTCAGATCAAAAATGTCATGATCTACAAACCATTAAAATTTTGGTCTGAATGATTGTAATTTCACCTAGTGTCCAGATGATTCAATATCAAACAGGTCACACAATTCGAGAGACATAGTGATCCTAAGATCAAAACGATCTTAAGGTCGTGATCTTATCTGTGATCCATGATTTTTTTCAAAATGATCTTTTGATTTAAGTCCGTGATATTTTTTCAATTTTTGAAGTGGTCAGAAGCAGGGCTTCAGATTTAAACGTGTTCGCAGCTGGGCACTGAATTTGAAAATTTTTAATCTGTTGAGCGAGTAAAGATGCTCAGGTTTGCAGACATGGGTAAAACTATAGGCGGGGGGAGGTCAACCCCCATCCCAATAATTTGGCAGTCGGCAAATTTTGGAACTATTCATTTGAAATTTTCATTTTTTATGAATGTTTATTTTATTTTATTTTATTTTATTTTTCAATTAAAAATATTTTGATTACAAAATCGGCATATTTTTAATTTTTTCAGAATTTTGTCGGCGAATTTTTTGCTTATAAAAAATATTTGACGGGAAATTTTTCTTCTCCACCTCCCCAAACTGGAAGTTGAATTTCGTTTCTCAAAATGGAGTACCCTGGACTCCTATCAGAGACTAGTCGGTCAAAAGCCAAAAAGGTTTCAAGCTGAGTATCGAACGTTATCTGGAAGGTTCAAACAAAGCTGAAATGTGCAAGACATTTCGAAAATCTGCAGGTCGGGTAGTAAACGTTGAGTTTCAAATTTCAATGACTATTCAGTTTTTACTAGATTCTCTGTTCGGCCTAGAGACTGAAATTTGAGAAAATTGAATATTTTATTAAAATCGAAAAGTGGAAAGCAAAAGACTTATTTTCCAAAGTCGCAAGCTGAATCCGATAGCAAATGTTTTATTGTTCAATTTACGGTCTTTGGTCCTGGTGAATATAGGAGGAAAATTAAGTCTGGAACAAAAGTCAAAACTCCATGTGTTTTTCCCATAACGAAAGAGAGCTTGTAGCACGAATCCTGATACTTTGTAGGTTTTTTATTTTTTTATTGGAATCAGTTTAGGAGATGAATCAGAGGAAATTCGAACAAAAATCACCAAGAAGAGTAAATAAAGACCACCCTAAAGTGTAAAGGAAGCTGTGTTCCTTTCAAGTATTCCTAACATTCTTCCAGCTTGTCCTCCCAGACTAGGGTATGCTCATGTGCGCAAATGTGAGTGCTTGGGGGATAAGGTTCTAATCTGCATTTGCAGGGACGAAACTATGGGGTGAGGGGGGGGGAGCTGAAACACCTCCAGTAATTTGGCAGTCTGCAAATTTTGAAACTGTTCATTTGAATTTTTCATTTTCTAAGAACGTTTATTCGTTTGTTTTTTAATTTGAAAAATATTTTGACTAAAAAATCGGCAAATTTTCACATTAAAAAAATTTTATCGGAAAATTTTTAGCTTTCAGAAAATATTTGTCGGCAAAGTTTCCGTCTGCACTCCCCCCCCCAAAAAAAAAAAAAAATTGAAAGTCAAGTTTCGTCTCTGTTTGCAGATGATAATTGTCTTATTAGCTGAAAGGAGTATTGATTTGGAAAACAATTTAAATGGAATGGAAGAGATTTTGAGTATAGAATAAATAAGAATATAACTAAAGTAGTGGTATGTAATGTGAATATGACTACTGATATATACATTTTGGACAGGAAAAAATTGAGGAAGTAAGCGAATTTTGCTTTTAAGGAGTATAATAACAAAAGATGGAAGGGAGTAAAATGGATATTAGTAGTAGAATAGCACAAGCCAAATTAGCATTTTATCAAAAAAGTAGTCTTTTCAAATCAAAAACAAATTTGAAAATCAAAAAATTGTTCTTGAAAATTTACGTTTGGAGTGTAGCCTTGTATGGATGTGAAACTTGGACCGCAGGAAAACCAGAGAAGAGAAGGATTGAAGCTTTTGAGATGTGGTCCTATAGGCGGATACTTAGCATCAGGTGGACGGATACGGTAAGCAATCAGAAAGTACTTAACAGAGTAGGAGGTAAAATAGATATTTGGAATTGTTTGAAGAGAAGGATAGATGAACTAATAGGGCATAGCTTTGATGCACGCAGGAATAATATCACTGCTGTTAGAAGGAAGAGTGGAGGGAAAGAATTAAGTAGGTCGGCAAAGATTCCAGTATGTTCAACAGATGATCAATGATGTCAAATGTAAGTGTTATTACGAAATGTAAGAACTCGCATAAGATAGAGAGAAATGAAGAGCTATATCAAACCGGTCGGAAGGCTGATAATCTCATCATAATCAATCTTTAAAACGCTCTCCTGTAAAATTACGATTTTCACGGACTTCCATGTTCCGTTATGGAAGTGGTAGGTCACATTTAGAAAATGTTTAAATTAATTCTCAAAACCTCAAAAGCCAAAAAATGTTTACTGTTTCGTCGCTCTATAGAACGTTGTGCCGACCTTAAAAAGTGCGAACTGGTAGTTGATACTTGGTAGTGTAGCCGGGAGCCGAAAAATTGGTAGCCGGAAGTATTTTAATTTTGTAAGGAAGGCGGAAGCTTTATAAATTTTGGATAGCCAAAAGCTAGAAGAGAAGCTTATTCAATCGGATTCTCGCTTCTTGAACATACTGCAGCTTATCGCTTATCCTTGTCATTCAGTTCATTTCGAAGAGCGATTTTCAGATTGGCAGTCAATGTACCCAAGAGTGTTTCTATTCTTAATCTGTTCTAGTTCTGTCATCAGAATCAAAATGCCAACAGGAAACTTAACCTGAAGAAGAGGAAAGCGATAATTTTTCACCAAAACTGTTTGTTCCCTATTCCTCCAGTTCCCAAAGAACAAATAAATGTGCAATTTAAAAAATAAAAAAAAGTACAACTCATTGCAAGTATGAAGATTTGCGTTTTTTTAGAGGAGTAGTTTGCGTTTCTGAAAACATCAGTTGGTAATCCTGTAAGATGTCATTACAAGCCTGAATTTCTTCCTCTTCGTTTACGCTGCACATATTTCTCGAGAAAAATTGCGCCGAGTTTTTGAAAAATTCAACTTTGAGCTTTCAGAAAAAACTAAAGCAGAGGTACGACGAGAAAATGATTCATTCCTTTACTAACCAGGCATCGTAAATACAGTTTCTAGCTCAGTATTTTTGCCATAATCATCGTCAACAAACTGGATTTACGCAACGTAATCTTAAACAGAGTGAAGAACACGTGAACAGAGTTGAAGTCAAAAATCTGAGAAATTTTCGACACCCCTTTTGGAAAAGTAGTAACGCTGTGTATCTAATAAGTAGGGCCTACATTATCAGTCTTCGGAACGACAAATCTATGGTTGGTATCGTCTGCCAGTACAGTGTGATTGATAGAAGTCATAGTAAGAAGGATTCGCAATCGATCCGCCTCGCAACACGTCGTCTTCGCGGAAGCATGAGAGCGCAAAAGTGGACCAAAACTCGAGCTGATTATAAATGGCTCTTTCGACTCTATACGTGACTGTTTCCAAAATTCCGCTAGATTCGGTTTTTGGCACGGCGAATTCGGGCACCAAGTGTACGCACCGGCGAAGAAAGTTCGAGCTGGCTTAAATTCGACGAACATGGACGACCATTAGCACGCTGCCGCTGGGTAACTGTAAAGCCGCACGACCGCACTCTGTCATACGGAATCGGGCAACAATCGCAATAACGGTAGTGTTTGCAGATCGAAAGTTTTAATGAATGACCAATCACGAGTACGTCGGTCATAAAACGCCGCTTCGCATTGACAGGTCATGCAACACGATTAAGTGTAACAATCCGTCCGCAGTGCGATCGAATGCGAAAATGCGGTGCGGCGGCTCGTTGAACAATAAGCCCGCGACGGGAACGTCAACGCGAATTACGCTCGGCAGCGGCCCCGCCGCCCACTTATAATCGCGCCGTCGAGCCAGAAAAACACGGCTGATAATAATTTATCTGTTCGATGTGTACCAGCATTTTAATCGCGCTCGTTCGGAATAATTAGTCTGGCGTGATGACCGGTGCGGTGTCGTGATCGCCGGTTGAAAACCGAAGCCGCGGCCCGGCCCAGCGCGACGCGACGCGATGTGCGACCGCGTACGAGCGGCCGACAAAACGACCTTGAGTGAAAGTTAACCCGGAAGTGGCGGAGCGAAGACCGGCGACCGCTGCGCTGTGCCGCGTACCACGTACGTCGGCCGCGATCTTTGAAGAGCAAGGTTGAGCGCGGCAGCGGCCCGATCCGTCCGGCGGCACCGCCGCCACTAGTCGGCGCACTGGCACGCAGCCCGGCCACTTTCGAAATCCGAGCTGACTGCGATCGGGTGAAAAGGTACTCGTGACTTGGGTATGTAGGTAGTAGGGTGGCACGTATTTCGCTATTTTTCTTTCTCTTTTGATTCTCGCCCGATACGAAAAATTAATGAATGTGCAAAAACTCGGTTTCCAAAATTTCAGCAAAAAATTTTTTGGATGGGTTAAGTGCCCTAATATGGAGTACATAATTTGGAGCGAAAAAAATCAAACATCGGCAATATTTTTGGTTGGGGTGTGTAAAGAAAAGTGTACCGTATTATAGTTCAGACGTTGAAAATTGAATGTATGGCTTGTATTCATATTATTCCAGATATTCAGAAAAATGTCAAATTGGCTGGTCAACCAAAAGTACCCTCGGTATGGAGCACCAGGGTTCTTTGAATGGGGTACACTAATTCCTACATTCAATAGAGCAGTTTAGAAAAAGAAGTTGAATGCAAATTAAAAAAATTATTGTTTGATATTGGGTGAATTTAAAATTAGTTAATAAAAAAAATATTGACCTGATTACCGAGTTTTTAAGATGAAAATATCAGGGCTTGGTTTTTTCACCCGTCCCAGTACAATATGTGGACGCTGCGGGGCTAGAAGTCCACAAACTGCTGTCGCATTCTGCCTAGAAAACCTCTCTTCCGCAAATAATCCTCTAGAAATCGATCGATACTTCAAAAATAAGCCACAAGTAAGGAATTGGAGGTTCATTTTCACAAATGAAGTACCTTTATTATTTTAAAACATGATTATAAGTTCAACCAAAGTGGAATCTCAATTTTGCAATGTTTAATTACCGGTGTACCTATTCATTAGATTAGGACAATTTATTATTATTATTATTTTTTTTGTTATTCTTCCTTACTAGATTTAGAGTCGAAGTTCAACCGAAGTGGGATGTCATTTTCGCAATGCTTATCTACCCTGGTACCTATTTCTTCAGTTGAGACGAAATTGTTTCTTTGTTATTTTTTGTCTTCTCTATTATATAAATTGATAGCCCGTTTTTTTGTAGCAACATCACGCTCGATAGGCTGAACCGATTCTTTTGAAAAATGTCTCAAATGAAAGCTTGGGTTCCCTAGGAGGTTTGTGTCAAAAAACATTGCAGAGAAGTGCACTCGGTAAACTGTAATTAAGTTTTAAAGTCGTTTTGCATCTGTGTCTATGTGTGAGTGTTCCGCGCGCTTACCCCGTCATTGTAAACGCATGTTAGAGTGATCAGTGTGACCAGTAGGAAGTATTTTATATAACACATCGTGAATATAGAACGATCAGGGTTTCTTTCATCTAAAAGCGTCTCAGTGTACATACTGCGGTTGATCAGGCCATGTTGCGTTTTTTTATTATTGAACTTTTACTTCACAAATCCTTTTGTAGGGCTTCATGTGTTCAAAACTTAAGCCATGTGTCATTTTTTTACTATCGAATTTTCATTTTACAAATACTTTTTTGCTTCATTTTTCATTTATTAAAGAGATTAGTGTAATATATAAAGACAAGTCTCGATTTTCCCTCACGAGTGTTTTCAGGTATTACTGAAGGAAATCTTTTTAAAAATGTTTCATCTAGAAGTAAGTATTCCCTAGCAGGCTTATGGCGTGAAAATTTTTTGATAACAGTGACGTAAAACGTACTGATTTTCCGATGCACAGAATCCCGCCAGTTATCCAAGTAACTGAAAGGGAACCAAGGGTAACTGACAGGTTTCTGGGTAATCTGAGGGTAACTGGACGCTGTTAAGCATAAGGGAACCAACCAGTAAAATCTGTTTTTTGAGAACACGTGATTCGAAGTTTACGAGCCATGTAGAAACTATGTGACATAGCGTTTACGGATAAGATTTTTTCAACGTGAGTACACATTTTTGAATCGGGGGGCCAATTTTGAAAAATTATGCTTTTTATGCACTTACCAATAACGATACTAAATTCTACTTTTTATGCACTTACTAATAACGATACTAATAAATCATTCTGCTTACAAATGTCAGCTGGTTCCCTTGCGCTTAACAGCGTCCAACTGACGGTTGCAAATGGGTGACTTTTCCGCGGGTAACTAGGGTAACTGATTACGCATCCGGTTGGGAGACAGATATACCAAGTTCAAAACTCAGTTCATGTTGCGTTTTTTTACTATAGATCTTTCATTTTACAAACAATTTTTTGCTTTATTTTTCATTTATTCAGAAAATTAAAGAGATGTAAGTAGATGTTTCATGTTGCGTTTTTTTACTACCGAACTTTTATATTTTTTAAATAATACTTTTTTTATTTCATCTGACTGGGGTTGGGTAAATTGTAGAAGCGCTAGCGTCGTATCTTTTAATGCGTTTGTTATTATACAATGATAAGGAGAACACACATATTATAGCGGTATACCTGTGACATAAACGTACAAACTGTTATCAAAGCCGATATCTTTAATGCTTTTGAGAGCCTCTGACTGGGACTGTGCAAACTGTAGAAGCACAATAGCGTCGAATCTTTTAGTGCGTTTTTTTTTTTTTTACTATCAAACTTTTATTTTACAAATACTTTTTGCTTCATTTTTCATTGATTGAAGAGATTAAAGAGATTTAGATGATAAGTATACCGGCTAGGCATTTTCAAAGTGCGAAATTACAATCGTACTGCATACAATGATAAGAAGAACATATAGCGCGACCTGTGACACAAACATACAAACTGTTATCAAAGTTGTTATCTATAATTAATGTTTTTGAAAGCCTCTGACTGGGACTGTGCAAATTATAGAAGCGCCAGCGTCGAATAGGTAGGTTATAATGTAAACCATCACCATTCGAACTTTTATTCTCTGAGGTCTATTCTGAAATATTTTATTAAAAATAATAATAGTAAGGTAAGCTACCTATTCTGAGCCTAGCATCAATTGTGAGTCCTTTTTTTGAAAACGCGTTTTCTCGCTAGATCGAGGCATTGGACAACCGTGAAACCTCTTCCATTCGAAGGACCAACATGTTTTACACTATCCATGTTGGTTTCAAGTTCATAACTCAATGTGTTTGTTGTGATGGATTTTTTTTTCAAAGTTGTTATCAAAACATGCCTTATTTTTCATGTATGTGAAATATCAATTCTGTGAAAAACGATCGATAAGTACTTTAAATTAATATTTTCTCAACGTATTATATATGGTTGTGTAGAGGAGAGTCTAGGGAACATTTTTCCGCTTGAGTTTTCGATTTCGGTCCACATATATGTGTGTGCGGAAAGAATAAAGGAATTCAAAAAATGGGGGGAAAAGTTTGCAAAAATCGCGAAAAATCAAAGTGAATGATCGGGTAATCGAATGAAAAGTGTAGTACAAGTGATACTTTAACTCATAAGACCAAATTTCACGTTTTTTCAGTTACTTTTTCTAATCAAACTTTAGCCCGACGCACAATTGGTACTACCTTTTTTCAGACCCATTATTGGTAACGAGTCAACGTGTTTTTAAAATAAATTTGAAATGCTTACTTAAGTAAACTACATCATTTTAGCTTCCAGCATTTAACTAGTTGTTTATGAGGAAGTCAAGTCTTGACCTTGTAGTCGGAAAACTGCAATGTTACGTACTACCTTTTCCGTTTAAGCCATCGTGAATGTTAGGAGCACTGCTGCCAACCTCAACTCATTATTTTGAGGTTTTTCTATAAAGATCTTCAGATCTTGAGACTAAATGCCTAGGTTTTCAAGAAAATCTCAAGAGTTTTCAGAATTTACATAAAACTGAGCGAACATACATTGCTTCTTCAAATTTTTCTCTTCCAAAATTTGGAAATGGAAAATTTATCGCCTTATGGTGGTAATAAGCCCTCTGATTTTACACAGCAATGGAAGTGTAAAATACATCTGTGACCTGTCACAAGCGAAGGGCTCTTAGCAGCATCAACAGTTCTGGTGTCACTAAGGGCCTTTTTTCTTTTACGCCGGGTCACATCTCTATAATCAAGAACAAAAGTCGAGCAAATAAGGAAAATCTTTAGGATTGTCGACAGAACTGAGGGTAGAGGGGGTAAAATAACAAATTTGATGATTCCGTAAACATTTTATTGCTAAGCAACATAGAAAAGAAAAAAAATTTCGTCTCAAGATTTTTTACGAAGAATCTTGGGACTTTTCAACAGACTTAGTTGGCAGCGCTGGTTAGGAGAGTTTGAAAACTCGTACGAAAAACATAATTTTGGTCCTTTTTTGGTCCTTAAAAAATTCGAGAGTGGTCCGATTCAGCGTCGCTCATCTGGCAACCCTGCCTCTAAATTATACTGATTCAAAGTACAACAATGTAGGTGCCTCAAAAAATCTAAATTGCAGCAAAATAAATTCCAACGCTGATTTCAATCACAAACTCAATTTTGGCCAAATAAAATCTTCAGGAAAATGAACAATAAATTTACCAAGTAGTAAAGTTACAAAGAAAGTGAAACTAGCAAAAAAGAAGGGGACTAGGGAATATGAGGAATTTAAAGTTTTGAATTGTAACTGCCGGGGCCTAGCCGGTGAGGACCGATTATGTGAATTAGAAAATGCGTTACAGTTCATCAGGTGGGATATAATTGGTCTCTCTGAGGTTAAGCGAAAGGGTGAACGTATGGTCAAAAGACCAAATAACAATATTTTTTACTTTTATGGTAACACGGTGAGATACACAGGGAAGTTGGCTTTTACATCAGGATGACACTGAGCAATAAAATTATAGAAATCAAGGGTGTATCCGAAAGGATAGCTGTTTTGAAACTAAAATTGAAAGGCCCCGCTATTTTGACTATAATACAATGCTATCCCCCTACGCTTGTATCAAACAAAAGGGAAATCAGAGAGTTTTACGACCTCTTAGACCAAACCTTTGAAAACGAAAAGGAATATTATGCAACACTAAGGTATAACTTCAGTATTAAGGTAGGACTAGAGAGCTCAAAACAAAATTGTGTAGGGAGATTGGCTCTCAGAATCACGAACAAAAATGGGGAAAACTTGAATCATTTAACCGAAAAACACAAGTTAAGATAATTTCTACTTGCTTTAAAAAGAAAACTAATAGAACATGGTCCTAGAGGTCACCAGATGAAGTTACTAAAAACGAGATCAACCATGCCCCAATAAATGATATGTCAGTAGTAGCCAACTACGACTTCCTTACATCCCTTCAACGTTTCTTCTGATCATAAGCCTGGAAGGTGCACACTTAAGATTGTAGCACAGGACTACTCATTTAGTTATACCAGACTCTGAGCCGATCTACCATGGATTACGGATCACCCATGTATGGATTTGCCCCTCCCTCATACTTGAAGCTTCTGGGCGCTGTTCAAAATGCGGGTTTACGTATCGCCATTGGCGCCTTTCGCACTAGCCCAGCTTTGAGTTCGTGTGCCGATGCTGGAATTCCTCCTCTCTTATACCGCCTAATGCAACTCACTGCCGAACTTCTCGTTGCGATAGCACACAACCCTAATCTTCTTGCCTATGAGTTTCTCTTTAACCCTTCAAACTACACCCATGTTCCTAAATCCTCACTGCACTTACGTTTACACTTCGAAGGGACACTGTCCCGTACCTTTTCCTACAATTCGCTACCAATAATCCATACATCACACCCACCCTGGTTGTTGAACCTTCCTCCGCGCAATTTCGAACTTACAGGATTCCCTAGAAAATCTGCATCCCCCAAATTTATCGGACACATTTGCAAGAAATTCTGGACCGCTTTCCTGACCGCATCCTATGCTTCACTGATGGTTCAGAGTACAACTGACACACCGCTTACGCCTACTCCATAAATAGTCTACTATACTCATTTCGTCTTGAAAACACAATCAACACAGCTGAACTCCATGCTATCCTACAGTTCCTAGTCACAATCTCCTCGCTCGAAGACCCACCCACCCCCACCCACTATCTGGTCCTCTCAGATTTATTTTCCTCCTTCAGGTCTATTTCTGGTTGCCTTTCAACGCACGCTGTCGTCCGACGTATCCATCTCATTTCCTTCACCGCCAAGAGCATCTCACTCATCTGGATTCCAAACCATATTGGTATCCCAGGAAATGAGGCAGATGATCAAGCAGCACAGCGTATCACTCGTCGCCTCCCTATCTCAACAGATTTCACTTCCGCCATTCGCCAGACCATTTTTCATAAGTGGTTAAGCCTCTCGACGCAACAAGCTCGCACAAATCAAGCTTACACTTGTCCCCTGGTCAACGTCCCAACGTTCCTCCTGCCGCGAGGAAGTTATCATCACCCGCCGAAGGATTGGACATACACACCTCACACATACGCATCTTCTCACTAACCTTTACCTTCTCGATTGCCCACACTGTGAAAATGAAGGCCCTCTAACCGTGGACCATGTCTTCTCATGCCCCTCCCTCATCTGCCTTCATAACTCACCGCGCTCCCCATAGTCGAATTTTGGCCCTCCCAACTCCCACAAGCACAAAAACAACACCCTCACTTACCTTCCCGCTGCTGGATACCTCTACTTGGTACCTGCCTGATTTAGTACCTACCAGGGATGCGGAGAAAGCCGGTAGCTGGAAGTCAGAAGCCGGAAGTTTTTGCGGTTTTAGGATAATTTTGAGAAGTCAGAAGTTGGAAGCTGAATGAGTTAAAAGCTGGAAGCCGGAAGCGAAAGCTGAAAATTTTTTAGCTTCCAATCGGCTTCTACAATTTTATGAAAATTGTTTTTCTTTAATCTAAAAACGTAGAAGAAAAAGAGAGGGAAAATGTAAATGGTGAGAATAAGTAAAAGAAGCTGGAAGCTAGAAGCCGAAAGCCGAAAAAAATTGGAAGTTAGAAGTTCATATTATATTGAGCCTGGAAGCTAGAAGCGAGACGCTAGATGAGAATTGGAGGCTAGAAGTCGGAAGCGGAAGCTGTATCGTTCGACTTACGCATCCCTGGTACCTACCTATTTTCATGAGCTGTAAATTGGTACGAATCTACAACGCAACGTACCCACATCAGGCCATCGGCATCATTTTATTCGTTTCAAAATTGATTTTTAGAAGATTTCGAAGAATTTTTGGTCGGTGCTATAGCCCTCTTCTTGTTTGCGCCCTTGGACTGGTAAATATTTTCAAGATCATTGAAATATTATTTTAAAATTTCAGTTTTCCTTGGACGCATTTTGAAAAAGTTCTTGTAAAGGTAGAGAGGAACCATTGCCACTTCTCAGGAAATTTGGTTTATATCGCTATCGTTCAGGTCAGAGAAACATACATACGCTACTCTAAACGTACTTTTGCATTTTTCTTACGAATACCAAGAATTTCTACCCTCTTTCTGGTCACTGGGTCACTGATTTCTGTCAAGTCAATAAATGAAAAACTATCGAATCTATGTATCCATTCTTAGTACTAATATTCGCTTTTTTTCTTCTTTTTTTTTCAGCAGATTTAATATTCGTTATGCTGAAAATAGAATGCATCTTTCATGTCAAGTTTTTCTAATGGAAATTCGAACATCTCGTGGGCATGACTTATAAGACATGCAATAAATTTATTAGTCTTCATTCTAGACCAGTATTGTCATTTTACGTAGCTCTTTTTTCTTTGGAAAACTGTATTCGAGTCTATATTTTTTCCTCTCATACGTTCAATTCCCATACTTATATTTCCATGTTGTAACATTTGTGTATAAATTGTCTAATAGCATGCGAGTTTGGCGATATTGAAGACATGTTACCTTAAGTAAAAGTGGCAATGGCAGGTAGATTGATTGAAACATTCGCAAAGAATTTTCACCCTTCTTTCCTTTTTCATATAAATCACAGGTACCTAGCGACTCCCCTTGGTTGGAAGGGTAGTTTCCGGGGCTAGGGGTGCGGTGTCTGGGGATCCAATTTGGCGTGAGTACATCGCCACAGGCTCCACCAACCGAAGGTACCTAGCGGCTGTCAGTCAAACCGAGCATCTGTTTGACCTTCCGGCCCTTGTTGGCTCATTAGTGGATTTTCTTACCCTTCCCCTCGAGCCTGTGCCACACCTAATGGATTGAAGTTGATGATCAAACCTTCCCGAAATCGAAGAAGACTCGAAAATTAGTTGATCAAGATTTCGAGCATACTTTAGCCCAGCGACAGACTTCGTTTGCCGCATATAAATCGCAAGCGGACACCTACCGAGCTACTCAGCATCTCGAAACGTCTATGAACTCTCAGCACCGACTATATTGATGACTATAGTGCGCATATAAACAGAACTCTTTGTACCTCAATTCTTATTTATTATTGCCGAATTTCGCGTTTCGAGCCCCGGTACCTTAAAACTCGATAACTCATCTCTCTACAATTCGATTTCGGTGACCGAACAAAAGTTCCCTATTCGTCTTCTAAACTGAATTACCGCATCTGGATGGTCTCGGTAGGCCATAAATCGTAAGAAGGTGATTACCATCAATACGTGGAATCGTAGAAACGCAACCGTGTTACCGCATCTTCGAAGCTGTTTGTAATACTAACGGACTTCAGATAAGAATAGGGTCATCGTTCCGGTTCCTCTTTCTCTCTTTCAGCCAGCACACACGTATAGGCCTTAAACGAAAAAAATAAAGAAAAAAAAATCGAGAAGATTCGCTCTTTTTTGTTCTACTCAATAGGAACGCGTTAAAACTGGAACTCGTCGCAATAATTAGTCCATTTTTTGTCGAGTTTTAATTAATACGCGACGTCTGCGTTATCTAACTGGACGTTTTTTCAGAAAAATCTTACGTAATTCTCGCAGTTCGACGTCCGTCTGTCTAATTAGCTAAACACGAATGTTACGATCGCCTTTCAATGAGACTAATTGGACCAGCCACGTCTGAAAGGAAATTCGTTTAGTCCGGGCACAGTGCACGCACATGTCCTAATTTGTATAATATCGAATTGCAGTTTCATGGCTGAAGTGACAGCAAATTTTATCGACTTCGATGTGCATACAGTCTTCGAGGCAATTCGAGACTGGGGTTTGATCACCAACATGGCGAACATATGTGGCGTCGAGTCCACGATGCCAGCCAGCTCGCGAAATCGAGATGAAAATGGAAAAAGAAAGTCGTCTTCGTAATAGTTACAAATGCGTGCTCGAATTTGAGATTTTCAGTTTTCTGACGAATGAAGGCGAAAGAAGAGAAGAGCCGGTCATAGCACATCACTTATAACGTTATCGCCCTGTGTTGTCTCTCCCAAACTCGCAGATTATGTCGAGCACAGTTTTGAATATATATATACGCGATGCGCAAATTCCCGCCAGTTACTCAGGTAACTAAAGAGGAACTAAGGGTAAGTGACGGGTTTCTCGGGAATCTGAGGATAACTGAGAGTTCCAAATGGGTAACTTACCCAGGTAACTAAAGGGGAACCAAGGGTAACTGACGGGCTTCTGGGTAATCCGAGGGTAACTAAAGGCTGCAAAAATATATAATTTTTCCGCGGATAACTTAGAGGAGAACAGTTATTGATAAACATGCCGTTGAATAGTGAGTGAGCTGAGCTGTACAGTGTGCATTTCCTATGTATTAAGTTGTTTATTGGTACATGACGTTGGCTGACTGTGCTTGATGTGACCACCAGGCTGTAATGTGGCCACTTGCAAACAGTGTGCTATAAAAACCATGGACAAGGAAGGAATTGGGTACAATAATTATAGACATAGTGAATAAATTTTTTTTTTTTTTTTTTGTAAAATTCCTATGTAGCTTTATTTATTTGCGAACTGTGGTACATCGACGCTACTCGTATCGGTATATTTTGGTCTCTCATTTAAACACTTTACGATATGCCACACTGAGAGAGAAATTATCACAGAATGCTGGTGATTCTGAGGATCAATGAAATTTTCTGCTGCAAACCCGAAGGGTTTTTCAGATTAACACGTCGCCGCCAATTTAAAAGATAATTACTTCGTTCATTTCGGTTTTCCTAGCAGTGTCAAATAGATAGTGGCATTGCTCGATTTTAAGACTCACTTGATAATCACACCGAGTTATCATGTTTCTGGAAACAGTTTTCCAATTTGACTTTTTGGGGTCCTGCTTCACGTATTACATTTGTATCGGGAAGACGTTACCGGATATTATTATGACAGATTGGTGAGAAATCTTGCACAATTATCTGTGGTTCGAAGGGAGATCTAGTCTTGACCAAAGGGGGAAGGATTTTTAGAGACGGTACTTAAATTATAAAAACCCTATTTAACAAGTGGCAAAGGGGGAGGGAGTCCAGACTCTCCTAGCTACGCCACTGACAATCATTATAAAAACATGACATTCACAGACGAAAATCAAGTCTAACACTGACGACACGACGCCAGAGGAAAAAAGGTGGAGTCAAGGGATGAGTTTGGGATACAAATTGTCTAATATGGTCCAAAATTGGAAACTTTCGAACAAAAATTACATTTTTTCGGTTTTCTGTAAAAAAGATCTCTTGCAAGTTTTTTTTTCAGCTATTTCGAATAACGGAATTGTGGTTTTAAAATGCCCGCTAAGATCGATTATCGCGTTGGCAGAATCTTTTTTGTTAGACTCATTGATCCCAGACATTTTTCGTCCGTTGGAATATTCTGAATAATACAGAACTTATTTTTGTGTAGATTTCAAAAGTTTTTATCAACTGGCAACGTCGATTATCATATTGAAAAAATTGGATCCTCAGCTGATCAAGTCTAAAACGTATAATTTTTCACGATTTTTGATTTTCAAACTATTCATTAACGGACAAAATACATATTATGTAAAGTTATAACACCAAGGTTACCTCATATGTTAATAAAATCTAAAAACGATAATTTTTCACGAGTTTTTGATTTCAAGAATTTTTGTTAATTGACAATAATATTGGATCCCCAACGGACTTTTCTTCCCACTTATCCATTACCATATTATTATCAGATAGTAAGTTGATTCTTGAATTGGAAAAATTTTTAAGTAACATTTTTTTCTACTTCTTGACTCCAAAATATTTTTATTAAAAATAATTAAAACGATGTGTTTATTTTTTGTTGATCAATTTCAAAAATATCCGTCATTAGCTAAAATCCAATCTTGTTGGCAAAATGTAATTCGTGAAATGCTGTTCATTTTTGTCTCCCTGTTTTTCGATTTCAAAATGTTCCATTAGGCAGCAAATTTTGGTTCTCAGGTTGCCAATATTCAACGTTTATGTTTTCTTTTTGTACTTGTGCCATAAAATGTCAAAATTTTCCGTCTGTTAGCGTTGCTAAGGGGGAAGGGTGGGGAGTAAATATGAAAATCCAAATTTAAGTTTTGCAAATAATGTCAATTGACAAGCAAAAATAATAAAAGAAAAAAAGGAAAAAGAAAACTCAGCTTTTCTATTTTTCTGACTGGATCTCAGAATTTCCCGACTTTTCCTACCGTTTGGTAAATAACGATTGAACGTTACAAAATTTCCCAAGACAAGCAAAAGAAAACATCACCATCTACCAATTTTTCCGACCAACTCCCATTGTGAAGCGCTGCCTTATTATCAAAATGTCTATCAGCTGGAGAAATTGGACCTTTCGTTGGTGAAATATAAAATGCGAAAGGCGTTTCCTTCCTAATCTGGCTTTTCAATTTCAAAAATTTCTGATAACTTACGAGATTGGATCTTAATTTTGCAAAATTTGAATTGCTCTCAATTTTCTATTTTTGTGGTGTATAATTTCCCTCAGATCAGAAAATTTAGCAAAACTCTTAAAGTAAAAAAACATTTATCTTTTCCTGGCTTTTCAATTTTCAACATTTCTGTCTGTCGGTAAAATTAGAATTACAGTTAATAAATTCGAGAGAAAAGAAAATTAATTTTTTGCAGCTTGTTGATTTCAAAACTTTATACCAGTTGGCAAACTTGACCCTCAAGTTGACAAAATTGATCCTCAAATTAGCGAAATCAATCCTCGAATTAGCAATATTGATCCTCAAGTCGGCAAAATTAGATCTTCAGCTGACAGATTCCGGAAATTTTATTTTTACAGATTCCCGATCAAAGGTCTTTTCTTTTTTATTCTAGTTGTCACCGATTTCCAAAATTTCATTAACATTGGATCTTCAGACTACAAAATCCTCTTTTATTTTGGTTGATGATTTTAAAAATTTCCCTCTTTTCTCTTTGTTCAGGCTTTTCGGTTTCAAAATTTCTATTACCCAGCAGAATTAAATTCATATTTAATACATTCCAGAAAAGTGAAGAGTTTTTGTAGCTTATTGATTTCAAAATGCATATCAGTTGGTAAAATTTATTCTCAAGTTGGTAAAATATGGCCCTTAGACCGGTTCGCGAATTCTAAAAAGCGAAAAACTTTTCTCTTTTTTCATAAAATTTTCTTCAGTTAGCAGAACTGGGTGTGAAGGTTGCAAAATCTAAAAATTTCATCCTTTTATTTTTTGTTGAATAATTTCAAAAATTTCCGTCAGATAGCATGGTATCGATTATTAGCTGATGAATTCTTTTTTCTCGTTTATCCAAAAATTTTCATTGATTAGCAAAATCAATCTCCAAGTTGGAAAATGGAATAATTAGTTGAAAAAATCTGAAAAGTGAAAGCTCTCGTTTCAACTGAGCTAGTCGATTTTAAAATTTTTCGTTAGTTTGTTAAATTTTATCCCCGTGGAGAGTAGTCTAAAATGTAAGAGGAATATTTTTTCTTGTCAGTTAAAATGTCTTCCATTTTCCAGCTAGTAAAATTTACTCTTTAAGTGGAAAATATTAGAAGTTGTTGAATACCTACCTCTTTATTCTCATACCATATTCCTCTGGTCACTGATGATATACTCGAAATGGTAGTTTCCGGGGCCAGGGGTGCGGTGTCTGGGGGAGTCACTTTGGCATACGTTCATCGCCATACGCTCCATCAAACATCCTCATACCACAATGAAACTTCATTAATGATCGGCATTTTATTGTCACCCTTCTCTTGGGCTGACAAACATGAATCCTTCCGTCCAACTGACCTTCCATCATCAGGTCTAACCACCGTCTCTGCTGCGGTGAAGGTACTCCACTTGCACTAACATTATTCCTCTCAGATCATGAACCCGGAGGCTTTTGACGAGAGTGTTTCTACATGTTCTCTTCCCATCACTCTCCAACAGGAATTCTCCAGCCCCTTCCTTCCTCCCAAAAAAAGCTCCGGTACTGCCTGGAATAAAAGACTTAGAGTACACAAATTTACACACCGTGATATCTAAGGAATGGAGCCAAAGGGACCAAAAATCCCTGTGAGTTGATTAGGATGTAAGGAAACAGGTTCGAAGGTAATCAGCAATTAATTTTGTTCACAAAGCTCCATGCCACTGAAAAAGTGTCAAAAAGTGTATGTTTCAAGGCCGATTTTGTGTACCCAATTAATGTTTTCGAAATGGTTACGGAACAATTGATACCATTAGTGTAAAAAGTCTAAATAGCTTCAAAAGTTACGTGAAATGTTTTCCATTTTGGACCATGTAAAGTGGCTGTATCCAGAACTTAATTAGCCTTTTCCCCTTTTTATCGAACTGTGGACCTACACAGGTCTGACGATACCTGACTGCTCACGAATTGATTTTCGTACGTTCTCGATACAGTTTACAATTACCATGAAATTTCGCAGATCTCTGTCAGTCGAACTACGTATGTGGAATTTGGATCCCCGGCAGGCTAAACTATTTTGAAATCCATTCCGGTATCAACATTCTTTTTCATTTTTAAAATAAATATGCTTTCATATTAAAAACTAAGGTATGCAAAATTTCAATAGAAAATAACTTCCACTGGATGACCCAAGAACTTGAAATCTTGAGCGTTAGATTAAGTGTAAAATGAAACAATATTTCTGGGTGGAAGTGAGAATATAGAATTTCTAGATATATTTCCCTCTGATGGGATCTGATTTCGAAATTCCATCGGAGCTATTTTTTCACGACGAAATGATCGTAAGAACTCATTGAACCTGTCCGCAAAAAAAAAACGGTCTCTGTAAAATTTTGTGGTCAAAACTAAAATCAGTGCGAGATATTTCATCGCTTCGTTTCAATGCTAACCTCCTTCCTCGAGATCTCGAGCCCTCGAGTCAACCAGTAGAAGTCAATATTTTTCATTGAAACGTTGCACCCCTAACGTCTACCGCTGAAAGGCAACTTCCTAATGCTAGCCGACGTCAAGAATTGAAAATACTCCACACTATTTCTCCACATCTCGCTTCAAAATGAAGAAAACGCAAATTTAATGAACAATTTATTCAACTATATCACGCATAGAAAATTGTAAAAATAATTTAACATATCTTAGAAATTATTTTTTTGGAATAAAAATGAAATAATTTCCATCGTAATTATAATACATGGCAAAAACCTTAACTATGGTTAACTCCATTCGGTAACCAGGTCGGAGACGAAGACCAACGCTCTTCGTTCTAGTAACTATCATCGAAATCGGTTTCGCGAGAATGCTGGTTAGGAACTTGCAACCCATCAATACTTGTATCCGCTGGAGCTACTTTTGTATGGTGACGAGTAAGAAGAGGAGCCGCTGTATGAGTTGTAAGCTGACGGCGACGAATAGCTGGATGGCGAAGAGTAGCTGGATGGAGAGGAATAGCTAGATGGAGAGGAGTAACTCGACGAGTAGCCGCTGGGTGACGATGAGTAGCTCGGCGAGGATGGCGCGTACGATCCGCTACCGGAGTACGATGAGTACGACGGGCTGCTGTACGAGCTCGGAGATGAGTACGACGTGTACGATGGTGGACTGCTGTACGAACTCGGGGCGTACGAACTTGGGGAGTACGAGCTCAGGTGCGAGGGAGAATAACTAGCCGGGTAACTGGATCCAGAATACAAGTTGGCGCCTGGGTATGACTGCAGAGAATGTAACGGCAGCTGAGAGGACAGACTAGAGTAGTCTAGGCCGGGGCCAGCATATGGAGAACTCAGAAGTGGAGATCCATGGCCTGCGTTGAACGTAACCGGTCCTAGACGGTATCCTCCGAGTGACGAACCCGCCGATGGTAATCCGATCGGATAAGAAGCTGGCAGAGCACCGTAACCGCCGCCGTAAGCTCCGGCACCCAAACCAGCACCGTAAGATCCGTAACTAAGGGCCGAATAATCTAAACCGTGAGCGGGGAAGAGGCCACCGGAGAACAGCAGAGGGTTGGCTGAAGCACCCAGCGAATGCGGATAGGCGCCGAGAGCGGGACCGACGGGTGCAGCCGGAGCTGGAGATGCAATTGGCTGGAAGCCGGCACTTGGGGCCGCTTCAACTGACGAGTACGACGGCGATCCATAACTCGAGTCTGGAACGCCGTAGGATGAAGTCGGAGAGCTGTACGAAGATGGAGCCCCGTATGCGGCAGATGGCGAGCTGTAAGCGCTGGAGCCGAATGAAGACGGTCCGTAGCTGCTGCCTAGAGTTCCTCGCTTGTCTTTGGTGTCCGTAGATGATGGCTTCGGGGTCGGGCTGGCGGTCGCGATGGCGAGTCCGATTGTGAGGCACAATAAGATCTGGAAAGAAAAGGGTTGCGTTATTGCGGCTGTTTTTTATGTACGACGAGTGAGATGAATTTCGTTATTAGAAAACGAGTATGATTAACCTTGCCTTGCGGGAAGAAATGGGGATTCCGAATAAAACTGAATGAAAATGTACCTGCAGTCTTGGGAGCTTAACCCGTGGTTGATCAGATATACGAATGTTCTATAGAAAAAGAAGCTCCACTCAGCAGTGTTGTTAGACAAAACGATTTTTTTGTCATTTTGTCTGGGGAGCACTTCATCTTTTTTTGTTATGTCATAAATTTTGTCATTTTGTTTTTTCGTAGTTCTGTTATGTCCTGACAAAATTCTCATTTTGTCTTCCTTTTTGTCATGTCGCTTAGCATAGTCTACTGTCAAGAGCAATGTCGCTTAGCATAATCGGTTATCAATTATTACGTCGTTTAGCAAAATTCATAATTTGATCGTAGACAAGATGTCATAACACAATTTTTTTTGTAATTTTGTTTTGTCACTTGATTCATGTTTTGTTATGTCATTTCGATTTTGTCATATGACAAAACTGATAGATGGTTTTGTCATTGTGACAAAATTTCTAAAATTCAATTGTAATTTTGTCAATTTGTTGTGTTATGTCTAACAACACTGCTACTCAGTAACATTTCACCAAATATGATAAAAACGTAGGTAGTGATTTTTTTAAATTTTTCATATTTAATTTCAAAATTTGGTGAAACATGTGATTTTCTAGGGGGAAAAAATAGAAAGAGGAGAAAAAATAGAAATGTGAAAAAGGAAAAAAATCGTGGAAAATGAAAATAAAAATTGATGAAAATCGAAAAATCGGATAAGGTAGGAAGCAACAGATAAGACATAAAAAGACCTTAGAGTGAAATAGCGATGGATTTATAGAGACATTGTCCCCGAGATACCCCCCCCCCCCTAGAAGGGGGTGTCTCGAAAATTAGAGTAAAAAAAAAAAAAAAAAAGAACAAGATGCACCTTCAGAATTTTCCTCACAAGAAATCGACCATACAAAAAATTAACTTTCACCAAAATGGAAACCTCCTCCCCCTCTCTAAACAAAAACAGGCACATAATGAGACAACCGCATGCTACATACAAGCTTCAGCATCTCTTTTCTTGAACATATATCATTAATCAATGTTCAATAATTTCAAGCAGTAATAATTTGATGATTTCCCCCTTCTGAAAAAATGTTAGTTGGAAGTATGAAGAAATCTAGAGACCTTTTTTGGACTTCGACGCTTTGAATGATTGACTCCAGGGTGTATTTCCCCTAAATCCGGCGCTGTTCAGAAGTTGAATTTTATAATCTTCTTCGTGTTACACTTTCAAGTCAGGGCAAAGTATTATTACATCAAAATGATCCTAGAGCCAGCTGATGGACGATGGTGGGAGGGTTGTAATAAAGAAAAACAGATTCTTTTCCTTGCCACTTGCGAAAATTATCGTCATATCTCATCGATAAAATTAGAATTTTCTTCTACCCCCCCCCCCCCCAAATAAAGGTCACTTTGGCCCGTGAAATCACCATTTCGAGGAAGTTCAGCAAAATTACATCCCAGCCTCGAATTCAACCCCAGGATGACTGAGCTCTTCGAATTCGCAGACTTAATGAGACTAATTTCAACATCTCAATATTACACTTCCAAATTAGATTTAACTATTGTTACATCAAAATGATACTAGGGCCAGCCGATGAAACGATAGTGGGAGGGCTAGATAAAGAAAAACAGGTTTTTGCTTGCTACTTTCGAAAATTATCGTCAGATCTCATCGATAAAAGTAGAATCTTCTTCCACCCCCCTCCCCCCCTAAAAAAGTCTCTTTGGTAAATCACCATGCCGGAAAAGTTCAGCAGAGTTACATCTTGCCCCCAAACTCAGCGCCAGGAATGACTGGCTTTCCGAAGTCAGAGTGCAGACTACACAAGACTATAATTCCAATATCTTGCGAATTTTTGGAAAATCGTACGAGAACTGTTTTGATCGGACCGCAGCGAGGGTTCGAAATGAAAAAAAAGAGTGTGTGTAAAGAAAGCGTTTGTATTAAGCAATCAGTAATAAAAACAGATCTGACAGAGTGCTGAAACATAAACTATTAATTAATCTAAACGGGTATCTTACCTAGTTGATCGAGGAAGAAAAAAAGAGTCGCGAGAAAAAAAAAGAAGAATGTGGTTTTGAAAAGATCATGTACGGGAAGTACAGGTATGAAGCCGACAAAGACGCTCCTTAGATGCTCGCATCCTGCTCTGCAGAAAATAGCGAGGTAGGATATGTGCATTGGAGAGGGTCAACGTAATCTTAATTTTACCCTTTCAAGTTAGATTTAAGTATTACATCAACATGATCTGGAACCAGCCGAAAGAACAATGAAATGAAGGGTTCCGATAAAAAATTTTTGCTATGCTCTTTCGAAAATATCGTCAGATCTCGTCGATGAAATTAGAATCTTCCGCCATTTCAAAAAAAAGTCACTTCGGCCCGCGAAATCACCATTCCGGAGAAGTTCAGCAAAATTCATCTTAGTCTTGAATTCAACGCCAAGGATGACTGGCTTTTCGAATTTATAGACTTAACGAGACTAATTTTAATATCTCAGTTGCAGATGGGCGGTGGAGCTATTTTCCCTTAAGAGAAGCAAATTCAAAAGTTTCATTTTCTTCCTTTTTTAGAAAATTTAAGATTTAAAAACTCTGATTACATCACGTTGCAACCAAGAATGTCACAGTCTAAAAGTGTTGTTTCTCTCTCATTCCTGAGGGACAAATTGTCTCCTACCCTCTCTCGTTAGCTATCTACAGAGTAGCAGTAACAACTCGAACAGAGAGAAAGGTACTCATTGTAAGCACTTTTTTGGATTCGAACTTTCGCGAAGTTAACTGAAAACTTTTGAACTTTCTGAGTACATTTTTTCAAAAAGTTTTCGATCCTGTTCGTAGAACTATCGAAAGAGCAAAACCGCGGCGACTCGATTCTTGAAGGGGTATTTGGTCCGCAGACATCTAACTCAGAAAATGCCCTGTAGTGTATCGTAACTACATACTTCGTGAGTTTTCATTCGAGACATCTCTTATGCTACGGCTGCTCAAGAATTTCCAATTTTTAAATCGCCGAGTTTTAAATCGCGCTCGAAAACTTGTTGACTTATTCACCGAACAGATTCTCCGTTTTGACCGAATTCGGATTACGAAAAAAACTCATCACCGTGGCTCGATTTCCATACACCGGTAAAATAATTACAGAAAATAAAAATACACTCACCGATGCGTACATGTTTCCGTTTCGATGCACTCAACAGTTGTAAAAACAAATTGTACTCAATAAAATCACGTGTTCACTTCATAAAGCGAATAAATCGTTTTAAATACAATCGTTACTATCTTCCGAAGATATGCAACTCCCACCAGCTCAGCTCCCTCTCAAAATGCCCCGGACTCGAGGTTTTTTTCTTCTTTCTTTTTTTTTCTTTCTTTCTTTCTTTTTCTTAATCCAGAATCCGCGTTATAGGAAACATTCAAGTTTTTAGCCAGTTTACTTCGAAATAAAAAATGAAAGTAGTTCGTTACTTCCTCCCTATTGGGCGCATTGCCATAATTTTATCGACGTTAAAATTAATCGCCTTTCTCGTCGTGAGAATAGCGATAGACAGACGTAATAAAAATGATTTAATCGTTTTGGTAATGTAAGGATTCTAATTAAGTCGACGCATTTGTGTATTTAAATTAATTTTTACGCGGTAGTCTACTGGGCGAAAGAATCTCGACGTGTTACTCAACTGGCGTTTGTTTCTCAAGTTTTTTTTCTTCCTTCTCTTTTTTCTTCTTTACTCCGACTAACATTTCGCGTGCTTTATGAGATGCGTTTTTAATGAGGACTAATTAAGCGTTCAAATGATGGCGGTTTGAGTAACAGTCATTCATAACCCGAGTATACAGTAATGCGGAAACGGCGCGACTGAGGGACAAAATTACAAGCTACACGACGCTGGTCCCAAGTTTAGAATTCCTCCAAGTTATATTATATTTCTTGCACACACGAAACTCCGTTTACGACCTTTTGAAATCGAAATCCCGCATGATGAAAGGGAACAATGCGACCACCGAGGAGCTTTACTGCGTGCAGTTGTGTGGGTAAACTCTTTTACCCATACGGTGTTCTTAGTTCGCGAAAATTCCCGAAATTTCTCGCGAATAAATTAAACGAATTTAGATAGCGGGACAGGGGACCAAGGGCACCTTACTGTCCCGGAATTTTTGAGCAGGAACCTTGCTTTCCTCTTAGAGTTGGAAAAAGTAATCATGTTTAGCGCTTTTAGCTCCAGTTTCTATTGGTGTGAGCGTACTTGACCAGAGAAACCTACAGTTCCTCAAATCCTAGTTTCAAAGAGGGAAGAACGATATTGAATGTTGCCTGTCTCCATCCCTCATTCTCTCTCACTAGAAGGAAATTGTTCCTCTGCCGGTGAAAGTGAATACTAGGAGGAAGAGGGGAAACTGAGTGATCCTTTAAAGTCAATCTTCTAAGGTTGAAATTGAACTTATCCCGTAGGAAAGGGTGAATGAGAGGTGAGTGTTCCACCAGTGTACGAATGGACAATGGGCCCGTTGACAACAATTCATCTTGCCCCCATCAAGAATTTTCAACAAGTAATAATAACAAGCTTTTTGAGCTCGATGTGCCCATTCTGGGTATAGTCACCGACTGCTGACGATCGACATGGCTGATACTGCACTGACTCCCTTTATCGAGTGAAGAATACGATTAACATTTTCGGACTAAGCATGAACATCCGATAGGAGGTAATGGTACTCGACAAGAAGAAAAATAACATTACGTACATGTATGGATTGCCCCGCGGGGTACAGGCTGTTGTAACTAGAGCCAGTTCTCTAGTAAGTAGTCACTCGACCATCACAGGTGCTAGTCCCACCGATGGAGAAACGAAACAACAGTCAGGGCTTGCTGTACGTCCACGTCGTGCGGGGTGGTAACTTCTACTTCATTGGGCTCAGCTTTGATGTAGAAGGCTAAAGCAGCAAGCTCGAAGATAGGGTTGGCGAGGAAACGGGGCGGGCTCACATGTCGGATATGAGTCAGCAGGAAATCCCGTTAAGCGTATATACTGCAGGAAGAACTCGCAGATCACCAACTCCTCATCCCTGGCAAGTACCCCTGCCAAGCATGCATAAGCATGTTGGATGAGAAGGCGAGCATCCAGCGCCTGAAATCTGGATCCCTCCAACCGACGGAGGGCAAGGGGAAACCACCGTCGTATTCTCTCCCACCCACCTACATCATTGCTTTAAATGTACGTCTACCGAAGGCTATTGAAAATCTCTTGGACCCAGAAAGTTACAAATGCGGAGGTTCTGCAACGGATCAGCCGAAACGAAAAAGCCGTGACGGACATGATTAAAGAACGCAAAATGGGATACCTGGGTCATATTCTGAGAGGCAGCAGATACAGTATGTTAAAACTCGTACCGGAGGGGAAAATCCATGGAAAGCGGTCGTTGGGCAGACGGCAGAATTCCTGGCTGAGTGACTTACGGCGATGGGGGATCGTCAGCGGAAGTCTTCAGAGCAGCGGTCGCCCGGCTAAGGATTGCAATGAGGGTCGCCAATCTTGGCACATCGGAGGCGGCGTAAGAAGAAAAAGAAGACATGTTTGAATTGTATTCGAGATTGAAGGGGCTAGCAATCTTCCAGATTTGGAAAAAGTGAACTTTCATTACAAATCGATTTAATAATACCTTTAATTTAGATTTCCCCCTCCCCCAAAGGTATTCAATTGGTAGAATACCAAAAAGGTAACGAAAATTTGCCTAACTAAATAGCTTACCTTTGATACTGGAGGGGCTGCGCCAGTTTTAGAATTCGTATCATAAATTTTGAGTATTATTTTTAAAGTGCATAACTTTTAAGTTTTATAGTCCCTTCAATTCTAGAGATAGGCAATGAGTGGTAATAATAATTTTCATCTCATTTTTAGTGTACTATCTAGTGCTACCCTTCCTGACAAATCGCAAAGAAGTGATCACGGATAAAGTTCAATTTCAAAATTTGAAAAATTTTATAAAATTTTGCAAAATTGTGACGGATGAAAGTTTGCCGAGCAAAATGTCATTCATTGTCATAGATGGCTATAAATTGTGATAATCTTGAAAAATAAACACAATTATTGTGACCGCCTATTGCCTATCTAAAAAATTCATTACAGGTTGTGCACTTCAACATGATTAGAATTTTGAAACTGATCAGGTCCTTTCAATATTAAAGGTAGGCAATTTATTTCGGTACCTTTATATTACCTATCCAATGCACTATTCATTGATTATCTTCGAAAAAAAAATTTGAATCAAAATGAGTAATCAGACTTTGAATGAAAATTTGCTACTTTCAAACTTTGAGGACTTAGTCCCTTTGATACAAGCCATATTTTTACACAATCTTATATGTTCCTCTCATTGAGTGTTATCTCCTCCTTCCGGCTTAGCATGTTTTTGAGAACCCTACGGGGCGGCCATTCCCGGGCTTGCCGGGTGGCTCCATGTATTACGTGAATATTTTCACAATTTCATTGTTAAATATGAGCTTTTTTCATATGAGGTCCCCTATTTTGCCTAGCTTTTACTCTAGGGTTTTTCGCAGGTGCCACAGGGGACCCCTCACAGTCTTAAAGGTTTTGTGCTTTTTGGCCGAACCGAACCTCCCCTTATGCGGGAGGTGGGCCTTACAATCTTATGTTGAGAAACGAAAACAAATATTTCAAACATTGGGATCAAATCGCGATTTGAAAAATTAAATATACGTCGGAATGTTAACTAATTAAACATCCATCGATTCGTTATAATCTTCATTATTATAAATATACGTGTTTTTGGGCAATATGTAAGGTGACCACTAATACTTACGAATCCTTTGTTTTTGAACACGATTTGAATGTACTTAGTACAAGCCGGGAAAAAGATCTTGATATGGCAAGGCCTAATTTGCACTGATGCGATGCCCGAAAAGGTAGTTTCCGGTGCTGGGGGTGCGGTGTCATAGGGGCAACTTTGGCCTGCGTGCATCAGCATACGTCCCACCGCACCATTTTCCAGTGAAATAAACTTTTTCCCTCTTATGGGAGGAGAGAGGCAAATGTCATGTGAAACAATCAAGTTAACTGTGGGCAGGAGAATTTTTATTTGAAATATTTCATTAGATTTTTCCTTTCAACCTGATTCGGCCCTTATCTCAGATTTGAGAGGAAACAAAACTAACTGTTTAATTTACCAAATCAAACACAAGGCCGAATAGGTGTTTTCCGGGTCATTGATTTCGAACTTCCCATGTCTGCGAGGATTCCGGTTTGCAATCCCAAAATAGAAATTTCATATTTGAGTAGATAAAATTATTTTAGCTTGAAAACTGGAGCAGAGTACTAAAGTAGACATTCGAAATAATTAGCCCTGATTTTGAATCGAGCCTCATTCGGGATCGGAAATTGTTTGGATTTTGACCCCGAGGGCGAGATTATATCAAAAATTTAATAAAATGTTTTGAAATTTGGGTCAAAATCCTATTTTGACATTTCGTCTGATTTTCTTGGTCAAAGGATTCTACACCCCCCCCCCCCCGAATGTGACACTTTGGTCGCGTGCTCAAATCGGAACCGAATGATAAACCTGATGAATTATTCAAAATTAATGCAGAAAAAAAAAACTACGTTAATAGTTGGTTTACACCTTATTGTTAGGAATCGAAAATGGGGGTGAAGGGTTGAGTTTAGAAGGTCTCTTGTGGTCTTGTAGTCATAATCGAGAGTAGTACTGTATGGTGAACCTGTTTCATCTTGTGCTCCTATTGGTTGTCTGTGTTTGTGCAGTCTGTCCAATCCGCGGGGGTTATGTTATTATTTGGAATAAGTTCTACCCCCACGGATTGGACAGACTGCACAATCACAGACAACCAAGAAGAGCACGCAACCAATAACACTCTCTGATTGGACAGACTGCATAATCACAGACAACCAATAGGAGTACAAGACAAAACAGGTTCACCATACGGTACTACTCTCGACTATGACTACAAGACCACCAGAGACAAGTCTCATTTAGGGTACTCCACTGATGATGGCATAACAGCCGAAAGCGCTCTGGAATACAGGAGAAGACAAAGTGAATTGGCACACCCTACACACAGAATATTACCAAGCTCACTCACACTCAGAAATGGATACTGAGTTTAGGAGGGTTTTTCTGGAAGGGGCAGTCAGCAAATGTTTGCTTTCTGTCCTGATCAGTCTCTGATATCGAGGATCGAACAGTCAAGATCGGAATACTGAGCTCTCGACAATATCCCCGGGTGAATCATTTTGTCCAACTTATTACAGATCAGGATTTGTCAGTGGCGAGGAAAAGTAGAGAGAACCTGAATCGAGAGCTATGATTCAGGATCCACGAATCATGATCCATTTAGCTCTTTATCTTTATACCTAATCCATTTGTCTGTCTTTTTTCTATATAATGTATAGCGCCCTAAGAACTTGAACGCAAGTTCCTTCTCAGGATACAAGGCTCAAGATTTTTCTAATACTCTCCTCTGTATCTTTTACAGAGCGAATTGAGGAGGTCTTCGATGAACTTGGACACTCTAAGCTTCCAGAAGCTTTCAGACATCCATTCAGTCTTGGGAAATTTTTCGATTCTTATAGTTACGCAATTCTTTAGGGCCTTTTTTTGGAGGGTGAGAGAGAGGAAGAGAGCCACTAGAATAGACCAAAAAATATGAAGTTTGGATTTTAACACACAATAGTAACGAACGGGTATTGTATCGCGTAATAGAGGCGCACATTTTAATTTTATATCAAATCTTGAGCCACCTAACTGACTCAATTCTTACAAAAATGTGCCAATTTAGGACAGAAATTGAGGGAATAGAGGAATCAAGGCTTAATTAATGAAATTAAATAAAATATGATGTTATTACTCGATACGGTACTTGTCTTTTCCATGCTATTAGATTTTAAATCTGAACTTCAGATTTTAGAAAAATTTGGTACCCAGTATAGGGCCTGGTGTGGTGGGACGTATGGCGATGCACGCATGCCAAAGTGGCCCCTGAGACACCGCACCCCCGGCACCGGAAACTACCCTTTCGGGCATCGCATCAGTACCGAGGGGAATAGGGTCTAAAATTCAGTGTAAAAATTAAAATGAAGTATACGTGTTATTATTTGATAAAATATAAAATACCCTCCACCCACCCCGATGTTAAAATGACACATCTGTTCTTACAATATGCTGAATTGCAGCTGGGCAACCTGCACAACGATTTTTGGTCAGTGAGGCGGAGACCAGATTCTTTAAAAATAAATGAAGATTCGCCGTACGTCGTGTACTTTCGGTCAATGAAATGAAACCCCAGTCAACCAAATATCAAATTGTGACTGTCTCCACGAGAAAGTTCCTTAGCTTGTAGAAAGGAATTTTCGATGAGAATCAAAAGAAAGATTGATAACTAATGTCTTATTCTTGTCCGGCCGATTTAAGCCAATTATTAGCTGAGTAGTCAATGAGAAAATATTATTTTCATTATTTTTACGTGAAAGAGGACACTTTCATCTTTCAGGATGTACCAACACCTTGAAATGTGATTTTTGCAATCTGAGGAACTTTTTTGTGGAACAGTCACAATTTTAGTCTTATCATACTATAGTTGTTTAATTTTCCGAGGAATTTCCACGCAAAATTTTAATCGAATTGTCAGGAGGTATTGAATTCTCTCTTCTAAAACCAGCCATGGATATTATTTTCGGATGATAAATTCTCTTCTCAAAAATTGTATATTCTCGGCATGCAATTAATTCTTTCCTTGGGTCTAGTTCTGTTCTTCCTTCTATAAACGACGAAATTATTTCAAACCTGATCTTCACCACACGACTGTCTAAATATTAAGTAACGTTATTTAAAGTTCCATAAGACACCAACTCGCTTGCGGGCAGTGTTGTCAGGAATCCGCGTATTTCCGCTGTCTCCCATCAGTCAACTCCAGCCGTTCCAAAATGGAAAAGAGGATTATTAAATTATTTTTCGCAGCCCCCGGCTCCTCGTAAATTGCTGGTACCACGTGCCTCTAAAATTTCCGCATTTCCGGGCGTAGTTATAACTTTCCGAGTTAGAAAAACGCGTTCGTCAAATCGGCCTCTGCTGGCATGAAAAATGGGCAGACATTCTTTACGATCTCTGATCGGATTAGTTTAGAAAGTGGAATCGTCGTCTTGTTTACGTCCACGCGATATCCTTGTCTTCGTCTCTCCGTCACAGTGCACAAAGAAGAACAAAAATTACAATCGTGCTCTTTGCACTGACCATCGCGTTTTGCACTTGGCTGCGGCGAACCTGTCCGACTAAAAGAAATTATAGCCGCGTTCGGTATTTCGTTCCACCGAAATGATGAACCTGAAGAACTGGTTGAAATGGCCAATCGCTTCCAGCGCACTTCCTTATTTCAGAACAGCGAACTGGATTGGTTTGGCTTATCCGTCGTGATCTTTGAAGTACCTACGTCGCCCGTCCGGTCTGGAGCAGTGCGATGCGGTAGTGCGAGATTAATGCGCATCCTACGCCCAGCGTATCGGAAACCGTCGCGTCGCCTTTGTCATCCGGTCTGGAATTAAAAAGCGGCTGGAGTGGCTAACCCGTCAAATATTTCGCGTGTAATGCGATTTCGTTTAGAAAATATCCGTATTCGATTCGGTGTGTTGTAACTTGGAGATCTGGTTTCTGCTGGACGGTCGTATCGTGCCGCGGTCGCACAATATTGTCCGGCGAGGAAGGTCATCGGTTTTCGGCTGGATTACGTCGTACCCACCTGGTTGCCCGATGAAAGTAGTCGGGTAGAAGCCACTCAGCTCCAGTGGACCAGGAAGAGAGAAGCCTGCGATTCGGAATCACACGATCGATTTCAATGGTAACTGGAAAGATGGACGTCATTCTGAACGAAAGGTCCGCGTTTGGTATCCGTAAGACTCCTCTTTAGAGATTAGTGAGGCACGAGCGTCACCAGATCTTTTCTCAGATGGAGGCATGACAATTTCAAGGAGAGCGCGACCTTCTTCAGGAGAAAAAAACGTCGTACTTTAGTAGAATAACGCAATTTTTGAAGATCCAGAGGGACCCTTCGTTTGGTATCTGTCAAACCCCACTCTGGAGATCATGAAACACGAGCGTCGCCAAATCTTTTCTCAGATGGAGGCAAGACAATTTCAAAGAGAGCACGACCTTCTTCAGGAGAAAGAACATTGGACTTTTGGTAAGATAGTACATTTTTCGAAAATCCGGGGAACCCTCGGTTGTTGCAGAACAGGAAAACCAAGCTCATGCTCTGAGCAGGAGATCAGAGACCCACACTAGCCTGAAAAGCACACACACACCTCATCGATTCTAATGTAGGAAAAATATAGTTCTGATCTGAGTTCGGCTCTTGGGAACATCAACATGATCAAACCCATATATCGACCTCTTTCATAATCCACCATCTGAGTTCACTTCTCGCAAAAGTGGAATTTTTATGAATTTCGAATATAGACACACCGATACATCTACTGGTAAAATAGAATCAACAAATTCAAAGTTAATTATAGGCTGCAACACTAGTCGTGTTGGACCGGAGGGGGATACAGTGTATAATTTCCCCTCTCCCGGGCAAGAAATTGTAAAAAATTGAAAAACTGTCCAGCGAATTGATAAAGAGGCGCCTTTGAGAGATTTCATGAACAAGATTTACATAATTTTTGATTTACAAGATTTTTCAAAGATTTTTTACGTATCAACTCAGTTTTGAGAAACGAGAGAACCTTTCTTTTTTTCTTATTCACTTCAAGTTTCAATTTTCTACCCTTTCTTCCCCCAAATAAAAGTACCTTCCTGATGCCACTGTCCAATACTGATGAGAGTTACCCCCATACCTTCACTATAAGAAATATTTATCATTTTTTATCGTCTCATGCGAAGTTTGGACTTTGTATTAACTGATCAATCCCTATTTGTCATTTTCTCAAAAATATGTTACGAAAAAAGATGTGAGAGAGGCCTCCTTTGCGAGTCCATGAAAAAGATATTCTTGGGGCGCATCCTTGAAATGAGCCTTTGTGCCCAAAAGTTGCTAATTTGGTCCTGGAGCTGAACATAAGTTGGTCTAAAATTTTAAATGTTTCAGATAAGAATGAAAGCTTGAAATTCCTGCCATTGAAAATACGTTGTTCATGTAGTAGAGGGGAGGGGTTTAACACTGTCGTACATCAACTAAACGTAAAATTTTGGTTATTATTTCGATGGCACCCACCTCTGCGAATAAAAAGCTAATTTCCTCGTGATTTGATTCCTACATCCGCACCATTCCTATCCAGGGACGTACCGAAGAGTTATCTGGGGGGGGGGAGTGTAAAAGTACTGACTGATTCGACTTAGAATTCCCAAGTAAAAGAAAAAACCTTCTGCCTTGTCGGATTTCGGATTTCCCCAACTTCTCGACTCAAAATTCCCTAGTATCAAAGCAAAAAAAAAAAAGTTTTGACTTGTTGGATTTTTTCAACTCTAACGAAATTTTCCCAACTCTGCCTGACTGAAATGGTAAATTTTTCCAACTGCTGAGTAAAAAATTCCTACCGGAGGGAGCTTTCCCCTATCGGTACGTCCCTATTCATATTTATGAGAATAGTATGCCCCCTCTGTATTTCACCCTTGCTAAGTTGTTTTCTTCTATGTCTTATTTGTATTGGAAAGCACTTGAATGTTAAAGCTTTTTGAATTTCATTGGGTAACGCCAAAAATGGCGATAAATCGGAACCATCATGTCCATGCGTATTTTTCACGTTGATTCCGAATCTGTTGTCCGATTTTCCCCTGTATCCTCAGATTTTCTGCAAAGAGCCTTCGAAACGCTAAAAATATCACTTTTGGTGTGTTTTTTCCGAGTCTATTTTCGATCCTCGTGGAAAATGTTTACAAAAAAATAAAAACAAGTTCCTGGACCAATTTTGTGCGCGAATTCCAATTCTCGCCTTGAAATTTGTGTACAAGCCTTTCTCGAGCCGAAATAGTCTTTTTTTACAAAGAAAATGCCAACTTTACCCGGTTATTTTAAATTTTGGTTTTGTATTTATAAGGTCTCTTTGTTAGTGTTTTCAGAGGACATTTTGAGTGTGAGAAAAGGCGTGGATCAGTATTTTAAGGTCAGATTCGAAATTTGCTTCAAAACAACTGATCTAGAAATAATAGATTTATATTTGGCTTTTTGAAGTCTGAATTTTGGTATCTTTGGTCTTTTAAAGGCCACTTTGAGTAGGAAAAAAGGTTTGTATAACAATTCGGAGGTTAAGTAACAATTCAGAATGAAAAATAAGTTAGAAAGGTGCTATTTTTTTAATGATAAAAGTTTGAAATTGGGCTTTTTTCGGTATAAAAATGCCGTCTCAGCCCGAAAAGGCTGTGGTCTGTATCTAAATTTTTAAAAGCTAAACTCGAAATCTACACAAAGAATTGGTCCAGAAACTAGTTTTTAATTTTTGCTGAAAGATTTATACCTTTGTTAACTGACTCAAAAAACACTAAAAATGTTTTTGTTGATAATTTCAGTCTGTTTGCGGAAAAACTGAGGTATTAGGGAAAAATCAGGCTATATGGGTTTGGAATAAACTAAGAAACTACATGTAGGAAAATCAGATTTAATTCACCTGTACTAAAAAAAAAGTCCAATTTTTTCCTAGAATGTAATCAACCACGTAGCATAACAGCTCTTCTCCAGAGGGGGTGAAAAAAAGACATTCACTTCGATTTTCATCACCCGACTTGGGAAAGCAAAACTTCCCGCAGAAGTAAACACAGAGCCTTGGGAAGCAGTGTTCACTGAGGCAATCTTTCCTTCAGCGATGTTGGAATTTTTTCCGAATCGCCTCCTAAAATTGTTCTTTTTTTAATCCATTTTGAAGAACAGTAAAGTTTTTTACAGGAATTTTGTTCCACAGCAGTAAAAATTACTACTTATATTGAAAAAATTAAACAAGACAAGTTCCAAAAACTTTATTTTTCAAAAAACACGAAAAACTAATTCATAAAAAACGTATGAGGTAAAAATTTCTCCGAGTCATCCCTCAAAAGTTTGAAACGTGTTCCCAAAAAATGTTTTGATAATCCATCCCTGGTGGGGGAGGGGGTTGGGACCACAATATGTTTCGGAACATGTCAGTTTTGACTCCAAAGCGATTTTTTTTTTGCGTATTATTCTTGTAAAAGCGTGGACTATTACAGACTAACACTTACTGAAATCGAAATTGCATTGCTGTAAACCATTATTCCTTCGTTTTTGCCAAAATTAAGATGGAATTCCAAAGAAATACTTGACAAAATAATAATGAAAAATTCATCCAATCAACGATCAAATAATTCTGTTAATCATTCCAACAACGTAAATTGAGAACCTTTTACACAATGCAACTCCGATTACAGCAAGCAGCCTGCCTAAAATGCGATTACCGAAACCATAATCCCGAAAACTCACATGGTCCATTGGAACATGTCACTTTTTCCTCCAATCATATATTTTGAAGGCCTTTTTAACATCGAAGAAATGAATTTCGCAAAAATCTGTTTACACCATTCGATTTGGCTTGTAATGCTCTATCCAGTACAGTGTTTAACTCAATTCCGTGAAAGTTGGATCTTGACGTGTTTGTACCTAGACCCCTCAGTTTTGCTCGGAAATGTGCCCAGGGTCCTGTTTATTGACACAGTGCATAAGACATCTGTGGACGACCGCGACCCCTCAGTTGGTGAAATTCAATCCAAGTGTATCAGTTGACTACTGAGTTCAGGAGACAGTTGCACACCACCCTGTCCGGAAATAGGATGTGGAATGGTGAATTTCAAGACAGCGGAATCTTATGAAAGAAAAGAGTCGTGCAACGATTTTGAGTCATTTTAAGAATGATTCGTCATATCGCGAATCCCCACAACAATGTCAAAAACGTAGTGAAAACAATCGTGACCTTTTATTTCTAATTTGACGTAATCAGTGAAAGATTTTAACTTTTTGAGAGAAACATCTTTGACTGTAAGAATATCTCATTCGTTCTTAAATGGTACAATTTTCTTAGGTGCTTTAATCAGGATCGTAGTTAAAAACATGCAGAAACTTGTGTATGAAAACATCTTTTACAGCTCACTTCCATAATTCTCATCGTTCCATCATTAATGAGACTACGCGATTATTAATGAATGACTTTCCCGAACACGCAAAATTTCAAGGGCACTGGCGAGAGCCCCAACTAAGCATTCATAAATGCACGTTGTTAATGGATTGCCTATATATTATTATGATAAATCTTAATCGCAGCATGAGGTCGTCGTTAAGTCACATTTCAATGTCTCGTTAAACTGGGCCATCGTACAATACTGCTACCCGTAAACTGCCATTGTAACTCGAATGATCCAGATGAACCGCATAGCTATATAATCAGAACAAGTTTTGCCCAAGTCGATTACTTGTACTTGAGCCAATCGATCGATTCATACGTGCAAATTTTTTCGTTAAGATAGATGAACGAAACTGCTACTTCTCTGGCGATCATCGACTGGTGTGGGCTGGAGCTTGTTGCCTCTGTTTGGTGCCTTTTGATGCTTCGCCAAAGTTAGGTTCCTGATCGGAGGTTCGTGCCCCTTTTGGCGGATCCAGGGGCAATAGAAATATGGTATCCACTCTTCTGGCCCAACTACTCCAAATTCAAAATTATAATTCGGCAACCCCGTGGACTGTCATGGGTGTTATGGTAACCAGCGATTATTTAGCCACTCTACTTCTACTCTGCACTCTTTTACACGTGGTGCCCTTGTTGTGCCGAACAATCTGATGGAAGCTTTGGGTAATCAATCCCAGCGGGAAATCAGATCGGCCAACCAAAGAGTGTATGGGAGAGCCAGTTAGGGCTAGTACTTAGCGCAGCTGAAGAACGGCCTATTAGATCAAATAGGGACAGCGAAAGGTTACCTATCTTAGAGGTTCTAGCGGAGGACGCAAACAGTCAGAGTACGGTAGCGTTTCAAGCCTAAGTTGGGTGGGCTACTGCCTTTCCCAAACAAGCAATGTCCCCGGTCGCCCTCATCTTGCTACCGAATACGTCCAGCTGCTGTTGTACAACTCAGCAGAGTCAGTTCGAGGGTACTGTAGTGATAGCACAAACGTTTTTTCACCACTACGAGTCTCGAAGTCACTGTAGGACAGTGCGGAGGTAAAACAGCCCCTCAGTCGGATCTTCGTGCGGGGGCTACATTAATTTTCAAGAAATTCAAAAACACTGCAGAACAGGGCTGAAGGCAGGAGTCTGCTCGTATCTCCCAAGGCGTTCTGAAAGTGGCGAAGAAATTCTGTCACTCGTGACGTCATTCCGTCGCCCATGCTCTCGTCGCTCGTCGGACGAGAGCTCATGTTTCAGAACGCTCTCCAAGTCCGGTGGAGAGGAGAAAATACCCAAGCATAATGAAGTAGCCATAGCAATGTCATGAGACACTTTCGTAGTTTTTGGAAAGTTTCCTTCTTGGCTTTTTTCTCAGATTTTACTCTTTCTTCTTCCCTTTTCTTTTCAGCTCGCTTTGCCAAATAATGTTGATAACTGGCTCTTGCCTTGTATGCTAATGTAATCAATTTTTTGGAAGGATGTTACGACCCACTTTATTATCATACAGTTTAATATAATTTTTAATTGTCAATATGCACTTCAACGGTCTCTCTTTCATTTGAGCTCGTCCATTAGAATAAATGCGAGCTGAATCTGAAAATCTTCGCTCAATGTCACTACTTCCATGAACCAAAGATAAAGCTGGTTTAATGATGCGCGTTGTATTTGGATGTTTGAAATCATTATAAAACTGTCTCCAATGTCAATCCTTATTGAATCATTAAGAGCATACTCTTCTTTTTCATATTGCAGCATGGGCCATTCGTCTCACAAGTCAAAGTCCACTTCTGTTGGTGGATTGTTTGCTAGTTCTAGAATATCGACGCAGCTACGAGGAGTTAATCTTTGGGCTGTTTCCAAACATTTCACGTGACAAATAATTTTTTTAGTAACACGATTAAGAATATGTTTACAGGTAGCCCATATAATGTTTTTGGGCTTGGAGTAAAAAATTTCTGGTGATTAGTAATTTCAAATTTTTTAATTCTTCATAATTTTGAATACTTGATATCATATCAGTCAGGGGTAAAACATTTTCAGTTTTGAACAGAGCGTCACAGTTGTTGAATTTCAATTCATATTCCAGAATATCTGCAGGGACGCTCACGTTTTTCAAAAATCTGCACATTCATCAGCGCACTAATTTATTAACTTTTTATAAATTACATTAATGAAAATTAACTCGCTCTTCATTTGGTAACTAGAGCAAAAAAAGTTAAAAATGATTATGTAACTGTAAACTGGCACAAGTCCCGATACCCTCTATGGAACACCGACGACAACGCTTATCTTTTCCTCGCAATATGTGCAGTGGCAAGAAGTGGACTGGAGGCGGGTTTTCTTCACGGATGAGTCCAGATTTTCTCCTGCAGGACCGGATGGACGCGTACGCGTATGAAGACACCCTGGTCAACAATGTGCTCAACTTATGTTTATACATAGACCGAATTTCTTCAGTGGTTCCGTCATGGTCCGGGGTTGTATTTCGCATGATGCTAGGACGAATTTCCATTTTTGTGACTCCAGCACCATGAACGCTTTGGCGTATATTGAGGACATTCTTCTAAATTATGTCGTGCCTTGTATGCCATTTGTGGGTGCGGGCTCCTTACTCATGCAAGATAATGCACGACCGCATGTAGCAGGACAGACGCTCAAATTCTTGAAAGTAGTCGAAATTGCACAACTTGAATGGCCAGCTTGCAGCCCAGACTTGAATCTAATTGAACACCTCTGGAACAGACTGGGTAGACATTCGAGCTCGTAATCCCCCCTCCCCCCATAAATTCCCTCAATTCATTGAGAACTGCCCTGCGAGAAGAATGGAAAGCGTTACCACAGGATGAGTATCCATGCGTTAATTGATAGCATGCCGACAGGGACGAAACTATAAGAGGTGCGGGGTGTTGACCCCCCCCCCCCCATAATTTGACAGTTGGCATATTTTGAATCTGTTCATTTAAATTTTTCATTTCTTATGAATGTTTGTTTGCTTACTTTTTTTTTCAATTAAAAATTGTTTAGATTAAAAAATCGGCAAATTTTAAATTTTTTAAAATGTTTGTCAGCGAGTTTGAAGTTTTCAAAAAATATTTGTCGGCAAATATTTCTTCTCCACCTCCCCAAACTGAAAGTCAAATTTCGTTTCTGAAAATGAAGTACCCTGGACTCCTATTAGAGACTAGTCAGTCAAAAGCCGAAGGCTTCAAGCTGAGTGTCGAATGTTATCTGAAAGGGTGACACAAAACTGAAGTATGGAACATATTTTGAAAATTTGAAAGTCAGTATCAAACTTGAATTTCGAATTTCAATGACTATTCTGTTTTTACTAGATTCTCGGTTTGACCTAAAGCTTGACATTTGAGAAAGTTGAACATTTTATTAAAGTCTCTTACTTTTTCAATGTCACAAGCTGAATCCGATAGGAGATGTTCTACTGCTTAATTTACGGGCTTTGGTCCTGGTGAATATAGGAAGGAAATTTAGTCTGGAACGAAAGTCAAAACTCCATGTGTGTTTTTACCATAAGAACGAAAGGGAGCTTGTGACACGGATTCTCCCAATCCAATCAACTTGAAACTTTCTAATTTATTTATTTATTTATTGGATAAATTTAGGAGACGAATCAGAGGAAATTTAGAAAAAAATACCACCAAGAGTAAATAACGACCACCTTAATGTGTAAAGGAAATTGTGTGTTCCTCTCAAGTATTCCTAATATCCTTCCAGCTTACCCTCCCAGACTAGGGTATGCTCATGTGCACAGATGTGAGTGCTTCGGGGATAAGGTTCCAATCTGCATTTGCAGGGACGAAACTATGGGTTGAGGGTGAAACACTCCCCAATAATTTGTCAGTTGGCAAATTTTGAAACTGTTGATTTGAATTTTTCATTTTCTAAGAACATTTTTTTTTTTTCAATTAAAAATATGTTGATTAAAAAATCGGCAAATTTAAAATAAAATAAAAATTATCAGCGAATTTTTAGTTCTTAAAACAATATTTGTCGGCAAATTTTTCTTCTGTCCCGGGCTCCCCCAACTGAAAGTCAAGTGTCGTCTCTGCATGCTGAGCCTGTTAGGAGCCGTGATTCGGGCCTTTGGAGGCAAACACTTGTTACTAGGATCCACTTCTGTTAGTTTTATCAACATTTAGTAAACCTTTGTCGTCTTACCTCTTACATTCTATTTCTTACAGACACGAAATATGCAATTTTTTGCTATAGAGAGAATCTTTTTTTTTTTTTTTTTTTTTTGTCTGTAGCGAGAATGTCTGAATGCCTCCACAGCATACGCGTGAAAAGGAAATATTATATCTGAATCTCCAGTCATTTGCTGGTTCCCCTTTGCTGACAGAAGGAGACTCATAATTTCTTTGATGGTGGATAAAGACTTTTGTCCGGCAGTGTATGTTCCTTAAAGTTCCAGTTGCGACAAAAAAATCTTTCATTACAAAAATATGTCTACTAAATGTTCTAATTCTACTGCACTACATTATCTGTCCATTGTATGTTTGGTCGCAGCTTCCGGACGACGTATCCGTCGATATATCACAGCACGAGGCGAGCGACGTTTTCTCCGAATTTCCTGGAACACATACGCGCATAATATTTTGAAAATCGACGACCGACGGTTAAATTATGCGAAGCACATATCCGCTTCGCCTTTGTCCGCCGCGTGAAGTTCGACGAGCGCGAGCGGCCAGCGGCGGTACCGGCTGCCGGTGCCGACTCGGCTCGCATTACCGAAAAACCGCATTCGATTACGAGAGAATAAAAAAAGAGACACTCGCGGTTAGGTAACCGCGAAGCGACGATTAAATTACGTCTAGAAAGGTTGAGACAGTTTCGGAAATCGCTAACGAAGTCGCATTATGCGGACGCTTCCGAAGATTTGTCGTCGGCGATGTCGCTCGCCGAGCCGAGCGATTCACGTGAAATTCGTGCTTATTTATGCCGTCCCGTCCCGTCCCGTCCGCGCCCGCGGTGCCGTCGTCCCATTTTGCCGGCTTTCCATTCCGGTTCTGCCGGCTGCACCGACCGTTCGCTTCCAGCATTGAGCGCCGGTGCCACGGTCGAGAAACCCTTCTCGATGCCTCAGTACCCTCCTCGGAAACCGAGTTCAGAAAGCTGGAATTTTGAGATATCGTATCGACACGACGCAGCCGGCGGCGGCGACCGCTTTTCCAGTCAACATGACAGTCGTTTAGTCGCTACGCCTCATTTGGCCGCGTGGAAATTCTTCTCGATTTGTTTCTCGAAATGAGTCAAAATGAAAGCAAATCGAAACGGAAGACATCGCGTGGAAGGCGACTGCGAGTTAATGCAGTATCGTTACGAGGTAACGCCTGCTAGAAGACTCCGATCTGAAAAATTGAGAAAATTCGGACCTATGTCCACCGCATGCCACTTTTCACAGATTACAAGCCAAAAGCGCCAGAGTTTTGATGGTCTGCTCGGTATTCCAATTCGAGTCAGTTTTACTTATCATGAGCCGTCATTTTACCAGCTCTTATAAAAAGGGCCCAGGGTCACGTGTCCGGATGCTTGGCTGGAAGGAGGTTCAGGAAAAATGAAGTAGAACCGATTTCGGGGTCTGGTTGGCCGAGTGGATAGCGCGCTGGTCTTGGAAACCGGAGGTCCCGGGTTCGTGAGCCCACGTAGCAACTCGCTACATTTCGACCTAGGCCGGTCTTTCGGCCAGAAGAAAAAAGGGCTAAGACAGTCCTAACAGCCTCTCCGACGTCTCTGAGGTAGTACTCGGCAGCCCTCCTCAGCCATGAACTCCTCCCCCATAACGGCCATAGGCTTCAATGCCCACCCCATGGTCTTTTACCTCCACATTGCGGCCTTAATCCCTCGCTACAGCCTTCCCCTTCCACTGCTCCTTCTCTGCGGCCTTCTCGTCCCTCGAAGACCTCCTGGGTCTCCACTCAGGAGCTCCCACCACCACCATGACCACCCTTCCCCTTCAGACCCCCGCCACCAGCCTCTGCCGCACCACGGCTTTCATTTCCCTCCCTGGTCCCTCTTTCACCCAGGACTTCCTCCTCCACCAGGACCTCTTACTCACCATAACCCCCATCACCCAAGGCCTTTATCCCCCTCCTGAGGCCACACCCCAATGGATCTCCTCCCCATTCTGGAGCTCCCTCCATCATGAACCACTTCCTAGGGGTAGTGGAGAAATGAGCAATTAGTGGGGCAGGATAGGCAATCCACAGGCGGCAGATCCTCCCGAGGGTAGGCTACCTCTGGAGAAATGAGCAATTAAGGGCCGGGTAGGCAACCCGCAGTGTTTTTCTCCCGGAGGTGGTGGTGGTGGCGGTGGCGGATTTTAGTTTTTTTAGTATATGGAAAGATATGTATTTTTATGGCTTATTATGTCGGTTATGTCTCAAAACTTGAAGATCTTTTATGTTAGAACAGATTATGTCCTTGAAAGTAGCTGAGCTGCCCCTGTCATTTTTCTGATTTTTAGGTAGGCAACCCGCAGTGCTAGAGAAATGAGCAGTTAAGGAGCAGGGTAGGCAACCAAAAGTGGATTTTTCTCCCGGAGGTGGTGGTGCCTCTCCTCCACCATGAACCCCCTCCCAAAGGTAGGCTACCCTAAGAGAAATGAGCAATTAAGGGGCAGGGTAGGCAACCCGCAGTGGTTTTTCCGTTTCTTTTCTTTTTTTTCCTCCCGGAGGCACTGTGCAGCCACGCCGCCGCCGCCTATGATTTTAGGAAAATTCTCAGTGAACAGATCTAATGACATGATGATGACGTCATAAAGACCTGAGATCTCAGAGTCCAAGGTAGTTGGTCTGCCCTATTCATAAACACTACGTATAGCTGCCTTTATACATATCTTAAGTTAGACTATGTATTATATCTTGCGACTTGAGATCTTGGAGATTATGGGTAATGTCGGTTATGTCTTCAAATGCTGGACCTTCTCCGTGGTAGGCTACCCCTCCTCAGACCACGGAGGAGAGGGAGGAGGTGGTAGGGACGAAGGCCGAGATTTAGATATCAGGCTCCTTAGAGGTTTCTTTCAGGAGGGGGGAGGAGGAGTTTTGGTTTTTAATATATAGAGAGATGTCACATTATTATATGTATTTTTAACGCCCCTTACCACAAAAAACTTGAATTTTTAAATAAATGAAGATAAATAGGGAGTAACACAACATTGGATTTTCTTCTCGCTTTGCCAGTTATACCAGCACACTTAAATTTTTTGTAATAGTCATTGTCCTTCTCAGACACAACTGACTAGCTAGAGTTGCGTAGAAAGCTTTCGCAGCAATCCGCCGGAAAATTGAATTCCAATTTTATGTACACGGCATAGCGGAAGCTCACAGTAAAAGAAAAAAATAGCTTTCTTCATAATTAGCAGAATTTCCAGAATTTAAAGCAGAAACTTACCCAAAAATGACTTCAATGACTATTTTAGGGAAAAAATAACCAAAAAAATTGCCCTAGATGGCTTAAATGAAAAAAATGACCAAATGGTCACCTGTTCTCGATTATACTCGTACACTACGGGACATAAAAAATGCCATCATTTACGACCCGTTCCGGGAACAGGTAGCAAAATTCAGAGAAAACGATTTTGACTTTTTGATTGTTTAGATAATGAAAGTCACACCAAGCATTTTAAGATCATTGGAGCTTTCTAGCTGGGAAGAAAAAAACGGCGAAGGTACGAAAGTTTGAAATTTGAAGTGACAAAATTTCTGTTCCGAAAAAATTGCATTCCACGTTTTGGTTTCACAAATTGAACGAAAAACATTCGATTAAAAACGTGTAAGCAGTTAAATCGTATCAAGCTTTCACATAAATATTCGTGTTTCCGAAATATGACAGTAAAATGCATAAAAAACTTGATTATGATCATCAAAATTCAAAATTCTTTGGTAAATACATGGAATACTGTGTTACAAAAGTTCCTAAAAATTCAGTTTTCAAAGTATAACACCTTTATTTTCAAGTTTTCCAAAAATTGAAACAATAATAGAACTTTTTCAAACTATGGATTATTATCTCATTCACTACAAAGGCGTGTGGGAAACATTTTACGACAAAAAGCAAATTCTTATGAAATATACTTTTGATTCTTTGTTACTCTCCTGTGAAACTTACGTACCCGATTTTGGCCAACGTCCCCTGCAATGGACCACATTTCTAAACGTAGATATTTATTGCATGATTTTCCCTTACACTAGTAGTGTTTCCGCAAGTGGCCTTTAACGCAGCCAAAATTGCAATTTTTAGTGTTTTTCGGGTCCATTTCAGACACTTGTTCAAATTCAAAGGGAAGAGAAGGAAATAAAAGCTTGTTTCTGGACTAGTTCTTTGCGAAGATTTCGAATCTGAACTTCAAATTTCGATGCATGCCCTCGAACACTAAGAAATGCCCAATTTTGTACTTCACATACTACTGAAAAAATAGATCTATGTGCTGAATCTGATTTCAGAATTAAAATTACAAGATAAGCCTTTTTTTACTCTCAAAATAAGTCTTTAAAAGAACAGAAGTGCCAAAACGGAAATCATACAATAACAAACATAACTTTCGTTTCTGAGACAATTTTTTACGTATATTTTGAATCTAACCTCGGTATTTAGAGAATCCTTTTTTCCTAATTTGTTACCTTCAAGCAGGCCTGATGAGAGGGAGGGGAGGGCGATTTCCCCCCAGATCCCAGTCTTGGAAGGGGATCCACCAAAAATACCAAAAAGGCAAAAAATATATGAAAATTTTTATGAAGCAAAGCAAAATTAAAACTGAACAAATAATCGATGCAGTTGGGTCGTTCCCCCGGGCCCCAATCTTCTCTCTACGGCCCTGCCTTCGAGGAAGATATTCACCGCATTCTATTTTACACTATATAATTCAACAATCGTATTCATAATATCTCCATTCATGTCCTTCTGAGACACATACCCTTTAAAATTTATATGTAGAATATGTTCCTTCTTGCGGAAAAAGAGGGGGGGAGGTAAGTCGTCTATTACGGTAAGTTAAAAGAACTCTTCAGGAATCAGTCCAAAAAATTCATTTAAAACATAGTGAATCTATTTTTGGCACACAAAGGCTTAGCGGAGCGGAGGGAGAGGGTGACTCTCACAAATCGTTACAGTCAGCAAATTTGATGTAATATGTACCTATATACTAGCAAATCATGAACCTTCCGACCTTCCTCTTTCTTTCGTTCTTTTTTTTTTCTGGCTGCCATACCATGAAAAATTGCTGTACTAAGTTGGAATTTTCTGGAATATTCTACCAATTTATATAATTGTCATTTAGGATATTAGTTGGCAAAATACAAAGGTTGGTTGTTGATTTTTTTGAAACTTATTGTCTGCTCTCGTGGGAAATCTTTGTATCAAGTCGGCATTCTTCGGCCATTTAATCAAAATTCCAGGTTTCATTCGCAAAAAATAAAAATCAGTAGTTTTTCTTTTTGGCTGGAATAAACAATTTCTTGTACCACGTCGGTGTTTTCAACTTATTTTCACTTTCTCTTTCCCAACCGAGGGGTCTCGCGACACCTCTCTTGGTATAGCATTGCATCGGCCAAAGATTATTTTCAGAGTGAAGAAAGGCTTACACCTAAATTTAAAGGTCAAATTCGATATTAGCGTAAAAAACTTATCTGGTAACAATTCTTTGATTTGAAGTCTGGGCTTTGGCATTTTTGGCCCTTCGAAGGAAATTGCGAGAGTTTGCAAAGGCATATCTCAAAAGTCTAATCTGCATCAAAAATTGGTCTAAAAACAATAGTTTTATGTTTGATTTTGTAAAGACCAGCTTTTCAAAGACCGTTTTCAGAATGAAAAAATGCTTGTATCTTGATTCTAAGTTTAGATATTCAAATCTGTCGTAAAAATTAGGCTTAGGAACGTTACGTTCTCGGTTTTATGTCCTATGTGCAAAAGTGGCCTTTTCTCGGTCCAAAAAACCATTTAACGCAAAAACAACCTACATCTAAATGTAAAGGCCAGATTTAAAGTATGTACCAAAACTGGTTCCGAAAAGAGTTGTTTTCTTTTCAAAGGTGACAGCACGGGTGAAAATGGACTCGAAACCGGAAAAAAGGGGTATTTTCGGATCTTTTTTGGTCGTGATTTTAAACTTTACCTCTATCTGAGGAAAAACTGCTGATTTAGAAATAAATCAAGCAACAAATTAGGAATTTGTGAGAAAAATGCACTTGAAAAAGAAGGGTTCAGTGGCAAATCCACAAAGAGCGGATCCGGATCTCCGTTTTCAGGTTTCAAAACCATAAAGTGTGCATATTTTCCTACCAATCGTACAGTAACAAAGTTTCGTAACTATTTTGCTTTTAATACGAAGAATTATTGTAAAACAAACTAAAAATTTCTTGAATCTGTTCGCAAAAAATGTTCCTTTCTCTTCTTCTTCTTTTATTTTTTGTACGGAAAATTTTGTTCATAACACCTCCCCCTCTCCCCCACTCTCCTCCAAATCTTGATATTCGGAATCCACCAGCGCTGTTTCATTACCTGCGTATCTGATTTCATATCTTTCTTTCTTTGATTCTCTCATCCTGGATCATTCTTATCAGTGGTGGAAGGGGTGGGCGCGAATTCCAGGCATTTAAAATGTATATTAAATATACACATGACATTTAATTATGTGTTGAGCCAAAACACGCAACTCCATTTTCCACAAATATCTCTAGAATTTTGTGGCACGCATTATTTTAGGAAGAAGAGGGGGAAGGGGGGAAGGAGTAATGAGAGTAATACATTTAAATACTTTGGTTCGGTTTTAATGTAGATATGATTAATCGATAGAACACTTCTTAAGAATGAAATTTTGATTTCTCTGGCTGAAATCGGAGGTAGTTATGAAATCTAATGCAATATTCAAAATCAGCGACTTGAAGAAACTTTACTTGGTACTCTGTTCAGTTTTTAAATTCAAGTTAATTTCGCCAATTTGAAGAATCAAGTTTTGATTTAGGTGTCCAAACCGAGGGTCGATAGAAAATATGATGAAACGCTCATTCGGAATGGACGGCCTATGCAACCCACATTTTGAATGTATGTTTTTGATTCATTCGAAATTTTGATGCCCAAGTTGGTAGTTCCTCTTTACAGAGAGAGAAAATGTTCTAATTTCCAATATTTATATTCTGGAGATTTGGATCGTGTCCTCCGCGTGTTATTTTCCATCAATTCGAGCAGGTTCAGGAGATACTGATGTAAAAAGGATAGAGAAGATCTATACAGAAATCTTTTCCATTTTGCTCATGAAAGAACACGATCATGCAATTCTTTTCGTTCGCTTGCTCAGCTGTCAACTTTTTTCGAAATTTCACCTGACTGTCATCGAGCAACACACATTTTCAAAAATCCGTTCTTGTTAGACAGTTGTCAGGCAGCGTTACTTGTCACCGCGGAATTCAGGAGGTACGACGAAGTTTTGAAACTCCAATAAATTTCGGGCAATATGAAAAACCGAGACCGAGCATTTCCTCAAATACCAACTGAAGAAATTTAATTTGTCGCGATTTTGGATACCGTCGTTGTTCTCGCACTTATTTTGTATTTTGTGATCGGAATTTCAATAAAGATGAGAAAATAAAACTTAGGTTCAAAATCTCATTTCTTTCGCCTGTCGAGAGTTAGCATTTTCTTTATACACAGATGCCAACCAGTCGCGCATGAACATCGCTAAATTGCGCGGCAAGAATTATTTCGACGAAATAATTGAAAATTATGTCACTTTGACACGAGCACAGAGGGTGAAATAACGCAGGCCTCCATATTTTTATTGTTCGTGTGACTTACAAAATTGACGTCCATACTCCGGCACGGGTATTTTTGCCGCGTCATTGACCTAATTTCGTTGTTTTCATTTCTCAACTTCGGAGTCTGGGCTTGCCAGAATGCAAAGATTTTTCCACTTTCGCTGTCTCGAGTAAATTTCTGAAGAAGTTCTGTATAATATCGACAGCTGTTCAATCCAGGCACGATTTTCGGTTCGAAAGAAACTTTTTGTGAAAAGTTCGAGAGGTTGGAAGCGCAGGAATGGGAGAAAAACGAATGTAAAATTATGTTTCATCCTTCGATAGAAATTCCGAGTAAAGCTTATAATAATATTTTCTTAAATATTTTTGTATGAATTAATATCTACTAGCTGATCAGTGAGTAAGGGAGTGGAGGATTCAATGGCAGAGACTTCGCCTTCAGTCACTTCGCAGTCCAAACGTCTCGGTGATACCTGCTTGCTATTGCACGGCTCGCTTCCTATTTGTCTAGTTTACCCAGTCATACAAGCAGAGAGAGCAAAAAATAAGACAGATGATTTACACATCAAGTTAATCCATTAAACAAAGTGATCAATAGACTGACTGGCACACAACCAAAATAAACAGCCAGTAAGCTTGACCGATTGACAAAAGACAGGAGCAAATCCTATCAAGGGGAAGAGAGAAGAGAATTGGACAGTGCAGTAGTCTGGACTGAAGAATTTTAGTGTAAATTACACCAAGTCGACCATTTTTTCTTCACAAATCTGGTTAAGGATTTAGGTAGTAACTTTCGAGCTATTTTGTCTTTGGGCTAACATTCTATCTCTGTATTTCGGCTAATCAATGGTCCACTGCTACACTTCATGTCAGTCTTCACTTGGGATGTCATACCGGGTTCCCCGTCGCACGTATTGCATTGGAATTGCTGTTCCTCCGCGTTTCTGCAGCTCCTTGCTGCATTTGGCGGGTAAGTTCTATCGTGAGCTCTGTCCACCTACTGCCATTGCTTTCTGTTCTCCGCTATTTGCTCCCAGTATAGTGCTACATACATGTAGTTCTTATACCTCTTTGTCTGACTTCCTGATTCCCGCTTTCCACGAGCCATTTCTCCGAGGGCTGTTTTCGTCAACTGTTTATCATCCATCGTACGGGCATGGCCAACCCATTTGAGTTGACTCCTTTCAATGAGGGTCTCGATAGGGAGCATACTGGTCGATGCAAAATCATCCCAGCGGATCCAAAGCATTCTCCGCTATTTGTCTCTGCTGAAAATTTTCGAGCTCCTCCTTGCAATAAATGGTTCGTCCACGTTTCCTTTCCATACAGTAGAATCGAGAATCGGCTATATCGCTGCTTTGAACCCAGATTTCTTTCGTATGTAATTTCTCCCACCTGAAGGCGCGGAAGGGGGGGGGGGTGTAAATACTCAGTGACTGCATGGTTCTAGCTAGTTAGTATGCGTAATTTCATTACTCTTATCAGAAATGCATACGGAAACATCCTTGAGCTCTGCTGCTAAGTCTTTTCGAAGGGGCTTAGTCTGCAAGTGACGTTGGCGATAAAACAGAGCTGTAGCCATACGGGGGGGGGGGAGTGGCGGCTCACTCGGCCATTATATTTCAGAGCTGACGAAACGGTCATTTTATGTGCTTAGTTGGGGATGAAGCAGGGCCGTAGTCATGGAGGGAGGGGGTTGGTGGCAGCTCGCTCGGCAATCATCTTTCAGATCTGGCAAGTGGGCCATTATAGGTGCTTAGTTGGTGAATTCGCGTATTTTAGAAACTTTTTTTCACCCTCAACAGTTGGAATATAAATTTGATTTTGAGCTTCAACAGAGTTAGAAATTTTTTCATTCTCCCCCTTTAAATTTGCTTTGCTGCGACCTTGAGATGATGCTGTAGGTCTCAGCATCAGTGTTGAGCCTCGCTCAGAAAAACGAAACAAAAAACTGATGTATGTACATAATTTTATTACTTGATGTTGATTGCATTGTTATGATCATTATATGAATCGTGTTTGAAACGTACAATATCTATTCTGAATTTTTGTATTGATATCATTTGGTCGGAGCCCTCCCCCTAGATTCCACTCTTTGCAAGTTGGGGGGGGGGGAGTCTGCAGCAGAAATGAATTCAGCGCCCACTAGAACCTGTAAAACGATACGAATATTATTTATCGATATCCTCCTCGCCTTCCACAGGTTTCATTATTTGCAAGTTGAGGGCAAGTCATCGAGCGAAAATGACTCAGTTTTCCCGTGATAATTTTAAATCCTTCTTCGAATTGAGATAGAGTCGTTTTTCGACCACGTTTACCCCCCATTTTACTAAATTTCTGACCGTATCTCGGTAACAGAGTGTCGATTGCTCCATTCGAATAATGAAATCGAGTTCTTCGGTTAAAATGGAGAAGGACTTGTTGGAAACTTTCAAGTTTTCTAATTTTTGAAAATCTCTCAATACTATACATATAATTGAAAATTCTAGAAAGTCTTAACCTATGTGAGACCTCTTTACCTCCCCAGATTCTACGATTTGCGAGTTGAGGGCAAATTATCTTCAGAAATTAATTTACCGATAGCCGAAATCTGTAAAATGATACCCATATTGCAGTAATCGGTATTCTCAAGTTGAAACTCCCCTCCTCTCTCGAGCGAAAATCGAGTTACCCGCTCGTAGCCCCGGGTAATAAATCAGTTATGAAAGTACAGGGACCTCGCGAGACCATTCTTTCTGGGAAGGTGGAGTGCAGGGCACAGGCGCAAAACGGTGGCTGGGTGAGGGTTTAGCCCCTAAATCTACTGAAAGCTCCCCGAAAAACTAAAAAATTATACGAGTAAAAGAATTTTCAGAATTATTTTTTTATACTTGTCAGCCCTCCCTATCCTGATGCAGGTCCAATCGAGGTAATTCTAGGTTGAGTGGTGTGGTGTCCCGAGGCCAATTTGGAGTGCGTGCACCGCTTTACGCCTCACCATCATCATCGATACTTGTCAGCTCCTAACAAGCCTCTCCTTACTTCAGCGGGTATGTCTTTATGGTGCATATAGGATCCAAATTTACCGACTCGGAACAGATATCTGCCAGTTTTCCAAGTTGATATCGTGCAAGCTAGGGTGCTTCCTAAAACAAGTTTTTCCAAAATTGTTCGCTCTCAGGAGCTACCTTATAGGTTTTAATGATGCAAAAACATCAGCTAAAATTATTTTGAAGTTGCGGATTATTCGGGATTTGGTATGAAAGAGAGAAGTGTCACGTCCGGACCGCAGTACAGGCATTCAAAATCAGAGAGACAAGAGAGTGTAATAAGCACGTGTGTTGTACGATCGATACTAAAAACAGATCGTGATGGGAGAGCTAAAATGTATCAACTGTGACTGAAATTTACTGTTCTAAAACTAAATTAAGACTGAACTGAACGGATGTCCTGGGCTACAAAACATAAGCTGAAACTGAATGAACTAATGTCCTACCTAGCCGACTGGTAGAAGAAAATTGAACGAGTCAAGAGAATAAGAAGAAGAATGTGGTATTGAAAAGGTCACGCACCGACATATAGAAATGTATGAGATAATAGACGTTTGTGAGACGTTTGCATCGTGTTACACAGAAAATAGCCAGGCAGGACGATTGATACAAAAATATACATTCGAGAGAAGTGAATCGCTGCAAAATCAAAAAATTTTATAAAGTGTCGCTCAGCGGGGTTAAAGTTTTATACGGAATACAGAAATTTGTACTTTAACTTTTAAAAATTCTAAAAATAGAGTTTTGTGCAAAACAAAATTACTTGACTAAAACAAATTGTTCTCCGTCCTGTTATGAAGAAGTGCATAGCCAATATTAGATGAAAATAATTTTCTAAAGGTCTTTCACCTCTACTTCATTTTTAGGTGAAAGTAAACTATTTTCATCACAGATTACGAAAATAATATAAAAATAGAAAATCTAGGTACATGGTTTCCAGACATGTTACGTCCATCTTTGATGTTGGGTTGGTCCCAACCCCCACACAATTGGCTCCACTGGCGGTCATAACCTAAAAATTATGGATGGGTATTTCAAATGCGTCGAAAATAGGGTTTTTGAGTCGGTAATTCATTCTTTTAAGTTAGTTCATTAGTCTTCTCCACTCGAATGGATCTAAAAAGGGCTGAAACGTGCAGTATTCATAGTAAAGTATACTCGTGTACAACATGCCAAAGGAATGGTTTCTTAAGTCGGTGAGATCGTTTCTGTCCTTTTTTCAGACGCACTTAACGTCTGAAAAAAGGTTAGAAATGATTTTAAGTTTATGGAAACACAAACTCTTCAAACATTTTGAATTATTGGGAAGGGGTTTCCAACTAAAAACTAAAATTTCGAGACTTAGGCTTTCTAATTTCAACTTTGCCAGTTTTAACTGCTCAAGTTGTCAACTATTGAAAATTTCAAATTCTTGTACGGGTCGCTCCTATGTCCTCTGTGGCTGCGGCCCCGAAAGGATCAGATCCAAAAATCGCCCTCACAATTGGAATCTGTAACTAATATACACTTTTGCTTTCGTGGTGTCGTCGAACGGGGTATCTTTGAACAGCCGGGTAACTTGGAACACGCCAACAGATATGCGGACGAGCGACCTTATTGGCACGCTTAAGCTAATCCCTGAAGCTCTCCTCGCACTTATGAGTATGAGCAGTGAATAAGTGAATTGCCAAAATTCATTAATACTGTGCAAGCCTGTTGGTACGTTTTAGGTTAGAGTCGGCTGTTCCAAGGTACCCCAGTTGACGGTAGTACATTTATTCTGGAAAATGCTGCAACTAATTCCAACTTCGCCAAAAAGAAGACCACTTAATCCTCATATCTCGCTTATTTACGCCATTGATACTGTGGTACTGTGGATCTGGGCCGAAATCCCCGTCCAATGCTCCGTGACTCATTACAGAGGCTCTGGAATTCTAATGCAGAAACCAACATAGTTGATTTGATAATAATTGACCTCTGATTCGGCACGGATTCATCGTGCTTTCAGTTACGTCTTTATCAAGTTCAAGTGCTTGCCCTTGCTCCCAAAAGGTCGAACGTGATGCTCTTGAGATTGTTCAGAGTAAATAGTAATAAGATCCGATGGTTCAAGCAACCGACCTTTGCCCTTGATCTCGGGCAGACGTTCGCCTCATTTAAAGATTCCTGTATCTTGCGCCGTATTTAAACACGTTTTTAATTGCTCTCGCGAAATATCCAGGCGTGGGCAGAGGCAATCGTGCTATCGTACATCTCTGTCACCAACCAGTTCGCGTTTCATCTTCATGTCTGCAGTTTTGTCTGCTGCATGACGGAACCTGTCCCTCCTTATCGATGATACAGCAACGGGTACTCGACTTGGGCCTTTTCAAATTTGCGGCGACACCGTTGACGCGAAGCGTTTGCAAAATCATAAACCCGCGTATTCCGTATAGTGGAAATTTTATAACTTTGAATGTTTTTCGCGAGACTTAGAAAAACGTAGCGTATATGCGTAGATATTCGTTTGTTTTAAAACTTTTTGCATTTATAGTTGTATGTTGACAGTAAAATTGGATGGGGAGTTCAACGTGGATCGTGTAGTTTTTATATGGCCCTTTCAACGGGGGCAATGAATTCAGCGATGAGTTGGTGGTGAGAGAGAGCTGACAAATGTAGGTGTCCCGAGGGATGAATTTGGAGTTCGATGATCTGTAATAGTGTAGCATAGCCGACACATATATGTGTAGGTCTTGTAACTGCGCGACTTGAATGTAGAATGAAAAAGTATCGCGCTAAGACGAAAGGTGATTGGCATTTCACATCTCCTTACAGCCAGCGCTGTACAAAAGACTGCGATTTCATTGTTCAGTTTTTCATCAATCGGACAGCGGTGGTATGGCAAAATACTCGAAGATAGCAAATTAGTTCGATAAATCTAGACAGCGAATCCTGTTATTAAACGGAGAAAGGTGCCGAGGAACAACCCCGGCAGTGGAGGGTTACCGTGTTTTCATACCTTCATTGTATTTTCCGAAATAATAAACGAATGAAAATTCGTTTTCTGGGTTCACTTGCTATACTTACGTTCAGCGCTGTGATCAGAGCACGCCTTCGAAACATGCTTATAATATTCAACGTGTGTATGGGAGCTCTAGTAGTTTTACTCGGGGAAGTGGAAGCCGAACGATACAGCTTCCGTTTCCGGCTTCTAGCCTCCAATTTTCATCTAGCTTCTTACTTCTAGCTTCCAGTCTCAGTATGAACTTCTACCTTCCAATTTTTTTTCGACTTCCGGCTTCTAGCTTCCAGCTTCTTTTACTTATTCTCACCGTTTCACTTTCACTAATCTTCTTTTTCTTCTACTTTTTTAGATAAAAAAACATAAAAAACAATTTTCATAAAATTGTAAGAAGCCGACTGGAGCTTCCGCTTCCAGCTTTTAACTGATACCACTTCCAACTTCTGGCTTCTCAAAATTATCCTAAAACTCTGCAAAAACTTCCGGCTTCTGACTTCCAGCTACCGGCTTCCCCGCATCCCTGGTTTTACTCAGGCCTGTACTGATCAGGCCAAGGAAATACAAGTTAAGGTGAAATTTGTATACCTACGTTGAGTATATCTTTGGTATAATTCGCATTCATCGTATGCGGTTCAAAATATCTCATGTGAATCCATGATAAGCCTCCCCCTCCAAATCAAGAACTATTTGCGCTAGCAAAAAATATTTAAAATTAATTATTTCAAATAAATTATATTTGCACAAGATTACTTAATGATAGTTTTCTTACAGTTTTACGGATTCTATCCTACATGCGGCATACATGGCGAAGAGGTGGTTTAGAACTCACACGTCATATTGATACTCATATATTAACACAATCCTTATGGGAAGTATTACAAAATTTTGAGCACAGTAGTTTTACCAAGTATTGCGAGTAAACGGAGAATTGACTGTGGACCTGTTTTCCTACCACAGTATTTTCTTATCCCTTGGAAAATTCCCTTCCATCTCCCTACCCATTTGAAACCACAATTATGTAACTATGTGATTCGTGTCTGACCGAATGAACGGAAATTTGAATTATACAATTTTTCACGTTTGTCTGAACACAAAAAATAGCGTTCCAAATGTTGAAATTTTGGGTTTTCTGGCTCACTATATTCTCAGGGCCGAAGAAAGTCTAGTTGCAGTGAAGTACGTGCATCAGAATGGATTCTCCACATTTTTTAAAAATTCAATTAAAATTTATCGGTATATATGGATGTTTTTTGTGTTCAATTTTCTTGGAGGTGAGGAGGGGGATTCTAAGGTTCTTCATTTGGAAGCTTTTATTTGCACCATGTGAGGAAATGAAAGAGTGCCGGCCCTGCTAGATACATTTTTCGTTTAAAGTTAACCCCGAGTGAAAAATCACAGGTTGGAGAGAGAGGCTGAGAGTACAAAATTTCATCAGCCACTGTATGGAAACGATTCTTTAGCTTTTTAATATGACTGGATTCATTTTCAGTCTTAATTTTACCGCGGAAGTGAATATTACGGCCCTTCTGAGGGGCTAAAAATTGAAAAAATCAACGAAGTTTCTTATTTTACGACTTTTCCTCGGATCCTTGATCTTGTACGTCGATGGTGACCAAAATATAGAGAAGCTTCCCATTGAAACTGCATACCGATCAGATGAGAGAAATCCCTAAGTGGTATTTATTTTACATCCCTCCCCTCGATTTCCGCTCCAACAAGAAACGTATTCTGAATGTAAAAATCTCGTACCTAACTGAAATTTTTTTAAAGACGAAAAATGTTTAGCCGTTGCGTAATGGGGTTGTAGTTTAACGTAGGATTTTCCATAAGAAAGAATTTAATTGTTCTCTGAAATATCTTACCAGTAAAATTTTCCAAATTGAACCGACATTCGTCCTAACATAATAAAAGACTCGATAGGAAATTTTTTGGAAAAAAAAAAAATTATTCAAGGGGTTTGTAAAGGCTTTTAAATAGTACATACTGCTGGGGTCTGCTAATGAAATTACGGTTTTCATTCAATATTAACCGAATAAATGTCGCATGATAGCCCACTTAAATAATTTCCGGATTTCGTTGAACCCACTTTTTTAGAGAGATTCTCAAAGAATCTACAGGAGATCAATACATAAAATTTGGAACTCCCATGAATCCCTTACACGATTTTTCCTTCCAAGAATTTCCTGTTGAGTCTTTTATTATGTTAAAAATAACAAAGTCTTTGGGTCAAATCGTGTTTTTTTGGAGAGAGGGGATGGCGGGGGGATGGAAGGTCTCCTTGTAAGATGATCATAAAGAAGTAGACCTAAGAAAATAGTTCACGTGACCGTTGAAACAATTATTCCAAGCCGCCGTCGACCATTTAAACCTATGAAACGATATCCATTTGGCATTTTATTAAATTCTAAAGCCAGTCCCCTCCCAGGGCAATTTTCAATTTAGAAGTAAATCGTTACCAAAAAATATATTCAGCGACCTTTTAAACCTATGAACGGAATCTATAACGCACTTCATGACCTTTCCGAGATTCCACTTCCTCTTCGATATTACTACATTTTTAATTTCCTGCCAAATCAGTATCAAAATCAAATTCTGCGACCTTAAAATCCCTCTAGCCGATGCTTCAATTTGATAATTCGGGCTAATACGGCTTTTAGAAACTGTAACAGAAAAGTCATTTGGGATACTGAAAAAACACAGAAAAACACGAAGTTCAACTTGTAGTATCTAAAGGGAAAGGGTTCCAGAAATGGGTGTACATGGGAAATTATAGAAAGGGGTGTAGGGGTGATCTGCATATTGCTTCTGTTCGCTGAAGACGGTGAAACAGAAAAAAAAAATTGAAAAATCTTCACCTTCCCCCGCTGAGTCTATGTTAATGTATAGCAACATTCCAACCCCCTATTCAAGAAATCTTGAGGGTAGTTACTAAAAAGTTATAACAAACCTTTCTTGTGCAGAATTTAATGAGGAATAATTTTTGTTTGGAGTTTTTCGCCCGCAGCAGATATTTTCCAAGTTGTCCAGGAAAAACTATAATTTTGGGAGGGACGTTCAACCCCCTATGGCCAGGACGAAACTATGGGGAGGGGTAACCCCCATAATTTGACAGTCAGCAGATTTTGAAACTGTTCATTTGAATTTTTCATTTTTGTTTGTTTTCAATTATAAAATATTTTTATTAAAAAATCGGCAAATTTTCAATTTTTTACAAATTTTGTCGGCGAATTTCTAGTTTTTAAAATATATTTGTCGGCCCCCCCCTGTGCCCCCAAACTGAAATTCAAGTTTGTCTCTGCTCTATGGGGACAAAATGGAGACGAAGGTCAATCAGGTTCATACCAAATTTCAATTCTTTCCGAAATGTTACGAATTCGTTTCATAATGAGCCTTGACTATATGGTTTGTGTTTAACTCAGCGTATACAGACAAGCAACCTTTCAAATAAGTAGCCAACAACCAATGCTTTTGTACTCCTTCCTTTTTTCCTTCCGATGGATAGGGAAAATTGGTTTTCAATTCAGATACGTAATATGCCTGCTTTTATTTGGAGGGGGGTGCGAATCAGGAGACCAGATTGACACAATAATCTGTGGGAAAACTTCTGACACAATAGTCTGTTGCAAAACTTCTTGTCGCACTTTTTTCATTTTATAGTATCGTTGCTTGGGCTGGTTTTTATGTGTTATAAACAAATATCAATTGAAGTGCCCACTTCCAAAGTGACCTAACTGGAAAATTTTCGTTTTGAGAAAAACAAGAAAAACACTTTATAAGCAAAATAGTAAAATAACGGAATTTTTTTTAGTAGGTATCAATAAGTTCAACCTTCAAGAAAAATTTGTCGTTTTTGCTTTTGCTAAGTATGTGCAGTTAGGTCACTTTGGAAGTAGGCTCCTCAATTATACTTACGTACGTATTTCAGTGAAAGTTCAACCCCATTCTACAAGGAATCAGGACGTTAGCAGGGAGTCTTCTGGTCATTAGATTTTGAAAACATTCGCGAAAAGGTCCTCGTTGCAACAACCCTGTCGGATGGGGGAAATACCCCAGGCCCGGACTTTCGAGGGGACCTGATATTTTTAAAAGGCCTGAATTTCAATCATACTGTACATCAAATCAGCAATCACTTCTTACACCATGAAAGAAACCGCTTATCCCATAGCTTATAATTTTTTTCCATCTAACAAAAGAACAAATTGAACTGGAAGAAGAGGAGGGCCCGTGGAAATTTCCCCAGGCCCTCTTTTTCTGTCTACAGGGCTGCGTTGCAACAGAAAAGAACGTACGAAGAGATTTCCTCTAAGAAAGTCCAACATCTCAGCAATTTGAGAAATCAAGCTCGCAGTAATTAACATGTATTTATTATTTTCGTATTGTACAACCGGGATCAAACTTTACACAGAGGAACAAATCACAACAATTGCATCATTACACCAAAAAATGTTATCTGTACAAATACACAGAACCTCAGAAGCGGCAAACGGTTACGGAGACCGAGGAACTAGCCGTAGTAAGCGAATGGAGAAGCCACAATGGGGGCAGCGACTCCCGGATAAGCGAATGGTGCGCTATACGCGCTGTACGCGGGGTACGCACTGTACCCAGCGGGGGCGTAAGCGTAAGGATAAGCGGCGTAAGGAGCGGCGTACGGGTATCCGGCGGCGTACGCGTACGGGAACAAGCCGCGTTTGTCGCGTTTGTCGCTCGCTTTTTGCGGCTCGGCGGCCATGGCGGCCAGCACGAGGGCGAATACGAAGACCAAAGTAATCTGGAACAAAAAGACACGCGATTTTGGTGAAAATCGTAAAAACTGTTCGGGGCAATTTTGAGGTGATAGCTTGCGTACAGACAACCAAGAATACGCAAGTCGAAGCCATGCTAGGAGGGTCCATGCAGAGTGTGTAGGAATTTGGTTGTATCTGAGTGCGCTGTACACTGAATCGGATTGCCTTCAAATGCACGCAAAATGAAGAAAAAAAAGTTAAAATATCCAAATGCTGTATCGACAGTAGATCCACTTGGATATGATGAATCAATTTTCGCATCGCTTCCCTTTCGGTATTGTGGGGCAGTGACCCCGGAAGGATTTACATCTGGCTGTTCACAGTCTGGCTATATTCATTAGCCGTGGAACCCTTTTCTCTTTTCTAATTTTACTCTCAACCCGAGCTCTGGAATCCGCCGTATTTTGTGTTAATTTATTTTGTCAGTTCTAGTTCATTAAAAAAAAATTTTAATGGATTTGATACAGAAAAGTAAGTGCTTCATTTTCTCGTGAGTTGATTCTGGATACGATGAATACTACTGTTAATACAAAGTATTAAAATAGACGATGGTTTCGTGAAAAAAAAACAAAAACATTACTCTAATAAACCTTTTTTTTCTTACAGTTTCGTACTCTCCTAACAATCATGAGGATATACCTAGTATGATGCTATGGTTTTCAGAAATTTCGAGATTAATCTACGTTGACTCGCAATGAAAAAAGATGGAAGGTTTTGAAGATAATTATCTACGTAGTCTGATATTGGATTTGTCTAATTATTCAATAAAAACTTGCTGGTACTCATCTTACGTGTTATATGTATGTTAGTTATGAGTAATTCGATTCGGTATTCTCATTGGGTATTGTATTTGATTTTAGATTTAAGTAATCGAGACACCCCCCCCCGTCCAATAAATTTTTGACACATTCTGGTGCAGTCAGCATCACTGAGACTGTCACGAGCGTTCAAAAATATATTTCAAAAACGTCATTTAATTGAAGGAGGACGTAAAGTTACTTATTTATTCATTTCAACTAGCCGCAAAAATGAAAGGCATACTCAAGAAATGTCTTTTATGATTGGAAAATAAAAATAAGGATTAGGCAGAGACAAATTTTTTGAGAAACTTCCCCTTCATGCTCTGTTGGCCTAGGGAGAAAAGAAGGGAAATTTTAATTGATGCAGCAGTTCTCAAAAAAGATGTCGGACAGCTGGTACTCAGCAAGCTTTTTTTTTATTATTTACGTATGATTTTTACATTTATTGAGATGATATAATCCCAATATTGCGAAAAATGGCCAAGTTTGCGACTTGTAACAGAGGACCTGACTTCTAAAACGCGCTTAGTCCAAAAAATCGAAAATCGAGTTTTTAGCGCAATCTGGTGGAGGAAGTCAAAAGGCATCTTTCAGAGTTGGTTTCACGATTTAATCGCAACTTAGAGCCAGCTAAGGCTTTCTTTCGTTCTTTTTTGTAATACTGAGTTACTTGTTTTTTCAAATTTTATGAATATAAGACTCTTATGACTGTAAGTCATACTTGCTTTTTCCTGTTGGGGGGGGGGTACAAGAATGTCTGAAGGATGGAGGGAGGGGGACATTGTTTACGTGTGCCTCGTTCACCGTAATGGTGGTCTCTAAGCTGTATCTTCCGATTTCCGACAGTTTCTAGGTCAAGATGTACGAATTTTGACCTTTCACAAGTATAACATGGTCTGCCAAAACGAGTTAAGTCCACGACTTCCCCTACTTTACTCTCCCGTAACTCGAAGGCTGTTTGCACGCCAGCCTTCATACTTTGGTGGTATTAGCACTGACCTCCTCCTCTTGCCACCCACGCAATTGAATCAGTGTTACCATTTATCGTCCGCGAGTCAGAATGTTTTTTTCGATTTCCTAACATTTCGTTTTTTGGACTAGGAGCGTTGTGGAAGTCAGGCTCTCAACTGATGGAAAATAATGAGAAAAAAAAATTGCCGACGAAACGCGAGAAAAATTAATATAGGAAATAAGGACATCTGTAAGGTCATCGCCCATGTAGCTCGGTACACTTAACGTAGGTGACTGCGGTTAGAATCTAGTAGAAGATCTGCAATATTTTTTAGTTTTGTGGGATTTTTGTCAGATTGAAAATGGTGAAGAAAATTATGACGAATTGTAGTTTCTTCTTCAAGTTTTTATTCACAACTCATGTAATATTGCAAATGCCTATATGCCTTCGGGTCTCTGATGCGACGCCTGAAAGGGTGGATTACAGGCTTTGAGATACGGTGTTGCCAGGGTCACTTCGGCATGCCTACATTACCCCATATACCCACCAAACATCATTACATATGCCTATCATTATATTCTAAAATTCTTATACCCAGAAAAGTCGTGCTTTGTCTGTCGTTATTTCACCATGTACAAGTACAATCTCTTCATCTATTAGCTTTTAATTGAATTTTCTATGTAGATGGAAACGTTTATAAAGCATAATTGTGAACCAGTTAAGAAGTTAATATTTATTAGTATTTCTACATTTCTTTCAGAATGTGCATGAGCACTGATTTAATATTAAAAACAAATGAAGAATAAAACTAAGCAAGCCGTGAAATTTGACAATTACATACTAGCTACATATTATGTAAATTCTAAATATTGGCATTTCGGCCTTCAAAAGGTCATTTTCAAGATGAAAATCAAAATCTTAAGGTCAGGTTCTGAATCAGCGTGAAAAATTAGTTCAGAAATCCAATATTTTTCTAATGACATCAAACATGTAAAATCAGGCTTTTGAGCTTCATTAAATGGTTAAAAAACATTTTAGCAAAAAAAAAAAAGATTCGAATTCATTTGCTTGAAGTTTAAGTTGATTTCTTAACTAAAGTACTCCTGATAAATTATATTTTGACGAAAACTTTTTCGGCTATTATGCCATCATCAATTGTTTTACAACTTGGGAAGACAACATGGCGGCATAACAACTGAAAACGGCTTTGTCATTGGGCAATTTTAGTAGTGAACAATTGGTACTTTAATCAAAGAACTTGGAAAAGAGCCCTTTACCTAAATTTAAGGGCAAATTTGAAATCCTTTTGAAAATTTGGCCATGAAACACGCATGTTCTAATTTTTAATTAATTTGTAGATTGCTTGGAAACGAGCTAGAATACAAATTTCTTTTTGCATTTTTGAAGACTCTTTGCAAGAAACCCCGGAAGTTTCCGTTAACGGATTCAATCAATGTAAAAACCAGGTCTAACAAAGTTGGATTGGTTCTTGGGATACCGAAAAATGTCAAACTTTATTTACAGTGATATTAGGCGAAAATTCAAAAGCTGCATTTGGAGGGGGAAAAAGAAAGAAAACAATTCAATTTGAAGAAATTGAAAGGTCCAAAATGAATTTAGCGTTGAACTAAGAAATTTATAATTGTGATCCATTACCCCCTCGTGTTTCCTAATATTAATTTTGTGCGTGTTTTTGATCACTAAGTACAGTCCAGTATGCACTGTCACATTTTTCAACATGCTGATTCTTTAAGAGCGGTAACCAGTCTGAGGAGGCTTTAAATGGGGGCATTGTTCTCTGGCAACTCGGCTTATCTCTTTCAGCAGAAGAAAAATTCATTGTTTCCCATTTCTTTGCTGAAAAATCCATTATCACTTCCTTAACTGAAATTTGCTCCTTCAAACATTTGGTTTTTCCCCCTCTTACTCTCATACGAAAGACTGGTATGTGACAATTTTGGAGTATTTGTAACGTTGATTACAATACTATCCGATTTCCTACTCTGTGGAGGAAGGGCCCTTAAGACTAGCTGAGGCTCTTTAATCTTCAATGGTCACGTAAGAATCTTTCCGACTCTCCCAGACTTGTTTAAAACGTCATCATTCTCCAAACTTGCTTAACACCAGCTGAAACTGTTCGAAATTCGTTTACTGTAGATTATGATTGTTTCAAACTTGGTTATAGCCGTTCAAAATATTATCAAAATTTATTAGAACTTTCGACATTGTTCAAGACGTGTGTGAGACTAATCTTTAAAATGACCTACGACATATTGACCGATACTCTCATGGATCTTTGTAAGGCTCTGTTAGGTTATTGCATAAAACACATTGTCTGTTCAAGGTCCGTCCAAAACCTTTTACGACTCTCCCAGGCCTTATTAGGACTCTTTAAGACTGGAAAATAGAGTTAGGAAATTCATGCTTCCACCTGTGTTTTGCTATTGCAGCCCATGGTTTATAACTTGACTTTTTCTTTTTCAGAAAATTTCAAAGATACTAGCATAATTTATAATTGTTTTTTTCTTCATTTTTGAAGTATAAACTTTTGTTTTTACACAACACTATATTTTATTGCATTTTTGAGCATTTTTCTTAGATTTATCATGTAAAATGAAAATTCGAAGCTGAAAAATGTGTTTCTCTTTTTATTTGCTGGAATTTCCTTTTTGGTATTCATCAAATAGCAGTACTGCTGAATCATAAATAGTGTTGCGATTATCAAGGTTCATGTATCTAAATTCAGTTTCAAAATTCCTATAAAATGATATCCGCATCGTTTTTGCTTGTTTTTGACGTTTTATGATATTTTTTACACTATTTTTCTCGCTTTCTGTTTTGCTTTGTTTTTTTTTTCTGTTTGAATTGTCTCATTTTTTGCATTGTTAAAGAAGACAAATGCTTTTTTAAAACGTATATTTCCCTGATTTTTCGCATGTAAATTCCCTAACCCTATTAGAAAGGTTCTTCCTCACTTATTAAAGGCTATAGTTAGTGGCCTGAGACTTCTTCCAAACTTTTTCTAGATTTGCCAAGACTTCGAATCTTGTTCAGGGCATCAGGGCTCTTTGTGCCTCTTCCAGACGTGCTACGAATCCTTTCAGACTCTTCCAGACTTGATCACGACTTTTTACGACTCCTTAAAATTCCTTAAAACTCTTCAAAACTCATTTATAACTCTCGAAATGTCTCTATAACTGTGTAAACCACCTTGTAACTTGAAACTCTATGAGACTTTAGCAAACGTTGTCGTTTTTGAAGTGTTTTAGTTTCAATTTTCCTTGCTGGGAGGGGGCGTTCCTCCCGTGTCAAAGTGCTACCTTTATTCCGCAGAGATGCTGACTATTCCGTATAACTTTTCTAAGATGGAGAAGAGGAGAGGGTAGAAGGCAGCTTATGAATTTGATTTAAACTTTTGGCAAAAACCGCGTTATTTTCGAAAATAGAAAATAAACATTTTTAGCGAGTAGGTGATTGGGTTTCTCAACTTTCAAATGATCTTTAGGTCATTGATCTAGGTCATGCTGGAATTGTTTTCCAGATTTTCAAGAGAAAGAGTTGCACAAGTACGGTAAAGAAGACTCTGAGAAAAGGCGGGCTAATTTCAAGATAGCTTGTCTACTCCTGGGCATTTACAACTTTTGGGATACTCTTATCGTGACTATGCTATTCGATCTTCCCTTCAATTTCTTTGTTACCTGCATATCACACAAGTGACCCAGGCATGAGTAGATATATTTTGGTTTCTTCTTTTTCTTTATTTAATCACAACCCCGTATACTTCTGTGTTACGTTAAGCGTGACCAAATATCGACACAGCCAAAAGCATTCCGTACATTCCGTCCATGAATTCTCACGAAAATTACCAACCTATATTCCTTTTTCAACCCTCCGGTCTTCTAAAACAGCTCTCGAACCCTTTTATGATAACTACGAAGAAAATTATTCTAAGATACTCACCTGGAATTTCATGATTTCAGTTTTTGAAGTTTGAGCAGACGAATAGCGAACAATGAGTTGTTAAAGTACAACTGAGATAACTAGCACTGACACTACCCACCTCAGTAAGACCCGTATTTATACGAATAACTTTTTCGAAAACTGCATCGCATATCAAGTACACTCGACTGTTTAAATATTCATAGAACGCCAAAGGAATCCAATTATTCGATCACTCGATAGATATTGCGACATTTTATTTCGGTTCTGTTTGTTTGCCAATTTACGACCGTCCGTCGGTGAGTCCAGCAGCTCCGGTAAATTAAATATTCCAAGTGAACAGGGCCGCGCGATCGCGTACTTTTGAACGTGTGAGATGTGAGCTGATTAATATCCCATTTCGAGTACGATGTCCGAAGATGAATTACTTAACTCAATTATAGTTATGTAAGTTTCGGTGTTTGTGCTATGATTCAACGTAATACCACGTACACCTATTAGGGCACTCGGCTGGCAACGTGCTCGATTCAGTTTTCTATCTGGGCCATCAAAGGTCACACCCTCGATTTCCAGTCAACGGTATTCTTTTCTACTGAGATTGAAAGGACGAAAGGAAAACAGAATAAACGTTTCTCGTATCTATTCTGCTCAGTCAGTGGGAAGTTTTTGTCTGAAGCATATCCCTCTGAAGAATCCAGTTTGGGGTTGAAGTACAGCTGACCTGAGATAAATTATGCATCATGTTATAAAATCGCGAAATTTGGTTGGTTGACATTAAAGAAGCACAAGATTAGAGTTGTCCTGCCAAAATCCTCTTGAGTTCGAAATTGGAGAAGAAAGATCAAACTTTCAGCTTCTAGCTAATTTAGTTACCTGTAGTACATACAATAGATGTAATGTAAATTGTGATAGTCCTTATTTTCGTTAAGTCCAAGTCCATTCGTGGGGTCCCTCACAATTATGCCACTACGACGAAATGTTTGCATAATTTCAAAATCATCAAACCAATTTAACTCGACTTTCGAGAAAGATATTGTTAAACAGAAGTATTTTGGATCATATTAATAAAACTTGAATGCTATTAAGAGAAAAACAGAAAAGAATCCCAATTTTACTCAGAATTATTTCGGAGATCAGTAGAGTACAAGCCCCCGTATTCCTCGCAGTGAGGCTCCGAAATGGGTAAGGGAAAGTGAAAAATAGAATTTGAAACGGGAGTCGATTTATAGATCTTCAAATTGTGCAGCCACAGTTCGCTTTATTAGCCGCGTATTTTCACGACGCTGAGTAAACTGGTCATGATGTGCACATGACAGTATCAGTCTTTTTGGTCTGGTCGTAACATACCCTGCGATTGTAGTGCCTTATTCGTTTGAACTGGCGGGATTCACAAGGCACGCTATCTTCCTATCTCGATTGATGCTGTAGTCGCTGCGTTCGCTAGGATGTAAGTACTAAGTAGTGAGTTATTCGAATATCACCAACTTGGTTGTCATCAACTTTGACCATCTCCTTCCACCTTTGCAACTTTCCTTGTACCACAAGCGTGAAAATACTGTTCTCTCGAATTTTGTAAGCTAAATATTTCATTTTCATATTCTAGATATTGTCGATTATGGTTTTTCGATCCCCTCCTAGTCTCGCTAAGACTGTTTCATTGTTAACATAGCTTTTCCATGGGGTACTACATCTCAAAAGCGGATATTTTCTTTTCGCATTCTGCAGTCATGGTCCATGTTTTATGAAAAGCATATCAAAACTGTTTAGACATAGCACCGCAGTAGTATGTAATTAGTGTGATCCTAACCCACGTTTTTTCTCATTGAAATCACCACCTATTTTTCCACGATTTTCACCAAAATTAGCTCGAAAATCAATGAAATTATGATTTAATAATGAAGTTGATCTTCCATAAAAACTCCCCTAAAATTTGATGTATTCAATTTCTTTGCATAATTGTATATCTTCATATCTGATAATGATTTGATAGGGAGTTTCAATTTTTTTTTTTAGAATTTATATAAAATTTTTCTCCATCAATTGTTTTTCTAGCTCTTAGTGGATTCACATAAAATCCTTTTCCCAATTTTTTCTCTACTGCATGAACATTTTTATATTGATTAATGAATTCTATAATTTTTTCATCAGTTGCATTTTTGAGTCCATGCCCCGAATTTTCTTTTTCTGTATTATTAGTTTTGATTCGTTCTTCAACTAATTTATTATTTGCTTTTTTATTAGTTTAAGCATTTATAAGATTGGTTGCAATAGAGGATGCGGCTGTTATAATCGGTAAAGCTCCCAATAAAGCTGGTAAAAATCCACCAGTTTTATTATTTTCATTTATATATTCCAATTGGGGTGTTTTCAGTTGTAATTTAACAGGTTTCTTTTGCTTGATTCCTTTCTTGATTTGTTTTATTTGATATTTTGATAGAGGTAAATAAGTCTCATTCATGACACTATTTTTTGTTCTAATCAACTGTTCATGATTTAAATCAAGAGTAATAGGCTTCCTTAGTTTTATACCCTCAAGAATAATTTTTGATCTTTTTCATCTAAATTAATTGGATACTTTATACCAGCTCCTAACCACCTTTTTATTTTCATAGCATTTGTTGTTAAATATGCTGCAGCTTTTTCAACTAATTTTGAATCATCAGCTATTACACGCTTCCAGGCATCTTCTTGTAATTTGTAATTAGCCTCGTGTCTTTTATCAATGTCACTGGATCTAGCATAAGCTATGTCATGATTTTGTGCAGCTTCGTCCAATTTATTTTTTGGTTTTACTCCTTGTGTTAATTTTAAATCTAAATTTGTCCCTGGCCCAAGATATTCATATCCTGGTACATGAAGTTCAAGTGATAAATTATCAATAATAGATTTGATTACTTACCACTCCCCTTTTTTGGTTTTGGGAAAGAACTCAATTGATTATTAAATAATTTCTTCCTATAATCGTGATTCATTTATTATATAAACGAATTATGTATTCTACATAAGTAGGATTTATCCTGTGTATTAAAATTCTATTTTCAAAAGTTCCTGATTATAAAATTTACCAAGAATTTCTTCCCCGTCCTCAGCCTTGATAGAATAAGTTATAGGATTCGTAAAGAAAATCTTGTCGATTATAAAAATTTCTCGAGTCCAATTATTCTTGTATTTATTACCAAAAATTTTCTTATAAGCATAAATTCTTACTCTATCCCCTATTTTAAATTTTGGGATTCTTTTATACATAGTATCCGCAGGATTAGACCTGCTCATGCTGGTCGCATTAGACTGCTTTGCTGTCGCATCACATTTATGTGGTGATTTCAATGAGAAAAAACGTGGGTTAGGATCACACTAATTACATACTACTCACCGCATTATCCTTTTCTGGAGGCTCAGATATTAATTCCAAAAAGTTTCACAAGTCCATCTATTATACATGTAGCAATACTAAGAAAAATATGTCCGTTAATTTTTTTAAATTATTTTATTTACAAGCCTTTGTTAGTACGATACAGTGACTTTTTCAGGGGGGAGGGGGTTATGTCGCCGAACGCACCCACATTCGGGCATGTGCATCCACCGTCCTTCTCCACCACCATTATACCTTCCAATTCTACACCAAAATATCCCAAATGATTTTTCCAATTCATCTCGGTATCTTGTCGGCGGTCTCCCTTTCCTCCGCTTCCGCTTTCTGAGTAACCACTCCTCAGCTAATTTTCCAAATTTCTCACCACCGCTATAACCATGTGCCCGGCGTACTTCAGATTTAAATTCTTGATTCTCCATCCGGTATCTATCGCCTCCGTGGTGTTCGCGATTTTTTCGAACTGTATTTTATCTTTAACCCTAATTTTCGTGATACTTCGTAATATCTTATAGAACGTTACTCCAATATTCTCGTTTTGAGCTTTTGTTAGTAACCACGTTTAGGCTCCATGGGTGAGTGAGGGTACGACACATTGCCCCAGGATTTTAACTTTTGTTTTAATAGGTAAGTTCCCCTTAAGAAATGCCCTGTGAGCCCAGAAGTTTTTCCATACCTTCGTCATTTTGGCCCTCAGCTCGAGTTTTCTCCTACCATCCACAGAGATAATTTGACCAAGGTAATTGTACTCCTTGACCATTTCTATTTCCTCCCTCGATCTTGATTTCATCTCCATTAATATTAATCATTATTTTGATCTTGGAAGTGTTAATTGTCAATCCCAGTTCCCGCTTCCCCACTTGCTATGCTAAGCTCCTCCGCCATGACCTTTAGCTCTTTCAGATCGTTACTCAACAGCACTATATCGTCGGCAAAACGCAAACTGTTTAGCCGCTAACCATTAATTTTCACCCCCTCCCTGTTTTCCCAATTAAGTTCCCCAAAAATCTCCAGTACTGCGTTCAACAGATTCGAGGAAAGTGGGTCCCCTGTTCTACCCCCTTTTAAATGCCTAAAGTCTCCCCTACACATATATGCAGTTGTTTTTTCGTACATACCCTTCAAGACCCCCACTATGTTCCTTCAGACTACTCCCTGTTTGACTAAAGCTTCCCACATCGCCCAGTCGTTTGCCAAGTCGAATACTTTGTTATAGTGGTTATAGTCAATGAACATGAGTCCTATAGGCATATTAAATTCTTTAGTTTTCTCCAGAATTTGGTTTAATGTGAAAATATGGTTAACAGTTGAACATCTCCTCCTGAACTCTGTCTGCTCCCTTGGTTGGTTCCCATCTAAAATCCCGTATATTAGGGCTGTCAAAAATCAAAAAAAAAATGTTGCCGATTTAAATCGATTTGTTCTCCTTTCTTATCGATTTAGATCGATTTAAATCAACAATTCAATAAGTTTTCAAGCTACGTTCTACATAGTACCTATTTCTTTTGACTGAAGCCTGTAGCCTGCACTCCTGCAGCCTTGTAATCCGGTATTGTGAACAGGAGCCAAATATACACGAAAATGGGAAATCAGAGTTGAAATGCTGAGACTGAACTAACAACAGATAACTGATAACAGAACTAACTTCACGCGGTCAGTCGGTCAGCCATTTGGTTTTTTTTTTGGTCTTCTTATTTCTCTCTTTGAAAAGCAAGGAAACAGAACAGGCTACTGGATACTTGACACAATCGGTAGAATAGGCTCTTTAATACAGCAGGGTGACCAGTTTCTGGAGAACCGAGAAAAGTCAGGGAAACGTCAGGGATTTTTTTTTTTAAATCGAAAAAATCAAGGAATTTTGAAGAAAATTTTATGATGTGAAAGTATTATACAATTTTCTCTGTCAGACTCAATTGAACATTTAAAAAAAAAAATTGGTTTGTTGTAAAAGTTGGAAAATGGACCGGAAAATCAGAAAAATTCAGGGAATTTTTTTGGGGGAAAAATTGGCCACCCTGTACAGGAAGCGTAAGACAATAATTCCAGATTCTTTATTTCAATTTTCAGTGTTCTGCATGAAGGAAAATCGATTGAATCACTCCAGGATCCTTAATAATTGATAAGAGGCGAGCTTATCGATTTGAATCGATTTTGGATCGATTTTTTGACAGCTTTACCATATATTCTATTTTTGATTATTTTCCCAACAATTTTTGCTTATGTTCAAGGAGAGGCTAATTGGGTCTATAATTATTCAGATCACCTTTATCCCCTCTTTTATGGAACAGTGTTATTTCCGATACGTGCCACTGCCTTGGAGTGAATGCCATTCTAATGAATCTGGTGAACTGCCTGCCCATGAAAGGTGCAAGAGCTCCAGCCAAGATCTTCAATATCTCCTTTTCTATTTTGTCAGGTGCCTCTACCTTTACCCTTAATGCTGTGACGAGAGCTTTCCCTGCCACCCCTCAAACCTATCCCCTTTGTCTAACTCCATTGGTCTCCCCTCTTAACCCCATTCCTCCCTCCTTAGTGCTAATGCCAGTCCGGATCCCTTTGCACGAGTACAGCTCTTTATAGAATTCAGTAGCCTCCCTGACTATTTCTTCTCTGCCAAATATAACTTCATTTTTGTATCCCTAATTTTAATTGCCGGGAGTACATTTTGCCCATTTTGCAGAGCTCGACGTACTCTCCTGCTTAAGTCACTTTCTTGAAGCATCAAGCATTTATGAAATTAATCCTTGATCGTATTTCCTAATACCATTTCTGATTAAATTTTTGAGCTCACTCAGTTCGATCTGGTCTTTTTTAGGGAGCTTATCCTTGCCACTGATTTCAGTTCTTTTGTCAATGAGACTTTTCGTTTCTTCATTAAATTTACTGTCAGTAATTAGCTTGACCCTTCTTACACCGAGTTACGTTATCACCGCATTGATGGATTCCTCCATCCAATCATATTCATCTTCCAGTCCAACGCAGGAGTTGTCTTCCACCATCTCGAACTTTTTCCTTAGTGCTTCATTCGCCTCGTCCGACTTACGTTCAGGTATAACCCATTTACCCCCAGTATCCGATTTCTTGGTACCCCTAGGTCCATCAGAGCCGAATGCGAGGTCCACTTCAGCTCTAGCCATCCTACGGTCCGATGAAAAACCAAATTTGTTTTAAAATCTCATATTTTCGAATTATTCTCAAATCATTTACTAGTAAGTAGTCGATCTCGCACATCGTTTTATTGTCCAGCAATCGCCAGGTCCATTTTTTCTTTATTGGGTTACCCTGAAATGTGTTTGCTGTTTTTAAATCTTGCCCCAAAGCTAAATCTATTAGGCGATACCCGTTTTCATTTGTTTCCCCTCCTGGCGAGTCGGCTCCTATTCTTGCGTTCCAGTCCCCCAAGACTATTGTAAGATACTCCCCTCACTCACTATCACCTCTTTGACTCGATGGAAGAATTCTTCTGCCTCTTCCGGCGGGGCCGCATTAGTAGGGACGTAGATTTGGATAATTGAGAGTATTTTCCCACCCCCATGGGAAATTGCAGTTCTCACTGACATTCCTTTAACCATAATCAACTTGTCCTCCCGTTTTTTATTGGAGTAGAAATTCACTTTTCTATGACCTTTAGATTGTCCAAAATAGTAAAAAAGATTCCAATTCGCCCTTCTTTCTTATTTCAAACAGGTCAATTACATTCCATCTTTGCCCCTTCAAGTGTGAGAGCAGGCATATATATCTACCTATTGTGAGTATGAGTTGCCTACTTATCCAGTTGAAGGGAAGTCATATACTTTGAAAAACCTTGGTACTAGTAATGAAGAATGCATTTTGAACTCGAAGGTCGGAAAGAATTTATACCCTCGCTGAAACTTAAGATTCGTTATTAGTAAGTACGTAACAGCGGCGCAGTGAGGCCGAGGACGGTTGCTTCTGTAATCATTAAGAAGGGATGTAGCTATATGCTGCCTCCATCCCCCGTTCACTGTAAGTCATTCAAATTCAGACATTACGGCGATCAAGTTGCCGGATATTAAACTAACTCCAAAATGAACACCCAATGACTAGTCTTCGTCAACTAAGCTGTATTTTACAGTATTCCAGGAAACCTTAAGTGCATCGAGGAACAACAAATAGCAAATTACTCGCTTGGAATTCACTCGGTCCTAATTAATGCGAGGTTAAGATTTGCCTCGATCCCTTAACTCGCGCATACGTGTGTCATTAAAACGCCATATATCGGCTCACTCAACACGGTGTTATCCCGAAGTACGTCGTTATAGAAAACTCAGCGCTGATTTATGAGTAATCTGATTTCTTCAACGGTATGCTAATAACTGCTCGAGTATTAGCCCTCTTCTCTCGCTTATTAAAAAGCTACGATGTTATGAAAAATCTTTCGCAGCGCACGCCCTTATCGAATGCGACTCTTTTTCGCTTGCAAAAAAAAGTTAAAATGTTGCTCGGTCTTATTGATACCGCCGGAAAAGCGTCATCTTTTTCGCGAAATTCTTCGCCGCGTTTCTAAATCTTTTTTCGAAACAGGATAAGCTTATGAAATTAATCATCTGCCGTGTCCGCGTTTACATCGTATTTAAACCGACGTAGAGTTTTGCGAGGTTTTTAAAAATTTATGCTCCTAGTCACGCCGTGAAAGGATTATTTATGCGCCAAGGTTTACTTTACTTTTCGGCTACATTGTTCGGTATGTAAGAAAAATGCCCGCTCCCTGCTCCTCATCCCTTCGCGGCTCCCGTCGGGGCGGTATCTTTTGTATTTTATTCGTCTCTGAATTACTCTTGATGGCGAGATGAGTCGTTCCTTTATACACTCCCGTGATTCGTAACGAAGTAGGGCAATTCTCATGGACGGAAAATTAAATTAACCAGAAGACGACTTCACTAAAAGTTTGTCGCGAACGAAAACTGCGACATCGCTGGCAGTTATTGAAAAATAACCGTGTCGCAGTTGAAACGCGCGTAATTTATTATTGCGCTTACTTTTTGCAACTTTTGATGCAAAAGATTTGTGGGTGTGCGACGCGGAACGCGAACGTGGCTGGAAAATTTTTGCGGAATACTATTTGTCGTGTCTGTCACAACCGACGGCGTCTATCGTTTGTAAACAGAATCGCCGAAATTACTTTCATCAGACCGAAATTTAACGTCGAGGTCGTCATGTTCGTTTTCGAATTCGCATACAAGAAATCCTCCGAGCGTTTGTCGACACGTAGGCGCAGTGCAATTTTCAATGAAAGCTTGTAGCATAATTTCCCGAGAAACCAGATGTCCCGCCCGAATTTCGGAATAAGAGCCCTGGGGAAGTAAACTTCTTACAAGGATCTCACCTGTGGGAAGTTTGCCGATAGTAGATTGCCGACGAAGGGGGCTAATAACTCCCGAAAGGGGAACGTTCAGCCTACTATCGCCATACTTATAAGTGACCACAAACCAACGCCAAGCCTCACGGGGGTCTGGGCAAGTCCACGACGACCCATGCCCCCAGCGTACCTTGCAAGCGAAGTAGGGGTGACGACCTGAGCCATCCGGATGGACGTAAGGTGGGAACTCCATCTTCATGTCCCTGAATGAAAAGAGGTCCACTAAAGGGAAAATATATTTAGAAAATGTCCAAAGATGCCACATACCATAAATCAAAATACCAGCATGGTGGTACGTCCATGAACTTTCGACAAAATAAACTAAAAAGATAAGGTTGTTACAAGTTCACCTGTTTGCCTACTCTTGATCCGTGCGATAGATTCGCTATAGAATATCTGTCATCATACTCGCGGTTGTAAAATTATCGAGCAACCTTCGTGACTTCGAACCTGAAGTTGATGACTACCCATCAGAGACCTCAAATTCACAATTAGCTTACCTCTTGACGCAGCATTTCAGTTTGCACGGGTGGCGGCCGGTGCGGCATTTCTACATTTGTCGCAGCCCCTGAGCCTAAATTAAGTGGCAGGCTTGATCCTAGTGGTACATTGGATGCGTCCAATCGATTTTCCCAATTTAGGGCGTGCGCCCGCAGTTCAGTTCTAATGGTGTGGTGGGACGTATGGCGATGCACACATGCCAAAGTGGCCCCTGAGACACCGCACCCCCGGCACTGGAAACTACCCTTTCGGGCATCGCATCAGTACCGAGGGAAACGCTTAGGGGCCCCGTTTCTCCTGGCCGGAACGGTGCGCGCGTCCTGCCAGGGCCACCACGGGGTTCCCTACTGGCCGAGGTCCGCACTCCCAGAGCGCTCACCTGGAAATTTCAGGTCCCCCGCAGCCGGACGCGCTGCCTCTTCCTCTTCACTCACTCATCGCGTGAGACTCGTCTGATTGTGGCTCCAGCCCTTGCACTGCGGGCGAGCTCTGCTCCAGCCCTGGTGCTACGGGCGAGCTTCGCTGGGTGGTATCCACCGCCGCAGCAGCAGCAGCAAGTCCAGCTTCTCCTCCTTGCGTCCGCTGTCTCGACCACTCAGCCTCCATCTTCCGTCGCAGGATGGCCGAAACGAAACCCGACCCCCGGTTCCAACCGCTTCGGCTCCTCAACAGCTCCGGGACCAAGGTGTCCGGCGCAAGACGGTCGATCACGCCGTCTCCGGGATCGATCGTGACCGCCCCGCACCTCTCCTCATCCCACCTCTCCTCCTCCCAAATTCAGTTCTAATGTGTTCTAATTCATTTTCAAGCTCTCTGCGTCCTCAAGTTGTTCGATCCCTCGCAGCCCATTTTTTTTCATTGAACGACGACTGCACTGTTGTGAACCAACATATGGAGTCCCTTGTAATGCCATTGCGGCCGCTGATGGCATTCTTAATGCGGATGTGACCAAAGGAATAATCAACGCCATGAGAAACGCGCATACCAAGTGCAAAGAAGTCAGGAAATGCGTGCTGTGGAGGAAAAAGCTGAGGCAGCTTCTCAGGGTTTAAACACCCTGTGTCATGTGGGGTTGGCTCGCTAATGATTTATAACATCCCGGGTTACGTGGAGTTAACTCGATTGGGATTCAAGATAAGAGCGGGACCAATTCAGGGAGGGGAAACTAATTTTGTTTCATAAAGTATTGTGAACTAAAATAATATAACCGGGAAATTTAATAAAACTAGTCGAGAAAATCCAGGACATACTTTCTAACCTGGCGTTAGACACCCTGAGTAGTCCCAGTATACTCATACTGGAATTTTTGAGAGCTTATTCCAAAATTGTGGAGGGGTGTGCGAGTGGTGTTTTTGCTTAAGCCAGGCAGAGACCCGAGCCCAAATCCTACAGACCGATAAGTCTCTTACCCTTCGTGCTCAAAACTTTGGAAAAGCTGATAGACACCTAAGAGAGGTTACCCTGAAAAAGTTCCCTCTACATAAGAACCAGCACGCATATAGGGCAGGTGGATCAGTAGAGTCATCACTGTACTCGCTTGTTACCGCTAGTGTGAGAGGGATGACTGGCGGAGATTATGTCCTGGCAACATTCATGGATGTACAGGGAGCGACCTCTCATGAATCAATAGAAACAGCCCTGAGGAAGCGATGACATGAGCCTTCCTTCACAGTTTAGGTATCTGCATTTTAGAGATACAATTGTTGTACAGTGTTTGGATCCACATTTTCATTGTTTTTCCAAAGTTTTTCATTTGTTCGCAGAACATGTCGTCTCCTCCCGCGGCTTTCCTATTTTTTGCGTTTTGATTGCCTTTCTGACTTCGTCATAGGTGATCCGTTCCATAAAATGGTCCGTCTCTTCCATAGGTGTGCTAATTATCCTTCCTCTCGGTTTGACTCTGTTGTTGAGTTTCCCATTGAGTCGTAACTGAGGTGCTGCCTAGTTTGCTGTAACGCCCGGTAGTCCACCGCTCTGAGTACTCTCACCGTTAAGTTTCTTCAGGAGAAGCCACGCTCTCCGACTGTCTTTGCTGAAATTGAGGGTTTCAATGAGGTTCTGCCAGTTACTGCTTCTATCTTTTGCGATCTCGAGGCCCATTTTTATTGTGTTATTGTCGAAAGGATCTTTATCGAAGGTCTGGATATTTAGACTCAAGCTTCTTCTTCATGCCCTAAATGTATACCTTTCGTGCCCCTCGTGGGATATAAGTTCCCGAGATCTCCTTAACCGCTGCCACAAAGGTATCGTATTCCTCCGGTTCCAGAGGGATGCTGCTTACTCTGTGGTCAAGTGCTTCTTTGAACCCCTTCCAGTCAGCTTTTTTGAAGTTATAACAAGGCCTTGTGTCGTTGGTGGTGGTTGGCTTGATTGTCGCCTCGATATCGCATATTAATGGGGGCGTTGTGTGTGTGTGGGATGGGTTCAGCGACTCATTTATGACACTTGTGATGTATGTTATCAGTAACGAAGATGTTGTCAGGATTATAACCTTTCCTCCCTTTACAACTGTTGAAGGAGGCCGGTAGCTCTGAGTCGTGTACCCCAGTCTTCCACCAGGTTGCCGTTTGGATCAGTCTCCTCGTATCCCCATCTTGTGCTGCGGCTGATGAAGTCCCCAATCACGATTTCCGTTTTTTGGGTGGGGTTGGGGTAAACAAAAGTTGTCCCTGGTGGTTTATATACCGATGTAATGAAGCAGTTCTCCAATTCGATGGTCAGTACTTCGATGTGCGTCCCATTCGTCTACGTTGCATTGAGAACCTGAATATTCTGAGCGACCAGGATTGCGCTGCCGTGTTTCCCATGGGGTCTTTCGACTGCCACCTTCATACCAGCTATTTTGGGTCCGCGGTGGTTGGTGTTACGATACGTTTCTTGCTTGGCCAGTATGTCGATTGAATTATCCTTAGTTATCTTAGCCAAGATTACTTCCTTGATCGGCGTGAGTCCTTCAATGTTTATCGACATCACCCTGAACGAGTGTGTCGTCGTCCGGGGTGGTGTGGTGGGACATATGGCGATGCACGCATGCCAAAGTGGCCCCTGAGACACCGCACCCCGACACCGGAAACTACCCTTTCGGGCATCGCATCCGTACCGAGAGCACATGCCTTTTAGCTTTATGCTATTATTTGGCATCGTCCGGGGTGGTCCTGAAAAGGGCCTTTTTGATTTCCTGTTGTTATTTGACATCTATAATTTGGAAACTCGGTGATAGAGCATTGTCGATCGGGAATGGAATGATTAGCCTGAGTCGGTTAGGGCTCAGTTTCCAGGGAGCGCCAACCTGCTTAATGATTTGTAACCCTATTGACGAAATCGGGCAAAATTCAGCTCCTGGTTGTAGCGGATTTTCAGTTTTCCGCTGCAAAATTATGAGAATCAGTGCAGCGTTTATACAATTCTGCAGCGTTACACTGCGATGTGAGCAGATCTAACAGCAGACCTCAAGAGTTGTCCGCTGCGGATTTTGAAATGATTCCGCAGAGTACACATAGAGACAGCAGCATTTTTAATGTAATATTCAATTAGTAGTTATCGGAGAATAATTATTTACAAGCGATAGAAAGAGCGTTTACATGCGGAAAACGACAAGTCTAGAAATCAAACGCATGCCATTTGTATAAGGAATGGACGCGAAATAAGGCGCACGAATTTAAATCGTCGGAACTGTATGTTGTCGCATGTATGAATGGTACTTCCATTGTTCCATTTCAGTTGTTCTCTTGGTAACTCCAACTTCAGGGGGTACTCAACCCTCTCATACTTCAGGTACCAGGTCGCTACTGTCATCAACCACTGCCACTGCCGCTCCAACAACTAGTGTCATGTGCTGGACTGTCAGCCTCAACAACCAGTGCCAGGTGCTCGACTATTATGAACTTCTGCCACTGCATCTCTTGGCTATGGCTCCGATCACTTTCGTCTGCAGCATGTGCAATACAGGGATGTTTCCCAGAATGTTTTCAGTCGAAAATACGAAAAATGTGAGTCCCCCCCCCCGAGTCCAAAGAAAAAAAGAAAAGAGAAATCAAATCGGGAATGTTTCGGGAAACGCTTATGAGAATCAGTACTGAAAAACCAACCATTGTGATGGACAACCAATATCTGACCAAAAACCCAAACTGGTATATTAGCCCGAACTGACAGTCCAAAACTGATAAAGAGCCTTAAAGTTTCCAACATCCTAAAACTGGCGTGTTTTTTTTTTTAATAGCTGATTATTGTCGCGTTTTTTCCTTCCCTGTTTCATTTTCGCGTGAACCACCTTTCTTTTTCGCATGATGAAAAATCGCACCCCTAATTATTCAATGGGTGAATCAGCTTGGGCGTGGAAAAATTCCGAAAATGCTCTCTAGGCTGGTCCTGTAGCCCTTCAAAAGATTTCTACTTGACTTTTTGTACCCTGTGTTTCAAAACGCGCGCGCATGTTGGAGGGGGACCGCGGATTTCATAAGTGATTGCCTGTCTTGAAGGTTCTGTATGTGAGAAAAGTTAATAACATTCATTCAAACTATTTCGAGTCTTGGAAAATGTTTATATTTTGTACACATCTCTGTCAAGAAGGTCCACTTGGTCTTGTCGGTATGAAGTCGAGGGGCGGGGGTCATATAAGACCGAATTACCTTTCGAATGAAACCTTAACCAGCTGTGTGACGTTACTGAATGATATTTTTTCAGTCTTTTTGATAATGAGGTACAGAAAAGCTGTATTTTGAGGAAAATGCTTTTGAAAGTCCGCAAAATGATTAAGAGTGAAAACTTCTGTAGAGAAAAAAACTGGAGTCGACAACCTGGGCCTTTTTTGTTTCTATGCATTTCATACCCTGGAGCTTGAATGGAATGAGACCTCAAAAAATGGCACAGCGGAGCTGAAATAACCAAATCGCTAGTGGCCAGTGGGCATAACCAGCCTAGTATTCAAAGAAGTCCGCCCTTGACCAAAGGAGGGGGCGTTGGTGAGCATTGAAAAAATCTGGAAAAGTCAGGGAATTTGATCCTCGGAAGAAAGTGGACAACTTGTGAAGAGTGGTGGATAGTCAAAACGTGGCTGATTTTTTACTTCGTTTATGGAATAGTGTGAAAAGAAATTCATTTTTACTTGTTATTATGTAATATATTTCTCTAGATAAATCGAAGAAAGCTGAGTCCGATGAGTCCGATGAACGAGAGAACCTTAATTGTCAGAATATTATAGGTAAATATTGTATGAATATGAGATTTGAAATTCTTATGGAATATACTTGTAGGAAGAATAGGAAGGTGATATCAGTGGGTCAAAATATGTTCAAAAAAATTATGAAAGTCTCAAGTATGTTGGAGGATGCAGAAAGCAGGGTGGAAATTCAAAAAAGCAAAGTGAATGGAGTCCCCCTTGTGACAATATCAAATACTAGGTGGAAATAATGCGATAAATTAATTACCAGAAGACAGAATCAGGAATGAATACAAAATAAAATTTATGTCTCTAGGCAAGGAGTGCAATGACGTTATCCGTGTACGAGAATGGGGCCTCAAAGATAAATGAGTGGGATCCCCGCGATGACTTTGCTAGGAGAAGAAAATCATTCCGGCTATTAATTGTGATTAATTGAAAGAGCATCAATATGAAATATTGGGAAGAGTTATTTATTTAGATCAGTTGAAGGGTACAGGGAAAGAAGCAGGTAAGTCACTTTTTTTTGGCGAAATTGAGTTATTAATACCGTCGGGACGGGAGTAATAAGTAGAAGTAGCTAAGCTATGGTAGGATGCCTGAAAGGATACTACAGTCCAGAGAATTTCCGAATTCACGTACAGGTAAAGAACCACGTATGTAAACAAATTGTTTTTCATTTTTCTCGCTTCGTCAGAAAAGTGACTTACCTGCTTCTTTCCCTGTACCCTTTAGTTGAGGTGCATTAACGAAGAAATATATTCTTTTAATTTCAAGCAATAGAATATGAGGGAAAGAAGGATATAGAGAATGTTCGTCTCGGTGTTTTAAGAATCATTCATCCTCAATCAGCGTGATTCAAAACTGATTAAGAGAAAGGTAAGATGAAGGTTTTTGTTTTTGGTTCAAGTAGGAGAGAATTGGGAATAAGATAGTAGGGCCATGTAATGATATATCAGGGCTCTGAAGGAAAAGTAGGGAGAGAGAGAGAGAGACATTTGAAAAATTGCAGAACATGATAATGATAATGATAATGATAATAGCCTTTATTCGGTATGTAGGTACATAAAACATAAAAACAAGTTTTTTTTGTTTTTGTTTTTTGAATGGTACAAACTAAAAGTAATACATACCACCGGACGAGAGGTCACCAGCCCCCTCGCGCCATACCCTGTCTATGGGCAAAGGCCTCCCTTAGCCTGTTCCACTCGTTCCTTTCCCATACTATTCTGTGATATGATTTATTCTTCAAAAACTGGTCGAAATCGTCCCTCCATCGCATTTTTTGCCTTCCCTTCCTTCTTTTGCTCGTGGGTTCCCAAAATGTAATTGTTTGTGTCCATCTGTTATCGGTCAGTCTCGTGACGTGGCCTGCCCAGTTCCATTTTTGTCGTCTGTGTGTGGTAATAATGTTATTGTTGGTGGGCAGTTTGTTACGTATTGTTTTTATCGGAACTTTGTCCCTTCGCTTCAAATTAAGCATGGAACGTTCCATGCTGTTTTGTGTTACGATTAGGAGGTTTTTGTGTTTGTTAGTCAGTGTCCAAGTTTGTGATGCATAGGTGATCGATGTTAGAATGTTAGCATTAAAGATACTACTTTTGAGTGAGTTGCTGTATTGTCCTTTGAAGAGGTATTTCAGGCTCCAGTATTTGTTTCAGGTTTGTGTGACTCTTCTGTTAATTTCTTTGTCCATTTTATCCTCCATGCTTATCACTTGGCCTAGGTATACTGTTTCTTCCACCTTTTTGATTGTCTTGCCTCCCAGTTGGATGGAAGTTTCTTCCTGGTTGTTTGTAAGAAAGTTTGTTTTTTCGATGTTTATTTCTAGGCCTGCTTCCCTTCCCCTCTCTTGAAGCTCGTTTGCCATTTCCGAGAGTTCTTTTTTGTTGTTAGAGATCAGAATCACGTCGTCCGCAAATCTTAAGTTGCTAAGAGTTTCGCCGTGGATGTTTACCCCTTTTCTTTCCCAATTTAGCCCCCTGAATAATTCCTCTAGTAAGCAGTTAAAAATAATAGGGGAGAGGGGGTCGCCTTGGCGGACTCCTTTTTCGATGTTAAAGTATGGGCCGTTAATGTCGGTTACTACTCTCGCCTTAAGGTTAGAGTACATGTCCTCGATTATTTTTACAAAGTTTACTGGTATTCCTTGTTTTCTTAGTGAGTGTAGAAGGAATCTGTGGTTGATCGAATCGAAAGCTTTGGTATAGTCTATCAGAAGTAGGTATAGGTCCTTTTGGAATTCATTTGATTTTTCTATTAGTTGGTTTATGACTTGTAGGTGGTCTATTGTTGAATATTGTTTTCGAAAGCCAGCCTGTTCTCTAGGTTGTTGCCAGGTTAGAGTGTTTTTGATTCTGAGCTCGAGTACTTTTGAAAAGATTTTTGCTATTGTGAGGCTTAAACTGATTGGTCTGTAGTTGGTGATTTTGTGTCTGTTGCCTTTTATGTAAAGGAGGATAATGTCTGAGTGTTTCCATTCGTTTGGTACAATTTGATTTTTTAGAATGTTGTTGAACAGATTGGTGAGTTTTTTGGTCAGAGTTTTCCCTCCAAATTTGATATGTTCGTTCGTAATTTTGTCATGGCCAGGAGCTTTGTTGTTTTTCAGGTTGTTTATGGTATATTGTATTTCAGACTCTAGAAAGATAGGTTCGATTTCTTGGTTGTTGTCTGTTCTGAGTGTGTTTGTGTTGTACTTTGCGTTAGTCTTTTCTTTGTATAAGTTTGTGTAGAAGTTGGTTGCCACGTTTTTTATTTGTTGACGGTCTGAGATTTTTTGTTCGTTATCATCGAGTAAGTGTGTAGTCCAGTGTGTTCCTATTGCGAGTTGTTTTTTAATTTTTTTGGTACTTCTGGAGTTTTCTAGTGTTTCCTTAATGAACTGTTGGTTTTTTCGGTTTGCGTTTTCCCTGGTTGTGTTTCTAATTTGTTTGTTGAGTATATTAATCTCGATTTTATCGTTAGTTGATATGTGTTTTTTGTAGAGCAGGTTGTTTCTGGTGTGGAACAACAGTTTGAGCTTTGTTTTATATTCGTTCTTTGGTTGCGAGTTTCCGGTTTTTTTTTTAGTTCCTGGATGTACCTATTTGTGGCGTTGTTTAACAAGTCCGTTATGTTCTTATATTCTTTATTTATGTCGTTGTAGTCGGTGTTGTTATAGTTGCTGTTGTTGTTTATTTCTGTTATTATGTTCTGGTATAGTTGGGAGTTAGTGATTTTTGATTTTATTTTGTTGTTTACGTTAATTTTTCTATTGTTATTTACTGTTAGTTTACATTTTATTTCTCTGTGATCCGAGAGGAAGTGGAAGTGTTTTAGGATGTCGAAATTTTTAATGTTGGTGGTATCGGACGGAGCTAGTATATAGTCGATTTGATTTTTATGTTCTAAATTTGGTGAGATCCAGGTCCATCTCTTTCCCGCTCGTTTTTTGTACAGAGTGTTTACTATTTTTAATTTGTTTTCTTGACAGAATCTAAGGAGTCTCCATCCTCTCTTGTTTCTTTTGCTGTAGCAGTAGTTGCCTAAGTACTTCCCTTCCTCTCTTTCCTTCTGGCCTATTTGGCTGTTGAAGTCTCCCATAATCCATGTCTCAAGTGGTTTCATTCGGTTCCCTTCCCTAATAAAATCTTCTAGATTTGAGTAAAAATCTTCCATTTCAGTATCGCTTGCGACTGTGGTTGGGGCGTATACTTGTATTAGTTCAATTGTTTTACCTTTTAGAAATTCGAGTGTTAGTTTTGCCAAACGATCGCTTTTGCTTGAGAATTCTTTGATGTATTTTTTCATTTCAGTTTTGACTAAGAAGCCTACGCCTTTTTGCCCTTTGTCGCTGTTCGAATGATATAAAATGTTGTTGTTTTTTGTTAAAATCAAGTTTTCGTGTTGGCGTCTTACTTCCGAGATACCTAGTATTTGAACGTCGCAACTGTTGAATGCGTGTTCTAGTTGTTCTAATTTGTCGTTTGTCTTTCGTGTTCTTACGTTGAATGTTCCTATCGTTAGTGTTTTTTGTTTTTTATTAGTATTCTGTACACATCGGTTTTTGGGTATAGATTGTCTTTTATTAGTTGATGTTGTTACAGTTTGTGGTATTGTTATCGGGTGGCGTCGCGAGACTGACTTTTCAGTGGTTATGGAACAAGTGGTTGCGGAACAAGCCTCGGGGTGTGGTCTTACTCGCCCTTGCTGACCAGGCAGGACTGGGCGATGGTTGCAGAACATAAGCCTTACCAAATTGTTGCTTCTAACTGTGTGTAATTTCTAAAAACGAACTTGAAAACACCATGTAGTTATTCAACATTATATAATTTATTTCAGAGACAAATGTGGTCACCAAATCACATGATGAGATCACCCGTATTCTTGGATTTGACCAATTTTGAAAGTTTTATGCTCGTATGTTTACATAAATATACTCGTAATTTCAAGAATCATTGATATTATTAATTTTTTTGGCGACCAGTTACTTTGTATTTTTACTATTTCAATTTTATAAATTGTAAATGAGAAGAGAAACTGCAATACGGTGTCTACCGCAGAGTAGAGAATTGTAGCTGCGGACCACAGCTAGAACTACTGTTTTTCCGCTGCAAAATGCAGCAGCAGAATCGATTTATTTCCACCATGGAGTGAAAATCCAGGAGAGAGTAGCTACTGAAAAACCATTTGAATCACAGCTGCTGATTCTGATTTCATCAGCAGTGTAACGCAGTGAACAACGGGTCATGAACGCTGCTGACAGATCTTCTCTCCGCACCACTGCGAACATGTTTTTGCTGCGAAACGCTGTTGACACTTTGTTTTTCCGCATCAGCAGCGAACGCGACTGTCTCACTCAGGATCGCTGCGTGGTGCTGCGGATTTCTTATGCAAAAATCGTCAATAGGGAAAGGGATAGATCTCAGTAAAATTCTCACTTTGGCTATAACAGTGGGGCTACTGAGCTGATCCTTAACAGCAACTTGAGAAATGGTGCAATGGACTCCAAAGTCTGAGCACTCGGCGCATACAGCGCCACCTCACACACAAATGAATGAAATACCCACACTGGAATTTTTGAGAGCATATTTAAGTTCAATTAGATTATTGTTATTTATGAGAGTTGGGACATTAAGACTGGCAGCGACTATTTTTTTTACTTTTCTGTTTAATTTTCATTTTATTAATTTGCTCATTCAACCCCGAAACTCAGTGTTTCTGGACTACTTACGTGGGGTGGAGTAAAACTTGATATAATTTGTAGCCTACTGATTTTTTTCAACATTTTTTTACATTTCTTAATAAATAGCTGATAACATTTTATAAGTCGACCTAACGAATGCTTTCTTTTTCCATTCGTCGAAAAAATTGGAAATGCAAAAAATTGCTCCGGAGGCGAATAGTCCTGGAGACAAAAAACCTGTGAGGAGAATTTGCCGGAGGCGAGCCGCCGGAAGCGAACTATCCTGTACCGTCCTCGAACATCACATCTGACGTCATAGCCCGCCCTTTTAAAAAGTTTGCGAAAATATCCGTCATAATGCACTTTCAGAGACAAAAAAAAATTGACGGATATATCCGTCACTGGCAGTTAACGGGTTTAATAACGAGGTGTCTCGACGAGAATTCCCACTTCGCCGAAATAAGGATCATCCTAATTTCCGTTGATCGCCAGCGGTTAAATATTTTCCGAAATGGAAGATTTGCTCGAATTTTCGGTGTCGAACAACAGCGTCGGCTACGCCCTTAAAAGGCCGCAACAAAGGTCATCAGATCCCCACGGGAGCTTCATCTCTTCGAGAGCGAGTAGCGTTTACAAGAAGAACAGTCTTATCTGACCGGAATTAATCGGCGGATCCGCGAATCTGAGACCGATTTCACTGAACCGCGTCCGCACGTCCACGGGCCCCACGGCTCGGATGATTGATAATATCCGGCGCGGCGGAGGCGAACTCGCGAGAACACGCGATCGGTGGCAATTAAAAATTCGACTCAGATGTTAAGTGACCGCGAAATTCTGTATACGCGATCGGGGGATGCTGTCCCTCTCTGTTCGGGCTGTAACTGCGCCAACTCTGCGGCACTGCCGGCGTTGTCGTCGGTCTTCAGTTCGGGAAAACGCTTTTCTCGCCGCCGATGCGAAAGTTCTATTCTCGTCCTCGTACCGTCATCCCGGCTGTGCTCGCTGCTCGTCGCCGTCCCGCGGACTCATCGCGATTACGTATTCGAAGTTCCACGCACGCGAGTTACGCCACATTTCGAAGCGATTTTAATTAGTAGCGAATTTTTGGTATCACGGAATCATGAAGGTGTCGGCGCGATACGTGAAACGTAAGTACGCGAAAGAAGATCATTTGAATATTCTTTTCTCATTCGGTAACTTGTTGCATCGGCGTGTTCGCTGATGCCGGCACAGAATCGAGGAATCCACGTTTAAGATGAACAAAATCCACGTGCTTTTTACGAATGCATTACGAATTTATACGGAACTGGTTTGCCTTATGAGAAATTCTAAGTTCACATCGTAGTGTTGTAAATTTTAGTAAGAAATTTCGAACTAATACGAATTCCCATTTTTGAGGAATCATTTTCTTTCTAACCTACCCACCAAACCATCTGGGTGCATTAAATCGACGTCAGTTTGACCTGGATAATTTGACAAACCGTCTATTTTCATAACGAAGTAGAATTTACAAATAGACTAACGTTTTTACTCAGAAACCAACGTCAACATGTAATCCTCCCTTCGACACTAAATCAACGTCGATTTTGCGTAGTAAAATCGATGATTTTACTGGTAGATTCGACGTCATTTTCACGTAAAGCTGAACGTCGAAGCAGGGGTGTTTCCTCGAGAAAACTCTTGTTTCTTGTTGACTAAAATATTTTGACCATTTCCATTTAAGAATTTTCGTTCCTCGTTATGCGATAAAATTTTCAAACAAGAGTGCTGAATTCCTGATTCTTGAAACTAGAAATTTATTATTCTGATTTGTTGGAAACGCTATCCAGAGTGTCGGTTTTACTCGAAAAGCGATACAGGTTAAGGGCACCAGGGCACTCGCTCTGCGGGAAAGGAAAAATCTGGATAAAAATGAAAGAAGAGAAACAGCCAGGAATTAGACTGAAAGCACGAAAAATAAGGCGAGAATTGCTTTTTTGGGAGGAGATGGAGCATTTTTTCATGATTGATTTCCATGTACATATTGCTTAAATTTGGCGATGGTCTTTAAAATTATTTAATATTACGCGGCAATCGTACCCAGACCGCCCGGTCAGCGAGGGTGTTGTAGACATTAACCCTGCAGCGAGTCCCACCCCCACCACAGCAAACCAGAACAAAAAACACAAGAAAAATGATTCTAGGGTAAGAAAAAAATTAAGAAAAAAAATTATTACGCTGCAAGAGTCTTACTGAGTTCTAAATAAGTCTGGAGTGGGAATACTTGGGTGTTCAAGTAGTTGAGAGTCTTAACGATGGTTAAAAAAATTTGGAAGAGGGTTCTAGTATCTCAGAGGGGTCTTGAAAAGTTTTAAATTGTTTCAAAAAGAATTTTATAAAAATTTTCGGAGGTACTGAATGAGTTTTGAAGAGTCTTACTAGCTTTGAAATGTTTTGGGGAGTTTTAATTGGTCTGGACGACGCTGAAGAGCGTGAAATGATTTTGAATTAGGCCTGGAAAGGGTTACAGCTCCTAAATAAGTCTTAAGGAATTGTAGAGAACCTTTCTAATTAGTCGGGAAACATCATATAAATTATTTGAAAATCTACAACTTGTCTTAGGTAGTTTTAAACATTTAGCGGATCTTGATCAAGTCTGGAAGACTATCAAAGAGGCTTAAACAAGTTCTTAAGAGTCGTCATGGTGAGTTGTAATTAACTCTGAAAAAGTTGTTAAAAGGTTTAAGCAATCTTTCAAAACTATTAAAGAGTCGTGAACAAGTTTAAAAAGAAGCTCGAGCTGTCTTGAAACAGTTTTGAAAATTCTGGAGCGAGTTCTGAAAAGTCTCGTATGCAGATATTGAAGAGCCTTGAAACACTTTAGGAGTCTCGACAAGTCTGGAAGAATCTTAGCGTTGGAGGGGCTAAAAAGGACAAGCCATACCCCGAAAACTGGTCTAAAATGATACATAAAAATATAATGTAACAAAAACAAGACAGAAAGCAAGGATCAAAAGTACTAGTAAAAGATCAGTTCTCCTAAGATAATTTGGAAAATATCAACTAGAAATGGAAACTTTTGGTTAAAAAATTGTTCTTCCTCGAGATTTCTTACACTCGTACTTTCTTCGTAACTACCCTCATTGAGCTGAAAAAGATCTCGAGTACTATGGATATAAAATACAATTTTCAAACAAAAATTGTTCGATATCAAATTCTGTATAAAATGGGGGAAATTTCCCCATTTCCCTCCCTCCCCCGTGGATCTGCGCCTGAAGCCCTGTCACCTTACTACCTCCTAAAATACGTAGTGTCTCTGTGCAGTGTAACATTTTATATGTTTTCGTACCCTAATAAAAATATTTCCATGGAAATTTCTATTAACAACACGGTTGCAGACTGTAAATGTCAACCCCTGAATTCGTATCGGGAAAGCGTTACGGGGGGGGGACGTTACGGTTTTCTCTCAAGTATACCCCTCTGGTTGGAAGAAATAAATTTCTATGGAGATGTATAAACATAATGTTCGCTCAAGTGTACTCAGCAGAGTATGACGTATAATAGTAACAGGAGCGTTACGGGGGCCGTTACAGGGGGAGCTTTACAGTTTTCGCTCAAGCATACCCAGGAGTAAAACCATATAATGCTAAAATAATTAGTCGTTGCCTGTGAATCCTTAGGGGTTTGCAGTGACCTTTTCCTTTCCACTGTAAATTTTTGTACAAATCTTCCTGTCTGTCTACTTTTTGCGTGTAGCATGATGCAAGCGTCTTAGGGACGTCTTTTGACATCTGCAAACCTGTACCTTATTTTTCCTAAACCACGCACTTCTTTTTATTCTCATGACTCACTCTCCTTTTTCTGCCTCGATCGGCCAGGCAGGACATCGGTACAGTTTAGTCTATATTTTAGCACTCTTGGCCGTATCTACTTTTGCTGTTGATCGTTCAATACACAAGCTTTTTCTAAACTCTTGTTCCTTGAAGTTCGAATGCCTTTGCTGCAGTTTAGACTAATGACTTCTCGTGAAAAACTCAAAAAACCAGCAGGTTCATTGGGTTCCTGATTTAGAATATTGCATCAGGTTTTTAATCGGCCCCGAAAATATTCCTCTAGGCGTGAAAAGGAAGCGAGGTAAGACCTACTTTAGCTTAACGTGCCCTCATTGTCATGTAGTTAACTGAAAATTTTGTACGCGCAAATCGATTTAAATTATATGTAACTCTTTTTCTTCCGCTCAATTTTTAAATTTCCGTACGAATTTCATTTTTTCCTGTTATTTTCCTTTTATTTTCGAGAAACATTCATAAACCACTTTTATATCAATTCCGTGCACACCTCACTTTCTTTCCCTGATTTAGCTTTTTCCTCTTCGTGCAGGAAAATCACACTCTTTGATTTTCAACATGACACCATGTTTCAAAAGCTTCTATCCTTTTTCTTTCTTGTGTACTTTTTGTGCAGGTCTCACATCCATACAATGCTTTTCTTTTCTTAAAATACACGTTTGAAAAAATCTTAGTCTTACTCTTAAATCTATATTTGCCCTAAATATGACTGTCTCCTTTGTTAAACAGAACCAAAAAAAAAACTCTTTTAATTTGTTTTATTCTATTTTCTAATTTTGTTTTACTTCTTACATCTTGCATTATCAGACTACTTATCATCTTTTTATATTTGAGCCTTTTGATCCTTATATAAGTTCCTTATTACACATCTTTCTCTACCTTTAATCCCTATAACTCCTTTAATATTTTAAACATTTTTAACCAATCCACGTTATCAAAACAGGGTGTCTAACATTAATTTAAAGCCATTTATTTTCAATCATCGTCATGTAAAAATTTAAAGATCAGCAAATTGTAACTTGAAAGAGAGAAGAAAGAATTTAGAATTGGAAAATTCTATTATAATGACGAGGGCTGCAATTTTTATGCAAATGCATATTTTCCAGAAGTTTTTGAAGATCTTCACGAATCACAGATTTCTGAGTCAAACGAGCTGCACTTCATTTTGCATATTTCGCATATTTACCTCATATTTTGCACAGTGGCGTAGCCAGGATTTTTCCAAGGGAGGCAATCAGCAACATTTTGGGCCGGAGGGTGCATCTAACAGGAACTGTATGTTTTATATACATCGACAATCAGTATGTTGTGCGTTTTAACTTTAATTATGCATCTAAATTTAAATTTCATTTCGCGCATTTACTGTGATACTGCCAACATATAAAAAATTCCATGTTTTTTAACGATTTTTTTTTAATAAGAAAAAAAAAGCATACAATAATTACAAAATTTTTTGTTAATCATTATCTTCATTAAGTACATGAATATCGTTTTCAAAATAAGCGCCATTCTCATCTCAAGGGGGGGGGGTTCATCCCCCTAATCCCTCCTTGGCTACGCCACTGACTTTGCAATAATTCTGCTTCTTTTTTTTTCTTTTCTTCAAAAAGTGATTTTTCTGTTGTTTTTTTTTACTCAAAAATACTAAATACTAAAAATAATTCACGACTCAAAAAAAAGACTTGATGATTAATGAATCAACAGAAAAGCTTTTAGAAAAATAATATGTTCTTTTGTATGTGAGGTGAGATAGATCTTTTCTCTTGCCCGCATCATATTCATCAATCACCAAGACATTACGAATAGGAGCAATATCTCCTGGGTGCATCTCCTATTGAAAAAAAGATTGCACTTCTTAGGCAGATACTTTGCTCGATCATTTTGAAATTGGATAAAAATTGTCTTAGTGTATCCAAATTAATGTTTCCTTTGATAACCATACTGTACTCGCATATTCATGCATATTTTACAACTTTGGCGCTTATAATTTCTGTGTATTAAGACTGAATTCAGTGCATAAAATATGCACATATCTCGCCATTTTTTGTGTATGAAAATTACAGCCCTGTTCATTACTACATAGGCTGTCGCTAAGTAACTGAGACTAAAATTCGTACGGCCCACCAACGCTACCTATCGGCGTTTCAACGCAGTAGGGGAATAATTTGGTTCATTAGCTATCAATTGAGACCACACCGAGCTCATTTGATTGAAAACTCGCTGTTCCAGACCAATTCGAAAGAAACCAATTTACCTCCATGGTTTTTAAACGATTTTTTATTAATAAGAAAAAAAAAGCATACAATAATTACAAAATTTTTTGTTAATCATTATCTTCATTAAGTACATGAATATCGTTTTCAAAATAAGCGCCATTCATGGCTGTACAGGCGTCCATTCATTCTTGCCATTTATCGAAGGTTTTCGCGTATTCCGCCGCCTGTAACGAGGAGAAAAACATCTGCGCCACGGTGATGACTTCTTGATTCGTGTTGAATTGACAATCGCGTAAGGCTGCCTTCAGTTGAGGAAATAACCAAAAGTTGCAGGAGGTGAGGTCAGGACTATACGGAGGTCGGGGTAAATTGTGATTTTTTTAGAAGTCATTATTGGGAAAACAATTTTTTTTTTCACTTTCGAAAACTAATATTTTAAATTAGAAGTTTGCGGAATATTAGGGCAAATTTCGTCAAAAAAATAATGTTTGGACTTTTTTTCCTTTTTTTCCCTTTTTTTTTTTTTTTGGTTTTTGAAAATATGCGCTCAACACCTCAAATATGCAGGAAATATGCGAGATAAACCCACTTTTTGGAGAAAATATGCCTTTTTATGCACTTATGGCGAAATGCGCTAAAAAATTTCACCGTTCAATTCTAAATTTCATGATTCGCACAGTAAACTTGAATATGCGCTATCTATGTAGTATTATGGGGAAAAATATGCAAATTCAAAGAAATTCTATTTACTTATTTATAATAAGCCTACGATACATCCATTTTCCGTTGTTAATATCTATTCTAGTTGAGTCAGGGGTAGGTATTCCCCTTCCCGGTATCGCCTTGCTCCATTTTTGGGCATACTCCGACGTCTCTCCATTTTCTCCGGATGACCGCTTCCCTTCGCCATAATGGCCCCACTTCTTTTTTGAATTCACCGCACCAACGCGTCACTGACCTTCCCACCGATCTTGTCCTCCCGTATGCCACCCACTCCTCCACTTTCTTTTCCCATCTTCCCTCTCTTTGCCTGCTAATATGTCCCGCGTATTTCCATTTAGGTTTCTTAATGCAATATTCTATCCCAATTATTCCAGCTTTTTCCCCGTATTGCTATATTTCCTCCCTTCTTACTTTAAACATACTTTTCCCTATTGCTTTTTGTGTATTTCCTAATCTATTTATCCTATCCTCCCTTCTTACTTTAAACATACTTCTCCCCATTGCCTTTTGTGTATTTCCTAATCTATTTATTTCTGTCTTAGGCAAGCCCCAGGTTTGGGCACCATACATGAGGACTGGACTTGCACAGCTTTCTCATACCTTTGTTTTTAATTTGTTCCCCATTTTCCCCTTATAAATCTCTTCAAGCCCCCTACAGCTTTTCCACTCTTTCTTTATTGTCATGTTCAATTCCTTATCCCTTCTATTTTTGAAAGATATTATTTGGCCCAGGTATGTTACTTCATCCTTTCTTTTAACTTTTGTTCCCCCAATTGTAGAAATCCTAGCCCTAGTAATAAAGAGTCGCACACGAATTTTGAATAGTTTTAGCAAGTCTGAGACCAGCTTGAAAAGCCTTAACAAATTTTAAACCATTCTAGGAGAGTCTAAATGATTTTCACATAAACACTGAATGTTAAAGAGTGTTCCCTCTCCCTCACTCAGGGAAAAAATTATATTTTGGTATTGGGATGAACGTTAAAAATTCTCCAAAAATCGTCACCCAGTTAAGAATCAGTGAATTGAAAAAATTTGACAGCACACTATGGAAGATAGATATTTTTATTTCTAACGTCAATAAGAAAATAGTCAGCAAAGTACAAATTGTTCAAACCTCCAAGTATTTCTGGAGAGGGAGAGAGGGAGAGAGGGGATAAAAGTATCAAATTATCCTAAGTTACCCCTTCCAGAAATGTTTCCTGAACCTGCTACTATGCTCTCATCATCACCCCCCCCCCCCCGCCCAAGAAAAAGTTGATTAATTGAAGAAATGAATAAAAATTTACACGTACATTAGAGAATTTGGATTTCGAACTTTTGAGTACATACTCCAGTCTTTGTTAATTCAGTCCTCGGTGCCCACTCTCATTCATAAGCCGTATAGATGCAGGGTCGTACCAACAGGGGGTATGGGGCAACTCACCTTCGCCTCCCGGTAGGCATTTTTTCCTCAGCAGATGGGGAAATTTACCATTTGAGTCAGGCGGAGTTGGGAAAATCAAACAAGTCAAAAAGTCGAATGGTTTCTTTTTGCTTCGATACTTAAGAATTTTGAGTTGAGAAGTTGAAAAAATCCAACAAATTCAAAGGTTTTGTTTTGTTTGTTTGTTTGGTTTTTTGCTTTGATACTTGAGAATTGTGAGTCGAGAAGCTTAAAAAATTCAATAAGTCCAAAGTTGAAAAAATCCAACAAGTCAACTTTTTTTTCTTTCTTTTTTGCTTTGATACTTGAGATTTTTGAGTTGAGTCAGTTGACTTAGAATAACAGCAAGAACTAACACTAGACCAACGCTTCAATGCGAGCTTCACTCAACGAATGGGCTCGGTAATCGGCAACAGGTAATGCTAGCTATAAACGAGAAACGAGAACGTGTATAGGGAGGGAGAGCGAACTCGACACAAAGGCCAGGGCTGACAGAGACCGGCGCGTAGCGTATGTCTCTTAACAATCGAAATACAAGAGGAATTATCTTCATAGATACGGACAGGAAGTACAGGTAGAGAGCGTGTTTCTTCAATCAATCGACCCAAAAAGAGAATTTCTGGGGCTGCATCAGCGATTGCTGTAAATTCTGCATGTGTAGTAGAGTTAGCCATGGATGTCTGTAGACGTGATTTCCAGGCTACAATATTTCCTCGATATCGAATGACATAACCAGTAGTTGATCTACCAGTAGACGGATCATCTTTATAAGATGCGTCAACAAATGCATCAACAATTTGTTCCTCAGCTTTGTCAAAAATAATACCTTTATTTCTTGTTCCATTAAGGTAGCGAAAGATACGTTTAATTCTAATCCAATGTTCTTCTCGAGGCGAAACTTGAAAACGAGCAAGAAAATGGGTAGCGAAAGCAATATCAGGGCGAGTCAAAGTAGATAGCCAAATCAAATGTCCAATTGCACTTTTGTAAGGAAACTCTGTAAGATTTTGACTTGACTTAGTTGGATCAAGTGTCTTTACCATTGGACTCTTACTCTTTTGATCGTAAAACAACTTTTCTAACGTGCCCTGCATTAGATAATACTTCAGGAAAACTAAACCACAGGTCATGGTTTGATTAGAATAGCATCTTTTAATGCCGAAAATTCCTAGCGTGAAAGGAACGAGAAACACTTTAGCTTAACGTGCCCTCATTGTCATGTAGTTAACTGAAAATTTTGTACGCGCAAATCGATTTAAATTATATGTAACTCTTTTTCTTCCGCTCAATTTTAAATTTCCGTACGAATTTCATTTTTTCCTGTTATTTTCCTTTTATTTTCGAGAAACATTCATAAACCACTTTTATATCAATTCCGTGCACACCTCACTTTCTTTCCCTGATTTAGCTTTTTCCTCTTCGTGCAGGAAAATCACACTCTTTGATTTTCAACATGACACCATGTTTCAAAAGCTTCTATCCTTTTTCTTTCTTGTGTACTTTTTGTGCAGGTCTCACATCCATACAATGCTTTTCTTTTCTTAAAATACACGTTTGAAAAAATCTTAGTCTTACTCTTAAATCTATATTTGCCCTAAATATGACTGTCTCCTTTTTTAAACAGAACCAAAAAAAAAAAAACTCTTTTAATTTGTTTTATTCTATTTTCTAATTTTGTTTTACTTCTTACATCTTGCATTATCAGACTACTTATGTGTTTAAATTTATTTACCTCCTTTATTTTTTCGCCTTCTGTTTCAATATTAATTGGATTTTATTTCGGTCTACTGACTACCATCGCTTTTGTTTCATTTTTATTAACCTTCATTTTATATTTTATTTTCCATTTTTCATTCAACTTTTTCAGTGTTTTCTTCAGTTTTCTTTTCTTTTTTACTTCTTCCTACTGTTGCAATGCCATCTGCAAACCTTATCATTCTGAAAGTCTCCCCTCCTTTCATTCATTTCTTCAACTATACTTTTTCTATAAATAGGTAGTACTGGTGACAGATAGCAACCTTATCTCACTCATTTTTGAATTTTCGCTTCTCCCCATTTCATCATCTTTTTATATTTGAGCCTTTTGATCCTTATATAAGTTCCTTATTACACATCTTTCTCTACCTTTAATCCCTATAGCTCCTTTAATATTTGAAACATTTTTAACCAATCCACGTTATCAAAACAGGGTGTCTAACATTAATTTAAAACCATTTATTTTCAATCATCGTCATGTAAAATTTTAAAGATCAGCAAATTGTAACTTGAAAAAGAGAAGAAAGAATTTAGAATTGGAAAATTCTATTATAATGACGAGGGCTGCAATTTTTATGCAAATGCATATTTTCCAGAAGTTTTTGAAGATCTTCACGAATCACAGATTTCTGAGTCAAACGAGCTGCACTTCATTTTGCATATTTCGCATATTTACCTCATATTTTGCACAGTGGCGTAGCCAGGATTTTTCCAAGGGAGGGAATCAGCAACATTTTGGGCCGGAGGGTGCATCTAACAGGAACTGTATGTTTTATATACATCGACAATCAGTATGTTGTGCGTTTTAACTTTAATTATGCATCTAAATTTAAATTTCATTTCGCGCATTTACTGTGATACTGCCAACATATAAAAAATTCTCATCTCAAGGGGGGGGGGGTTCATCCCCCTAATCCCTCCTTGGCTACGCCACTGACTTTGCAATAATTCTGCTTCTTTTTTTTTCTTTTCTTCAAAAAGTGATTTTTCTGTTGTTTTTTTTTACTCAAAAATACTAAATACTAAAAATAATTCACGACTCAAAAAAAAGACTTGATGATTAATGAATCAACAGAAAAGCTTTTAGAAAAATAATATGTTCTTTTGTATGTGAGGTGAGATAGATCTTCTCTCTTGCCCGCATCATATTCATCAATCACCAAGACATTACGAATAGGAGCAATATCTCCTGGGTGCATCTCCTATTGAAAAAAAGATTGCACTTCTTAGGCAGATACTTTGCTCGATCATTTTGAAATTGGATAAAAATTGTCTTAGTGTATCCAAATTAATGTTTCCTTTGATAACCATACTGTACTCGCATATTCATGCATATTTTACAACTTTGGCGCTTATAATTTCTGTGTATTAAGACTGAATTCAGTGCATAAAATATGCACATATCTCGCCATTTTTTGTGTATGAAAATTACAGCCCTGTTCATTACTACATAGGCTGTCGCTAAGTAACTGAGACTAAAATTCGTACGGCCCACCAACGCTACCTATCGGCGTTTCAACGCAGTAGGGGAATAATTTGGTTCATTAGCTATCAATTGAGACCACACCGAGCTCATTTGATTGAAAACTCGCTGTTCCAGACCAATTCGAAAGAAACCATATGCGTTGACCCCTCCATGGTTTTAAACGATTTTTTTAAAGAAGAAAAAAAAAAGCATACAATAATTACAAAATTTTTTATTAATCATTATCTTCATTAAGTACACGAATATCTTTTTCAAAATACAGGCGTCCATTCATTCTTGCCATTTATTGAAAGTTTTCGCGTATTCCGCCGCCTGTAACGAGGAGAAAAACATCTGCGCCACGGTGATGACTTCTTGATTCGTGTTGAATTGACAATCGCGTAAGGCTGCCTTCAGTTGAGGAAATAACCAAAAGTTGCAGGGTGTGAGGTCAGGACTATACGGGGGGTGGGGGTAAAATGTGATGTTTTTAGAAATCACTATCGGGAAAACCATTTTTTTTTTTTCACTTTCGAAAACTAATATTTTAAATTAGAAGTTTGCGGAATTTTAGGCAAATTTCGTCAAAAAAATGATTTTTGGACTTTTTTTTCTCTCTTTTTTTTTTTTGAAAATATGTGCTCAACACCTCAAATATGCGAGAAATATGCAAGATAAACCCACTTTTTGGTGAAAATATGCCTTTTTATGCACTTATGGTGAAATGCGCTAAAAAATTTCACCGTGCAATTCTAAATTTCATGATTCGCACAGTAAACTTGAATATGCGCTATCTGTGTAGTATTATGGGGAAAAAATATGCAAATTCAAAGAAATTCTATTGACTTATTTATAATAAGCCTACGATACATCCATTTTCCGTTGTTAATATCTATTCTAGTTGAGTCAAGGGTAGGTATTCCCCTCCCCGGTATCGCCTTGTTCCATTTTTGGGCATACTCCGACGTCTCTCCATTTTCTCCGGATGACCGCTTCCCTTCGCCATAATGGCCCCACTTCTTTTTTGAATTCACCGCACCAACGCGTCACTGACCTTCCCACCGATCTTGTCCTCCTGTATGCCACCCACTCCTCCACTTTCTTTTCCCATCTTCCCTCTCTTTGCCTGCTAATATGTCCCGCGTATTTCCATTTAGGTTTCTTAATGCAATATTCTATCCCAATTATTCCAGCTTTTTCCCCGTATTGCTATATTTCCTCCCTTCTTACTTTAAACATACTTCTCCCCATTGCCTTTTGTGTATTTCCTAATCTATTTATTTCTGTCTTAGGCAAGCCCCAGGTTTGGGCACCATACATGAGGACTGGACTTGCACAGCTTTCTCATACCTTTGTTTTTAATTTGTTCCCCATTTTCCCCTTATAAATCTCTTCAAGCCCCCTACAGCTTTTCCACTCTTTCTTTATTGTCATGTTCAATTCCTTATCCCTTCTATTTTTGAAAGATATTATTTGGCCCAGGTATGTTACTTCATCCTTTCTTTTAACTTTTGTTCCCCCAATTGTAGAAATCCTAGCCCTAGTAATAAAGAGTCGCACACGAATTTTGAATAGTTTTAGCAAGTCTGAGACCAGCTTGAAAAGCCTTAACAAATTTTAAACCATTCTAGGAGAGTCTAAATGATTTTCACATAAACACTGAATGTTAAAGAGTGTTCCCTCTCCCTCACTCAGGGAGAAAATTATATTTTGGTATTGGGATGAACGTTAAAAATTCTCCAAAAATCGTCACCCAGTTAAGAATCAGTGAATTGAAAAAATTTGACAGCACACTATGGAAGATAGATATTTTCATTTCTAACATCAATAAGAAAATAGTCAGCAAAGTACAAATTGTTCAAACCTCCAAGTATTTCTGGAGAGGGAGAGAGGGAGAGAGGGGATAAAAGTATCAAATTATCCTAAGTTACCCCTTCCAGAAATGTTTCCTGAACCTGCTACTATGCTCTCATCATCACCCCCTCGCCCAAGAAAAAGTTAATTAATTGAAGAAATGAATAAAAATTTACACGTACATTAGAGAATTTGGATTTCGAACTTTTGAGTACATACTCCAGTCTTTGTTAATTCAGTCCTCGGTGCCCACTCTCATTCATAAGCCGTATAGATGCAGGGTCGTACCAACAGGGGGTATGGGGCAACTCACCTTCGCCTCCCCGTAGGCATTTTTTCCTCAGCAGATGGGGAAATTTACCATTTGAGTCAGGCGGAGTTGGGAAAATCAAACAAGTCAAAAAGTCGAATGGTTTCTTTTTGCTTCGATACTTAAGAATTTTGAGTTGAGAAGTTGAAAAAATCCAACAAATTCAAAGGTTTTGTTTTGTTTGTTTGTTTGGTTTTTTGCTTTGATACTTGAGAATTGTGAGTCGAGAAGCTTAAAAAATTCAATAAGTCCAAAGTTGAAAAAATCCAACAAGTCAACTTTTTTTTCTTTCTTTTTTGCTTTGATACTTGAGATTTTTAAGTTGAGTCAGTTGACTTAGAATAACAGCAAGAACTAACACTAGACCAACGCTTCAATGCGAGCTTCACTCAACGAATGGGCTCGGTAATCGGCAACAGGTAATGCTAGCTATAAACGAGAAACGAGAACGTGTATAGGGAGGGAGAGCGAACTCGACACAAAGGCCAGGGCTGACAGAGACCGGCGCGTAGCGTATGTCTCTTAACAATCGAAATACAAGAGGAATTATCTTCATAGATACGGACAGGAAGTACAGGTAGAGAGCGTGTTTCTTCAATCAATCGACCCAAAAAGAGAATTTCTGGGGCTGCATCAGCGATTGCTGTAAATTCTGCATGTGTAGTAGAGTTAGCCATGGATGTCTGTAGACGTGATTTCCAGGCTACAATATTTCCTCGATATCGAATGACATAACCAGTAGTTGATCTACCAGTAGACGGATCATCTTTATAAGATGCGTCAACAAATGCATCAACAATTTGTTCCTCAGCTTTGTCAAAAATAATACCTTTATTTCTTGTTCCATTAAGGTAGCGAAAGATACGTTTAATTCTAATCCAATGTTCTTCTCGAGGCGAAACTTGAAAACGAGCAAGAAAATGGGTAGCGAAAGCAATATCAGGGCGAGTCAAAGTAGATAGCCAAATCAAATGTCCAATTGCACTTTTGTAAGGAAACTCTGTAAGATTTTGACTTGACTTAGTTGGATCAAGTGTCTTTACCATTGGACTCTTACTCTTATGCGATTCATGCATATTAAACTTGATTAACATTTCTGCTAGGAAGGATTCCTGCGAGATTGAGATATGCCCTGACGAAGTACGGTCAATATTAAGCCCAAGAAAACGAGAAGGAAAGCCAAGATTCTTGACATTAAAACGAGAACTAAGTTTTGTAATTACTCCATCAACAAGTATCTGTGAAGAGCTAGTTAGAAGAATATCATCAACATAGATAACTAGGGTGATATCAACAGTATCAACACATTGTTTATACAGACAAGGTTCTCGAACACTTCTTTGGAATCCAATTGAGACAAGGTACGAATGAAAAGTATTATACCAGCAACGAGGTGCTGAACGAAGACCATACAAAGCTTTATCTAGTTTTAGAACCTGTGTTTTAGAATTGCCAGGAACGCCCTGTGGAATAAAGATATACTTATTACGATCAAGGTTTCCATGCAAGAATGCAGTTTTAATATCGAGTTGAAGTAGATGTAATTTCGAAACAGAGGCATCAGCTAAAAGCCAACGAATAGTTGTATAACTAGGTGTTGGAGAGTGGATTTCATCTTCTTTATAGATTTCTTTGTCGCAACTGCCTATTACTACTAATCTCGCTTTTCTTGTTCCATCAGGTTTGATTCCAAAAATCCATTTAGTAGGAAGTGGATTCATTTCCTGTTTTCGACGAACTTGCCTCCAAACTTGATGATCGATAATTGAATTCAGTTCTGACTGAATAGCACTCTGCCAAAGAGGACGATTTGTAGCATTCATTGCTTCCTTATATGTTATTGGGACTTTGACTAATTCTAATATTTCTCTATCAAATATATGACTATTTTCTGCATAGTGTAGCGAACTAATTTTAACTTCAGATGGTATGAATGATTTAGCTTCCTCAGTTGCTTCTTTTATCTCATTATCAGGGACTACATCTTCATGTTCAACTAGAGGTTCAATTGTAGTTTCAGTGGTAAAAGAGGTAGAGGTAACTAAAGAGCTATTAGGTAAACTAGAACTAGGGGTCTCTCGGTTACGAACAGGTACTATATCTAAGATCTCAACTTTTGAAGCCTGAGGGAAATCATGATAGAATTGTTTTGACTCATCTACCTTGACAGAACAACAGGAGTTTGTTTTCTTGGTTTTATGGTCATAGGTATAGTAACCTGTATCATGAAAACCAACTAAGTATTGAATTGATGAACGAGGTGCTGTTTTGTTACCTTGAGCAACAGTTTCATTGAAGACATGTACTCTAGAGCCAAATACTCGAATATACTGTAAATTAGGTTGCTTATTAAACACTTTCTCATATGGTGTAACAAAATCCAATGCTGAGTGTGGTAAACGATTATAGATATATGTAGCAGCTTGAGCAGCGAGGCCCCAAAAAGAAGGTGGAAAACCAGACTGAAATAGCAAGGCACGAATTTTCTCTTCAATGGTTCGATTAGCTCTTTCAACTGTCCCATTATGTGCGTGTGCATAAGGTTCAGCTAACTGCGACTGTATACCAAAATCTTGAAAGACTTGTTGTGTGTGGCGACCAGTAAACTCGGTACCATTATCACTACGAACAGTACGAAAATAAGGTTTCTCTGGAAATAAGGACTTAAGGTGCAATAATGCTGATCGTAGGCATTCAGAAACTTCTGTTTTTGAAGAAATACAAAATGTTTGTAAATAGCGAGTATGATCATCAAGGACCATCAAGAGATACTTGTTGCGTTTTACAAAAGTTGGAGGCGAAAATTGTATAAGGTCAACATGAATTATTTGACATGGAAATTCGGCTCTTTCTCTATCTTTATTAAAGGTTTTACGAGTCATCTTACTCTTATTGCATATTTCACAGGTAGTTTGATCTTTAACAAACAAGAAATCTGGTAAACCTTTCGAAATAGATTTTAAACGATTCAGGTAGGCTGCAGAAGCATGCCCAAAACGACTATGTATGCGATCACCCTCCGACAAAAGCAACTCTTTTTGTTGATTTGTAATCTTTTTATTCATTTTGCGTATTCTGGAACGACTACTACAATTAGTTTTATTCAACGAAAAATTTTCTGGAAATAAGTAATTAGAAACTAAAGGAATAATAGGAGGGGCAGTTGTATCCTGCAACGAATCCAAGTTTTCTTCTTCTGATGTTGACTTGCAAAACAAATGAACGAAGTAGAGCCCATGCTCACATGAAATATCTATTTGCGTGTTCCTGAAATAGAGCGAATAAGTATTAGTCTTGATTTGTACTCGAATTCCAGATTGTTCAGCTAAACGAGAAACACTCAAAATATTATTGGTTAACTCAGGGACTAGATGAACTTCCTCAAGTACTAATGTATCTGTTCCAATTAATAACGCCATGGTACCAAAGCCAAGAGTATGACTTGTGATCTTTTTAATTGCAAGATCAATTGACTGTGGTTCCTCAAAACTAACGAAATTACTCAATAACTCTTTACTAGACGTCACATGGTGAGTTGCACCTGTATCAAGAAGGAAAACAGAAAGTTTTAAAGAAACAGATTTACCTGTACAACGTTTTCCTTCATGTCCAAATTTATGGCACTTGAAGCATAGAGGTTTTTGGTAAGGACATCGATCTTTCTCATGGAAGTAGGTCCCACACAGCTTACATTGCAGTTTTACACGATCTTCCTTCGATAGTGACTTCAATTTTGTGATTTGCGCATCAGTATACAAATCACGATATGTGACCTTGTCAAGGTTGAGGATCTCTGCAGGTGTCCCTGAACGAGGTTGGGTACCAGCAGTCTTAGTATGTGATCTATGATCACGTCTAGATGTCGAATTTCGAGTACTAGAAGGACTAGAAGAACGAGAACGATTGCGACGATTAGTGCACCTGGCAAAGTGATTGTTTGGCGAGAAGGAACGAACCTTTTTCCTTGGATTTTCTTGATCCCTTGAGAGATCACGTTTCCTCTGGTGACGTCGAACCAATTCACGATTATCCACATCTCTAAATTGACTTTTTACAGCCTCAAATGTTCGGGTTTCTGGATTTTGCGCCAGAATTGAGTTGTAGAATATAGAGTAAGGGTTTCCATCAATTGAGCGTGAGTCAATTTTACTCAAAAATCGAGTGATTAAAAGGTCATCATTGAAGGTGGTTTGGAGTGCTTCATACTCAGAGTGCAATGATTCAAAATCATTAATAAAACGAATGGGGTTGAAGTAGTCAGCAAAATGAAGTTTTCCCCAGCGATCTTCTAATCTCATAAGCTCATGTAACTTTTTGCCACCATAACAAATCTCCAACGAACGAAAAGCTGCATAAAAGGTCTTATGTTTCAATAAGGACTTACCAATTTCTGGACTAACAGTTGTACGAAGGTGCTGTAGTAGCAGTGCATCTATCTGCTGGCGATCTTCAAGAGGTTTCTTATAGTCATTGCCAAATTCATGATCAACAAAGGATGTTACTTTGTTTGATCTGAGACCAACCTCAAAGCTCAGCTTCCATGCTATATAGTTACGAGTACCAGTTAGCTTCTCTTGCTTATCCCAATGAGCGAATTCAAGCTTTGGTGTTTTACTGAGTTGTGCCTGGAAAAACGAGGTCATGAATTCCTGGAGCAGCGTCCGCGTTTCATCTGTTAGTGATGTGTTCAAATTTAAGGGAACACTAGAAATGGAGGGTTGAGATTCTGTATGTAATGATGAGCTTCCATTATCTTCTCTCTTCCCAGGTGGAACTGGACTGGTCTCATGTTCACTCAATAGTGCGTCTTCATCAATGTCGGCAGTACTGTTTTCACTTGTCTTGTCCATTATGAGAGTTACACTAATGCTCAAAAGGGAAGATTCGGAAAACACAAAGTCGAAAACCACACACAAGAAAAACAACAACACACAAAAAAAAAATTGTAGAAAAACGAAAAACTATTGCACCTTTACCAACTCAGGCGAAAAACAAACGAACAATGCGGCCCATAACCCACTTAGAATAACAGCAAGAACTAACACTAGACCAACGCTTCAATGCGAGCTTCACTCAACGAATGGGCTCGGTAATCGGCAACAGGTAATGCTAGCTATAAACGAGAAACGAGAACGTGTATAGGGAGGGAGAGCGAACTCGACACAAAGGCCAGGGCTGACAGAGACCGGCGCGTAGCGTATGTCTCTTAACAAGTTGGGACTTTACAATATTCCCCCACCTTCAAGGAAAAACTCTTCTGTACGTCCTTGTATAGAGGTGGACTAGAGGCTACAGCCTGTATTAGAGAGACAACCACAAATTGCTCATTCTGTAATTCTGTGGTGAAGAGGAAAGAAAATTATAAAAATTAGCAAACCCAGACATAATATTATTCTTACTAAGGTAAACCAATTTTTGCAGCGCATTAGCGTCTTTTTCTTCTTTTTTTAATGTTTACCGATAAATTCAAATTTAATAAACTCTGATACCTGGAGAATTTCGGGAACTCTGGGAAACTATTTTCTAGTTGCTGATGGTTTTTCAGGAGTGAGAGGAACATCATGTCTTGTTCCGAGGAAGAGGCCCATTCTTGTACTTTTAGTTCAACTGGTCCAGGCATTCTACGTATTGAAAGCCGATATCATCCTCCTAGTACTGCATTTAATTGAGACTAATTACGGAGTCAACGTTAATAAAGGCAAAAAACGAGTAAATATATTTCGAGCTTTCCAAAGGAATAAATGTTTCAAAGAGCCCGAAATCGTCTTTCTTTTGAGATGAAAAAGCCTGTAGATATGCTTTTGGATGAGTCGAATGACACGAAGCTCCAAGCATCTAAGAGAATCACTCATTACTAAAGTGGAGGAAGTAACGAACCGACCATTTTCTTGCATTCACACAATCAAAGAGCAATCTGAAACATCGCAGGTACTAATTTGCTTCTCCAGAAGCACCCCTCGCGCGTATTTCTTCTCCGTATCCCAACACATCAAAGTGAAAAACGTCTGCTTTCGTAGAAAAGCTCCAAATACCTTTTTTAATTTTGCCAACACCGACACCCACCGAAATCCGTCGCGAGATTATAACATTTTAATTTGATTGTTATTACGCGCGGAAAAAACAGAGGGGTACCGGCTGACGGCCCCCAAGCTTCGAAAACTCTCATCAGGATTCTATTTAATTTTACGAGTACAACGCTGTGTTCTTACTTAAGTTATACTTTTGCCTAATCCTTTCGTTTTAGCGCCGTGAGCTTCTTTCATAATTTACTCCGAATTAAATTCACAGCGGTGTTCGGTAACAAGGGGATTAATCTGCTCAAATGCTTCTAGAATCGTCGGAGTCTAAGATCGTCTTATCGCTGAGACGATGCTTCTTGCATCCGTTTTTCGACTTTCGGGAGCTGCGACTTAACGCGACATTTATACTGCAACGATAGCGGACATCGGGCAGGTTCAGCTCAGCTCAGCTGGCGTTGGTGAAAATCGAATACGGTCGGACTGAGCAGCGAGCATCTGGCGAAGTCGCCAAATTAAGATGGATTAGGAAAGCGCACTAAAAAACATCGACAATTTCGCTTTTTGTGTAAACGGGAAGACGGATTCGATGAACTCCAAGTTGCTCGTTTCAGCGCTGCGCAATTTGAAAATAAACTGAGCGGAATTCGGAACAAGGTTGACACTCGAGTGTTATTTCACGGGATGTTACGTTCGTGCTCCCCATTAGGCGCAGATACACGGGGGACGCAATGAGGCAATTGCCCTCTTCAGAGAGACGACTGAAATTGAAAATGTTCCGAAAGTCTTACAAATTCTCCCGCAAGTGTGTTATCCTGAAGAGTCGTGGCCACTCTTGAACAAGTCTAGAAGAATCCTCCATACTATTGAACAAAAGTTTCCAAGAGTTCTTATGAATCTTGGAAAGTTTAAAGAAGCTGTAAGAAGTTTTAAAAAGCTGCGATTAAGTCTTCAAAAGTCCTGGTATATATGGGAGAGTTTAGAGTTTTAGAGTTTTCAACAATTTTAGCATATTTCAAAAAGTTTGGAAGAGCTTTAAAGAGTTTTTATTAGCCTGCAGACAATATAGAAGAATCTTCATAAACCTTGATCAAGTCTTGACCAGTTTTGAGGAAGACAGGAAGAACCTTAAAAAGTCTCTGTCCGATGCGCAAAATCCCACCAGTTACCAGGGAACTAAAGGGGAACCAAGGGTAACTGAGGGTTGCAAATGGGTAACTTTTACGCGGGTAACTAGAGGGTAACTAAATCCTGCCAGTTACCCAGGTAACTAAAAGGGAACTAAGGGTAACTGACGGGTTTCTGGGTAATCTGAGGGTAACTGAGGGTTGCAAATGGGTAACCTTTCCGCGGGTAACTAAGTTAACGGACTGCACATCGGGTGTTGACACAGTTCGTGAGTTCTAAACAAAAGCACAAAGTCTTAAACAAGTCTTGTAGAGCCATAAATGAGCACGAGGAGAAATAGGGTGGTCCTAGACTCTTTTTAAGATTTCAAAACCATAAATTGTATACATTTTTATTGGCAGCAAAAGTTTCGTTTCAGTTTTAGTTTGTAAGAGATCTTTTTTTTTTTCCTTCTGCGAAAACGAACAAAAAACTCTAAGAATTTTTCTGTGGTTGAAAGAGCTTCTTTTTGCTTGTACGAAAAATATTGTCCCGAATTTCCTCGCCCCTTCCTATCCCAATATTTTGGACCGCCTCTGATGAGAACTGAGGTGTCTTCTTCTTCTTCAGGTGCCGTATCCGATGCCAGACGTTGGCAATCGCAAATTCTGACGCGCGACTCTGCTCAGAGGTTAGTCGGGGTAGTTTGCCGTTGCTTTCTCTACGGTTTGGTTGCATTGCAGTTTTTATTCTCTGTGCCGAAGAGTGTGCAGTCGCAGTTTGCTTACCAGCCATGTGTTTCACGAGGCTGAGTAAGCTGTCCAAGAAGCGCACACGCACAGTATCAATCTTTCTGATCTGGTGGTAACATGCCCTGCGAGTGTAATGCCTTGTTCATTCGAATTCAAACTGGCGGGGTTACAGGACGTGCCATGTTTCCACCTCGATTGATACTGTGGTCGCTGTGTTCGCTAGGATGTTAGTGGGGGTAATTCAAATATCACTAGCTTTCTGACATGGGACTCGCACCTGAGACGCAAGGATTGCAAAGTGGGACCATACAGCGACTAAAGGAAGTTTCTTAGTTTTAAAGAGCCTTACAGTCTTACTCGTGTCTCAAAAGGTTCAAGAGGTGTACAGAGTCTTGATAGGACTTCGAAAAGTCATATTCGAGTTTTAATAAGTCTTAGGGAAAAGAAGCAGTGACGTCAGAAGTTTTTTCAGGGGGTACATAAGTTAACAATGTAAGTCGAACAAAAAAAAAAAAGTTCAAACTGAGTTAATAAGTTAAAAAATCTCTAAAATATCGTCTCTGAAACGCAAGGCGCCTTTTTATTAACTTACTAAATAGTTTTCATTTTCCCCCGTTTTGTTTGGTTGAGGGTGGGGTGAGGTCGGGGATTGGGCAAATTATACTTTGTAACCCCTTTCCTTTTCTGACGACACTGCAAAGAAATTTTCAACTGCCTGAGCGAGTCTTCTATAAATCTCTTAAAAAGTTTTAAGTCTGGGAGGGTAATTGAATCATCCCCGAGTTTAAGTAATTGAAAAGTATAAGTTTGTCTTGAGGACTGCTCCTCGTAGGCGAAAACTGTGAAGAGACCGGAGAGCGATCATCCTCTAATTAGAGTTAGGGATGCAAGAATATTATTTTACCAAAATTTTGGTCTTCTTGATTTTTTTATTGCTGTTTTCATGTCATCAGTACTTCCTCATGCACATTAACATTCTCTAGTCACAAAAAAATTTACTTATCCACTGGCTCCCCCTCTCCCGCAAGTCATTTTGTAACCGCTTGGCCGCTCATTTTTCTTCTTTTTTCACTTGTAACCTCCCCCCCCCCCTTGCATAAAAGACAAGTTCCACCTATACTGCTCCCTATCCTTTTTCGAAGGAAAAAATCGAGTATAAATCGTTCAGAACTCCAGGTACATATTTCTTTCTTCTCTACTCACTCAATTCTATATTGAGGGAGAAAAATCGATAGACTACTCTTAAGAAGGAGGAAGTCAAAATTTTTTAATTCGTGTATTATTTGTACTTCCCCAAGGTAGTAACGTCGGAACGAGAGTGTAAAGTATCGTAGCCCCTAAAAACTCAAAAACTATTCAACAAATTGATAAAAAAGACGCTTCTTGAAAAACTTCAAGAACAAGATTTACAATTTTTGCTTCACGTAAAATCTTAATCGTAGAATTTATCCTGAAAAGTCGAGGAATTCCGTCAACTAATTGGTTCAGTTAAGAGTACTAGGCTTGATTTTCTATCTGTGAATTAAAATTTGCAAGATTCCGGACAAAGTTCTCAATTTCTCCCCCCGCCCCAACCCCGAAAATTTCCTCGCGGTAGCCATGCACCCGAGGCAAATAATAAAAAACTGGAAGCAAAGCGAACGGGAATTTTTGCACATGTACTAGCAATATTTGTTTTGAAAAATGATATTTTGGATTTCCTGCTGGTACGAGGCTTGGGGCCGATTGCATTTTTTGCCCCTCTTGTACTCGAATCTTATTCTTAGCTTCACTCGTTTCGAATGATGGCAGCTGTACCTTATTATGTTCGGTCCTTCTTGAGTCTACTCAAGTTTATTCGAATCTTTTTCTCAACACTTTTCGTATCAGTCTTTTTTAGATTTGTCAGCTATTCTCAGTCTTCCTAATTTTATCGACTCTTTCCTGTTGTACTCGACGCTTCTCGAGTCTTTCCTGGGTTCTCGGTTCCTCTAGGCAAGGCTCGTTTCAAATCTTTACAATACTTAGTTCTACTCGAATCTTCTCGGTGTACTTGTTCTTTTTGGCTCTTCTTGGGTCTTTCGTAGATTCGTCAGCTCTGCTCAACTGAATTTATTAACTCTTCTCGGCCGTATTCGACTGTTCTCGAGTCTTCTTACTTTATCGTTTTCTCGGCTCGTCTCAAATCTTTGCGATTCTTCTCAGCTGTACTCAGTCTTATCGTGTCTAGTCAGGGCTTCAAGAATCCATGGTTCTTCATGACTCTTCTTCGGCCTACTCATACCTACTCGGATCTTTTTCGTGTTTTCCGTATTAACTCCTACTCAGATTTTCTAAACTTTCACCTCTTTTCAATCTATCGAGTCTTTCTCAGATTTTTCAGAGTTATTTGGCCCACTTTGAATTCTCTCGGTTATTCTCGACTTTTAATATATCGCAAAGTTGTGGCCTAGGAGGCTTTTCACCGCTAAAAAAAGATTACATACCTTGAAACTCATAATTCGAAATTTCGGCATTTTCGAACGGCACATTCTTTCATCTACGAAACCGCAAAATATGTTCCTTAGTAAAACACAGAGGCTCGCGAACAAAATTCAAAGGCACTTCGTAATCTTCAGAGAAGTTGAGGTTGAAGTCTCTAAATATCGAAAAACCAACGTCTCCGTTTCTTTCAAACGTGCAGGTAAATTACCTCGTGCCTATATCTGTCATCCCTTTGGGGTCTTTTATTTGATGTAGAAGCACACGAGCTGGAAAAGCGAAATAGAAGAAAACAAAATAAAATCAAAGTGGGCGGCGAATCGGATTTTCCGGAGGTCGAAAATAAAACTGGGTATAAATGGGAATTCTCAATGAATGCTTTCAAACGAGGGACGACGAAAACAAACCAGTGAGGGAAGCAGAAGACATATTAAAAAAAAAAGAATTTCGCTCGAGGCTCCCTTTCTCAAAATTTTGAATTTAAAGTGATTGTGTTAACTAAATTGGAAGGCTGTGGAATGAAATTCTCCACTTCGAATGCTTCGAAATCATGTTGCCCGTTTCACTTTTTTGACGATAAATCCTTCATCGAAAATGCTCCTACTTCCTGTTTGCGAAATGAGACTAACACAGTGCCAAACGATGCAGGGGTTAAAATGTATTATGTACATAAATATGCATAGCGTTGTAAACGTTTCATTTAATCTTCGTGTTTATCAATTTGCCAGGCATATCTACTAGCTTTAGGGGATTTGCATTGTTTAGTGACTTCTTTCTCCATCTCACTCTGACTCACTGATTGAAATAAAACAAAAGAATAACGCAGGAAAATTAGATTGCGAAAAGGGCGAAGTTGGATTTAACGTTCGACAAGAATTTTTTCACTCTGACTGTTGATGAACACGTTATAATTCTCTTGTCATAGTAGTGAAGCTCTCCTTCCCAAAGGACTAAAAACGTCTTTCACAATCCGGGTTTTCCTACGAATCTCTGGAAATATCGACTGTAGGCTAAAACTTTTCAAACAAAAATTATTCTCCAGTAAATACTGCATAAAAAAAATATTATATAATTTTTTCGTAACTGCTCCCAAAATGCCCTAAATTGCGGATTCAAAGTGAGCCTTTTATTTTCTTATGGATCAACACAGGCTTAACGGGAAAAACCCAGTTTCTTGTTCGGGCTCACGGACTTCACAGAACAGGAGGGATGCAAATCACTATCGAACTTGTTTCCATACATCTTTATTCATCCCTCCCTGGAATTTTTCTTCCCCCCCCCTCCATCCTTAGTAATATTATTTGAAACTTTTTTTGTATCAAAAATGACTTTATTTTCACCGTTTTTAAGCTTTCGTTAGCTGAATTGTGAACATTTCATATAATGCAATATGTGGCAATTTCTATAAAAAGGGGTAACTTTGTCGATCGATCAAAGTCTCAGAAAACGCGAAAAAAGAAAAACAAAATTTTTTGGTCGAAAACATCAATTTTGAAATTTTGGCTGATTTCTATAGAAAAAACATCGCAATAACGAAGAGACAAAATTTACGCGCATGAGAAAGAAGAGGGAGAGAGAGAAAGAGAATTATGAAAGAGAATGAGAAAAGAATGCGAATGTCTGCGTTCCCTTCTTCGTGGTTTTTGGAGCTCACGAATAAATTCGATGTTCTGAATTGTTACCACGCAGAAGAGCGAAAAATTACCTTTTCAACAAGCCCTCGTCGAGGCTGGTAACGTGATTCCGCGGCGAGTTAGTGCCGCTTGACGGAGTGGGAGAAAAAGGTGTGTCTAACTTTGAACGTGTTTTTCCCAAAAACATGTTTTTGTGCGTTCTCGTTACACTCATCTTTGACCCCTTGTATCTCCGGAACAAAAAACCCTACAAATCTCGCCGATAGCTCCTTGGAATGGGCATTCATTTCTCTATTACGTACTGTCCGTAACTCAAAATTTGTCGGATCGACAAAGTTACCCCTTTTTATAGAAACTGCCACAGTATGTCGTTTCACAGGTTTAAATGGTGCCTAAACTCTTTTTTGTTTGATTTGCTCTAAATTGCAAACTACATGGCATCTAGGGAAAAGGAAGGAGCTTCGAAATGAAGATGCTGAAAAATTTAATATGGGTGACGTTTCATTGGTTTGAAGGATCGCATTTGGATAACACCTAGTCTCTCATTTGCAAATCGTGATATCTGAGAAAGGGTGGAAGCTAAAATTTTTATATTATTCAATATCGTATTGGTGGTGATAATTTGTCACTAATTTACAAACTGTGGCATCTGAGCAGGGGGAACAGTAAAGTGGAAATGATAGGAAGCTGTGGGTGGAAATAATCAGGAGGGAACTTCTAATAGGTGTCCTGAATTGTATAGATTAACAGTCAAGTAATAACTAAAACTTGAGAAATGGTGTGCATGCACATACATTAATTACAATTTTTAACATTCAAGGTAACGTGTGTAAAGATTATCATCGCTGGATTCCATAGTTCATGCTAATTTTTAAAAAATTGTAACTAGAAAGTAATTTTTGATATCTAAAAGACACAGAAAGAAAATCAAATAGTGGTATTCTAAGACAAAGAGAAGAGGGGCAGCCCCAATTACAGGGATAGATTGATGGGAATGTATTGTAACGAGATTCACACCAAAAAACGCACAAAAACACGTACTAAGAACTTTTAATGTCACACTAATACAAACGCACGAAAACAGTAGCTAGATCGCTTTGAGAACGCACAGTTTATCGCATATAAAACTAGACTATATGGCGACGTCCAGCGGCCTTTATATATTCCGGCGTTATTGGCGAAACTCGTTATCGAACTTCTATTCTGCTGCTTGAAACGTGTCGATCTTTCTTCGCTTATCTCGAATGTTCGGGATTATTCGCCACACTGCCCCCTCCTTAAGCTTAGACGTCCCGGCCAGACTCCAGATCTTCTTCATGGTCACCATGCCAGACTGCCAAACGATCAAGGTGCACGGCTTTGGCTTGTCCACTACCAAGCTTCCGAATCTGGTATACAACATCGTTGATCCGCTTGAGTACGATGTACGGTCTTTCCCAATGACTCTGTAGCTTCGGGTTCCGTCCTCTCTTTCGTTGCGGATTGTAAAACAAGACACGGTCCCCAGCCTGGAAGCCAACCTCAGTGGCTTTAATGTCGTAGCGAGTCTTCATCCGGTTGCTGGCAATTCGCAAATGATTTCGGACCATGCGATGAGTAGAGTCGAACTTTTCTCTCAGTTGGCTAACAAACTCGTCCACCGGTTGCGGCTGTTGAGGTGGAGTTTCAAACTCCAGATTGCACGGTAATCGTAACTCCCGGCCAAAGACGACCTTTGCGGGAGTGTGCTACATACTTTCATGGACGGTTGATCTGTAGGCCAACAGAAACAACGAGATGTGTTGGTCCCAGTCTCTTTGGTGCTCGGCAACGACTTTGGTCAGATATTCCTTGAGCGTCCAGTTGAATCGCTCAACCATGCCGTCGGATTGCGGAGTGCCTTTCAGCAGTCTATCGAAGGCGACGTTCCACAGGGCAGGTCTGAATACTAATCCCCACGGAACGCCGAAGGTCATCTTCCTCGTAACCGGACCGACCGCCGGTCCATCTAACCTGATACGGTGGTCTGGTATTTTAGATTTGACTCGACAAAAGCTTCGAGTTTGTCCACCCCGGGAAGAAACCCAATAATGGGATCACGTAAAGGGTTCTTACTCTAATTGAATGAATGATAAATTAGATCATTAGAAACGGGGCCAAAATTGACATTGGAGCAACACCAAATTTACTGTTAAAACGACATGGATTTAACAATTAAAATGACGTTGATCTGATGGCAGTTTTCACTTTGAAATCGACCTCAATTCGACGGTCATTTTCCTTGTTAAATTGACCCCTTTTCATCGTCAAAACACTTTCATTTCGATACCAATCTTAGAGGGTTCATTATGTTTCAAGTTGATGATGTTCTAACGCATCGAACTGACGTCGATTAAAAGGCTGAAATCGACGTCGAAATGGTTTTTGTGGGTTGTTCGATATTCTTCAATCTTACCCCCGGATCGAATGTCAGAAACAGATACAGGCGCACTACTCTCCACCTGGATGCTGATTTACACGAAAAATACGGAAGAGATTCGAGCGCTTGTATTCTGATACACGGCGGTTTGGGGTGCATTAATCATCCAACTTCGGTTGGTCACGTTTTGACATAAACTGGAATATTGCTACGGATATTATCTACGCACGAGTTCAGAAGTTCCACCGGAGAACGTGCGGTCATTTCCGTCCTGAGATGACGTTCTGTAGATGTGTTTGGGCTCGCAAAATTGCGTTTTCTAAATTGGGTAATGTTTTGGACGTGCATTCGTACTGTCGTTGAATTCATACAGAAAATTATACGAAGAATACTTGCTCACTTTGCATTTCATTTTCCCCTCTGTTTTTCCTTTCTATTGATGTGAAGATAGCTCATCAATCGGTGGTGGATCCAGGGAGAAATCCTAGAAGGAACAATTCAGAAGTGCATGTAAGTAGTTATTATCCCCCCCCCCCCGCCAAAATTGTAGATCATTTTTGGTAGTAATCGAGTGAGTATATGAAGAGAGAAATACCGGACGTTTCGAGCCAGTTGACGAGTTTTTGGACAGAAACTGATTTTTGTCTCACTTGTAGGGGGTGCTATGGAGGATTGTAGTGAGGCGAAATTCACCTTCTCCGACTTTCGAAGGTTTCTTTCTCTCACGCCATCCGACTTACATCGTATACTGTCTTCTATCAAAATTACATTATGTCATTACCCAAATTACGCAATACACATGCTTATCCGATACTTGAAAATTTAACCTGTAAGGGGAATTACGTCATAATGTGGGGTAATTTCCGGGCCGCATGCCCTCAAGACAAGGACATAGTAAAGGCGATATCTGCACAAAAAAGGTGAATAGAAACATTTTGGGGGCCAAAAGCGGATTTTGTTGATAAATGTCAAGCTATGTGCCAGAAACAACATATTATAAATCCAGCCCCCAAAAAGCTGTGCTAACTTTTCTGTGGTACGCTTAGCCCCCCAAAATCAGTTTTTTGCAGATATTTCAAAAAGTAGAAGTCCTAGAAAAAAAATTTCCGAACAAAAAATATTCCTCGTTAAATTTTCTTTAAAATGGTGTATTTAAAGTTGAGTATAGGCCGCACAGTTAGCCTGAAAATGTGCTTGAAAGTAGTCACATTTCCAACTTTTCATAAAAACGAACGGATTTCCGCGAATATCTCGAAATTATCAACTCCTACAAGAAATGTATTCGATACAAAAAGATTTCTCGTGAAATGTACCGTGACCCCTTCCCACCAGGGATGCCAATAAGTATGTAGCAACATTTCCCGAAAAGCCCGATGTCCCACCCAAATTTCAGAATAAGATGTTTTTCATTAAGCGAACATTACGGCCGAGGGGACCCAGCTAAAACTCAGGTGCCACAGACCCTACCTATACCACCATCTGTGGGGATTTCTTCTGTTACAAGTCACGCTACGTGTCGAATCAGGGGTACGCCACGTCACGGTCTCACAGTCTACAGTAATGGAGGAATTGTGTGCCTCTATAGCCCATATGGCCCCGAAATAGGTTCGATCGACCATCGCAGTTACGGGGTGAGGGGACCGACGGTGGCCCATCATGTGGATCGATATATCCACATAGAAGCCAGCCCCCCCCCTGAAGTGGGCAGCAACCCGGGGACAGCGTGAAGTCGGATCCAACATTGTTGTAACGTTTCTTTCATTCGTTGTGTATACATTTCGTGAACTTGGCGTGGAATTCGCAATGGGTTAAAAGCATTCCCGTTCCGCCCCCAATTGAAATTTGATTTTCTCCTTATCGTGAGGGTTTTTGTTCGACGTCCGATCATGTTGTGAATTACTGAAACGCTTCCTGTAGGACCTAAAGGGGAGGGAGCATAGAAATATTCCATCATTTCGGCTTATATAATCTAAATTAGTATCGTATTTTTTGTATGGTTGAATATTTTATCTGCGAATAATTTGACTATCGTATAGTTTTTGATCTATTTTAGTCCAGAGTCGTGGGCGGAAGTTATGACCTGAATAGAAATTGGTCCGAGGAATGGCTGGAGACTCGACTAGTTCCGCGTTTTATGTCATGGTCACGGATGGGCCCCCAAATTTCGTGGGAAAGAAAAGCCAAGTCCTTATAGGTTGGGTAAAAGTTTCGAATGCAACGAAGAAGGTTCGGCCAACGCAATTCATTAATCCCGCTGGTCGGCTCGTGAAAGTGGTCAGAATTTTCGTATTCTTGGCGACAGCACCACACGTAAGTTAACTAGTCCGTATAAAAAAGGGTCCTCGGCGGCTTCCCCCAACGTGTGTCCACATGCATCGGAACTGCACCACGGACAAAGAATGATAGAGTTGCCTCATTTTATTTTAGTGTTTTGTTTTTTAATTTCATGGCAATCCCGTGCGTTTTTTAATTCGTCGTCTTCACCTGGTCTTGAGCCTTTTTAATGAAATCCAAAAGCATAAGTATGAAAGCCAAAAGGTAATTTTAGTCGCTATTGTTTCACATCGCCTTCAAGTGAAGAAGGGACAATTTTCCTTTCGCGTTTCTTTTTTTCCCGGGGAGAGGTCTCATGTCTATGGTTTAGAGCAATTTCCTAAATAGAATAGGGCTTTTCATCGGCGGGTTTGTTTACATGATTCCTTATATCGATGTAGAATTATCTATCATCAATGAGGTATGTGACTTGACACAAGAAAAGGGCCTCAATGGTAATAAGACACCGAGGCTCTTTTCTGTGCCACATCGTATTACGATTCTTTTGACACATTTTATTACGAATTTCAGATTTTTTAAGTAAAGCACTGAAAGAAAAATATGAAAATTTGTAATAAAATGTGCCAAAAGAACCACCATGTAATGTGACATAGAAAAGATCCTAATGTTCCCTTATCACTGAGGCCATTTTATGTGCCAGATCACATCATGATTCCTTTTGACATTTTATTACGGTCTTTCTTTTTTTTATTTTTTTTTCTAAATAGAGTACTGAAAGAAAAAAACAAAATTCGTAACCGAATGTGCCTAAGGAACCATAATGTGATGTGGTATAGAAAAGGGCCTCAATGTCTGATTACCATTGAGGCCCTTTTCTTGTAACATCTCATACAGCTCCTTGGTGATAATTCTACAGCGAGATAAGAAATCATGTAAACAAACCCGACAATGAAAAGCCCTATACACGCGTTGTTGATTTTCTGTTCGACATGATTTCGTAATTTCAGTGGAGTGAACTTGGAACTACTTTATCTTTTCTATGTGCACAGACGTAACACTGTGCTTAGTATTTGATTTTGGCATACCGCATCTCTGGACTTTTTCAAAATTGGTTTTCCTTTTAGTGGACCTCTTTTCGCTCAGGGACATGAAAAGGGGGTTCCCAAGTAGTTCACATCCATCCGGATGGCTCAGGTCCTCAGCACTACTTCGCTAAGGAAGTACGCTGGGGGCATGGGTCATCGTAGACTTGCCCAGACCCGCGTGGGGCTTGGTGGTAGTCTGTGGTTAAACACCTATAAGTATGGTGATAGTAGGCTGAACGTTCCCTTGCGGGAGTTATTAGCCCCCTTCGTCAGCAATCTACTATCGGCAATTTCCCACAGGTGAGATCCTTAGAGCGAGTTCATTCTTCTTTGGAACTTATTCCAAAATTTGGGCGGGATATCGGGATTTTCGGGATTAGCATCCTTGCCACCAAGTATGTTTGGGGGGGGGGAAGTACACACAAGAGCTATTATGATTCTTGGTGAGAGTTAAAATAATTTTTGTCATACACTTTTTTGTAGGAGTTGATAATTTCGAAATATTCGCGGAAATCTGCTCGTTTTCATGAAAAGTTGAAAATGTTACTATTTTCAACGACATTTTTATGCTAACTATGCGGCTCATACTCAACTTCAAATACATCATTTCAAAAAAGATTTTACGAGGAATATTTTTCGTCTGAAGATTTTGTTTCTAGCATTTCAACTTTTTGAAATATCCGCAAAAAACTGATTTTGGGAAGCTAGCTTTTTGGAGGCAGAATTTTTAATATGTTGTTTCTGACATCTAACCTGACATTTTTCAACAAAATCCGCTTTTGGCCTCTCATTTATCGCCTGTACTAACAGTACATGAACATCGTGTGTATCACCTACCGACGTTTTTGCACCTACTCGACTCATCACGCCCTCCGTGTCATACCATACCCGCACTCCGGAATACATTCGATACTCAATTACTAAATTAGTAATTACGACAAGACTGTCTCTCAGCTTCATTCACCCGCGCTGATCTATCATCCGGATCCCCAAACCATCGCATAAGTCCTACCATCTTCAAGAAACATTTATTTGGGAGAACCCCTATCTCGAATAGGCTGAACCATAATCAAAAATTCAGACTTTATAATCTCGCGTCACAGCTCGGAAATTTGGTCTTGCTCTCGCCTAAAAGTTAAGTGGAGACTTCGTTCACATCACTCGAATCCAGATTTGGGACTTAGAAAATTAACATAAAATCTACTACTTATGTCGTGTGCTCTCAAAAGCCTGCAAAAGCCTAGTGGCTATCCGTTGTATTAACTCAATAACGTAAAGTTAACGTACTGTCAAGAGTATTAATAAAACTTATTTAAAATCAGTCCGATTTGGCCAAGTTATTGTCAAGCCGAGAACCTCACGTCTGGGGCTAACACATCTACCCCTGGGATCACGCTGTGGACCCCCGATCGGCGCTATCCTACAGCATCTGCTTGGCAGCCATCATCGCAAAAGCCAATACCACGTCACGACAAGGATCCATTAGCGATTTTATCGCACTAATGAAGTCGGTGTCCAGATGATATATTCCAAAACTCAGCTGGCTTACTTTTATTCCATTTCAAATCATCCATTGACCGGACTATCCGACGTATATTCGAAATTAGTGTCCATTTCGGAGTGTGAGTGAACTTGGTAATGTTCCATTTTTGTAGGGTGTGCCAATTCACTTTTTCTTCTTCTGTAGTCCAGAGCACTTTTGGCTGTTATGCCATCATCAGTAGAGTACCCTGCCGATAGCGCTCTGGATTACAGAAGAAGAAAAAGTGAATTGGCACACCCCACAAGTGGAATATATTCGAAAGTTCAACTTCGGGGGACTGCTCGACCCACTGAAACCTTTGAACTGCGTATATTGTTCAGTTTCTTAATTCGGCTGGTCAGGACGGTACACCCAACAAAAGTTGGCTCCACTGAAAAATGTACATTCTCGAAGTCGCCGCCGGACCTCGCGGAAAAATGAGAAGAATTGAAGTCAAAAGCTGATTGATTGATACGGAAAGCCGCGCGTGTTTCTGAAGTCGCCTATTGGTCGTGTGGATAAAACGCGACACGAACTAGCTGGGTGGGACACGACTGTATACGTGAAGTAAGAAATAAATCAAATTGCGCACTCACCCCCCCCCCCCATTCAATCGCCCTTAATTTACACAATTTGCCAACTACGTGGCGAAACCACGATCAACATCGTCGTCGAATACACCTACTCGAGAATTTCCACAGAGTTGTTTTCGACTTGGGAAAAGAACCTCAGCTGCGTAAATTAACGCGGATTCGCAGAATCACACACGGCTTCCCGAGAGGCACCGAGGGCTTGAATAAGACGCCGAGCGAATTGAATTCGTGACTAATGGCGTACCTACGTTTGAACTTCAAAAGCGAACGATTATTTGGACGCGAATTTATTTGAAGAACGACGCATGGGTGTAAAAGCTTGAGAAGTTGAATGGCCTATCGGGAAAGCGATCGCGAACAATTTTTCGTCGACTATTATACGTTCGAAATGTGTCGACTGGAAGCCGTAATTAAATTCTTGGAACGCCGAGGTTGAATTTCAAATATTTGAGAGCTCGCTTTCTATCATCTCATGTATACTCGAGAGTTACACGCAGCTGTTAACACCCCTACAAGGATCGTCTGCAGTCTACCCGCTACACAGGAAGCTATATGAAGTTACAAACTTTCCCTTCCAACCCTTCGATGTTCTATCTTACTTTCAGATGTTTTAGACCGAGTGTAATTTGGTTTTATACCGAAATAAAAGTGCTACGTGCCTCGTCATAAAAATATTGATTATTAAGTTTTCTTTTTTTCTTTTTTCTTTTTTTTCTGCATTGATCCTATCTCTCGTGGGGCGAAAAAAAAAATCGAGCGGGGGAAAAGAGTCGAAAGTGAACAAAAAGTCTACATTTTACTATCGTTGCCATGGGAGTGATATCGGAAATTACATTCTCTTTGGCAGTCCAGAATAATCAGTTTGCGTGGTGTCTCTCTCAAACTCGCAGATAATATCGGACGCAGATGTGAATATATATCGCATCGACGCTATGTTACCTTACCGCAAGGCTACGGAACCAATTAAGTATACAAGGTCATACTAGACAGTTTGTTCTCATCGTGAATCTGTTTGGAGTCAGAACTTGTACCTCACCCCTTGTTCTCACTTGTGCCCAATTCCGGTGAACCTTTGCTAAAGATATAAGGGTCGACGCGCTAGAAACAATGTCAGTAACTTGGGCGAATCCTCGTTTTGAGGGTTATCTGACTGGTCGCGGCAGCTCAAAGCGAGGAGTTAGGTCCCACAGAAGGGTGCAATCCCACATCGGTGACCACATCATCGCTGGGTGGATTAATCCCACAGTTTGAGTCGGACAAACGTCCAGCAAAATTTTTTTTCTGAAATCTCTTTGGACTAGCTTTCTAATGAACATATGAGAATCGTTTCTCGAAGATACCGTTCATTGATATTCCCGAGATTGGAGATGTTAGTGCTTCTTAACTGACAAAACTACTGGCTACCTAAAATCCGACTGTACGGGATTAAATCAGTCACAAACATAATCAAAAGTAATCAAAAAGAGTAATCTGATCAGATTTGACCAAATCAACGAACCCAACAAAATATGTTCAATTATGGAGCACGATGAACAAATTTGACCTGATTTGATTATAAACTGAAAAATAACCCTAACCAAACATGACTGAATAACGATCAAAATTGACAAAAATATCAAGAACTGCTAAATACCTGAGTAAATCTAACTGAAATTGAACTCAAGAAAATCAAAAACAAGTCATATGATAGATATCTACGAGTACAATTTGGAGGCAGGGTCAATCTCATATCAAAAATGAATTCAGTAACCTCCTTAACTTAAAAATTATATCTGTGTTGTTTTGGTTAAATTTTTCAATTTTGAACTCCAACCACCGCCAAGAATGCCGCAGTTTCGAAATTTGAAACAAATTAACAGGGCTGGGTAGCTAGCCAATAGCCATTAGCCGTTAGTCGAAGGATTGTCAGCGGTTTTAGCTTTAGTTTTTAGCTAGCCAATTAACTCCACTAGTCATTAGCCGTTAGCTTTAGCCAAACAAATCAAATGGAACTGTTGGCGACTTAGCATGTGGTTTTTACTTTTTAACCGAATTTTCCAATTTTTTCAAGTTTTCTTTATGGTAAAAATTATTGAAAAATAAAAATCTTTGAGACCTAGACATTTTTCTTCAGCATTTATAGACTACAAAGGCAATAACGCATATTTTGAGGTGCCACATGATGTCTTCAAGAATTTAGCCGTTAGCTAGCCATTAGCTAGCCAATCAAACCTCACTAGCCGTTAGCCATTAGCCTTAGTCAATGGAACATTTTTTTAGCTTTTGCCGTTAGCTTAAGCCAATTCAATTGGCTACCCAACCCTGCAAATTAACGTTGAAGTCAAACTCGGGTGTATGAAAACCTAAGAATCGGTATCCATATTCTGTTTCACCTTACTGCCGACCCCTCCGCTCTTGCAGACACAGTTTTGGGGTTCGAGGTCAAGCCGATATTAGAATTGAATTCAGGGGGTTCAAAACTTACCCTCCGACAGCGTTAATTTCGCCATCAACATCTGTGCTTTATTTTGGAGATTTTGTAAGGTTTTAGTTTCGGTCTATTGCACACTATAGACCGGAGGAGTTGGAAGGTCCTCCGGCCTGCTTACCTAGTTTAGCTTGCGTGCCAACGCAGTTACCGGGGTGTGGCGAGACTGACGTCAGGAGCCATAGATGAGCATTATAATTTAGAATTTTGGATGGTAGTAAGGCCAGAAGTGTAGAGTCCATTTATACTGCCTGTGAATCCGCCAAAAAAGGGTGCACGTCTCTCCACTCGGGCGCCTCACCACTCTCATCCCACAGAGGCACCAAAATGCGCCACAGGGAGTAACAAGCTCCGTCTCACACCAGTCCCCCCAGAACAGGTCCACTCCCCAGGACCTCAACCAAAGGCAGCGCCAAGGAGAGCCGCTTGCTGAGATGGCCAATCACTTTCACACCTTCAGGCGCCATATCCTGTCAGGCGACTTCTTGGGTAGGGTTAGTCGGAGTAGCTTAACCTAGCTTTCCCCACGGTTTTTTGCATTAAAGTTCTTCCTTCTCCAGTGACGTAGCCAGACTTGGTATGAAGGGGGGGGGGGGGTTCGTTTCACTTTTACAACATTACAAGTGTAATACTTATTATTACCAGAATCAATTAAAATTTTTTCGCATTGTCGGCCGATGCCCAGGGCGGGGGGTGTTCAAGACCCCCCCCCCCCCGCCTAGCTACTCCCCTGTGTTTCTCTTTACCAAACAGTGTGCCGATGCGGCTCGCTTACTAGCCGCGTGTTTCACAACGCTGAGTAAGCTGCCCACGGTGTGCACATGTACAATGCCATCCTTCTAAAACTGGTGGTAGCACACCCTGTTCCTATGAACTGACGGGGTTACTGAGCGCGCTATTTTCCCCCTCTATTATTGGCACTGTTGTCGCTCTGTTTGTTTGGGTGTTCAGGGGATAATCGAGTATCGCTAGCTTACGGCGTTGGTAGGGCCCCTACGTGAGTATTTTTCCATGATGGTTGGAATCGCAAACTGTGACGTTAGCAAGACGTAGCGGAAGCCGGAAACACTGTTTGTTTTTGACGTTCTTTATCAAGTTTTGTCGTTTTGTTGTTATTCCCTGTCATCTGCTCGTAGCAAAATGGATGCCTTAAATAAGAAGCGATGAAACCTGAAATAGAACATTCAACGCACCAAGGACTATTTGGATAAATGGTCCAAACTTGATGTAGCCGACTACATTGCAAGAGAGCTAAAAATGCCAATATGAAGCCGTTGCTTGTGAGTCATATGCTGCTCTTGATGAGAGCAAGCCTGATGACAAAAAGAAATCCAAGGAGTTGATCAATAAGCAAGATGAGGTGCGTAGTATTGTGATCCTGAGTACCACCAAAGTCAAAGTGCTACAAAAAGCTGCTCATGAAGCTTTCCTCAGTTCGACAGCCAATGTTAATGATTCTGTTCTCTCTGCAGGCAGTACGAGGCTACCGAAAATTACTATCCCTAAATTTGATGGTAATGTTCGTAAATTTATAAAGTTTGAAGGACTGTTCCGAAACTTAATCCATAGATTTTTCTAAACATTTATGACTTCGTTTTTTGTGGAACTGATATTGATTTTTGGATAAATAAAGGTATGGGTTCTACGTACTGGGGTACCATGGAGTCAAAAACGAAATAAATACTGCTAAATATTCAATTTGTCTTTTGCGATATTGATATTAATTTTTGGACAAATACGCGAGTGGGTTCTATGGCCGTCTATACTACTTACGTCAAAAAAGGGTCGAATAGTTATGAAAAACGATGAACTGTCGCCAAAATCGTTTTGTGATATTATCATCCGTTTTACAGATCGACGCACCCTTTGCCTTGTGACCTTGAAGATACGCACTTTAACGGAAGCAAATACCACCCCAAATAGAGCGTAGCAATAAGTTCAGTCTAGAGTCTACCTGTGGGAGATTTTCATCATCCATGTTTTATCGTTTTTTTTTTCTTTTTTGCTTCTTCCCATTATTTACGTCATATTTTCGACACGTCGAATAGCGAGCAACTATCGACAGCTCGACACAATAGCGGATTTCGCTTAACGCTGACAGCGTCTTCCATGAGGTACATTTTTCCCAACACCCTATCGTCAACGTCACCGAAGCCTGTAGAACCCCTCGTCGTATTCGGCATTTCCTTTTCATCCCCGAGATTATCGTAAATTCGCGTTTAACAATCGCCGAGTTATAAACGGCCGAGCGAGACGAGGCGAGGCCTGCCCACGAAATGCTCTGGAGCTTAAAACGTGACACGAAGACGGCGATGGGTCGCAAACGGCTGTAAAACTTGGAGCCCATCATCGCACATCCCGCACTGATGGGGTGCTACCCCGTGGCCATACATCTATGCCCGAAAGTAACGGCTATATACCCGGCGGTGATTTCGTTTCGATTCCACATACTCGTATTAATGTATTCTGCTGAGCGAGAAATAATAAAAAGCACGCTGGTACTCCCGCAGGAATGAAGACGCCGGGCGTGAAAATCGAGCTCGATACACGCGGTCCGTCAAAAACCTCTCGTAAATCGAATTTGTTAAGCCGTTTTCATCGTTACGTAATCACATTTACACTCGTGGACGTTACGGCGACGCCCTGAGCCGAAGTTACGCCGATTTTGGTTTTGTACGTCGCCGCCCCCTCCGATCTGAGCCGAACGGTGGCCGTCATGCCTGGAAATTTCCGGGATTAGTCGCGAGCCTACGTACGCTCGGGGGATGTTCCAGATGAACATCACCGCGAAGAAATTAAGGTTATCGCCGAGTACGTGCGACCTTCATGCATCACTTTGGTCTCTCGCTTTCCAAGTGCCCTGTAAAGCGAGGCAATTAAATTCGCTTTAAAACGTTTAAGTTGCCCTTGTCGAGTTTTAAAAGGCCGACAGCCGAGCCAAGTTTACATACGATACGAAAATTAAAGTGAATTCGTGTCTGGAGGGCAACTTATAAAGGGTGATGGGAGCGGGTGAGATTGGAAAGTTGACGACAGTGGCGTCGTAAGATTTAAGGGTGGTACAAAAATTTGAGAGTTGACGCAAGCAAGAAAGAAAGATTTAAAAAAAATTTCATAAATTTTGTCTCTGAAATCTCTCAAATCGCCTTAATTGTTATCAAGTTGTTAATATGTACCACCCCTGACAATAATAGAACCACCGAAAAATTCGACCTCCGTTTAAACATAGGTTGAGCAAATCACTGACTAGGGCGTCTCTATACGCGTACACTTCATCCCGTTGATCGACAGTCTGCTATGCGAGGCATCCAAACCGCCTCTAAATATTTGATGGCATTTCATGTCTAGGAATGAGGAATGCTATCCTCAACATTCGCGCTAATCCCAACGTTACCAGCCCTCTAATACCCTCCTTTTCAATAACAACAATCTCTTACAATCGACCATCCAAACTAATACCAAAAACTATTACATCTCCCCTACAATATCAATCCACCTTGACTCTCATACTCATCAAACCTAGACCTATCACTTACCAACCTCGACAAATCCCAACAAAATCTTTATCACGTCCTTAACAATTACTCTAATTCCATCCAAATAATACTGATGGCTCCAAATCAGCAGATAAATCAGGATGCTCCATTGTCCACGACAATATTTCAGTTCCATACCCACTGCCACACATTTCTCAATCGTTTCAACAGAACTCTGTGCCATTAAATTAGCCTTCCAATATTGTCTGGACCTCTCGCACTAAACGCCTTCTTAATTCTTACTGACTCGCTATCAGTTCTCCTATCCATACAAAATTTCCACAAAAAGAAACAACATCCCATCTCCCAAAAGATAGTACTTATGCTATCGTCCTCAAACAAAGAATTCACGCTATGTTGGATCCCTTCCCACTCTAGCATTCCTCAAAACGACATAGCCGATGAAAGAGCTAAACTTTCCTTGAACATTTCTCCAATCCCGAATCAGTACATCATTCGTCCACAAATCCTTCCAACGACACTGGGATCAAGTCCCACCAACTACCAAACTAAAATCCATACAAACCACAATTCACTCCGGGAAAACATCCTATTGGGAGTCCAGAAAAGACGAGGTAATACTTTCAAGACTTAAGGACTGGACACTCTGTTCTCCCAACTAACCTCGATACATGTAATACTCATGTCTCCAGCAGCCACGTAATTACCTAATGCCCAAAATTCCAATCCCAGCCAAACACGCATGTCCCAAAATCAACACTAGAATCCCTGCTCTCCGACATTAAACTTATATCATTCCTAAAACCCACAAACCTTGACTCTAAAATGTAACCTATTACAGTCTCCGCATCTCCAGCCACCAAGCTGTACATGACGTGGCTTACCCCCTCCCCTCCAAAAATCTTTGGTGTTTAGCAAGACTGCCTTCTAGCAATATCGCCTTCCGCCAAAAATGAGAGAAAAAAAGGGAATTCCCTAGCAATATCGCCTTCCGTTTCTGTACCGTTGTACTACACGGCAACGCTGCACTGTCTGAAATCAGTTTATTTGAAAGCCATTCCCAAAAATTGGGAATAGTTTGATGGTTCCTCTACATCAGCAAATACGAAAAATAATGAGTCCGCGGTATTTTTCCAAAAAAATATGGATTTTATTTGCAAATAGAGTGAGGTCTTGAGGGAGGGCAGGGTGAATCTTTCTGCGTTGGTAACTCAGAACAGTTTGGAGGGATTCAAACTCTGGAAAACCCGCCACTTCTTCACTGTCTATACAGGGAACTGTTTCAATTCAGCTTTATACACCGTGGGTATTGGCTGAAAAACGTTATCTTAGGCCTTTCTCTCGGCTACAGTAACTGCACGTTCAGTTGAGCCGCTGTTTGCGGAGGATGATTGTGCTGGCCTCTAGATGAGGTCAGGTCACCATTTCTAGTGACGATGGGTGCCGAGCACCCTTCACGACATTTCCAGTACATTGCGTCCTTCTTTCGATAGTTAAGGCGGTATAAAAATCCTTGAACCACAGTAAGAGTGCCTAAATGTACACACTAACGGACTAAAAGTTCTGAAATTCAGTTAACTGTTATCTAATGTGACTGTAATCATAGTTTTTCAGGTGAAGTAGGACTCCTGTTTGCTCTCTAATAAATTAATATACTAGTGATGTAAAAGTTGTATACCTCTTGTCCAGGTTCCTTCCATAAACAGAACTTCCATAACTGCTCTTTGGTGGCTATTAGATGTCTTCGACAAAAGTGATAAACAGTAAAATAAAACCTGAATGCAGATACTTTGCTACCAGAAATGAATGAAAATCATAAACACGAGGGATGAATGAATGTACTTCTGCTTTAAATCCCCACTGGTGAACTGGTTCTTCGCCGTATGACTCTGACGAAAAAATGTGCCTTCCGGCCTTTTGTTTTCTCTTTTTGCAACCGTGTCCCATTATACTTTGAATCTTATTGTAGTACAGTGTTGTCGCATATACTAGTAGTAAATCGGAAGGCGATATTGCTATTAGGCGATATTGCTTCATTTCTCCCTTTTTCACTTTTTGGCGGGAGAAGGCGATATTGCTAGAAGGCGTTGTTGTATGAAATCAAATCTTTTTCCCCTGAAATTTCGAGTTGTCACCCTGATACACACTGACTCGATTGTTAAATTTATAAGTTTTCACGGTCGCTCGATTCAATTTTTATACCAGTTTGAGAATTTAAGCATCTGGAGTGGGGCTGGGACTGAAGTCGAAAAATTTAAAAAATATAATGTGAAAGTCATTTTAGGTATTAGCTGCGCTAAGGTCATTTTTGATATTTTATTGATCCTAATTAGGAAATATAATGGTACGATAGGAGCTGTCTGACGATTGAAATACCCTGAAATACAACGTGGGCATATCTATCATAGATTTTCAGGGTCGTGAAACTTACTGTTGACCTCCATATGACTAATACAATATGGACATCATTTCTTAAATTTCTCAGAAATAACATCCTCCTGCACGCAGGTGCCTTAATTCTCAAAATTAAGTCGTATAAATGTCAAAATGAATTCTGCTAATCTAAATCGTGCGATTAGACATCCATATTGTATATTAAGGTTTGATATTAATGTAATCATAAGCGCCGACTTATGGAAAATATAAGGGGGCAGAATCAAAGTTATCACGGTTCTTTGGAGCGATCGAAAATCCCTCTCTTTGAAAATTCGAATGATCGTCTTCCATCTATTTTGGTGCCAAAATTATACGTACCCTTCTCACGGGTCTGATATTTCGGTATTATCGATTTTATTCTTATTCGTTTTCGTTTTTTTTTCTTTTTTGTTAAATTTAGAAATTGATGGTAAAATTTGTTGTACTTTTTCCATTTTTGAGTTCGCCTATGAATATAATCATGATGCCAGTATCTGCTTGGATATGTGCTTTGGGTACATATGAGCACTAATAGCGTATGCTGTTCGATTCATTTAGTTTACCTCAATTCAATAAATACTAACTGTGGAACAGCGCCGTATTTCCCTAAAACCCGACGAAGCCGTGGCTTCGAGCGACAAATTTTCGAGGGAGGCAAATTTCTCAAAAATCTTAATAATAATAATACAACTGTTTTTTGTTGTTGTTGTTTGTTTGTTTGTTTAACATATAAGGCCAGCAACAAATATTTGGACTAGGACGGCTAAGTCAGTGAATCCGGCACTGCTCTGAAAAGTAAAATATTTATTATTTAAGTTTTCATATTCCCTCCTCAGCTCCATACGTACGTCAGTTTTGAAATGAGAGTCCAAATACATGTCCAAGTCAAGTTTAGTGATCTCCGAAACCTAAGAAATGATATCCATATTGTGATTCTTATCTTGTTCATTTTTTCCTAAGTGTCTCAGTTTCGAAATGGTGGTCAAATTACTGTCACAATTATTTAGCGGTCCCTGAAACCTAAGTATTGATTTCTATAAAATATTTAACAGAATATTTTGGTCTCCCCTGCCACCTGGTGCCGTAGTTTTGAAATTCGAGGCATATCGTACATGAATTTGAAGACCTTAGAAACCCCACCCCATGTATCTTATTTTCACTATTCGGACTAATGAAAGCGTCGGTTTATGGATTTTTAGCTCACGGAATTTAATTCTGTAGTAATATTTACAACCGACACCCTGAGTTGTCATGCGGAGGGGTCAAGTATGAGTCATTTTCTAAGATGGTTTTCGATTTGCAGGTTTTCGAGATCGGTGAATTTAATTTTGGAAGTAGTCTTTACACCTGATCCCTTGATGTGCCACTAGAAGAGGAATCGTGGATAAAAGATTAATTTGATCTGTAAGTTCTTGAGGCCGCTGAATTTAACTTTTGGGGTAGTTTTTACATCCAACCCGCGGAGCTGTCATTACAGGGGGTTAGAAATCAAATATCAGTCGTTTTTTCAGTATGATAAGACCTATATAAATCAAATATCATCTTATAATGGTTATTTAACCTCCCCCCCTCCCCGAATTAGTGATATCTTAGAAGACTGGATGTAAAAACTACGCTAGAATTGAATTCAGTAACCTCAAAACTCAGTAAATCATTCTTCATCTAGAATTATAAACTTCGTCATTCCTCCTGCTCTTCTGAGACCACTTTCCCCAGAGTCATTGAACACATTTGATTAATATCGAATAAGCTTTCTAATTCATTGAGAGCATCTCTAACGCTGTTAAGGGCTGAAGAAAGAAACTTATACCGAGTTAAAACACCAAATCTCGGCGTATATTTTCATAAGAAGGGGAGAGGGCTTGAGCTACATGTTATTATTCTTATTCGATCAACCTGAAACTTTGCAGGGTTTTATTCATCTTACTGACACCGTATCGGTGGGGTTCCCCGAAAAAATTCGAAAAGCAATCCGCCGAGAGTAGATTAGAGCTCCCAAATTGGCACATCTGGATTTCTGAAAGCAGTCGCTCAATCTGAATGATACACGGTCGGAGACATTTTAGTGCCTCGTTTGATGAGAATCTTAAGATGTGAACCACATGGACAGAATAGAGTACAAAATTATCGTCTCGGCCTAACATTACCATCATTCTTCAGAACTGGGCTTTAAAATTGTAGAATCTTTTTTTCCATTTACCTTTACTGCGTGCGAATTATTTTCATTTTTAAATTTGATTCTCGGCTGCGTCCTTCAACGCCTCGATAAAAACGCTCGTCGAGACAGTGGTAACTGCGTCCTTCAACAAGTCGATAAAAATGTTCGTCGAGACTCGAGACAGTGGCAACATTGTTCGAATTTCCCATTGAATATTTTTTTTTAGTAGCTGTTTTAAGTTGCCTTAATGGATTCCAGGCTTCTTGTGAAAATGAAAACTCCGGCCTAGGTGAGTCGTTGAACTTGGGTCGACTCTCCCCGAGAGCCGCGCTAGAGGGAACGTAATTCATTTCCCGTCAACATTGACGCAGCAACCGGACCGGAACGACTCTGAGAGAGAAATTTTCATTTCAATTAAAAATCCTTTTAATATGAAAGTTAACGTGCTCACGTGTTTTTTTCCTTCATTTGAAAGAACAATTGGCAATCATTTTAACTCTATGAAAAAAATGTTTCGCAGCGACTTTCCGAATGCAAATTGAAAAATAATCTAGTGTCCATGTTGGAGTGTGAGTGGACTTGGTACATTCTGTATGTAGGGTGTGCCAATTCACAATTTCTTTCTTCTTTATAGTCCAGAGCTTTAAGTGTCTATAAATCTCCTTCACCTGGTGGGGTGTGAGTTTAGTGTCCATGTTGGAGTGTAAGTGAACTTAGTAAATTCTGTATGTAGGGTGTACCAATTCACAATTTCTTTCTTTTGTAGTCCAGAGCAAGTACTCCACTGAAGATGGCACAACAGCCGAAAGCGCTCTGGACTACAGAAGAAAGAAATTGTGAATTGGCACGCCCTACATACAGAATGAAAAATAATCGTTTACACTGTCATAATAAATGTATAGACATTCTGGTGCATCAGGATGGCAGGATTTTCAACTGCACTTACTTGGGGAAAGTGAAAACTGTAGTAATCGTGTATTTTACTGTAACGGGGGCCAAAAACATTGAAAATTTTGTTTGAAATAATTTTTTCCAAAAGCGAATATAAATTAAACCATAGCAGACGTAAAATGTGAGTTCAGACACAATGAGTTCAACTATGAGGTTATTGAACTTTGAGATAGCCTGCAGCCTTGAACTTTTTTAGCTAGCTTTTGCAAACTGGTGGATTCTAATCTAACATTTATTAAAGTCCATCACCTGTTAGCAGGTTGTTCTTGTGAGTTCTTGCTCTATTTATCTCCATACTTCATTCTGAAATTACGAGAGCACGTTTTATGATCCTTGGGTATCCTAGCTTCGCTCCCCCCCCCCCCCCAAAAAAAAAAAAAAGATGCGACTAACATGACGTTTTGTACTGGATGTTGAACTTTGAAACTACATAGATTTATACTGAGGGAAGCAGCACGAGCTCGCAAAATGCAACGAAAAGTACGGTGATAACAAACACACAATATTTTGGATCGGTCACAGAATGGCCCATAAGCTGTTTTGCCACTGTCAGGTTCTCGGGTTGTATACGAACTGCAATTTCAGAGGAGCTTCAATACACGAATACTTCGACCAGAACTTTCCGAAAAACTTTGAGCGACCACCATTCATGCGATTTTCCAACGAGTTCCCGTTCACATTTCTGTCCTTATTAGGAGTTCTCAAAATTGGTATTAATAATGTGCGAGGTATTACAAAAAGTCAACCAAGTTTCTCGCATATAAGCACAGGTCGAGTGTGAACGTGAACAAGGGTGTTTGGGAAGCGGCCACATTTCAAAAAGGTCTCGGATGTTGAGCCAACGCGACTCAGACACCCCAACACTCTCGCTTGCTGACGACGATAGGACGAGACACATCTGGTCCTCAAACACCCAATTTTGAAATTTGGAGGCGTTTTCTTGTGCTCATAAAATTCGTACATGTGGATAATTTCCGAGTAGCAACTTGCACCCGGTTCGACTACTTATACACGACAACTGTTGCTGGTTACCCTAACAGCGGTATATTATGTATTCTGTGCCCGTGTCTGAACATGGCTCAACTATCTCAATGTGCAAATGACAACAGTCTTAAATCGAGTTCGTTTTTTGTATTTCGTAGTTTGAGTAACGCTTGGAATGAACAGAATGAAAGCGGTGACAGACATCTGCGGATATATTGTCTTTTCGAAGTATGGATGCGACCACGAATACTAAACGGGAGAGCCTAAAACGTCCCCAGCTCCATATAGGTACAAGCAGGGCGGCCAACCGCAATATTGAGGAATGCCTGTGATATCACAGAAAAAATGCATAATTGTCGGAAAAGGAAAAACAGGTGCCACAAACGTGTAGAAACGATATATAGCATTTCCCGATCGAATCATTATCTACCATATTGTTCTTCCTCCTCCCCTCCTCCTATATTATATAATGAAAAAGTTCATAAATATTCAGCCCTGGAAGAGACAGTGGATTTGAAAAATCTTGAGTTCTCGGATGTGAGAGATGAACATTATTTTCATAACATTCAACACCCAAGTGAAGGAGCGAAGAGTCTAGACGCTGGGTGCGTCGTTATCAGTCATCAGAGACATTTTGCTGAAAAGTATCTCAACATCAGCGAACAGAATGACTATTTTGCAGAACGCGCCAAAGAAAATAAAAAGTTAATGTTCCAACTCTAAGCATGAGTAATAAAATCAGTGAGGACCTTCTGTAAAAATTCTACTGGAAACTGTCGCGGGAATTCAGACGAAAGAAAAATATTCAATTTGAGGCAAATTTGCTGTTTTGATCGGAATTCCTGAAAAGTACCTGATAATTTCCTGAGGTAAGCTTCAAATACCTTAGATCCTGAGGAATACCTGAAGAACCCAAAATACCTGCGATCTCAGACGAAGTCCTAAGGGTTGGCCGCCCTGGATGCAAGCGATTTAGAAACTCGAAAATCCGCCTGTTTAATGTCAGATACACAAAGCACACGCATGCCTTGCATACCATTTTCGGGCATCGAAAATTTTGTCCACTCTTGACAGGGACAAAACCATTATTCATTTGAACTTTTCAATTTTTATGATTTTTTTTTTTCATAATTAAAAAATATTTTTAATTTAAAAATCGGCAAATTTTTCATTAAAAAAAAATTTTGTCGGTGAATTTTTAGTTTTTAAACCGGGACGTTCCGAAGAGCGGGGGGGGGGGGATTGTGAAAGTCCCAACTGACTCAACTTAGAATTCCCAAGTGTTAAAGCAAAAAAAATACCTTTGAATTGGATTTTTCCAACTAACTCAACTGAAAATTCCCAAGTATCAAAACAAAAGAAGAGAACCCGTTTGACTTGTTGGGTTTTCTCAACTTCTCAACTCAATTCCCAAGTATCAAAGAAAGAAAAAAAAAAAAAACCTTTTAACTTGGTGGATTTTCCCAACTCGCCTGACTAAAATGGTAAATTTTCCCAACTGCTGAGTGAAAAATTCCTACCGGGGAGGGGGAAGAGGTAAGTTACCCCCTAACTCCCTATCGGTACGTCCCTGTTTTAAAAGAAAATATTTGTCGGCAAGTTTTTCTTCTCCACCTCCCCAAACTGAAAGTCAAATTTCGTTTCTGAAAACGGAGTACCCTGGACTCCTGTCAGAGACTAGTCAGTCAAAAGCCGAAGGTTTCAAACTGAGTATCGAACGTTACCTGAAAGGTTGAAACAAAGCTGAAATGTGGAAACATTTCGGAAATCTGAAAGTCGGTAGCAAACGCTGAATTTCGAATTACAATGACTATTCGGTTTTTACTAGATTCTCTGTTTGACCTAGAGCCTGAAATTTGAGAAAGTTGACCATTTTGTTAAAATCTAAAAGTTGAAAACAAAATACTAATCTTCCAGTATCACAAGCTGAATCCGAAAGCAAATGTTCTATTGTTTGATTTACGGGCTTTAATCCTGGTGAATATAGAAGGGAAATTTAGTCTGAAACAAAATTCAAAACTCCATGTGTTTTTCCTATGAGAACGAAAAGGAGCTTGTGGCACGGATTCCCTCAATCCAATCAACCTAAAACTTTGTTGTTTTTTTTTGTTTTTTTATTTATTTATTTTATTGGAACCAATTTAGGAGACGAATCAGAAGAAATTCCGAAAAAAATATCACCAAGAGTAAATAACGACCACCTTAATGTGTAAAGGAAGTTGTGTGTTCCTCTCAAGTATTCCTAACATCTTTCCAGCTTACCCTCCCAGACTGGGGTATGCATATGTGCGCAAATGTGAGTGCCTGTGGGATAAGGTTTCCAATCTGTATTTGCCGGAACGAAACTATTGGTGGGGGGATGAGTCACCTACAATAATTTGCCATTCGACAAATTTTGAAACTGTTTATTTGAATTATTCATTCTCTAAGAACGTTTGTTTGTCAATTCATTTTTTTTTTTCAATTAAAAAATATCTTTTGATCAAAAAATTGGAAAATTTTCAAACTAAAAAAAATTGTCGGTGAATTTTTCTTTTTCAAAAAATATTTATCGGAAAATTTTTCTTCTCCACCTCCCCCCCCCCCACCGAAAGTTAAGTTTCATCTCTGACTCTTGATTTCAAAATTTGCCGCCTAACACATAGTGGCTGCGACCATGAATTAAAAAAAAAAAGAACTTACATACTAGGTACAAGTTAAACTAAAACAATTCAGAACCGAAAGGTTCTCCTTAAAATTGAAGCCATGGTTGATTAATCCACTGTTTCTACCGGCGATTTACTGTGCCAGCGCGCTTTGGTCGGCCTCCTTATTTAGTAAGGGGGAAGCCTCCGGATTTACTCCAATCTACCCTAAGGGTCGACAGTGCTTCGAACACCTGAAAAAGCACGTTTTCCCCAGGCGTCTACAAAAGCATGAAACACCTGGCCCCTAAAGAGGCCTATCAACTCGACTCCGGAGCATACTGGGTGGGCATCCGGAATCTGCTTCACATATGAATGGGTGAACGATGTAGCCCGGCATTTTTTCTGATTTACAGTTAACGCATCCTGTCTGTTTCAGGAAATCAAACCCAGTTCGCGGCAGTCTGACCCGTACAATGATCGTGAATCAGTCGCGCATCCAAACACTACCAACCTAAATGCTCTGCACGCTGAATGAAGACAACCTGTTCTCAGAAGAATGCGACTTCCTTGAACTGAACAAAACGTTCAACTTTAGCGTCGAGGAAGCTTTGCGCGTCCTCTACGAGTACCGCAGATCGGGTAGAAACTTAAATCCGACCGCCGAAACTGTGCTCATAATCATCTACAGCCTGCTGATCGGCTTCGGAGTGTGCGCCAACTTACTCGTCTGCTTTGTGGTGGTCCGTAAGTCGCAGATGCACACGCCCCGTAATTTGTACATCGTCAACCTGAGTATCTCGGACATGACCATGTGCATGATCTGCATGCCTTTCACCCTGATCTCGATATTGAGGCGCGAATGGCGTTTGGGATCGTTTCTGTGTAAACTGGTACCGGTGCTCGAGGGCACCAACATAATGATCTCCATCGGCACGATAACGATGATCGCTCTGGAAAGGTACTTCACCATCGTCAGGCAACATAATTCGGAGTCGAAACGTAACAGTGTCATCCTCTGCATCATAGGCGTTTGGGCGTTTTCCTTTCTAGCCTCCTCGCCCCTCGCCTACTATCAGGTTGGTAACCGACTCGAAATTTCTGAGTAGCTCGCATAACGAGAATATAAACCTTCGGTACCTATTTACGGGTAACTTAATTCCGGCCTCACTCGGTAATAAACTCGATTTCCAGAAGCCGCCCGATAAATTTATAGAGACGGGCCCGACTTTACGATCTGTTATTAGAAAAGTTTTAACGGTGCGTACGTGTCCTCGGAAAAAGATACACGCGTCCGTCGCGCGCGGATTACGAACGGATAGTTCGCGTATATTCTTCGCTGGTTGATTGCAATCTGCGGGTAAATCCGGTCTAACTTTTATGATTTCTTTTCTTGACAGGTGGTGGAGTCGTTCAGAATTAACAGGCTCACGCTGTACGACGCCTGCATCGAGAAATGGCCGTCGCACAGTCTGCGAATCAGCTACACGGCCTGCATCCTGCTGGTGCAGGCCATCATCCCGGCTCTGGTCGTGGGCGCCGTGCACGCTCGTATCGCCTCGTATTTGCACGCGCACGCCAAGTCGCAGAAGAACAGACTGCGCGCTGAACGCGAACTCAAACGCAACAAAAAGACCACCATGTTGCTTCTGGGTATGACATCGTGTTTCGATACTATTCGCTTTGGAACTTGGCGTGTGCCGCTGTAAGGTCGCTGAAGTCTTGGACGAGGATTTTACCTTCGCATGAGAACTGGGACGTCTGGAGTAAGTATGGAATGGAACTCACTCGTGAGATCCCTTCCGTTCTCCCCCCGGATGCTTCGAGTTTCATATTCGGGTAAAATCACGGTCAGAAAAGAGTTGGGTGATCTTTCAGCTCACTTACTTAATACTCGTATTGAACATACCGACATTTGCGCCTTCCATGCACTGTCCAACCACCTCTCTCATCTCAGAGGACCCCATGTACACACAAGGGTGAAGCCATTATCAAATATGAGATCAACCACCTTTTAAAGCGCTGAAATAATACCCTTTTTAGGGTCAGCGCAGCCAACCCTTGTACGATGGAAATAATAATAACAACAATAATAATAAATAATACGCAGTGAAACTTGTGTATTGTGGAACGTGTATAAAGCGGAAACTTGGCTATAATGGAAGAAACTTGCGATCCCGGCATCTGGTATGGACAATTACATGTTAATCAATTTGTATATAGTGGAACTTGTCTAAGGTGGAAGTGGAAAGGGAAACAGATAATTTGAAATGATTTGAACTTGTACTAAGCGGAATGTTGCATGAAGAGGAGCCAAGAAACACGGAGGTTAAACCTAAAATTACGAATAATCGAGAGGCAATTTCTTCTGTGAATGATCTCATACAATTTACTGCTGCATCAAACTGTCCAGAGGTACTTCAACTGATGTACAAAGCCAGGAGCACCCTCGAGGTAGCTGCTGCTAAACTCGAAAAACAACGTACCCTCACTGAGACGTGGGGTAAGAACTAAAAATAATGTGCAGTAAATTAGTGTAAATGTAATTCATTGTTTTAATTTTTCTTCTTTATGTAAAGTACTGTACAGATCAGAAGAAAATGTACGTATTGTAGAAAATGGAATTTTCCGGAATAGGCAAATTTTGTATAAAACGGAAACTTGTCTAATATGGAAAAAAATTTTGGTCCCATATCATTCCACAAAACACAAGTTTCACATATAAAGTGCTAACTGACGCAACAGTGGCGCTTGCAATTTTAAATGTAAGCACGTGGACAAACAAACGAGATACATGAGAATGAATCGCGTTTGCTTTTGACAGTGGCACTTGTGGTTTTAAATGTAAAAGTGAACGTAATCGTATGTAAAAGAAACAGATAGGAAGATGGTGTTACATCGTGCTTACAGTCTCTGCAAAAGTGACTCGAGGTATCAACATAAGGAATCGATGAAAGTTCATTTTGTGAGGTTTTTAACATTATTGTGTATGATTCTTGCTGACATTAGGGTCGGCGTAAACCAACTGACATTTGTAAACAAAATGAGTTATTAGTATCATTGGAAAGAGCGTAAAAAGTGTAATTTTTCAGAATTGGGCCCACGATTCAAAAATGTGTACTCACGCTGATCAACGCTTATCAGTAAACGCTATGTCATAATTATAGTTTCTACATGGCTCTTGAACCTAATTATGCTGGTTTGGTTCCCTTACGCTCAACAGCGTCCAAGTGCGATCGTACTTTTTGTTCGAAGTTGGTTAGTGGAATAGCCGTCCAGACTTCATCTGAAAGGCCAACCTTATTACTAGATCGCAAAGCGACCTGGCTTGTTCTATTTTATTAATTTTTTTTTTTTTTTAATCTACGAATTGCCCACTTTTATGGGATTTTTATACATCTTGTTTATCGTCTCATGGAAGTGGCGAGTCCTTGTTCCTTATAGTTCCTTGGAAGAATCGGCACATCTTAAATAATACGCTACACTACTCATAATAATTACGCTTATAATTTACCCTTCTTTCCTAGTCAATTCTATTTTTGGCTTTCAGAATTATTTTCACGTATATTTTTCTTTTGAGAAAATTTTCTTTTTTCATGATGTCATTTTCCAATCAAGGCCGGATTAAGGTCACAAGCGCCCCTGGGCACTCGTTTAAAAGCACTCCCCCTCCCTTTGAGCAATTCCAAGTTATAAAAACTTCCATTTGGAATTTTTTTTTTTGAAGTTTCGCTTGCATGGGTTTTGAACTTGGGAGTTGCGAGTTGGGAATACATTTTTGTATATTATACTCGAAAATTTCCCCGTCCCTCAAAAATGTTCCGCCCTGGACACGGGCCCTCTGGGCCTGTTTCCAGCTCAATGATAATTTTTCTTTTAATTTTTCTAGTTTTCTGCAGTTTCTGAACGTATGGTCCGGAGTGTCTTCCACTTTACAGCATTCCCTGCATGTACATCTTTAACTATTTTAAACGTTTACTAATAGTTGGCAAAATTCCCATGACCAGTTAGATATTCTGTGAAGTAATAATCTGATTCAAATTTTTATTTTTAATTCTGGTTTTGATATCTGGGATCAATTTAACTGTTCTTCTTCCTGTTTTTTTCATTGTTATATGATTTTTGCACATTTTGAATCGTCTCTTCTTTTATTTGTTTTTATTTTGTTATTTTGAGTTTTGTATTTATTCCACCAGCTTTATATTCTGATTTTATCTTTTTAAATTTGATTAGTCTAACTTAACTGAAGTTCTACTGGGATTATTCCAGCTATTGCGAGGACTGCTGTCTATGAGACCCTCACCTACTCCATCTAGGCGCCTCAACTTTCACGTAAGTGTAAAATGATCGTCAGAAATGAATTCAGCGACGTTTCAAACCACTAACACGATAACTATATTGAACATATCGACACTTCTTGCGTTTCAGTCCCCTTCTTCCTTACCCCTGATCCCCCAATTTTCACATTAAGGTAAAATCATTGATGAAAATTAGTTCACCTATATTTCAAACCGCTGACTTGGTGCCTATATTGCGCTTTTTACTCTTCCACACTTGATCTCCCACCCCCTCTAGAAATCATTATTAGAATAGGGTTTTCATAGTTCGTGCGCCAACCCCAAACTACAATTATACACAAACAAATAATCTTAATATTAGGAAACGATTCTAATACATATATTATTTTTTAACTTGAATTTCTAATATACACATGTACGAACACATAAAAGTGTTTGTTTGTCTATGCGTTTATTCAAGGTTAGCGGGTGAACCGTAAGAGCTGAGGAGGAGGGGGTTTATACTTTCTGAATGGGTACGTATGAACTCTGAATAGGTTTCAGGCTATAAAAAATTCGGTACCCTTATTAGAAGGAAGCCACAAAATTCTGCCCCCTCTGGACTCTCAAATTTTTTTTCGACTGGACGTTTCCAAAGTGTTTTACATTGAACTTCTTCACGTTATGTTGAAATTCGGTAGTTGTATAACCGCCTCCCTTCAGAAATTATAAGGGATAGAAATCTCTAAGCTGTAATATGTATAAAAGTGCTTGCTTATCTCTGCCCCTTTTGGCGGATCCAGGGGCGTTAGAAATATGGTATCCATCCCGTTTGGTCACAACAAAATCTAAATTCAAAATTACATGCAACTCTGCCCGAGGTCTCTCTTTCTTCCTGCTTTATAAGGATGCTAAGGGTGCTGATGGGAGGCGCCTAGCTTGGCGCTCACTGGTCTTCCTGGGATGGGTCTGGTTCTCTAGGGGGCCAGGAGGCTGCTATAGTTGTACTTAAATATTTCTTTCCCTGAGGGCAATTGAGCGAGGAATATTTTCTGTTTGGAACTTTCTTTTACAAACGAATATTCATCGACTTATCATTAAAAATTCAATTTTGTAGACTTTTTTAACTCCCTGTGGACGGAACTCAAATTTGATTATTCGAGTTAATGAAAGCTGTGAAAATTCCCGACTCAAGTCCTTTCTGAAAGCAATGAAACATAGAAAACTGGCAGGTTAAAAGTCTGATTCCTTATATGATTGGTAGAGGGCGGAATGTAGAAAAAGTTTCAGGAATCAGTAGAGGGGGAGGCAAAAGAACGGACCCAGGAGTAATTATTAATCACGTGGTTCGCAGAACCTCGTGGTATTGAAAAAAAACACGAAAAATTCGATTTTTCCAAAAGGCCTGTGTTAATGCATGTTAGTGAGAATTGTCACCTGGAACCCACCCCGCCACTCTCTAACGACGATTCTGGGATTACTTTTGAAGGATTTCAAACAGTTTGTGTTTTTTTTTCGGATTTGTACGAGAATTGTTTAAATTTGGACCAGGGCGAGGGCATTCGAAATCAGAGAAAACGAAAGAGTGTAGAGAAAGTGCATGTATTAATCGACCGATAGTAAAAGTAAGTCTTAATGCGAGAGCAAGAGCATGCATATAAACTGTAACTGAACCAAACGGATGTCCTGCCTGGCTGATCGAAAGAGAAAAAAGGAGAGTGAGTCATAAGAGAAGAAAAACATAGTTCAGAAAAGATCAAGTACGTCACGTACAGGTATGCAGGAGTCAAAAGACGTTTGAGAGATGTTCACATCGTGGTACGCAGAAAGTAGCCAGGCAAGACGATTTATACAAAAATGTACGTTGGAGAGGGGAGGGTCCCCGCAAATTTTTAGGAAGCGAAGCACCACTTCGATCTGAGGGGCTTTTAGTATGTTAACCAGTATGTCCGATTGGCCACCTACGTTCTACTTTAGACTGCATTCATTTTTCTTGATTAGAAATTGAATTAAAAGCCATTGCTTTGCGGCAGGAAAATGTTTTCCCGAAGAGTCTTCGTATTCAACTCACATCTAAATCGACCGTCCGATATTAATTTTCATTAAATTTTCGCACAAAGCATTAACACCCGCACATGGTGGATTAATCGGTGATCATGTGAGGCCGGATGTTCCGACGAAAATAAGACAAAATTCGCAGGTAAAAATGAGAAACACAGGCTCTCGCTGAAATTTTCCGCTCGACGAGTTTTTCCTTTTGTCAGGTGCGGCGTGTGGGTGCCGGATCAACTTCGACCTTCGCTTCGTCTCACCGAGCACCGAGTTGGCGGCGTGAGAAATCTCTCGAATAACTCATTCGGTACAACTAAAGAATAAAAATTGATAATTAGAACGCGAAAGCTCCGGCGATACTTGGAGCGAGCCCAGTGAGCCTGTGTCGTTATTTCGAAGTAAAAGTCGTCCTTGTGACACTGAAAGAGTGGCCTGTGCACGGTGGTTACTGACCGATAAAGTCCACCGGTATAATCTGTCGGGTGGCTCGACGTTCACCGCCATTACTCAGTACTCACCCCGAGTGCCTTATACCGAGTTTCTCAAATAATGAGTTTATCTTCTGGTTCGCCTGGAATACCAAGTAGCATCGTCTTCGCGCAATATCGCTCGCAAAATGTCCTGGAAATTCGCGATAGACGTGGGCGTATTTTGTCAGGCTAAATGCACTCGAACTCGCATGTAAGAATGGCTAAAAATTTCGATTCAAAAGTCACCTCAACTGTTGAATAAATAACGTCGATGGTAATCCGGACAAATAACGCACGTGGCGGCCATTTTCATCCCACATATTTCATTTCCGTGGAAAGTAGAACCGCGATATTTATGTTCTTCGTTTTCCATAGCCTTAACTTGTCAGTTTAACTACAAAATAACAACCAGTGCGGGAATATCTTGAATTTTTTAAAGGGAAACTCGGCCTTTAACGAATACAACATCAGCTACCTACGAAAGTAACTACCTCACGGTGAAGAGTAACGCGTCATTTCTGTGAAAGACCGGATAGGCCGCTATTTGCATATTTTGGTTTTCGAACCAAAATGTTGAGAAGCTTACAAAAGATTTTGATGGTTGAATTTACAGCTAAGGAAAAAAGGCTTCTTTCAAAACATTTTGTTCACAAGGGCTTAAGTTGTTCCTTTTGTTATAAAAAACTCACCAGCCAACATTTTCTTCGTCGTCGTCGTATCCATTTCTGCGCTAGGCCGGTTGGCCTGTCTGCCTCGGTGAGGAACTTGATGAGAAGTCAGAGGTATCTGTGAGTTTCTTCCTTTGCTCCTCTTCCCTATGGGAGTAATCGGAGGATTTGCTTCGGTAATTTTGTTTCCTTTCAATATGGTTTCTCCATTAAACTTCACCTAACCCGGCAAAGTCGAGTAAAGATCTTCGGATTCTCTGTCTATTATACCAATCACTCCGATTAGAGTACCTGGAAACACCCCAAGCTCTGACATCCGCCATTTTGAGTCGCTTGGTGCCTGACGATTCAAAATGGCGGATGTCAGTACTCGCGTGTTTCTAGGTGCTCTACCCCAATGGGCCGAGCAAGAGGTTGGAGTGTACCTTAAAAATTGTGGTACCTAGGTGGGTGACGGGATCAAAATTACCAAAAAATACAGTCTAAATACCGTTTTTTAAATATGAAAAGTCGCCAGACTCATTTATAATAATGATTTTATCTCGAGATGTATATTTGAGCATCGGGTGGGAGGGAGGGGGCCACAAAAGTAGAAAAATTAATAAGCACAATATACGGGTACCCTTTCAGTGGTTTGAAGTGTAGCTGAACGAAGGCCTTAGTGTAACACTTGAGGGATCGGAGGACAGTCAAGGTGAGAGCTTGGAAATTGAAAAATCAATACGTGCAATATGGGTATCATTTCTGTGGTTTTGCAGGCAGTATTTTCTGTAATAATGTAAACATAATGTGAATATGAGGTTATCTGGGGCGAGGGCGGAACTTTAAAATTTGAAACGTCAGTATTGTTTATCTTGTGTCAGGTTGAAAGATTGCTGAATGATTTTTGATGATGAATTTATCCTAGTGTGAAACTCGAGGTACCTGGGGACGGAAGGGAAGAAGCTCAAAAGCGCAATGCAGCTCTCCTTTTTTCGCTGTCCATACATTACTTTTAAAGACTGATGGGGATTTTATGTATATTTATGGGTGAGGTAGGAGCGAGATCCCCTTATATGCGGTTGTGATTATTGTACTTTGTAGGTATTCTTTCGATTTCTAATAAAAAGGTTAACTGTGTTCTTTTTACACGCACGTTGATGGGTACCTGTTTTCCTTTGAGACTTACTTCCCCCATTGCTGCAGAATTTTATTTAATCATGTATACATCGATCCTTACCCTTTACATATCCCCTGTGAAGTCAAAATTGGAATATGCATTAGTTATCTGGAATTCCTGTCAAATTAAACTACAGAAAAAAATCGAAAATGCCCAAAAAATTCATAAGATACCTCTTTCTGAAAATCAGTGCTCTTTACCTTTCCTTCCTAGTATCGGAAATCACAGGTTGAAGCTCCGAATGGTACCGTATAAAATAATGTCTTTCACTATACGTTTGTAAAGAGGGTGGGGGCAACCATTACCTAGTCAGAACCGCCCCTCCATGTGTACCCCTCTTAAAAGTTAGTAAGAATTCAACATCAACATAGACTCACATTCACAGGAACAATAGCCGGATTCAGTCTCCTTGCATCAGGTAACCTGTAGGGGAAATAATCACGGTTGAGTACCCTAGGAACCCTGCTAGACTTGTACGTAACTTAATCTACTTAGCGGACCACACACCAACATCTAATCATCACTTCTCATCGGCAATGCTGGCGTGCATTCTAGCTGAGAAGTGATGATTAGATGTTGGTGTGTGGTCCGCTAGGTAGATTAAGTTACGTACAAGTCTAGCAGGGTTCCTAGGGTACTCAACCTTGATTATTTCCCCTACAGGTTACCTGATGCAAGGAGACTGAATCCGGCTATTGTTCCTGTGAATGTGAGTCTATGTTGATGTTGAATTCTTACTAACTTTTAAGAGGGGTACACATGGAGGGGCGGTTCTGACTAGGTAATGGTTGCCCCCACCCTCTTTACATCTTTGTAAGCGTGAATGAGACAAGTAAGGCAAGTCAACTGGAGGCAACTAAAAGATATTTAATTAAAGAGAACAATAGCAACTTGTACCAACTAAATCCTTAATCTAATCTCCTACTATCCTACTGCAGCATTTGACCAACAGGTTACCTGATGCAAGGAGACTGAATCCGGCTATTGTTCCTGCGAATGTGAGTCTATGTTGATGTTGAATTCTTACTAACTTTTAAGAGGGGTACACATGGAGGGGCGGTTCTGACTAGGTAATGGTTGCCCCCACCCTCTTTACATCTTCAGAAATGGGATAGTAGGAGATTAGATTAAGGATTTAGTTGGTATAAGTTGCTATTGTTCTCTTTAATTAAATATCTTTTAGTTGCTTCCAGTTGACTTGCCTTACTTGTCTCATTCACGCTTACACGTTGTATATTCTGTAACCTTTCAACGGTTAAATGCTACCCATATTATGCGTATTGGCATTTCTACTTTTGAGCATCCTCATTTTCCCACCCTACATGCTCCTGTTTCCGAACTGTGTTGAAATCATCATCGACATGAGTTCAGTGCAGTTTCAAGTCAGTGACATGATTCCCACATTATGCCTATTGATTTTTATATTTTAGAGCCCCCTCGCCAAATTTTTACATACGGGGAAAATTATAACTTAAAATGAGTTTAGAGATCTTTCAGGTTACTAAAATGATATCAATTTTTTTTTTACGTGTGAGAGGTGGCGCTATTTGCGCCGAGTACTCAGACCTTGTAGGCTATTGCACTCTTCCTCAGGTTGCTGTTAAGGATCAGCTCAATAGCTTCACTTTTACAGCCAAAGTGAGAATTTTACTGAGTTCTATCCCTTTGACTTCACTGGGTGCTGGACACTTCAGTCTTAATGCTTCGCGCCTTGTTCCAGCTATTGCTGAACATTGGCATATGTGAATTCAGGTTTCCTACTCTTCTCCACAATGCCTGTAGGAGCTGCTTTTCGAAAACTTTATTTGCGTCTTTTTTCTTGCACTCACTGAGCGGAGCTCGTTTCGAGGCTGTATAATAATATTTTTTGAATTTTGTGTGTAATTACGCGGATTAAAAAAAATTATATATATAAAATGATAGAAAAAAAAAAAAAAAACTACTACATAAAACAATTTAGAAAAAGAAAATCGGAAAATCAAAAAATACAAAAACAAAATAAAAAGGAATAAAAAAAAACAAAAGAAAAGTAGAAAAGGAAACTAGAAAAAAAGAGGAAAAAAACTAGGAAAAAAACCACAAAATAACAAAAAAAAAAAAAAAAAAAACCAAGCCATGAAAAAAAAACTACCGATCCCCGCCCCTATCCGCCGTTTACAAATTAATGAATTGGAAACTAATGTTTTGTAGTTTCATGTCCAGTTTGTAGTCTGACCATGAGCATAACATGTTTTTTATGGAACCCTAGTAGGAACTCGGCGTACATATCGGGGTCATCTCCTATTAGCATTTTGCTGACTTTCGTGCCACTGGCCATCCGCCAGTGCTTTTCCATCTGCTTCCTTATTTTAGCCTTCATATTGGATTTTATGACGCTGTATTTTACGGAAGGACTTGGCCTGAGCGTTACCAGTTCCTTTTTTATGCCCTCTTTCGCTAGCTTACCTGCAATCATATTCCCTTTTATACCGCAATGCTCCGCTGTATGGTGACGCAGTTCTCCTGAACAGGGGTTTATAATTTGTTGATGCAGTCCGCGTGCCAATAGTGCCTTAATAGCCGCTTTACTATCTGTACAGATGTAGATCTGATTATTAACAAGGCGCCCTTCTGCTATCTTCTATCAACGGCAACCGTGATCGCCATTACCTCTGCTTAGAGGATAGTGACGCCCTCACCCAGAGCCATTGAACAGTTGTCAGCGCCCTTTGCGTTCGTGATTCCGATCCCTACCTCTCGGTCATTCTTTAAGGCATCTGAAAACCACTTATGCTTCTCTTTTCCTAGAATGCTTGGCCACCTTTTTCTCCATGTCTACTGTATGGGTGTCATTGCACAGTATGGTTTGTCAAAGAAGTGCTCCTCCGCGATTCTGTCCTTCAGAATCCCAAAATATTTGTCCATCGTCCCTGCCATCTTCTATATCGTTCCATGGCCTGTTTTTTAGGCCCGGAGGTTTGGTTGGCCCAGACGATAAGTCCACATTGATGCAGTTATTTCTATAGCAGTGTGTAGTGGTGACAGATTCAGGAGTCTTTTAAGTGCTTTTGTCGGCACCGTTCTCATTGCCCCCGCTGTCATCACACACGCTAGCCTTTGCAGGTCATCTAATTCCTCTCTGACTTTGGCCAGGTGGACCCGGTTCCATCACACAACTGCCGCATATGTGATTCTGGGACGTATTACGCCGGTATATGTTCAGTGGATCATTTTGAGAGAGTCTCCAAGTCCTGCCGACAAAGATACAGCAAGCTCAAAGAGTCTCAATCCCTTTTCTTATTTCTTCCGATACGTGATCTCTCCAAGAAAGTTTTTCGTCAAGGTATACTCCGGTGTACTTCAGCTTCCTTGTGAAAGCTAACGGTCTTCCTATGTATTGCACCTTGATCAACTCCTTGCCCTTCCTTTTATGGGATCTCAGTTTTGCCCGTGTTTATCGATGACTCATTTTTCGCACACTGGTTTTCCTCACATCGAAGTCCCCCACTACGTCAGGTCTACGATGGTCCCCAGAAATTTACTAGTTACCACCACAGCCAAATTGTCAGCATAGCCGTGCGTGTATATATCTTTTGACCATTCAACTCATCTAGTAAACTGTCCACCATTAGGCTCCACAGTAAGGGTGAGCTTGATGGTCGTTGCATGGATTTGTTCTTTTTGGTAAGTTATCTGTATCTCCCTGCCTTTTAACATAGTTACTACCCAGCTTATTACACTTTCCTTTACTTTCCTTTCCTTCAGGGCTGTTTCTTTTGATTCGTGGGATGAGGTCGTGTCAAACGCTCCCTGTATGCACATGAATGTTGCCAGGACATGATTTTCGCCGATCTTCCGTCCTTCAGTTGCCGTAACAAGCGAGTGCAGTGATGACCCTACTGACCTGTCTGCCCTATATGCATGCTGGTTCTCATGCAGTGGGAGCCTTTTGAAGGTAATTTCTCTTAGGTGCTTGTCTACCAGCGTTTCCAAGGTTGATATCCTTATTGATCATACCGACATTTTCGCTTTCTCAGTCGCCTCCTCTACTCCTCCCAGATCCTTAAATTTTCATAAGGGTAAAATAGTATTATTGAAATCCAATTCGACGACTTTTTAAACCACAAAAATGATACACATGTTGATCATGTTCACATTTCCGCTTTTCAGCCCTCTTCCCTACTCCTCCAGATACCTTAACATTCACATGAGGGTAAGATCATTCAGCGATTTTTTAAGAAACTTCGACATTTCCACCATTCTACCCCTCCTCTACTCCCTCCACATTCTATTGTTATATTAGTGTAAAATCATGATGGAAGAGTTCAGTGACCTTTCAATATGCATAATTTTTCGACTTTAGAGACTCTTCACCTTCCTAGATGCCTAAATTCATAAATTTGGAAGAAATCATAACTAGAAATGGACTTGGTGACCTTCTAAACCAATGAAACCATCGCCACCCTCGCCCCCCGGCTCGACTCGAAAAATTTTAATGAGGTTTAGCCAACCTCAAATTTCAATTCAAAACTCTCCCTATCGAAACCCTGTGAAGCCTCATTAAGAGGTATATTTTGACACCTCTTCAAAACCTGTGAAATCTGAAGTGGGAGGAGAGGAGAGAAGGGAACTTAAAAAACGTGTCTCCTACTAACATTTTATGTGCTTTCGTACCCTAATAAAAGAAAAATGTCCATGGAAATTTCTATTAACAATATGGCTGCAGACTGTAGTCGCGCAGGACGCAGCAAGTGTCAACCACTGAATATGTGTCGGCGGGAGCGTTACGCTTCTCGTTCATGTATACCCATGGCTGGAAGAAAATGGAAATGTCAACCATTGAACTGAATTGTCACCATGAAGAGCTAAAGAACTGTGAGCTGAACTGAACTGGAAATGAGAAGAGAACCCCGACGTCTCTGAGGTAATGCTCGAAAGGGCACTGGCTTCGTGTCGGGGGGAGCGTGTCAAGGAGAGCGTTACGGTTTTCGCTCAAGTATACCCCTGGCTGGAAGAAATAAATTTCCATGGAAATGTACAAACACGATTTTCGCTCAAGTATACCCGGTAGTATGACGTCATTGTAACAGGAGCGTTACAGGGGGCCTTTACGGGGGAGCATTACGGTTTTCGCTCAAGTATACCCAGTAATAAAAGCATATAAAATGCTGAAACTCTGGAAACTCCCTGGGCAATACCTCATGCTAATGAAAACTATGCAAATTGTCAGTGAAAGTGATAAATAAAAAAACACAAAAGTGAAAGTGAGGTTTCTTCGGATTAGGGTAACGGGGAGAGAAAAATTTTAGGGTGGTGGAAGGAGGAGGTAGAGAAACTGGCTGAGGGTAATTAGCAACCTTGTTGCTTGCTGAATCTCGTGACAGGAAAATTCAACGATTTCTCCTATAAGGCCTGTATCAAGAGGTCTGGTTGGCCGAAAGGATAGCGCGTTGGCCTCAGAATCCGAAGGTCCCGGGTTCGAGCCCACCTAGCAACTCGCCAGAATTTTCGACCTAGGGAAGAGGGCTAAGATAGCCCTAACAGCCTCCCCGACGTCTCTGAAGTAATGCTCGAAAGGGCGGATTCCAGGACTCGGGTGGGGAGCAAATTGGAAAAAGAGCATGACCATGTAAAGGGTCATGTTGAACCCTCGCCCGCGCCACTATGATGGTTCTGGAGTGCGTAACGAAAAAATGTCAAAGAACCTGTCTCAGGTGAAACTGAATAATTTTCAATCAAACAAATATTCACGGACGTATCATCCAGTCCATTTTTGGGGCCTATATTACCCCTTAAGGGGGACAAAGGTCTACTTAGATTTTTGAGATATTTAGTACATTGATTAGCGTGATCAACTGACCCAACTGTGCCATGACGCAGGTTTTTGGGTATTTTCGCATTTATTAGCCTCTTTTTTGGTTATAAAATTATACAGAAGAAAAATGAATTCGAATAACTTTTCACGCCGACAACTCGATGAGAGGAAACAAAGTTCGAGGCTTATGCGGTGCCTACGCCGCATCCAACAAAAGAAACATCACATCGAGCGGAAAATTTTCAGTACGAGACAGTTTCTTTCATTTTCCCTTGCGAATTTTCCGGCCCAACGTACGTCTTGTTTTCGCTGGAATATCCGGCCTCACATAACCACCGATTAATCCGCCGCGCCGTGCGCGGGTGTAAACGTTTCGAGTGAAAATTGAATAAAAATTAATATCGGGCGTCGGTTCGGATGCGTGTCGAATACGAAAAAAAATTCTTTCGGAAAACATTTTCTAACACGACGAAGCGAATGTGTGTAATTCGATTTCAGACGACTCGTGCGGACGCAGGAACCGCCGTTTGGCAAAGGCGTGCTCATCCTCATTTCCTCATCCTCGGTTTGATTCCTTCTTTTATTCTTATTCATTCGCTTACTCACAATGTCTCTCTGTGTTTTCTGTATGCTTACAATGATGTTGTTTACGAAGTAAATTAAAGCCCGCGCTCGCAGTTTATTCAAATCGAAGCTCGCTCGCTTTTACCAACGGCCTCCAATTGCTCTCGCATTCGCCACACGCTAAGTCGATCCGGAAATTTGAAGCTGGTTTTTAGTCATTCGAATTGACAATACGATGTACCCGAATAGCATTCGATTTAGAAAAAGGACTCGTCCGCGTTTACGAATCGATTATCGGTGCAGTCGGTCTGCTTAACGAGTTCGAAAAATCGCGTTATAAAAACGACCAGCGTTTTGGGATAGACCGCGGAACCTTTCGAAAGAAATCGTTTATCGAGGTTTCAAAGGCGTTGTTAACTCGTCGAGTAGAATCTTGATGGAGCTCGAGTGGAGAGAGATGAGGCAAGCAGACACTTGTTATCGTACACAGCTCTGCCAATTCACACACAATTTTAGAATAATGAGAATCGTACACTTTTGATCGTATTCTCAAAAAACACCGACATTTTTGGCGACTTCTGAAAGCATCGGAATCAAGTTTAAAATTAGTCTCCCCACTAGATCCCAAAATCGGAGCAGCTCTGAGCTGGCTCCAGCTCCGCTGCAAATTTAATTCCGACTGAAATCGGGGTGGCCACTTTCTGAAAAACCTGGAAACGTTATGGAATTAGGATGGTCAGGGAAAAGTCATGGAACAGTCATAGAGTCTTCATCCGAATCATGGAATCTTGATTCTCTGAATGACAAAAAGTCATGGAAAAGTCATGGAGATTTCACTCGAATCATGGAATTTGATTCTCTGAATGACAAACTAGGTTTATGGTTTATAATAACAATAAAGAACAGCCTTTATTTTGTAAGGACAAAGGGTGTCCCTTATTTTACAAGTTTTCGCCAATTGATTAGGGTCACAATGAAATTTATTCCAATAACCTAGAAACTCGCCATAAAAAATTTGAGCTCAATCTAAGGTCATTAACCCGTGCCGCTTTGACCTTGAAGTTATGTGTAATACTGAGATTTTACAAAAAACCGCGAATATCTCGGAACATATCAACTTCAGGACCAAAATGCAATATACCATAAAATGTACCTTGTTCAATTTTCTATAAAAAAGATCCAATAGAACTTTTCTCTAGAACGCATATTCACCGAGATAATCGCAAAAATGTGTGAAGGTTTCGAGGAACGTGGCTTTTGTTATTTTTCTTTCATAACCGATCTTTACTAGCTAAATCAGTTATCTAAAAAAATATTCACTTTAGGACCAAAATGCAAATAACATAAAATATTCATTGTTAAATTTTCTATAAGAAGGTCTCCTACAACTTTTCCTTAGAAAACATATTTATCGAGATAATCGCAAAAATGCGTGGAATTTTCGAAAAACATAGATGTTTTTATTATTTTACAGCTGAAATATCTAATAATGTCGGCAATGCATACTACAATGTAACTTCAGTTTCTGTTTACTATGGAGAAAGCGCCCCACTTTGCCTCTCCCCCACCTGGCTACGCCCATGACTGTTTGTGAGGATCCTACTATAGAGTAGACCTCGGATTATGTTTGTATATCAACAATAGCCAACATTGCAGATAAGACATAACATTGTCATTTCGTATGGGCAAATCGCTGTTTTCTATTGTTGATTGTACATCATCTCAAATCCACCATACCAAGTCTTCAATGGAATCTTAGAATGCTCAAGGCTCAATAAGAAATTGGAATTAGTTATGGCTCACGAATGCCTAACGTTTCAATTTTAGGTTTTTCCACAAATTCTTTATCACTAGGGTCAGACCAACAGTCCTACTCGTACCTCTTGCAAATACAAGCTTTTAACAAAAGTGACACTTTTCAAGTATTGATGTTTGTGAGAGTCCCAACTGACTGAACTCGAAATTCCCAAATATCAAAGCAAAAAAACTTTTGACTTGTTAGATTTTCTCAACTTCTCAAATCATCAACTCAATTCTCAAGTATCAGAACAAAACAAACAAACAAAAAAAGAAGAAGAAAAAACAAAATACTTCCGACGACTTGTTGGATTTTTTCAACACCGCCTGAGTGAAATGGTAAATTTTCCCAACGGCTGGGCGAAAAATTTCTACGGGGGAGCCCCCCTTCCCCATCGGTACGTCCTTGTTTATTGTAGACCAGAGCTTGCAGGCACCAGTCGCAGTCAATACTCAGTATCATTGTAACAACTAACAGTATCAACGAATCGTAAACTGTTTTAGATTTTATCAATATTATCATATTCATATGACGGAGCATCTGAAAATCTGAAATTAGTTGTGATTCAGCTTGTGATGAATTGAGTATTTTGATTTTTGAGATTTAGCCACGTCAAATTATCAATAATTCAAATTGATTCCTTCTTAGTTTAGTTACCTTCGTTTTTTAGTCACCTTCTTTTTAATCTCATTTAGTCATTTTGCAATCGAAAATATGGGTCGAAGATTAGACAATATCTGGTTGTTATAGGTCTTCGAGAAAGCCTTTTTCCGATACACGTTCAGTAAGCAATAAAAAATGGAGGCTGTTAAACAAAAAGCTCCCAAGCGACAAAAGCTGTTTTTTGAGAAAACGTAACATTAAAAGCCAATGAATAATGCCGGTTTATGGACATAGCGTTTACCGATAAGCTTTTTTCAACGTGGGTATACATTTTTGAATCGGGGGCCCAATTTTGAAAAAAGTCTACTTTTTCCGCTCTTTCCAACGATACTAATTACTCATTTTGTCAACAAATATCGCGTGGGAGCTTTTGGTTTAACCGCGTCCAACTGTACTGTGACTAAACTAAACTGACATCCTACCAGGCCAATTGAGGGAGAAAAAGAAGAGTGAGTCATGAGAATAATAAGAAGAAAAAGAAGTTGGTTTAGGGAAAATCACATGCGTACGGGAAATGCAGGAATTCAGAACACAAAAGTCGTTTGTTAGATGCTTACTTTGTGCTACGCAGAAAGTGACCAGCTAGGGCGATTAGACGATTTATATGAAAATAAATTTGAAAAGAGAGGATCGCCACAGAATGTTCGTTCTTCTTATTCGTTCTCATCATCTAGAATTTCTATGTTGGCGAACAGTGCTATAAGGTTTGAAAAAAGTTTCTTGTATATACTTTCATTCAAGAATTTTTCGAATTTCTACAAAGATGAAAAAACACATTGGGATATCGATGACCCATTTGTTCCTATCTTAAAATTTGAAGCCTTGCGGAGGCGACGAGAATCAAAAATTACAATAAATGCAATATAAGTATCGATTCTCAGATTTTTGGGGTGTGGAATCCATTTCTGGCATTGGATTTCAGCTACTACGAAATTTGAGAAACCTTGGCCAGGGACAGGGACTAAAAATGTGAAAAAATTTACAAATTCGAGATAAGTGTTGTTTCTCACGTTTCTAAGGTCGAAGAATTTATGACTGACTTCTTTTTCCAGCTACTATGAAAACTGAGAAAACTATAATGGGCGAGAATTAGAAACGAGAGATGTGTATCAATTCACAGGTTTCCGAGACGATGGAATCCATTTCTGATATTAACTTTTTGGGACTATAAAAACTATGGGAACTCGAGTGCGATGCGGCCTGGAAATGGGAAAAAATTCATAAGTTCGAGATAGGTATTAAAAGTTGGCACCCCGTATTCTTGAATTTTTCGAAATGATATCCCACTTCACCGGCCTAGGAAGAGGGTTAAGGTTTGGGTTAGAACTTCCCCCCATGCAATCAAAACAGCATTTTACAATGTATTTTAACTCATTAATTACAGCAATAAGATAACGGGATAAGTTACTGTAGCGACCAACCCCATCCCCCTCCAAGACTGAAAACCTTCCTACGCTGGTGCTTCACGTGTAGCATTTTAAGGTCACAGAACTCGATTTTGAGAGCGATTATAGAATCCGATCTATCTGGTTGCAACATGCAACATGCAACATATAAGGTCAAAATCAGATTTTTTTATTGTTGAGTGTAACTAGAATACCTTCTCGGAAAATTCATATTTTAGCTTTGAATAGTCCTTTGTAAGAGGGAAACCCCTGTTCAGGACTTCAGCTGAAATCGGATTAAGCATTTGACTACATTTTCGAACTCAGCGAAATCAAAAACATATATTTTGACTACATTTGTTTGATTTTTTCTGTTGGATTAATTTTTCTTGTTGAAAGGAGACAAACTTGGGATTTTAGAACTCAAATCGAGGTCTGATTGAATAATTTAATTTGATTTCTTAAATGAACTGTACGAAAATCCTTTATTCCGATTATTTGTTCATGTTTTTCGCGGAAATCAAATTGGTCTCTTCCGAAGGAAGCTTAAAGGTTGAATCAAAAATCTGATTGAATTTTCGAACTTGGGGACTGAAATATTAGTATTCTGGTACCTTGTTCGATTTCCCACGCTAGTTCAACTTTGCCCATTTAAAAGGGTCAAGTTTGAGTTTTTGGTCCGGAATCAAAAATGTGATAGAATTTGCAAACTCAGCGATCCAAACGAAAATCTATTCCGATACCATGTTCAATTTTCTCTGCAATATCGAAGCGATTCTGTAAAAAGGAAAACTCGTCTTTGGGGCTCAAATATGGGTCTGTTCGAAAATCTGATTACATTTTTTAACTACCCAAAATACCTCGAACTCTGTACTTTTTCAATAAGTTTCTATTTGAAATCTTAATGTTGACGGCATGTCTTAGGACCTTTTTGGGGAGAGAAAAGTTTTCATCCCGGATGTGAAGGTGCTCATTTGCTCCATATTGATCGATTTTCCAATTTAAAAAAAATAGAGGGCAACCTATTCGTGAAACATCCTCAACAAGAGTGTAAAAGAATCTGGTTTCTTGATTGTTGAGGAGCTTGAATCCATTTTAGACGTCACATTGCTCAGGCACCACCGGGAAGTCAGAAAATAAGAATTTCAAATGGGTACGTCAAATATAACAAAAATATAGTTTCCTGAATCACTGATTTCAGTTTTGAGGTTCCGTTGGTTAATCTGCCACACCTGCTCGGCCACCTGGAGTTGAAACATGAATGGTTTGCCCTTTCACACTACAACCTCCTGTAGACCAAATAGTGTGGCAGTGTAGGAGTCACAAACTTACCCGCTATGTGAATTTAAGGGACTCTATTAATCTTAATTTCAACCCACGTTTATCTAGCCGCCTGATTTTGATTTCAGTTAGACATATTAAAATGTTACTAACGCAACGCACTTTGGTACTTTTTCGTAGGAGTATATTAAAATTAGCACATAAATGCCTGTTTAGTACTTGTCCTATCACGTGAACACAGCAACCCAAAAAACCCTTATTTGGACATGAACGTGGAAATTGGAATAGTTGAAGATCAGCTCACTGTGGATTCTAGAAAGTGAAAACGAGGGGGAAAAGAACTCCAAAAATGAACTCAGTGACCCAAAAACCTTATTCAGACGTAAATCGAGTGGAAATTGGAGAAAATGGAAATGATTAAAAATCAACTCCTTACGGAGCTGGAAGGAAGAAGGGAAGGGGGAAAGGATCCTAAGAATGGATTCACGGATCTTGAAAACCTAGCTTTTAGAAAGAAAAATAGTTTTTAGGTTCCATATGAGGAGTTCCACTCTCGATTGAAGCTCAAATTCAAGAACTTCAACCCTCTTGAGGCACTGGTTACCCTTCATCGGCTTGCTCAAACATTGCTAAAATCTTCTTTTTTTAAATATTTGACATTAATTTAGAGGGTATGTCAACCGAAATAGATGGTGTTTTTCTTACCAAGAGTAAGTAAGGACCATCCTAGTGAACACGCCTGTGGCAAACAGACAGACTAAAGTAAAGCAGATTTTCTGTGGGAGAAAGTAAACTGCTCACACTTTCAGAAAATACGAAAGTATGTATTTTGCTCACACTGTAAAGTGCACACACTGCAAAAGGCAGGGGAAAAATGTGAGCACTTCACAGTCTCCCGACAGGGGGAAAAGTGTGAGCACTTTACATTCTTCCTTTTCATTGAAGGACGTATTCTGCTCACACTTTACTCGATCGTTACCGCTTAAATTATGTACGGTGTAGAATGGAGTGAGAATGAATCGATGGAGGATAGAGAAACTCTTGCCAGTACAGATAAGAGATCAGCGTATGTTATCTTTGTACGTACACTACGTACAGGTACCTGTTCTATTATTGCAAACTCCTAAATGCCTATTTATAGGTAATAAAAAGTTTTCAGTTAATTTTGGAACGATCTCGTACATACGCGAATGCTACATTCGAGTTAAGTTTTGTCCCCATATAAGTATATCTAATCATTCGAATTGTAGTTTGCGCTGTAAGTATTAAGGATGAGTATCTCAGTCGATTCTATGTTCATGTTTTAAGTTATTTATTACGTTACATTTTACCCTAAACTTACCTGTTATATTTGCAATTTACCGTAGAGTTACCCGTTAAAGTGGCACTGTGTGCAAAATACTGTTTTCTATATAAAATTACCGATGTGAGCAAAATACATTACAAGTGTGAGCAAAATACATTCAGAATATACTCGTCGTTCTGGGTACAAATTACACTGTGAGCAGTTTACATTTTCAAAATGAAATGTGTGTGCAGATTACATTCGCCCTTTTCTGTTTCTCTCCCTCGAATGGAAACCAATGGACCCAACTTAGCAATTTTTAAGAGGATTAGCGGATTTCCGGGCATAGTCTGAGAGACTTCCCTACTTTGAGACTGAATTTTCAAAAACTATCTTTCCTTTCAAAATGGCGACTAGCGGGGACTTATAAATGGAAACTGCGAACATGGTCAAAATTTGAGTCATTGATAACGTGGTTCTGTACCGAATGTCGATTGTAAGTTGCAGATGCCTCGAGGTCCCTAAGATTCCCAGTTTTGAATGGAAATTGAGTCAGTACGTTGTCGTGCTTGGAATGCACACTTTTCCTATTCTATTTAAAAAGGTTACAGGAATTATGCAACAACTATCAGAGATAAAATTTAATAATCGCCGGATAACTAAGGAATTTATTCGTTTCAAAAGAATTTTATCTTATATCACTGTTCGCGAGTACCGTTACATGATGTTACCAGTAGTGAGAGCGTCTCTTTGCCAGTGGCTGCGCACAATTAGGATTCCCATCAGGGTGCTGTACGAATAGTTCGCCATTAGAATAAATACCGCACGACCCAAATGTCACTGCCAACTTCCCGGTTAGCAAAAAAATCTGAAAAATAGGGGAGAAAGAAAGCAGACATGATGACGAATTTGTGGCCGTTCTAAAATTCATAACCAGCAGGTCATGTGCGCGTAAATTAAACGGATCCAGTCGTCTGAATTTCGCTTTTGAACGAATGTTTAGACGGGCTGTGCCCAGTATTTACCTACGTAGGCCCTCCAGCCAAAATACCGAACATTTTGTCGCAAAAAAAAAAACTGCTACGGATCGATGGCGCAGACTATTTATGAACCTCGCCTATAATAGTATTTATTTTTTCACAATAAGCTGTATTACACTGTAACACGAAGGGCCCGAGCATTCTCGCTTACTGTTACTAAATCGGAAATTAAAATTACACGTTGTGTTTTCATCTTTCTGCTGTTTGTTTTATGAAGAGAAAAATATGAATAAGGGCCGTGTCTGGTTGATACGAACCTTCGCAGCAAAAATAATGAAAACACGAGTACCTATCTTGAAATGTGGAAAAGTAAAATATGAATCCACATTATCTCGGAGCCGAAGGCAAGGGGTAGTCCCCACCCCCATACACTTTCGTGAAGGTGCAGGGTTAGTAGTTTCACTTCACCCCTTCCTTATTTCAACAAAGAATACTTGTAAGAACGAAAGCTGATTTACACCAAATAGTATATAACAGAGCTAATGAGTCATTCTCCAGAAGTTGAAAATATTAAGATGACATTCATTTTCGTTAGACTTTTTTTTCATGATACTTTCAGATCTGGAGCATTAAAATTTAGTGAGGGGGCTGACTTTTACCCGCGACGATAGACATCTTCCTAAAAATATTGTGAACTATCACATTTAGAGTAAAAATGTTTCAAACGAAAATTTCCTCGCAAAATTTTACATGAGAAATGTCGTATTCAACATTTTCCATTAGTACCTCAAAACTCTCAGAAAGGGGGGGGGGGTAAAAATGGCCCCCTTTGCTCCCACACATTAACGCAAACTTTGTATAGGAAAACATAGAATTTTGACCAATTCGCGAACAAGATTCCTAATTTTCATAGATCATTCCCTCGATTCTTTTAGTCGAATTCGTTTTACTCATCTCAAACATAGATTTTCGAGTTTTTGTGTGACGAAGAAAGAGAAATTTTTAGTTTTTCGCGACAATTTTATACTCCTTTTACCTTTTAATCTTTCTAACGATGTGTGTAAAAAAGCATTTTTTCGTTTAAAATAAAAAAATTGTAAAAATTGTGAATTTGGAATTTGGAGATCCATGTTAAAGTTCACGTCGGAATTCGGTGCATTGAAATCGATGTTTAAAAACCTAAATAGATTAATTTTGAAGATTTCAAGGAACCTACTATGTCGCGGTGAGGAGGGAGCACTCATTCTAGAGAAAAATATAGAAAGTCAATCATCAGGTTTTCAAACTGCCCCTCCCCATTCATGATTTCCTTCCTGCAGCCATGATCCAAATAGTCCTTAAAATGCGATGAACCCCTTTCGTTTGGCTTATGACAGCAAGAAATCTATCCTTGCTGCGAAAAATCGATGCTCTGATTTCAAAGTTGACAGTATGTCATTTTCCACTTGAAAAGATGGAATCGATTTCGAGTGTTTTTTTTTCAGTATCCCTCATTACAAAAAATTCTTCTCGGAGCTCTTATGTACATAAAAAAAGATCAATACTGGTCGGAAGATTCTTGCATGGTACAGTTTTATGTTAGAATAGTGCGGCAGTAATCTTATAAAATTGATGCGTGTCAGAGTACCATAACTATAAAATGATCCCGGAACTAACTTGTAATCAAGCTGAATGTGAATGTACAACTTCTTGCTACTGTTATAAGGGGAAAAAATACCTCGCTGTAAGTGCAGTCTGAGACAATACCTGCTCGTTTACAACAAAGCACTTCAAAACGAACTTCAAATTCGAATTAATTTCCTGATTTTATTTCTCAATTCTTGGTACAACATGATGGCACCTTTCATACAGCTTTACAGCTCTACAATACACAATATAATTTGCTTGACCCTAATATTAGTATCTTTGTTTCAGCGTTGCGAACCCTCCTGAAATTTCAGGAAGAATTTTGAGCGATCTCTTAAACGTCTCCCAAACTACTGCATTTTCATAATATCATAAAATAAACGAATTTTTCAGCTTTTCTCTCCGTGGCTGAGTTTATCACATGAAGAGGCCATGGAAATTTAAAAAGTCTGAGGCACCTCAAAATTAAACTTTTCACTCGTTCCTCTCATTAGTGAGCAAAATACAATTTGAGAAGTTAACACTTGCTTGTGCGCTTGTCGATCTCAACATTTTTCTAATTGACAAATTCATCAGTTCGTAATTTGGAAAATTTTGGACTCCCCCCTCCAGGCAGTGATTTTACTTCATTAATGCCGGTCGCGAAATAGAAAATGTGGAAAAACTACTGCTCAAGAGCCAGTGTTGTTCTTGAGACCGACAGCTACATTCAAGCCGGGTAACCCCCCCTCCCGAATTTAGCCCTAAAACGCTCCGAGATTTACTAAGACTATTTTAAGACTTGTTACTTCGAGGACTCGTTTAAATTAAGTAAGTTAGTGAATTTTTAAAACTTAATCAAGATGAAACTTATTGAGACTGGTTGCCCCCGAAATTGATCCTAAAACGCTCCGAGATTTACTAAGACTATTTTAAGACTTGTTAACACTTCGAGGACTGATTTGAATTTATTAAGTTAGTGAATTATTAAAACTTATTGAGACTGGTTGAAATTTGTTAAGGCTATAGTAAGACCCTTCGAAACTTTGTTATAACTTATTAAATCTGATGAAACTATCTTAAAAGATTTCTTCAGACACTGTGCAGACTTGTACAAGCTTTCTTCTCCACTGTAACTCAACAAATCTCTTTAAGGCTCATTTAAGGCTTATTAAAACTATCTCAGAATTCAGAAAGATTGTCAAGACGCATGTATTATGATAGACTATGTTAAAACTTGCTATGAGTCGCAGTGACAGCGAGAGGGCGTATAAAAAGTGCACTGCCCCGGGCCCGGACTATTTTCAAGGATCTATAAAATTTGGCTAGTTCAACTAAATAATAATGGGGGAAAAAATTATGGTACTGAAGGCTCGACTATCGCCGTCACTGATGACTCGTTCAGTCCAGAGTAGTGAAGACCTACGATTTCTTCATGAGGCAGGAGGTAGTAAGGATCCAAAATTTCTTCAAAAGGTGGGAGGGTGTAAGAACCTTAAATAGAAAGTTTTATACCAAAAAAAAGTACGATCAAGCAGGGCAGATGAAGATTTTCTAAATTTCTGAAGCCATGTTCAATTGAAAAACAAGGTAAAACAGTCGTACGAGTGGCGTAAGTAACAAAATTATACATATGTGACCTGGAATCATGAAATGTGCCTCTGGTGTCAAAAAATCATTTTTCATTTTCTTGACAATTCTTATAGACAAAATCACGCTCTTTCGAATGAAACAACTCGCAGTTTTCTATTTTCATTAGTTATTCCACAAATTGCATTTAAAAATTCCGTCAAAAGTTTAAAAACATCCGTTTACATGGCATCGTGTGAAATGGGCCTAGGGGAATGACAGAGAACAAGAATTCGAAACGCGGTTGTCATAGCTAGGGCCGGATTTAGCATTCTTGTGCCTCCAGGCAGAATAAAAATTGCCGCTCACCACCCAGGTTTTCATTCACCCCTCCCCCTCCCCTCAGATTTTCGTTCTTTTTCTTAAATAAATGCATAGACTGAAAAAAAATTGCTGCTCCCCAAAATCTGCCCCCCTAGGCACGTGCCTATGTTGCCTATATGTAAATACGGCCCTAGTCATAGCAACGCGTAAACTCACCACCACAGATGTATACACGCAATGTACATCTGCGCACACCACCTTACTCCATCCCATCTTTATACTCGTTTATCTCTAAAACCTGTTTTTGCAGGAGAGGCACATTTCATGATTTCATGTCACATATTAAGACTTTCTTGAAGCTTCAGAAGACGATATCATTACTCAAAAAGACAGAACTAGTTAGGACTATTCCAAGACTTCTTAGAACTACGTTAGGACTCATTAAGATATTGTCTGATGACACGTTGCGAATCATGGAGGCTCAGTTAAAAGTCATTAAAAGATGATAGGCCTCGATCAAATCCGACTGAAACTCGCCAAGTCTATTCAACAGCTATAGTTAGAATTGTTTTAACACTTCTTAGAACTAATTAAGACTCATTAAGACTATCTTACGACGCTCCCGAATGATAAAAGCTCGTTTAAAAGTCGCACACTGGGCGAAACTGCGATTCCAGGCGGCCAAAACCCAACTACACGACTTTTTCAATATTTGATTGGTTTCAAGTCAAAATTTTACATTAGCTGGTACCTAGAAACAGTTCCTTTCCTTCCAGTGGTCAGTCCCTATATACAGGGTGTCCTCTTGGTCCGCTTCAGAAGTAACATACAGGGTGTCACACAGAGGCAGATTTCAAAATTTAAGCTGCAAAAATCGGATTCGTGAAACTATTATCAACAATATATCAGTTTAGGATTTTTTTGGTTCGCTGAGTTCATTTTTGAGCTTACTATTACGCCATCTGGTAACCTACCCCCTTTATTTGGGGATGAAAATCCAAAAATTTTGAAGAAATCAAGTTGGGTATCTAAAGATATGTTTTTTGAGACGCTGAATTCGTTTTTGAGGTTATATTAGCCCATCCGGTAACCTACCCCTGTATTGAGGGAAGAATATTCAAAATTTTTGAAAAAATCGAAGTGGGCGTCTGAATATTTTGTTTTTTAGACGCTGAATTCGTTTTTGAGCTCATTTTTACCCCACATGGTAACCTACCCCGTTTATAGAGGGATGAAAATCCAAAACTTTTGAAGAAATTGAGTTGGGTGTCCAAATATATGATTTTTCGAGGCTCTGAATTCGTTCTCAGCTTATATTTACCCCATCTGGCAACCTACCCCCTTTATTGGGGGTTGAAGATTCAACATGTTTGAAAATATCGAATTGGATATCTAAATGTATGTTTTTTGAGACGCTTAATTCGTTTTTGAGGTTATATTAGCACATCCGGTAACCTACCCCTGTATTGGGAGAAGAATATTCAAAATTCTTGAAAGAATCGAAGTGAGTGTCTAAATATTTTTGTTTTTTGAGACACTGAATTCGTTTTCGGGCCTATTTTTACCCCATGTGGTAACCTACTCCCTTTAAAAGGGATGAAAATACAAAATTTTGGGACAAGATCGAGTTGGGTGTCTAGATATTATATGTTTTTCGACACGCTGAATTCATTTTTGAGCTTATATGCAGGTACCTCATCTGATAACCTAAACCCTATATGAGGGGGGGGGGGTGAAAATTCAAAATTTCCGACAAAATCGAGTTAGGTGTCTAAATGTAAATTTTTTAACGCGCTGAATTCGTTGTTGAGCCTATTTTTGTCCTAACACTGCACATCGTTCGTCATTATTTCCTCTTTTTCTTTGAATGTCGCAAACGGTTGCAGCTGATTGATGTCAGGATAGTTAGATGGATGTTCAAAGAATAAAACTCATTCAATATATTTTCGGATCGACTTGGATCAAGGTTTTCCCAGTTCATGAAGTGAAGATTTGGTAGAGCAAAATGAACAGTAATGTTGAACTTTAATATTTATTTTGAAGTTAAAAACGTGAAGTTTCTTTTACAAAGAACTCATTCAAATTGAATTGTATTTATCAAGGAATAAAAATAAAAATATAAAAAAAATTCTACGTCAAGGTCTGGCTTTGGTATCGTCATTTGAAACTACCCTCCATTTAATCATCTTTTAAAACAGTCTACTTAAATTTTAAAATGTTCAAATTGATATCTAGCTCTGCATTCTAATAACATTTTTAGGGAGATAAGTTGGGCTGTTTTTAGGTCATCTGACATTGAAAAATAATAATTTCCACCATTTATGTAAATTTGGCTCGCTTCATTTTATGGGGTTTTGGCCGCCTAAAACCAGCATTTCGCCTAGTGTGAGTCATCTAAAGTTATGAGGACCGAATAATGTGGTGTCCAAAATTCTGACCCCGACATCTTCCCCTACATAAAACTAGAGAGGGGTCGCAGGTTCTTCATCTGGTAGCGCGTACCATCTAATTTCATCTTGGCTCAATTAAGTACGAGTGGCATAAGTAGGAACGTACCGATAGGGGACAGGGGGCAACATTACCCCCCCCGGTGGGAATTTTCAACTCAGCAGTTGGAAAAATTTACCATTTTAGTCAGGCGAGTTGGAAAAATCCAACGAAAACCGACTATCGCTACCCTACAAGGAAAACATTCTGGGTGCTATCAACCACTTCCCTTCCCCAGAAGATTGACAATCGACGTCACAATCGAGACATGTTATTGGAATAACATGTTCTGTAACGGTAATCTAAATTTAGGTTTTTTCGGGCGTCACACTAAGACCCAAGTCTATTCAAAACTTTTCAGTAACTCGTCCAGACTATTTACTGACTTGTTAAGCTGTCTTAATACCAATTAAGTATCGTTAAGAGTGGTCAAGAATACACTCATAAGCTTCAAAGTCTCTTTTAAGCTCGCGAAGACTGTGTGAGGACTTGTTATAGCTGTTACTGCTCATTTAGTCCAATTTGTGAAATCGAACCTTTCTTGAGATTCTTACAGCTGTATAAAGGAGGAGGTGAGATTACGGAAGTGTAAAAAAGATAAATCCAGAAAAAATCGGCCTTTTCATACGAAAACCGGGCAAAGCCTTCTGTCTCTGATCCGCTTTACTACCGACTGAGCACAACTTGCATTCGGCGATACGAGGTAAAATTAATGAAACCTTTCTAAAGGAAGAAGTAGAGAAAGGTTAAATTGCTTAAAATTACAATCTTACTTCGTAGGAGGATAGGAAGAAGGTAAAAAAAACTGGTCGCTACATCCTGAAAACTTCTAAGCCTCCGCTCGCACTCTTCACCCTATTTCTCAGGAGTAATTTAACGCCGTATTTTCTAAATATTCATTCAATTTTTGACGATTCAAATTTCAATTCAAATTCTTGCTTGAAAAGCGAAGCCTTGATTAAAACTACGTCGGCAGTAAACATCAGTTCAATTTCTGTAAAGGAAATTTCTTCCAGCTCCAATTTCGTTGATAAAGGAAACGTAATTTTTGGTTCCTCGAAATTATTTTCTTCGCCCGTTGTAATACCGTTGGGAGCTAAAAAAAAAGAGCTACCTGAAATGGGTACTCAACTCATGTATCTGAGATTTCTCGTTCCTCGCTCAGCCTTCGGCAACATCGAGGCTTGGTACGGCTACTTATGGATTTACGCCGATGGTGTGCCCGCGCATTGTCGTTGCCTGTTTTTATAAGTGTGCCCTTGTTTCAGGAGTCGTCGTCCTCTTTCTGGCCAGCTGGCTGCCGCTCAGTCTGTTTTCGTTGCTGGCTGACATTCTGTACCCGCCGGAGTCGGCGTCCAACGTGTCCACCGAAAAGCTCTACCTCATCCTGGCCATTTGCCACGTGATCGCCATGTCCTCGGCTGTGTCCAATCCGATCGTGTACGGCTGGTTGAACAGGAACATCCGCAACGAGTTTCGGCAGCTCTTCTCGTCGCGCTGCACCACCAACGATCTCCATCGGCCGCAGAATGGCGGCGACGAGCGGACGACCACCAAAACGATGCTGGCGACATCGACGCAGCGTAAAAGCTGCCCGGTCACCTTGGCGCTGCAGCTCAGACCCGAGAAATCGGAAAAGTCGACCACCTCACCGCCGGTCATACACATCGAATCGTTGATGTTGTAATTGGATTTCCAAAAATAGGAAGGATATTCAAGTATAGCCGGTGTACACCGTATCAGACGAGCTCCGGTGCTATCTTTAAAATACAGACGTCGAATTTGCAACCGAAATGTGCGTGAGGGGCGTAAGGAGCAATGCAAATGAACCTAATGAACATCCCTCTTGCTTCCGAAAAGTTGATCTAGATGTGAGATGAATTTGTCTTCTACGTCTGGACAGTCTCCGCGTTATTCTCTCGTTACATTGTGTGTCGAATACGAAATTCGAAACCGGAAAATTAATTACGAAAACTGTGATCAGTCTGCAACACGGGATTTGCTTTATTATACTTTTTTTTTTCTTTTTAATTTTCAGAAAAAAGGGAAGAAACTCGACCAAAGTGATTTATAATAGCGTTCTCACTAAATTGCTTTTTTCGGGGCGAATGCGAAAAAGATTTTTAATATTCCTGGGCGTCGTCTTTCTCGCGGTGTTTCCAGGAAGAGAGTCGAGACTCTGCATTCCTTGTCTCAGAAGAGCTACACACCGAACAGTTGCTCCAATATTGCGATGTCAGATGCTTCTCGAAAACGGCTAAGTGAGATTGAAATGTTAATTCTAGCTGTGCGAAAAGGTCGGCTACTCCACGAATTTTAGTCCGTTTTTCCACGAAGAATTTCAAGAAAAATGAAAATTCATTGAATTTGAATATAAATTATACAAAACTGACTGGCGGAATTGTTCAAATCACTGCCCTAATGAAGGAAAAACGTCCCTGCTCCTCCGACCCGGACTTCCAGCATTACAGGTGGGAGACAGCCCCCCATCTGTAGGGGTTTGGTTGACCGAGTGGATAGCGTGCTGGTCTCGGAATCCAGAGCCCTAACAGCCTCCCCGACGTCTCTGAGGAACTTCTCGAAAGGGCGGATTCCAGGGCTTGGGTTAAGAGTAAAATTAGAAAACAGAAAGTCTCCTAATCTGCGTTTTCAATCACCACTCGCTTCCTATCGTTTTTATTAGAAAATGTTTCAAACAAAATTGACTCTAGACCCAATTTTCTATGAAAATAGTCCCGTACAATTTTTCACATCTGCGCTAGAAATTTCGTAAAAGAAGGTTGAGAATAATCCCTTGCGTTACCATACATTAACACAGGCTAAATGGAATAAGGTGTAGAATTTTTGACATTTTGTTGTCTCAGCAACTTGGGTGAGTAGAAAGGACACGAATTACTTTCTGACCTTTTACGCACTTCGAAATTTCTTCGACCCTTTACTTCCACCCCTGGCATACAGCACACGTGAATTTGTGTTTGTTTTTTTTTTTTTAGTTTTCCATTAGTCTTGAAAAGAACCTTAAAAAGAATTTTGGGACCTTTCATTGGTGCAGATGACGTAATCGAGATCCTGTCCAGGGGATTTTGAACTCGCTAAATTTTTTTTTTTATATTGCTTTGACACTAAATCCGAAATTGTGGCTCGGCAAGAGGGAAAGGGGGACGAAAAGGAGGTAAAATACAGTATGGATATCGATTATCGTAGGTTTTCACATCCTCCAAATACAATTCTGATTTTAATTTGTCCGAATCAAAATTGTGGCAGTTTTGGCGGGAGCGGGGACTCTAGGTTTAAAAATTCAACCAAGACAACATAGATATACTTTTTCAAGTTATGGAGGTCGCTGAATTCATTTTCAATATTAGTTTGACTCTATATAAAATTGCGGCTCCACCCGAGAGGAAGGGGACAAAATCTCCCCGAAATTTATTACAGATTTTGAAACATAGGTTTTTAAATTCAGTAAACTCGATTCTGATATTACATTGACCAAAATTTCGAAACTGAGGCACTTACCCTTCGTCATCAGACTTCGGTTTCTCATTACACAGCCATGCCAGTGCTAGCTCGAAAAGCTTGGGACAAAATAATTGCACCCGTACTCCAGTCATTCTGGATTTGTTCTTGAACTTTGATTCGGTACTGGTAAATTTTTTGTTGCGTGGAATGGAGTTGTGTGTATATTTGTATCTCCCTCCCTCCACTATTCGTTCTATATCCATTTGAATAAGGTTGAAAAGCCATATAGTTACTGGCTCTGCGGCAGTGAAAACAACTATGGAGTCAGCCCCACTCAAAATCATTAATTTCTTGTCTCAGTTAAGTCGGGGTTTCAGTGGGACAGAGGGTTTCCAACTGTCCTATCTCACTGAATTTTGTGACATTTTTTCTCGATGTACCATGATTTTTTATTGACTGTCATGTGCCATTTTTAACCCCATTTCTAGGAATTAGTTTTACTATAATCAAAAATTTTACCATGAATTTGAAAAAAAAAAATGCTCTTGTTATATTAAAAATTTATCATGTATCTTTTCGTCAATTTCCTTAAGTTCCCACTCCTGTAAAAAGAAAAACTTTTGATACCATGAAGCTTAAAACAGTTTCATGATATCTTTTAGCATGACTTAATCTTTTGGGTTGGGAGGGAGGGGAGGGGGGTGCAAAGCGAGCAAATATCATCACTTTCCATATTTAGTCATTATCTTGTATCTCTACGAAAATACATATGATGCCATTACATTTTCCCCCTTCTTTTTTCTTTTGAGTTGGCAACCCTGGACCGGCGAGCAGCGAACTGTTAAGCCGGTTTATTTTGTTCCATCGCCTGTTTACCAAGCCTGAGTAAAAACTGACGACGAATTATCAGATTGACGATGGTTTAAGTTTGTACTTGTTGGATTTTTCCATCCTTAACCCCTGACCCCCGTCATAAATACCACAGTTTTGAAATTTCGAACAAATTAATATCGAAATCGAATCTGAAAGTTATGAAAACCTATGAATCGATATTGATGTTACATTTCACTCCATTTTCATTTCTTTTCCTGTCTTGTGGAACCACAATCTGCATTTAGGGGCAATCTCATATCAAAAGTGAATTCAGCGACCTCCATAACTTGAAAAATTATGTCTATACTGTTTTGGTTAAATTTTTCAATTTTGAGCCTCCATCTCCGCCAAAAATGTCACAGTTTCGAAATTTTAAACAAATTAACGTTGTAATCGAATTCGTATGAAAACCTAATAATCGGTATCCATATTTCATTTCACCCTATTTTCGAAACCTGTGCTCTTATAGAGCCGCCCAATTCTGGGTTTAGAGGTCAAGTCGATATTAAAGCTGAATTCAGGGAGTTCGAAATCTACCTCTCGATAGGGTTCACCTCACCGTTACCACCTTCCTGTGTCGCCACCTGTACCAAGACGAGGAGGTGAGGGATGGAAGTGCATCCGGCTGTGGTGCTCCCGAATGATAGGTTAATGCTGGGTGAGTGTTATCTCGGTCCGTCCAGTGCGTCATAGTTCTCAGTTGGTACACTGGTACACTAATGAGACTAATTTTTTGAATTGAATCAATATTCTTGGCCAAACTCGATTTTTAGGATTTTTTAAAGTAAAATTATGGAAAATCCTATGTTAAAACCTACACCCCACGTGCGCAACCCCTAAATATTCTTCAGTTTCAAGTTAATTTTGGCTGTGGTGTTTTTATGTCTTTTGAATTTCCTTGCTGAACACTGACCGTGTACCTTACCGGCTAGATTTTCAAAACTTCCACCTGACCCAAGTTCTGAGCGGCCACGGATACTTCTGCATTTACGTACATCGGATGGCGATAGTGCTAGCCCCGTGTGTACGCACTGTGATCGAGGGACGGAAGTCAATTCCCGGCACACCCTATTCGAATGTGAGGCCTGGGATTAGGACAGGCACGGGATAGCAACAGCGATCAATCCCGGCGGCAACAGGAGTGTGATCGACCTTCTCGCACCGGGCACCTTGGTTCCGGAAATGTTGAAGTGTGGAAGCTGATGGAACTGGGTGTTAGTCTTTGTCCTGACCATCTTGCAGAAGAAGATGCAGACAGAATAATCGAAACAGAGGTGCGACAAACAAAGCTCAACCCACACTCAACGTAACGACTCTGTACCATCCTAGAGCTGCTACAACTGGCGCAGACCCCCCAGCAGGGTTTACCCCGCTGTCACCACCTTCCTGCGTCACCACACGTACTAAAATGAGGAGGTGAGGGGTGACAGATGGAAGCACGTCTGACTGTGGTGCGCCCGAATTCTAAGTTAATGCTAGGTGAGCGTTGCCTCAATCAGTAGGGTGTCCCATAGTGACCCGGGTAGAACAGCGGGAGTAAGTGGAGAGGCGAAATGGGGGTCCGGGACCAGCCTCAGGACGTCTCTCTGGTCACTGATACGATACTCGAAAGGTTCCCGGGACCAAGGGTGCGGTGTCTGAGGAGCCAATTTGGCATGCGTGCCCACCAGTGGAGGGAGTTCAAAACCCTCTTGAACAGTGCCCCGATCGCTTTATTCACACAAATGAATGATCCAAAAATTCTTATCAAAAATCCTTCTTAAGATCAACGAAGCACCCAAAAAATATGATTTTACTTGTGCTGTATGCAAAAGGTGGGGGTAAGGGGAAGGAAAGATTTTAATTAACAGGTAAATACTGATGTACGGGAGCGAATGAATGGGTATTTTATTCGCGTAATTCGGTGAGACTGATAGAATGTCCAAAATTCTGCATATTGTCTCATAAAGCCAGTGTAGAAATATGGTTGTGTAAAAGGTTATTTTCAAGCCCCCCTCCTTACGAAGTTTTAGGCCAGTTTTGAACAAAATTCAAAGAACCCCCCCCTCCCCCGTCCTTATGATGTTTCTCGGCCATCTTTTTGAACAAAATTTAAAGAACCACTTTTAAATGAAATCGGGTCCAGAGTAAATTTTGTTTGAACCTTTTTCTTATAAAGTCAATAGGAAACGAGTTCAAATGCAGAAACCAGATTTTTGGCGCTTCTCCTCAAGTGGTGCTAGAAACCTGGATTGGAGAGGCCGAGATGTTTACCCTTCGTCAGAAAGGAGACCTGAACATGATTGCCGAAAATCGGCTTCGTATGATATACCTTTTTTTTTTTAATGGTTCAATTGACCAGACTACACCCCCACTCCCCTGAAATAGAAAGGTGTTGCCGATGTACGCGGACAGTCTGGAAAACGGTCCACCTATCGCCAGTTGATTTCGACGTAATACGACGACAATTTTCGGAATCAGTGGGATCGAATTACTGGTCAGCCTCTGAGGTCAGATTACCCCGAAAAAACAAATCGTCAAAAATAAATGCCAGCTCGATGATAGCAAATATTCGTATCTGGACGGGTACAAGGCGAATTAAAACATTGAAAATGTCTACCCTACCGAAATTCGAACTCGACTGGAGCCGCCGAACAAAAAATTCAGCGTGCGACGACGAAGGTCTCTATTCAATCATTAAATTTAATATTCGCAGTAAGGGATAATATGCTATTATATTTCATTCGAACACCATCTTGAAACTATATTCAAAACGGGGAAAAATATTTCAACGGCGAATATGTTTTTTTACAATATTTTCAACCTGAGATAGGGATCGACTTGCCTTCTCCGTCCTACGAAATCCGGCGAGACTCGTTTTGAAATTCCCGTCTGTATCGTTTATTATAAATGATATTTTCGTCGAAATATCGCCGAATCCGACGAAGCGATTTTTCGCTCAGATTCGATTTGGGCTCAATCTTCGCCGAACCGTTTATGGAAACATCTGGCGCCCTGGAAGAAATGGAGTTGGTGCGTCTCAGTCGAGTACCGTGAAAGATTCAGAAATTCTAAACGAACAATCTCCGAGCTGTGCGCATCCGAGTAGATATGCAATATTGAATTGGGCGACAGAACGCACTAGATGCAGTAGTGTAGCCAAGGGAAGGGTAAGGGTCTGGACCCCTTCCTGTCGAATTTGTTAAATGTTTTTTTCTAGTTTTAGCACCCCCTCTAACATCCTCTCTCCCTTTGGTCAAGACCAGAACCTCTCCCCTTAAACACCAGGCTGGCTCCGCATTCTTTTTCTAATTTGCTCTCCACCCGAGTCCTGGAATCCGCCCTTTTGAGCATTACTTCAAAGACGTCGGGGAGACTGTCAGGGCTGTCTTATCCCTCTTTCCTTCTGGCCGAAAAACCGGCCTAGGTCGAAAATTCTGGCGAGTTGCTACGTGGACTCGAACCCGGGACCTCCGGATTCTGAGACCAACGCGCTATCCACTCGGCCAACCAGACCTCCGCGAACTAGATGTTTTTCTGTAAATACCCCCAGAATCCATTTTAAGGCACCCCGACTGGCTGGCCGGCCGAATTTTCCTTCAGTCGCTGATTTCTCGATTCGCCGCGAAATTTCGATTAAACTTTCAACAAAGAGTCCTCGTCCTCGATACGTTTTTATTGCGCGCGGAAACAAAAAACGGATGTAGAATTATTTTCGACGATAACCGTTACCGTTCGTTATGTGTTTTATATAATTTCCTCTCGACTTTTTTGTACCGATCATTCGTGTATTATTTTTTGAAGACACAGAAGCTATGTCAATATTATTTATAGGCGTGTAAAAAGTTCTCGATTGTAAATTCTCGCTTGAGTTGGAAAATAAAATATTGCCAACGTTTAGATACATACTCGTATATGGTTCTCGATTTCGCGTAGTCGACTCTGTGTCGTCGCCTCGTGAAAACAGAGAGCGAAATGCGAAATTTTTTCATTATTGTGTACACGTACCCACAGGTCGGGTTAACGAAATCGTAAACTGCGGAGTTGTTTCCCCCGCGCCGATGTCGCCTTTTTTCCAAACCCCGACAGCGAAAATTGCGGCGGAATTTTCCGGTATGCGAATTCCTTTTTGCCAGCCCAAAGTGGAAGGAATCCGCATCCGCATCGTTAGCAACGGAAAAAATTTGAGCAAAGCTTGTTTTTGCGAATGAGTGTAACGAGATAATACCAGTCAGCCTCAGGGTTACTCGTGTAGACGTCGTTAGGACCGAGATGAGAGCGTATATTAATTTAGGGGAGGGTAGTTACAAGGGGTTTTTCCCCGCAAGTTTCCAGACTACGTTTATGTTAGAAAATACTTTTAGCGGATTAAAAAAACCGTCAGTGATCTGTTTACATTTTTCTACAAATATGAAGAGTACCATTCATCTTCTTATCTCATTTATAATAAGGGTGTCTCAGGTTGAATGGAATTCCCTCTAACTGAGGGGCACTGGCTGCTTGTTACAAATGTGTGTATAATGCGTTGCCTACCGCACGGATTGAAACGGCGGAGATATTTGATGAATTATTTCACAATTTCGATCAAGAAAGTTTTTTCCTCGACCCTGAAGATGTATAGAAAAGTACAGTATTCACGGAATGATGGAGAATAGTTATGTAAATTATTGAGAAAACATCGATGAGTAATTTAGAAAGACGGACTTATTTCGTTCTTGGCAAGTATCTGTAAATTTCTAGACATAATTTTGATTACAGTTGACTTCTGATGCGATAAATGTGTGTTCGTAAATATTTATTTAATCTTAAAATATTAACCCACAGTTCAATGAATTGTGCGGAAAATATTACCATGTCTAATGGAAAAATCATTTGATTGTGAAAAACAGCTTAATGAGCATCTCTAAATATTTATAAATTTTCCTAAAATAGTTCACACATACACCATCATCATTTGTGTGAGGGGGCGCTGTATGCGCCGAGTGCTCAGACTTTGTAGTCCATTGCACTATTCCTCAAGTTACTGTTAAAGATCAGCTCAGTAGCCTCACTGTTGTAGCTAAAGTGAGAATTTTATTGAGCTCTATCCCTTTGACTCCACTTGGCGCTGGATACTCTAGTTCTAGTGCTTCGTGTCTTACTCGACTTTTGCTGAGCATTGACATATGATATGGACAGTACCTACTGGAGTCACTTTTCACCACTCCTAGTTTATACCAAATGTGTTTTGTGACCCCATAACCAGTTAGTAGTCCGACCATGAGCCTTGCATGTTTCCTGTCAAGCCCTAGTAGGAACTTGGCATACTTACTGGGGACGTCCCCTGTCAGTGTTTTGCTGACTTTCATGTCACTGGCTAACCGCCAGTGCATTCCCGTTTGCTTACTTAATACTTATCCAAGCCTTAACTTTGAATTTCATGACGCTGTATGCTACAGGAAAACACGACCTGGGTGTTACCAGTTTCTTTTTTATGCTTTTCTTCGCTAGCTTGCTAACGATCATATTCCCTTTGATGCCGCAGTGTCTCGGTGTCCATAGTATGGTGACACAGTTCTCCTGAGCAAGGGTGTATAATTTGTTAACACAATCCGCCACCACCAGGGATGTAGTTTCTTCTGCTGACTTCTCCACTGTGATCGCCAGTAACCTCTGCTTGGAGGATAATGATGCCCTCGCCTAGTGCCATTGAATATTTGTCAGCACCTTGTGCATTCGTGATTCCGATTCCAATACCTTGGTCATTCTAAGAGGCATCTGCGAACCACACATTCTCCTCTTTTCCTAGAATGCTTGGCCACCTCTTTTCCCAAACCACTTCGGCGTGGGTATCAGCGCACGGTACGGCTTGTCATAGAAGTGTTCCATCGCTCACATATACATGAGGGAATCGAGTATTATTATTATTCTTTGAAAATGTAAGCTACCTATGGGCTCATACATAAGTCAACCGGTAAACGTCCAAAGTTATATTAAGTATACTTTTTTTTCTTTTTTTGTTACAACAAAACTATACACCCTCCGCAAATTGTTCGTGAAGTAATCAGAATGGAATGGATGTGGGATCATCTTTGCAGCGTACTTACTTTGGTAGTCTATATTTTCTACCACACCACTTTTAATAATTCAAACATGGTGCATAATACATTCACACAGTTATTTCAAAGTAATTATACCCTGTAATGAGTAAGATAAATTAATCCACATTCGCAAATAATGCGATTAGCCTCTCTTGCAAAAAATCAGTGACGTATGGGTAAGGAAAGTGCAACTCTTCTTACTGGTCGATCTCGAAAGATTTCAATTTGTAAAAATGAGAAATTCTCCCCTTCTTAAAAAAAAATTGTTTTGGTACATTCTTCTATTGCGCGAATATTTATTTAATGGCTTTCTCCCCATCTCTTAACATACGAATCTTCAAGTCAATAAGAAGATTTCTGATAATTAGGCGTAAACTATTCAAGTAAGATTATCATTCCCATTCTCTTCAGCAGCTATCATCCTCTGTATTCTGGATATCATTCATTTCTGTCAATCAGGCCCGGTACCAGAATTCTTTTATAGGGGTGAATTTCATGGTATCGACCCTTAAAAATGACTTTAAAAACACTTATTTGCTAGTGAAATGAGCAAATTTTATCAATTTTTTGAAGAATTTTCATGAAAATTTCTTATTTTGGACGGTTTAGGGGTGGGGTGAGAGTCAGTTAACGTGCCTGCTTCGCAATTTTTGTATCTCGGTTTCAAATCCCAACAGCGCCGGAAAGGTAATAATATTCAACTACCCCACTATCACCCTCGCGAGCAGAGCGACTACAATACCAGTCGAAGTGGAAACAAAGTGCGCCCTGTAACCCAGTAACCCGCCATAGTTCAACTGAACAATACATTTCACTCGCATGTTACCACCAGTATCAGAAAAATTCGGTATTGTGCGTTGGAACGTCTTAGCTGACTCAACGTTTTGAAAACCAGGTGCTAGTAAGCGAATGAACTGCGTTTGCACACTCTCTTCGGCACAAAGAAAAACTAACGCCACAAACCGTGTAGAAAGCAATGGCAAACTACCCCTACTAACAGAGTCAAGGTGGGGCAAAGGGGACATTTTGTCCCGGGCCCGGAATTTTACATGGGGTGGCAGAGGGCCCTAGGAAAGAAAAAGGAAACGGAAAAAAAGCCCTGTCTACCCTCACCCCCTGCTCTATCCTCTCGTGTTTACCTCGAGCCCGCTTTTCCTCTCTGCCGCCCTGATTGTTGGAGGAGATTGTTAGAAGAGATTGTTGGAGGATATTGTTGGTTGGGATTGTTGGAGATTGTTGTAGATTGTTGGCAGGGCCAAAGAGAGGGGGGCAAAGGGGACATTTTGTTCCGGGCCCGGAATTTTACATGGGGCCCCAGAGGACCCTAGGAAAAAAAGAGAAAAAAACTGTTTATTCCCATCTCCTGCTAACATAGGGGCTCTCGTGTTTGCCCCGGGCTCGCTTTTCCTCTCTGCGGCCCTGCCTACTAACCTTACCCGGAAAAATCACGCGTCCGAAACCGCGATCGCTTACATCCGGTAACGGACGCGACACCTGGTGAGGTGGATTATCCCCAAATTTCCCTTACAACCGGCTATGCTGTCAACGCTTCTGCATGGACCTCTCAACTCAAGAAAAAGTACGCATTGTCCCAGGGGAAGAAAACGGGGCTAACTCAAATTCGGTATATTATACGATTTCAGAAAAAGCTTCATCTGTGAAATACAACCTAGTGGTAACTGGGGTGAATGTGAACTAAGGAGCTTGTGGGGCAGGTTTACATGTAGTAAGTCTTGTACTGTACTTTATGAAAAAAAAAAGTGCAAAAAACGTTTTCAAGACACCATGGCCATAATCACGTGTCCATCACATCATTCATCGAGTATCTGCTTCTCAGAGTTTGTGAGAATAACTCTGCTGGAATCTACTCAAATACGACACTGCGTAGAAGATATCAAGACGAGATGCCCCCATAAGGTATGTGAGTGAGCCTATTAATTCCTGATGGGGACATCAGCACACTGATCAATACAAGACAAACTAGTACGTAGTACTAACCTCCAAAGGAGTCCTACACGTGAAGCAATCATCCATCCGATACTTCCTCAACAAACGGTCAATATAATTAGTCTGATGAATTTTCATAACACCCGCCTTCCGATGACGAGTGATATTCAAACCAATGAAAATAGCGTCATCCAACTGACAAGCATTCGATATCTCAAATTCTCTACTCAAAGACTTCTGCACCTACATAGAAAACTCTTTTGAGGTACTATTGACAGTTAGGTCGTCAACATACAACAAGATGAGAGTAACAGCACCTTTAGAAAAAAAAGTAGCACAAACATGGCTCAGTCCGGCAGCTAGAAAAATCATTTGATGTTAAATAACTATCGAAACGATTGAACCAGCACCTACTAGCCTGACGAAGACCGTAGATAGACTTAGACAACTTAGAAATCCTGCCAGAACCGTCATCAAAACCGTCAAGTTAATACATAAAAACATGAGAATCGAGAGTAGCATACAAAAAAGCAGCTCTAACATCCATATGGATGGCTTCCATTCAAACTGAGTAATTGTTGGCAGGACAATAACATAACACCTACGGATTGGACAGACTGCACAACCACAGACAACCAATCAGAGCACACAACCAATAACAATAACCACTGATTGGACAGACTGCATATTCACAGACAACCAATAGGAACGCAAGACTAAACAGGCTCACCATACGGTACTACCCTCGACTATAACTACAGGACCACAAGAGATAAGTCTCATTTAGAGTACTCCACTGATGATGGCATAACAGCCGAAAGCGCTCTGGAATACAGCAGAAGGAAAAGTGAATTGGCACACCCTACAAAAGGGATGTTAACGGCTTCGAAACTAGCAGTAGGCGAGTAAACATCCGATACAAAAACACACCCTTCTGCATGCAACCCTCGGCACAAAGCCTGGCGCCGTAACGAATGACCTCACCCGACTTATTTCTCTTCAAGGTGAAGACCCAACGGCTACGAATAACCTCCACGCCATTGGACGGCTTGACCAACAACCAAACTTCATTCTTGGCCATACTATCCAACTCGTCACGACACACCTTCAACCATTCATCGGAATCATCGCTAGCCCTGACATTAGTCACACTACTGGGAGGACAATCTAAGCTAGCCTCAACGTTATGCACTCATACACGCGGACGTACCGATGGGGGGCAACTTACTCCCCCCCCCGTTGAGAATTTTTCACTCAGCTGTTGGGTAAATTTACCATTTCAGTCAGGCGAGTTAGGAAAATCCAACAAGTTAAAACTTTTTTTTTTTGCTTTGATACTTGGAAATTGAGTTGAGAAGTTGGGAAAACCCAACAAGTCAAAAGGTTTTTCTTCTGTTGCTTTGATACTTGGGAATTTTGGTTGAGTCAGTTAGAAAAACCCAACAGGTCAAAATGTTTTTTGTTTTTTTCTTTGCTTTGATGCTTGAGACTTTTGAATTCAGTCATTTGGGACTTACACAATTTTACCCCCCCCCCCCCCCTGGAAAGACTCTTCGGTACGTCCCTGCACATACACCTCATAAACTTTTAAGTACGAAGGTGGACGATGGACTCTGCGACCTGAATCATCAGCGCCGCCACCACATGAAGAAGGAAGAGGCTGCTCATTCGAACTGCCAACAGGTTGATTAGGAAAAGCACCGGACTCCCCCTGAGACTCGAAAACAGGAGCAGTTATCTCCTCTCGAACAACATAAACAGGTAAACTAGATGGAATATCAGACTTCAGAACTTCGGAGACATTAAGGTCCATCTGAGCCCATCTCTCTCTATCTAAACAACGATTCTGAATCAAGGCAGCAATCCTTCTTATCTTCATGAAATATAACTTTTTTTTTCTTTTTTTTTTCTAATTTGCTCTCTATCCAAGTCCTGGAATCCGCCCTTTCGAGCATCACTTCAGAGACGTCGGGGAGGCTGTTAGGGCTATCTTAGCCCTCTTCCCTTCTGGTCGAAAAACCGGCCTAGGTCGAAAATTCTGTCGTGGGTTCGAACCCTAGGTCTCCGGATTCTGAGACCAACGCACTATCCACTCGGCCAACCAGTTACGAACTAACGTAATCTTCATTTCTTTAATGCCCCACAGAACCAACGAAAATACACGCCTCTGACTTATCCAACTTCTTTCGCTCGTGAGGATGGAGCAATCTGTGGGCTATATACCCAAAATGTTAGAACCAATTAATATGTAGTAAATACTTGCCATTTACTACATCGTCATTAAATTCATTTTCTACTTGATAACTCACTTTGAATTACTATAATGTACTAAGCACACTCGAGGTATTTACTCTTTTTATACTTATCAGTGCACACTGCGCACATCAGATCAAAATTACTTCAGTTATCAGGGAATATAGTGCAAGGTAACTATAATTAGTTAACAGCTGAAAATATACTTATCTATCGAAAACTAAATTCAGTCATTGCTCTGGTATCTTAACTATATATTCCATTTATTTGACTAGTTCTAAGATTAGAAGGTGAAAAACAAATTGAAGCAGAATTCAAAATGTTAGATAATGCATTACCTCTTGTTCTTGTCCCTCCGGCTACTGATGCGATACTCAAAAGGATAATTTCCGGGGCCAGGGGTGCGGTGTCTCAGGGGCCACTTTGGCATGCGTGTATCGCCATACGTCCCACTACACCACCTCTTGTTCTTACGCTCAAGTCTCTCCAAAAAACTGAAAAATTATTCGAGCGAAAGAATTTCTAACATTATTTCGATATTTGTCATCCTTTCCCCCATAAGCTCCCCACTCTAGGTCGGCTATTTATGCTTATGACCACACCTTTTTAATCCATCTTCAATATGGAGAAAAAATGTTTCCGATCGAAGTTAAGAAATATCGGGCCGAACAGCGCTAGTATCGCGCACAACGAAAACGGGACAATTGGTGAGCGCGGGTGATGGGTGAAGCTTTCTTCAAATCGATCGAAATCAATTTTTATGAGAGAAAATAACTTATAGGAAATCGTACGCTCTACAAATTTCGTTATCTTAATTTGTCCGCTAAATGGCTTCTTTCTCGACTTATTTTGAGATAACTCAATCAACATTCAAATAGAAAAATCGTCCTGATCCCTTTTTCAATTTTGCCGATTGTAGCGTTCCTAGCGGATGTTCGGCCCGAATATGTTATCGAATATTTCCGCCATTCCAGGGCGTAGGGCAAACCAACAATTATACTTGCACTAATAAGTTCAGCGAAGGTCATTAAAGCTGAGCCACCCTGTATGTTATACAGTAGCGAAGATAAAGGTCACACCTAAGATCTCTTGCAACCCCCCCCCCTCCCCTACCATAAGAAGAAATAAAGAAAATCTCACTGAAGAATCTGATTTCTCCTTTGTGAAAAAATGTCAGGTGGTTTGCCTACCTAAAATTAAAAGGATTTCGAGGTCCAATCTGGTACTTCACAACAGAGCTACTCCGGGGGACAGTCAACTTTTCTACATCTTCCTGTGCCTGAGAATCTTCTACCCTTCCCTGCTGCCACCCTCTGATACTATTCATGGGCAGTTGTGTTTCCTTGTATTTCAGTGAATTGGAAAGGGACTGCAGTGATGAATTATTTCGAAAAAGTGGCGTAAATGAGGGAGGGATGTGGGATATATAAAACAGTAAGAGTTTTGAATTTGCTTATTAATATTGTAAGCCAAATCTTTTCATTTGTTTATTCATTTTTTTTCTTTTGTAAAGCCAATATTTGGATGAATTTGGACAACATGTTTAGATCAAAAATTTTTTTTTGCTTGTTGAATCCAAAATTTGGTTGGGTTTACCTACAAAATGTTACGTATTTCTCCTCCCTGTCACAAAAGAACTTCCTATTTACGGTATTATTTCAATCGTACGGGGGAAGAAAAATCAAAATTGTGATCTGTTAACAGTTTTGTGTGCTCTGTGGACAATTCAGAAATATAGACCTGCTGAGGTTCACAAAGGCACTCCTCGAATAAAAAGTATTTGAACAAATCGCGGTAGTTGATAAATATCTGATTTTTTGTATGATATGATCCTTCAAAGATAACTTTTGAGTATAAAATTGAATCGTAATAATTTTCTAGAAAAATGGTTTCGTGCAATCTTTTTATAAGATGGATGTTGTACCAATGAATAAAGAAATATATATTGGGAATTTTAAAATTTAATCTAGAATTCCTGACATTATACCTATGTATGAAAAACGACGAAGCGCATGCTTACTCTTGCCTTTCAGAATCCGTAGCAAATATTCATAGGGCACAAAAGAATATAAATATATGTCTTCTTATAGCGCAGGGTAATCAGCTAAACGAAAAAATTCTACTCAAACCGGTCGATCTAAGTAGTTCGAATTTTTTCATCTTCATCGACGTCAGATACCAATGAATGCCGCGAGCTATCAGTCTACTTCCTTCTTTTTCTCCCAATCGTTAACACATAAAGGGCTTTTGATCATTTTCTGTGTTCTGCCTACGGATCTGCTTTTGACTCTCGACAAAGCGAAGTGTAATCCGTTTATAAGAGATGTGTTACCAGCTGGTGTTGCCGAGTCAAAGGGCACCCCGGGTTCTGAAAACTAGTGAAAATTTATTTTCAAACAAAAGCCGGTACAGCGATTTTAATCATTTCCTTTTCGCCGTCTCTATCGTATTTCGCCGCTTTCGCGAGTAAATTAACATCGATGCTAAAAAAGTTGGAAAGCCATTAAGATTGAACTTTCTACACAGTTTAGTGAATAAGGCGACGGTTCAAACTCTTCCTCATAAATTGCATTAGGATTCTCACTCTAGACGTTTATTTTCGAGAGACTCGTTTTCAGCGCTAGTAAAAACGTCTCTTCATTAATGGCAAACAAGCTTAACCAGAGTAGAATCACATTCGACGAATTTTAAATCTTTTTTGCTTCGTCTTACGGACGAGGTGCCCGTAAGTATTGTCTTATACGAAAACGTGACACGACATATAACGAAGTCGTCGGCACGTGCAGTCGGGCACCAATAAGGGAAAATAATAAATATGAACAAAGAAGACTCGTGGAAAACACGCGAAAAGGGAAACAAATGCTTAGTGATCTTTTTATCGAGGGTTAACTGCAAACTTATAACGCGAGAATAAAATATAACGATATTGGAGAGAGAATTCGAAGCGCTGAATATAAAATTTGCCAGACGGAAAAGCAATAATTGCATTTGAGGTAGGTACTCGAAAACCCGGTGAACGTCGACGAAAATTCTCTACGCGATTGCAAATACGAGCAGAGTTTCTCAACAATGATAACTGGAGCTACTCATCCCCGTTCGCTTTCTGTTAGACCATAAAGAATGAGCAGCTGAAGAATTTTTGGTTTAACGCCAATGCGTAACTCGTGAAGAGGGAAAACGGATATGAGGATCTGGGTGGAGGAAGTTTAGTTTACAATTTCATGTGTTGCACGTATTTCAAACGCCTACTCCACAGATAGTCTACTACACTCCTTCTGACTTAAAAACACAGCTTCCATCTACACAGCCGAACTCCATGCTATCCTACAGTGCCTAGTCACGATCTCCTCGCTTGAAGACCCACCCAGCCCTACCCACTATCGGGTCCTCTCAGATTCACTTTCCTCCTGAAGGTCTATTTCTGATCGCCTTTCAGCGCACGCTCTCGTCCAACGCATCCATCTCATTCTCCATCTCATTTCCTTCACCACCAAGAGTATTTCACTCATCTGGATCCCAAGCCATATTGGTATCCCAGGAAATGAGGCAGTTGATTATGCAGTACAGCAAGCTACACAGCTCCCATATTTCACTCGTCACCTCCCTATCTCAACAGATCTCACTTCCACCATTCGCGAAACCATTTTGCGTAAGTGGTTCAAATAGTGGCGGCGTCAAGCATCTCGGCACAAGCTCGCACAAATCAAGCTTAGAACAGTCACCTGGTCAACGTCCCAACGTTCCTCCCGCCGCGAGGAAGTTATCATCACCCGCCTGAGGATTGAACATACCCCCCTCATACACACGCATCCTCTCACTACCCTTATCCCCCCAACTGCCTACACTGTGAAGATGAAGACCCTCTCACCGTGGACCACCTCTTCTTCTGCCCCTCTCTCACCTGCTTTCGTAACTCTCACCATGTCCCCCGTAGTCGAATTTTGGCCCTCTCCAACTTCCATAAGCACGTACACAACACCCTCACCTACCTTTCCGCTGCTGGATACTTCTGCGACTTATAGACAACAACCTTTTCCGAGCCCATAGCCCGAGAATGTAGCTCCGTGGCTCAATAGTAATAATAATTTAAAAAAAAAAAAAACAGGAACATTTTCCCCTTTGCCTCCCACATCCGTCAGGGATATAGCCTTTGGGTTTGCTTGACCTTATGGCAAAAATTTAACACAAGGCTTTTTTTACATAAAAAAAAGACTCAACGTGGAAAACATTTTAACACTATCCTCTCTTTGTAGCTTCCCCCTATCCTGACGAAAATCATTGAATTATTGTAACTTTAATTGAAAGAGAATTTATTTTTATTTCATTATTTATAAATTTAATTGAAATTATTATAATAAAAAAAAATTAATATGGGAAATGAATTTCATAATATTTCTAAGTTTTGATTTTCAGATATTTTAAGTTCAATTGGGGTAATTCCAGGTTAAGGGGTGCGATGTCGAGAGAGGGCAATTTTGCATCCACGCACCGCCATATGCCCGCCCCACCATCATCGATTTTCTCTTTGTGCTACTAAAATTTTTGAATTTTATTCGACGAATATACGGTATTTGGATGGAACGGGACGAAATTTATGGTCCCAGTTAGAATGTTGAAATTTGAAAAATAACGTGAGCAAAATTTCATGGAAAAATATTAGGAAGCATTGGTGTTGGAACAATGTCGAGTTACTGGGATATACTGTACTCCCAAAAAAACTTAGGTATACTGATTATCATTCGTGACCCCCCCCCCCCGCTCAAAAGAAATTGAAAAAAATTATTCAGCAGGTTGATAGAAATGCGCATCGAGATATTTCAGAGACAAAATTTACAAGATTTACAGAAGGTTTTATTTTTCAAAATTTATGCTTGCTACCCCCACTTTTGTACTTAAGGTAAACTTTGCATGTTCGATAGATAAAAGAACCTTTGACTTAAATTCTTTATACCCTTTTCCCCCTAAAAAAAGTTACGACACCACGGATAGAAAGTTTTCCGAATACCGTTCAAATATTTCAAGTTTGGTTAGAAATCTTCAAAACTGCTCCTAGCTAGCTTAAGATTTTCCAGAGCAGATTAAAGACTCCTTCATACTCGTCCTGGCCAGTTCAAGACTAGCCGAGGCCTGATCAAGACTTTCTAAGACTCAGAACTTTTTGGGTATTTTTGGAGATTCTGCTAAGACTTTGGTTTTTGAACCGTTACCTGTGTGTTAGATTCTTAAACTGATTTCAGACTTTATGGAGACTTATCACTCTTGAAGGTCCGGTTCAAAATTTTTTGTTTTTAATTCTACAGAAGTTCTACATGATTCGAGATTCTCTAAGACATGTTTACTCCCTAACACTATTCCAGGCTGGCTCAAGACTATTCCGGGTAGGATCGAGACTTTTTCAGAATTCGGAATTTCTAGATACCTTGAAATTATCAAAACTTTTCTTAAACTTGCCAAAATACTTTTTTTTCTCGAACTGTTACATTTTTAAGATTCTTATAGTCTAATTTCAGACTTTTGGAGACTCATCCAGACGGGTTTAAGATTCTCCAAGATTCTCTAAGGCTTTGTTTAAGATTTTTGAAGCAAATTTTTGGTTCTTTTAAAACATTAACAGATTATCTTAGGATTTTTCAAGGTTTTCAGGAATTTTTTAAAGACAAACTGAGACCTTTTTTTGAACCGTTACCTATTTAAGAATCTTAAATTGATTTTTACAGGAAAGGGGGAGTCTTAGTGTGTTATACACCAAAGGAATCCTCTCTCATACTACCACATCGACATTATTAGTCAATTTCCTTCACACATTCAATGGACACCAGCTTTACGGCGTATTCACTGAATACTGGCCTAGGCTAGAACCCAACTGGGCCGTAAGCTGTTCTGCCCAATATTTACATAGAACCCTTTCTATATTTAGTCTTCAGCCGTGCCTTACTCTGGATGGTTTATAATTATAGATTGCCTGACACACTCTTGCAAGTGATGACACCCAGCTCGCCTGACTCACTTTGAATAAGTGATGACCTACGGCTTGAGCTATCTGATGCAAGGTGAAGGCGTACCTGGCCCTCTAACATTCTATGGAAGAATTTTTATCAGTCTTGATCCAATTTAAATGAATTTTAAACAATCAGTGAGTCTTAAGCAGAGTCTCTAAATATCCTAAACAAGTCAGCGAGAGTCTTAGAGGAGTATTAAACTTTCAATTAGTTTCAAGGAGTCTTTTAGAGTCGTATACGAGTCTTAACTAACAGTGAGCGTTCCAAGAAGACTTGATTATGACTCGAAGTTATAGTGAAGCCTATAAAAGTCACAGAGAATCACAAACGAGTTTCGAACAGTTTTAGCGAGTCTTAAGTGCAGAAAAGTCTTAAAGAATTTTACGAGTCTAAGGGATTCTTACGTGAGCATTGAAGATGGAATAATCAGTCTTCAGAATTGCTCTCTCCCTCTCCCCCTTAGTGAGAGAAGATTTTGGATTGCATTGAGATGAACATTGAAAATCCTTCGAAAATATCTTCCATTCAAGAATCCAGTAAGTTGAAAGAAGTCTACATCATATTTTGAAAGGCATTTTCATTTTTGAAATTATTAAGAGAACAGTCAGCAGTAAAAATCGTTCAAAAGTCCAAGTATTCTCTCTTATCCACTCATTCAGTTACCATTGTCAGGGTGAGAGAATGATGTTAGAACTGAGGTGGAAGGAGTTAATGAAACCACCACTACCCTTATACAGGTAATTCAGATTGCTCTACCTAGGATGGCTCACTGGATTTGCCACTGTATCCCGCCAGTTTTGCTAATTATAATAGACCAGATCACTTGGCTAATAAGTCAGTCAGTTGAGTGGCTCCAGTTATACGGACAAATATTGGCATTGGTCGAAGCCCTAGAAACCAGTGCGCCCGTGAGATGAAACTCGCCGTTGTATTTCTCGTGTTTTGAAGACGCGTTCTCATCCAAACGATACAATACTATGGGAAATCCAAAAAGATCCATACTCGCTTGTATGGGGAAAAATAAAAATATTTCTCATATAGTTGTTCACATACCTCACATGTCTCAGCATGTCTCATTGTATCCCCGGTTCTCCGCATATCACCTTGGCACTTCTTGGCTTTTATATGATATCTGAAACGAGAAATTAATTTTCCTTGTTGAGACGAGAAAAAGTTTTGAAATCATGTGAGACATTCAGTATTTCTCGTCTAACCCAGCAACACTACTAGAGCCAGAATGAGAAAAAATTTATTTTTATGATGGTGGAAAGGGAGGGGGTCGTAAAAATTCCAATAAAAACTTAAATTTTGGGTTGACAAAAACATTCGCGTTGCTCAATTTTGATTTCGACAACAGACATAAGAAAATTCCGAATATTTGTCAATAATACGAACTTAGAAATGTATAGGGATATCAGTCACCTTTCTCCTGCCCCTTTAAACCGGCCGTGAATAAAATAAGAAACCGAGTTCTAGTATATTACTCAAACAAGAATGGAAATCTGCGTCGAAGTTGAAAATAATTTATTTCTGAACAGTTTTGATTTCTCTGATATTTCATGTGCGAGGAGCATAGGAAAAGAGACATCTCGACTAAAATTTTGATTTTCACTCTTTCGTTCTATTTTATGTAAAAACCCCTCAGAAAAGAGATGAAAATGCCCTAAAGCCTCTAACTTCAAAATTCAAGGAAATTTTACATTTTTGAGGCAATAAGGTCAACGTTGTCGTCAAGAAAAGTTAGTACACAGTTCATAAAGAACACATTTTTCGGAATTTATTTATTTTTTGGCCATTATATCACTTTCTTCATTTTTTATTTTACAGCTGTAGTCGATGTTGATATCGGTAGAAACGAACCCCCTCCCTGACACCGTGTTCAAGCCCAAGTTTGGGCATAGACCGCTCCGCCAACTCTCCATTTTTGAACGGTTGACGGCTACTTTCCTCCAGCCAGTCACCATTATCTTCATGAATTCGTCTCCCCATCTCATCATCGATCTGCCACGCGATCTTCTTCTCTCGTACGGCGTCCAAGCGTCTACTTTTCTTTCTCCTCTCTCTTCCTCCTGTCTTGAAATATGCCCGCCGTACTTCCATTTCAGTTTCTTCACAAAATATCCTATGTCTGTCATATTAGATTTTTTCCTTAAAATTTGGTCGCTAATTTCGTCCATCCTCCGAATGCCAAAATTGCTCCTTTTCATAGCTCTTTGCGTTCTTTGAAGCTTCTGCGTATCACCTTTTGTTCTCTTACGATTCACAATTTAATTCAAGTCAAGCTAAAAAACGCTGAAAAACGAATTTCAGGAAATAATTAGGTTCTCCAACTTCGAACGAATTTCTTGTAAAATATCATGTAGGGTCGATAGGCACTTTCCTCGCGCGCCTTCACGTACTTTAACATCAAAATTGATGATTAAAAGATAGGTATATTATTTTTGACATCAAAGGTGTTGTTAGACAAAACTTTTGAAACGAAAGTCACACGCCAAATCCATCACTCTTTTGACTCAATATTGCGGTCGAATTTGATTCGATACAAAAGTCGAGTTGGAGCCAGCATTTTAATAACATTTTTAAACCAAATTCTGCGTTGATTTCAATGTAGATTCTATCCAAAAGTCGATGTCGACATGATGCTCGATTTTCATATCGAATTTTACATCAAATTCGACCGTAATGTCGTGTTGTGTCAACAAGAGTCGATTTTGTATCGACCATGTTTCAAGGGTACCAATGATGATAAAAGATTAACAAGTTTTTAAAAAATGCAATTTCGAAGTATATTATGATGCTAGGGCTATTTGGAAAGTAAAACACACTAAAATTAAGTATCGTGAAATCTCAAATCTCTAAGGGGGGGGGGGCAAAATGGCTTTTCCATGTACAGGCAAAAGCATTGAAAATCAGCCTTTACACAGTACCAAATGAAACATACCTTATATTCCAGTCTGATAATTACAAAAGGCCATAATTGAATTGAGGGGAATTTAATATCACACGTCGCCATTTTCAAAAAGCTCTGTTATTAAGTGTTGTCTTTTGTTTGATAAGGTGACCCGACGTATAACGAAGTCATCGACACGTGCAATCAGGCAATAGTAAGGGAAAATAATGAAGATGAACGAAGACTCGCCAATAATACGCCAGTTGAGAACTGAATGCTTGGTAATCTTTTTATCGAAGTTTAACTGTAAATCGATAATGCGAGTATAAATGATAACGATTTTTGAGAGAGAATTCGAAGCGTTGAAAATCTGATTTGCCATACGGACGTAACAATAATTGTATCGCAGTACTCGAAAAGGTGGTTAACGTTGACGAAAATTTTATACGAAATTGCAAAAGCGAATAGAGTTCTTCGATGATGACAATCGAAACTAATATCCTCGATTGCCGTTTCGTTCTAAGGATAAGATCGTATTAACTACCAGACAGGAGCACATCAAAGGCTTTATACCTCGATTATAAACAAGACGTGTGTGGAAACGTGCTCGTGACAGTCTATCCAAGTCATTATAATCGGAGAAGGAAGCACAAAACGAAAAATATAAAATTGGTACCATAACACGTTCCAAATTTTGACTTTATTCGACGATAGAGTGCAATGCAGCGCTATCGTGCCAAAGCGATATTGCTGGGAAAACTAGTGCTGCATTTCAGTTTATTGTTATTGCATTACTTGGCAATGAGATGTAAATTTCCAATGATATTTTTTGAAAATCGGCATAGGGGGTGCTTATTAATGCGCCCATATAGGTACAACTTTTAGTAATGGTAAAAGGAAAGTTCTAGCCGATATTAGGGACGAGTTCTCTGGCCTTTGACGCATTAAGGGATGCTCCGAATAGAGGCGCTGAGTAATGTAGGTATAGATTATTGTGTGACCACAAACCTCACTGTGAAGCTATGAAGTAATCTAACCTCCTCCTTTATCATTTAATTCACCTTTACGTGAGGTGGCGCTGTATGCGCTGAGTTCTCAGACCTTGTATTCGATTGCACTTTTCCTCAGTTTTCTGTTAAGGTGAGCTCAGTAGCATCGCTTTTACAGCCAATTTGAGAATTGTACTGAGTTCAATCCCTTTGACTTCACTGTGTTCTGGATACTCCAGTCCCGATGCTTCGCCTCTTATTCCGGCTGTTGCTGGGCGCTGAAATATGATTTGAATCGAGGTTTCCTTCTCTTCTTCACAGTGCTTACAGAAACTGCTTTTGCTCTTCCTATTTTATATCAAATTCAGCAAGAATTGCGACAATGTGAATTGTTAGTGTTCATTACTAACTGTTAATCGTTGTACTGATAATGGGTGATGAAGAGAAGACAAAAAGGCAATGTGACCATTATCAACTCAAGCAACTAAGACTTCTACATAACCAATAATAGGGGGTAACACTGATAGAGAAAAAAGTTGTTTTGCGGATTTTCTCTAATTTTTTTTTTACCTAATAATTTTGAATAATATGAGTTTTCAAACTTTCTTCCTTGAAATTACATGCAATTGGAGAGTCCTGGGAAGAAAGGGGCTAACAACCAATTTTTCCATTTCCCCCACCTTTACTTTATCGGTAGAGATGGCACCTTTCTTCCGTGTGTATGCACTTACTTCAAATGCGTTTCTGTGTGTGGGAGGGCCCCTTTCTCCCTGTTTTTTGAGTAATTCACCGAATTCTACTCTTCAAGAGGTGCTTAAACTTATGACCAACCTTAACTGAATACTGAAAAAAAAAACTCAGTTTGCCCCTTTCTTCTCTGGACTCTTCAATTTTAAATAATTTGAGCCCGATGTGATTGTCAAAACATATAAGGATAAGAAGTGTGAATTTTTTGAAAATTGAATGTAGAAATCGTCGAAAACGTGGTAACACTGATAGTGCTGAAAATACGTGAAACTGAACGGCAAAATTGTGAGATAATGCGTAGGGCATCTTTGATAGGGGAGAAGTAAACATTTTATGAGTAAAAATTCATTCTGTAGTTGGTATAGTGCATAAAACAGAAATTTAAAATATGGATATACATAAAAGACAGTTGTATGTGTACATATGTATTTTTATCAGACCCACTACAATCTATATGAGTCCATAGCCCACATCGAGGTCCGCAGGGTTGCCAGATTTGGCACATTTGTACCAGATCTAGTAGATTTCAATTTTTCTGGTACAATGTCTAGTGATTTTAACAATTTTGGTATCTTTTGGTACATTTTCATTATTCTTGATAGAATTTAGTACACTTTCTGGTACGTTTTGTCATTTTTTGGTTCGTTTTAGTACACTTTATTATACTCACCAAATTTTGGTACATTTTAAAGATTTCGACCAAAAAAATTTCTTCTCCATTTTGGTGCAATTTCAAATATCAGACATTTTATTTAGTACATTTTATTTGAAATCTGGTACAATCTTGGAAAATTTCTTGTGGGTATATTTTTCAACTTACCATCTGGCAACTCTGTCAAGGAAAGCAATATGCTGTCAATGTTACCCCCCGTTTTTGAAATCCTCAAATCCTACAGCTTCAACGCGAGTTAACAATTTTTTCACGCAAACATCTAATTATTTACTTTTTCTTTTGACAGCCTATAACAACAGTAACATGAAAAAACTTGCATTTACAATCGGCACTGCTGACTTTTGTTTAAACAAAATTTTTAGTAAAAAACTTGCTATTTTGAATTCTTTAGTTTGGCAACATAACAAACATCACTGATACCAAGGGAAGAATATAAATTCAGCACTCCCCTTTTCAACAAGACGGAAACGAGCAATATAATTTCATTAGTGTGGCCACTAGAGCTCGTGACAGTCGAGAAAACATAGTTATCGAAGTTTACCCCTGGATTATCAATGTTACTCCTGATTATTGGAACTGGCCACCAACTTGACCGTAAATCAACATTAACTAAAAGAATAGATAAAGTTGGACAACTGAAAACCAAAAAAATAAAATTATAAAATGTGAATCTGTAAAAAAATAGGCCTCCTGGGCCACTTGGGGGTAAGTATGATCTACGTCAACTGCCACTTCCAGGAGTAGTAAATGCAAACCCTGAGAGAGGTTTGGCGATTCATCTTCGGTAGGTTAGAAGCTGATGATGAAGCTACGACCAAACTAGCCACCTTGGCGCGTGCCTAACGCGAAAGCTGCAACCTGAATGTGCTATAACATCAAGTCGTCTCAGGAAGCAGGGGAGAGTAGAAATAACACGAACAGAACTCCCTGAAGCAGCAATAGGAAAAGCAGCCAAGCTTTACAACCCCGATACGCAAGACTCATAAATCCTGCTGGCGCTATGCGCGACTCCACTACTAGGAAAGCGGTTATTCGGCGCTATAACCGAACATGAAAGTCGGATTGACGGCGTAGGAAGCAGCTCCCCCCCCCCCATCAAGATATACCTCTCTGGGCCAGAAACCCACTGAGGCTGTCGCGTTTCGGGTCCACGGGGGCCAGTGAGACGTGCTTTCCGGGAGAGTGGGAGCACTGAAGTCGAAGTCGCGATAATGAGTGACCTCATGGGACACATTGCGGGAGCGTATACTTCAAAATGCGGACATCTTCGACGCGAAAATAAATACGGCAATAACAACACGGGGAGGGGGTTGATATGTAGAGATAAATATATTCGATGCAATAGTGTGTATACAGGGGACACAACGAGACGAACTAAGGACGCGGCAATGGGAACGATAACGGCAACTACTTTACAATTTACAAGATAGATACACCGAAAGTCGCGGACGGCGAACGTATACATTTAAGGGGGGGTCGACTGACTCCCCGATCCGCACTAGCACTACATACTGCAAAGTAGAGTCGAGACGTGGTTACTTCCCATTGACGATTGCGACAAGGAAACGAGGGAAGAGGGAGTCGGAGGAACTCGCTTTTAGCCCGCACACCGAGGAAGGAAATGGGGGAACTGGCTTCCAGTCCGTACACCACTGGAGGATCGGGGGAACTGGCTTTCAGCCCGCACACCGAAGAAGGAAATGGGGGAACTGGCTTCCAGACCACACGCCGAGAAAAGGGTCTGGCGAACTGGTTTCCAGCCCACACGCCGAAGAGCAGAAGAAGGAATAGCGGAGCAAAACAAGAAAAGCGGTCAAGCAGGAATGGCTTGTCGTAATAAGCTTGCCCGATGAGGCCCAATTACCCTCAGTTTCTCCGGGTAGTTAAGTATACAGAAACCACCAACTTCGTCTGTTCCCTCGCGACACGAAATCACATTCGCGACACAAAAATGTTCTCTTAATAGCCGAAACGCGAGACCCGGTTTTACGACGCAGCGCTCGACTATGCTTCTAGTGGTGGTGGAATGTTGAAATATTTTACTCTCCCGAGTACGTAACAAGGCGAACAAATACATCTCGAGGAAGAAATAAGAGGAAGAAAACCGGCTGGAAAATCAGGGAACGCTGTTGTGTAGCAGGATAAAACGCCCACGCAATGGAAACAATACATAAATAGAATGTTGGATGAGAGGTCGCTTCAGAGATCAAAAACTACACCCCAGTAGGCAGAAGAAACTGAGGCAGGCCGATGAAGAAGCTTATTGATACCTCGGCGAGCAGTTGTTCCTTCCAGTCCCTGACTGACTGAAGAGCCTGCCAGGCCAATGTTCTATGATGATGATTGATGATGTAAAAACTATCGAATAAGTTAATTAAAACTTTCGATAACTTTGAATATTTCTGGGAATACTATTAATGAAATGGAACCGGGTTTCGGCCTTTGTCTCGGTCATCATGAAGAGGAAGATGCAGACGAGGCAGAGGGCCGACGACGAATCAAGCTCGGCCCAAACCATCGAACAGGACAACTCTATACCATCCTAGGAGAGCTGCTGCAGCTGCGCTGCGGACCCCTCGGCAGGGCTCCCCCGTCGTCGTAACCTGCCTACGTCACCAACGGACCAAGACGATGAGATGAGGGGTGAGTGAAGAGGAAGCGCGTTTGGCTGTGGGAAACCTGAATTTCAGGCTAATGCTCGGGGAGCGCGAACCTCGGTTCGTAGGGAATCCCATAGTGGCCCTTGCAGGGCGCGCGCACCGGAAGCGGCACGGCGAAATCGGGCTCGGGCCCGGCCCCAAAGCGTCACTAGGGCCACTAATGCGATACTTGAAAGGGTAGTTTCCGGGGCCGGAGGTGTGGTATAAAAGGAGTCACTTTGGCATGCTGCATCGCCATACGTCTCACCACACCACTATTAATGAAATACTATCGATACTATCGAATAACTAGGTACCAAATAACTTCGCATCTAGGGACGTACCGATGGGGGGCAACTTACCCCTCTCCTGTAGGAATTCTTCACGCAGCAGTTATGAAAATTTACTGTTTCAGCCAGGCGGAGTGGGAAAAATCCAACAAGTCAAACGTTTTTTTTTTGTTTTTTTTTCTTGCTTTAATACTTGGGAATTTGAGTTGAGTCAGTGAGACTTTCACAATTTTTACCCTCCCCCTCCCCCCAGGAAAACTCTTCGGTACGTCCCGGTTCGCATCACTATTTCTCTAAGGGCCAATCCAAGGCTCGAGTGTTTTTTAAGAGAGATCAGGCCCCCGTCTAGTTATTCTTCTGCTACTTCAGAACTTTTAAACTCGTGTACATCGAAACCCGAACTCGTACAGTTCGTTGTTTTCCTAAGGTCAAATATAAGTCTCGGACAGCACGTGTGTTCCACAATAAACAGTATACTTCTGCACCCGCTGCTTCGCATTCCAAATAGAGATTACGAGCATGTAACATCTCGAAAATAAAATAAAAAAGGTAAGGTCGCATTTTTTTTCTGGTTCTGCTCAACCACTCAGAAATCAATTAAACCGTCCCTCGTTCGGCCAGAACGAATAACTCGCAAACTGAAAACTAATAACTGCGAACACTCGGATCGCGAACCGAAGAGTCCGATTAATTATTTTAATTGTCTTTCGCGAGCACGGTTGAGCAGCCACCAAACAGCCAATAATTCGACTTTTTAAATCTCTTTGTCCGCTCTCGATAGTTGGCCACGATTTCTAATTAGACTCGGGCACCGGGCCCGGTGTTTACCTTACCCGTTCACGGTACAGCGCCGCCGTGCCCCGGCTGAAATGGCGCTACCCCGTGGCGGGGTGTAATTTTCATGACTCCGAACAGCCACGGAGTTTTATATTATTATAATTGTATCCGAAAAAAAAAGCCGAGTGACGCGGCAAAACGGTACCAGCCAGTGCCAGGTAAATGAACGACGTAAACATTGGGGCCGAGAAAATGCGCCACCGAATCGGGCGCCCTTTTTTATTCGTCCGCGGTCGAACGTCGACTTTGCATCGCCGAATAAAGTGAGTTCGACTCTGAGATGGTAAAACAAGATCATGGGTAACACCGAGAGCAATGTAACCAGCGGAGTGAAAAAGCAGGCGGACACGTCCTCAATTCTAATCTACAAGCTAGTTGATCTGAAGGGTGAGTAGATGTTTTCAACAGTCGATCTTCTCGGACAAATCTTATTTTCGAGCAATTTGCAAATCTAAACGGGCTTCATCGGTAAGAGCGAAATACGATAAAGCACCGCTTTGTACGTAAATTGACCCTTCCGGTTCTAGCACGTATAGTTTTGAAAGTAAATGGTGTTTCAGTGTTTCCTTTGTTATTCGTAAGTAACAGACATCCACCTACGGCTTTCTGTTCATAGCAGTTCCCAAAACAAACGAAATGTCCGAGAAATGGAGCTAACCCAAATTCGAGATAGGGAACAGTGTAGCAGTCGAGTTATAAACATTTGAAGATACTCCACCCAACAGCTACCTATGTAAATTAGAATATCGTGTACATTTTGCAAGACTTCTATTGTGGTCAAAATTGAAGGATGATGTTGTATAAACTGTCTATTTACACACCGCTGCTGTTTCGATTAATCGATACAAAGGACTTGCCGAAGCTTGTTTATGTATTTTGGAAAGAGGAAAGATACTAACGAGAACAGTGTAGGGGAGAGTCGGGTGGCAACAGACGCCACTTGAAAATGTGATTTCACGGGCCCATTTTAAAGTCAGCTTATCCTAGAGATGAAGGTAGCACCTCATATTTCGGTGTAGGAAGAACCAACTATCTCCATCATATTTCCAAAATTCTTGGGGGAATTCAAATTCAATTTCGAAATTTAGACTTATTTTTTGACCGATTTTCATCCACATTTCAGCGTTCGGTAATAATTGAAAAAAGGACGAATTTGTAATAAAATCTGGAGGGTAGTATAGGACTTGAGCTCAAGTCGGATAGTACCAGGCAGTTCAACAGTATCGGTCGGACAGTCTTTTGAGTAAAATTCATGTCTGTTCAACACAGTGATTAGGTTTGAACTAAATGAACTCGATTTGAGATTAGATAATAAAGAAAACCATGTAACCATCGTGTATGGCAAATTTTCGAAAATTTTTTGTCTGGTGCTGCTCGATGTGACATATCGTTGGGTTACTATGAAAAGGTGCTATCTGCAAAAAAACATTACAGGAGAGAGGTTTAAAGATTTTGAAGCAACCACGACGAATCTGTTAAAAATGGGTTTAAACTAAAAATTGTATAACAATGCTTCAACATATTCAGCTAGGAACTCAGAGATGAAAGCAGTCCACTTTTCTTTTCTTAAACCTTTTCATATGATGAATTTTGTTAGTAGTGCATTTTTAATCCATTTTGTTTTTTGCGTTTCCTGTTGAACTGGGGCAATATTTTCTCATTTACTGTGTGGTATCTTGTAGATGGTAATATTCCATATCCCACGATACCAAAAAGTCACTTTGTTAAAAAATTGCAGATAGCACCTCTTCACGCTAGCCGACATGTCCAGAGTTGGCAGCCAACATCAGTCTGACCAGGGCCGGTTTCAAGTGTTTTGCCGCCCTGGGCTGCAGTATTTTTGCCGTCCTATTTTTGACATTTTCATGTCTTTGCTTTGGCACGTAAACGAAAAATAAATAAATAAAACGTTACTTTTTGAGCGTTACTTTGGAGTATCACGAAGAAAAACAGCTGATCGAGAGCTTTAAGAATGTTACTTTTTGAGCGTTACTTCTCTTGATCATTCCCTAATAAAAATAGTTTCCTCAGAAATTTCTATTGACAACACGGCTGCAGATTGTTTGAGCCATTGAGCGTTAATTCTATCCGTATTATTTAGCTCTTCATGGTCACGATTCTGTTGAGTGGTTAAAATTTCCAGATAGAATTTGACATTTTTATGTCTTTACTTTGGCACACAACGTAGAAAAGCGTTACTTTGGAGCGTAACAAAAAGAGTGTTACAAAAAATAATAATAATAAAAATTACTGACTGACTGGACCAACCGGACTTACTGACTGACTAGACTAGACTGACTGGACTGACCAGACTTACTGACTGACTCCCTTGGCTGACTCGACTGACTCAACCGACTCGACCAACTCGACCGACTGACCAACTGACCGACACTGACTGACCGACCAACCAACCGACTGACTGGACTGACTGACTTATTTATTTCTTCCAGCCATCCTCAGTATTTAATAGAAATTTCCATGGAAATATTTCTCGTAATTAAGGTAGGATCAGGTCGAATTATTTATTAATTCTTCCATGGATTTTTTTTCCCATTATTTTTTGTCGAGAGTCAAGATGCGTACTTTTTAGTCGACGCTCCTTGAGGAACGAGGTTACTTGTTTTCTCTTCTCATTTCCAGTTCAGTTCACAGTTCAGTTCTGTGGTGCGCATTGCGGGAAGCCAATCTGTATAAAAGTCAGTTCTCAATTCAGTTCAGTGGTCCACAGTTCCATGGAAATTTTTATTTCTTCTAGCCATCTTTAGTATTTAATAGAAATATCCATAGATTTTTTTTTTTACATTTTATATGCTTTTGTACCATAATTGGACGCTGTTAAGCGTAACAGAACCAATCGACATTTGTTGACTAAATGAGTTATCAGTATCGTTGGAAAGAGCGTAAAAAGTAAAATTTTTCAAAATTGGGCCCCCGACTCAAAAATGTGTACCATGTTGAAAAAGCTTCTACATGGCTCTTGAACTTTGAATCACGTGTGCTCAAAAAACAGATTTTGTTGGTTGATTCTGTTACGCTTAACGGCGTCCAATTATAATCGATTACTGAGAAGCTGATATTAAAATATAGACATGAAAATGCTCTCCCGTGGTTGCAAATCCGTCTGCGACATGATTTAAGATCGGTTACAATTTAGTTTTCATTATTTCTTGTCGAGAGTCAAGATGCGTGCTTTTTAGTCGACCCTCCTGGAGGAACAAGGTTATTGTTTCTGTTCTCGAGGAAGGACAAAATGAATCTTTTCCACGAGGAATGAAAAGAAATTGTTCGTGTCCTTTTCTCTAGTAGAACTTCTTCTTTTTTTTTAATGAAAAATTGAATTTTTTTAAAGGAAGAAAATCACCACTTTCTCTTTTTGAATAAAAATATCGTTTCATTACCGATAGTTTGTTCGTCTTTTTGGTATTTAGAAGTCGAGATGATCTTGCCCTTTTCAAATTTCCTTCAACTTCACCAAGGGTTTATGGTTTCCTTGCGAAATTGGACAGAGGTGCGACAAAGCAGGTCCTCAGTTTGCTATAGTGTCCAGTTCATTTTTAAGTGAAAAAAGTTTTCTATCTCCCTTAAGGAGAGCTGGAGCATTCAATCAACTTTGAATTTTCAAAGAACACATCAAACATGGTATCGAAATATCGATGTTTTGGATCTTAATTTCGAATATCCTGTCAAATTCTTGATTCGACCCCAATTTGGACCCCAAAATTAAAGATTCACTCATAAAATGGGGAAAATTGCGATTTTTCGAGTATTGAAAATGGGGTTTCTGTGTGGCTGATTTCGAAAATTTCATTAGACGTTTGATCAGCTCTAATTTAAGCCGGTTTGTCCACTTCAACTAAGAAATTTAAACTCTGATACCCAAGTCGAAGTTGGAACCAGTTGTTTTTATTTGAGTGACTAAAATTCCAAAAAGCATGATAATCGAAGTTTCAAATTTATGAAGTTGACAGAACAAGGTGCTTTCATGGTTGCTGATTTTGAAATTTTATTCATCTTCCGTGTGTAGGTACTCCACTGATGATGGCATAACAGCCAAAAGCGCTCTGGAATACAGAAGAAGAAAAAGTGAATTGGCACACCCTACACACGGAATATTACCAAATTCACTCACACTCAGAAATGGACACTAAAATTTTATTCATCTGTTTCACCAAGCTCCATCAGAGGCGCTAATGTCTAAGAAAATTCTATCATTTGAATTTTGGGAGCTCGAATCGGTATCGAATCTAACAATAGAAATGATACTCGACTAAAATAACCACTATTCCAGCAGTTTTTTTCGATTTTTGTAGCTGAGGAATGGTCACCCAGAGAGTGGAAGCGGAAAGAGGAAGAAACCGCCGACAAGTTGGCGAGAGGAATTGGTAAAATCATTTTTGGGATACTTTGGTGTAAAATATAAAAGGATACGGGTGGTGGGGAAGGACGGTAGATGTCTATGCCCGAATGTGACCCCCCCCCCTCCACACACACACGCAACATAGGCGCTGTCTTACGTGAGTGTGTGGGTGAGTGACCAGGTGACCACCCATGTTAAAAAATACGTGGGTGAAATCACCCATATACAAAAATCGCGGAGAAAGATATTGAGAAAAAAATGCTAAATTCAAGATATTTCTAGGTACATATTATTATAATGATTCTGTCCCGCCAAAATGAAAAAAATGTCTGTGCAAAAGTCTAGCAGTTGGTCTTTGATGTTCTTTTATGCTTTCAGTTTATCCAAATGTGTTTTTATGAAATCATCTTTCAGGATGTTTGTAAATGCATGAAAATTGCGCTAAATGTAACTAGTTGGAAAAATCCTGCATTGTGACACCCATATTGCCTTTTTGGGGAGGGGGCCAAGGGGACAAGGATAAAGGGAAAACGATAGTCAGTACTCACCCACATAAATTTTGAAAAGTCAACGCTTATGACACACACACATGCACCACACACACACACACACACACTAAATGGATCACTGTATCGCAGGAACAAAGGCTTGTAAATAAAAATAAATAAATAAATAACTAATTAATTAACAATTCAAAATTCAAGATCCGTCTTCGTCGTATGTTGATGCGACACCGTGTTAAAAGGATAAAATCATCCGCTTACAGAATTAGTAAGACAGCCTTGGGGATCACAGGGTACAAGTACGATTAAGCTGGAAGGAATTTTGAGAAGCCAGGAAGTACAAATACATATTTGATACTAATATTGCTACTGACACCAGAATTAAGGGAGTAATGGGCCGCCGCACAAGGGTAAGATAATCGCGATTATAACCAAATACATTATACATATTGCATGCGTAATTTCCATATAACGTAGACCAGTGGTTCTCAAACTTTCGAAAGCCGTACCCATTTCTTAAAGTCTCCAAGCTACACGATTGACCTCGGCCAAATCGTAAACGTGAACAAGAATAATGACAAGTACGCTAAAACTGCATGATGTAGTGAGGCAGAAGAGCAGGAGTACACTGTTCACTTATTTTTGTTTTTATTTGGTCGATTATGTTAACATTTTCCAACGTTTTCCTCGATCTACCAAGTCGCGACCCACAGTTTGAGGACCACTGACGTAGACAATATAGTATTGTATGTTTAAATTTAAGCTCAATTTACTCAACGTTGCAGACATATAGCTAATATCCCTTTGCCCATCACCTCTCTGAACTGTAGCCGTAATTCAAGTTGTCACAGTAAGCCATTTTCTTTCTCCTGTTCGAAGGAAAATGGACGTCCTTCATATTTTTTCCCCAGTTATATGATTTTATGCAAGCGAGCTCGGGTCCTTACAAACTTTTGTTGAACGGGGGAAGGCAAAACGATACTACTGCTCGCCCAGCTTCACAAGGGGCAACTGCCCCTGTCCCCGGCCCTGACTCCTCTGTTTGGTACTAATCGAAGTTCTCTGTTTTCAGGTGGTGGACTACTGGTCGAGCTGATGAAACAAGCTGCTCAAACTAAACAATATGCCGAACTGGACCACGCCATCAAGACGAAAGTGGAACCCTTCCTCTATAACAAAGGTAACGGCAGCAAGATTCCTATATGGAAGCTGGTGCTTCTCCGCAACAAGGACAGACCTAGGCACAAACTGGTAAAGAAACAACTTCATTCGCCTAAATGATAGGAACATTCGTTCGATTGTCTCCGGAAGCCGATACGAGGTGTTAATTATAACCCGCAGTTATAATCGTATTCGTTTTACTTAATTTCGAACTTGCACGTTCTCGAAGTTAAGTTGAACGTGCAGGACGACTTATTTGCGGTTAATGAAGAAAACAAACTTTCGCCGAGTACCTCGGGTACGAAAGTACAAAACGAAACATTGCAGCGAGGAAAGGAAAACACATAGCTCGAGGATGGGATTATTAATTTTATTGTGTAAATGGAGTTCGCGCCCACAGTACACGATATTCGAATACTTCAGAAAGGGGTGGAGGTTCGCTTAAATCATTTCTATTTTTTACACTCGGAGTAAGAAAGTTTTCGTAGGGCCGGTTTGAAGATAAAAGTTGTAAGTGAGAATTTATGTACATTAGGCCGATTATAGCAAATTTATCGATTAACTTGTTCGACGCCGGGGGGGAGGGAGGCAGTTACAGTTTTGAAATTAATTCACCGCGGTTTCATTCGGTACAGCTGCTATACTGACCCAATTTGAAAAATAAAGAAAAATAACCGGCGAATGACTCGGAAAAACTTGACATTCTTTCGGATCGGTTGGTTGCTTACTTTTAGTCGTCCACTTTGGTTAATCCACCGCTTTAACCCTATAAATTATTCTCTGCGAGAATTTCGCAACTTTTAGGTTCGTTCATTCGCCTAATTACGTTCTAAACGCTTCGGACAACTTTACTCGCATTAAAGAACAACATTGGCTGCATTCTGTCAGGAATTAAATTTCTTATCTGGAGAAAACTAAAAGCGTAGGAAAATGATTAAGCGTTCTGATGGAAAGTTTTTTGTCTATTTTAATATCTCGCAGATATTTCCATATCGTCCTAAAGCTAGCTAATTTCGGCGCTTTAAATTCAGAATATCAAGATAATCGAAAAGCCAACAGCCCATCACATTTTTTGAGATAAAAAAGTGATTTTCACTGTTCATTAAACAATTTTAGATCGCAACAAGGATGTGGTGATCTCAAGCCTACTGATAAGTGCTGCTGAAAATTTCAGTAATTACTCTCCTCGCTCTGCAGAGTGGTATTCAAATTTCTAGCTATCACCGTCTTTGCTCTTTAAGAAAAGAAAACTGCTTTTGTTTTGAGAAGAAATGTATGCGTCATGTAATATGCTTGAAGCAGCCCACAGACGTTCAATATTATTGTGCAAATAGGTTACACAAAAAAACCATTATTGCACAGTATACCCCACACACGGTACAATAATCTCATGTTTGCGCAATAAATATCTAACTTTTTTGATATCGCGCAATATATTGCCCGACCTTTCAATATCATCCACACACCATCAATATTATTGCACAACCCGAAATATTGCACAGTAATATTGAACGTCTGTGGGCTGCTTAAAGTGAAAAGTGTATAAATATTATCAAATATTAACTCTGACTCCTTTTTAATCCCGGGAAGTTCCTGTCAGACCTTTAGGAACAAATGTCCTCCCCTTCCCTTTTCTCCCTCTTCACCAGAACCACTTGCCGTACATCAGAAAACGTTGACTTATTTCACTCATTCACATTTAATTCAATGAGATACATTATACGTTGCTTTTCAATTGTGATGATCCCCCTCCCCACTCAGGCTAGTAGACTTACATATGTGCAAAGGGTTACCAATTTTATACAAAGTTGGCATAAGTCGTTTGTATGAACATACCTTCATTGAATTGAATTATAGTGTTACAGGGCCGGATTTAGAGCAGGGCCCATGGGGTCCAGAGCCCCGAGCCTCCACAAAAGTCATGAAAGTATCGTTATTACAAATATAATATGTTGTTCATACTTTATGTGTACTTCGAATTATTTTTACTCGTAATTTTGAATTTCAGTTTCTTTTTTTTTGGGTGGGGGGGGGAGGTTTTTTGACACTTTGGGGCCTCCACATCTTCCTGGGCTCCAGGGCCACGAAATTTTAATTCCGGCCTTGATAGTGTAGCTGGCAAAAACTGACGACTGAGAAAATTGGTTTTGAATGCTTCACATCTGCAATACACATTCCAGTCTTGTTGGAGGATACTGCTCCATGTTTATGTACTCCCTCAGAGGCAGTGCGTGTATATAGAACACGAACGACCCTCCTCGGTGAGTTCAACGAGTAAGGGCAGGCCCCGAGACGATACAGCAACAACGCGTGCTGAATAACAACCCTGGCTAGACTAACAAACTCGGGAGAAACCGAATACGAGCATCTATCGCGTAGCTCGAGTGTCAACGGGACCTGCGGGTGCGCGCGCATATAATCTAGAAACTAGGCTAAGGTATGAAGTTTCTAACACTCCCCCCTCAGCCGAGGACCAAGTTTTACCCATGCAGGGAGATTGGTTGAAGGGTTGAATTGGAATGTTTTATGTGGTTCTCCAACAAGCAATCTCAATTGAGAATAATGGAATTGATTAATAGTCACTAAGTGACAGAAATCATTCATGCATGAGCTGATTAATAAAATACTTGAGGTAGCTTAAACTGAAATAATATTTACTATTCTTAAAATAAGCATTACACTAAAGTTATATTCTAAAACTTATATAGTAATGGTTTTTAACTAATAAATTCAGCTTCTTGTCAAGTTTCATTCATATTGTGAAACACTATAAATGGAGAAATCCCACATTAAGTAAAGGCTTGTGTCAGAACATTCATATGGAAGTGTTCTACTGAGCATATGTGTAGGGGGACAGTGTACCAATGCATCTCTAAATTCGATAAACGATTTTGCGGGTAATGCTTTGGTCAATATGTCTGCTCATGGCAAAAACTGACGACTGAGAAAATTGGTTTTGAATGCTTCACATCTGCAATACACATTCCAGTCTAGATTTTTTCACCTGCCAGTCTCTTTGTTGCTCCAGCTGTAACGATGAAAACCAGTGAGTGAGAAAACCAGTTTCAAATGCTTCAAGTCTGCAAAACACACTCAAAATTAGTCTTCTTACCGACCAGTTTTTGCCGGTTTGTCTATATTGTTGAAAGCTGATGTGCGAGAAACCCGGATTTGAATGCTCCAAGTATGCAGAATGCACTCGAAACTGGTTTTCTTGTTTGTCAGTTTTTGCCGGTCTGACTGTATCGCTGAAAAATTGTAGATGAGAAAACCGGTTTTGAATGCTTTAAGTCTGCAATACGCATTCCAGTCTAGATTTTTTCATCTGCCAGCCTTTGTTGTTCTGGCTGTAGCGCTAAAAACCATTGAGTTAGAAAAATATTAAAATTACAAAATCCCGATTAAAAAAAAAAATCAAATACATTGTAGCGACCCTCTCCTTGCGGATGTACATTTTTGTGTGAATCGTTCTACCCGGGCTATTTCCTGATTGTGTAACACGTCTAACAAATGTCTTTTGTCTTCTACATGCCGTACTTCCTGTCTTTCTTAAGCTACGTTCTTCTCTTAATTTTTTTTTCTCCCTTGATCGGCCCAGGCAGGACATCCAGTTAGATCAGTTCAGTTACAGTTAGTCACAGTTCAGTGACAACGCAATTTACGGTCACAGCTGAGTCTCAGTTCAGTCACAGTTTACGTTTCACATTCTGATGATCTGTTTTTTAGTTGATCTACTCGCTCTTATTTTGATTTCGAATGCCCTCGCCACGGTCTGGACTAAATACTTCTTTCGTATAAAATCCCGAAAAATCTGCAACATTTTCAATATGCGCAAGTTTTTGACAGTCTTTTGGTACTGTACAGTAGATACTTATACTCTGATGTAACTAGGGATGTAATGAAGCAAATCGCAGTGGGAGAAGGATAGGCCAATTTTCCAGTTGAGGCATTATAAATCTTGCAAGTGGAGCTGGCGAATTTTTTTTTTAATGATGCACGTGTCATAAAACATGCGAAAATGAATCTCTGTGCGCTTTGAGAGGTCGGGCTCTTCTCAACTCGAACGGCATTTCCCATTTTTCCTAGTTGGTTGGCTTGATTGCTGAAGATGCTACGCTCCTGAATATAATAATAAAATGGCATACTTTACCATTCCGGGCGGAGGTCTGGTTGGCCGAGTGGATAGAGCGTTGGTCTTAGAATCCGGAGATCCCGGGTTTGAACCCATGTAGCGAATCGCCAGAATTTTCGACCTAGGCCGGTTTTCGGGCCAGAAGGGAAGAGGGCTCAGATAGCCCTAACAGTCTCCCCGACGTCTCTGAAGTAATGCTCGAAAGGGCGGATTCCAGAACTCGGATGGAGAGCAAATTAGAAAAAGAAGTTACCATTCCGGGCTGGTAAATTGAATTTATTTCTGACCACCTAGTAAGTGAATGTGAAGTTATCACAAACTGTCAGAGAATTTTACGGTAGACTTCTTAACCTTGAGTGTTCAATGATCTAATTATCATAAAATATCTGAAATCAGAATTTTATGTCGATCTGACAATATTTAGCTTTGTTTTTTGCTTTTTGATGCGTTTATATGTACGTGTGTTTTCTAACATATGCGCCCCACCTAGAGATTTGCACTTTCCAATAATCCGCTGAAAAATAGATGCGATGCTCTCGCTTAGTAGGGACGTAGTTGCCATGTACATATAGGATCAAGTACCAAAGCCCAATCAGGGACTCGTTTTTGGAATTTTCCAAAAATCTGGGTCGGAATGAAAGAAGTGCGATGGTGCTATATCTCTTTTTTGTACATGTGTACACTACGGAACGACTGGGGTGAAACTATAGGGGTGAGAGGGGTTAAAACACCCCCCAGAACATGGTGATCGGAAAATTTTGAAACTGTTCATTTGAATTTTTGATGGATATTTGTTTGTAGGTTTATTTATTTTTCCTATTAAAAAATCGGCAAATTTTTAATTAAAAAAATTTTCAGTGAATTTTTAATTTTTGAAAACTATTTGTTGGTAAATTTTTCCTCTCCAACGCCCCAACTGAAAGTCGAACTTCGTTTCTGAAAATGGAGTACCCTGAACTCCTGTCAAACACTAATCAGTCAAAAGCCGAGGGTTTTAAGCTGAGTATCGAACGTTACCTGAAAGGTTGAAATAAGGCTGAAATGTGGAAGAGGTTTCGAAAATCTGGAAATCGGTAACAAACTTTGAATTTCGAATTTCAATGACTATTCAGTTTTTACTGGATTTTCTGTTTGACCTAGAGCCTGAAATTCGAGAACGTTGAACATTTTATTAAAATATATAAGTTGAAAGCAAAAGACTTATTTTCCAATGTCAAAAGCTGAATCCGAGAGCAAATGTTCTATTGTTCGATTTACGGTCTTTCGTCCTGGTGAATATAGGAGGAAAATTTAGTCTGGAACAAAAGTCAAAACTCCATGTGTTTTTCCCATAAGAATAAAAGGGAGCTTGTGGCACGGATTTCCCTAATCCGATCGACCTAAAACTTTGTAGGGTTTTTTATTTTATTTTATTGGAACCAATTTAGGAGACGAATCAGAGGAAATTCAGAAAAAATATTCTGCATTTGCAGGGACAAAACAATGGGGGGGGGGGGGTGAAACACCCCCAATCATTTGGCTGTCGGCAAATTTTGAAACTGTTTATTTGAATTTTTCATTTTCTAAGAACGTTTGTTTGCTTGCTTCCCTTTTTTTTATTAAAAAAAATATTTTGATTAAAAAATCGGAAAATTTTCAAATTAAAAAAAAAAATTGTCAGCGAATTTTTAGTTTTCAAAATATATTTATCGACAGATTTTTCTTCTCCACCTCGCTCCCCTAAACGGAAAGTCAAGTTTTGTCTCTGCGGAACGAAGTCGTAAAATGATTCCATCATGCCTGAGTTGCATTCAGTGTTGTCAGATGGGAAGTTAAGAAATGTACCAGCAAGAGTTTTTTAAGATTGTACCAGATTTCAAATGAAATATTTTTTTTTAAAGAGTAGTGATCTTTGAAATTTTACCAAAATGTAGAAGAAATATTTATGGTCGAAATCTTCAAAATGTACCAAAATCCGCTGAACATATTGGAATGTACCAAACCAACCCAAAATACCTCCCTTTCCTTCAAAAAGTCAGTAAAGTGACAAATGCACCAGAAAATGTGCCAGATCTTACCAAGCATAATGAAAATGTCTCAAAATGTACCGACATTGTTGAAATCACCAGAAAAGTTAAATGTACCAGATCTGATACAAATGTACCGAATCTGGCAACACTGTATGGCGTAATATGAAATAAAACGTGAAAGAGCCTCCAGAAACACTTAAATCCGGCTGTGTAAAAAGAGCGTCCTTGTGAACCGAAACGTAGTGGGGAGGACTGGTTTACTTTCATAGTGAATGCAGTTGCGAAATAGACACGGATGCGATTGAACGTATCCTGTGCTTTTTTTCGTCTTTACTACATTTTCATAGTGGACGGATTCAAAGGCCCATATATGTATAGGTCCAGAATGCGGATAATTTGAAGTCACAGAAAATTGTCTCAACTTACAAAATTACTGCTGATTTTGTTTTTAAATTAATATGTTGAAGTCTTATATCGGATATTCCCTTCAAACCAAAAAGAATAATTTTCAGCAATTTGATAAGGTGATATAAAGATACAAAAAAAAAAAAAAAAAAAAAACTGATCCAAGTTTTGTACTTGACCTTACTTAGCTAGTTTTTGCCGGTCCAACTATAGTACTAGAAACTAGGGGGTGAGAAACCCTGTCTTGAATGTTGTAAGTCCACAAAATACGTTCAAATCCGGTTTTCTCACCCTCCAATTTTTGCCAGTTCGATTTATATCAGGGGAAGGCGGGGAGTGAAAAATCTGGTTTTGAGTGCCTCAAATTTGCAAAACGCCGTCAAACCGCCTTTCTCCAGCAACAGTTTTCCCTGGCCCAACTGAAGGGACATTTTTCAATCTGAAATTCGAAAATTAGGAGAGTTATTATATGAGTGCATACTTGCGTATAATGCCTCAGCCTTCCCATGATGCGCAGTCATCTCACCCGAGTTATCTTAAGCGCGGCATTCGTATCTCCAACTATCTTCATCTTCAGACTTACGTAAAATTATCTGGCATTAATACAGTGTTGATACGTGTATTATATCGGCGCCTGATACGTGCCAGATTTGCTCTCGATTTACGCCAGGTGTCACCGTCGGGCTAAAAATATACGCCGACCCCAAATGGCCCAATATTTCGGCATGCATTTTAAACTGGAAGGACCTAGCGCCAATTTGCCGCAAATTCGAGGCGAGATGTTACTCGAAATTCATGCCCCCTTCTTTCCCCCCCAAACTGCAAGACATAAGATCTAGGGACGAACCATCCCAACAAACCTAAACATATTGCCTGGTAAACATACTCGTATAATCCGAATCGTTCGTAAAAGGCTAAGCAAAAGACGTTCGAGCTTACCAAAGCAATCAACGTTACAGTTCTGATAATTGAACTCCAATTTCTATACGCGCGTTTTTAAGTCTCTAGAGACTGCATTTGAAATTTTAACATTTTTTTTTTTTAGAATCAGAACCAAATTAAAAGCGAACCCTCGTTTGGGTATCAAAGAAGATAAAAAGAATATGATGATGTCAACTAGAAAGGTACAAGTACTGTAAACATACCTAATGAATATGTTATGAAATTTTCCTCGTTCAAATTGTCGTAGGATGTTGCATAACTGCTTTAGTGATGCTCTCAGGGGGCCAAACATTTGGATGTAGCTACAGTACCTCTTCTGTAATCTTACACGCGATATACCATTACCGACTCTTTTTTTATCGTGCACATAATTAGGCAATTCCCAGTTGAAACGTGTGCGGGTGTTTGTCGAAAGGGACTACGTGTTAGTGCCCAGGGATCCGCTGGAGTGCGATGAAAAAAGACACGAAGCGTTTCGGCAGTTGACTGAATGGCTTTAAATGCAGTAAAATGGTAAAGAGATGACGGAAAATGTTTCTGTTTTGTGAGGCAGTGAGGCAAATACACGTTTTTATGAAAGGGCAAATTCTAACTCACTAGACCTTAATTGTAGGTTTCATTTTGAAATTGAATGCGAGATTTTGAGTGCAGGTTAAGTGACCTGCATAAAAGGCCGTGGTGGAGCTAAATTAGTAGTTGTACAGAACTTGAACGATGATAATTGCAAACGTGCCAGCAGGGAAAGGAGATAGTGACGTAAATTTCCTTTAAACCTTTGGGGCAGGGGGAGTTACGTCAATACCAAAGGGGAAAGGCCGAGTCTAAATTTTGATCTACTACATAAGACGTTAACTAGATGAAATTGAAATTTTGAAGACAACTTAAATTTGTTAATACAAATTTTATAAATAGTTTTTTAAGGCTATCCGGATAATTTCCAATTTATGCGCCTTTGGTCAAGACCAACCCTCCCCCTCACCTGAACACTAGTCTGGCTACGCATTTGTTTTCTATAATTTTATTATTTATTTAATATTAACGTCCCTTTCTACGGCCAAAACTGACCAAATTAAGAGGGGACCAAGTACAGTGTATTACAATTTTCTCACTATTAATTGGGGGAAAAAAACAAACAACAAAACACAAAAACGGGGACAAATTTTGGGCGTAAGGAAGCGAATAACCCAACCAATGATTGAGTATACGGGGGGGAGGGGGAGAACTGGGAAAATGATGGGAAATAATCTGGCTGGAGAGCTGAAGGAAGGGGTACCTGGAAAATACTGGAAGCAAACGGAACATGTAGGGGAAGAGGAAAATGAAAATGAAAACGAAGAGGAGCGTTAGACGGTAGGGAAAAGGTGAAGAAGGAAGTCGTTGAAACCAAGCTGACTCAGAGGCCGATAAATGCTTCTCAATGACATTACTAAATTCCTTACGATTTATAAAACAAATATCCACCTCTGCATTTGCTCTAGCCACCTCACTGTAGAGACAGAGTACATATATTCTTACCTTAATTTTTGTGTTGACATTCGGTGAATTCTTTGGGCGTGGAAATGCGTCTAAAAAAGCTTGAAAATGGATCCAGTGAATCCGGAAAACGTACAACATTGAGTGAAGGATAGGCTTTCATCAGCAGACCCCAACTGTCCTACTCTGGAACCCCAGTACAGCTTTTAGACGAAATCTCTTTCAATAAATTTCCTGTAGATAAAAACAAATTTTGTGAATCATGTATTTTTTCTTTTTTTCAAATCTGCTTGTTAGGCGTCTTAGAAGAAACTTGTATTTTTTATGGAGAATATTAAACACGAACCTCCTTGCTCAAAGCTCAAATTTTTTTGAAATTTTGGCTAGCACGTTTTTAAATAAAAAGCCACCGTCTTTCTAGTGGGAGCTAAAATCGGAAGAAGAAAAATGTAAATTACTCAGTTTCTCATTCAGAAAATATCAATTTTCCTAGTGCGTTGGTTGTACTGGGGTTTCTCATCTTTTTGTTAATAGTATCCAAAGTGATTAGCAATTAGTCTCTCAAGTTGTTTCAGTTTTTCATCGCGTACCCTTCGGCTACGTCTTTTTGGCCAAAGTGAATGTTCATTACTTCACCGGCTACCAGGCCCTACCCTCCCTTGTCCTGACTGCAAAGCAGATTGACTTTAAATTTAAAAGTCCCGTGCTAGTCTTTCGAAAGAAGATTACTTTTAACGAAGCTGACCATCCAATCATGAAGAAGCTGTGTTTATAAAAAGAAAACCGCCGAAGTGTGGGATATATTTCATTAAAAACTTTGATAATTTCACCCGGCGCAGAAAAAGTTTTCGCCGAAGCTATCATTAATTTTGGGTACTAGTTGAGCAGCGAGCTTTCGCGTTGGGTTTACTCCGGAAGCAATTACACGTGAGAGAAGTGGGGGAGGGGAAAAAAACTCGAGCCTATCTCGTCTTTTCAAACTTGGAAATCAATTTTCAACTACTTCAACAATATTCCGGTATAATAATGAAATCTCGAACCTGCACGTAATTTTTCACGTTTATTTGGACGCCGGATGTTGGATGTGTATGTATCTACGATAACAAATCGATCGAGTTTAATTGCAGGCTGAGGTAATTTTGGCGAGTGTGTAATTTATAACCGCTGTTGTGCTTGTCGATACGCTGTTCTCTCGCAAAAAATAAAAGCCAAAATAAATTAAGTCTTAACCGGGCTCGTTTCGAGAACAGCGTTTAACGACGTCGCTTCCTTCAACCGGACAGATTTCACCGTCGCAGGAGCAAATATATAAAACAAAGTGTCCAGCCTATGGTGCGGATACTTTCACGAGAAGTCAAATTTTTCAAACTTTATTGGCTCGCTCGTATAGATTCTACGTTTTTTCCCCTTGGTTTTACATCATTATATACAGTCTACGTGCCAGAAATAAAAGGGCAAGGATGTGGTCAAACTTCCATTACCATGATCGATTCAGCTGGACCGGAAATAAATTCAACTTAATTGGCCCGACTGGACGTGCTCTATGTAATGCCCTGATCTTGACAATGGCAACGAAACAGTTGTCTTCCGATTTTGTCGAAGTTCATAGAGCTGATGGCCCCATCGCATGGGGGCTACGAACTCTACGGTGAATACGTAGAGTGAATGTTTCAAATTGTAAATGAGACGAGATTTTGTATCAACTGGCGATTCAGGCAATATGGTGACTTCAGAAGTCGTAAAATTTTGAAACCATGTTGAATATTGTATACGAGAAATATCATATCCTTGTAATTTAAAAACGCGCTTTCTTTTTCAGACGCCGTATCCGATGCCGGACGTTGGCGGTCGGGACACGGTTAGTCGAGGTAGTTTGCCGTTGCTTTCCCCACGATTTTGTTGCGTTAGAAGTTTCCTTCTCTGTGCCGAAGAGTGTGCAGCCGCAGTTAACTTGCTAGCCACATGTTTCACGACATAGTGAGCTATCCACAACGTACACACGCACAGTACCAATCTTTCTGATCTGGTGGTAACACATTGTAATGCCTTGTTTGTGTAAACTGGCGGGAGTTAGAGCACGCGCCATGTTTCCATCTCGATTGATACTGGAGTCGCTGTGCTCGTTAGGATGTTAGTAGAGGTCTGGGGGTATTCGAATAGCACTAACTTTCCGGTACTGGTGAGACTCAAACCCGAGACGCGAGGATTGCGAAGCGGGCACGTTACCATTTGGCCACACAGCGACTTGTGAATGCGCTTTCGCGTCGGTAAAATTTTGAACGGGCGGGTAACTGAGACGTGGTATTGAATAACGAGCCTTCGGGTACTTTTGCAGTGTTGCCAGACGTACGGATTTATCAGTACATGTACTGAAATTTGAGCTCGTACGGATTTCTGTACTGAAATCCGAAAAAGTACGGATTTTTGACCCAAATTACGCCTTTCTCCACTTCTGTTTCAACAAAGTCAGAAACGAACATCAAACAATAAACAAATAAAAGTGCTGTCCATTCTTTCTAAACATACTGGGTGGTTACTGTTGGTCAACGCTGTTGGTGTAAGTTGCGGTACGCAGCTCTGCTTAGCTCCGTCATGGAAACACTTTCTTTATATTTTTGTCTCTCTAAGTATAACATGAATCTTCCTGAAAATGAAACCTCTCTTCTTAGAAACCCATCTCCAAGACCATGAATTCTAACTCTTGATTCCTCTTTACATAAATTGTGATAAGAAATCCAAACATGTCACTTCTAATTTGATTCGGATTCAGTCAACATATTTATGCCAACTAGAGATTTAATTTTATAAATGCAATACAACAGCTCATCAGGGGCTATGGAGAGTGACTTAATAACTTGCAATTATATCTACAATTATTAATTAATGTAAAATGAATTAATTTATCACAATAAGTTGTATGGAGTAAAATAAAATTTAAAAAAAAAAGAAGATTACACTCCAACTATGCTATCGCGTCTTCATCTTTGTGTTAATTTCTTTTTGAAGCAAATTTTTCGGAGGACTGAATGATCATCACGTCATCAAATCGAAAATCTATTTAAAAATATTCGCGACGGGATACGAAGGATGCGCTGCAGGTAGCAAAATTAGGAAACTGGACGAAAATATCATCACATGTATTGCGCTTCTGGGAGAATTTCGTAAAATCTAGAATATCTCATTAGGTAAATATAATATTTTTTTTTTTTTTTTGAAAATTGAAGAGAACTTAATTTATTTCACAGTAAATTTCGAATATAACGTGCTCACATCAAGACAGTCAATATTCAGTAATAATTAATCTACTCTCTCAAATTCGACTGTACCTTTCATACGCCCTTATCAGAACCGATGACGGATCATACTTTCGTCCAGTATCCTAATTTTGCTATCTGCAACGCACCCTTCGTGTCCTGACACGAATAAGGGTGTAGGAAAACTTGAAAAGTACATAGTGTCAACTGTCAAGTCGAATTTGAGAGAGTAAATTACTGAATATTGACTGTCATTTCCATGAACGCGTCTTGATGCGAGTGAATTACATTCGAAATTAGCTCGGAAACAAATTGAGTTCTCTTTAATTTAAAAAAAAAAAAATATATATATATATATTTATCGAGATATTTTGGATTTTACGAAATTCTCCCATAAGTGTACTACATTAATTTGATCATATTTTCGTCCTGAACACTAGTGCTCCTGATGAGGTATCCTCTCGCGAATAGCTGAAATAGAGCGTACCAAGTACCAACTAGTGAAATGCTGGGCGCATCGCGGAAGCTGGGAATTTATTTTTATTCAGAGTGAATTCCCAATCTAATCTTCCCTGAAAATAACTTCCCACCCAAAATTTCTTTCCTTCCCAGTTTTTTTTCTTCTGGGAATATTCCCACCGCCCATCGCTAGTACTAAAGCGCGAGACTAGTACCAGCCTCTCTAAGTTAAACCAAAGATAGGAAGTGGGACGAAACTGTATTTCACTCCTCTGTCTGTTAACCTAGTGTAACTAGTTATCAAATTTTTGTTTAATATTAATACTGAAACGTGAAAATTGAAAATACATGAAAAATTACATTTTAGCCGTTTGAAAATGATTCTGTCCTAAAGGAAAAGTTCTCGGAAAAAATCCGTACAAAATCCGTACGCGCCCTTCAGATGTACGGAGTTCGGAAAATCCAATCTGGCAACACTGCTTTTGTTAGTGCGACTGAATTCAGCAGAAGCTAAAGGCTTGGAAATAGAAAAGAGGAGGTAGATTGAGCTAGGGCCAGTAGGGATGGCAAAACTATCGATAGTTATCGATAAGGAGACTATCAATAACTACCAATAGTGACGACAGGCTTATCGATATAGTTATTGACAGTATAATGAAGAATTGACTTGTACAATATTTACACAAGACTGACTGAGAAAAAGGACCTAAAATTCTCTTGAAGCAGAACCTTTTTATGAAATAGGTACTTTTGAAGAAATATAGGACAATTTCCTGTAGCAGAGAGCAACGTGAGTCCTGGCTGTAAGCTCCCTTGCTGTTGATATGGTAGAGTGTTGATGGTGACTGATAGAAATCTGAATGAAATGGAATGGAAATATGGATGTGGGATGACATTAACAGTGACTGTGCAATCTGCGTGAAATTTCTATAGAAATACAGATTTTTTTGTAGAATGCAAAACTATCGATAGTTATCGATAACAAAATGTTCGATAGTTGCCATCCCTAAGGGCCAGGCAGAGGTGATTTCGAAGATCTCCTATTAAATCCTCGTGAGATGTTACACCCCCATCCTTTTTCAGCACGTTCCCGCTACCAAAAAATTATATGACTAAAACATTGCGATTTCCAGGAAATCCCGGTTTTGATGGAATGGAATCCTTGGGGTATAAATAACTTGGATGCAACCCCCTCGACTTCCTAGAAAAATTGGAAATTAGTGTAACGAAGATTTGGCGATATGACTTGTTTTTAAAGCTGACCGGTGGGTGATGGGGTTATGTTCCAGTGAAACCCCTGCCCCTTCGATTGAGCCACAAACTATTTCGATCCAGCCCAAAGAGGAAAAGAAAACCTAAAGTGAAAAACTAAACGGCGGTTTACGTCGTGGTTTTTGGAACAGTCGGGGGCAATGACGTTATGTTCCAGGGGGGGGGCACAAAGAGGAAACGAGAAGATTAAGTGAGAAAGTGGATGGCGGTTTACGACGAGTTTTTTTAAACTAGCCGGGTGTAATGGGGTTATATTCCAGGAAGTTTCTATCACTTCTATTTAGCTGCAAATAATTTCGATCAGACTCAAAGAGGAAAGGAGGAAATAAAGTGAGAAACTGGATGGCGGTTTTATGTTGTTCGAAGCTAGCCGGGGGTAAAGTGGTTATACCTGGAGGCCCCCTTCTGTTGAGCTGCAAATAATTTTGATCCGGCTCAAAGAATAAAAGAAAATCCAGAGTGACAAACTGGCCCGCGATTTACGATGTGGTTTTTGGAGAGAGGTCATGAGGTTATGTTCTAGAAGGCCCCCTATCTCTTCTGTTGAGCTACAAATAATTTCGATTCGGCCCAATAAAGAAAGGAGAAAATAAAATGATCAACTGGATGGCGGTTTCGTGTTTTTTGGAGCTAGCCTGGGGTAAAGGAATTCATGTTCAAGGAGGAGGACGGGCACGAAGGGTACAAAGTTTCCTGTCCAAAGCGGTGTAAAACAAGGGGATCTTTTGTCCCCGAACCTCTTCAACAGCGTACTGGAGCAAATTTTTAGAATGGTAGATTGGGAGGGGAAAGGGATTAAAGTTCAGGGTCGCTGGTTAAACCATCTAAGGTTTGCAGACGACGTTGTAATTATTGCTAAGGATTTTGAGGAAATGGAAAAAATGACGAAAGAACTAAAGGATGCAAGCCAAGAGTTTGGACTTTCTATTTATGTCAAACAAAGCAGAGGAGATGGAACTATGGCTAGAAGGGGGGGGGGGAATTAACAGAGTAGTGGAGTACAAATACCTAGGACAAACCATTTCATCTAACAATAACATGGGCCAAATTATTAGCGCAAGAATATCGAATGGCTCTGGAAATCCTTCTGGCCACAAAAATATATTCTAAAAAGTAAAATGAAAATTATGCTCAAAACAAAAATCTTGGAAAGTTGTGTAGTTCCCACCCTGACATACGGATGTCAGACGCGGTCACTAACAAAAAACAAACTGAACATCTGGAAAAAAACATATAATTCAAAGCTAATGAGTATGCTGGGGATCAGGTCGGAGGACAGGGTGAAAATGAGTTGCATCAGAAAGCAAACGAGGTTAAGGAATATAGGATACAAAATAAAACAATTGAAATACAGGTATGCGGGGCATATGATTAGAGGAGAACCGACAGAATGGAAATCTGCTTGCACTCTGTGGATCCCCTTGGACAGAGAAAGGAATCCAGGGCGACCAGCTACCCGATGGGTAGATTAATTTCGGAAAATCTTAGCTCCTCGCTGGGCAACACCTGCTAGGGAAAGGAAAATATGGAAAAGGGTGACAGAATCCTTTGCCCCACGGTGGGCAGATTAGAGAACGACCCACTTACTAAGGGACGTAATCCCTAATCAAGGCAGTAAATAAATTTTTTTTTTTAATAGAAAAAGGACCAGTACTCCTTATAACTAATTTCAGTCCGACTCAAAGAATAAAAGGGAATACAGGTGAGAAACCGGCCGGAGATTTACGATGTGATTTTGTGGACTAGTCGGGGGGAGGGGTATGTGTTCTAGAGGGCTTCTGACTCTTCGCTTGAGGCACAAATATTTGTAAATTCAGTTCGGTCAAAGAGGTAAAGGGAAAATAAAAAGAGACACTTCCCGCCGATTTATGATGAGTTATAAGCTGTCGCGAGAGTGACAGCGAAGATGTGTTGAAGGGAGCCCCTACCTTTTCAGTAGTTCAGATTACTACATAGTTTCAGAAATCTGGAATCAGCTCGAAGGTACTGGAGAAAGATTTAGTATTGCCTAGCAGCGAATAAATTCCATGAAATATCACTTCATCTTTTTGTGTGACAGTTTCTGGCGATTCACTGAAAATACGCAAAAAATGGAAATATTTTTGAATGTTAAGACGCTAGGATTCAGTTCTTTTGCCAAGTAATATTGAAAATAATGTGCAAGAGTATTGAACTTTGCTAAACAGTATGGGTTATTATTCATTTCGTAAGTAGGTACGAATTATCATTTTAATATTTGAGAAAAAGAGCAACCTCGCTGCTCACAGAACCTTGTAACATTAGGAAAATTTCAAAAATTCAGTAATTTCAACCATAAGGTGTGTGTTAATGCATAGTAGTGTAAATGGTCATTTTCAACTCCTCCCCCTCCCTCATTGACGTTTTTAGGGTAATTAAAAGATTTTAATTATTTTATTTTAGGCAATATTTTAACCCTCCCCCCCCCAGCCACAAGTGAGCCTAATTCGGGCGAGGAGCAGTCAAAGTATAACTAATTACAGTAGATGTGTATAAAACCAAAAGAAAGAGAGAAACCGGACCGATGAGTCAAAGGTGCGAACCACCAGCAGCTTCCATCCACTCTCCTCGATGCTCACTCCAATACACACATACCATTCATACAAGATCCATGCATCCAGTTCCACATTTACTCAGCCAGGCAGTAATCGACTCATACACTCTGAATGAGACATAATTTTTCATCTTTTAGGATTTAATTTAGAGGAGAAAAAGAGAGAAGAAATAAAAATGGGAGTTGATATAATTTAGAATTTAATTTTCACGATTTCATCTTATGTAAAGTTTTTATCAAGCCTCCCTTTGGGTCAAAGATGTCTAAATGTTTACAGTGGTTCAATATTTCATTACACACTCTCATACTTCTAATAATAGCGGAATTTTTATAAATTTTTGTTATGTGTTGAGGTTACAAAATATGTATGTATGTTATGTTATAAAGTAAAATTGAGCGTAGAATATTTTTTGTTTGGTATACTTTTTGTTAAAATCAATATTTATCGACTCATCGAGAAATTCTCGAATTTAAGGGAGGCTGCTTCACTTCTTGGGAACTTTTAGTATATTGATTAGTGTGCTCAATTAACTAACCAGTTAGTTGTCTTAAATTTAAATTTCAGCTTTGCGAGAATTCTTGCTTCAAATTTTCGTAATCTTATTTACTGGGCTATAAATAAGAGCGGACATGTTACATCCGACCGAGTGTTAAAATTTCCTAAATTTTGGGTTTAATTTCATAAATTAATAGAGAATGTCAGGTGTTGAGGAGAGGGCTGGGGTTTCAGGGTTAAAACTATCATACAGTGCAATAACAGGTGTTATGTATGGTGTTTTCAAGGTCACTGAAGAAATTTTTCACGTAATTCTGATTATGTTTTAATAATTAGGCTGAAACCAGATTGGTATTTTACATGTAAAATAATTTATGTTAAATTTTATGTAAAATGAATGTAAAAAAATGTAAAATCGATATAAAATGCGGGGGAAAAAATAATTGAGATGAAATTAATTAAATTTTGAGGGTCAAATAAAACAAATAGAATAGTTTAAGTAAAAATTGCTGATACCTCAAAGTCCGATGAGTTAATTTGATTTTTTCAATGGAATTTATAAGATTTATTAATAATCATTTTTGTTAATTTTTGTTCTTCGAAAACTTTCAATTTTAAGTTTAAGAAGTTTGGCAAAAATATTAAAATTTGTTTTGGTCTGAATTGCTAGTTTTTTTTTTAAATAGTTTTATGCTTGTTTTTTGTAATTCACTGTCTATAAAACACTCTACAGTTACCTATAGTGAATTTGAGGAGTATAAATTATAAAATTGAATGATAAAGGAGACGACCATTTTCGACTATAGTTCCAGTTGTGTGCAAGTTTTAAAATTTTTCATTGAAAAATGGAACTTCAGTTTTTTTAAAACTCATTTTGATTCATTTTACATGTAAAATTAAAAATAAAAAGTTATTTTACATGTAAAATCTATTTTACCTGCCAACCCTGGCTAAAACTTAGATTAAGGCTAATCCACTAGCAAAATAGTTTATGGTCAAATTTTATCTCAAATTCTTATTAAGAATCAAAAGGCTGGCAGACTGCTAAGCTTTCGATTCGACACCTGTGCACGCGGATATCATGGCACTGTTGGTGTTGGTGTTGATGATGGTTGTAGAGGATGTCACAGTACACCGCCTGCCACTGCTTAAAAAAGAACTGAAGTGAATCGATGAACTGAGGACCTGTTTTAGGCAGATTCCAAATTCAAAAATATCAATTTTTCAAAAGATGGAAAAACGTAAATTTTTGTTCATTCGAGCATTGGATTTTGTTGTGTTTTGCAAAATTTTCTACTTTCATACAATGTTTGTTTTCTGTGAAACTAATAGCATCAGCCGAAATGTGAATTAAATTAGGAACCTGTAAACAGACAAAATTTTTACTTATTAGTTTAGCAAAAAAGAAAACAAAAATTTACGTACATGGCAACTGAGAGATATGGCAGGCGATTAGAAAGTTCCCAGATATGGAAAGCTACCGAAAAGAGGATCGACTATAAGAAATAATTTAGACTCCTATCGTTCGGAAAACACTAATGAAATGAGGGGAAAATGCAAGGAACTAAAATAACTATTTTCTTTAAGGCCTATGTTCAAAAGTAGAACAACATATAAGTTCCATTTCTGACGTTCCCAGGGCAGGTACCTACGAAAATAGCACACGGCACCATTTTTATGAAAAATTTGCTGAAAAACAATTTTTGCTTGAAAAAATTCTTGGTAAATGAAATAATGGTAGATATTTTTGAAAAAAAATTGTTTCTTTCGTGAAAGGAGAACCAGTCGAACCGTCAAGAGAAATTGGCCTACAAGATAAGCGGGGCTGTAATGTTAATTAGGGCACCCTACTTGTGACGATTTACAGCAACTTCCTGTTCTTTAACTCTTGTTTTCTTGATTAGCCGACACTGATAATGTTGATTCAATTTTTCCCCATCACTCAGTCACACCACACATCCCGTCGCATCGGGTCAGCAAATTCAGACTTTGCCAGAGTCATCACTCGTCACCAGTTTTTCTGTGAACATACGACGGGGAGGAAACAAAACTGCCGATCAAAACACAAACTATCTCAGTGTGCATATTTGAGAAATAATTTTGAGGTGGTAATATCCTCCAACATTCCTTCTTTTAAAACTGCAAATCGAGTACCGTTTTCGACAGAAGGCAATGGAACTGTTCTTTTTTTTTTTTTTACGAGTAGCGTGTAGCACTCGTATTTTTATTTCCTAGTATGTGGCTCCGGGGACGAATCATTTTCACGCTATTCGTCCTTCATAACCGACGATCGTGTTCGATGTAACGACGATAAAATATATCAAATTTCTCGTAGCTCCCGATACTCAGAACGATGGAGGATCCGAACGATTACGACATCGACAAGGATATACCGACGCCACCGGAAATCGAAAAATTAGGTGAGCATCTGCTTTGAATTTGCAAAAGCTTTTCGAGAAAAATTCAACCGTATCGGATGAAGCTTCAATTAGAGACAGATAATTCGCGAAGCACGACCACGAGCTTGAAGGCACCGTTTGTACTCTCACAGCGCAGCAACCTATAAGTAGTTATGACGGGTCTTGACCCCACCATAACTACCAGCCCCTTTTTATCCAGAAATGACTATCATTTATTCTGAAAAACGAATAATTGTTTACCTAGTATTTTAGAGCACATAACCGTTCAGGAAACGTTCAGACAAAAACAAAGTGGTTATTTTACTCGTATTTCAGGCATTTTTTAGGGAAATCTCCTGTGCATCATAGAACTGTTAGTTCGGTTTGTATACAGTACATCCAGTACGAATTTCGTATACCTACGTCATGAATTTCTTCTCTTTTCAATGCATAGCAAAACGTTATAATTCTTTCTGTCTTACCAATAGCGTCTTATGGACAGAACTGTTAGTTCAGTCTGTTCAATGTTGACTTGTGTTTGTCGTGACTTCAAATAAATTTTAACTTTTCCATAAGTATTCGAACCGGGCAGCGCTAGCATCGAAGGTGTCGTAAGAGGTATCATGGAATACTTGTGAAAATATGAGTATCATAATGAATTTCCAAATAGATTACAAATACTATGAGCAGCTCCTCTATCATGTGCGAGTTGGGACGCACCAACGCTCACATTAAAGGTTCAATATGACAAACAGGATTATTTTTAATTTATTTTATTAATTTAATTTTAATTATTTATCTTTATCCGTTCATTCTATCTTAATAATATTGGAAACATCAGAAGATAAATAAGAATCTTCGTCACTTCTCCAATAAACGGCTATGTTAGAATGAGTATTCATTAATTTTCAACAAAATCAGAAAACGTTATAGTAACTTCTTTCTTGGATAGTTTTTCTCTATGTAGAAGAAAAACTTTATTAAGGACGCGTATCCGTATCGACAGAAATCAGAGAACAATCTCTTCGTACGGTACCTTAAAATTTTCTTACCTTTCTCTTGATGAAATTCTACCAACGTATCAAAATTATTTTCAGAACTTTTAGGAAAGAAATTATTACGTGGTTCATAACGAATCGCGAATAAAGAAACAACTCGTTCTAATTAAATTTAAAATTGACGATCTTGTTCCCTAAAATCTCGACGTTAGGGTGAATTATCACTTCATCCATAAGACTGTATGCTCGTACGTATTCAATTGTTTGAGTTGAGAGGCGTATCAATTTATTATCTCAATAAAATTATCATACAGAAATTTTACATTTTTTTATTCTCTCCTTAGCGTACAAAATTTTCTACAACGAAAGATATAACATCAAAAACACCAACACAAAAAAATGCAACTAGAGTACTAATTTTATAAACAAAAGAACTTTTTACTCATAATCGATTCTTTCGTTTAAATTATAATTTTTACAATTTAATAACACACATAACGTAATTTTCTGTGTCGTTGACATATTGAGACCCATGTACAAATGATAATCTACATCTTTTCCTTCAGGATTATATTTAACATTTTTAAACGCATCAGCATATTTTCTATTTTTTATTTGTCGTAATGCAGCGAAAGCTTTTTATTATACTTTAGTTCTATAATGATACCGAGTTTATGAAGAATGCTCAACATCAAATTTACAGATTATTTCTTTTTTTTTACAATGAAGTATGTCCAATTTTGTACTTTTTCTTCCTTACGCATAGGTCTCTACTTTCTATGCATATTTTTTGTCTTTTTACAATAAAAAAATAACTAGTTTCGGAATCGTTTGCTTTTGTAATTAGTAATTTCTTCGTAGCGAAAAAGATTTCAGCTCCAACAACATGAAATTTCGAATACGTAGCAACTGTAATGTCTATTTTTTATCAAGTTTATTCGCTCCTACGGCTTTAAAAATAAGCAACTCGAAAATGAAGAGAATTAGTTATCATCAATCAAAACTCGAGTGAATATAGTATTCGAGAAGTTGAAGTCTGTCACAAAGAGATCGTGTTGATGATAATTTCTCAAACGTTTCAAAAAATGATCAGAATTGATATTCCATTGAAATTCAGCATGAAGGTATGAAAAATTAAATGTCATCAGCGAAAGAAACTTATAGAATGAAGTGTTCGTTCAACCATACGTCGTAATTAGTTTGACATCGCAAACGTGTTTTAGATCTTTCATATCATGGGTAATGAAACGAGTAAGCGATTTTCTTAAACCTAGTCAGACTGAATGCATGAAATAAATTTGACATCTACGTAATCTAATAAAGATAATGATAATGCGGATTGACTCTTGGTTTTATTCAAATGGCTTCATTTACAAATTGAAAACCTATTTCTAGTTCTTCTTCTACCGATAACGATTGTGTTGTTGCTGAAGAAACACTGCTCGGAGTTTTCGGCAAAGATAGATATTTCCAACTGCAAATAAAAAAGCGTTCAGGAAAAGCTGTGTATATGTCACCAAGCCGAAGAGAAAAGTTAGTATTCTTACCCTCTGGACAGTCTCTTGAATAAATTGATCAAAATTTTTTCAACAATTTTAAGATCATTCGTTTGTGATTCCACGTTCAATTGAGGAAAACGTTTGAAAACGAATATGTATCCGTCTTGCCCTCGTTCACCTTTCGAATGTTCCCTCTATTTTTATGAATACATAATAAATAAATGAAATAAACACGTTAATGAAGATTCGAATGGAACTTACGTAAACGGTAACAGCGGATTTAGACTCATTGTATTCCATTGAGAAGAAATAGACACCAGTCGTTGCATTCAGGCAGAACAAATTGTTATCCATTTTGACGAAAGATTGGTCTTCCTGTGTTTTTACTACTAAAAACATTCCTTCTGTAATAATTTTCATAATTTCACCCTTTTCGCCATTGCTTTCCATTAGTTTTTGCAGTATCATCGGCGCGTTACTCACTGAAAAAAACAAGTTCATTACCGTCAGTTGGAACAATTACAAAAGTTTGATTAATATCACAAGCTGAAGAAAATTTTATGATAATTACCTAAATTTTCTTCTACGGAGGCCATTATTTTATTTTGTTTGAGTTTTACGATCGCTCGAAGAACTGTGTTGTTGTGCTCCATGGATTCAAGATTACGATATTCTTGCAACGCGGTAATCGTTCGATCATAACAATTTGTATTCGTGCTTTGCATGATTTTTCGTGATATCTTTATATTTCGTATGGACGTATGCAGTGCCATACTTCGTACACTCCAGCAAGATATATAGAGATATAGTACAGGCACCTTCTAGGTGTCTGTAAGATATAGATAAAATATTGCTCGAAATTCTTTAGGCTTGTTTGATTGTACGCGATTTTCCGTCTTGTTTACATGTCACAAAACAGCTGTCATAGGCTTGTTCGTTTGGGTTGTCTCAGCTCGCGAAGACTACAGCCACGCAGAACACCGTCTGACTAGCACGTTTTTCAACTACGACGATAGGAGAGCTAGAGTAGATGTTCTATGATGGCGTGAATGTGAGGTTCTGACTTCCCACTCTGCAAAAAGTTGGTCTAAATTGATAATTGAGACTGCTAATAATTATTCTATTTTTTATTTCTATAACTCTTTTTATCTGATTCATTCAGATTAATTGTTTCCCATTCGTCACTTATATCTGGAGCGGTTTCTGGAAATTTGTTATTTTTTGAATTATTTTCAACTCTACATTTTATATAAGCTGTGCTATCTGTCTGATTAACTTTATTTGATAAACAAAATTGACCTAATCTATTTCTAGGAGTAAGAACATTTTTCTTTTTTGTTGCATGAGGAATATTCCATAATTTTAATTTTTTTCGTACAAAAGAATCTGACACATTATATTTTCTTATAAATTCAGATACTGGATTTTTTATGAAATCAAAACTGATCATCAACTCTTTTATTTTTTCTAATTCCATTATTTATTAATGAAAAAAAAAAAATATATGGTATACTGTATATAGTACATGGTTTATGGTTTGGTATATTGTATATAGTACAGTATGCGGTCTGGTACATAGTTTGGTATACAGTTTGGTACATGGTCTCAAAAAATAAATTTTTTTTTATAATAAATAAAAAATGATTCTCTCAGTAATTAATAACTACTCAATTTCAAAAGAAGAAATGGATTATGTCAATTTACTAGTTTCAAATTATCCAGAAATAAAGGAATTAAAAGATACAATTAAATCATCGAGTCAAACTATAATTAATCAATTACATGAAGTTTATAAAAAAAATAATTTAGATTTGACAGAATTTGAAAATGAGAAAATATGTATTTTGAAAGTTACGAACTTATTTTTTTGTTTTAGGGTATTAATGGCAGCAGTTAATAAAGCAGGAGGTCAATTAAAGCGATTATCCCAAGCTAATAATCAAGTAATGAGACAAAAAGATGACATAATTGAAGAAAATAATAAAAGAATGAAACAATTAAATAAAGAATTAGAAGAAATGAAGAAGGAATTGAGTGAAAAAGGTAAAAAACAAGTAGAATCTATGCAGCTAAAAAATAAAAAAATAATTGACTTGAAAAACCAGATTGTTGTGACTCCAATGAATTTTGGTAAGACTAAGGCTAATAGTATTGCAGAATTTACTGAAAATTTAGGAGTTTGCTTTTCTGATTTTAAAATTGAAGATGGATATATTAATGTTGATAATTCACAAATAATAGTAAATGGAAAGTATATTAATGAGAAGAAAAAAGAATTTGGTTTAAATGGAAGAGATGCACCAAGAGGGGTTAAGGATAATGATGAAATAATTATTAAAAATAAAAAATAATCAAGTTCATTCTACTTTGTTAAGGTTTTATGTCTATTTTAAGAAGGTTTTTATATCATGAAAGGGTTTGGATGGTTTTAGGAAGGTTTTATGTCTATTTTGAAAAGGTTTTTGGCATATTATTGTCTAAAAAATTTTCTTATTAAAAATTTTTCTATATAAATAAGATTGAAAAATGGAGTTGTCTAATAAACTCAGATCAATTTTAAAATTAGTAGAAACATATGATGTTCGTCATTGTTCAAAGTGTAAACAAACAAAAAAAGAGAGTGAATTCAATAAAAATCAACATTGGTGTAAAGACTGTAGAAATGAAATAATGAAAAAGTATATAGATAGTAAAAAGTTCATTGAGAAACAGTGTGAGTGTGGAAGGATAGTTAAAGTTTTAAGTTATAGTGCTCATCTGAAGTCAAATTATCATAAAAGAAGACTTGAATTGAAAAAAGAGAACAGTTTTATATTAATAGCTGCGCAATGAGTGATTTGATTGTCAAATTCTTCTCTCTGACAGTATTAACAAACTTATTCTTAATGACCTAACTCAATAATATTTTTCTTGAAAAGTCTGTAAAATATTTATAAAAATTGAGAACAAAACAAAAACAAATTTTTTTAATAAAAATTTTTGTCTAATAAATAATATAATAAAATTGAAATTGTCTATATAAAGAAAAATGAACACAGTAAAAGAATTGAGAAACCTTGCAAAAGGCAGAAACTTAAAAGGTTATAGTAAAATGAGGAAAGCTGATTTATTCAGAGTATTGAATCTTGAACCACCCCCAACAATGAAAGATTTGAGAAAAATTGCAAAGGAGAAACATATAAAAGGATACTATAAAATGAAGAAAATAGAACTAATTGATACATTAAGAAAGCATACAGATTCGAATCATGCGTCAACATTAGCTGACTCATGTCAGCAACATGAGAAGACCTTGACAGTGAAAGATTTACGAAAAATTGCAAAGGAGAAAAATATTAAAAAATACTATAAAATGAAGAAAGCAGATCTAATTAATGTGTTAAGAAAGGATAGTCAAAACAAGTCTCTCACGCATATATTTCCATTTGAGGATTCATTCTATGAACCTGAATTAGAAAAATCCCAAAATATTATCGAGCTTATTGAAATCAAAGAAATTAAATCAAGATTTGTTAAAAAGTATAAAGCCTATTCATCTGATTATACCATTTCTATTAAAAATAGTGCATTAATAGAAGACCCCTCAAAGGATGAGCAGACAGATTTAATAACAAGAGCTCTTGAAGAAATGATTGAAGCAATTAAAAAGCGTACCAACTTTAGAAGTGGTGATAGAATTAATATTATTGTAAGAAACCCTGGTGTAATTCGTTACCCTATGTCAACAGGATATCAAAGAGGTAATTCATCTAGAGAGTTGGTACAATTATTGATGGAAAGAATTTCACAAATTTTGACTTCAAATGAAGAACTTGATCTAACAACTTCTACTTTCAATATAAATGTAATTGCAATGCCTCAAGGAGGTCATAATACCAAAATTTTAAATTTAGCCCAAGCCAAACAAACTAAAACTTCTATAACACAAATAAAGAATAAAGATAATTTATGCTGTCCTAGAGCTGTGGTTGTAGCTCTAACTTATACAACAGCTATTACAACTATATTTAAGAAGGAGTTCTCAAAACTTGACATAAGATACATTAGAGAAGGGAGAAAATTACAAACAGAGCTTACTACTCAATTATGTAATCAACTTGGTTATTATAACCAAGAAGGTTTCACATTGGATGACATAAAAAATTTGGAGAAGCTAATAGATATTCAGATAAATGTAGTTTGTGCAGAAAATTTAAATTCTATCATATACAAAGGACCAGAAAAAGATATAAAAGTATATTTGTATAAAAATGGAAATCATTTTGATGTTATTTCTAAAATGGCTGGCTTTCTTGGATCAAGTTATTATTGTCATAAATGCAATAAATCTTATGAACATAAAGATAAACATAGGTGTATAGAAACAGTGAGAATATGTAGATTATGTTTTCAGGAAGAGCATGAACCAACAACAAAAAAGAAAACTTTCTGTAAAGATTGTAATAGGTATTATTTTAATCAAGATTGTTTTGATAGTCATAAGGATGACTCTGATCAAAATGTTTGTGACACTGTATTCAAATGTTTAGAGTGTAAAAAACTCTGTTTTAGAGATAAGGTAGACTTTAACACTAGCCTAAAATATTGGGCTACTGATTATCCACATAAATGTGGTTTTGATCAATGTAGAAATTGTTGGAAAGTAGTTGAAACCAAGACTCATAAATGTTATATGCAATGGAAAAGACAAATTGGTGGTAAATGTAAGAGAGAATTTTGTCTATGTAAAGGTAATCTTGAACAACTTGTTAAACCTATAAAAGACTGCAATCTAGATGAATTGAAAGTAAAAGCCAAAGAAGAAAATATAGAAGGTTTTGATAAGATGAATAAACAAGAATTATTAAATAGGCTAAATCCATTTCCTTTTACAAATGAAATTTTTGGAGAAGAAGAAGAGAAAAAATTACCTAAATGTACTTATACTGAAAAATACCTATATTTTGATTATGAGGCTCAACAGGAAACAGGGATTCATATACCCAATTTAGTAATTGCTCATGATTTCAAAGGTAATGAATATAAATTTGAAACAAATGAGGAATTTTGTAGATGGTTGATATCAAAAGAGCATAAAGAGTACACGTGTATAGCACATTATGCAAAAGGTTATGATTCTCAGTTCATTTTAAAATATTGTGTTGAAAATACTCTCAAACCTTATACAATCTATAATGGAACAAAACTTATGCTATTGGAAATACCTGGTATACATTTAAAAATTATTGATAGTTGTAATTTTATTGATGGACCTCTGAGTGATTTTCCAAAAACTTTTGGATTAACTGAATTGAAAAAGGGGTACTTTCCACATTTATTTAATACTAAAGAAAATGAGAATTATGTTGGTCCAATCCCTAATAAAGAGTATTATTGTTATAATCAGATGAAACCTGAGGCTAGGGAAAAATTTTTAGAATGGTATTTACAAAGAGTTCAAGAAAATTATATTTTTGATATGAAGAAAGAAATTGTAGAATATTGTGGGTCAGATGTAGATATTTTGAGAAAGGGTTGTTTAAAATTTAGGGAAGAATTTCTAGAAATAGCTAATATAGATCCTTTTCAATATTTGACTATTGCGAGTGTCTGTATGGCTATCTATAGATCTAAATATATATGGCAAGACACTATAGCTGTTGTAAATGAGCCCATAGAAGAAAAATATTCAAAACAATCTATAAGTTGGTTAAATAGTCTTAAAAATCCCAATATAAAACATGCTTTAAAAGGTGGTGAACAAATGATCTGTGGAGCAAAAGTTGATGGTTTTGATGAGAATACTAACACTGTATACCAGTATCATGGATGCTTCTGGCATGGGTGTCGAAAATGTTATAGTGAGGATAGAATAAATAATGTGAATCAAGAAGAAATGGGTGACTTATATGAAAAAACAAAGGTGAAAAGTAATAAAATAAGGGAAGCTGGATATAATTTGGTAGAGATGTGGGAATGTAAATGGATTAAATCGGCAGAGTATAAAAATAGTGAAAAACCTGAATTAGTCGAACCTTTGAATCCAAGGGATGCATTCTTTGGAGGTAGGACTAATACTTTTAAACTTTTGGCTAAATCTACTAAGACAAAGAAAATTAAATATATAGATGTTTGTAGTTTATACCCAACTGTTCAGTATTATGACTTTTATCCAGTTGGTCACCCTGAAAAACTTATTGAACCAGAGCGTCATGATAAGGATTGGTTTGGAATAATTAAATGTAAAATTTTACCTCCTAAGAACTTGTATCATCCTGTATTACCAGTTAAGGTTAAAATGGATAAAAATGAAAAATTATTATTCCCACTATGTTTGAAATGTGCTGAAAAGAAAATAAGAAAATGCCTTCATACTGATAATGAAAGAATGATAACAGGAACATGGTCAACAATTGAAGTTAATAAAGCAATTGAAAAAGGATATAAGATTCAAGAAATTTATGAAGTCTGGCATTTTCCAGAGAAAAGTAAAAGTTTATTTAAAGGATATGTAAAAAACTTTATGAAAATTAAATTAGAATCTAGTCCTCATAATTATAATTCTAATGAAGAATATATACAGGATATAAAAGAGAAACTAAATATTGATTTAGACTTTGAAAAAATTGAAGTAAATCCAGGTAGAAGAGCTGTAGCTAAAATATGTTTGAATAGTTTGTGGGGGAAGTTTGGACAAAGACAAAATATGAGTCAAACTGAGTATGTGACTAGTGTACAAAGATTTTACGAAATTTTACTAGATAAAAGATTAATTGATATAAATGTAAATTACCTAACAGATGAGACTGTACAGATGAGTTATAAATTTAAGGATTACTATATTCAGAATAATACTAGTACTAATATTTATATAGCTTTATTCACAACAGCAAACGCTAGATTGAGACTGTATGAAAAATTAGATGAATTAGGTGAGGCTGTGATTTATGGTGATACGGATTCTTTAGTTTATTTAGATGATGGGTTAAATACTGTCAAAACAGGTGATATGCTTGGGGAGTGGACAGATGAACTCAAAAAGGATGAATATATTAAGTTGTGGGCATCTACAGGTCCTAAAAGTTATTATTATGAAACAAACCTGGGTAAAAATATTACTAAAATAAAAGGTTTTACATTGAACTATCAAAATTTAGAAAAATTGAATGGTAATACAATGATAAAATTAATTAAGGAAAATATGAATGAACTTAAACAGTCTTCTATAGACTTGACTTACAATAAAATAACTAGAGACACAAAAACTAAAAATTTAGTAAATGAAATAGAAACAAAAAAGTTCAAATTTGAGTATGATAAGAGAGTAATCTTACCTAATTATGATACTATACCATATGGGTACTGAACTGTTGGACATTGTAAAATGAAATTATTGAAAATTAAATATAAAAATACAAGTAATAACTTATGTTTCTATTCAAAATATTAAAAATGCAAAATGTTCAAGAAATTAATTTTTATGGTAGTATATATGGAGAAATTATAAGACTAGCCAGGAGAAATTTTGAAGCTAGTTTAGATTATTATGAACGTGATCTTGGATATGAATCAGGAAATGAATCTACTATAGAGATAATAAATGAGTCAAATACAAACTCAGAAATTGAAGCTGATGAGGGAATAGAAAATGAATGAATGTTAATTTTTAATTACGTACATATTTTATTTCAACATCAGATTCAAAATCGTAACAAGGAATATCTAAATTTTCTATTTCTTTTTCAACCATTCTAGATAGAAGACTCAAGTGAGCAATAATATTTATCATTAGTTTACTATATTTTTTCTTTTTATCTTCAGGTAAATGTTGAATTTTATCAGAAAGAGGATCCATTAAAGTTTCATAATTTGATCTTGTCCTAGAAACAGGATCTTTAAAATATGGTATAATATTTTCAAAATCAAATTCATCTTTATCAACACAAGAATCTTTGTAGACTTCCATTTATACAGAAAAATTTTTAATAACCTTTATATAAATGTCTAACTCTAAATAAAACTCAGAATAACATCAACTTTTTAACTCCATCTATAATTTATTTCAACATCAGATTCCAAATCATCATAAGGAATACCGTAATATAGATCTTCTATCTCTTTTTCTACCATTCTTGATAAAACACTCAAATGAGCAATAATATTTACTATAAATTTGGTATATTTTATTTTTTTAGATTCGGGTAAATGTTGAATTTTATCAGTAAGTGGTTCCATTAAAGTTTCATAATTTGGTCTTATTTTAGCAACAGGACTTTTAAAATATGGTATTATATTTTTAAAATCAAATTCATTTTTATTGACTAAAGAATCTTTGTAGACCTCCATTTACATGAAATTTTTTTAAAGTTTAATTTAAAAGATTACCATAATGAATTTTATAAGAATAATCAATGAAATCCTTTCGACGTCTTTCTAGTTTATGTTCAATGCATATTTTCAAGGTTCAGTTTAAAAATAAAAAATCTTATTTAAAATTTATTCTATGTAAATGGAGGTTGTTGAGGAAGGTTCTGAAATTGTCATAGCAAGCTATGAAAATCCAATTGATAAATTAAATTCTACATTTAGAACTCTAATGGATATTATGGATGATGAAATTGAAAGTTTACCAAAATCTAAAAGAAAGCAGTATAGTAAAATGATAATAAATATTGTAACACTTTTGAGTGACTTATCAAGAATGGTGGAAAGGGATGTGAAATATTCTGATCTTCCCATTGATGATTTAAAACTTTAATATAAGTATTTGTCACATTATATTTTTTATCCCTCCAGAAAATGTCAAATTGGGTAGTAAATTGAAATCATTAGTAAGACAGAGAAGGAATTATCGTATTTTTTTAATGTCTGTTGAAAAAAAGATCTTCGGGTGACAAGCTTTGAGTATGCACATCCACACAAGGCGCTTTGTCAGAAACATTTCTATAATATAAGGAGTTAGACTAGGTTAACAAGTAAAAGAGAGATACTGTATACAGACTAGTATGCGCAGTAGATGTGCGCGAACTGTGCTTGTACTAGGAACGCCAGTTCTATATTGCTTAATAGATGTTACAGTACTTACGCTTGGTGTTGGAACGCTCATAAGAACCAATGTGTTGAAAGAAGAAAGAATTATCCTATTATGGCACGTGTTGGAAAGAGAGAAGAGTATACAAAAATTTACTTAATAAAAGAGTGTGATGTAGGTACTTGTGTTTGTCGCTGGAGCGTTCATAAAAGAGAAAAAATTATGACGTACACATGCTGTATGCATGAGTCAGACATAAGTAATGAGAGAAGGGTATATTTTACTGTTTTAAAAGGTGTTCAATTAATCAAGAATATTCTGAACATTAACCCCATACCTATATAAGTAAATACGTACTACATACAAAGTAAATACTGTGGTGACTCGAGTGCAAAAGAATAACGTGCTATAATGAGTTCTCTTTCGGAAATGCGGTCGGCGTATGATGATACGAAGCGTATACTCTCGATTATGAAATTGGCAAAACGTGATAGCGCGTCATTTGAAAGCGTTCGGTGCAGTGTGTTGCATGGAGAAATAATTATTCCTAAACGTTTTCGTACTATTGTCATGAAATTATTTAAAAAACAATCCGTTAAACCAAAATTGATAGGAGAAGAATTCAATAACTGGTTGAAGAAATTTCTTCATACTCAAGTATCAGTAGACTTATCTTTACCAGATATATCGCAAACAAATTATAATGATTTATTCAAATTTCTTAATGAAGGTAAAACTCATCTTAATAATATACAAAATCAATTATTATATGCTCAGTGTATATATGGTTATTATTTGGAATTATTTTATCAAACATATGTGGTAGAGTTTTTATCAGGGAGAGTATCACTAACTTTTAAAGAAATATTGAAAGAAAATTTTGGTATTTCGGATACTTATGGAAGACGTTTACGATGGGTTGGTAAATTATGGGCTGAATATGGAAAAATTGGTCAACTTTCAATAACATTGAATGAATTTTACTCTCATAAACAACAGATAAATAGTATTTTTAAAAGTTATCCTCAGTTGGCTAGTGAGTGGAAAAATGATCAAACTCAGTCAAACCGTTCAAATAATAATAATAATGATAATAATAATAATTCAGCTAATACATTGTCTAATATTGAATACTCATCAACAAATCCATTTTTAGTTGAGCTTCAAGAAAGAGGTTCAGTAGGCATGGAAACTAATTAAAAAGTATATTTTCAATTTTATAAATGACCAAGTTAGAATCCTTTTGTGAGTTGATACCTATACTAGTTATAGGGAAACAGGATAACTTGCGCTACTCTATCATTTCAAAAAAAAGGGTAAAACTCAACCTTTTAATGCGAGCATTGGTAGGTCTCAACTCCTACATGAGAAACACAGAGAGAAAGGTTGAAGTTAATAGAATCGAGTCTGGTAAGTAATAAAAGCTAAATATAGATATCTTTTAAATGATATTGTAATTTCTATACAGATTGGTAAGTTGGCATCCATCATATATTAAAATACTGGAAAAATCTATAAAATTCTAGGGTGATGAATTTTACTGGGTACCTACCTTGAAAGTTGATTTTTACTGTGTACCTACCTTGGATGATGAATTTTACTGGGTACCTACCTTGGATTATGAATTTTACTGGGTATCTACCTTGGATAATGATTTTTACTGGGTACCTACCTTGGATAATGAATTTTACTGGGTACCTACCTTGGTGAAAATGATGCACAGGAGATTTCCCTAAAAAATGCCTGAAATACGAGTAAAATAACCACTTTGTTTTTGTCTGAACGTTTCCTGAACGGTTATGTGCTCTAAAATACTAGGTAAACAATTATTCGTTTTTCAGAATAAATGATAGTCATTTCTGGATAAAAAGGGGCTGGTAGTTATGGTGGGGTCAAGACCCGTCATAACTACTCCTATAGAATTTATGTACCCATTTTCGGTACCGTAAAATTCCAAATTGCGAATTCCATTCGTGTCTCCGTGCGGTTACTTTTCATTGTGATACCAACGATGAGTATAAGAAAACTCGACCCGACCGAGTTTATTTTTATATTATCGAATTTTTAACGAAATTAGTTACTACACGACGCTGGGTGCTTTCTTTTGAGAGTGTATAATGTCGTAAAATTTAAGTTGTAGAACCCTTAGAGATCTGGCCTTGAACTCAAAATTACAGGTGCATGGCAGACACGCATCTGCAGTGAAGTTCGTTGGAACAAAATGTACCCCGTTACATTTGGGGTTAGTTCAAGTTCTAGTGGGGCCCAGCTATTAGATGTCAGTTCCTAGACAATATTCTGTATGGCACAGATTCTGGATGTGGATTTTCCATTGGATCCTAATTTGAGCTCCAAAATCAACAAATGCCCTTCATTAATGGGCAAAACTGAATTTATTTAGAAAAGTATTTAACATAGTTTTTAAGGTCGGCGCAGCTGAGCCTTATACAATAATACAATGGAAAAATAGTTCCATGTGACGCGTGACGTCAGTGGTTTACGGTTGGCGCAGCCAATGGAAAAATAATTCTACGCGACGCGTGACGTCAGTGGTTTGGGTTTATCTTCCATTTGCTCTTTTTCTTATCAGTCGATGTTCGAGATACACGAGAATGAATCGCGTTGGCTTCCGACAGTAACGCTTGTGGTTTTAAATGTAAAAGTGAACGTAATTGTATGTAAACGAAACAGATAGGAAGACGGTTTTACATCGTGCTTACAGTCTCAGCAAAAGTGACTCGAGGTATCAACATAAGGAATCGATGAAAGGAGTTTATTTTGTGAGGTTTGTAATATTTTGTACGATTCTTGCTGAAATTAGGGTCAGCGTGAACCAGCTAATATTTTTGTAAACAAAATGAGTTATTAGTATCGTTGGAAAGAGCGTAGAAAGTAGAATTTTTCCAAAAATGTGTACTCACGTTGATCAAAGCTTATCAGTAAACGCTATGTCATATAGTTTCTACATGGCTCTTAAACTTAAAATCGCGTGTTCTCAAAAACAGATTTGCTGGTTGGTTCCCTTACTCTTAACAGCATCCAAGTGCGATTGTACTTTTTGTTCAAAGTTGGTTAGTGGAATAGCCGCCCAGACTTCAGCTGAAAGGCCAACCCTATTACTAGGTCGCAAAGCGACCTGGCTTGTTTATACTAGAACTCAAATATTTCATTTAATTCGGCATTTGACCTTATTTGGGGCCCAAAGTCGTAATTCACAATGAAAATTCACAGACTTTACCGTGTAATTCAGAAGCATTGTCACATAATATCAACAAAAATGTCGTTCAAAATTTCGTCTCTTCTTCAGGCGCCATACCCGATGTCGGACATTCGTGGTCGCGGGTTCTGAAGCGCGACTTCTGGGTAAGTTGGTCGGGGTAGTTTGCCGTGGCTTTCCCCACGGTTTGTTGCGTTAGAGTTTTCCTTCTCTGTGCTGGAGGGTGTGCAGCCGCAGCTTATTTATTAGCCACGTGTTTGACGACGTTGAGTGAGCTGCCCGCCATGTGCACACGCTCAGTACCAATCTTTCTGATCTGGCGGTAACACGCCCTGCGATTGTAATGCCTCGTTCGTGTCTATGTTTCCACTTCGAGTCCCAATGTACTTCTGTGTTGTTTGTAATTTATTAATAATTTTTGAAGTTAATGTCCATGTTTGGCATCCGTTGTCATGGTGGATACTATACACATGTTGAAGATCTCACTTTTGTGGTGATTACTATACGAACCCTTGAGTATTTCTTTTGACGACTAATATTTATTCCATGTTTTCGTTATTCTTGCATTTACTTCATCTCTTTTTGTGCGCCTGTTGAAGGCTATTTTTGTCCTAAGTATGTCGCTTGTTCTGTTGTTCAATGTTTCCTTCATTATTTCTTTCCTGATCTTCCCTTACCTACTAGTATTTTTGTTTTCTTGACCTTCATTGTCAGTCCTGATTCTGTTCCTCGTTTCCTCAGTTCGTTTACCATTTCAATTAGCTCCTGTTTCCAGTTAGCCAGTTAGGACCACGTCGTCCGCAAATCTCAAGTTCGATAATCTTTCTCCGTTTATGTTTATCCCCTTGTTTTCCTAGTCTAGTTTTCTATATATTTCTTCCAGGGCGCAGTTAAATGAATCGGAGACAGAGGGTCTCCCTGCTTCACTCCTTTTTCTGTTCCACAATATTCCCCCTCCACATCTGTTATTATTTTCGCTTTTAATTCTACTGTATGCAGTTCCCTGGGATGCCCTGGTTTCTTAAGGAGGTTAGCAGAAATTTGTGATTTATCGAATCAAATGCTTTATTCTCGTCTATTACTGCTATGTTCAAGTCAGTTCTGTACTCTGTGCCTTTTTCTATAACTTTCATCTGTGTGAGGTGGCGCTGTATGCGCCGAGTGCTCAGACTTTGTAGTCGATGGCACTATTCCTCAAATTGCTGTTAAGAATCAGCTCAGTAGTCTTACTTTTATGGCTAAAGTGAGAATTTTATTGAACCCTATCCCTTTGACTTAATTGGCCGAGAGAGGTCTAGTTGGCCGAGTGGATAGCGCGTTGGTCTCAGAATCCGGAGGTCCCGGGTTCGAGCCCACAAGTTTAGGAGCCTTTCCAGTGCCTTAGTCGGCGCCGTTCTCATTGCCCCCGTTGTCATCACGCACGCGAGCCTTTGCAGGTGGTCTAGTTCCTCTCTGACTTTGGCCAAGTGGACCCGGCCCCACCACACAATGCCCAGTCCTGCCGAAAAAAGTGCGGCAAGCCCAAAGAGCCTCAATCCATTTTCTTATTCTATCTGAGGCGTGATCCCCCCCAGGAGAGTTTTTCATCAAGATATACTCCGTAGTACTTCACCTTTTCTGTGAGGGTTAACGGCATCCGTTGCACTGCACCTTGATCAATTACTTGCCCTTCCTTTCGTGGGTGAAAAAAGTGATCTCAGTTTTGCCCGGGGTTATCGATGGGCGTCGCCCGATTGCGTCCATTGAAGAAAATGAATGGTTTCAGTGTGGCCCGATGTAAAGTTTGATTGCGTCCAGGTTCATAGTTCCATTGCGTCCCAGTTCATTTAGCATCATCCAGAGTGCACCACGAGGCGGCGAACCGAACAAACTACAGTCAAGGCGTTCAATATACATCCAGATAACTGTTCTTCAAAATCTGAATAAACCGCGGAACTGAAAACGTGGAGGTGAGTGCACAACTTGCCCTGTTCAGAAATGCAGAAGAAACTTTAATCCTTTCGCTCCCATTTTTTTTCTTTTTTTTTAAATTGAACTATTTTTTTACTGAAAATTGTTTATAATAGACTCCCCACAATATGAATCCGGTGTTAGAGAGTTTTTCGCTCCCCCTTTGGCCCCCAGTGGACCTGGGGCAGCGAATGTCCCACTGCTAGAGTAATGAGAGTCAAAAAATTATTTTTCCGAAACAACCACGCCATCTACCGAGACGTGAGTGAACTAAGATATGCTTTTCCACCAATGGGTGCAACTAGCATTGTTTTCAACGTATATTTGACCTGGACAAACGATGTCCTGTTGAGAGCGAGAGGGTTAAGACCACTCACGCTCTAAAAGACGCATTCAGATTGCGTTTCTTACTTTTCATAAAGACTATCAGATTCGGCTAGAACTCAATCAGACTCCTTCAAACTTGTTAAGCCCTGTTAGACTGTGATGAGACTCATTTTGACTCCTTGAGATTTATCAGACCACATTTTGAGGCACGTGAGGCTCACTTGGATTCGTTCAGACTTTTCAGACTCACTGAGGCTGGGCTATGACTCATCCAGACTCCATCCCCGATGGACAAAATGGTCACAAAGCGTCAGTACACAAGCCAAAACTGAGATTTGAGGCAAAAGAGTGCTTCTTTTTCAACCAATTAGAGCGCAGGACGCAAACAGAAACGAGAACGACATGCTAGAAGACGTAATCTTATGATGAGTAAGAGGACCTGGTGGAGGAGAAAGTCCCTGGTGAGAGAGGGGATCAGGGAGAGGAATGGCCGTGATGCGGGAGGGGCTGGTGACGGGGTATAGGTCTTGAGGGTTAAGGGCTCTTGAGAGGAGGGGTGGTCATGGTTGTGAGAGCTCCTAGCTGGATGGATGGCCAGGGATCTTCAAGGGGGTTGGAGGACCATAGAGAGGACAGGGGCTGTGAAGGGAGATAAAGCCCAGGGGGTAGTGGTGGGTGAGGAGTCCTCATGGCAGGGAAAATCCTTGGTAGGAGAGGTTGGTTATTGAAGAAGGAGGAGGTAGTGGGGGTGAGGGTCCTGGAGGGGCGGTAAAACTTTGGTAGATAAAGGCCCAGCGGTATAGGAGATACTCATGGTGGAGGAGGGAGCTCCTGAAGGGGAAGAAAACCACGGTGGTGGCGGGGACTGTAGTGGGAGATAAAGGCCCCGAGTGGAGGGGGTAATGGTGAGTAAGAGGTCCTGGTGGAGGAGGAAGTCCTTGGTGAGAGAGGCGGTCGGGAAGGCGAATGAAGGCCATGGTGCAGAAGCTTCTGGTTCTGGGGAGGTAGTCTTGGAGGGAAGGGTTCTTGTGGGGGAGGGGTGGTCATGGTGGTGGAAGCTCCTGGTTGGAGGACCAGGGGATCTTCGTGGTGGTTGAGCGAGGAGGCCGTAGGGTGATGGAGCCACGGAAAGGGAAGGCTGTAAAGAGGGACTAAGGCCACCATTGGGGAGGGCGTAGTGATGGGGGAAGAGGTGTTGGGGGTGTGTGGTACGTGAACAGAAATAAAGGCCAGGGTGATCGGGGGAGATTAGGTGGAGGACTATGGCCATTGTGGGGGAGGAGTTTGTGGTTGAGGAGGGCTGCGACTGTTGAGGTGTGACCGTGAAGGCGTAGAGCTACCATGGTCAACGAGAGGGTCGTGGTGGAAGAGGAGGAGGCTCGTGATGAAGAAAAAATGGAAGGGGGTTCATGGTGGAAGATTGAGGACCGCTGATAGAGGGGGGGGGGCAAAAGAAGAACAAAGCAAACCTCAACTCAGGAACAAAAGTTTCAGACCAAACACTGAGGACTGTGGCGGTTGGACGAGGCGCAAAGCCCCCTAGTCCAGTTTATTAAGCTTTCCTTCACTTCTCTTTCCCTCGGGGCTGTTTCTATTGATTCATGAGAGGTCGCGTCAAACGCTTCCTGTATATCCATGAATGTTGCCAGGATATAATCTCCGTCAATCATCCCTCTCTCAACTGCCGTTACAAGCGAGTGCAGTGATGACTCTGCTGATCTGCCTGGCCTATATGCGTGCTGGTTCGCATGTAGAGGAAACCTTTTCAGAGTAACCTCTCTTAGGTGCCTGTCTAACAGCCTTTCCCAGGTTTTTAGCAGGAACGATGAGGAACTTATCGGTCTGTAGGATTTAGCCGAACAGAGGTCTCTGCCTGGTTTAGGTAAAAACACCACTCTCACATCCCTCCACGATTTTGAAATGTGCCTTTGAGCTAATGATGCTCTGAAGACCCTAATAAACGGCCCCACTATGGTCTCTAGTCCTATCTGTAGGCCGACTTGGTAGATTCCATCTGTTATTGTACGGCGAGAATGTGTTTACCGCCCAACAGACCCTGTCTGGTGTAACTACCTCCTTCGCCGTTTCCAAATCCGTTCCGCTTTGCATTCGGTTGGCTCCCGGCTCCGAATGTGTGTTTTCTATGATTTTTGCTCCCGGCAAGTGCGTGTCAATGAGGTGCTCTGTTGCCTCTCTCGGGATGGTAGAAAAACCACCCATCAGAAGTTCGAGTGGCCCGTTTTCCACCCTCCTTTCCTTACTGAGAAATTTTTGCAGGCGTGCCGTCTCCGATATCTTTTCTATAAATCCGCAGAAATGTCTCCATCCCTCTGTTTTGGCTCACTTGACTGCCTTTTTATATGCTTTTTGGGCCTTATGATGTAGTGCCCAGTAAGCTGGCGTATTATTTTTCAATGCAGCCCTCATTTTTCTTCGAGTATCTTTCTTACGTTTTTGCGTGATTTTATTATCTTTTTCTGTAACTTGGTTTGTTGTGTGTAAGTGGTGTGTAGTGGAGAAGGATTTTCTGCAGCCCACCTGCTCCCTTGATTGCTGTCTGTTCAATATCGGTTGTATTCTTTTTGCTATAAGTCTCGAAAAAAATAATTTGGAGATGTTTGTGCTCAGTGAAGAATATGAATATTATAGTTTGTGGTGTGTTGTTCTATTATGGCAGTAATTAATGAATAAATAAATAAAAAGAAACCTTTGATACCAATATACCAATTTTTTTTCTTTTTAGAGTCCCATTTCCGATCTAATTTTAATGGGCTAATGTACGATCTTCCGAAATAGACGAAAATTTATACACCACCTGTTGAATCTTCCATTCAAACCGAGTGTAGAATTCTGTTCTAAATCTTCTTAATGAAAATGCAAAGTTAGATACTTTTAGGTCCCCTCGAACGTAAGAAAAGAGTCAGCGCTTTTCCACTGCTTTTTTTTCGCCTGTCGCTCTCCATGGTACTTACTTTTTCCATCTTTATCGGTACTAAACTCGAGTTCGATTTATTAAACTTTCTAGCCAGCTGATTTATACACAATATACCCTACTTCTTGGCGACAAAAATGGGCTTTCGCGACGAACGAAAAATCGTATACGCGGCTTGAAAGCACAAACTTGTTTCGTGGCCGCGTTAATTTTTCATTTTAGTGGAAACGACTCTTTTTTGCAAAACGGGTCGGCGACAGAAACACGCGTCGAGGTGATGGCATTAAGTCGACGGAAAGTTTCCGACACGTTATGCCACAGCCACGCTAGGTTGATTTATTCTCCGTATTATTCTCGTTGTTATTACATTTTTCGCTTTTTATCATTTCGTCCTTCCGGGTTCCTTTGGTCGAACAAAAATTGTACACAAATGCTCGAGAAGTGGGTCCCATTTCTCCGGCATCGACAACGGAGATCTTTCGCCGCGAGCCCTCATTTCGCTCGATCTCATAGGCCGCAACAAAGTCTCCAAAATTAGCTCGATCCGTTCGTGCTTTCATTTTTCAATTTTTGCAGAGAAAATCGAATGCAGAGAAGTTTGCTGGGACTTGAACGAGCGGGGTGCGGTCGGCGAGACGATACTGCATTTATGTTTACTGAACGCTACCTCGATACACGCGGATTTGGCTAAGAGATTGCTCAAGTTCTACCCGAAGCTGATAAACGATATTTACATCAGCGATGAATACTATGGTTCGTGCCCACGAATTGCGCATTATGTTCACTAAATTATAAGTTAACACCCATATCGACGTACGAAGTAAGTCCCATAAGTGCACGTCTTGGTACTTCGACTCACTGAAGCCTTTAGCACCGGAATTTTAAATGAGAAAATTATCACCTCAGACTCCTCAAAACTATGATGTAGATTTGTATTGAAAGGGGAGGAGGCATAGGTTTGACAATTGACTTTTATTGGAAAATCAAAGGCCTTCAGCTTTTTGTTGGTTTTTCGACTCAAATTACTAGAAGAATACGTCAAAAATTGCTTCTCATTTGGAAAATTTTGGACATCTCCCACAGCAATGCCCCTTCGGTACGCCCCTGATTCGTGGTATTAGAAGGTGTATGGTGAATACAATTTCTCAGGGTCGTATTTTGAGGGGTGCCCGTAGGGCTTGGGCTCCAGACCCTCACCAGTAGGTATAGAGCGATTAGAGCCCCACCAAATATCAAAATAATCATCCCGAATGAAATACCTTCAATATATCTGAAAATACTGCTAACTGTTGACTTGTTCAGCTTTATTTTCATGCTTTTGGGCTGAAAATTTAAATGAAGTGATCCCCCACCAACTGTAAGCAAGTGAATTTTCCCATTCCTGTCAATTCCGTCTTTTCATTGTTTTCTCTCTATTCTTTCACTTCTGTTTGTGTGTCCTGTCGTCTGTTTCATATCCTTGTATTTTCTGTTTTCACAGTCTCTTCTTCTGTGTCATTTTTGACATTTTATCTTTTCTTTCTTCTCCACAATTAGTATTTACTGTATTTTATGTCTTTTCTGCCATTCCATTTTTACCATTTTTTTCTTCTTTTTCTTTTTCGTAATTTTGGTAATTTCTAGTTTTCATGTACCAACAGAGTTAGAGAGGAATGGAAATGAATCAGCTTTCGCTGGGACATGACTGAGCCTCTTTTGTAATTCTTGAGTCAAGCCCCTTTCCAGGAGTGTAATCAAGAAAGGGTACAGGGGTACACCCGCTCAAAATATTTGAGTGAATACAGATTATTATTTGCACCCATCCCCCTTCCCACAAAAATCAAATAAAAAAGGAAAACAGAAAATTAAAAAATTGCCAGTAACGTAGTAATAATGGATTTGCAAAATTTCACCCAAACTGATCAGTTATAATTATACCGATTTTACTAATCTTATCAAGCTAGAGCTGTTATTATAATAATTATTATTTTCGATCGTGTATATCAAAATAATTTTCAATTATTTAAGTAATGGAAATCCGATTGATTTTCAACACTTGCTTTGATTTTTTTTTTGGCATCCAGAAGTTTACATTCTAATTTTACTTGGATTTAGACTACTATCACAAATTTCAAATCAAGAAAATGGAAAAACAGAAAATTTTGAAAAACTAGATATAATTCATGCTATGATTTCAATTGAAATTTGAGGATTTATTGTCTGAGCCCATCATACATTTGATAAGCAAAATACCAGAACAGACCCGAATTCCGACCTTTAAAAAAAGTCTTGGTAAACATTTTGCTCAAGTTATGATTTGACAAGCGAGCGTTTAGAAAAATTCACTTTTTCCTTGAAGTTTTTAGCGAGGGGGGAGGGGGTACATTCCTATTCGTCATGTACACCACTGAAAACTGTGCAGCATATAACTGAAAAAACTTAATGAGAGATTTCCAAAATGAGATTTACAAGATTTTTCTCTGGTTCATTCCACTTATAGGGATCTTTTTTCTGCTCATCAACCCAGATGTTTAATTTTTTGGCCCCCTAAAAAATCTTTTAATATCACTATGCCCTTGTCAGTTAATTTGAACTAACAAAAAAATAGAAGGTTTTCGAAATGCATGACCCACATTCAACCGGGAGGTAAGCAGCTCATCCCAATAGAATGAAGATATGTTTGCCTGTTCGTACACTTGAAGGGGCAAAGTTGCAAACATCTGAATTAATATAGTTATTATGTACTCCGCACTAATGGAGAATTTTTTCAGCATGACTAGTGTAACTTTTTGGTAATAATAAAAGACAGCTGCTGCAATTTTGAAAAAAAAATACGGAATCAACAGGGTGCTTATAAAATCGATTTTGGTTAAACAATACGTACAAAACTTTTCATTCTTTTTCAATTTCCCATAAAAATTTATTGTTATTTAACACGTGATTTATTTGCGGTGTACAACTATGTCGCCTTTCATACACTTCAAAAATACGCATTGGCCTTACTCCTTCCAATTTTAGTTTTCGGATTTGAAAATTTTGATTAATACAATTGGAATTTACACCTCAAAAATGTATTAAAAGAAATCTGAAAATTCTTTTCCTACCGCAGTTTCTTTAGCATAAGTAGAAAAGTTTGGCTAGGAGTAAACAAAGGAGCCAGAAAGAGCAGCCTTTGATTCTTCCTTGTTCTAAGACTGGTAGTTTCTACAAACTGGAATGTTAGAAATGATAAGAATTCGAATACATTTACTCCGATTTTATTACTTATTTTTATACTTTGTTAAAATAAAATTAGTGGCACTTCTGAGGGGGTCAGACCAGGGCCGAATGGCCTTTTGACAACTTTTCCTTTTATTATCTGTTATAATTGATTGATGATGTATTGAAGCAAGGGCGCAACCGGGGGTTGGCTAGGAAGCTACAGCCTCCCCCCACCACCCAAAAAAATTCTTCAACATTTTTTTAAAATTAATTTTGAAACGAAAAAAAATTGATGCCGATGACCTGATGCGCTTATGTTGCGTCGTAGGTTTGTACAAATTTACAGCTCATAAAAACAGGTAGGTGCCAAACCAAGTTTTCACCCCTGTTCAAGTTGTTTTTGTTTTTTGACATTTTTATGTCTTTGCTTTGGCACGTCAACGAAAAAAATGTTACTTCTTGAGCGTTACTTTGGAGCATGACGAAAAAAACAGCTGAGGCGAGAATCGAAATTAAGGCTCTTCATGGTGACAATTCAGTTCAGTGGTTGACATTTCCATGGAAATTTATTTTTCTTTCAGCCATGGGTATACTTCAGCGAAAACCGTTACGCTCCCCCCGACACGAAGCCAATCCGTATGATTTGCTCTTCGGGGTCACAATTCAGTTTAGTAGTTTACATTTTCATGGAAATTTCTATATTAACAACATGGCTGCAGACTGCAGTCGCGTCGATATTAAAATCGGGACATGAAAATGCTCTCCCGTGGTTGCAGATCCGTCTACGACATATTTTCAAGGTGCTAGTGATTTTGATCATTTTTGGTTCGAATTAGTAGTTTTCGGTCGTTTTGGTCAATTTTGGGCAGATATAGACAGTTTTTCTTTACCTAAGATTCTAGTTGTTTTCCATTATTTTCAGTCAGCTTCCTCCCAATTTTTCTTTATATTATTTGAATGTCCCTTCCCCCCGTCAAATTATATGGTTATGGATGGTTGTCACTCTCATTTGATCTGGTCTCTGTTTACGGATTCGATTTCGAACTATTTCCACAATTTTGATCAGGGATGAACGAAAACTTTCAGTGTAGATGCGAGTAGTTTCCTTCCGTTTTCATTTTGCTCCTGATGGACCCTACCGTAGGTTTTATTTAATTTTGAAATTTCAGATTTTTATATTTTGTTACGCGCGCAGAATTCTGTTCTTTTAAAAGGATAACAAAGTCAAAATATTCGACTCACAGAAACTGTATTTTAATATAATTTTCGCATCAAAAATGAAAACTTGGGGAAATTTTTATGACTTTTTCAGTCAAGTGTCGTAATTTTTCCTAATATAAAAAAATAATTTTCTTCCCACATTTTGAAAAGGAGTAGATTAATTTTTCGTCCTTTCTCCTTTCCTCCGCCCTCTATGGTTTTTATGCTATCGTTTGTGGTTGATGGTATAAATTGGTTCAGACCTATTTTTTGCGAGATGAGGAAAGGGATCTCCTTGGTCTTTTAGTTCGGAACCACTCTCGTTTTACTTCGGATTATGAGTCAATCTCCAGAAACTGAGAATATTAAGGTGACATTTTTGTTAGTTTTTCTTCCCCCCCCCCCACTTCACCGCCCTATAATATTCGGTTAATATGTAAGGTGCAGTGGGGTAATTGCAAACAACTTTTTGATTAGTGACACTTTGCCGACTCACTGTGACCGCTCTATGGCACCAATCAACATCAAATTTCTGTCACACATACTTTGAAGGGTTCTCTTTTAGTGGAGAAAATTTTGTACCAATAAATTCACAACTTTTTGGAAAAATGGAACTTTAAAACTTTTCAATCACGTTTTTGCATTTACCCCATCATGGGGTAAATGCAAAATCGTACATTATTTTTGCGAGGCCTTATTTTTTTGCAGTTTTGATCATCTCACAGTATTCTACATAAAATTTACCAACTTTTGATCTATTTATAAGCTTTATTCGGTCAAAATTTCTAGGAGTTATCTACTTGAGAAGAAATTTTTCAGTGGAGTGAAAAAAAAATTCGAATTTAAAGTCTCCTTAATTGAGCGATGGCCTTCTTTTAAGGTCTTTAATGCATCTTACATATGCTTCTCATTGTATTATAGTGGTGCAGTATTCTGTTTTTGGTATTTTTGGACCATTTTACACCTAAAATACATTTAAAAAATTGTTGGGGTAAATGCAAAATTGTACGTACTTTGCAATTGCCCCAGCATGACTTTTCCTTGGGGTAAATGCAAAAACCCATATTTCCGCCAATGTAATTAAAATTTTTTTAAATCAATGGTCTTACCTTAAACTTGAATCTTTTGTGATAATTAACAGATAAATATCTTTTCGAAAAAATTTCACAGGATACACTTTCGGCCGTTTTGAAAAACAACTACCTCCACTTCACTTAGGAGTGATTTTGACATGTGATGATAAAAACATTTCCACAGAATAAACGAGCGCACTGATATTGTTCAGGCCGGGTGAGTATATAAGTAATAGATGTGCCTTAATGTACCAATAGATGGCACGGTCAAATATTATATTTCTTTGCGTCGAACAGCTGATTTTTCAATTACCCCAATTTTGCAATTACCCCACTGCACATTAGTAAAAAATATCCAACAAGTTTACAAAGCAAGAGCATCAACATTTAAGGAGGGAGACGATTTTTCTAAATTCTAGCCCCTCCCTCCCCTCCAAAAAAAGTTCTGGTCACTCCCCTGTATTGAAGGGGTGACCCCCACGAAACTAAAAGTTCTGCCAATCAATTACGGTGAATGAACGAAGATTTGTTTTCTTTTGTTCGTTCATTTGAACAAGCTTAATTAGTCAGCTGAATCGGACTTCGGTTGACGTGTTCAAATTTATTACTTTTTCACCAAAATCAATTTTGTGAACACCTTGTTGATCCAGTTGCAGTATTTTTTAAGTATATGGTTGTCGAAACTGTCTTTTATTACCATAAAGTTTCACCGGTGTATTTATTACCGATGCTGAAAAAAAGTTTCCATTAATGCTGTAGATACTAATTTCTTCGGATGACCGTGAATTTACCCCTACAAATGTACGAGTTGGCAAACACATATAGACCTTACCAGGATACATTGCCTATCTCGGTTGAAAAAGGGATCACATAATTGGAGTCGCTCTACAGTGGAATGGTCTCTACTTACTCTTGGTGAAAAAAATTTCATGTTTTCAGTCGGACCGGCCCCCAGATCGGTTGTTAATATTTGAGGGAAATATTCTGCAGAGTTTGAACAAAATCAGAAAATGTTATTTTTGGAATTTGAGCTTCAGTCGCTGTGGGGGCCATCCCGTATGAGCCTAAGAATTATTTTCTTTCCCTTATGAAGGTTTCGGGGTTGCTAAATTCATTTCAGAGATTAGGTTCTCCCTCTTTTAAAATCTTGAGTCTCTACAGGGGGCTATTCTGAAATCACTCCAAAGTCCCCACATGTAAAAGACTTGCAAGCCGGGGACATTGAAGTAATTGGAGATTGCCCCCTTCCGAAGCCTCAAGCGTTGATTGAAGCGGAGAAAGAACCCCTGAAATGGATTCAGTGTCCCTGAAATCCTTCTTGTTGATGTGAAAGGCTTGGAAATTGAGGGAAACTGTAGTGACTTGAAGTGGAGCTGGAACAGCAGAGGGGAAGGGAAATAACCCTTGAAATGATTTCAGCGACCCTCAAAACCTCCATAGAAATACAATTGTTGACTTAGCAACTGAAGTTCAAATTCCAAAAATCAATATTAATTCCCATAAGAACTTTTCCCACCTTGATAACCTTTTCCGATTTGGTTCAAACTCTACAGAATTTCTTTTTAATATTAGGAACCAATCTGGGGGGGGGGGTGGCCTATCAAGAAATTAAAAGTTGAGTAAGGTCCACCCTACTGTACAGGTAAGCAATATGTTATGAAACTTTGAAAAAAAATGGAGCTGTAAAGGAACAGTGCTACAGAAACCATGATCATGGTCTCATTAGCTTCTCTTGTCTTATTTGTTTCAATTTCTACAGAAATTCTAGGCAAGAGACTACGATATTGTTTTGATTTTCTTGCAATAAAATATCGACTGTGTTTTAACTCAGGTGAAAGTGTTCTCCACGTGGCAATCGTTAACGAGGACCCTTCGATGGTGAAATTTCTCTTGGACAGCGGAGCCGATTTTCACGAACGTTGCATCGGCAACTTCATGTGCTCGGAAGACCAAAAAGCGTCGCGATCGGACTCGCTGGACCACGAATGGGTTAATTTGCAGCCGGAAACGAATTACGAAGGGTGAGGAGATTATTAATAGCCATATCTACCCCCTCCCCTCATGTTCCCGTGCTTCTTTCATCATTAACAGAGTATTCAAAACGAACGCGCTCTCGTTGCCGCGCTCCGTCATTAATCATTTGTGCCACTGTTTTTACAAGAATTTTGAACTCAATTTACTTCGGGTATATTTTCTCGTCTTCTCGAGTCGAAAGCAAATATTTGCCGAAAGTATCGGAATCTCGGCGGCGGAAAACAAAATTGATGAATTCCACGTCCCCAGTCGGGTTTTTCCGATTTTTCCTTACTCCGGCGCGATCATCCCTCGAGGAATTACGAACTTTTTGTATTGTTTTTTCTACATTTTCACGTTTTTGTACAATGCACGGTAACCGTGTCGTGTAACTGGCAAGAAAAATACGCTCCTCTAAAACGTCGAATGATTTTTTTTTTTTAACAAAAATGTCTCGGCGAGTTGATTATATTTATAATATAGTGCGGTGTATACGCTACGCGTATCAGATACAAAATTTCATTCCAATGTCTCTCTCACAGCAAGCAGGGGATGAGTAACAACTCGAAAACACTGTAACAACGGTGGCCTGATAAGTTATACGACGTTTTGTATTTCCGCCCTGATAACGAAGCTTCGCCTGCAAAAATTTGAAGCAATTTTTCCTCGCTTTTTTTTTGTTGTTTGTTATACGTGCGGATCTCAGAAATGAGTTATCCTCACAATTGCCGAAACAGAGCATCTTTTCTTCTCCGCTTCTTAACCGAGGTTCTCGTACACGAACACGGTTGCTCTATTCGAGCGTTATTCAAGCTCCCAATAGAAAGAAACGCCATGATAATGATGTGCAGTCAGGGTTGGTAATTAAAACGATGGCGTAACACTTTTGTTTAGCCCCGGGAACTTGATAGCCGGGCATTAGGGTCGGGCTAAAGCGCACCATCAGCAACAAGTGAATAGAATAATGGAACCCCGAAGACCGGGTTTCGGCGATTGTTTCGTGTGAATTCCACAAACTGTGCATTTGGAGCCTAGAAACGGAGACAGGCGAATTCGTTATTTCTTTCACAGAGAAAGGGTGCCCTAACTCATGTAAAATTACACCAGATGATGTACCCACTGACCGCTTGGTGGTTTTCTTATTTTGTTTCATTTTATCACAACGCTGTATAATCTTGAGTGAATAACATTTCCTAACCTTTACGTAGCTTGGGCCATCATGGCAAACTGCCGATAAGGCAAGTCGCCGACCATACACCACCTACCGTGGGACATGCAGCCCCGTATAGAGAAGAAGAGGGCCTGGGGGAATTTCCACGCGCCCCCACTCCTTCCAGTTCAGTTTGTTCTTTTGTTAGATGGGAAACAATTATAAGCTACGGGATAAGAGGTTTCTATCATGGTGTAAGGAGTGATTGCTGATTTGATGTATATTATGATTGAAATTCAGGCCTTTTAAAAATATTGGGCCCTCTTGAAAGTCCGGGCCCGGGGTATTTCCCTCCCCCTTTCTCCCCCCGCTCCTTCTCGACAAGGTTGGGGACATGTGTCCCCGTCACCCCTTTCCAGCGTTTCCTGTCCTGTGTCACGCTGGCCCAGTTCGGGCCGACTGTTCTAGTGAGCTCGTCAATCCATTTAGACGCTGGTCTTCCCACTCTCCTTTCTAGGTCTCTGGAGACCCAATTTACTGCCACCGCATTCCATTTCTCTGAGCTCTCGCGGCACATATGCCCTGCGTATTTAAACTTAAGCTTTTTGACCGCATAGTTTACATCCGTTGACCTGGATTTCTTAACCGTGTCTGTTTTTCTTACTTTGTTTTTCAATTTTATCCCTGATAGTACGCACCATGGCGAATTGAGTAGTTTCAAGTTTTTTACATTTTCATGTTTTTACTTCGGCACACAAATCGGAAAAACGTTATGTTCACGTGTTATGCGGGAAATTTCACACGCTACGTTAGTAATAATAATAATAATAATAATAATAATAAAACTACTGACTGAACTGACTGTCTGACTGACTGACTCAACACTTCATTCGTCTGCTAGTACCACACTCCTTATACCAACCTGTATTCCCTTGCGAGCATCACGTTCCTTGTACCAGCCTGCGAGCACTACGCTCTGTTAGTGCATCATCTTGCAGACGAATCTGCAACCACGGGAGAGCATTTCCATGTCTGCTTCGTTGACTCCGTCGACATGAGAATGTTATCGTCCAGCAAACGTAGCGTCCAAAAAATGAGCGCGCCGAAAAATATAGAGCGCAACGTGCTCTGCGGAGCATAGCGGACCACGTCATTTCCATGTCGGCGCAGTCCGCGAAGCAAACATGAAAATGCTCTCCCGTGATTGCAGACTCGTCTGCAAGATGCTGCACTAGCAGCGCGTAGTGCTCGCAGGCTGATACAAGGAACGTGATGCTCGCGAGGGAATACAGGCTGATATAAGATGTGTGGTACTCGCAGGCGAATGTTCTTTCTTTCATTTGATAGGTGAACCCGAGGCTTGAGACCCATATGTCAGGACAGGCACCCTTGTTTAGAACTTTCATCTTCTCTCTATATATTAAACACCAAAACTCCTCCCCCCTCCCTCCCTCCTGAAAAAAAAAACTCCAAGGAGCCTAATATCTAAATCCCGGCATTCGTCTAAGACACAACAGACATAATAAGACATATAATGACATAACTACCCATACTGCGGGTTGCCTACCTAAAAATCAGAAAAATTGCAGGGGCAGATCAGCTACTTTCAAGGACATAATCTGTTTTAACATAAAAGATCTCCAAGTTTTAAGACATAACCGACATAATAAGACATAAAAAGACATATAATGGCATAATTACCCATAATCTCCAAGATCTCAAATCGCTGCGAGTTGCCTACCCTGCCCCTTAATTGCTCAATTTTCCAGGGGTAGCCTACCTTCAGGAGGAGGTTCATGGTTGTGGAGGAAGATCTTGAAAGGAGGAGGTTCCCCAGTGGGGGCGTGGGCTGTGGACGGAGATAGAGGCCCTGGGTGGGGCAGGGGGTTAAGATAAGTAACAGGACCAGATGGAGGAGAAAGTCCTTGGTGAGAGAGGGGACCAGGGAGAGAAATGGCCGTGGTGCGGGACGGGCTGGTGGCGGGGTGGTGTCTTGAAGGGGAAGGGCTCTCGGGGGAGGGGTGGTCATGGTTGTGAGAGCTCCTGGGTGGATGGCCAGGGATCTTCAAGGTGGTTGGAGGACCATAGTGAGGACAGAGGCTGTGAAAGGAGATAAATCCCAGGGGTAGTCGTGGTTGAGGGGTCCTCGTGGTGGAAGAAATGGTTGGTAGGAGAGGGTGGCCATTGAGGAAGGAGGAGGTAGTGATGGGTGAGGGTCCTAGAAGGGCTGTAAAACTTTAGTGGATAAGAGCCCGGGGTTATAAGAGGTACTCATGGTGGAGGAGGGAGCTCCTGACGGGGAGGAAAACCACGGTGCCGGCGGGGGCTGTAGATGGAGATAAAGGTCCCGGGTGGGGGTGGGGGTAACGGTGAGTAAGAGGTCCTGGTGGAGGAGGAAGTCCTGGCTGAAAGAGGGACTGGGGAGGGAAATGAAAGCCATGGTGCGAGAGGGACTGGTGATGGGAGCTCCTGAGTGGAGGACCAGGGGATCTTCGTGGGAGTTGGGATGAGGAGGCCGCCGAGAAGGAGCAGTAGAAGAGGAAGGCTGTAGTGAAGGATTATGGTCAATTAGGAAGGGCGTAGTGATGCGTGAAGAGGTCTTGGTGGGGGTGTAGTACGTGAACAGAAATGAAGGCCATAGTGGTGTGGGGGTGGTCGGGGGGACGTGGTCTTAATGGAGGGCACTCGGGGTGGAAGAGGGTGATCGGGGGGAGACTAGGTGGAGGACTGGGTGATGATCGGAGGGATAAACGGAGGGTGCCATGTGGGGGAGAAGCTGTGGACGGAGAAAGTCATGAAGCAATGGAGAGGGTAATGTAAAGAGATTAAGGCCCAGTTGGTGGAGGTCGGTTGTGGTGGTCGATGGTTGTAGAGGTGCCAAGGGACAGGGCCTACCCGGATGTGCAGAGGGAAAGGGTTCGCAGGGGGGATACTGCGGAGGTAAAATATCATAGGGTGGGCACTGAAGCCTCTGGTAGGAGATTATGGCCGTTGTAGGGGAGGAGTTTGTGGCATGAGGAGGGCTGCGACTGTTGAAGTGCGACCGTGGTGAACGAGACTTCAACTCAGGAACAAAAGTTTTAGACCAAACATTGAGGACTGTGATGGTCGGACAAGGCACGAAGCGCCGAGCAAGGCCGGCACGAGAAAATCGAGTGACGGCGGGGGGTTGAGCCGCGAAGCAGCCAGGGGGCAAAGCCACCTAGTATTTCTTATATGTACTTAGTTTTCCTTTAAACATTTGTTTATTAAATAGGCTTTCTACGCGTTAGAAATTCTTGTAGCTATTTCTAGCTGCAGCCTCTCTTTACCAAAGTTCGTCAACTGTCCCAAATATTTCTATTGGATTATTCTCTCTATTTTTCCGCCCTTGAGTACCAATTCCTCTTCTTCTTCCTCTCCCTCAACTCCGTTTCGTTTGGACATAATTTTCGTTCCTGATATGTTGGTTTGCAAACCAACTTTTTCGCACTCCTCTGTGAGCTCGCTCCGATGATTATTAGTTTTATTGAAAAATGTTTCAGACAAAAATGTTCCTGACTCGATTTTGCTCTGAAAATATCATTTACATAGTATTTTCGTAACTGCTCCCAAAAAACCCCAACTAGGGGATTGAAATTGAAGCTGTGGAAAAAACACTGTTTTCTATTTAGCGAACAGAGGAGATGGAAATCACCACGGACAACGTGTCTCCACATCATCATCTATATACCCATTCCTGGAATGTTTCTATCCTTCTTCCCCTTCCCGCATCCTTAGATGTCTGGTGGGACTAATGGCGATGCATGCATGCCACAGTAGCTCCTGAGACATCGCAACCCCGACCCTGGAAACTATCCTTTCGAGTATCGCATCAATGGCCGGAGGGACGCATTGAGGCCGATCCGAGTCCCCATTTCGCCGTTCCGCTTCCGGTGCGCGCTTTCCTGAAAAGACCACCATGGCACTCCCTACTGACCGAGGTTAACGCTCACCCAACACTGACCTGGAATTTGGGTGCACCATAGCCGGACGCGCTTCCTCTTCACTCACCCATTACCTCTTCGTCTTGGTACGTGTGGCGACGCAGAAAGGTGGTGACGGTGACCTACTTTGAAATTTGTGTTTTTCTGGGTTTTTCAGTATCAGAATGACTAACTTTTTAATACAGCTATTAGAACTTCCAGTAGCGTAGCTAGAATTTTTCCAAGGGGAGGAGGGGCAAAGTAAGATTTTCAAGGGAGAAAAAGTCGAAAATTGAGGTATTTCTTAAAAATCACTGATATTAAAAGACTATTTTATAAAGATGAAGGTAAAATCACTGCTCGAGCAAAAATTTTCCGAAAAAACGTGTTTTAATGGCGAAAAATTGCTCATTTTTGCATATTTTACATTCAATTTCAGGTGCCTTAGGGAGAGGGTATTCGCCACTTCGCCCGCCCCCTGGCTACGCCACTGAAAACGTCCATTAGCATGAGCCATATCAAGGTTCCGACTGTTCAGTACCACAAAATTCGATTTTAAGATTGATTTAACTAAAATTCAAAACTGTGATTGTGAGGCAAGTACAGAGGCCTCAAAATTTCATGCGATGCAGTATGGACATTTCATAGGTTTAGAGGGCGACTAAATTAATTTCTGATAATCATTTGTTCCTAATTTGAAAATTGTGAAAAGGAGGCTCCAATCTGAACGTATTAATAAATGCAATATAGAAGTCGTTTTACAGCTTTCGGCTGTCCCTGAACTCATTTATGATAATAATTTGCACCTATTTTGAAAATTGTGGCATCTTGGCTGGGGAGCGGAGGGGAGCTTCAACCCGTCGAAATTTCATTCTTAAAACGGCGCCAATGGGACGACGTAATCTACATAGAGAATCGAACGAAATATGAACATGGGGCTTTTTGGTTGTTGACCCAACCCAAAAATCGAAAATAGGGCAATGAGGGAATTGGCCTTTAGCCCCCCACTCTAAGCAAAAATGCTTTTTCTATTTTTTTTTTCTTTTGAACCTGAATTTGCATTAAATCTTATCCCAACTCCCCTCCCCCGTGGAAAATGTGTCACGTTACGAGCTTAGTGTTGATTTTGAATATTGTAACAGATTTTTGATCCGGTTCAAATTTAAGTCCCTAAAATTAAAATCTTATGCGAAAAAGGGGGTAAATTTACATAACTGGGAAAGTACTTAAAGTCGAATTATACACTCAAAAAGATGCAAATAGATAAATTTGTTATACAAGATATTTTTTTATAAGGTTGTCTAGTTTTGAGGGGTCGCCGAACCTATTCCTAAAAACCACTTGCCCTTAAATTATAAATTGTATTACCTGTAGGAGGAGGAGGGGGAGGGGAGTTCTAATTCAAGGGTATCAGGGAATGCAATATGGGTATCGTTCTACAGATTTAGGTGCAATTGCCAATATCACGCCCAAAAGGAAAAGAAATGGCTCAGCTTTTTCGCCAAGAACGATGTGGGGCAAACCGTCGGCTTTGGGAGAAGAGGTAATTCCCCCATTACCCTCCCTCCGGCATTAGGGGGCTATCGGCAACTCAGAATTATGTTACTTACTTCTCTAGATTACGTTATATTGTCTTATTTTCAGGGATGACATTTCAATGGGGTGGGAAAGTTCAAATCGGGACAAGGTTAATTTTCATGTTTGCGTACAATATGACGCTTTCGTTTTCAGGTACGTGTACTGGGGAGAATATCCCTTAAGCTTCGCTGCCTGCTTAGGACAAGAAGAGTGCTATCGACTGATGCTAGCTCGAGGGGCGAATCCCAACAACAAAGACACGAATGGAAACACCGTTCTGCATATGCTAGTAATTTATGAAAAAATGGTAAGAAAAATTAGATATATGGAATTTACGTGTAATGAACTCTGTAACAGTGACGTAGTCAGGGGGCGCTGGACACCCCTTGTGACTTCGTCGAATAGTGTCTTTTAAATTTTAACGCCCCCTCTCGAACACCAGGCTGGCTACGCTACTGCTCTGTAATGGCGTATCTGTACTTGTTTTAGAGCTCATTCGATATGGCCTATGAAGTCGGGGCCGACTTAAACATCAAAAATGTTCAGAATCTAACACCTTTGACACTGGCGGCAAAGCTGGCGCGTATCGATATGTTCTTTCATATACTTAAAATTGAAAGGGAAATTTATTGGCAGATCGGTGAGTTTCATTATGTTCGCATTAAATTGCAAAATGAGAGACATAGCGAACCACCAAACTCAACCATACTATGTCTCACCTCAGTTTACCTTCTCGGAATTCACCTGCACTGTGGTTGCCACCCTAGTAGGTACAACTCTTTCTCGTATTATTTCTTTTTCAGGCAGCATCACTTGTGCAGCTTACCCCTTAACCCAAATCGATACCATTGATAACAAGACTGGTCACATCAGCAACACTTCAGCTTTAAATCTCGTTGTGTTCGGAGTGAGTTGAAAGAGTGTATTCCACGTAGATCAGATGAGACACCGCGATGCATTCAAAACACTTTGAAATAGCTTTTTCTGTTGTTGGATAGCATATCACGATTCTAATTAACCAATTTATTTCTTCAATTAGGATAAAGACGAACATCTAGAATTAATGGACGGAGTTCTTGTCGATTTGCTGAACGCTAAATGGAACACATTCGTTAAATTTCGGTAAAACACTGTAGAATAAATTTCAAAATAGAATTCATGTACATGCCTATACAAAGTGTCTCTAAGAGTAAGCTACTGCGGTTCTGGAAATAATGGGATTCATACTCAACTAACTACAGAAACTGAAAAATGGGGATGAAAGTGAATATAATGTGACAAAACCTAAATTAAAAGAAATGCGAGCCAATTTTCTGAAAATGCAAAACTTATATATGTGAAGGTATCTGCTTGAACTATTGAAACTCAGTATGCCATTGACGCTAGTTTCTCAAATAACCTTTTCTGTGAACTAAGACACCTAATGAGTGCAAGCTTGTGCCAAAGGACCTACAACTTTTGACTTTGTATTCATAGAATTCATACAGTTCCATAATATAGATGACAGAATTCGGAAATTCCAAAAGTTTCATGCAGCAATTACCATGAAAGATTTTTTTCGAATCCCATCATTTGTATACAATACTTCTGGCCAGAAACAGTTCTTTAATACACAACTAGTCAGATATGCCGTCACGTCACCGATACCATTACTGCCATACCTAATACTGAGTACCTTATATGTACTATATCTACCAACACCAAGCAGCTTAAAAAGGTAAATTTGTATTCACAGCTTTTACAGACAATTCTTTCAATTTTCATTGTACTTCCTTCTCTCGCTGATTTGCTTCACTCTGCGACCCGGACCACCCCCAGCTGACGGTATACAGCCAACCACTGAAATACCGGAAATGACTGAAGTGACTTTCGCTGAAAAAAATCTGAAATTCACCACCGACAGCGGGGTTATTGGCAGAAAACGTAAACGGGATTCAAATGCAAGCAATGTACTCCATATTACAGTGGACAGCCCAGCCCTATCCACATATCGAACAGATGTTGAAGTGAACACAACTACCAGCTTTACCCTTGCAACTGAACCCACGAATCAGTCGAGTGATGAAATATTCATCACATCGCAAGGAAGAAGTGCTGGTGAATCGATGCTTGAAAATCATACCCTAGCCTTAAATGATGACGAGTTTTCGCCAACGGCATCAAATACATCTGAAACCGTAAGTAAAGGTTACATGTGTCCTTTAAATTAATCAGGCACCTACCATCCGATGCGCAATCAGTTACTCTATAGTTACCTATTTACAATCCTCAGTTACCCTCAGATCACCCGGAAACCCGTCAGTTTCCCTTGGTTCCTCATTAGTTACCTGGGTAACTGGCGAGACTTAGTTACCGTCTAGTTACACCCGGTTGCAACCCGTTAGTTACCCTCTTGGTTCCCCTTTAGTTACTTGAGTAACTGGCGGGATTTTGCGCATGAGGCATCTACTAGCGTACCTACCTATCTAATCCATGCATGAATACTGTGCATCCTACCTGTATTAGGGTTGGTATCATTTCGACAAACCTGCGTACTGAACCTTGTACAGGTATGCATGGATAATATGCATCCTGTATCCATAATAATGTATTACCTAGTACAACACCTAATCTATGCATGAATAATATATCCTACCTATATAGTCTATTCATGTATCAAATCAGAAGCTGAAAAGGTGAATATTGACGTATAAGTTAAGTACCATTACCCAATATTTGTTCTAGGAAAACTTGACACTCTTTGAATGGTGGCAGGATAACGTTGGACAATGCCGTCTGATGACAATCAACGATCATAATGATGTGATTCGACTGATTCTTGAACTTATTATTGAAATGGGCGCTCTCTTGTACATATTCGCGGCTGCCAGGGAAGCAGGATTCCTAGGACTGAACATGTTCATTGAAAATTTGGTGAGAGCCATGCGACACATACAGCTTTAACTTTTTTGCTGGCATGATCAGTTGGGCTAAATTTAACCTTATTTTTTCACATTGCAGATGACAGCTCCATCGAGAGTGATGTTTCTTTTCTCTTGCTTGCTAATGATGATAGTGCCATTTCTCCGATTCTTCTGTTTAGATGAAATTGAAGACATCACCATAGTCGTCATCATGCTCACCACTTCTCCATACTTCCTGTTCTTTTGCAGGTGAAGTTTGAGCTTTCTCATAACTCACTGTAAATACCTAGCATGTACAACCACTCCCTTAACACCGATTGATTTTAGAGGCTTCAAGACTGTGGGTCCATTCGTTGTTATGATCTATCGAATGGTTATTGGAGACCTACTGCGGTTCGTCTGCATTTACCTCGTATTTGTAATGGGATTTTCACAAGGTTTGTGCATTCCTCATTCGAAATTCGATATCGTGTTCCCATAACGCGTACAATTCAAACGTCTTTCATTCTTTAAAGTTCAGCCTACTACATAATCTTCTTGTCGTTTGACAATCCGGAAACGCCTGATGGTATTGACGATTCGATGAGCAACCCGATGCCAAATCCAATTGAATCAGTCATGGCCATGTTTCTTATGTCGATGAACACATTCAGCGATTATTATGCCGCATTTGAGAAGACTAACCATGAAATTGTGGCTAAGGTGAGATCCTCATTTTCAATTGGATGGTAGTTCTACTGTAGGTATGGTATTTCAAGATTTTAGATTGTGGGTAATTTTTTTTAAAAATTATTTGACCATGTACAAACTGAAGAACCATTTTAATGTTGATTGGACATTATCAGTATCTAGAAAACCAGAATGGGCGCGTTTCTCTTGACGTCACAGACGCGCTTATCACGCAACAGCACGCAATTATGTTGGCTGCAGCCTGCAGTCTGGTCCAAGAAAAATGTAAACAAAAATTTTCAATGAGAATCTCCTAAGGGCTTGGAAATTCCACAGATATTATAACTACTTCAACAAAATGCTCGACAATTTTATTTCAAACTTAGAATGAAAATCGTTGAGTTTAAAATAAGAATATCCCTAAATATATTATAATAAATTACTGTAATTAAAGCTGTACGATTGTTTGCCATAGATACTATAACTTTTTTTAGGTTTGATGAGTAGATAGGTACTTACTTATCTATTCATATCTACTTACCAGTAACTGAAGTTATTCAACCATGTCCCGGTAAAGACTTATTTTCTGGTTTACCCTACTATTTGATTATACCTGCAAGTTCTATGTTTCATATTTCATATCTTTATTCTCTAGGTATATGTCCACTGTCCAACAACAGCAATGCACGATGAATCTTGTCTTGTAAAACATTATGCTGATATTTAGAAGTTTTTAAAACATAGGAACCCCTGAGATACTTTTACTTTTTGCTGTATTAAAACAATAATATTATTTCATACAGTTTTGTTTCGTCCTATTCATGGTCATTGTTGCCATCTTGCTGGTGAACATGTTGATTGCCATGATGGGTAATACGTACCAAAAGATAGCGGAAACACGGAATGAATGGCAGCGGCAGTGGGCTCGCATTGTATTGGTTGTGGAACGAGGTGTGAACCCCACCGAAAGATTAAAAAAGCTCATGATATACTCGCAGCCAATGTCAGATGGCAGACGAGCTTTAGTACTGCGACTTAATCAAACTGTATGTTTACATCAGATTTTTGTTGGAAACCCTGAGCAGAATGAAAGGTTTTTCATATACTATAATCATTATATCTGTCTGAAGGAGGAAGACAAGGAAGAGATGAAGGATATTTTGGAAATGAAGAGATCTCATAACAAGCACGTGGAAAAGCTCAAACGTCGAAATCAAAATTGTCTACAGGATAACCACGCTGAACCTGACAAAACTATTTTATAGCCCGGTTATTTTTCCATAAATATAACATCATTTTTTTGTATTTGTTCACATTTATTTGGATAACTGAGAGCAAGAAGAGGTCAAGTTTTTTTTTTTTGAAGTGCCAGATTCTGCTAAATCAGAGTCTGTCTCTGTAAGAAAATCATATTCCGCATCTTGCTCTCAGCCTTTTCCATTTGGGCTATGCTAGCAAAGTTGATTGTAACATTGAAAACGTTACTGCAAAAATCAGTCAATATTTTGCAACAACACCGTGTGTACCTGCCTGTAGCATTACAATGGGTATACAAGGACGTACCGAAGAGTTTTTCCTGGTGGTGGGGGGGGGGGTAAAATTGTGAATGTCCCAACTGACTCAACTCAGAATTCCCAAGTATCAAAGCAAAACAAAAAACCTTTTGACCACCTGTCGTGGATTTTTCCAAGTGACTCAACTCAAAATTCCCAAGTATCGAAGCAAAAGAAGAAAAGCCTTTCGATTTGTTGAGTTGTCACAACTTCTCAACTCAATTCCCAAGTATCAAACCCAGAAAGAAAAAAAAGAAAAAAAACTTAACTTGTTTGATTTTCCCAACTCGCCTGACTGAAATGGTAAATTTTTCCGACTGCTAAGTGAAAAATTCCTACGGTGGGAGGGGTGTAAGTTTGTCCCTCCACATTAGTATGTCTCTGCGGATATAGTTGAACGGATGAACATTAATGCATCTGGCAAAACATAGGAGAGTGATATCAGATGACCCACAGCATATTGCTGATATTATCAACGTATCACTGTTTGCAAATACTTACTTATAAGAAAGACATAGGCACGCCATCTCTCCCACTAGCTCGATGTAATAGTCCACCTAAGTTTCTAGATGGCGCCAATGAACAAAACCGACAAAACAACGAAAAATTTATTCCCAAACAACGCTGATTAAAATTTGCTTATGCAAAAGATCACAAAAACATTAATTTAGAAATGCATAATAAAGAATCATATTATGATCACAGATGATAAATGAAACAAATAATTCAAGTGCATTACATTAACATAGCAGCCATCAAGGGAAAGAAACTGTCAACTACATAGGAGTTTTTTAAAGAATGTGAACCATCGTAGAAATAATTTGTTTTCCAGTTTTATGCGAGGCTATAGATTCAAGTAAGGATTCTCTATTTTCTCCTCCAGCAGTTTCATAAATTCTCGTCTCATATGTTGCAGCATTTTCGCGTCCTATTGAAAGAAAAAACACCCGTAACTCTAACGGCCAGTTGTATAATCGTGAGTTAACTATCACGTGATAGTTAACTCGCTGTTTCGACCAGTCAACTCGCCAAATTCGGCGAGTTAACCTCGAGCTAACGATGGCTCTAAGGAAATCGTACAAAATTGAGTTCTGTGCATACGTACCACCAAAAATTTGTCAATTAAAATAGACGTTAGAAACTACAAAAAAAAAAAAAAAAATCTCGGGACCAAAGAAAATTAGTCGCCTCCATCGATCCCGTGAATATTATGTAAGGTATCCTCCAGATCCTTGGTTTCATTCGAAAGGGATACATTCCTCATCTCAACTTTCAGATTCGATCGGCGTGTATTAGCTGGCTTCGATTGTTCGGATTCCTTATTACTATCTTTAGATTTAGGTTTTGATTTTTCCTTACTCCCACCAGGCTTCGACTTACTATGAACAGAATATTAGAAATCGTTAAATAAAAATAATAAAAGCTGTCCTTACGAACTCGCTCTTGGTCATAAGGTTTACTTTTTCTCAGATTTGGGGAGGCCTCCACACTGCACTGTGAAGTAATGTTCATCTACATCTGAGTCCCAAAGTTCCCAGTCTTCATCTTCATCGTAATCATCCTCGTCCCAATTTTCGATATCCGCCATTTCAGCGAGGAAGTTATGCAGTCTCATATCTGAAACAATCACATAGACATTAATATATCATGGCATCGTGCCCGCGGGACTTGAACACAACATGAAAATACTCAGGGACGTACCGAAGAATTTTCCCAGGGGGGTTAAAAATTGTGAAAGTCCCAACTGACTGAACTCAGAATTCCCAAGTATCAAAGCAAGAAAAAAAAAAGAAAAAAAAAACTTTGATCTGTTGAATTTTTTTAACTGACTCAGCCCAAAATTCCCAAGTATCAATGTCAATGCAAAAGAAGAAAAACGTTTTGACTTTGTTGGGTTCTCCCAACTTCTCAACTCAATTCCCAAGCATCAAAGCAAAAAAAACACCTTTTAACTTGATGGATTTTCCAACTCGTCTGACCAAATTTTCCCAACTGCTGAGTGAAAAATTCCTTCGGGAGGAGCCCCCCCATCGGTACGGTACGTCCCTGAAAATACTGTTATCTGAGATTTCGAAACGCTAACCTCGAGGGGTCATCTATTCGTTTTTCACATTTCTTTTTACACTCAGAAGTCACAACCTATTTCCTATTTCGCGAGATTGTATCTTCCATAAACGACACTTTGAACTAGAAAATAATACAGGCGAAAAGAAATAAATACTTACCGTAGATAAAATGTCTCTTCAAAAACTGAGAGACTGAGACTGCAATACCCTAAAATCTCCTGCTAAGTAATTTGACAAGTTGAAATTTGGAGGAGCAGAGGAGTAGAGGGACATATGAATTGGACGCTGTTAAGCGTAACAGAACCAAGCAACCACTTGTAGACAAAATAAGTTATTAGTATCGTTGAAGAGAGCGTAAAAAGTAGAATTTTTCAAAATTGGGCTCCAATTTGAAAATGTGTACCTCCTCATGATGAAAAAAGTTTATCAGTAAACGCTGTATCATTTAGTTTCTACATGGCTCTTGAACTTCGAATCAGGTGTTCTCAAAAAACAGATTTTGTTTGTTAGTTCTGTTACGCTGAACAGCGTCCAATTACCCCCTTTCTTTGGCATTGTCAACAAACTTTGACATTTTGGGGGAAGTAGTGGATGAAGGGTAGCCTGGGGTAGCAAGTGCGTTTTTCATCCAGTTTTGAAGAAAATCCGCTACGAGGCCTGAATTACTACACAAGTAAAAGATGAAGCGGCGAAGGATCATTTTTTGGTCAACGGGACTTGGAAATTTGAATCAGGAGACCAGGCAACTGTGATAATTAAAATAGGCTCACGTTAATCCAGAATATACATAGATAAGGTCTTTTCTCGTTTTCATTTTAATCATGCACACTAGCGAACCCAATGAACTCTCGCAACAACAAGCAGTAGCTATCAGTGTAGCCGTCTTACAAAATTTAATTGAACATTTTTCAATATCTCGAAAATGAGGCGACTGATGAGTCGAGATGTGGTAAAGAGTTCATTTGTTTTTCAGTAACTTTCTGTTTCTTATGAATTTCTCAATCCGAATCGTGAAAATGGTGCGATGGAAACATGTTAACATTTTGAAACGTATCATAACGTAATTAAATCGTGTTCTCGATTCGTGATGTTCGGATTCTGCAACTACGAATGAAGGCCGGAAAGTGAGTCGAATGGTTATCAAATAATCATAACATGAATACCTAGTTGTGGCTGCGTTATCTATCAGAATTCGAGAAGAAACCGAATTACGAATACACCTCTATTCATGTTCAAGCTGACTATAAATGATTTCCTATGAATGTTGTACTTCGTGATTGGACGTTGACAACGAATGCCTCCATTAATAGAATCGATGGACCCCATAAAGACATCGTATGGAAGCACCAACCCTCAGATTAACCGTACGAACTCACCGTTCAGAAGTATCAACTTCGATTCGCCTACTCATTTTGTGGAAGAATACCGACGATTACACGAGTTTGACTCCTTTCGCTTATCCGACCGTGCATCGCTGTGGACCGTTTTCTATGATTATGAAGCTCAAGGAGAAGACGAGCTCAGCCTTCGAAAGGGTGAGATCGTCGAGATACTCTCAAAAGATGCGAAAATATCCGGTGATGAGGGATGGTGGGTTGGCAAGATAGGCGATAAGGTCGGAATCTTTCCCGCTAATTTTCTGTCGCAAGATATTCTATCGCAAGATAGTATCTACATAACGGAGATAGATTTCAGCGAACTAACAGTAGAAGATTTGATAGGCGTCGGTGGCTTCGGTAAAGTCTATCGCGGCTACTGGAATTCACATGAAGTGGCGGTGAAAGCGGCTAGACAGGACCCGGATGAAGATATCAGCGTTACTATTGAAAATGTCAGGCAAGAGGCGAATCTGTTCTGGCTATTAGAACATGAGAATATAGTACAACTATTGGGTGTATGCTTGCAAGTACCGAATCTGTGTTTAGTGATGGAGTATTGTAGGGGAGGCTCTCTAAACCGAGTATTGACAGGTAGGAAGATTAGACCAGATGTACTTCTGGATTGGGCGATCCAGATCGCTAGGGGTATGGATTATCTGCACAACAGGGCGCCTATTTCACTGATTCATCGTGATCTAAAGTCGTCGAATGGTTAGTATAATGCGTACGTATCTTTATTGTAATGAACATCGGAAAATGGTTTTTGACGGAGTTTATGTGACAGTGTTATTGCGGGAACCAATTGAGAACAACGATCTCCAGTTCAAGACGCTGAAGATAACTGATTTTGGGTTAGCCAGAGAAGTATACAAGACAACTCGCATGTCAGCTGCGGGCACGTACGCGTGGATGGCTCCTGAAGTGATAAAGAAGTCGATGTATTCGAAAAGTAGCGACGTCTGGAGGTGAGTGTTTCTCAACATGCTCGCTGCGCATAAAGACATATCTCAAGATTTCTTTAATTACTTGATTTTGTTCTTAGTTACGGGGTCGTGCTGTGGGAATTGCTAACCGGAGAAACTCCTTACAAAGGAATCGATCCGTTCACTGTGGCCTACGGTGTCGGCGTTAATAAACTCACGTTACCAATTCCATCTACCTGTCCGCAGCCATTCCGAGCTCTGATGGAAGGTACGGATGATCGTTTTCATAGGCTAAAGAATCACTGATGTAGATATATGATGTAATTGAGTTTCTGTCTGTGCAGCATGCTGGGACGATGATCCACATATGCGTCCATCGTTCGAGAATATATTGGCTGATTTGGACAATATCAGACATTCCACATTTTTAGAAACACCGCACGAGTCATTCCATACCATGCAGGACGTTTGGAAGGTCGAAATCGAAGAAGTCTTATTAGGGTTGAGGATGAAAGAAAAGGTTTGTAGAATTGCGTTTCGGAAGTCTAACTTCCAAGTCTTAGTATGTAAAATAGAAATTTCGATTTGGATATCGGATGATGAACTGAGTGATTTACTGTTGGAATTGGAGTAGACGTGTTGTTCAGATTTTCGTGGCCTATGTTATTCTGTTAGGCTAATGAGAAATTAATTTGATTACAGGCTTACAGGTCGAAAGAAGAGGTTAGTTACTACTAAATTGTTGAGCACTTAGTATTGTTCCTTTTTTTTGTGTCTTCATTCCGTGCTTTTGTTTTGGTTCTAGCTGAATTCCGTATTTGTAGGTACAATATCCCTTGTTTCGTTGTCATCGTGTTCGTTTTCTCTTTCATTTGCTGTTGCAAGCCTTGTTTATGTTCAATGAAGTGAAAGTATCTCTAATTGCTTATGAAAATTGTTACCCTTTTGAATTGAATTCCTGGATGCAGACAGCATCATCTTGAGTTTTCGTTCGGTTTTAGAGACCTCTGTTTTCCAAAACTGTCGTATTATTTAAACCGTAAACTTCGGAATCAGGGTTTTTGTTTTCATTCAACTGTTTGTTCTACCATTGACATTGCTTCTTTTGTTTAATTTCGCTAAATGTTACCATCTCACGAGTCACCAAACGCTTGTCACGTGAAGTGTACGTAATCATGATTGTCTCTTGTCCAGGAACTTCGTTGTCGGGAAGAAGAAGTTTCAAAAGCCGAACTGCAGCAGCGATCTCAAGCGCAGCAACTGAAAAAGAAAGAACACGAGTTGCAGGTGCGCGAACGCGAACTGCTTCAACGCGAACTAAGTTTACTAATCACTCAGCACGGACATCCGACACCGCAAAAACGTAAAGGAAAATTCAAAAGATCTGGTTTACTAAAACTGCTGAAGAAGGAGCCGGGGCCAACTATAAGCTCTCCTAGTGGTACGTATGATTGAAATCGATTTGAGGAGGTTAGAATTATTACCAAGAAGATCCAGTTTTATTAAAAATGAGTTAAGCATGGTTTCTGATAGTAAGCATGCTGAATCATATCATGTCACTCGTTTTCACGTTCAGGGTTTCCTCTCTTAGATATTGGGCTGTGAAAACCGGCTTGAGAATCATAACTAACGGTATCTCACGGTTGTTATCAGTTTTGACTCCAACATACAAATTTTGCGTATTTTCCCCCTTCTTCAGTTTAGTTCTACGGTTAAAGAGGAAGAAAAATGCATTGTTTGAAATAAACGCAGTATTCATCTCCCACTTTTCACAGCTTTCAGCTATGGTGAGGAGTATTGGCAGGAGCAGAGGTTGTTGTTAATAATCACGTAGTGTGGAACAATTGGCCAGTATCAAGCACCGGAAGATAAGTTTTCGGTGAAAAATTGAGACATCGGAGTCAGAACTCACATCCATTTTTTCTTCTGATGGGGGGGGGGATTTTAAGGTTTCCCACAAAACTTTGGAAATATTTTTTGATTGGAATTTGATACTAATCTATCGAAAAATCTACAGTTCAAGTTCCTGCTAAATTGTGTCGCTGTACACGTTTTTCGACTCCCCTGTGAAATATTGTTTTCGGATTTTCTTAGTTATCGATTCTAGGCTCCTCATTTTGTCCGACGAGCAGACAGGTAGAAAGAAACGATTGAATATCTCACTGCCAGGCAAACAGATTGACGAAAAAACAGTAGACAGGAAAGTAGTTGGCCGAGCAGACAAACTGATAGGAAGAGAAACAGACGAGAAACGGGCTGACAAAGATATTGTGAGGTAATGCTGATTGGAGTGTGAGGAGGAAAACGAAGCTAAGAATCCGACAAACTAGAAAACAGACAGATGGAAAGAATGACATTTTGATACTGTCCCGCCAGGACGAGCTGATCCACTAACAAACAGACAGACAGATACACAAATTGGCAAACAGGCAGGCAGAAAGCGAGGCATCAAGCAATCAATAATGGTTTTCCTCTTCGTATCAACTTATTTGTTATGTAAATACTCGATGTTTTGTTATGGCTCGATTCTAAATGCTTGTTAAAATTCATTGCAGATTTTCGGCATACGATAACTGTTAAAGAAACTCTAGGAGACCATTTAAATCGTAATGCCTCCGGACCAAGCAGCCCTCCAGGTTATCCGAGCTGTATGCCGCAATTACGAGCGATCGCAAGTAAGTGTTCGTAGTGGTTGGGTTGGGGTTTCGCTCGTGTTTTTACTTGTTTTTATTTTTTTAAATTTTTTTTACAGTAATTTTGTTCGATATTCTATTTGCGAGCTTCGTAGATTTTGACGAGTAGATTGCGTGTCAAATTGTTGAGTTTGCTGAGTGATTTATGTATAGTTGAAACTGCACATTTTCTGCATTTTAAAAACGCAATCATGTGACAGTTGATGCGAGTGTAGAAAAATCGGTATCGAAAATTCGCGAGTAGCTCAATTTTATAAACTTCTCTTGAACCAAAGAACTATAACGGGTTGTAAAAGTTGGAGAGAGATGTTATCAGAATGTGTGATTTCGATTTTAATGTTCATTTTCGGCCTACACTCGATCCGTCATTTTATGTTATTTTTTCAAATCCTGAATCATGCAATATGATATCAAGAAATTGTTTCTTGGAAAGTGATAATCGTTCCAAGTTTATCTGTCGCTGATAATCGTTCCAATTTTATCTGTCGCTCGTAGTTCAAGTTTTTTACATTAAGTTTGGTGATGAGTTGAACGACACCCACGAATAAGCTTAATCTAAATTTCCGAGATGAATCTCGATTAAAAAAATGGATTTTCCAAGCATATTACTGATAACGTTGTTCTTTTGCAAATTGACGTACAAGGTGCTGCGTAATTGTAAGAAGCTTCGTCGGCTGATGACTTTCGATGAATAAAATAAACATTGTTGTGGGAATGGCCTATGCAGGAGTGTACTTTTTGGAATCGAAATTCACTTTCATGATGTATGGGACTGTCCCAAAATACTGGAATGTTAATAAGCATAAAAGTATTGTTGAAATAAACGTCGTGTTCGGAAATCTCACCCGTTTGCTGGAGGGGCGAAATGTCTTTGAAGATTCAAGACCGATTTTTACTCTACAAATTCATTAGGGCTCAACTGCATGATTGCCGCAACCCTTGTTAAATTAATGGGTATGCTAAAATCATAAAGCCAGGAGTTGATCAACGGTGAGAGTTTGGGTCCAATTCCTCCCGAGGATACTCTGTCTCTTTTCATAAATATTCCTCGAAGAACTAGAAAATCTTTCACTCGCCTTACTAGCAATTTTTTTTTGTTAGTTGCAAAATTTTCAAAATTTCAACCTTTCCTTTGGAGAGATTCTGGATAAGTCACTGTATAACACTCAACATAAACATAGACCGTTGTCCCTCTACGATGAAGGAGGGGGGTACAAATCAAATTCGTTGATTGCACACTCAATTTCTGCATGTAGCTGGTCTCAGTAATAAAACTGTGGACCCTTTAAAGATCCTCAAAACATCTTCTGATTATATTATAACTCTTCCAGGTTTCTGTAAGATCTTTATCTGCCTGTTAATACCTTCGTGACTTCAAGGCTCTTCTGAATCTGTTGGAAATTTGGAGAAAGAAAGAAAGAAAGAAAAAGAAAAAAAAAAGATTCTCATATAAAATTGTTACATTCATGTTAGAAGTTCTCTAATGCTCATTGAGACTTGTTTGAGACTCATATAAGACTCTTCCAGACACCTTCAGAATGCTTTAGAACGCTTTCACTTTTACCAGAGACATCAATATAACCCTGCAGAATTATCAGTGATTCTTGGGAATCATGTCCTCCAGCTAGATAACAGAATGGGGTTTGGTTAGAATGCCCGCTAATCAGTAACAGGCTAATTTGGACTTTCCAGATCGGTGGCACGCTAGGATCGGGCCTTCCTCCGTTTCTGCCCTCAGGGAAATTATGCTTATCAGTGTTAGTATCTTAGGATAATAAAGAATAACGCTTTACTTCAAATGGAGAAACGCGATTTTTACTTGCATCACCAATGCGTCGAAAATTTATTTTCATGGGAGAAAATATAAACAAAAATCGATAGCTTAGAGACGTTGAAGTAAAACTTAGGACAAGTTATTTTGCAAAAGTCAAGTTGAGAGCCGTTTGAAAATTACGTTCTCACATTATGATATCTCAGTAATCCGAACGTTGATGGGATTATTGAATTGACTGCAGAGTGAGTTCGTGTTAATAGAAATTTCCATGGAAATTTTGTTTTCTTCAACCATCTTCAGTGTTGTTTCATTGAATTGAGTGCAGAGTGCGTTCGTGTTGTTCATAAAAATTTATGGACATTTGAAGAGGTTAGAATCAAAATCGACACTTGCCATTAACTCCTCGGGCGCAAATAGACAAAATACTGTGAACGGGTACAGGAATATCTCTTTCTGCGCGTGTGAACGTGCAGTGTGTATTGCATACTCCACCAGGGTTGCCACTTTTTTTCAGGATTGGTTTTCCCTGACTTTTCCCGGTTTTCCAGGCCAACTTTTCCAATTTTCCCTGACTTTTTTACAGGATTCCGAGAAAGCCCAGAGGGAGGAGAGTCACAGAAATTTTTTACAATACAGATTTTTAAAAAATCGCTATCGAGAAGAAGAAGGTACAGATGTAATTTATGTAATATTTTTCAATATTAGAAATACTCAAAGAACGTTGAGTCCATTCCAACAGATAAAAAAAGTTTACTCTGATAAAATACGAACTCGTTTGTTATTTTCAGAAAATTTCCCTGACTTAAATGAAAATTCCCTGACTTTTCCCTGACTGACCAAATTCCCTGACTTTTCCCGGTTTTCCAGAAAGTGGCAACCCTGTCCACATTCACAGGCGCAGCAAGAGATACTCCTGAACCCGTGTGCAGTATTTTACCTATTTGCGCCCTTGAAGGAAAATGGCAAGTGAGGGTTTTGATTCTAACCTCTTCATTTGTAGTTAAAAATAATAATTACTATGTTTATTTATTATTAAGAAAAAAAATTCTATTGGGGTAGGATCAGATCAATAACACTACACGATAGCATAAAAAACAATGGGATGAGATTGTATGATTGTAGCTATATTTTGAATGCTGAATACGATGGCGTTAGCCATTTTTCTCGAGAACCTTTCGTTTTCCATACTCAAAATTTTGTCGAATTTTTCTCGTTTTATTCCTTTTTCTCACTGATACTGACAATAATAGGGAGGGGTAGGGAATTTAACAATAAAATACGTGCTGTACCGAGAAAATATAGAATATCCTCATTCTGTGATCATGCGGCCATCAGAATGTGCAGTGTTTGTACGTAATGGGCCTACATTTTTTCAAATTTTTAAGAAAAAGAGTGTTATTAGTTATTTTTGTGAATTTTACAAGTCGAAATATTGTTAGGTACTTTACGTAATTTTTCCTCGTATTCATTTTGAGCACAATTCGAGTCTCTTGCAAAATTTACCAGTTTTTGAGCATATAATTACCTAGGTAATTATTGAATTTTTTAAACACATTTTTGCTTTCTAGGTTTTTTGCTTTTTTTTTTTTGAACGCTGTAATCGTCACAGAATTCTTTCAAATTTTGTTTTTTCATAAAAACAATTGATAAAATAATATCTAAGTAAAAAAAGGGAAAAATAATTTTCATTTCATGTTTCAGAATTTTCGTAAAAGCTTTCAATTTTTAACCAAATTACAAATTTATGTACATTTTCTGATTCAGCTGTGGAAAATCTCCATTTTGATTCCTACATCTTATAGAAATATGATGAAGCAGACTTCATTATTTCTTAGGAAGCTAAATATACATTATGCAGAATTTGCCTTGTCTTATCCATATTGAAAGAATTAAAAGTGGATAAAAACTTTTTGTTGGATATATAAGTAGGGCGCAAATCTGTTTACACTTCTCCTACCCCTCCTTTGCAGGAACAGTGCTCAGTTATTTGAATCTCTTAATTTTCGAAAGCTTTATTAGCAATGACATTCAGGTTGTGAGGCTTGCCAATTATAGCCGACGACTGAGTGCATTTGCCAGTCACTTTATTTTCTGTAACTTTTTTATCTGAAGCAGGTAAGTAATCGATGAAGGAGGAATAAATCTTGAACTCAGGGCTGTACCCAAAATTTAGGTAAGGGAGGTTTTGCGATTTAAATACATTTTTTTCTTGGTTGAGAGAGGGCGGCGAGTACCCCGAACTTATCCAATTGTCCGCATGTATATGAAGAAAATTTCGCCAATGGAAGGCCCTGCTTGAACTTAATGCAGAAAATAATATTATAAATTCTTCATTTAATTACTAATTGAATAAGTAATTGCATAATACCTACCTGGTTCCTTCTTTCAATTCGACAGGTTTGGACCTCGTAAACACGTTGAATTCGTTGGAAAACATATTTTAAATAAATGATATTTAAATTATATACAAAAGAGCACAAAATAACTGATCAGAAGGCTAAAAAACTTTTATTATGTGATTAATACGCCTGTTAACCATGATCACATAATGAGATTTTCAAAACATGCTACTACCAGCGCTCCAAGTGGGTTGTTCATTATACTAAACGCGCATAGTTGTTCGATCAGTGGTATCATCTTGATGATACTAAAATTTGCATTCAAGATGAGAGATAAGAAAAATACCTCCCTTTTCTCAGAAAAGTCGGTAAAATGAACTATAATCCAAAAATTAACATCGGCGTTGAATTCCTTGTTGAAAATACTTATAGAATCATATGTTCCCATGTCATTGTTGTTTTTTTTTACAAAATCTCAAATTGTTGTGTAGTGTAATTGTTTATTAATTTTTTCGTGTTTTTTTTTTATTTTTATTTCTGATCGAAAGTCAAGATGCGTGCTTTCTTGCCGACCCTCCCCGGTTTTCTCATTTCTTTTTCAGTCGTGCTCATTGATCGTGATGTTTGCTACGCGACGGCAATCTGCAGCGTCGCACAGTTCAAACAAGGGTTTGAAAGTTGAAAGGTTTAAGTTGAAAGGTTTAAGCTGAAAGTGGAACGATTTCTGGAAAGTTAATTCGGAAGTTGAAAACGAAAAAAGAATATGAAAAACTAAAAGTTGAAAGCCAAGGTTTTTTTTTTTTTTTTTTTTTTTTTTTTTTGTGGGAAAAGACGAATGCTTTATGTCTAAAGTGAAATAGAAAGAGTAGAAAAAGTGGAAAAATGAAAGTTTTAAATTGTAAGTGAAACGATTTTTGAAAGTTGAAAGTGAAATAGAAATAGTAGAAAAGTTGGAAGATGAAAGTTTTAAATTGTAAGTAAATCGATCTTTGAAAGTTGATAGTGAAATAGAAAAAATGGAAAAGTTGAAGATCGAAAGTCGAAGTTTTATCATTTCACTATCAAACTCGACCTTTGAAGTGAGTTTGAGTAGTAAACGCACATAGGAGTGAAGGGTTGATAACAGATCGATATCAGGTCGACAATTATTTGAAGGCGTGAATTTCAAAACATCCTACGTGCCAACTTTTGTAAAAGTGGTTTTGTACCTACAAACTGTTCGAAGAATCGCCGCCCATACAATTGGGATATAAACCTGCACTAGAGTGCGCTGCAAAATCACCCGTGCGGGTGTTAGCGGGGGAAAATGAAAAGGTGATCATGTGTACTTTCAAATAGAAACACTGCTATCTTCAGGAGGGGAACAAACGAGTAGAAATTACTCTACCAGAGGTGTGGTGGGACGTATGGCGATGCACGCATGCCAAAGTGGCCCCTAAGACACCGCACCCCCAGCACCGGAAACTACCCTTTCGGGCATCGCATCAGTGCCGAGGGGGTTACTCTACCAGTGGAACTGATCATAATTCAATTTTTTAGTGATGATGCAGCTAAAATTTCGGTCATTTAATCGACTTAATGATAGTTGAAGTTTGCTACATGCTTACGGATAAATCTCCGTGATCACTAATTCATACCACTGATAAGATGCAATCGTACCAACATCCGCAACTCTAATTCATATCCCAATTCTAAACATCCTAAGTGCCCATAGGGCTTCAAAGTACTTCTAATTTCAACCTAAAGATCGCAGCACGCACATGTGCCGGCGAGCGATCCATGCAGAATATCCTAACTCCATTGATGTTGATGGCACTTAAGATGTTTTGCTTTGTCTTTCCCATGGACTTGGGATGTGCGCAACGTCAACCCTCATTTTCTCAGCTTAGGCATAACTGAGCCCCAAAATTTGTACTTGGACATGTGTATGAAGCTTCAGAGAATTGGCTGAGCGCTCATTTCGCCAACCCCCCCCCCTCCCCTTCATCTCAACTGAAACAGTTGTTTGCTTCTCCTGTAAACTGCTACATAGGATGTTTTGAACTTCACGCCTTCATTTATTGATTTTCATTGGACACGTTGAGCACGCTGAGCCAAGGAGGACTGAGTTTCTACTGATAACTTAACAGATCGATATCAGGTCGATAATTATTTATTAATTTTCATATAAAACATAAAAAAGTATCAATTATTCAAGACTGTCGAGAGTTATGATACGTGCCTTCTTGCCGACTCTCCTCGAGTAGAGAGGTTACCTGTTTTCTTGTGCTGTGGCAAAAAAGGGGGAAAAAAAGAAATGGCCTTTCAGGTTTTAAAAGTAGGGAACTCTATAAGGTTTGACAAACTCATCAAATGCTATAACTTGACTTTTTCTTTTTTTTCAGTTGTGCTAAACGACCCAGCACCAATGGGACCAAGTTGATTAGTCATCAAAATTTGAGTTTCTCGAGTAGATTGTGTAGATTTTATTGTTTAGATTAACGTAATTTAACGCGACTTTGTTTCTTTTGACTGTCACGTCATCGATGTCCAGGTTATTCATAAACCCAAGTATGAGGAATTTATCTGAGAATTCGAGTTGGTGCCGCAAATAGAGTGAAATGTGGACGAAAGATGGAAGGTTTTACCCCCGGCATTTCATCGATTTCGAAATACCTGTATGTGAACAGACCCGTAGTGTGGGGTTGTTTCTTTAATGAAGTAAAAAAATTGACGCAAAATGATCTGTCCGGGGGCTTTTGGAGACTAGAGAACGCAGACCTCAACCTTTCTCTGTCTTCACTTATTCGTGATTACAATTTGTTGAGAACTGTTAGCTCATCGCTGATTACCTGGTATCACGAACTACGAGTATGCCTCGAGTGCTCACGCGACTGTCGTGAGTTTTTCGTTGTCCGATTCGATTCGTACAAAATAGTATCTCGAGCATCCGAAAATTCGCCATCTTTCTTTGCATGGCGTCGTCTCGAGAAACGATACTAACACCGAGTATGAACTCAGCGATTGATTCATTGCATAAATTTTAAGCTAACCTACGTTATATGTGCGCAAAAACAAGAAACAATAAGTTGATAACACGGGGACGGGTGTTTAGTGCCAGCGGACGGCGTGAAAGGGTTAACCTGGGGCCCGAGTTCCTGCCACCAAAAAGAGCGGGGCACAATCTGGATCGAAGAAGTGCCGGCCGGAACGAATAAAATGAGATCAAAATCGGCGCCCAATCTGGAGAAGCAGGCGATACCACGGACGGCGTTCGCGGCTCTTCGTGAAATAGGTACGGACGACGAAGATAACTGAAACAGTTGTTGATTAATTTTCAAATAAATTCGAATTCGTAATTACCCTCCTCTCGTTAACGGTTGCGGGCTTAACTTATTTTTTAACGAGCTGCGTCCAGCAAGATCAGTTCGCGGGTTCGAGAGAGTAAATCGTTTAATAAATAAGTACCCTCGAAAACTACGACGACGTGTAAATATATTTGGTAGATACCTGTTTTTTTCATTTTTTCTTGTTGTTTTTTTTTAATAAAAAAAAAAATTTGACAGCTCGCTTGCTCCAGCACTGCTTCTAAAAATTTTCCACTTTCGTTAACTGGTGTCGGTGTAGCGAGAACGGTGATTCTTAAACGATTCCCCTCCCTTTTTCTTTTGTATTATTTAGATTTATTATGACGATTGTGTCGGTTGTAATACGTCACTGATGATCTGTTAGTTTTAAATAATTTTAGTTTTTTTCTCTCTCTCTTTCTTGAAAATATAATTTTCCTCGTTTTACCTTTTCTTCGCTTAGTATTTTGATTTTGCTCCCGCTATTAGTGTAGCTGGTTTGTCGGCGTTGGTCGCGTTCATCGAATTATCTGTTGTAGCTACGTAATGAGTTTGGCTCTTTTTGTAAGTTCTTGCGAAAAAGAATAAATACGGATTTGGTTTGTGTAAACTGCGGCCTGCTATTTACGAAATTTTATTAAAAATTTTCGAATCGACACGGCCTAGTTGTTGGATGTTCCGGCGGAGTGTGCTACACTGAGCGGTCGTGTTTCGCGGTGAGTTTCCATTTCTGCTTATTTGTGTCCATCGTGTTGTGTACCCATTCCATTTTCTGTGTTACGTATTTGCGTGGTATGTTCCGGCGAATAACAAAAAATAACTCACGGGTACTCAGTGCCGGATTCGGGGTTGTATATGTGCGCCCTGCGGCAGAGTTTTAGAGTTCATGCACCCATGCAAAAAATAACTTTTCCTTCGTACTTTTCTCTGTTTATCCCTCTTCTGCCAGCTTTCGTTCTTTCTGCCGCATGTTGCAGTTTCTCCTTTCTCGCTGAGCGATCCGCGTTTCTTACTTTTTTTGCCCGTCATGTAAATCCCGTGCTGCCTTGATTTATTCGACTTCTAGTATTGTTTTTAGGACTTGCAAAAACTAGTGTAAGATACTGACGTATTTGAAACTCTTGGGACTTTTCCGGACGTATCTGAACTTCCAGACATTTCTAGTCTGTTTCAGGCTTGTGCAGAAATAATTGAAATTCTTCTAGACTTCATTTTCTACTGCTACGGTCCATGAATCATGTCAGCTGAAACTCATGTAAGATTCTCGTACACATGCTTAAGATTCGTAAAGGCTCTTCCAGGCTTGTATGAGACCTTTAAGTCTTTTCAAGACTTGTTAGGACTCTTCCAGACTCGTGTAACTCGTATCCAGACCTGTTCAGGATGTCTTTCAACTCTTTCAGCTCTGCTGACGAATCTTTAAGACCATAGTAGGTCATTTCGAATCTCTAAGGCTTGTCCAGGTTGTTTCGAATGTGATTACGGAACTACAAGATTCTTCCAGAAAGGTTTAAAACTTGACTTGTTACAGACTCTCAAAACTTACTAAGATTCTTCAAGATTCATTTAAGACTTTACAACTCTTCAAGCTTCTCTGATTCTGTTAGACTCTTGCACAAGACTCAGACTTCTTTAGATGTATAAGTTTTTCCAGGCATGTTTGAGATTCTTTAATTCTATTTAGAGCTCCTTTAAAGTCATTTAGAACTTCTCAAACTCCCTGGACTCTTTCAAATCAGTGAAGTTCTTTTAATACTCTTTAGGGCTCCTAACTCATTTAGAACGTTTCAGACTCCCTAAGACTCTTTAAAATTACTTCGATACCTTTAAAGATCCTCAAAACTTTTTCAGATTATATTATAACTCTTCGAGGTTTCTGTGAGATCTGTACGTTCCTGTTAATAATTCTTCGTAACTTTAAGGCTCTTCTGAATCTGTTGGAAATTAAATTTAAAAAAAAAAAAAAGATTCTCATGTGAAATTGTTACATTCATGTCAGAAGTTCGTTAATGCTCATTTAGACCTGTTTGAGACTCAAGACTCTTCCAGACCCCTTCAGAATGCTTCAGAATTCTCAGTTTTGCCAAAGACATCAATACGTTCTAAGCACTGTCAAGACCAGTTGAGACTATTTATACGATTGTTTAAGAGTTCCGGACTTGTTAAAATTCTTCGGTCTCCTCAGTTTCGTTCACAAATTTCTCCTCGTTTTGTGTAAAGCTGTATGACTTGCAGGCTTCTGTTTAATCCCTAGTCAGTACTTTGGACCGGATTACTAGTTTAAAACTCGTCCCGATGTGAGTAAAATTCTTTGAAATTCTCTATGGCTGTTCCAAACTTTCTTAGTTTTCCTAGACTGTTTACTACTTCCGAATTGGTTTGAGTCTCCTTAAGACTCCTCAAAAGTTCTTTAAAACCTGTGAGGTACAATTCCTCGAGACTTTGTTCAAAATTCATTAATACCCATTTAGGATTCTTTGAATCTCTTTCAGTCTCACTGAAGACCTTTGAAAGGTCTTCTGAACGCTTCCGAGACTCATCAGGGCTCTCGCAGACTGTATTAGGAATCTTTAAACGGCGATTCCAGAAAGATTTGAGACATCCAAACTGAGTCGAGACGTTTGCAGAAACAAACTGATCCTAACTTTTGACTTCGTTAACAAATCTCTTCCGATTGTACGTACATTTTTTAAGACTTTGAAGACTTCTTGATGCTCTTTCAGACTTGTTCGAGATGGTTAAAGATATGTTGAAGACCTTTCAAAATTCTTCTGTGATCTATGACTATGACTTACAACTTTTCATGCCTTATTAAGGCTCTTCTAAATTCCTTTTTTTTTCTTTTTTTTTTTTTTACCTAATGCCTTTGATTGCTTATTCGGAACATTTCGAGACTTATTTAAGACGGTAAAACTCGTTACAGCTTTCACAGACCTTGTTAGGACTCCTTTAGATTCTTCTAAGCTACCCTCAAGTTTCTGTCAGATTCCTCAGGAATTCGTCAGATTTTTTTAGGACTCCTGAAGACTTTTCCAGACTGGCTCAGGTCTCGTTAAGACTCATCAAGTATTCGTTAGACTTGTGAAGGACTCCTTGAGACTTCTTCAGACTGGCTTGTATCTATGTAAAACTACTCTAGGATTCATAAAATCTTGTTAAAACTCCTAGAGGCTCGTTTAAAAGACGCATCTATACCACTTTAGAATTTTGAAAATATCTTTTAAAGTCATTGAAAACTTTTCTCGACTTTTTCGAGACCTGTTAAGATTCTTCCTAACTAGCTTAAGCATCATTTAAGTGAACCAGAAGGATGCATGACTTCTAAACTTCATAACTCTTTCAAACTCTCTCAAAACTCATTCAAGCCTTTTTGTACCATCTGTATGTATGCCTCCAGAGGACTTGGACTTGAGACTAATGCAGATTCTTATCATTCCTTCTTTCTTTTCCTTTTTTTATTTCTTTCGTTTCATTACTCATTCTCTTCTTACCTCGTTTTTTCAGATACCCCTTTTCGCCCCTTATGTAATCCAATGTTGTGAGTACCTGTGTCACTGTGTGACCGAATAATTGGATATCAGCGTTTGTATTCAACGTGACCATGACGGTTGTACAGAATTAACCAATTTTCAGTAATTGTGCCGGCGTGTCTTTGATATTCGGATTACACTTAACAAAATATTCGAGAACAAATCCGTTAACGTTGCAGTATTTGCATGTATTCGCTTGCCCGCTTTTTAACGTTTAATAAGAGCCTGTATACGCGAGTAGATTACCTAATGCTTATGTAACGTGTTCTGGTTCACCAACAGTAACATTGTGATGAAATTCACTAATAACCTATTTGTGAAAATGAGACATCTTACAGGTTGTGCTCTTGTGTTACTTTACTTAACTGTACTTACTTATGTGTCGCCAGTTGTGGTTGTATCAGACCTCTCGATTGTGTATTCGTACGCGAGGTAAAAACCCAGTTACTCGGATATTGCAAACGTTTAATCTACTTCTGTCTGCTGATTTAGATCACGAATGGCCGAATGACGACTCTAGCTCAACAAATTTGTGCAGCAATTCGAAGGAGGGAAGCACGCCCATCAACTCCAGCTCGCATAAATGCTCAACCGTGGAACTATTAATTTGTAACATGGCCACCGTTCTGGCTAGTGTTGCTGCCGGATATGATGTCAGACTGTCCAACGTATCTTCGGTACATCCGCGACTTCTACCCGAACGGTAATGTGAACTCCATATTCTAAATGTACTTCATCCTGTATCTTGTATCAGACGTGGTCCAGACACCCCATAGTCCCGTGAATCACGTGCGAGTGGAAATGCCGACTAAAATGTCAGTATTGTAATCTAGGACATTTTTAGTACACATTTTCATGTGCAGTGAATAAAATATACTAATGTCGATGCTCTGTTTACTGTCGACTGTGTAGTATTAGGGTGTTCCTTATTTTACAAGTTTTCGCCAATCGATTAGGCGCGCACTGAAATTTGTTCCAATGGACCTAGAAACTCGGCATAAATAATTTGAGCTCAATCGGAGGTCATCAACCCATGCCGTTTTGACCTTGAAGTTATGTGTAATACTGAGTTGTTATTTAAAAAAACGGGAATATCTCGGAATATATCAACTTCAGGACCAACATGCATATAACATAAAACGTTCCTTGTTAAATTTCCTATAAAAAAGATTCTGTACAACTTTTCTCTAGAATGCATATTCACCGAGATAATCGCAAAAATGTGTGAAAGTTTCGAGGAACGTAGCTTTTATGTTTTTCTTTCATAACCGATCTTTACTAGCTAAATCGCAATTATCTAAAAAATATTCACTTTAGGAACAAAATGTAAATAATATAAAATGTTCCGTGTTAAATTTTCTGTAAAAAAAGATTCTATACTACTCTTCTTTAGACAAAACATATTCATCGAGATAATCGCAAAAATACGTGGAATTTTCGAAAAACATGAGTTTTTTTCTTATTTTACGGCTGAAATATCTGCTAATGTCGAGTAACGCACACTACAATATGACTTCAGTCTCTGTCCACTGGGGCAGGCGCTCTAGTTTGTCCTCGACCCCCACTTGACTACGCCCATCGCAGTTTGTTGAGTGCCTACTATAGAATAGACCTCGGATTATGTATGTATATCAATATCAATAATAGTCAACTATTTGCGCATAAGATATAACGTTGTGCTGTCTAGGAACAGTCACGTGTTCTCAGAATTCAGGGTCATTTCCTATGGGCAAATCGCTGTTTCTTGTTGTTGATATATGTTATCTCAAGTCCACCATACCAAGTCTTCAACGGAATCTTAGAATGCTCAAGACTCAATAAAAACAGTTTGTCAACCCTAGATCGCAAAAAGTTTGGTTTTCTTCAATTATTAAATTTGGAATTAGTTATGACTCCTGGATACCTAGTTCACGTTTCAATTTTAGGTTCTTCCGCAAATTTTTTATCGCTGAGATCAGACCAACAGTTCTACCTCTTGCAAATATAAGTTTTTAACAATCGCAAACATCTGCATGCATCCATCTTTACTCCTTGAACGATGAGATGAAGATGGACACATGCAGAAGTGTTGGCGATAGGTAGAAGCTTGTATTTCCAAAAGGTAGGTCTGTTGATCTGACCCTAGTGATAAAACATTTACGTTTACTAGGTATTAATGAGCCATTATTTATTCCAATGTTTTAATAGAGTCTCAAGCATTCTCAGATTCCGTTGAAGACTTGGTATAGTGGACTTGCGACTTTGCGATGATGTACAATCAACAATAGGAAACAGCGATTTGCCCATAAGAAATGACAGTGAATTTTGATTCCTTAACAGCACAATGTTATGTCTTGTGCGCAGTGTTGACTATTGTTGATATACATACAGAATCCGAGGTCTATTCTACACGATGTTTCAAAAATAACTTCACTGGGATTTTTGACTTTTGTGACGGACGATTGAGAGTCCGGCGAGACATTTGAAAAACAACAAAGACAACATTGGTCCCTAATACCGGACCCCTGGTTGAGTTTCATTTGATTCCCTCAGTTAGGAGTTGAAAGATGAACGAAAAAGTGTCAGTAAGTCGTGAAAATGGTTTTGTCCTTGAAGCAGCGTGCTCTTGTGGTTAAAAGATATTATGAAAGAACGAGGTCACTTTGAACACTTTTTGTAAACTGAATGTCATTTTCTCATCCAAATACACATTTTCCGTGTATTCTCCTATTTGTAGCTTTCTTTTTTTTCTTTTGATTATTATTATTATTTTTTTTGTTTATTTATTTTCTAATAGCTGGTGTAGTTACTTTTGAAACACTCTGCAGGGTTGCCAGATTTGGTCCTTTAGAGCCAACTTTGGTCTTTTTTAAAAATTTTGGTCCTCTTTTTGGTCGTTCTTTCTTTGGTTCTTTTTGTGGGTCTTTTTTTTTTTGGTCCGCAAATAATCTTCTAGAAATCGATTGATATTTCAAAAATAAGCCACAAATAAGGAACTGAAGGTTCATTTTTACAAATGAAGAACCTTTATTGTTTTAAAACATGCCAATCCTGTTCATGTGCTGGTATGCTGGTCATCATATTATCATACCAGTGTCTTATGTTTGTTTACTGGCTCATTTGCCCCTAACAGCCTCCGTGAAATATTGACATCACTGCAATATTTCTGGGAAACGTCAAGTCTCCTAACCTAGTTGTTTCCTTTTGAGTTAAAGTTTGCATTATATTGTTCCATTTCTGAATTTAACTATTTATTTGAAGGTATATTTTATTTCTATTTGACTAGAGCTTTAGAACGATTCGGACCTAGCAACGTAATGACTGACATCTGGCGGAAGTTTTCAACAACATATAGTTCTTTTGTGTTTTTATCAACGTTAGGATAAAATCGTACATTTTTTTCTAACGTTGATAAGAAATTCAATAGAGAGTCGTAAAACGACATCAGCGTGCCACTACCCTGCTAGGTCCGAATACCCATATCAGTAGAGAATATTTTGGAATATTCTAATTTTTAGGGAATTTTTTGGGAATATTTTCCTTGAATAAGGGAATTTTTTATGCCCATATTTTCCCAGTTTTGGCGGAATAAAATTCACAGGCTTAGTTATCATCACATTCGTGAGCGAATTTCAGAGTCGAAGTTCAACAGAAGTGGAATGTCATTTCGCAATGCTTATTTACCAGTACCTCTATTCTTAGATTGAGACGAAATTGCTCCTTTGTTATCTTTTGTCTTACTCGATTTTAAATTCTATAAAATTCAATCAAATTAGGATCTCAATTTTTCATTGTTCAATTACTGGTGGGTGCCTATTCGCGATGGCTTAAAGGGAAAAGGTAATATGTCACATTTCATTTTCTCTCAGAAAATTAAGTATAACGTCGGTAACGCTGCGTTTTTCTAATTGTGCAGCGTCCAACATTCAGCTAGTTGTTTATGGGGAAGTGAAGTCTTGCCCTTGTCCAGGCAGGGCTGCCCAAGTCGGAAAACTGAAATATGACGTACTACCTTGTATGGTCTAAGCATACGTGAGCTGACAGGAAGAAAAGAGCCTCAGCGCAAAAATACCATTTTTGTGATAAGAACTGTTTTTGACTAATTTTTGGTCGCTCTTTCGCGTGGTGTTGTCGAAAAAATTCTAAAAAATTTTTCCAAACGGCTGTAAGTTTTCAAAGTTGAGTGTCTCCGTAACGTGAAAACATTATCAATTTTGTTTATCCGCTCTCCTATAAAATTCACATTTTTGCGCTCAGGTCCCTTTCTTCCTGGCAGGTCACATACTACCTTTTCCCTTTAAGCCATCGCGTATGTCAGGAGAGTTTGAAAGCTCGTGTATGAAGAACATCATTTTGGCCCTAAAAAAATTCGAAAGTGGTCCGATTCAGCGTCGCTCATCCGGCAACCCTGACTCTGTATAGTAGATACCCAACAAACTGTCATGGACAATGCCAGGTGGGAGGGGGGTGGCAAACTGGGGCGCTTGCCCCAGTAGACAGCGACGAAGTTATATTGTGGTATTTACCCGAAATTAATAGATATTTCAGCCGTGAAATAATTTTTAAAAAACATGTTTTTCGTCAATTCCACGCATTTTTGCGATTATCTCGATAAATATGTTTTCTGAAGAAAAGATGTATGGGACTTTTTTATATAAAATTTAACAAGGAACATTTTATGTTATTTACATTTTTCTTAAAGTGAATATTTCTTAGATAACTGCGATTTAGCTAGTAAAGATCGGTTATGAAGAAAAAATAAAAGTCACGTTCCTCGAAACTCGAACACATTTTTGGGATTATCTCGGTGAATACGCATTCTGGAGAAAAGTTGTATAGAATCTTTTTTATAGGAAATTTAACAAGGAACATTTTATGTTGTATGCATTTTGGTCCTAAAGTTGATATTTTCCGAGATATTCGAGGTGTTTTGTAAAATCTCAGTTTTAAAAATAACTTAAAAGGTCAAAGCGGCACGGGTTAATGACCTCAGATGAGCTCAAATTTTTTATAACAAGTTTCTCGGTCCATTGCAACAAATTTCAGTGCACACCTAATCGATTGGCGAAAACTTGTAAAATAAGGGTCACCTGATGTAGTATACATTTCCATAGACAAAATGATGAACATATTGAGTGAACATACAATGCAGTTGATATTTTAGTCATTTCTACGAGTATCGACATTACTATAAACATTGTAGTAAGCAGCGAATTGACACGCGTTCAGTAAATTAAAATTTTTCGTATAGTCGGCATATCAGTTGATATTACAGTCGACACGTATCGACATTACTATCAACATTGTAATATCAGTATAATATACAAACTTAGACCCCGTTGTACAGTTGACTTTACATTGACATGTCTACTCGACAAAGGGTGTAGGCTGAATAATTTTAGTATAAATTAAGTTATTGTCATAATTCTTGTATGCTTGGGTAAAGAGAGTCTGCATTCGGTAAGGTCTAGTTCCTTCCAAGATGAGCGAATATGGTGAACTGTAGTTCTCCAGCAGAGAGGCGTAGCAACTTATCCGTTTCTGTCTAGACATGCTTTCTCGTTTCAGTATCAAAATTAAACATTTTAACTGTCATTTTGGAGTTGAAAAAGTTTAGTTACCCCTTCCAGAACGAAGGACTTTATCAAATGAAGATCTTATTTGGTCCCACTTTGATCCAACCTCACTTTCAGATACAATATGGAAAGGATTTCCTTGCCCCATCCCCCATACGATGAATCGTCGATGTACCCAATTCACTTTTTTTACTAACTATGAACTTCCAAATTTCTTTTTCAGCGAGGAATTTATCAACTACGGTAGGCACTGGCCGCCGGATGAATCTCGATCAATGTTCAAACCAGAATACGAGTTCTCGTCCGGCTCGTCAGGTAACTGTTGTTCATTTCTATCCTACTTTATTCATTTTATAATGATAGAGAACATGTGAACAAACCAGCCATGTTTCAGGCTACGCTCGTAATACGTACCACGGACCAGTGAAACACTACCGTACACCGTTGTCGGAAGCTGTCGACTTCAAACCACTCAGATTCATCGATTCGCCGCAGCACTCCACTCCTCGGAAGAACCACTCACCGAGACGAAAAACTAGTAATACTGGAGTCGAGATGGAGGTGACCCATAACCCGTACATTAGTTATAATCTATGTCACTTAAACACTCTGTGTTACAATGTATTTAGTCGCTGGCCTTATGTTGACAGACATCATATCCGCCTCCACCTGCTCCGTCCGGAGGGTTCAATGCCTACAGTTCTACCGATTCTAGTTGCAGATCTGATTGTTACCGCAGTTCTGATTACTACGCTGGTGAGTAGTGATTGTGATTTTAAATTGGAATATACCACCTTTAGAACTGACAAAACTTGGACTAACCTCTGGGAACGCCGAAGATTTGCCGTTCTAAAATTGGGGAAATTGTGCAAGCGGTCGGTTATTCGAGGATACAGGTAGACCAAGAAACAGCTAATGAGGCAGCCAGCTCGCTAGAGAGACAGGTAGACTAATTAGCTCCCTCGTCAGCCTTACAGATAATAACCGGCCAGGTTGACATGCATGCAGTCGGACCCAATTAGAGGAAAACGGAACCGAAAGAGAAAATGGAAAATGTTTTCTACTCTCTGTATCATAGCTTCCAATAAGAGCCAGAATCTCTCCTGTTCTTAAAATTCTACGTTTACTTTAGTCTCTGTCTGTCTGGCTGATATGTCTGCATCTGATGTAGGAGAATGCACCCTAAGACAATTTATATTATGGTGCAATAGAGCACCCTCTTCCCGTTAAAAGTTACACTTATTATTTTAAAACAGATTTTTTTTCAATTTATGATATCAGTCGGCTTCTATTGTACAATTAGTTCTGAGGCTTTTTCCACTTTCCAGACAAATGATACTTCTCAAAATCGTTTCACACTTCTTTCAAACTTTTTCAGTCTCTTTCCAACTTGATGAAGACTCCTTCAGATGCCTTCAATCTTGTCTAGAACTAGATTATTTTTAGATTCATTCTAGACCTTCAGACTCTTTGGAGCTCTTATTTTATCCTTGGAGACTTCTCCATACTTGTTTCTGACATTTCAAAACCCTTCCGTACATGACTGAGACAGAGACTCTTTCAGACCGATTTAAGATTCGTTAAGACCAGTGCTAGCCTTAGGTAAATCCCCTCCCCTCTCCTCTAAAAATTTGTCTTCCTCATGATTTGTGATTTTTGTTTGAGATGTTTCGAGGTTTGTTTGAAACTTTTCCGGAGACCGACGTGACTGAAATTGATATCAGCCTGGGGTTCGCCCGCCTATGGGCCAGAGAGTAGACCCTCCTCCTCTACTTCGAAAGCATTCAAGTTAACTCTTTTCGCATTTTTCAGGTTACCAACATCAAAACAATGATTATCCTTACGTTGACGAGCCTTACCACCGCTATTCCTACGACAGTCCGGTCAATAATAGCAGCGGAAACAGTGGTCAGCAGCGACCGTACGCTCATCGGAGAACGTCGTCGAACGCATCCGGCAGCATGAGCACCAGCGGTGGCGGTGGCGGCGTCGTTGGAAATAACATGTACCTCGCTGACACCGAAGATAGGCCCGAAATGTATTATTCGCCGTACACTCGCAGAGCCGGCGACTACTCGGGCTACTTTTCCCGCCAGAATTCGATCGATTCGTCGTCCAGCGATCGGCCCGCGTTCTTGGATATCGGCGCGACGAAGTTGCGGTCGAGTTTGAAGAAGTCCAACTATCTGTCTCCGGCTATTCGAGCGCAAAATACTGGTGGCTCGTCATCTTCGGTACCAGGTGAGAGAATCGCGTGTCTTTTGGGTTTCCGAACGCTTGAGGAGTTTTCCATGGGGAGAGAGTGTCGTATCTTGCAAACGACAAGATTTCGATATTCACGGACCCGAAATCCAGTATCGGTGTTGCCAACTGACTTCATGTCCCTGTTTGATGGCTACTATATGATCCTTTTCTCCGGGTTTGGCAACTGACTCGATGTCGCTGTTGATTTCTTAAAGCGTTCGCATCCTCTTCCCTCTAACATCAGAAAGCCATTTTGTATCCAATCCTAGGAACCATTGTATTTACAAATATGTTTTCAAAAATTGTTTTAAGCCAGGAATTTTGCACAAAAATTACGTTTCCGAGGAAAGTCAAGGCCCGACTATTATGATCCTTCTCACTTGGTGGATCGTATGGCGATGCAAACACGCCAGATTGGTTCCCCAGACACCGCATCCTCGGCCTCGAAAAGTGATCCTTACGCTCGTTGAATGGAAAAATTGCCTACGCCTCTCGATGAAGACCAAAAGCACTGATGGGACAATGCGGGCAATAGCCTCGCGCCTCGGGATTTAAAAAAATATATTATTTTGCCAAAAATTCGTGTGTTTTCTTCAAGCGGAGCCTTGCTCTCCCTCGCTGAAAATGTCTTGCCACCCCACCCCACCTCCCTGAGAAAGACTTCCAGCGTCTACGGTAAAGATTGAAAGCATTTCGAATTCGTGTGCGCAGGATCGCCTACGAATCCGACGCCGCCGGAAAGTCTGACCAGCGAAGACAGTAGCTACATGTCGGCGCGAGACAGCTCGTCGAACTCGATATCTAGGGTTCGATTTTCGCCGAACACGCTGACCGAGGTGCCGTGTCACTCGCAAGACTCGACGCACTCGCTGAATCTCATCCGGCGACCGTACAGCCGGGAGTCGTCGCGCAGCAGAAGGCCCTCGCATTCGGACTACGAACGAGAGTACCTGTCTTAGCAACAGAAACGGGTACCATCGGTCGCGGATACAGGGTTTGCTATACGAGCTTTTTTTGGCTTTTGAGCACGGTGGGCGGCGAGCGGAGAACGCGCGTAGTTCGACGCCCGGCCACGTACGCTTGACCATGTGTACACGTTCGAGAAGACTCGCTTTTTTATTTTATTTGTTTCTTCCCATTTGTACATTTTACGATAATTTTTCTGTACCTAAAACACTGATTCGAAAAACATAATAGGGAAATGGTGACTAACTTTGTAATTTAGTGTTAAATATGTGATATTGAACGTTTAATAATGTATTCGATAAGTTTTATAGAGTAGGATAAGCGACAGTAACATGTTTATACATCATATTGATAAGGGGGTTAACACATTAATAGGGTAGAAACGACGCTCTAATTCCGATACTTCGCGGTAGTTTTGGAAATAGGGGTGTGACGAGGGTATAAGTCTAGTATGAGGTACTCAGCACCAGGAAGAGAAATTAAAAAATATTGGGGGATTCGGAGGAAGGACTTATTATTATTGATTTGGCAAGAGAGCAGTTACCGAAATCTCGCCATGTTGCCTTAGCAGAGGGAGTCAATTCTCTCATCCCGCTCAAGTACAAGACGCTACTCAATACGCATGGTTTTTCAAGGAAAATCATTGAAAAAGCGCGTATTATCATTTTGAAATTGGGATGCTTTGTTTGATTCAGGATGTAAAGCGTCTGGGGTGGCTATGCCAAGACCCACCGATGAAGAGAGATGGTGGAATATTCAAACACTTTCAAAAATTAGCAAATTTAGGGAAATCGATCCTCAGTTCATGAAATCGAATCCCCGGTTGGTAAACTTTCATTAGACCTTTTTTGCTTGTTAGCATCAAAAAAGTTCATCAGTTGGGAGAACGGATCTTCAGTTGGAAAAATTTACATTTTCAACCTACAAAATTGAATAAAAAATTGCTTCGGTACGTCCCGGGGGTAATATAGACTTTCTGCAAATTTGTATTCAGTATTACGAGCCGTCCTCTTCCTCTTCGTTAGCTTCAGTCATGTATTTGGTCTTTTTATGTAATAAAGACGTCATTGTGCTGACCTGACCTGACCTGCGGCGAGCTCCTCGTAATACGTTGCCAGATCACTCGTCCCAGTCACTTCCAGTTTGCTTTTGTAATTTTCAATGCTCAAAAAATGTCAGAAAAATTCTCGTTGTTCCTCCCGAATCGTGCATCAGAAAGGGTTGTAAGGCTGATCAAAATGCTGTGAATGCGGCCCTGTCGTTCGGCTAGTCAACCACAAAATATATATGAATTATTTTTCCTTATGAACCCGTTTGACTCGAAAAATGATCTATAAAACATGTAAGCCCCCCCCCCTTTTCCTAGTAGTGCGCACTATCCGGAGGATTTCCTATATGAGAAAGCACTGAAAATGATTACAATCCGGACTTTTGGTCCACTATTGAGAGATTTTACAGTAATTAGTTGACTGTGATTCAATTTGTGATTCACTCTACATCATTTTCGATTGTAGACGCGTGTGGAATGTTTGGAATGTGTGAAGTACTCTGTTTTTATTCTAAGCGCGTGGTATTTACGTATTCTATAGCATACGGCGGTGCGGATTTCCGAACCTCCCAAAATTTCATTTCTCCTGAGAATTCAGTTTTTATCTGAAGCCCTCCCTTGTTTCGGAAAAAGCGAAGATTTTATGGCCTGAACCCCTCTCTCCCATCCTCAAAATTCACAATTTCCTCCTTTGATTCTTTCTACACCATGCTTCGCTTCTAGCATCCATGTTGTATCTGTTCTTCCTATTCACTATGCATTCTGTATTCGACCTGCCGTGTAAAATTTATTCTACACAATTCTATCTTCATGTCATATCCGTAAAATGTATTCTACTTTTATTTCGAACCTGCAGAACATTCTCTCTACTCGTGTAGAATGAATTCTACCTTCATTCCGCCCGCGTAGAATTGATTCTAATTCATTTTACGTGTGTAGACTATAGTTGTGTCATTTTCATGTCACGAGCGCAGAATGCATTCGGATCGGGCAAATTGTAGGTTCGCTAGCATCGATTGAAGAAAAACTGATAAGGAAAAGGGCGGGGAGTTCAGCGCAGCAGTTTGGGGCAATTTCAATGTTTTCTCAAAATATCTCGAAAATGAATGTGGTTAACAGAAAATTGAAAAGAACTTGCCTTGTAGCAAATAAAATTTCCTTTCAGATGAGCTCATTTTTATCGAAATGCGAGTGATTTTCTTTTTCACATAAAATTGCATTGCATCGTTGTTGTTGTTATTTGCCCGGTCCGAATTTTATTCGAAATATCAAGAGTATAAGTCATCTTGTATTTTTTCGACGCATGTAGAATGCATTCTACCATCGTGTTAGAATCTGTTGTACGGTTATAGTCCTCGTATTGATAGTAAATAAGAGCACACAAGGACCGGAAGTCATGAAGCCGGAAGCTGTTCGTTTTGTCTGATTCGGGAGCCGGTAGCTAAAGTCGCACTCAGAAATATGAGAAGCTGTAGATTAAAAAAAAAAGTCGTATAAGCCGTGCGTGATATTTCATTGGCTGGCTTCTGTACTGGTTTTCAACAGCCCTGAAGAGAGAAAAAGAGGACCTGGGGGAATTTCCGCGGGCCCTCGTCTCCTTGCAGTTCAGTTTGTTCTTTTGTTTGATGGGAAAAAATTATAAGCTACGGGATAAGAGGTTTCTTTCATGGTGTAAGGAGTGATTGCTGATTTGATGTACAAGATGATTGAAATTCAGGTCTTTTAAAATATCGGGCCCCGTTCAAAGTGTGGGCCCAGGGTATTCTCCCCCCCCCCTCTCGACAGGGTTGTTTTTCGGTTCTCGGTATTGTTTTCTGATAGGCTTCCTGTCTTATTCCTTCCTGGAAGAGAACAGCTATTTTTAATCGATTTGCTGATTGACTTCCGGTTAATCTTCCTACGGAATCTGTTAGTCTGTTACTTAGTAGCTAAAAGCAATTAATCTCCGGTGAAAAGCTGAGAGCTAGCAAACAGTCTTGCAGCTGAAGCGGAAGCCGGTATCTAAGTAAAATCGTTAAAGACGTATCGTTGAAAAATAGGATGACCTCCCCCTCCTCCCTCTATTTTTGTTGGATAGTGAAAACGCTCTCAGTTATAAAATTAGTTCATTAGTAAGGCAAATTCGAGAAGTACTCGCCGCAGCTTTTCATCCCAGAGAATCTTTGGCCCCCTTGCCCCATCCCTTGGCTACTAAACATGCAAAATCGGTTGTTTCTTTTCAGTGGTTTGAGCAGACAGTATTTTGGGTGAAGTTTTTGAACTGAAACAGTGTACGATAATTCTATCGAGATATCAGTTGTTGGATATTCGAGGAGCCCAAATTCAATATTGATATCAGTTTGCTTATGAGTTGAGAATCATGGCACCAGAGATTTGTGGGCCAAGGTTAAGAATATCATAACATTCAATATGCGAATCAATTATGGGATTTCCAAAATCATTGAATTCGTGTATTATTTTGAGGCTGTTTTCATTACTTAGGTCTCTAGGGAAGGAGGAGGAGCCGAAACTGAAGTACAATTTGATCGTTTCAGAAATGTCGACACTATGACGTCACAGCTAAGCAACTTGGTGGGAAGTTTAATATAGAAATAATGTGGAGGAATACCGTTTCAATGCAATTTTCTCGAAAATCAGCAGTTTAAATGAAAATATCCTCCGAACATCATTTGTAGCATTTTAAATCTTCTTTAATATGACATCAGTCGCGACCAAGTCCAATTTGAACTATTTTTTGCGTGTTATTCTTATTTAGCTCCTGCCAACTTGAATGTCGGTGACATCATTTCTGAAACGATCAATATAACTATCACTTATGGGGTTTCTCGGGTCAGGAAATTCACTTTTGATGTCAGTCCTGGAATACAATGTGGGTGTCAAATATGGAGGTTTCAAGGTTGCTGAATTCAGTTTTCCCGTATTATGACTCTATTTTCGATTAGTTTTGATAATGGTTGCATCTGACGAGGGGGAGAGACCAAAATTGAGAATGATGAACACATATGCATCACTTATAGGGTATTTGAAGTCGTTTAATTAATGTTTGATATCAGTTTTACTTAAACGTGGAGACTAAAGGGCAGTAATGGGATCCACGATTGAGAATGTAATATTCTGCAGCAGGGACGTACCGATAGGGGGTAGGGCAACCCCCCCCCCCCGTAGACTCAGCAGTTGGGAAAATTTACCTTTTCAGTCAGGCGAGTTGGGAAAATCCAACAAGTTGAAGCGGTTTTTTTTTTGCTTTAATACTTGAGAATTTTGAGTTGAGTCAGCTGAAAAAATCCAACAAGTCATTTTTTTTTGCCTTGATACTTAGGAATTCTGAGTTGAGTCAGTTGGGACTGTCACAATTTTTACACCCCCCCCCCCCAAGGAAAACTCTTCGATCTGCAGTATGGGTATCAAATGTAGGGCATTCAAGTTTGCTGAAATTGTTTGATGATCATTTTGACTGAATATGTATTATTGACTGTTAGGGCAGCAGTAGCGTGGAAATGTTTTATTTTTAGGAGGGCACAAAAAAATTGAAGTGGGCAAGCAAAGGAAGAAAGTAATTTTGTCTCTAAAAAAACGGCAACTAGCTAGAAATCTTGTAAATTTTGTCTCGGAAATTTTTCTAGGCGCCTTTTCATCAATTTGCTAGATAAGTATTCATCGGTGGAGGGAGGAGAGGTAAATCATACTTTGTACTCCCGATATTTTTTTCGGGGAGGTGCAGTGTACCGCAGCACCTCCTGTTCCGATGCTACTGGGAAGCAGGCAGAGGGCCTGAATTGGATGTTTGAAGAAAAATGTTGCATCAATTTAACTTTTTCAACCCTCGGAGTGTTGAGTGTCGGCAGTTGAAGTCTTCCCCTGGTGTACCTACTCGACCATTCGGAAGTAATGATTTCGTTCTTCACGCGAAGCCTCGTTACCTATTGCGATTAGCATCGTTCGAGCTAAGCTTACAAAACCATTTTATGTACTGTAGTTTAATAATTTGTGATTTTGACGCTACTTTGTGGCCATATTTTAAAATTCGATTTGTTCAAATTCAATCGTTTATTTTTAAGTTTTAATTTTAATTTTATATTCCGCCCTCCGGGGCGACTATTTATGCTAGTCGGTTATTGTAATTTTTTCGTCGTATTTTTCACGGATAGATTCACGCTATCTGCACACGTCCTGACGTCGAGTCGCGGGACCGTACGGGTGACAAATGATGGCGGCGATGGAGATTCGTCGACGCCATCATCGACAGTAGGTGTTCGCGAATTTTCGATGACAAATGATGGCGTCGACGAAAAGGTCAGCCGGGGCGGCGGTTGTGAAATAGAAAATCGAGCTGCCCGGTGCGACCCGTCCGAATGGAACGCGGTTTCGCGATCGCGGCCGGCGAGCATTTTGTACTCGCCGGGGGTCGTAACCTGACGCAAAACAATTTATGATCGCGCCTATGACGAGTTTATTATTTACGTATATTCGCGAGATTATTTGTCACCGGTACAGTCTTGGCGGCGACTGTAAAATTTTTATTCGCGTTTTCCTCTCCATCTCTCTTTAGCTGCAAAATCGGCCGAAACGGAAACGATTTCAGCGTTTTAGTAGTCCGACTTCACCCTCTCCGGATTCTAATTCCGCAGGGAGTGATTCGCGATTCGGCCCAGAAGCGTTTGGACGTTCATAAAAGTGTACCTGCAATCCCATTCGAGTTTATGTGTCATATTTTTATACATTTATCGTGTTTACCTCGCAACGTCGTTTTTGTCATTTACTTCTAAGGTGGGCTGTTATCTTATTGCAGCTGAAAGTACGTCGTACTGTCGACGTATTTTACGGTTTGCTACGGGACTTGCTGTAATGTCGGCGTGATGTTTTAGTAGTAGGAAAATGACGGTTCTAGCGTAGCTCCTTCAGTTTACTCATCTCAAACGATGGTGTAATGGGAAGGGCTCGAACTTCTGGACGGAAGCTGCCATTGTGTTGGTTATCGCGGGGATGATAACGCGGGGTTTCCGATTGAAATCTTGAGATTTGATCACCTCCTCAATGTTGAATAGATCCGTCCCCCTGTCCCTCTGGTAGTTTTGAAAGAGACTAGAAATGCGGGTATCAGTGTTTGGTAGTGTAGGAAAACAGGAAATTTAAAGGAAAGGAGAAATAGCGAATGGGACTGCGGAAAATTGTCGCCCTGCTACCACCTCATCCTTGCCATTTTTGGAGGTTTGAACGTCACAAACCCGTTTCTCTTTGGAAATTTTCAGATCTCTAGCAGTTATGGAAAATGTAGAAATGCTTCCGAACGGGATGCTCCTGCGGAATTATTCTTGATACACTTTTTGTATCTGCCTAGAAACCAAGATTCAAACAACCTTTTCAAGCCCTACACTTGAGCTGTAGGGCACATCCGAGTTGAATCCCATCGGAAAATCTAATGAAAATTCGTGACTGAGTTGAGTCCCGATAATTGCGGAGATAAGAAAGGTTTACAGTGAGGCGGGATAGTTTAGCATTTTGCGGAGGTGAATACAATGAATGTCCAAGTTGAGTCCTGCGGCATGCGGTCATCGCATATTAAGTTAGCAGGCTCGTTGAAACAGATTGGTACATGGGCGTAGCCAGCCAGCAAGGAGCAAGGGGGGCAATTGCCCCCTGGATTTTGAAAAAAATTATGCTTCAGTGCTCACAAGATTATTTTCGAATATTTAAAGCCAACTGAATAAAATTCGCAGAAAATAGAATGTGCCTAGAGGCCTAAACACTAGACAAAGAAAATGTGTGACTGGTGTCACACTGATAGCAAAGCAGCGACTTGCACCTGCACAGATTCTACCTTTTTTTTTCCCCTCCTGGAAAAAGTTCTAGCTACGCCCATGGGTTGGTATGAATATTCTCATCACCTGATAGCAGGGCCGGATTAAGACTCTTAGCGCCCCTGGGCCCTTTCTTCTACGCGCCCCTCCCCATGCCCAATATATGTTTTTTAATTTTTTACTGCTATTTTTTTGCTCGCGCTTTATTCCATCTTTCTCACGCGCCCTCGCTCATTCTCATCCCTATTATTTTTTCCTGTGATTTGTTTTATCCGTTTTTATTTTTCTCAAAAATTTTGCGCCCTGCGGTAATACAGCCCTGCCTGATAGTTGTTGCATTTTTGTACATGGGCGGATTTATGGAATAAGTTTAGAAGGAAACTTAGGAAACAATGCTCAACATTTTTGCCCTCTCTTTGAAACGTTTCACAGATTTCCTTAATGTAATGAAAGTGAAGAGCGAAGTGTAGCATTACAAAAAATGTATTTATAATACCATATTTTACGATTCACACTCTGAAAACCTTTCGATAATGTCTTCAGCCTGAACTTCTATATATCTTGGCGAATGTGTAGCAGAGCCAAACCGCAGAGTCTTCTCTCGACCATGGTAGTTCGTAACCACGTCCATAGGCGCAAATAGGTGGGGGTTGGGGGGCGCTTAGCCTCCCCAAACTTCTAAATAGCCCCCCCCCACCTTGAAAATTACCAAAACCAAAAGACGCGGGGAGATGGTGTTGCTTCATAATAAGGAGGCTTAAGCCCCCCAGTTCTGGGCCCTATTTGCGCTTCTGACCACGTCTCCACTCTGCGTAATGATGAAAACGATCTTTCGGCAGAAGCATCGCTGACAGGCAGAGTTGCGAGGATCTGGGAAAGTGTGTGAATTGTGGGATAAATGTGTCATTATCACAGAAACTTTCATTACTTCAATTGTACTTTGTGGAAACCTCTCTCCTTCTTTTGTTGATTTTAATTTCCTCTGCCAATGGGTCGGCTCTCCTTTCAAAAGGTATTCATTCATTTTAAGTCATCCAAAGTTTCGACGGAGAGAGTCAGTAAGCTGTGTCACTTCTGATGAATTCAAATTCATAATATTTTCGGGGAATAACGACGATAACTGTCACGCTTGGAGGACCTCATCTGTGAATCGATTTTTCAAATCTACTGTAACAGATTCCAGAAGTGAAATATACACAGAAACTCTGTAATGGCTTCTCTTTCTTCTATTCTTTCTTTCTGTCTTCTTCTTTTTCTCCTTTTCTGTACGTTCCTTTTTTGATGGTGGGGGGGGGGAGTCCCCCCCCCCGTAAATCCACCTCTGTTGTATCATCTTTCGTTAGGTATAATAATGACTGTTCACCGTTCACGGTCTCCGCCATGCTCGGTACATTCCCCTCGTGTTCTGCCTTCTTCTTACGAAGGAATCTGCAGTATGCGAAGCTGTCTTCCATCACCTTGTGGCTGAAGTGATTGACATGAGCCTAACAATGGAACTGGTGGTTGTTTTCACTGATTTCGAGGAAGAAATCCACAAAGCTGTAGGGAGCGTGTGGGCAGCGAGTACTATACGAAGCTGTCGTTTCCATTTGGGCCAACGTTGGTGGCGCCATATCCAAACATGTTCCGCCTCTGCAGATTATAAGAATCCCAGCAGTGAAATTGGAAATTACTTGAAACTGTTCTTCGGCTTACCATTTTTGCAGCCTGATGATGTGCAGGACTTTTTTGTTGATGAGCTTGTTTCGATGAAAGGGGCTGGTCCAGCGGCGGAGAAATTCAGTAACGATTCACGAGTGAAGAAATTCACAGACTACGTCAGGCTCACGATCCAGTTCACATTGAATATCGATGGCTAAATGCCTGAATGGCTGTTTGAGAACTGATAACTGGATAAGTCCGCAGAAATAGAATTTTTTTACTTCCAAAAGTTCGAAAATTTGATCATTGTAAAAGTGTTGATCTTTTTTCAGGCGATATATTCAATTTTTCTCAATGGGTTGTCGGGAAGTTGAATCGCCAGTTTTGATTGAATTTTGAGACTAAATTCAGTGTTCTTATTGTGACATTTTAAGAATTTGCTGTTTTTCCCCCAGACTATTTGGTTTATATCAGTGACGTCGCTAGGATTTTCCCCAGGGGAGGAGAGCAAAGTAAGATTTTCAAGGGTGAAAAAGTCGAAAATTGAGGTATTTTTAAAAAAATCGCCGATATTAGAAGACGATTATATAAAAATGAAGGTAAAATTACTGCTTAAGTGAACATTTTTCGAAAAAAACGTGTTTTAAAGGCGAAAAATTGCTTATTTTTGCATATTTTACATTAAGTTTCAGGAGTATAACATCCACGACCTTAAGGTTCTCCTTCTCTCGGACCCACTTAGATTTGATCTGCAGCTGCGCTAAATAATCACATCTCCATCTGCGCCAAACTGCTTCATTAATACGGCGCACTTGAGACCCCTTCTGGCTCGAAGTTGCAATTAGTGGCTCCTCATTAGAAAGTTCGCTCTCTAAAATGTCTGATTTTTCGATGTTAATGAATTAAGAGCAAATCACTTACCCGTTTGAGCACTCTTAAGTGTTACAGTTTCTCGAGGCAGTGACGTACCGATAGGGAGGGGGCAACTAAACCCCCCCCCCTCCCTCCGGTAGGAATTTTTCACTCAAGAAATTGGGAAAATTTACTATTTCAGTCAGGCGAGTTGGGAAAATTCAACTAGTTCAAAGAGGGTTTTTTTCCTTGCTTTTTGCTTTGATACTTTGGAATTGAGTTGAGAAGTTGGGAAAACCCAACAGGTCAAAAGGTTTTTCTGCTTTTGCTTTGATACTTGAGAATTCTGAATTGAGTCAGGTGGGACTTTCACAATTTTCACTTTCTTCCCCCCCCCCCCCCCCAGGAAAAACTGTTCGGCACGTCCCTGTCTCGATGATTTTATGCAGAATTATATTCTACAGGAACAACTTTTTCTGTGTCACAAATACGAGGAAAGGCTCGACAGTAAAAATGTCGGCTTGTTTGCCTTCTCTGTGAGGTAAAGCCAAAGGAATGTATGACTTTTTAAAATTATTTATTAAGAAACCACCTTGAACTGTAATACTCTGCACAACTTTTTTTTAAATGAAATTTTGATTAGCTTGGGTTTAGATTTCGAGACAAGTTTATGTCAATATTAAACCAAACAAAAAGTGTCTCTCAAGCTTATCTCGAAATCACTGGTTTTCTGCAGAATGACGAGATCCAGAAACCAGAACCCTAGGATCCACCCCTTGATTTTTCAGTTTGACACTTTTTTTTTTTTCAGCCTATAGAAAAGAACTCGAACCTGAACCCGACCAAAAGTCCCCAACCTCTGTGATAATCGAGACCGAGGTCATGGAAACTCAATTTTTTACTAGAAAACCGAACTTCTTACTTCAGCTCGTAAAGAGAAATCAGAACCGGAACAATATCGGTTCCTCATCCTTGTTTTTTGTTGTATCTGAAAAGCTACTGGAGGCATTGCCCCCCTCCCTAGTCGATGGTTTGCTCTCTAAGCAAAAAAGCCAAGACATCTTTTCGCTTTTAGGTTTTCGGGCGTAAAATTTGCAATTTTGCCGATAGTTGCCCCTCCTGGAAAAGTGGTTGCGCAGCGACCCTAGATCACTTGGTGGAGCGTATGGCGATGCACGAATGCCAAAGTGGCTTCCAGGCGTGGAAACTACCCTTTCGAGTATCGCATCAGTGACCAGAGAGACACATTGAGACTGGCCCCTTTCGCCTCTCTGCTTCGGATTCGTGCTGCCCTACCAGGGCCATCATAGGACTCCCTGCTGGCCGAGGCAACGCTCACCCAGCATTAACCACCTGGAATTCGGGTGCACCACAGGCGGGCGGTTCCTAATTTAGTCTCGTTGACCTTTTTTTTAGCCGAGTTTAGTCGCAGGTTAGAGGTCGAGTTTAATCCCTCGCAGTTTTGTAAGCCTGTTAGCGTTATTCAAAAGACACAACGAGGAGGTCGGGTAATCCAGTCTTCCAAAAATAGAATTTTGCAGGGAACGTCATATCAGCTGTTGCATCGTCATGAAAAATAGAGAATATGGGAGGGAACGTGTATCATCATGAAAAAATAGGGGAAAAGGAAGCACGTTCAGCTTGGGGGGGGGCTTGAAGGAAACACGTTCAAATATTGTAGGCGCGTCATGAGAACTCCTACACAGCGTGACCGATCTAGCCCTTTTGGGGCGAATCTAGCCCTTTGGACCACAGTTTTGCCCCAAAGCTGAAACACCAATGGGCTGAGGGCTGTTTTAGCTCCGTTCCATTTGACTTCAGCCCTATCTAGCCTTTTATTATTGTAATTTCACAATATTGCATTCCATGATCTGTAGGCAACACTGATTCCAGTTTTGTTATTTTTCTGATACCCTCTAGTGTGAGTATCTCGAGTTGTTGTTGTAATTTGCGTCTCGTGTGAATATACAATGTTCTCGATCTCGTCTCGTTAATTGTCACGACTGCTTAAATATCGCGCGAGATCGTTGGATTTCAAACCACCGAGTAATTCTTCTTTAATCGTCGTGAAATCGAGTTTGGCATCCTTTCCTAGCTTGTACTTGTTGTGCAAATAATCGATCGTTGTTTCTTTATCTGACTGAACACGAGAGGAAAAACGACGCCATTTCTGGCCAACTGTAGTTGTTCCAACGAACGTCTTTTTGAAGGCTTCTCTAAACTTAGGCCACGTTGTGAGTTCTTCACGTCTGGCTAAGTACCAATCTTTAGCAGCACCTTTTAGCTTACGTTTTGCCCCTTCGAGGTACGTTAGGTCGGACCAGGTATGCAATTTTCCGAGGTTGAAGATGCTAGATAACCAGGTCTCTGCTTCTGCCGAGGTCGCATTTCCATTGAAGTCTTCTAGAGAATTTAACAGATCGGGTATGGCGCCAACAGGAGCTCGCTTATCCAACGCTTGAACCAAGAGTTCGACGAGAGAGGCAGTTGGATCTTCCGGCGAGTTGTCACGATGACGAGGCATTTTCCTTTTCTTGAACGAGACGAGAATCGAGAAAAGGAAATTTTTGGGCAATCCCACTTCTGATTTGTAGGAAATTAACGAAACGAGATCGAGAACACTGTATATTCACACGAGACGCAAATTACAACAACAACTCGAGATACTCACACTAGAAGGTATCAGAAAAATAACAAAACTGGAATCAGTGTTGCCTACAGATCTGTTTTGCTGTTTTATCGTTTTTATTTGCTTCTTATGGCCACACTGTCCGACGTACCGGTTACGGGTCAGGGTCCTACCTAGTACCTACCTGTAGTAAAGCGCTATAAACACGAGTGCGGCAATACGCCATTTTGGTGGTACGCTCCGCATAGTCGGATTCGGCATCCATGGGCGCGGTTGGAATCAAAATGGCGTATTGCCGCACTTGTGCTGTACTCAGCTCTTCTAGCTTTTACTGAGGAAAAAACCCTTCTTTATGCAGGCATCCGTACTGTCCTCCATACTCGACTGTCAATAGCGTATGTCTTTTTCGACAGTGTATGTCGAACATTTTCTCATAAACGTCAAACGTCACATTGAACTTCGAGGAGGACGTGAAGCAATTTGAAAATGTTGGGGGCTGCGTGAGACATTCCATTTAATTTCGAATGGAATGATTCGCACGCATTTGTAGTTCTAGTTATGATCACGCTGTACTCTGCCCACATACTCGGAGGGAGGCAGCAATCATCTGCGATGTATACTTGGAACAGTATCGCAGACTTCGGATCTGGGTGTTTGCGCTGAATGGTCTAGGTATCCATGAACAGGGATGAGAAGTTTAAGCCGATAACCGCTTAAGCCGAAGCTTAAGCTCATTATTGAACGGCTTTAAGCGAATGAAAAAGTCAGCCATTCGCTGTTCATTAAGCGCAAAGCAGCAGCCAAAAAGGATACGCTGAGCAGCTTAATTAAGACATTCACATTTTCTATCAAAAAGCCGAAAAAAATCACAACACTTAATTTTTTAAGTTGAAAAATCATGTCAGCGGCCGCGGGTTCTGGGTTCCGGCTTCTGGGTTGTTCTTTGTGTTCGCCTGTTTCCTTGGTGCTTCCTGCTTCAGTGCTTCAGTGTCGACTTCGGTTCACGTTTCACGTCTGACTGATGTTGACGTTGACCAGTAAGTACTAAGTACTACATACGAAGTTCATACTTGATGAATTATTCACTATGATCGATTTCATGCGGAATTGAGTATAATGTTGAAAAAAAAAACCGATAGCGAAGCGCTGAAAAGCTAATGATAAGGGCAAAAAGCTGAAGCTAAGCGAATGAGATTTTTGGAAAAACTTTTAAGTTTAAGCGAAAGTTTGAGCTTAACAGTTTAAGCTTCTCATCCCTGTCCATGAAGTAGTCCTGTACTTCACATGGATCAAGGAAAGTCAGACCGAAGAGCGTAATAAACTGGACTACTTGCACTAAAACCCTGCTCACGGAAGGGTATAATGGGTCGCCATTTTGACACAAACCGTGCCCGTGGATGCCGAATCCGACTGTGCGGAGTGGACCGCGTAGTCAATTCGGCATCGACGGGCGCGGTGTGAGCCAAAATGGCGGCCCTTTATACTTGGGTATTTCGGGCTCTACTAGCACGGACTAAACTCGGCTGCGACACAACCCTTTCGGGACTAAATTCGGATGCAGCCCCGCAGACGAACGCGCTTACATTCCTTCACCCCTCACCTCCTCGGTTTGGTATGTGTAGCGGCGCAGGAAGGTTGTGACGGCAGGGTAAGCCCTGCGAATCATGTAGATATCAGCTATCAGCGAGTTGCTCAATGTGCATACATCTTCCGGGAAATATTTAGAGTAATGACCCTCTATTGTACGTCATAGATAATGATGAAATATCTTTTTCTGATTGGTATTGAACTCGCAGACCAAATGTTACGTTTTTTCGATACCATGCACGAATTTTAACTGAGATGGCAAACGAAAAAAGGGACCTCCGTTGGAAGAACTGTATTACTTGCGAGTCCTGTTCATCTAAACCTTTACTTCTTATTTCGCGTTTATTTCTCTGTAGATATTTAGTGATTCCGCATAGCGATGGTCTCATGGACGCTTGTGCTAACGATTTTGTCAAAATTGAGTTAAATATGTAGATCTGTAGCTGAAGGTGTAAGCTATCCTGTGGTATACACAAAACCGCCCTTTTGAGGGCGCTTTGCGATTGAGCTAACTGATCTGGCCCTGATGCGATACTCGAAAGGGTAAAGTTTCCGAGGCCGCGGGGGCGGTGTCTGTGCTACTTTGGCATGCGTGCATCGCCATACGCTCCACCAAACTAAGTTACAAGTTGACGACATTTTTAAAACGCTCTTTGGAAAGTTTCATTTTTATTAGTTAGCGCAAGTGTCCATGAGAGCATCGAATCACGGCGGAATTCCTGTAAGGACCGTAAGCTAGTTCTTTTTTTGGGAGGACGGAGGGAGGGGGCGTAAACATGGATATAAAATGAAAAAAGAGCCACCGTTTTCCTAACGTTGCGGGCTGGAAGAATTTGCAGAATTCAGTGTCCGAAAATGGAGTGCGCCAGAATCGTCATTTTACCGCTAACAACGTAAATTTCAGATTTCGATCGAACAGCCTCCAAAAGAAGACCAAAATGGACTTATAAAACCTATGCTCGAGCTTTCGGCGTTTACGAGGCCGCAGCTAACCCAATCAAAATTCGCGTGCAACGAATGCATTTTGTTGGAGAGATTGCCGTTGCTCTCTTCGTGTATTTTAACGTTTCGAATCTAAAAGTGCTACATAAGTATTACCTCATCAGTATTAACTTTTATTCTTTATCGTGTGTACTAGGAATTAGTCAATATGTGTCATCATTCTGTACAATCAAAACGAAATGATTTCAAAAACGCATTGTCAAAGTGTTCCCGTGTAGTGGCTCTGACGTTATCATAAAATGAAATTGTATTTAAAAGCGGAGACGTCGAGCCAGCGTTTTTTATCAGAAGAATGAAATTCGTTATCGGGTCCGAGTGCGTGTGTAGCTTATGAGAAAATCGTTATTCAGCCCGGATGGAGATAGTTTTAGAGAATGACTCATTCCAGATCATTGCCATATTCGGATTTAATTCCTATGTTTATCTGAGTGCTGAACAGGAATGTACGAAGTGATCTTCCAGTGGAAGATTAGATATTTGCCAAAGCCTGTCTTTATTCTGTGGTCGTTGAATGAGCCTGCTCCCAGAGCCCTCGCGAGGGGTTGTGGGAGTGGTGAGACAACTTCGACTATCGAGAAATTCGACAATCAGTCGGGATTCTTGCCCCTTCCCCAATATGATTTTTGCATCCTGCCAGCTCTTCGGATATTTGAGGAGAAACCCAGCCTCATTTCTTTTTGGTACGTGCCGAGCCCGACAAATGCGTGTTGATGTTATTTCGTTTTATTATTACGTGTATATGGCTGTGTTGAACACTCGCAACATCATGATACGTCAGTCTGTTCGTCCTTCGTCCTGTTGTACAACTGCTCCGTATTTTTTTTTTTTTAATTAGTCAATTGAAATTAAATTCGATCCTCGATAAACACCAATGGGCTGAGGGCTGTTTTAGCCCCTTTCCATTTGACTTCAGCCCTATCTAGCCTTTTATTATTGTAATTTCACAATATTGCATTCCATGATCTGTAGGCAACACTGATTCCAGTTTTGTTATTTTTCTGATACCCTCTAGTGTGAGTATCTCGAGTTGTGAGCGGACCGCGTAGTCAATTCGGCATCGACGGTCGCGGTGTGAGCCAAAATGGCGGCCCTTTATACTTGGGTATTTCGGGCTCTACTAGCACGGACTAAACTCGGCTGCGACACAACCCTTTCGGGACTAAATTCGGATGCAGCCCCGCAGACGAACGCGCTTACATTCCTTCACCCCTCACCTCCTCGGTTTGGTATGTGTAGCGGCGCAGGAAGGTTGTGACGGCAGGGTAAGCCTTGCGAATCATGTAGATATCAGCTATCAGCGGGTTGCTCAATGTGCATACATCTTCCGGGAAATATTTAGAGTAATGACCCTCTATTGTACGTCATAGATAACGATGAAATATCTTTTTCTGATTGGTATTGAACTGGCAGACCAAATGTTATGTTTTTTCGATACCATGCACGAATTTTAACTGAGATGGCAAACGAAAAAAGGGACCTCCGTTGGAAGAACTGTATTACTTGCGAGTCCTTTTCGTCTAAACCTTTACTTCTTATTTCGCGTGTATTTCTCTGTAGATATTTAGTGATTCCGCAGAACGATGGTCTCATGGACACTTGTGCTAACGATTTTGTCAAAATTGAGTTAAATATGTAAATCTGTAGCTGAAGGTGTAAGCTATCCTGTGGTATACACAAAACCGCCCTTTTGAGGGCGCTTTGCGATTGAGCTAACTGATCTGGCCCTGATGCGATACTCGAAAGGGTAAAGTTTCCGAGGCCGCGGGGGCGGTGTCTGTGCTACTTTGGCATGCGTGCATCGCCATACGCTCCACCAAACTAAGTTATAAGTTGACGACATTTTTAAAACGCTCTTTGAAAAGTTTCATTTTTATTAGTTAGCGCAAGTGTCCATGAGAGACGGCGGAATACCTGTAAGGACCGTAAGCTAGTTCTTTTTTTGGGAGGACGGAGGGAGGGGGCGTAAACATGGATATAAAATGAAAAAAGAGCCACCGTTTTCCTAACGTTGCGGGCTGGAAGAATTTGCAGAATTCAGTGTCCAAAAATGGAGTGCGCCAGAATCGTCATTTTACCGCTAACAACGTAAATTTCAGATTTTGATCGAACAGCCTCCAAAAGAAGACCAAAATGGACTTATAAAACCTATGCTCGAGCTTTCGGCGTATACGAGGCCGCAGCTAACCCAATCAAAATTCGCGTGCAACGAATGCATTTTGTTGGAGAGATTGCCGTTGCTCTCTTCGTGTATTTTAACGTTTCGAATCTAAAAGTGCTACATAAGTATTACCTCATCAGTATTAACTTTTATTCTTTATCGTGTGTACTAGGAATTAGTCAATATGTGTCATCATTCTGTACAATCAAAACGAAATGATTTCAAAAACGCATTGTCAAAGTGTTCCCGTGTAGTGGCTCTGACGTTATCATCAAATGAATTGTATTTAAAAGCGGAGACGTCGAGCCAGCGTTTTTTATCAGAAGAATGAAATTCGTTATCGGGTCCGAGTGCGTGTGTAGCTTATGAGAAAATCGTTATTCAGACCGGATGGAGATAGTTTTAGAGAATGACTCATTCCAGATCATTGCCATATTCGGATTTAATTCCTATGTTTATCTGAGTGCTGAACAGGAATGTACCGAAGTGATCTTCCAGTGGAAGATTAGATATTTGCCAAAGCGTGTCTTTATTCTGTGGTCGTTGAATGAGCCTGCTCCCAGAGCCCTCGCGAGGGGTTGTGGGAGTGGTGAGACAACTTCGACTATCGAGAAATTCGACAATCAGTCGGGATTCTTGCCCCTTCCCCAATATGATTTTTGCATCCTACCAGCTCTTCGGATATTTGAGGAGAAACCCAGCCTCATTTCTTTTTGGTACGTGCCGAGCCCGACAAATGCGTGTTGATGTTATTTCGTTTTATTATTACGTGTATATGGCTGTGTTGAACACTCGCAACATCATGATACGTCAGTCTGTTCGTCCTTCGTCCTGTTGTACAACTGCTCCGTATTTTTTTTTTTTTTAATTAGTCAATTGAAATTAAATTCGATCCTCGATAATCTGTGCAATATAGGCCTGTATTCTACACGTTTCAGCTTAGTTTTTATTATTTGTAAATTATGTTGTAATTTAATAGCTACTTAATTGGTTGTCTCGTTCTGAGACACCTGTACAACTAATTAGCATTACGATTAATATTAAGCGCGCCGAGGGCCAAACGAATTTTCCAAGAAAATGCTCAAAACGTTTAAAGCAACAACAGTTCGTTTGTTTCAAATATACATTCCATTTTTTCTTTCCTTCCCTTTTTCGTTATTTTCGTACAAACGGCGTCTTTGTTGGTGATTTTTCTTCCAGACGTACACGAGGGAAACTTTGCTGAGACGGTTGACTGGATACTCGTCTTAATGTACCGTTTGGCCGGTGAAATCGGTCCCCGAGGACGGTGTCGAGTAGTATGTCAAATTGATTGGCTTTTAGGTTTCGTAATTCGCCGACCCGATAATTTAGATCATAGTTTTCATGATTGTAGCCGTAATCGTAAGTTATATGACGTGTGGGAGTTTTACACGAATAATATCGTGTCCGAACACATTGTACCAAATGGCGACTCGATGGTTTCGATACGAAAATCAGGACCGTACCGAAAACGAATCCACCGATTTTTAATTGTCTCGCTGTCAGGGGCTGATTGGATCTTCATAAGCCCACCGAGCAGATGGTGGAAAAGGGGTTCGTTATTCTAGGCGAGACCGACTGTCAACGGGCTATAATGGAGATCGTCGGGACGCTACATTGAGGCTAATTCGCATAAATGTGGTGGCAAATGTTATACCCTACGAGCAGCGTTGTATCTAGGGCCTGGCAGTTGATCACTTGCCAGTTGAGTCTCGACTAGATAGGCCTAAATCCCGAGACTTGGCAGAACTGTACATATCTATCACTCGTTGAGACTTCCTGAAGACGTAATTACGACTCATTAACACTCGGCTAGGAATGACCGACTGATAAGGTTATAAGTCTTACGACCCGTTTGATGCAGCTGTCCATTTCTCCCTATCTTGTGCGAGTTTTTTCATTTCGTAATCAGTGCCGATTTATCCATTAGACCGGGTAGGCAACTGCCTGGGGCCTACGAAGCATGAACTTTTTTTTTAAATTTCTTACTGGAATCTGGCCGCGTTCACAAGCAAAATTCAATTTTTTAAAAGTTTTAATTATTTAATTGCATTCACCGGTGTTCTCAACGTAACAAACAAAACGCGAACAGTAATTTAATTATGACTGGTGGCACGTAAACTTTCAAAAAATAAAAATAAAGCAACAAATTGTCTGGGGCCTACGAAAATCTTAATTCGGTACTGTTCGTAATAACACTGACATTTGACGTCCTTAATCACCCGATCTGCAAAATGAGCGTCAAAAGACACTCTTGACACTCTTTTTGAGTCAAAATAGTGCCGCCCTTGACAATCACGTAGGCTCCGCCCACTTGTATAGCAGAGCTGATCGGTCAAAAGTGTGTCAAGAAGTCAAAAATGCGTCAGAGTGCTCTGATTGGTTGAAATATTGTCAAAATTGTGTCAATCCTTGTAGATCGGGCATCTATTGAACATATTGGAATTTTTGTCGACCTACCCGATTCTTTCTTTCCACTCCTCCTTCTAGCAGCAGTGATACTATTCTCGTGTACCTCAAGTATGCCCTCTTAGTTTATCTCTTCTTCTCTTCAAACAATTCCAAATATCTATTTTACCTCCTACTATGTTAAGTACTTCCTCATTTCTTACATTATCTGTCCATTTAATGCTAAGTATCTGCCTACAGCACCACGTCTCAAAAGCTTCGATCCTTCTCTTCTCTGGTTTTCCTATCGTCTAAGTTTCACATCCATACACAAGGCTACACTCCAGGTATAAGTGTTCAAGAATAATTTTTCGATTTCCAGATTTATTTTTGATTTAAAAGATTACGTTTTCCATGAAATGCGAATTTTTGGCTTTTGCAATTCTACTACTGATATCCCTTTTACTCCTTCCATCTTTGTTATTTTACTCCCTGACTAGCAAAATTCGTCGGCTAGGAATCCTGAAGATTGTTAGCCGAGCCTACTGCAGTCGCTTTTTTTCAACATTTTCAATATGCTCCTTGATCTTGATCTTCTAGTACTGGTACAATTCACTAATAGCGCTGATTGTAATCTGTTACGCCTTTCTTGGACCGTTAAAGCGTTGAAGCCTCTAAGGAAATCTTGATCTTCATTAGTTATTAGTTCATTACTGTGTAGTGTGCGAGTGTTGTGTTCAATCGTTTTCAATGTGTAGAGTCAAGGAGATGAAATTTAAAAAATGCGATTATTTACGTTTTATTAATTATTATTTTGAATTTTACTTTGCAGAAGAAATTAACTGGATTTATAAGAGGTAAGTTTGTTGTTCGTTAAGTGTATGAAATCGGTTCTCAGTTTAATTTTATAGTGTATAATTTCTTTGAATTGAACCAAGTACAACGTTCTGTGGTACTCTTATCAGTAGATTTTCCAAGGAATAATGCGATGTGAATTACGTCTCATAAATACGTGGGTATGATAAAAGTACTTATTATTCGTAATTTTGGTATTCTGTTTCAGGTTTCAAGCGGTGAAGCCTTTTAGCCTTGTGGCTGTTTTCCCCTGAAGACGGAACACCGGTGTTCCCCGCTGTGGCAATTGTGGGAATATGCGGTGCAGCAAGTAACATAGTAGCAAATAAGCGAGTAGCAAATGAATAACTAGCTAGATATAGGTAAAGTGAAGAAGTACAGGATAAAACCTTACTATGTTATATGCACCCAAGGAATAATGCGATGTGAATTATAAAAGTATTAATGGTAATTTTGGTATTCTGTTTCAGGTTTCGAGCATTGAAGTTTCCCCAAGGCTAATATAATAGCGTAAAATCTGTGATCTGTTGCCAATGATTACGAATCGGCTGATGATTGATTATTGACGATACCAATGATGTAGTTTGGCAGAGGTGCTGTGATCCCCCTGAACTACTGATGAAAAGCTCCCCCACCTCCAAATAGGAGGAACCACTTTGTACAAGAAATGAATAATGAATAATATGAAAAATGAAATTTAAAGCGTTTCTTCAACATTACTGAGTGCTTCAGGCCCCAGTATGCCACAAAGAGAGAGAATTGGTTGCTTCTCATACACAATGGTCACGCCACCACAGAGCTGCGCAGCTTAACTGCTGAAAGCCTTAAGCTGTAAGCTAAAAGATTTGAGGTCTTCAACCTTAAGCCATAAGTTTTAACTTTTATTCCAATAAGCCTTGAGCTAAGCTATATGTTTCAGAAATTATAGCTATAGCCGGAAGCGTAAGTTTTATTACATGGCGTGACACCCCTGAATTTAAGAATATATTATTGTTAAGGAATATTCACACTTAACGAAAATATTAATACCTAAATTTACCGAATACCAATTAGCATGCAAATAATGTTTCTATCGAGCATTATCGATAGCTCAGTAGTTTAAACTCGATTACTGTCGTCGTTTTAATCGTACTTAATCAAGAATGCACTGTTGATTAATGATTACGTTAAAATGACTTTAAATAAAGTAAAGGCCTGCATCGAGTGTACAAAACACTGTTCGATGGGCAGTTGAAAGGGTTCTCGTAACACGAGCCCTACACGTCTAGCACGCTGGTGGCTATGCTGACTACTCTCCCGACCTAGGTTAACAAAGTCACATCAGTCTGAAATGATCCTTTATTAATGGGCGCACCCGCTAGGTCGAGTTATTTTTAATCGAACGATTCGATATATCAATTTATTTGGTACGCGTACCATTTTAGCTACAAATATTTGTCCAGTAGGTACAAACATTTTAGTAACTTGTAACAATTATAATAATGAAAAAGAATTGGCTACTAGACTTGAGTTCAGGGACGTACTGACGGGAGAGGGGGGGATTAGCCAAAAAACACGGAAAACAATGGGTTGAGATGGAGAGGGTGAATCTGTGACTGAGCCCCCCCCCCCACACCAAGAAAAAATCCCCCACTGGCCAAAGAAAAAACAATGAGTTGAGACGGAGAGGAGGACGAATCTGTGACTGAGCCTCCCCCCCCCCAATCCACCAAGAAAGAATTTATCTTAATCGCAACCCCTCCACTTTACTTGAATCGTGGATGCGGTCCAGCTTGAGAGTTTAATTTTTTATTCAAGAAAATTAAAAGTTATATGCGATGTCATTGTTGATAAAATTTTCGAATTCTTTTCTGTTTTTAAAAGTATTTACACTAAGAGGACTCCTTCTATTATTATATAAAACTATCACGAGGGGGAAGTCCCCCCCCCTCCCACACACACAAGATTTTTTCTGAGGACCACTCCTAAAAATAGCATTGTCACAGCAACTCTGTAGTTTGGTATGCCGGTAGTGCTTTAATAGCCGTTCGACCGTCTATACAGATATAAATCTGCTTATTAATGAGGCCCTTCTGCTGGCTTCTATCAGTGACCACGGTGATCGCCATTACCTCTGCCTGGAGGATCGTGACGCCCTCAAGTACCATTGAATAGTTGTCAGCGCCGTTTGCATTCGTGATTCCGATTCCTGCATCTTGGTCATTCTTTGAGGCATCTGCAAACCACAAATGCTCCTCTTTTTCTAAAGGGCCTTCTTCTTTTCCCACGCCTCTAGTGTGCGGGTATCAGTGCACGGTATGGCTTGTCAAAGAAGTGTTCCATCGCGATCCTGTCCCGCCGCATTCCAAAATATTTGTCCATCGTCTCCTCCATCTCCCATATCCTTCTGTGGTCTATTTTTTGGGCCCGAAGGTTTGGTTGGCCAAGACGATAAGCCGTCATTATCGCAGGTGCTTCTGTAGCAGTGTGAAGTGGTGGCAGAAGCTTAGGAGTCTTTCAAGTGCTTTCGTCGGCACCGATCTCATTGCCCCCGTTATCATCACGCACGCGAGCCTTTGTAGGTAGTCTAGTTTCTCTTTGACTTTGGCCAAGTGGACCCGACCCCACCACACAGTGGCCGCATATGTGATTCTGGGACGTATTACACCGGTATATATTCAGCGCATCATTTTGGGAGAGAGTCCCCAGGTCTTGCCGGCGAGTCTAAAGAGCCTCAATTCCTTTTCTCAATAACTCTTGAGACGTGATCCCTCCAGGAAAATTTTTCGTCAAGATATACTAAGTACTTCGCCTTTCCTGTGAGAGCTAACGGTTTTCCTTTGTATTGCACCTTGATCAGCGCCTTGTCCTTCCTTTTGTGAGTGAAAAGAATGATCTCAGTTTTGTACGGGTTTATCAATAACCCCCTTTTTTTCTTGCACACTATTTTTCCACACGTCGGAGTCCCCGCTACGTCAGCTCCACGATGGTCCCCAGAAATTTGTCAGTTACCACCACAGCCGAATTGCCAGCATAGCCTTGTGTGTGTATTTTTTGACCATTTAGCTCATCCAGCAAACTGTCCCACAGTAAGGGAGAGAATACTTTTCCCTGTGGGTAGCTCCTGATGTTGCATGGATTTGTTCTTCTTGATAAAAGTCATCTGGATCTCCCTGCTTTTCAGCATGGATACTGCCCAGCTTATTAAGCTTTCTTCTACTCCCTTTCCCTCAGGGCTGATATGAGAGGTCACGTCAAACGCTCCCTGTATATCCGTGAACGTTGCCAAACCATAATTCCCGCCAGTCATCCCTCTCTCAATAGCCGTATAACAAGTGAGTGCAGTGATGACTATGACCTGCCTGCCCTGTATGCATGCTGGGTCCCGTGTAGCGGGAACCTTTTCAAGGTAACCTCTCTTAGGTGCCTATCAGCCTTTCTAAGGGTTTCGGCGACCATTTTAGAGCGAGGCAACCACTAAGAGCGTCATTTTACCCCACCTACTCTACTTATCCTTTACTCACACCCAGTGCCGGATTAAGGTCGTGAGCGCCCCTGGGCACTCGCTGTGAAGCACTCCCCTTCGAGCCGTTGCTAAAATAATTATTACTTGCCCTTGCCCCCCTCAAAAAATGTTTAACACACAAAAGTTGGATGGCTGTAATTCGAGTAAAATGAATTTTTGTAAATTTTTCCGTCTCTCAAAAATGTTTTGCCCTGGGCACGGAGGGCCCGTGCATTAATCCGGGCCTGCTCACACCTCAAGACGTCACAATGGGTTGTAAAGTTGATGGCCTTTGGCTGGGCAATCGCACTCGAACATGTGTAGTCAATTACGAATGCCAATACAATTGCTCTCGTAATTTCGACCCATTTCCCCCATTCCCCGTAAATGTCGGTTGAATAAGAGAGGTCTTTCTCCAGTCGAGCAGGAGAAAAGACGTATTCTCAATTCCCGTTCGACGAGTGATTTAATGCTGACATTCTCGTGCCGAGATAAAGGAATAAGTGATCCGGAAAAATCGTCGCACTTACTGGTGCGTTTCTGTCGCGTATAGCATTTATTGGGCGTACGCGAGCATCAGCAGCACGCCTTCGCAGGATCTGCGAGCGTCGCGACGCCCTTTTTCATTTTTATCTGATGAGGAAGACGGAAAAAAGTTTTGATTTATTTTTGAAAATTGACGAAGTTACACCGGGCTTTTGGTTGCTCCGGCGCTGCCGCATCGGTTTATATAGCCTCGTCGCTCATTTCGTTTCTCGAATTGCCGGCGTGTGTATCGAAATTTTGAAATGTCTCCCGGAGAAATGAACAATTTCCGAACGTCGTATCCAGCAGCGATGCGACGAGAGCAACCGGGGATCATGCGATTCGATGGCCCGTGCAGCAAAAACGTTTCGTCGATAAAAGCGAAGAGGTTTATTCTAAGGGTCAATGTCATACTTTCTCCGCACGATTTTATTATATTCTTCGTAACTTTTCGGATCCATTCTCCATTCATTTCGCAGAAGGGATACTTCTTCATCTATGACACGTATTTTCCACCCTTCTTTTTTCGTTCATACGAGTTATTTTTTCTCGGGCGCTCGTTGCGTTTTCTCATCGCATAGAAGAAAACTTTTATACGCCAAACCCTCGTACACTCGATCCTCGGTCTATATCCCCGGATTCCGCGTTTCTATTTCGCCGGCTGTAGTAAATCCCTTTTTTGTGTATTCGTACAAATTATTTCGTCTTACAGTGTCGAAAATATCCACGTGTTACGTGCTGTGCTGGAAAGGGAGCAGAACTTTATTGCTTGCGATATGGAAACAACGTGCGGCGGTGCGGCTCTGCGATACGAATTAATAGGATTCCCGGATAACGATTACAAATGACGGTTGAATTACATTTTTCATTTCTCAGAAGGCGGCTTCAGTCGGGCGGAATAACCTAGAGCTACTGCGATTCCCGCATATAGTCGCTGATGAGATAGCTTCCTTCGATTGAGATCGACTGAAGAATGCTTCGATAATTAGAATTGTACCTAAGAAAAAAAATCTGTAAAGAAAACGGGGAAAAGGAGAAAACTCGAGCGAGGTAAACGGAGATGTATAATCCAGCAATCTAAGTAGATCGGACATTCAGAATGGGGGAAATATGCAGCACAAAAGGGTTTTCAACAGATTTCTGCACGGATGGTTCTCCTCGGTACCACGAAACAGAATACTTGCCCTCCAATTTAATTCCCAAAAAGAGGCTAACATATCGTTTATTCAACTTTACGCGTGAAATACACGTCGACACAGTCAGATCTGTCATTTTTCCATCACGAATTTCTGATCAAATATGATACACGACTTTGATACAGAAATCAAGTTATTGTACCCACATCAACTTTTGAATAGAATTCTGCCCTGAATTTGCTGCATAATTTGATCCAAAATTTGATGTCGACACGGTAACTGACTTTTATATCAAAATCGAGTATCGAACTCGAATACTTGCCCGACTTTATTCTCAAAAGTAGGCAATCACATCGCTTAGACAACTTTCCCCATGAAATACGTGTCAGTCAATTCCATCACAACTGTCAAGTCGAATTCGATACTCAGTTCTAATATATGTGTTGATACTTATTGTGTTTTGAATCAAATTATGCATCAGTTTTTGAATTCTACCCAGAAGTCGATGTATAATTTGATCCAGAAAGCGCAATGTCAACATGGTAACTTGACTTTTATTGCTCTCCGACTTTATTATCAAAAGGAAGCAAACTTATATATTGTTTTGGCATCGGCAACCATGAAACATTTGTCTACATAATCAAATCCGTCACAACTTTTTCTAATTAAGTACAATTCTCGACTTTGATACGAAAGTCAAGTTACCATGTTGACATAAACTTTTGAATAGAATTCTACAGCGAAATCTATATGCATAATTTGATCTAAAATTTGATGTTGACACAGTGACTTGACTTTTGTATCAAAATCGGGTATCAAATTCGAATACTTGCCCGATTCATTCTCAAAATGAGGCAAACACAATGCTGAGACAACTTTACCCATGAAACACGTGCCATTCAAATCAATCACGACTTTCAAGTCGAATTTGATACTCAATTCCAATACAAAAGTCAAGTTACTATGTTGACATTGTGTTTTGGATTAAATTATGCTTCAATTTCTTAATTGAATTCTACCCAGAAGTCGATGTATAATTTGACCCAAAAAGCGTTGTCAACATGGTAACTTGACTTTTGTATCAAAATTGAATATCAAATTCGAATACTCTCTGCCCTCTAGGGACTTCATTCCCAAAAGGAAACAAACATTGTTTTGCAACTTTACCTATGAAATAAATGTCAACGCAGTCAAACCCGTTACAACTTTCTGATCAAATACCATTCTCGACTTTGATATTAAAGTCGAGTTACCGTGCTGACATCAACTTTTGAATAGAATTGTACCCCGAAATCGATCCTAATTTGATCCAAAATTTGATATCGACACAATAACTCATCAACTTTTGTTTCAAAATTGAGAATCAATTTCGATTGTAATGTTGTGTTCAAAACGTGACGGATTTTGAATAGCCTATTGACAAAAGAGTCGAATTTAACCTCAGTTGTGTTTCATGGACAGGACCAGTAAAAATGGCAGAAAATACAACAGACAGAATTCTTGTTTGATGTGATATGTCGACTCTATGTTGACACCTTCAGGATCAAGGAAAGAGAAAACGCAAATAATTATACAAATCAATGAATACTCATATGCTCGTTACTGGATCAAATAATCTTGTGAGAGGAACGAATTTCACTCAGTCGGATGTTATCCGTGCTAGAAGTAATGCAATCTGGCACCTTCACAACGCATAGGGTAAAGGTGGCAAAGATGCCGCACCTTTCTGTGAATTGCCATATCTTGTGATTATGAAGTCAAATTGAGAATATTTGAAATATAATATGATGAAAATGAAGTTTCACGTTCGAATTACCAAAAAACAATGACGTTGTGCGAATGTCCAACTTTTGATGAAGTGTTTCTGAGGGCGGGTAAGATGCCGCATAGGTCGGCTAAGCTCCATTAAATACGCGACGGCGCCTTTTTAACTTACCATAACGCGGCTAGCGCAAAGGAAAAGATACGCACACAAAGTACAAAACACAACCTTCACGTTGCTCTGCGTTTAACCGTGTGACAAAAAAATGAAAAAATTCTGTCATTACAATGAAATTTGGCACCTTCTGTCTACGATTACTCCGGTGGGCAGATTTTCAGCTGTGACACAGGGTCTTACTCGATTTGGCTCAATTTGTCAGTGACAGATTGACAGAAATTGTGATTTTTCCCGCAGCGGGAAGTGCGGCATCTTAGCCTCCACTCATTTTTGCCATCTTCACCAACCTTACATTGTTGACGCCAGTCATCAGTAATTGGGCAATGTCGGAAAATACTTAACAGATTCGGCGTACTTTAACTTCAGCATTTCTAGTAGGTGGAAAAATCCACATTTTTTTCAAAATTCAAAATTTTAAAACGCATTGGTATTTACTGAATGTTTCTGTGTTTCAGTTTTCTTGGTGTGTGGGAGATGTTCCAAGGCTCCTTATTTAGAAATTTCGTCGTTGCACCCTGTGAGAAAATGAAAGATTGCCGACCCTAGTGACATTTACACATTTTCTAGTTTTCCTTCTCGGATTTGCAAATTATGAGCTTTTATACAGGTGAAACCTTTTCTGTTATTCAGTCTTCAGACATCGCTTATACTCTCTTGCCAGACACCTTTGCAAGTGATGACATACTGCTTGAGCTATCTGATGCAAGGTGAAGGCATGCCCGGTGGGTTTCCAGCAATTCTACACATATTATCTACTTAATGTGTTCTGCATATCTGTGACCTGATGAGATTTTGTGTACCTGTGTAGTACTTGATGGGATTTGATGTATTTATGTGGTACGTGACAGCTGATAGGCAAATCTACCTATACATGGGACTTGACAGGTTTCTATATTTTTATATACTAGTACAAAAAGGTTGTTCAAAAACACTATTGAGACGTCTGGTTGGCCGAGTGGATAGCGCGTTGGTCTCGGAATTCGGAGATATCAGGTTTGAGCCCACATAGCAACTCGCCAGATTTGGGCCTAGGCCGGTTTTTCGGCCAGAAGGGAAGAGGGCTAAGACAGCCCTAACAGCCTCCCCGGCGTCTCTGAAGTAATGCTCGAAAGGGCGGATTCCAGGGCTCAGGTTGAGAGCAAATTAGAAAAGAAAAAAAAAGAGGCCTGTAGCTTACGCCAAGGCAGCCAGTCACCCTGGCTAACACATTCTCAAAAATAAAATAATAATAGTAAATAGAAACAGTTAAAAGTAAAAAAAATTCTTGATTCATGCCCTAGTTGATTAATCAAATGCCGTGGCACACACTAGTGGTTAGCTACGAACCTGATTGAGACTGATGCTCGGACGCGACAATAATGCGCTCTAGCAGCCCTGAAGCGTAATAGGCGTGTAGCCCGTTCATTTCTTTATTTTGTACTGCAGTTTCAATATATTCTAGGTTGTAAACAGCGTCACTAGCGTCACTAAAAGCAAAACCTGTACTGTTTCTTCTTGACAGAATTCTTCATAATATCTATGTTGGACCTAATGGGATTCTTGGATTCCGCATGTTACTGGAAACCCATTCTCAAGTAAGTAAAATCTTATGCATACGTATTCATTAGCGAACACAGTCATTCGTTAATGTCTTACCTCCATTAATAACATTATTTTCCCTTTGTGTTGACAGTAAAGAGTATCGCTGACATGGCTGAAGATATCGATACGAGGGATACACCATCGTTGGACAGCAGTGATGATACAGACGCTGATAATATGGATCTTATATTTTGTAAAAGGTAATTACTTATCCTTTATATTTCGCATTATATTCGTTTACCGATGTTCCAACTTCTGAAAAAATTAAAGCAGAAGGATATGAGTATACCTTTCCCACAATTCCGCATTTATCAGAAAGAGTCAAAGTGACATCAAAAGCAAATTTAGCGACCCTTAAAACCTTATTTTTGAAACTTATTTTACGATATTTTTTACTCTAGCTAACATTTTCAATATAGAGTCAAACATCGGAAATAATCTGAGCGACCCCGTATAAGTAAACCAAGTGTTGGCATCAGCGTGGTCCTTAATTACTCTTGTTTTTTGGTTGGCATATTCCCTAGATCGGCTTCAAATATTAAAAAATAATTTCTTTCAAATTTAAGCAAACTTGATGAAGTGTGACAACCCGTACGCTTAGAAGGTTGAAGTTCTACTCGTAATAAGAATTAACGTTGATTTTTGGAATTTGATTTTCAGTCGAGTGGGACCCCCCCCCCTCTTATATGTGTCTAAAAATTATTTTGGTTGTTTTCTGTGTCGTTTCATTTTTTGAGTTTTCTTTCTCCCCTCTTTTACCCTTTGGGCTCCGTAGGGGGTTGATCCTCAATCATTTTAGTTTCAAGGCCAGCCCTCTGTGAGTGCTAAAGAGTTGGGAGAAGGGTAAGAATTCTAAAAATGAACCCGGTAACCTAATAAACCCTTTTATTTGGACACATAAAATGTGGGAATTAGAATAATGGAAGATCAGTCTTTTGTCGAGTATTAAAGGTAAAGAGGTAAAGAAAAGAGAGAACTCCAAAACTGAACTCAGCGACCCAAAAAACTCTTATTCGAACATAAATAATGCGAAAATTGAAACAAAGTTAAAGTTTCTGTTATTTCCGGATTTCAGGCGAACAATACTACCCATGTTTTTTTTTCTAATGGATGGAGAAGGTTTCCAGTATATATGACCCTGAATGATGAAAGACCTCCTGGTGTGTGTTTACATGTTTCCGAGGACACCGTAGTCAACGCGTTGTCTGTCAAGTTAGTGTGAACGCAACTCTATATTGTTAACAGTTCTGAATAGTGATAGTCCTTCACTATCTAGAATCATTGGAAACATAAAGCTGCATTCAGACTAATCTGATGAACAGCATGCTGAATGCGATGTTTTCGAAAAAATGTACACACTGAGTGGGTTTTATCATCCAGGGCTACATGAAGAGCTCATTTGAACCTAATGTTTGGGGAGGGAGGCAGAACTGAATCCCAGGAGAAAACTGCCCTCTTGCTCACCTTATTATTACACTTATCCAGCTGTACTGTCCCATCAACATCAAAAATGGAGGGCTGTTTACATTTTCGGAAGTAAGCTGCACTTGAACGTGCGTAAACACGAGTGAAAATTTCACTCAAACTCAAATAAAAATTTCTAATCCGAATTACAAATAAACGAGCGGAAAGCATGCAATTTACACTTCCGGTTCGTGGCGATGTAATGTAACAACAGATAGCAACACGCATAGGCGCACCCAGAAATTATCCAAGGAGGGGGCTAAATTCGAAGCAAGTTAGGTCTCAAAAATATGATTCTAACGTTCAAACGCTAGGCCCTTTCGGTAGATAACATCAGTTGAATATAAATATTTGTAACTTGTGGAGTAACATTTAAAGTTTTCAAGGGACGGCTGAGTCTAAGGGGGGTTATAGCCCCCTAGCCCTCCCTTGGGTGCGCCACTGGCAACACGAAGCGAAATACATCCATAATGTTTGCATTATTTACGATCGACACGATGAATTTTCGAATTAGCGTTGGTGCTCTCTGAATGAGGAAAATATCATTAGATCCTCACACACCCCCCGAGCCAAAAACATTAAGACGATATCACGTTTTTCTTTTTCTTTCTCGTTTGTCTGTTATCGTTTTATATTTAAGCTCAGCGCCAAACAACAGAAACGCAACACGCTAATGTGGCAGCTGTCTTCGAAACGTTTTCCTTTTTCAATATATTCAATAACGACAATATAAAGATCTTTGAAATTTTTGACACGACGTGAAGGTGGAGGTGCTATATTGTCATTTAACGCGATAGTATCAGAGCGATGTTTTCATGCCTTCGGAAAGGTGCGAGGCATATATGTATAGGAGAAGCTGGCGCATACATTAACCGATTAACGAGCCTCCACTGTCGAGCTGTCGACTCCTCTTGATTCGAGAACTGAAAACTGAAGGCGTACAGTGCCACTGCATACACTTTGTAATTCTGAATTTGACATTTTGGTTAATCTCGACTGTTCACGTGTCTTCATGTAAATACGCGGATTCTTGTGATCACCATATAAAGAGACGACTTGTCGCTACAAAATTCATAAACGGTAATTAAGGACGACGGAGAGACGAAAACAAATGACCCTGTTAATTGGAAATGAAAAGTGGCTTGAGTGAAGGGAAACGATGTACCTCACGAAGGGAGAAACCTCCCCGCTGAAAAATAGCAATGGAATCTGTGAAAAATCGGATGTTACTTAATGGATGAAATCAAAAAAAGGAGCCGTAATTTGTTGTTGCTGACAATATTGTTTGCTAGTGGAAAAATCTTAATCATAAGACAATTGTCTTCTTCTTTTTTCCTCTGTTTTTCTTATTAACCTCCCTAAATGATTTGTAAAACCTTCCATCTTGCTTAGCCAAAAAGTTACCTTGTATGCCGTCGCCAGTCACCATGGTTCGGCTCCAAAAATCCCATTCAAAATTGGATTCAGTGGCCTCGAAAACCTATAATACAATCTTCATTATTTAGCCGTAATCAGTAAGACTAGAGCCCCCTACAGGGAAATCCCTGTGGATGGGATAAAAATTCTCAAAATCGAATTCGGTGACCTGGAAACCCTATTCTGTGAGGGCACTCACCTATATCACAGAGTCAATATTTATATTATAATTAATTAGTATCACGTGACCTATCGAAGTCTAAATTTATACTTCCTTACACCATTGAGAATTCTTACAAAATGTCAAACATATTGTATTTTTCCATAAGATAATGGGGTCGAAGTCCCAACTGTTATTATTATCTTATCAAGTTGAAATTTATAGGGGTTTAATTTTCCACCACGCATTAGAATTCAAGGGAAAACCCGCTTCTAATATAACTTACTGACACCCTAACTGTACCTGATAGAATTGATAATACAGGGTGTGCCAAAATAATTGACCTGTTTTTAAACGCTTACCATGTGGTAACACTGCTGCATAGGCAATTCTTTATTTTCATGAAAATATTCGGTTATGTATGCCATTTAATAAGCATGGCTCTGTGGTCTGGAGAACATCGCGGTTTCTATATAGAAACGTTTATTCTACAAAATAAATAAAAAAACACAGCGTAGTGGCGATTCAGCGCATATTTCAAAACCAGTTTGAACTGAAAAGACACGATCTTGGTCCCTCTCCAAAGGCAGTCCTGCCGCGCTTGTTCTCCCCTGTCTGAACGGTACTGGTGATGCCCTCGAGTCGAACATTCTCCATAAACTGCTCGATTGTTTTAGGAGAAGAAACAAGATCTTCAGCTTAAACTGGTTTTGAAATGCGCGCTGAGTCGCCACAACACTGTTTTTTTAGAATAAACGTTTCTACACAGAAACCGCAATGTTCTCCAGATCACAGAACCATGCTTACTAAATGGCATACATGGGCATAGCCGAATATTTTCATGGAAAAAAATTACCTACGCATCAGTGTTGCCACATGGTAAGCGTTTGAAAACAGGTCAACTATTTTTGCACACCCTGTATTTGGGGGAAAATTAAAGCCTGCGTGTATAATGCTGGAAAAGAGATGCTTAGGACTGCCAAAAAGATTAATCTCAATAGGTTCCTTAATGATGAGGATATTATTGAGCTAAAGTATGCCATGGATGCCATACAGAATTGGAAGGACAAAGTGCTCAAAAGGCCAATCTCACAGTAGCGAGAAATGAGCTCCATAAATCACCAGATAACTAAAGTACTCATAGTTGTCAAAAAAAAAACACAAAAAAACAGAGGAACTGCAAGGCTACTATAATCAGTAAGACTACCACAGTTTCTATCAAGCGGGAAAGAGCTATATGCCCCCCTCCCCCAACACTCGATGTGTTTATAAACAACAGCAACTCGAATTTATATTAAAAGAGAGGAATAACACTTCAATGTGCTTCTATGCTTCTGAATCGGAATAGACCAGTAGATGCTGTTTCGTTATCCAAAATTCCACATTATCTTGTTATGGAACAATTTAATAGTCCACCTACCCTTGAAAAGCTCAAGAAACCTTGAACTTCAAGCCACGTCCAGTGGAAAGACTGCAGGAATGGATGGAGTTGCCGCTGAGTTGTTAAATCATGGTGGCCTACTTGTAGAAGTATTACTGCGGATTATCTTGAAAATCTGGGGCAGTGGGACGGGTCCAGAAAACTTTAGAATAGCTGTCGTTGTCAAGATATACAAAAATAATTAGACTAATCTCACGTGTCAAGACACACATGCTTTGAGAAGTCAGACAAGCTATAGTCGGAATCGACTGGCTAGAAGAAGAATGAAAATGATAGAAGCTGTCCATGCACATGAACTAAATGTTTTCTCTTGATACGGGGAGGAGGGATATCCCACAACTTTCAAAAATACAATTTGTTACAAGCTATTAAGGGAAAGGCCAGGGGTCTGATTGGCCGAGTGGATAGCGCGTTGGTCTCGGAATCCGGAGGATCTGGGTTCGAGCCCATGTGGCAACTCGCCAGATTTAGACCGACCAGGAGGGAAGAGGGTTAAGATAGCCCTACCAGCTTCCCCGACGTCTCTGAAGTAATGCTCGAAAGGGCGGATTCCAGGGCTCGGGTTGAGAGCAAATTAAAAAAAAGAGAAGGGAAATGCCAATTGTTGGCTATGTGCCAAATGTTGGCCGCTACATTCTAAGTTAAATAACATCCGGTAGGAGCGCTGTGAACATTTTTTTCCACATGATGACAACTCCGTATGTAAAATTTTGAAATTCATGGTAATAAAAAAGTGGTAGTCTTTTCAAAGTTTGAAAAAGGGTGCTTAAAAAAATCGAATTGATAAGTACATCACACATTTTCTCGTTAATGTAAAATAGGTGTATGTTATGCTAGAGGTCCGAAAAATATTTTTTCGGAGTGTTTTGAAAATTTTAGTTCGAGCTGCCGATTTGCAGGAGGTGGGAAGGATGGTAAAAAATTCATTTTCAATTTACGATAACTTCAGTTAGAATCAAATTTTTGAGGTTTTTGTCAGTTTATACACCCATGTACATACCATGTCATCTATTTTTAGTAATATTAGTAATAAATACGTAATAAGTGAAAATTGAAAATGGCCAACAACTGGCACTGACCAACATTTGGCCCAAATTACATCTCGTACTTACTCGACTATACCATGTCGGTCAAAATTAGTATATGTCGGATGTTGGTCGGCCAACAATTGGCATTTTTTAAAAATCGTTTTTAGGAAAATCTGTTCGGTGTAAACCAAATTCAGTCCTGTATTCTATATGACCAGCTGAAACGAAGGGAAAGGAATCCTGTGATGCATTTTACCTGTCCAATAATTGGCACAGCGGTACCAAATGTTGGTCTTTAGGTGTCTTCGTAAAATAGCTGTAGTCAACATTTCATTGCATATTAAAATTTTCCGACTGCATTAGCTGAGAGTAGAAGAATGGTATTAATGTACTGCATGGGTTTCATTTCCAGAAACCGATTAGGGGAGGTACACGAGCTGGCCAAAAAAAGTTGACCAGCAACTGGCACTTTTCCTTGTTTCTTCTTCAGTTCTTCTTCTTGACACTGGTATTCTCTTCTCAAAGAAATGACAAATATTTGAGAGATGTGGGGGGAGGAAAGTTGATCGTAAACATCACCCATCAGGAAACGTGTACAACAGATACGACGTTGGATTGTACATATGTATTGAGTAATATTGCTTACAAAGGCGTCGCATCGGCCCTTCGATCGCACGGTGAAAGTAATAGCGGCATTACTCTCTCTCCGGCACGTGTCAACCACATCAACGAAAAGTGACTGACACAAAGCATAAACCAAAAACACTAGCTGGGGTGGGGCGCCAGCTTTTGAAATTAAAGCATTTCAACGGGATTATTTCCACTTCGGATGCCGTTTCAATTCTAAATACAACCCACCAATAAACGGATGAGTCGGTTCTGGAACATTTGTATTGTAGAACTGTCACTTTGTCCAGCTCGGTTGACAATGCGAGTAATACAATTAAGATACGAATCGATAACGCCTTCGCTGGTAATCTCATGTAGTTTTGTCTGCGACACCACGCAGTTCGTGCCTCATCATCGAGTCTAATTATTCAGTCGGGGTCATCATGCGCGCATTTCGCTTCGCCATCCCAAATGACCCGATTGTCATCGAAACCTTGGCATTTCGGAGTACAAGTTTGTGGGTTCGCGAATCGCGATATCTGGACACGTATTCGGCTGTTCGCGGCTAATCCACCCTCGCTCGAGCCTAAAAATAATCGAAAAATTCCTATCAACACCATCCCACCTCGTATTTATTAATCGTGTTAAATGGAACGTTGACATTCGCCGCGATGAACGTTGAACTCGCTCGCGCCAAGACAAACAAAAGATAAATTAATAACGAATAAATTAAATTTCGCCCCCCGAATTATAAGCGATACACGCGAAATCTGAACCGAACCCTCGAAATGAAGACTTCAGCGGCTTTTAATCAGTCATAGAGAACTGTCGCTCGATCGGAAATTCGAATGGTTTACATAATCCCCTTTTTCCGCGCGAGACGGCAACTGGAAACGACATTTCGTCCCCTTATAATAATAAATAGTACGGAGAGATGTCATCTTTGATAAAAGCGAAGATCGAAGGATGCATATAACCTTTGGGGTCCAGCGACCAAGCGATGCGATGCGATGGTTTCGAATGACATTCGATTTTCGAGTGTCGAAAGAATTTCCAGCGACCGTCAGCAGCTTCAGTTTTACTCAATCGGGGTCCGAAATGAAGTCCGGCTTCGAATACGCATTTTTCCCGTCTCATGTTTCCGCACGTTATTGGCTGAAATAGCCAGCCAAGTATGAAAGGCGATGGTGAAAGAGAAAAGCAGAACCGTAGCTAGCAGGCTGGAAAAAGGAGAGAGACAGCGGGGGCAGTTCTCTCTTCCAGAGACAAATATCAAAATCAGAAACACATCAGGAGTGACGAGTGGCAGGTCTTACAGAGTCTCGGAAAGCTTGCTTAATAGTCCAGATAAATTAGCAAGGTGTCTACAGGTTTGGAAAATTTGGAAAGTTTGGAAAAAGTCAGCAATTTGAAAAGTAGGTGAGGAAGTTTGTAAATAGTCAGGAAATTCAACAATATTTTCAAGAAGTTTGGATAAAAACAAAGAATGAACTCACGAAAAATCTTTTTCGTTTAATTTTACTTCAGCACTCCCTAGAGTCGTTTTCTACAAATAAAAACTGTGCATTGAATAATAAGTTGGGAAAATCTAACAAGTTGGAATGGTTTTTCTTTTTTTTTTTGCTGTGATATACTTGGGAATTGAGTTGAGAATTTGGCAAAACCCAGTAAGTCAAATGGCTTTTCTTGTTTTGCTTTGATACTTGAGAATTTTGAGTCGCGTCAGTTGGAAAAATCCAACAAGTCAAAAGGTTTGGGACTTTCATAATTTTTACCCCCCCCCCCTCTTCCAAAGAAAAACTAAGCAAAAAATCGATTTTAAGATTGTTGTGGATTCTTGTACGAAATTCGATGCTCTTTCACATGAAGATGATCGCAGCTCCCAGAAATATCAGCAAGTAGTTCTACATCTTCGACCATCGAACTTGTCGTATGTACGCGTATCTAGAAGATTAAAAAATAATACGACCATCTTCGCCGAATTCTGAATTTTTACAAAGTTACCCTGCATTGAGTAGTTTTTTCATCTACTAAATACGTACAACAAAAGTTCCCATAGTCACAATAGCTCTCAAACCATTAATTATTTATGTAGGGTTGGACTGAAAACCGCTGCGGTCTTTTTGACCATATGAAGAAAAATTAAATTTTCCTAACTTTTAACGTTTTCTAACGCCTTCAATTTTGAGAATATGCAGTATATCGTATGAAGATTTTTCCATCCAAGCCAGTATTACCAGCTCCCATAGTCAGATTATTTATTACGTCAATTATTAGTCTTGTATCGTCTTGAAAATTGTGTTTTTTGTAATCTGTAAAACGGCGTAACCCCTTTAATTTGGTTATAGGCAACTTTTCGTACTTGCCTCTTTTTTTAATTTTATGGAGTGCTATGCGTACCTGGTGGGTTCTTGAACGAAGTTCGGACACCGTGTGTAATAGGCAAAAAAAAAAGGTTGATCTTTGAGAAGAAAATCAACACGATGTATTCAAAAACTGTGAACGCGTTTTTCTCAAAATCTTTGTCTTTCGAAAATTGCGAGGTACCTCTTTTTTAATGGATGTAGAGAGATGAATACGGCGCATAGAAAGCTGGAAAAGGTCTCTTATTTTGTCAGGAATTGAGTCTGTTATATAAGCATGTACTTAACTCAAAAATGATCTGACCGACAAGTTGGCTCTTTTTTATAGAAACTGCCACATATTTTCTTAAAATTCGCTAAGACTTTCAAAACGCTTCAAAACAATTCTGGATTCGATTAATGTCCTTCAATACTTAATCAAGGCTTTTTAAAATTCTTACACGCATGTTTAATGCTTTGTAAGGCCCTTCAAGGGTTTTCTGAAGACATCTTAAGACGTTTGAAACACTTCATAGCTCGGTAAAGCATATAAATGGATTTTGATATTGATGTTCGGGAGAAGAGTTGTCGCCGGCTATTTATCCCTACAAAAAGTCAACCTGTTACACCATACTCCATTTTCTTAATTAGTGCATTAAAAATATCCTGAGGGAACTAACTGATCTTTTGGAGGGGTCCCAATTCCCCAATCTCTGCACAAAGTCCACTTATGCGTTGACGATTCTTTACAGATTAGTTCAAGACTCATAAAGGTTTTCTTATATGCTTCTTTGGGGCCTTTAATACTAATACCGGACTTCGGTGAAATGCGCCATAGGAACTAATTTGAAAACCACCCACAAATCTCATTTTCCCCGCATTTTCCATCATTTTTTCATATTTTTTTCCTGTTATCATTTTCTTACCTCGATTTTCAAGAGCATTTTTCCAACTAAGTTCTCCGGCGATGGGGGATCACCCCTACCACAACGTTGTTTAAAAAGTCGGTATTTTTTTTTTTGGGGGGGGGGGGCTTTAAAAGGATATTTTTATATTTTGGTCGACATTGTCTGCTATCTAAGTACTTCTACACCCCTCTCTTTCCCTGAAAAAACAGCCAGAAACGGCCCTGGCCGTATTTCATCTTTAATGGGAATCTAACGTTACAAAAGTGAAAGAATCAGTAAACTTTTCAGAAATCACAAAAACAACCGAAATAAGGAAAATAATCCCTTATTTCTGTTTTTCTATCTGACTTTTCTTCTTCTCTTTTTATCTGGCTGAATTTTTAAATAATATGTCTGCTCCTCTAGTTCTTGGATTCCTTATAGGTAACCGATTATGTTTTTTTGATCTTCGTAGGGATGATGCAAGTAATGTTTTTCGTACGTAGGGAGTATATTCCTGAATTGCTACCTCCCGAATAGTTCTTGGTTTTTCCCCTGGAGCAACCAATTAAGAAGCATAATCAGTAGGGCGAGTAAAAATATGCAATAGCATATTTTGTTTGCCACCTGATACACACCTAGTGATCTCATATCTTCACGTTTCATAACTTCCTGATTCCAAAAATACCACTCTTATTTTGCATATTTTTGCATATTTTGGAATAAATGTATACTTGTGCATTTTTTCAAATAAATGCATGTTTTCACTCATATTTTTGAAATAGTGCATCTTTTTGTGAATTTTTTAGTAAAAATGAAATTTTTGTAGAAATTCTTCACAAAAAGTGAGAAAAAATAATTTCTTTTATATACGTTCGGCCATAGATCTGGACTAGCGCTGCGTACAGTTGAATTACTGTACTAAAATTAGGCAAATATACTGTTTTCACATTTTTTCAGCCTTTTTTTAAATTTAAAATATTTTGTTGTAATTACACGAATTGGGCAGATACGGTTTTCACATTTTTTCAGCCTTTTTAAAATTTAAAATATTTTGAATGCAGTGTTCATATAAAAATACGCGAAAAAAGCCATTTGAACCAAATTTGGTATGAAAACATAATTATGCGAATGCATAAAAGTGAATATTTCAAGGAAATCGAATATATATTTTGCGTTTCCAAACGCATACTTTTACTCACCCTAATAATCAGTCAGAATTTTTTTCTCTTGGAGGGACACTAGTCCTATATTGCCCTCACCGTGTGTCAGTGCCGGAGCGTCGTTCCTCCCTCAAAAATAGTTCAAGAGCGGAATTATACATTTGCCATGAAATGTTTCTAAATCTTTAAAAAATCCAAAAAATTCTGCAAAGCTATAAACATTTTGAAGAGTCTAAAAGCTTCTTACATAAGTATCAGTCCCAGTACCAAAATTCTTCTGTTGGTGTGGATTTCATGGTGTTGACCTTTAAAAGTTATTAAAAGACTCTCATGTGCTAGTGAAACGAAAAATACTTTTCAATTTTTTTGAGAATTTCTATGAAGAAATTACACTGTGGGCAGTAGGCGGAGAATTATCCTCCAAAACCCCCTCTCTTAAAACCATGATGAGCATTAAAGATTGAATAATCTGACGTAGTTTTGAGAATTTCCTCAACTCCTTGGGTTACAGAAAAATTAGATGGTATTTAGATGAACTTTCGAAATTCTCCAAAAATTGTCACCCAATTGAGGATCTAACGTGTTGATGAAATTTGACATCACATTGTGGAAGGCACTTTCATTCCCAACGTCAATAAGAAAACAGTCTGCAGCACTAATCGTTCAAGAGTTTACCTACTCTCCTCTATCTTATCTACTCATTCAATTACGATTGTGAAGTTGTCAGAATAATCTGAGTGCACAAGAGGAGCCGGTTGGTAAAACGATGAAACAAACTATGCCTAACCATTCTTACATATTTTGAACTTCCCTTCCCAGGATGGCTCCTTAAATCCGCCACTGGTAGATAGTAAGTTTTTTTGGCGTGGGGGATATGGAATTTTTCGTTGAAACTTTCAAAAAAGGGGAGAAAGACGTCCTCACTTTCCAAATTTTGCTGACTGACTACCGGAATTTGTCATGGTGGAGTAGAGGTTCTATCTCCCGCCGTTACGGCTTTATGTAGATACCAATTACAAATGTGACCTGCTGATAATTGAAAAACTGGAAAATCTCACGTCGTGTTCATAACTGACTTCAATGACGTTAGCCTAACCGTCATAAAACTGGGGATATGCTCTGCGAACGAGGACAATACCGATGGTTGCTTCTAGCAAAGCCTGGTCACGTTCGTCATTTCCTCAATAAACACTTACATGCCCTTTTTCTCGGAAGACGACTACATCAGAGCAAAGCGGGAACCAATTTCGGCATCTTTCCTAAATTTTCCATCTCCGTCGTTGGGTGGCATCGCCGCGTGCAGCATACAGGACCCGGTCACCCGGTCTGTATTTTCGTAATTTTGCTCCCAAAAACCGGACGCGGACGTCCTTCCGAAATTTCCTTTTTACACTTTTATTCGAGAAACGCGCCCGGAATGCTTAACGAGCTGTCGCCGTCTTGCACTTACTCCGGGGTTGCTCAAAGATTAATAAAGATAAAACGAGAGTGTGTTTTTTCTCCTTCCAAATTTATTTCTATATCTGAGAGATATTTTGAAAAATTTGTCAAGGGTCGAATTAATCGCGCATAAACTCGCTGCTCGTTTGCGTTGGGGTGAAATTCGAGATTGATATTTCCAAATGAAACGGTCGTAAAGTAAAACGCACATGAGCATGGGGCGAGAAGGGGTGAAGAAAAAAAGGTTATTCGTCATTGTTACCATTTGCGCCGTACGTATAGTGTGCGTATAATTCCACTAACGCGGAAACGTTTCCGCAATCGTCATAAGTCTGATCGACATTCATTTGGCGAAATGGAAGGCCGGGTTCGACGCCCCTCGAAATGGCGAAAAGATGCGACAGCGAGATACGAATTCGTTTTGACTGCTGATAGGAACATCGGAGGATAGAGAGAGAAAGCTTTCGTCGAAATCGTATTTTGTTAATCGCCATCTCCAGTCTGGAGGGGGATCGTAGATAACGTTATACGGAAAAAAATTAACTGATGTGACGAGAATTTTTGAGCTTTTTGATATCCCTATGTCTGGTGTTCGGATTAACCCTCTCTTTAGGAAGTGGGAATTCAATGCGTTTGATATTGACAGGCCAGTGGCGGATTGGACCTAAAAAGCTATCGGGAAAATGCTATGGCATCGGGCCGAATTTTTACCTCCATTACCCGAGAGCACCATGTCTCCTTTCCTCTTTTCTCCCTTCCAGCCATAATAGCGGTTCAGAACTTCTAAAGGTACCGGCCCAGGTCTTATGAATTGGACTGGCCCGTTGGGAAATTAACCGGTAACTTTTTTACGACCAATTCGTCCCTATGGCAGACTTATAGTCGAATTCATTTGTGGTGTCTCAAAATTATCGGTATGAGTACTCGATATTCGTGAGTGGAACTGTTGATTCCTCGTATTATCTTGCAAATCATTGAAAAACCCCAGTCCCCGCTAGGCCCCAAAAATATATTCTCATCAGGATTTCCAAGTCAAACCGTTGCGATCTGGGTTTCAGCTTCGGTCAACTTCGAGTTATTTACTACCTTTGACTTCAGATACGGCGAAAAATTGGCTTCAGTTGTATTATTAGGCCAAATCGTGTCATTTGCTAGGCGCGCCGCCGAGGGAGGGTGAATTGGTCGTTTGCCCTTCTCTGGATTTTCAAGAAATGCATTACTTTACTAAAAGTATTGTATTATTTCCTTGGAAAAGGTTCTTGGTTCCCTCGAGAATTGTCTTGCTTGTCTTGCCTCCATCTGGAAAAAAGTTGGTACGCCCATGCATGCTCGATTTACATTCCTCCAGACTTGCATCATTTTTCAAGGGTTTCTTGAAATTTCCGAAAACTCATTTTGGTATTTTCCGACTTTTCTGGGTATGTATTCGGATGCTTTGAGACTTTTCAAGACTCCTTAACGATATTCAAGACATTTTAAAGTCCAAGACTTCTTAAGACTTTACTGTACAATTTCTTAAGACTCTTTATTTCCTGACTTGTTTTTCAGGAAGACTTCTTTAGAATTACTCAACACTACTTAGAACGGTTAGGATTTTACAAGACTTCTTAATGACTTGCTAAGATTCTTTGAAGTTCATTTAAGTTTCCGTAGGAGTCCTCAAGACTTAATTAAGGCTCTTCAAGACTCCCCTGGACTTTTTAAAGACTTTTGTGTGTATCTTGAAAAGTAGTTAAGACTCGTATAGTATTCATTCAGACAGGTTTCAGACTCTATAGCACTCATTACACCCCCATCATCGCGATCATGTTCCCTTTTATGCTACAGTGTCCCGGCGGTGTCCATAGTATGGTGACACGGTTCTCCTGAGCAGGGGTGTGTAATTTGTTAACGCAGTCCGCTACCACCAGGGATGCAATTTGATGTGTCGATAGTGCTTTAATAGCCGTTTGACTGTCTGTACAGATTGCTGGCTTCTATCAATGGCCACCGTGATCGCCATTACCTCTGCTTGGAGGATAGTAACGTCCTCACCCAGTGCCATTGAATAATTGACAGTGCCTTTTGTATACGTGATTCCGATTCCTGCACCTTGGTCATTCTTTGAGGCATCTGCAAACCACACGTGCTCTTTTTTTAGAATGCTTCGCCATCTACTTTTCCATGCCTCCTGCGTGGGCATCAATGCACGGTAGGTATGGCTTTTTAAAGCAGTGTTCCATCGCGATCCTGTCCCACGGCATCCCAGAACATTTGTCCATCATCCCTGCCATCTTCCATATCCTTCTGTGAACGCCGATCGAACTTGAAGTCGGCGAACTAGCGGAGGTATACAGTGCGAAGAAGAGGAAGCACTTCGGGTCAAGCGAATCATCCAGCACGACGCGCTTCAGAAGTGGAAGAACGTGCTCGCCCATTCGAACAAGGGCAAGTAGATCCGAGCGCTGATATGCGTTCTCGATGTATGGGCAGAAAGATCTCCAGGGGGTGGGGGCTGAACTTCCACCTGACCCAAGTCCTGAGCAGCCACGGGTGCTCCGGCACGTACTTACACCGGATGGCGATAGCGCTGAACCCCATGTGCACGCACTGTGATCGAGGGACGGAGGACACACCTTGGCACACCCTGTTCGAGTGTGAAACCTGGATGCAGGAGAGGCGTGGCCCGACAACCGCGATCGATCCCGGCGACAGAAACGACAACAACGGCGGCGTGATGAGCCGTTTCACGCCGGACACCCTGGTTCCGGAAATAATCTAGAACCGAAGCGGATGGAACCGGGTGTCAGCCTGTATCTCGGCCATCATGAAGAGGAAGATGCAGACGGAGTGGTCGTGGCAGAGGGCCGACGAACCAAGTTCGGCCCACACCATCGAACAAGACAACTCTGTACCATCCTGGAAGAGCTGCTGCAGCTGCTGCGGACCCCCGGCAGGGCTCCCCCGCCGTTATTACTTACCTGCGTCGTCACACGTACCAAGACGAGGAGGTGAGGGGTGAGTGAAGAGGAAGCGCGTCCGGCTCTCGGTCTGTCGGGAATCCCATGGTGGCCCCTGCAGGACGCGCGCACCGGAAGCGGCATGGCGAAAGGGGGCTCAGGCCGGCCTCAAAGCGTCCCTCTGGCCACTAATGCGATTCTCGAAAGGATAGTTTCCGGGGCCGGGAGTGCGGTGTCTTGGGGTCCACTTTGGCATGCGTGCATCGCCATACGTCCCACCACTCCATATCCTTCTGTGGCCTGCTTTTTGGACCCGAAGGCTTGGTGGGTCCAGACGATAAGCCCCCCAGTATCGCAGCTGCTTCTATAGCAGTGTGAAGTGGTGGCAGGTTTAAGAGCCTTTCAAGTGGCTTCGTCGGCGCTGTTCTCATTGCCTCCGGTATCATCACGCACACGAGCCTTTGCAGATGGTCTAGTTCCTATCTGATGTTGACCAGGTGGACCCGTCCCCATCACACAATAGCCGCATATGTTATTCTGGAATGTATTACACCGGTGTATATCCAAGTGCATCATATTGGGAGAGTCTTCTGGTCCTGTCGACAAAGGTGCGGCAAGCAAAATCCAATCTTAATTAGTGCAGAAGGAGGAGGCGAGAGTTAGAAACATAATAGTACAATAAAAATTTCAATACAATCGGAGATAAACATATTCTGCAACTCTTATATTGTAAGCAGCTGAGAGAAGAATCTTATCACCCGCCTCAATTTTGACAGTACTTGAAAATTTCCAGACGAAAATAAGCCATTTTTTTTCGATTTGAAGGAAAATGGACGTCGCATCTTATATTTATTCGGTCGTATATCTTTTCGTATTAAGCGAGCTCTCTTTCAATTTTCTTTGTTGAAACTAGTGGGAGGGGGCAAAATGATACGAGCCCCCTACTTCGCGAGTTGCGGGAAGTGCCTCCTCTGCCCCCTAACTCCAGCATCACCGCTTCCATTGCTTTGAAATTCACAGACATAGACAGCTAACCGCGTGACCTGAAAAGTTAGCCAACCTTGCGTCTGAATTTCACTATCACCCTAACCTAGCAATTCGGATGAAAATTTTATCAATTCTGTTCTCACGTCCGATCTTGTTCGGGCAAAAGTGATTAAGTCTTGTAACGACAGCGATGATCTAGCGTCACAACGCTTAACTTGTATGCTGCGAAGGGTTTCCATGGAGACGAGACGCTTTCGAAAATATACTTGGCGCCATAAGAATGGTTTTACCCTTGTCTAGTAGCTCGTTCCTAACATTGCCACAATCACAGGGTATCAACCCCCGAGAATTTATTGTTTTCCCTTGTTAGCTGTTGCTCGGCGCGGGTACTCTTTTTATTATATTTGACTGAACTCTACAGCTCCGTTATGTGTGTCTATTAACCAAAGGACGGCCGTTTATCATTTCGAGGATCCTGCCATCCTGCGTACGTTCTCCTGCTGCCGAATTTCGTATGCGAACGCCAATACACTTATTTTGAGTGCTCCAATACTAGACAGATCTGAATTTATTGGGACTTCGCGTCTCGATTTTGAGAGCTCGAGGTACAGATTACCGCTCTTCTCTTGTGCCAGTTCACCGTTGCTGAATTTCTGAATCGAGGAAAGTGTACCTTCGAATAAATGTATGAGTCATCGTTTTCTTCGTTCATCCCCAAAACATTGATAATTCAAAGTGGTACACAACAGCAGGACAGTTTTTCATCGGATATGTTAGCGTTAGAGAGGAGTTTGCCCAGTGGTTCTCAAAGTTCGACATTTTCAAATCTTAGTATCAAGTTACTTGTTTATACATTTTGAACGAATTTACGTCACCACTGGGTTGGTGGATAGTGCTGGGTTTAGGAAGAACGCATTCCCCCTTTAACTGAAACCCCTTAATTGAAATAATTGATTTTCTTAATTGAGTAGTTCAGTTCAGAATCTGTCTGTGTGCATTAGGATGGTTCCTATTCTTTAACTTTTAATTTTCGGATGGCTTACCCCCTTAATTAGTGGAGCATATGGCGATGCACGCATGCCAGATTGGCTTCCCAGACACCGCACCCCTGGCCCCGAAAACTACCTTTCGAGTATCGCGTCGATCCGTACTAAGGACAGGGTGGCCACTTTCCTGGAAAAACTGGAAATCAGGGAAAAGTCATGATTATTATAATGATGGTTGGTACCTATAATTCTATATAAGATTTTTGTTAACTGCCTATTGGTAGAAAATTACGGTACTAGAGAAATTTAAAGAAAAAGAATTGAGTGACTATACACTTATGAATGAACTTTCAACCATTAGGCTCGCTCGTTGAGAAAAAAGTGAGACGTGGATACAGTCAGGGAAATTCATAATTGAAGAAAAAGGATGTCTGATCGTTGCTTACTGTCATCCCGCGTAGCAGTTCCCCCTTCCCCGGCATTCCACTCTGGGTATCGTTAGGCGTTAGCGCTATCTCTCAAAGTTCGGCTGTATTATTGCGAAAGTGAGCGACCGGATTCAAAATCTGACTTTTGGCTTGCTTATCCCCTAGATCAGTCTCAAATATTTAAAAAAAAAATCTGTCAGGTTTGAGCAAAATCTGTGAAGGGCAACTCGCTCCTCAAGGGGGTTGAAATTCTTATGGGAATTAACATTGATTTTTCGGATTTGAGCTTCAGTGGGTGGGAGACCCGTATGACCCTAAAAATTCCATTATTCGTTAAATTGATGTTTTCACGATTGCGGAAACAATTTCTGGGGTCCTTTTCCCCCTTTCTGTCTCCTTTTCGAATCCACAGAGAGGCTGATTTCCAGTTATCCAATTTTCATATTATTTGCGTCTGAATTAGAGTTTTTGAATCGATAATTTCATTTTCAGAGTTCTTTTTCCTCTCTCCTCTCTCTCTCTTACCCTCTGAACCCTACTGCAGTCTAATCTTCACGATAATTTCATTTCTAGAGTCCTTTTCCCTTTTTCTTTACCTTTTGAACTCCATTGGCATCTTCTTCAGTTATTCCTATTTCCACATCAGCGACCCCAAAAACTCTTATTTGGATGTAAAGAACGTGAAAATTGGAATAATTAACGATCGAGCTCCTATGAAGCCCAACTGGTAAAGGAGAGCTGGAAGAAAACTCCAAAAATGAACTACAAACCCCTTATTCAGACGTGAATTGTGCGGGAAAAGGAACAGAATTGAAATAGTTGAAAACCAGCCCCTGTAAAACCTGAAAAAGGAGAGGAAGGGAGAAAAGGATGCCAAAAATGGATTCGACGACTCTGAAAGCTAAAATGTGTGAGGGAAAATACTTTTGAGCGCCATATGGAAGATGTTTCCCTCGATTAAAGCTCAAATTTCAAAAACCAGTGTTAATTTGATAAGAACTTCAACCCCATTAAGACACGGACTATCCTCACCGATTTGGCTCAAATTTGGCAGACATTCTTTCTTGATGTTTGGATCCGATCTAGGAGTTTGTCTACAGAAAAAATAAATTTTTCTCCGCCAAGAGTAATTAAGATAGAGATAAACGATTTAAATCTTTTCTTCTTCCCGTCCTTCCTTCCTTCCTGTTTTTTCTATCAGGCTCGTAACCAAGGTGAGGTAACTGGGCAATAACCCCCCCCCCCCCTCTTGAAACAGTTTTTGTCCCATAGTAAAACAGAAAATTTATTGTTACAAACCTCTTCAATTAGCCCCAAAAAATGTTCATACCTGTTCTGTAGCTCTTTTGATACAAAAGGTCGATTACGAACCCTTTTTCTTCCTTTGTTATTTCAAAGATCTTTTTCTAGTTAAGAGCTCTAGCCCATTTTCCCTGGTCCGCCACATTGGGCAGATGGGCCGAATGTGGCCATCAAGAGGGCCTGTTGCGGCCTCTTTTCAAATGAATGCGTTGTAACAATCTGAGAAAGAGGAAATGCCAAGACGGTAGAAAAATCCAGTATATATGGTATCACTGTTTCAGTACTAGGAACTCTCATGTCACCCCTACCCATAGCGGCTTAAGATTATTCCCAACTTGTTAACGTACTCAATAAAGATGTTGTTTCTTAGGTTTCAAGCAAGGTTGAAAACGATTCCACTAAAATTGGAGTGGATTCGTGGATTCGAATCAACGAATCGACCGGTTCCGACATCCAAATCAATTTTCCCAGGGTCGCATCTTCCATTTCTTCTGGATCCGCCGTTGTGATTAATTCAAAATTCAATCAAAAGTTGAGCATAATCATCTTTCTTCAGCGCCTTTTTGGGGTTTTCTCTTTTTCATTCTCCCCCCCCCCTAAAAATATAGATATGGGTTTTCAGTGTGAGATTCACAAACACGCACACAAAAAAATACTATAAATCCGACGAATCCACGAAAAAGATTCGAGTAAATTTCATGAATCCTTAACGTTCATTAGATTCGAATCACTGATTGATACAAATCCAATTACCGGAAGCGGATTCGAATCAATATTTTTAAATCCGCGAACTGGATTCAAATCCAGATTCGAATTTTTTCCTACCTTGGCTTCAAAGGTCGCTGAAATCATTTCTGATAATCATTTGACCCTCGTTTATAAATTGCGGCAACAGGGAGAGGGGGCGAAAAATCGAATACGAGTATAATGTCATGTCATTTCATATCAAGATTTCCTGAGTGGTACATGATCGGTTCAGTATTTTTCAACTTTTGTTAAATGTTATGTAGTCTAAGCGTCTAACGAATTATAAACCTTAAAGATAGCTACTTATGTTCTTAATTGTGGAGTTCTGAGGTCCGGCCTCCATTGTGCATTCATAATTTTCTGTCGAGATTCGTATCAGTGTCAAAAATGAATTCAGGAATCCTCAAAACTTGGCTACTGACTTTTATGTTGTATTCGCTAACTTTTCGGTTTCAATCCCTTCTCCCTGGATGCCGAAAAATGTACTTTCTGATACTGAAAAATACAGAAAAACACAAATTTCATAGTGTGATATCTAAGGAAGGAGGTGGAGAGTTTCAGGGATTGGTTGATGAGGTTGTAGAAAAACCGATTCGGGGGTGGTTTGAAACCCTTCTGTTCGCTAAAGTCAATGAGGACAGCAGAAAAATGACAAAACATTTTACGTTTCCCCTATAAGGCCTGTCCCAATTCGTGACAGAGAAAAGGTTACGTTAGACTCCCTATCTGTAGTATTTTGAGGGCTATTACAAAAAATTATAGGAGACCTGTTTTGTGTAGAATTAATTTTAAGATTCTTGAGAAAAACTGGTTTCGGGGTGACGTTCAACCCGTGAGGGGTTTGAGGACGTTCGAACTTTTTGGTGCTTTTTATACATTAATCTCAACCTTCTGTGCCAAAATTCAGTTTTCCGAAATTTTTTTCCTCTATTATACTAGGCTACATGACACTTCAAGACGCTTCGAAACAGGCTCGTAGCATGACCACTTCTCCAGAAGAAAGGAGGCAACGTGTTGCTAAAAATTCTATTGATCGGTTCGCCAAAGTAAACAGTAAGGATGTAAGATAACTCATAAGTGCAAATAGTTGAACTAAATTTGGGGAGAGGTTCATTGGAGGACTGACAAGTATCAAAATAATGCTGGAATCTCTGTCTCGTATAATTTTTCAATCTTTCGGGAAGGCTTTTCTGGGATACATGCGAAAAAAATACTAGGGACCATTCTTATGGCAAATCCAGTGTAGAACAATTTTCGTTTAAAGATTTTCTTCGTATTTTCCATAGGTCTCGAATATCTGAAGAAGAAAAAAAAACATCGGGGTTTGAACATCCTAAAAAAATTATCAAAAGGGCTAGTGTCGGTAACGTTATTAGGATCATCATGCCTAATTCTCTGCCAAAAATCAGCTTACTCCGATTTTATTTTTTAAAGTCGATTTTCGCATCTAATTTTCCCAGAATATTATGCCGTTTAAGAGTTTCCAAAATGAAAATTGTTCACTAAAATTATCAACTTCGACCTGATTTGAGAATCTTCATTAGCACAGACAAGTGTGGATGTAGAAATTGATCTTAAATCGAGGGCAATTACTCTCTCTCGCAGGTCAGATTCCGATCATTTCTCTAGATGTCGGACTAGAGTGAAGGCAACTTCCGAGAAGGGCGTTACTGAACAAATTTACAACTATTTTGGCGAGAGCGTCAGATCCGCTCGTCGGTCGAGCAAGGTGAAAGAAACAATTTTACCTCGAACCTACGGGCCAATTTATTTCTATTTATTAGCTAATAAAATCCGAAATCCGAAAGTTTACGATTGTCAAATTCACCGCAAAGCTTGCTCGTTTCCGGAATGACGTGGGGGATACGATTTTATACGAGAAAAACGTAATCCCACGATTCGGCCTCCAATTATGTAGTATTTTACCACGTGTTCTCTGATCGCAGGGTGTCCTTTTATGACATTTACGAAGAAGATACGTGGATCGTCGACCTGTACTCGTTTCCAGCTGCGGACCTTTACCTTTTCAACATCCTTCGTCAGGAGGTACTGCAGCCCGTGTACGAGCCAGTGACAACTTAATTACGGTAAGAAATGCCTTCGGCAATCTGGAGTCGTGTAGCGGTTTGGTTTTCGTGATCGTGACCCTTTTCCGATGCCTGGTACGTTTCGGTTTTATGAGAGCATATTGTCAATAAATAAGAGGTCTGAGAGAGGTTCTATTTGTATTGTAAGAGTGGAGTGCGTAGCCAAAAATACCGCTAAACTGGACTCGGAATTCGACACAAGGCTGTAGCTAGGGTCAAAGGACAAGGAGGCCAATAAAATTCCTGGGGAGGCATCGCAGTTCAGGACTTACACCTTTAATTTTATCACAAACACCCCGTCCCTAGCCCCAGTAGAAAGAAGGTCACAATAACTGAAGAACGAAATTATTATATAATCATTGTGGATTAAAAATTTCCATTAATTTAGACATGATAACAAAAAGTAAGAAAAACTATTTTAAAAAAAAACATTACTTTGAAATTATTTGGTTTCTTAATTCAAATAAAATTTAAAATAGCGAAAGTTTACGATTTCGTTTCTTATTGAATAATATACAAAGTAATTTTTCATTTGGAATCGAATGTAGAATCTTCCAGATCATGACTCAACAGCACTATATCGTAGGCAAAGCGCAAATTGTTCAGCCGCTGTTCATTAATCCCCCCCCCCTGTTTCACCCAATTCAGTTTCCTAAAAATCTCCTCCAGCACTGCATTAAATAGATCCGGGGAGAGTGGGTCCACCTGTTTTAATGCCAAAAGTCTCCCCTGCTCTGTCCAAACGCACATATGCAGTTTTTTTTCTCTTTTTTTTCGTATATACCCTTCAAGACCCCCCTCTATGTCCCTTCCTACTCCGTTTTGACCAAAGCTTCCCACACTGCCCAGTGGTGTACCGAGTCGAATGCTTTGTTATGGTCAATGAACATGAGTCCGAAAGGCGTATTAAATTTCCTAGTTTTCTCCAGAATTTGATTTAATGCGAAAATGTGGTCAACGGTTGAACAACCCCTCCTGAACTCCACCTGCTCCCTTGGTTCGTTTCCATCCAAAATTTCATATATTCTATTTCTTATTATTTTCCCGAACATTTTGTTTATGTTCGAGGAGAGGCTAATCGGTCTATAATTATTCAGATCGCTCCTATCCTCTTTTTTATGTAACAGTATTATTTCCGATATGTGTCATTTCCTTGAAGTAAATGCCGCCCTAACGAATCTGATGAACAACCTGGGTCCCCTTACCTACCCTTCTTCTGCTGTGGGAAGAGCTTTTCCTACCTCGTCCTCTAGGATATTTGGCATTCCTTCCTCCTCCTGGCCTATCCCCTGTATTTCACTCCCGGTCTCCCCTTTTTGCCCCCCCCCCTCCTTAGCGCTAATGTCAGTCTCGGTCCCTTTGCACGAGTACAGCTCTTTATACAGGGTGGCTACTTTTCTGGTAATCCTAGAAGTCAGGGAAAAGTCAGGGAATTCTGTGAGACCTGAAAAAGTCAGGGAAAAGTCACGAAAGTTTGGAAAAAAATCAAAATAGTCAGGGTATTTTGAAGAAAATCTTATAATGTGAAAGTGCTCAATTTTCTCTGACAGACTCAATTGAACATTTTTTTTAAAATAATTTGTTTGTTAAGAAAAAGTTGGAAAATGGGCTGGAAAAATCTGGAAATGTCAGGGAATTTTGTCCTCGGAAAAAAGTGGACATCCTGTTATAGAATTCAGTGGTCGATAAGATAACGCGTTGGTCTCGGGAGCCGACGTAGCAACTCGCCAGACTTCGATCTAGGCCGGTTTTCGGCCAGAAGGGAAGAGGGCTAAGACAGCCTTAACAGCCTCCCCGGCGTCTCTGAAGTACATGCTCGAAAGGGTGGATTCCAGGGCTGGGATTGAGAGCAAATCAGAAAAAGAGCCTCCCTAACTATGCATTTAAAATGATACTCTATATGAGACACAATTTTTGGGTAGTTTACTGACTGATTAACCGATTGACCTAACTGACTGAGCCGACTAACCAGACTGACTTGACTGACCCGACTGACTGACCTGACCTGACTGACCTGACTGACTGACCTGACTGACCTGACCCGACTGACCCGACTGACTTGGCTGACTTGGCTGACCTGACTGACTGACTTACTGACTGACCTGACTTTTTTAACTGAAAATCGACTTTTACTCTAAATTGTACCCTAATATGCAAAAGCCAACCAAACGACATATTTGAGTGTATGAAGTTATGTATACCATCGGATAGTGCTAAGTGAGTCGAATACGATAGGGAAAAATTATCCAAGACAGCTACCTCAGCGAGATATTAATTCTCAAAAATTAGCTGTAAACAGCGATGCTGTACGTAACATTTCCTTCTAATAGGAATATCTCGAAAGTACACAAATGTCGCTTGGTTGGCTTTTGCATATTAGGGTCCAATTTCCTTCGTAGACTTAGGGATGAGAAGACGATTGAAGAAGCTTCTCTTCCGGCTACCCAAAATTTATAAAGCTTCCGACTTGCTTCCAAAATTAAAAAACTTTCAGTTTTTTGAGCTCACACATTTCGTTTTGGTGTTTCTTAGAAAACTTATCCTTGCCTTTGATTTCAGTTCTTTTGTCAATGTGACTTTTCGTTTCCGCATTAATGTTATCGTGGGTAATTGGCTTGACCCTCCTTATGCCGAGTTGCCTTACCACCCCCTTGAGGGATTCGTCCATTAAATCATATTCCTCTTGCAGCTCGACGCGGGAGTTTTCTTCCACCACCTCCAACTTCTTCCTTAGTGCTTCATTCGCCTCGTCCCACCTATACACCGGTATAAACCATTTACCCGCCGTATCCGATTTCTTGGTATCCCTAGGTCCATCAAAGCCGAGGGCGAAGTCTACTTCAGCTCTAGCCATTCTATGGTCCGATGAAAAATCAAATTTGTTTAAAATCTCATATTTTCTAATTATTCTCAAATCGTTTACTAGTAAGTGGTCGATTTCGCATATCGTTTCGTTGTCCGGCGATCGTCAGGTCCATTTTTTCTTTACCGGCTTATCCGGAAATGTGTTTGCTATTTTTAAATTTTGCCCCAAAACTAAATGTATTAGGCGATCCCCGTTATCATTTATTTCCCCCACCCTGAATTTGCGCAAACTTTGCGATTGTGGCGAATCGGCTCCTATTCTTGCATTCCAGTCCCCTATGACTATTGTATGGTACCCCCTTTACCTGCAATTAGTGCTTCGACTCGATGGATGAATTCTTCCGCCTCTTTCCCGGGGGCCACATTAGTAGGAGCGTAGATTTTGATAATTGAAAGTATTTTTCCACCCCCATAGAAAGTTTTATTATTGCAATTCTCTCTGAGATTCCTCTAACCATAATCAACTTGTCCCCCCAATTTTTATTATGTATAATGTAGCTTCAAATGATAATTCATTTCCCAGCAGCACACCCCTTTCAGTAACAGACAATTTTTTATTTCTGAAGCATTTTTGCTGTTGGGATGTTCCGCCCAGATTTTCTGGAAAATGATGCAATCTATAACTGAAAAGAAAGGCACCAGATAAGAATCAACGTTTAGCTCCAATTTCCTGATTAGTGATCGTCATCTTTGATTAGGGAAGAAGGGTAAGATACCCACTCCGAATTTCTACATACTCTAAACGAATCAAGTTGTATACATGCAGTTCTTCTCCCCCATACTACGGAATGAATCGCATAAGGCGCAATTCATAATCGTATATTCGCAGAAGTTTTCCTACTGCAAATTTCAAAAGTACCAATCTCGACGAGCTCACTGGTATAAATTTATTCGGGTAATAAAAATTCTTTTCTCCCTGCTCCGACCTGCATAAGAAAAACTTCCACCCGCAGCGAAGAACAGTGATACATAGAACTGTAGTACATTATATGGAAAAAAAAAAAAAAAAAAACTTTTAAAAAATTCAAAATCCTACGAACGCATTACGATACCCGACTTCTAATAATTTCCACTCGGCTATATTTTATCAAAGGGCGCACGGAGGCAGCGTTGATTTACTAACCCCATAAATCATGAACAAGGGTGACGCCGGTAAAATGCAATCTCAAAATTGCACCGATTACATCCTAACCCTCTCGTTAATCGATTATCAACAATCTGTATTAAAAGTGACTGAGTTGAGGACAAGAATTTAAGTCATTTAAGAAGGAGATCATACGTGTCGAACGGATGGTCTATTTTTAAATTCAACGGATAAATCCAGTTTTTCTTTTTCTCTTTTAGAGTGCATTTGTAAATAGATGCGCCTACCTAATATGTCGTGCCGTGCACCTGCCCTTTATTCTTGTGGAGAGAAAGAAAAATGGACAAAGAAGTAAAAAAGGTTCTAGTTTTCAAAGATTATTATTGTTACTTGGTGAGTCAGCCAGGTGTACGGTTCCGGAGCGAAAAATCAGTGTACCGCTTTGAAAAATACAAACAAAAAGACATTTTGGCATAGTCTCGAGTCAGAGACGAAACTTGACTTTCAGTTTGAGGGGGGGGGGGGCTAAAAATTCACTGACAAAATCTTTTAAAAAGTTGAAAATTTGTCGATTTTTTAATCAAAATATTTTTAAATTTAAAAAACAAACAAACAAACAAACGTTCTTAGAAAAAGAATAATTCAAATGAACGGTTTCAAAATTCGCCGACTGTCAAATTATTGGAGGTGTTTCACCCCCTCCCCCTACAGTTTCGTCACTGAAACGGCCGATTGAAACCTTATCCCCCAAGCACTCACGTGTGCGCACATGAGTATACCCTAGTCTGGGAGGGTAAAGTGGAAGGGCGTTAGGAATACTTGAGAAAAACACACAATTTCCTTTACACATTAAGGTGGTCGTTATTTACTCTTGGTGATATTTTTTTCTGAATTTCCTCTGATTCGTCTCTTAAACTGCTTCCAATAAAATAAAATAAAAAACAAACAAAAAACTACAAAATTTCAGGTCGGTCAGATTAGGGGAATCCGTGCCACAAGTTCCCTTTCGTTCTTATGGGAAAAACACATGAGTTTTAATTTTTGTTCTGGACTAAATTTTCCGTCTATATTCACCAGGACCAGAACCAATAAATTAAACAATAGAACATTTGCTGTCGGATTCAGCTTGTAACATTGGAAAATAAGTCTTTTGCTTTCAACTTTCGGATTTTAATAAAATGTTCAACTTCCTCATTTTTCAGGCTCTAGATCAAACAGAGAATCTAGTAAAAACAGAATTATCATTGAAATTCGAAATTCAACCGACTTTCAGATTTTCGAAATGTCTTTCAGCTTTCAGCTATTTGTTTCAACCTTTCAGATAACGTTCATCTATACTCAGCTTGAAACCTTCGGTTTTTGACTGACTAGTCTCTGACAGGAGTCCAGGGTACTCCATTTTCAGAAACGAAATTTGACTTTCAGTTTGGGGAGGTGGAGAAGAAACATTTGCCGACAAATATTTTTTGAAAACTAAAAATTCGCCGACAAAATTCTTAAAAAATTTAAAATTTGCTGATTTTTAATCGAACTATTTTTTAATTGAAAAAAAAAACAACAACAAACAACAACTACAACAACAAAAAAACATTCATAAAAAATGAAAAATTAAATAAATGAACAGTTTCAAAATTTGCCGACTGCCAAATTATGGGGGGGGGGGTGGATAGCTCGCCATTGAAGACTAAGAAATGGTGTATAGGACCCTCCTTTAACCACCGTAAATGAAACTGGAAATTGCCCTCGAGTAGTCATAGAAAAAACTCTAACGGGTGAGAGGAGGGGAATGGCACAGTTTTGATGACACTATCCCCAGACTTTTATCTAACAGGTTAGGTTACATTTCATCAATTTCTCAGGACATGAAAAATAGTTTCAAGTTTTACTTAATTGCGTGAACACTGTCAATTAGTTCGTGAAAAGATAGATTTCAGTGGGAAGCACAAAATTTTAGAATTCAAGTCGAGAAGCAATAAAAGAAGTTTTTCATCATTTATAAAAGTGGAGGAAAATCTTGTAAATTTTGTCTTTGAAATCTCTTACCGCGCCTTTTTACAACTTGCTGAATAATTTCTCACCCCCCCCCCCCAATTACTTGAGGGTACAAAAAACCTCTGTCTCCCAACACTGTTTTTGGATAGGAGGGGGGTTATAATGTATTGGTGTACCCCTCCCCCCATTCCTACACTACTTATGGGCTCAACAGTTGCGTTGGAAACTCTATGGTAGGGTTGAAATTCTACTCGCTAGAAATTTTTTTTTGAATGGACTTAGACGGTGCTACACTGATCTATTACATGTATTTATTGGACTTGACTTGTTTTTGTTTTACTCTTTTTTCGCCCCTTAAATATTTTTATTCAATAACTAGTTTGACACTAAAGAGTAATCTTTTTTCCCTTTTTTCTTTCTTTCTTCAAACATGTTGCAAATCATAAATTTAAAACGTAATATGATACAGACATAAAATGTAAACAGTAGAGTATTCCGAAAGTTGGCTATTATTTTTGATATGTTTTGCGCCCAGAGATTAAACTTATTCTTTTTGGTCTGAAGCCCCGCCAGACAAGATTTATTTTGAAATCGAACTAGGGGAGTAAAGTTTAGCTGAAGATTTTCTTTAAAGAAATCAACAGTTTTGCTTTGAGGCTTCCTAAATATCGCTTTCGGTAGAAAAATTTGATTTGACTACAAAAATTGGTCTCATTAGTGTAAGGATACACCAACAGTTTTGAGAAACAATCAACTAAAAAGGTCAATGACTTTAGTACACTTTCATGAAATTTGAACATTATAGACCAAATAAAACTGAATAAAAACATGAAAACCATTGCCACTTAAGTTTCAAAAATGTTAAATCGTGTGGAATAATTGGGTCGAAACCCCCATTATGAAGGCTTTACTGAGGGATTAGAACCTAAAAATCACATATATATCGTCAAATATTAAAAGGTTAGGGTTCTTGGAGTCACTGAATTCGTTTTTGAGTTTATTTCGACTGTAGCATCTCCCAATAATGGTCCACTGGGGAAAGGGACGGGAAAACTTTAAATTTTAAATTGTTTCCAGTACATCGGCAATATGGTTTTGAAGTCGCTGAATTCATTTTTGAAGTTTTCTTCATGTACTGGGGCCTCACAAAGGTCAAGTATAATCAGATGAAAACGCTAATTATTTTTTAAATACTTTTCTTCGATGTATCTGACGATTTTAGGAAGACTGGTAAATCACAGAAATGGCGGATTGGATGATATAATTGGATAGTTTCATAGTAATTGGGGGATACAGGAATGAATTGTCGGCACAGCGCTGAGATTTTATGTTGGCTTAAGAACCTACAAGTGGTATGAATTTAGTGTGATTCAGACTCACATTTTTTTGGCAAGCTCAATAAATTTCAACGGTTGCTCAAGGGCTATTTTATCAATTAAATCGGTTCAAGAACCAATAATAACGAACATGGTATTAAATCCGTGACTTTTTTTCGGCAAGCTCAACGAAATTCAGCTGAGATATGAACCTATAGTATGAATTTCAATCATCTATATTTCTTTCTTTTCATTCTTCATTATGGCGGAGGAGCTTAGCATAGCAAGCCAGGAAGTGGGCCTGACAATGAATACTTCCAAGACCAAAATAATGACTAATATAGAGGGGGATGGAATCAAGGTCAAAGGGAAGGCGGTCGCTGTGGAAGGTAAGGAAAAATTGGAGCTGAAGACGGCGAAGGCATTGCAAAACTTATGGGGAACTAACCCATTAAAACAAAAGCTAAAATTCTGGAGTAATGTGTGGTACCCACCCTCACCGATGGAGCCCAAACATGATCGCTAACAAAAGCTCTGAACGAGAACATGCGAGTAACGTTTCATAAGATGTTACGATGTATCATGAAAATTAGGATTAAAGACAAAATACAGCGTGAAAAAATCGCGAACACTACGAGGCGATAGATACGGATGGAGAATCAAAAAAACATCAAAAAAAAAGATTAAAGCTGAAGTACGTCGACCACGTGGTTAGGGGCGATGAGAAATGGGGAAAATTAGCTGTGGAGTGGTCACCCAGCGAGTAGAAGCAGAAGAGGGGGAGACAGCCGACAAAATGGCGAGATGAATTGGTAAAATCATTTGGGATACATACTTTGGTGTAGAATCGGAAAGGATAGGGGTGGTGGGAAAGATGCCCGAATTCGGGTGCGTTCGGCGACATGCCCCCCCCCACACTGAAGGGGTCACTGTATCGTACGAACAAAGGTGTGTAAATAAATAAAGAAATTGGTGTTGAACTAATATCACAAACATGTTTAGTGACCAATAAAGCCCAAATAATGTTTATTTCTCAAGTTTTCACTTTTTTGTTCAGGGGGTGCCATTTTTATCAAAATGATCCCTATTCGCACAACTCAATAAAATGAGATTGGAAACCCAAGAAACTTCTGTTTTCATAAGTCCCGTGTTTCTTGTTCGAAAGCATTTTTCATAAATACTATATCATATTTGAAAAAAGTGTTTTAGAGGGCTGGGCCGGAATCCCACAGATTAGTAGGAGAGTTGCGAGGTAGGACTTCTACGAGTATTAGCTGAGGCATCTCCCCCTGGAGACAATTTCATCTTGCTCGTTTTTACACTTTAAATTTCTTCAATTACCAAGACTGCAATGATTAATGATCAAATATGTGAAAAGGGAGTGACCTATTTGCTTTGTATAACTGTTTTATTGCATCCGAGCAGTGTGGATGAAATGATGTCAATTATTTTTACCAGTTCAAATAAGTATATGGGTTGAACGTGTAAACCAAAAAGTAATAACTGAAAATAATGCACAATCGACCGGAAAGGAAAAACGTATTTCCCTTTTTTTGTCGTGTAATGGTTCATTTAGTGGGAGAATAGTTGTTAAATAATTACTATTGTCCACTGTTTAAAAGAATATATTATTAATTTCTGTCATTTTTTAGAAGCTACGTAATGTATGCAACGTGTTTCCTTTGCATCTTTCGGTGTACAGATAGGTGTCTGTACCTTCAAGGAGCATATTAGGCAAAGAGTGACAGTTCATTCTTAGGCTCTGTATAGTGCGGTCCATTTTGAAATAACCCGTTTCGATTTTACTGGTTATGTTGTGAACTTATGGGCCTGTAAAATTTGTAAGCACTTTGTAAACTAAGATTAAAGACTTACAAACTAGCACCAGTGTTAGTTTAAGTATGCCTACATGCTTCACTTTTTCATCCTCGTTGAACTGTTCATCCAGTGTAACATTTAAACGAAAATATAACGGCCGACGTTTAAGATCGTAAAAAATGTATGCCTGTGTCCGAGTAGAATTTTAAACGTCTCGTCGATAGTTTGTTCTTCTTGGAAAAGCTTATATGAGCGTTGCGGTTCTCTTCTTTTAAACGCAGGTCCATACTGCTGCGTTATTTCATTGCGCTTAAATAATGTAGCTTTCGCATTCGTCCTTAAGCAAGTTGCGGCATTACTCGTAGGATCAAATCTTAGAAGTTGAAAACAGAAAACTTCAACTATAATCTCCTGTAGAAACTTGGATAACTTACTACATACACTACACTCATTGACAATAATAAGATGGAAAAAGTTTTTACTTGCCTATAACTACTACACTCAAGTTGGTAAATAACTGACATTCGTTTCCACTAGGATCTTGGAATACACGATATCATTTTTACTAAGAAAATAAACCTTTTTCCTTTATTTTATTTCTCAAACTGACGTGAGATTGTCCTATACACGAGTAAAAATATGTATTAAATTAAGGTTAGTATGTCTAAACTGTGGAGTAAGAAGTGTACGGGGTTACGGACACTTTCTCATAATCCAATCGTAGCCCTTAGCTAGTTGATAACTAGCGTTTGAGAAGGTAATAGAATTCCAGGCAATACAGCAGAATGCTGGAGAGGAAAGCTCAATTCTTACCGTGTAAACAAGACGTAATTACAATAGGAAAGAAGCGTGCCCCTCTCCATTCCTCTCGAAAAAAAGTTTTTTTGGCCGGAGTTGGCCATTTGATGAGGACCAATTAGCTACATTAATGAGGTGACACTTTTTTCTTGCTTCCTTCTTCGTTTGTTGATAGAAATTTATCAGGGACGGAAATAAGGGGGACACAGGGTGAGGGGGATACTTTGCCTCCCAAGTATCCGCCGGAGTTGGGAAATTTTAGTAGACGGATCGAAAGTTGAACGAATTCAATAAGTCAAAAGTTTTTTTTTTAGCCAATACAAATAAACTTTGATACTTGGGAATTTTGAATTGAGTCCGTTGGGAATTAAAAAATTTTTGCCCCTCCAGAAAAAACTCTTCGCTACGTTCCTGGAAATTTTGTTACAAAGTTGGTAGAATTCATTCGTTCAATTGGCGTTTTTCCAAATTTTGCGCCCCCTCTCATTCCTGTTGTTTCGGTTGTTCATATCAATTTTGCTGTTTAATTTCTATCAATTCTGTTCTTATATTGCTACAATCTTTTCTATCAGTTCATTAATTCTTCCCAATGAAGTATAATAATTTGGTAATTTTTTCATTTCTCACTCTTCTGTGAATTCTGCCATTTTAATTAATTCCCTCAAGTCTCCCACCCCCGTCCTCCTTCATTTGTCTCCACTCTATCAAATCTTCAACTCTTGTCACTGTCATTTTTTGATTCTCTCATGCGTTTATAGCAATTCAATTTTGTCAGGTCGTCCGTCTGCGTTAATTGTATCTGACGTCGGCAATAATTGCTCATTTCATGAGCAGGTGCGGGGGATGGGGGAAATTTTCAAAAATCCGGGTGGCTCTCCTCTTATTTTTATTTATTTTGTAGAAATTAAGATTCTCGAGCCAAAACTGCTTCAGTCTGCCAAATTGGCTCCCCAAACACCGCACCCCTGGCCCCAGAAACTATCTTTTCGAGTATCGCATCGGTGACCAGAGAAGAGTGAGGGGATAAATTTGCCCAAAACTCCAATCAATGCTAATGATTCTATCAGTTCTGTTATTTCTTTCATTTCAGTCGAGGTAATTTGGATTATCAAAAAAATCTTCTTTTTCCTAATAAAATGAGGTTTCAAAATATTTAAGTTATCATTTTCCCATCGATTACATACCATTACTTTAGTTTTATTTTTATTTATTCTCATACGATATTCTATACGCAAAGTCTCTTCCATTTCATTTAAAATGCTTTCCAAATCAATACTCCTTCCAGCTAATAAGACAAAATCATCTGCAAACTCGACCATCTTTACTCGCTCTCCATGTATAGTGACACCTGCTTCAAATTTTTCCTTTATTTCTTTTATGGCCCACTCTATGTACAGATTAAATAAAATTGGAGATAAAGAGCATCCCTGCCTTACACCTTTTTCTATATTAGGCTCCCCTTTCTCTCCTTCTATTCTTAATGCAACTTTCTGTCCTTTATATGAGTTTAAAATAACTTGACTTTCTTTAAATTTTATTCCTATTTTCTTTTTAGAATATCAAATAGCGTAAATCGTTCACTCACTTTTGGCCAGGTTAAGGAGATTCTTCGAATTTGAACGCCATTTAAAAATACAAGAATCAGTTTTCTTTCATGAAATGTGTCTTCTCATCATTGTTTATGTTCTGAAAGACTTTGTTCATCTGCTCACATAAATGATTCACTTGCCTAGTAATTGAAAATAGAACAATTGTAACTTAAAACACCCATCTTTGGTCAGTTTTGTCATCTATGGCCCACCCTAAAACACTCATTTTTGGCCAGTTTTCCCATCTGTGGCTCACTTCATTACCATTTTTGGCCCCATGGATTATTTATACTATTTGCAGGACAGAATTTTTACACGTTGAAGCTGAAATAAGCTTGGAAAGTAGTGGAGGATTGCAAACAGAAGATATTAGACGTATTTCTTCGTGACAAAATAGTACTTCCAACATAATAAGTTGCTTTTTGTATTCATATTATTCGTAAAAACAAATCTCACATTTCTGGTGCGTCATTTCTTATTCGTAAATTGCTTAAAAAATTATTGGTATGTTTCTTCTTATTTTTTGTGCAACACTTTAGTGGTGACATGATGAAGAATCTGCGAATTTTATGAGAAATTCTCAGCTTTTCTAACTCGTTCATAACAAAGGGTGGCCAAAAATGGATAAGCTCTGTGCCCATCTTTAGACAGGTTGCTGGCCAAAGATGGTGGAATAATTAAATTCGAGACCCTCACTTGGCCATGCCTCTTTAATTGATGAAAAACAGAGTAAAAACCAATATTTTTTTAGTCTTAGTCCGTTACTAATATTATGAATAAGTAGAAAAATACTGTGCCTAGTGCAATTACTGTCTGGAAGTGCTCGTATGACGATCTTTCCAATTGCAGGATTCTTAAGAGTTTTGATAAGAAGTCACTGAAGTTTTGAAGTCCGCCACAGATCAATTAAAAAAAAAAAAGAATGGATAACGTAAACTTGAAAATACAACAAACCATATACGCGGTAGTGTTCACTGATGTCATAGGGTAAAAATCACATTCCCAGTGTTACCCAGTCCTTATTTTCTAGCAAATTTATGAAAAACCTGGACAAAGATGGTACCCTGGCCAAAAGTGGACAATTCACCCCATTTTATATTGTCAAAAGCTTTTTCAATATCAGCGAACGCCATATATGTATCCTGCCCTTTTTTGAGTCTCCCATCTACAATTAATCTCAAGTACCTGTACTTTTTCTAAATCCAATCTGATCATCTCCTAATTCTGCATCTATTCTATTCTCAGTTCTCCTGTAAATAATCGTGGTTAATATTTTTGACGCATGTGAAGGAAGACTAATTGTTCGATAATTTTCACACTTATTCGCTCTTATTTTTTTTTTTTTTTTGGTGTAGTTACAATAGCACTCTTTTTGAAGTCCTCAGGCATTTCCCTTCTGTCATAAATATAACATACTAATTTGTACAATTTATGAAGTACATATTCTCCTAAGTTCTGTAATAATTCAGCTGGTATCTCATCCATTCCTGGAGCTTTCCCTTTCTTTAAATCTCTTAATGCTTTTTCAAATTCACTCCTTAAAATTGAGTCTCCCTTCTCATCTTCTTCCACATTTACCTCCCTCTCCATTCTTATCTCTTCATCTCCATTATTACTGTATAGTCAGTCTACATACTCTACCCGCCTTTTCACTTTTCCTTCAGCTGTGTAAATAGGCTCTCCCTCCTTATTTGTTATATTACTTGCTTTCTTCCTTTTTTTCTCCAAACTCAATTTTTACTATAGGCCAAGTCTATTGGTCCATTATTCATAAACTCTTCTATCTTATCACTTTTTTCTTTCATCCATTCCTCCTTTGCCTTTCTACACTCTCTCTTTATTTCATTCCTTAACTTTTGATAAGCTAATCTACCTTCCCTATCGTTTGCATTCTTACATTTTCTTCGTTCATCCATATTTCTGAGGATTTCCTCCTTCATCCATGGTTTCTTTTCTTCTCTCTTAGTTGTACCTAGATTTTCTTATGCTGACTTTAACATTCCCTCGTTTATTTTACCCCACTCCAGGGCCGTAGAAAAAAAAATTGGGGCCCGGGGAACGACCCAACCGCATCGATTACTTATCAATGTTTTTCTTCAGTTTTATTTTGCTTTGCTTCATAGAAATTGTTTTCGATTATTTTCACATATGTGTACGTCCAAGCATAAAGGGACCATGTTGTCGATTTTAGTTTTCGAGAAAAGCCATTTTTCGAGCGTGGGGTCAAAATTACCGAAAATGGGATTTTGAGTGTTTCTGATAGAGGCAACCCTGCGATATCTCTCCCCGCTTACCCCACCACTGTACCTATCACCGTTCCTCTATAATATCGATTAAAATAAAAAGTGAGAAAGGGACTAATGTTATCGGTTGAAAATTTTTTCCACTTTTTTCGGCCTAAAAATCATCCGAAAAATTTGGTGAATCGAACATTGTACCGAAAAAATTCTTGAAATATCATTTGTGGAAAAAAATGTTATACTAAGAATAGTTTTATATATTTTTTTATAATACTTCTTTTTTGTTTTACTTACAGAATAATCAACGTTTAATTTTTTTATATACCTTTTCGGATTAATAAAATCTGTTTCATACATGCCTATCATTATTTTTTTGTGTGAAGTAGGGCCGAAAAACAATTCGAAATTGAATATTTTTGAAAAGGGACCATCTTGTCGGTAATGGATTTCTCCAGCTGAAGAGGGTGGAATTTTTCAATAATACACTGGAGGGATTCCATTTAGTCATTTTCAAACGAAAAAAGTGACCAGTTCACTTTTTCACTGTTCCATGCTTTTTTTTTTCTTTGCTCTAAACTTTAAACGCTTTTTTCTGAAAAGCACCTTTTTTGAAATTTCATTTTCAAAGTTCTCTGGAAAAGTGAATTTTCCAGCTACTGACCTCCACTATGGGTCATTTTGTAGGGAATTTAATGTAGTTTCTGGAACTGGTCCTAACTCCATATCGACAACATGGTCCCTTTATGCTTGGACGTACACATATTTTTTGCCTTTTTGGTATTTTCGGTAGGCCCCCTTCCAAGACCTTGGCTCGGGGAAAATCTCCCCCCTATTCAGGCCTGTCCCATTCTTCCTCCACACTGTTGATTTCCCGTGTTTTTTCAGCCTCTAATTCTAATACAATATCCTCTTGATATTCGTAGTTCTCTGTAGTATTAATATTTTCCAAATCTTTCAAATTCCATCGTTTTACCTCTTTTTTTCTATCAAGTTTCTTCAATTTCTTTAGATTCTAAATAGCAGTATGTACTTTAGTTTCTTATTTTCTAATCTCATTTTCCTTTAGTTATATATTTATTTTTTATTTTTTATTTTCATGTATATTAATTCATCAGCTATTGTAACAGAATATTATGCCGAACCTGAAATGAGCTTAGGCTCAGTGGGCAAGGAGCTAATAAATCTAATTGAATTGAATTGAAATTTAAGCCTGTATTTCATTACTACCAAGTTATGATCATTGTCAATATCAGCTTTGGGATAAGTTTTACAGTCTAATATTTGATTCCTAAAACGTTGCTTAGTAATATAATCAATTTGATATCTACCTTCGTTACCTGGACTCTTCCATGCATACCTTCTTCTATATTGATTTTTAAATTGAGTATTTCCTATAACTTTGTTATACTTTAGACAAAACTGTATCAACACGTTCTCCTCTTTCATTTCTCATTCCTAATCCAAAATCTCCCAAAATTCTTCACATACCTCCTCAATTTCTTCGTCTTCGTGAGTATTAGTGGGCATATACCAGGGGCGTAGCTACGAGGGGGTTTTGGGGGTCTGAACCCCTCCCCCTTGGCATCAGCCGAAAATGTGAAAAAAATTAAAATTTATTCCGGTAATAGTAAGTATTACACCTGTAATGTTGTAAAAGTGAAACGACTCCCCCCTTCATACCAAGTCTGGCTACGCCACTGGCATATACACACTTGTATTATTGTTGTAAGTACTGGTTTGGTATTGATTTTTATTTTCATAACAATTCCGATGCCTGCTTGCCCTTTTATTTCCTTGTATTTCCTATTCTAAAGTCTCCTGACAAAAAATCATTCTCCTCTTTCCACCTTACTTACTTATTCCAACTATTCCTAGGTTAAGCTTCTTCATTTCTCTAGATGGATCAAAAATTGGGGAAATCCAACAAATCAAAAGGTTTTTTTTTTTTTCTTGCTAATACCAACAAATTTTGATACTTGGGAATTTTGACTTGAGTCAGTCGGGAACTTAACAATTTTTGCCCATTCCTAAAAAACTCTTCGCTACGTCGCTGATAAGAAATTATTATTATTATTATTATTATTAAAACTAGGGGAATCATATCGCCTACACTTCTCTGCATATGCAATACTCACACACGTAAGTAGCACATGTGGTTTGTGTTTATCGGGTAGGGTCAGGTTGAAAGATTCTACGCTCCACTATTTTAAATGACCACATCGCATGTACTAGTATTAAAGATAACAATAGAAGTGGTGAATTTCACCCCTGTGTGCTTCTAAAGTTTGAACTCTCGCAGACGGCGTGTTCTCAAAATTATTATAAAATGAACGATTTTTTTAAAATCCTGAATCAGACCCTCGATTTGTCATCTGTGATGCGCCATGTCAGCAGTATCAGTCTTGATTGATAACATACGTACAACCGGAATGTGGTTACCAGCATC